>OX595855.1:8947394-10218060 GCA_951392215.1 Epirrita christyi | reverse complement strand
GAAATTTTGACAGCTGATAGTTTTCCTATATACTACAGGATACTACCAATGTTTCTGCATCATCAGTTTTTTCATCCGGCGAATTCGGTAGAACAAAGTAACTCCTCAAAGTAGAGTCTGACCAAAAATTCGAACATCGCTCGCGCCCAGTGTTGCCAACTCGAAGCAACGAAAATAGTCAAAAGTAGTTTGTATGGACCTGTTCTTTGATATAACACCAAATTTTGATTAGAAATGTCGTTATTTATAGGGTTCACGTTTTTTGGGTAAAATCTCCGAAATTACCCGAAAAGTGGGGAGTTTTTTTTTTTCGTGCAACACCTTACTACCTCGCCTACATTCGTTTCATACAAACCATCCCGCTCAGGTGTTGCCAACAGCCGATTTTTTCATTTTTAAACTGTTCAATTTCACAAAGAGTTGGCTACACCGTCCGCCATCTTTAATTTTTGACAGCTGATAGTTTTCCTATATACTACAGGATACTGGCAATGTTTCTGCATCATCAGTTTTTTCATACTTTGAATTCGGTAGAACAAAGACTTTTGAGTTAGTAGGGTCTGACCCAAAAATTCGAACATCGCTCGCGCCCAGTGTTGCCAACTCGAAGCGACCGGAATGGTCAAAAGTCATTCGCATGGACCTCCTCTTCGATGTTACACCAAATTTTGATTCAAAATGTCATTATTTCTACTTTTCATGTTTTCGGGTAAAATCTCCGAAATTACCCGAAAAATGGGGAGTTTTTTTTTACCAAAAAAATCTTTTTATCATTCCACACGACCGCTTCATACAAAACATCCCGCTCGGGTGTTGCCATCAGGCTCATTTTTCGCTTTCAAAATTGCCCGAATTTGATCATTTAACAAGATGGCCGCCGCACCATCCGCCATCTTTATTTTTTGACAGCTGATAGTTTTTCCACATACTGCAGGATGCTGGCAACGTTTCTGCATCAGCAGTTTTGTCGTGCGGCAAATTCGGTAGAACAATGTAACTCTCCAAAGTGGGGTCTGAAAACGGCCGAATTTTGAACGCCGATTCCGGGGCGGCCATCTTGTTTTTTTTTTTTTTCAACATTTTTTTTTAAATTTCTCGATACCCTCTTTCGTTCGAGCCATCTTCGAGGTTTCCAGGTGCCACCGTCGCGGAGATGCGTTTGCCGAAGGCGGCCATCTTGGATTTTTCGAAACGTCATTGCCTAATTCCTGGTCGCATGGAAGAGCCGAACACTTCCCCCAAACATACCCCACCCCTAAAACGACTCCTTCTAGGAGAACAATCATGTCAATCAGTGAGTCACCGGAATTTAGCTTTATAGTATATTGACTAGATTTTGCGTGCGGCGCGAGCTGCATGCAGCTCGCGTGAGGTTATCGTTGCTGTTGTAATTTGTTATAAGCCCCTAAATCTTACAAGACCCTAAAAAAACCCCTACAAACCCTAACAACCCCTACAAACCCCTACAACCCCTACAAACCCCTACAACCCCTACAAACCCCTACAAACCCCTACAAACCCCTACAAACCCCTAAAAACCCCTACAAACCCCAACAACCCCTAAAAACCCCTACAAACCCCTAAAAACCCCTACAACCCCTACAACCCCTACAAACCCCTAAAAACCCCTACAAACCCCTACAACCCCTAAAAACCCCTACAAACCCCTACAACCCCTAAAAACCCCTACAAACCCCTACAACCCCTAAAAACCCCTACAAACCCCTACAAACCCCTACAACCCCTACAAACCCCTACAACCCCTACAAACCCCTACAACCCCTACAAACCCCTACAACCCCTACAAACCCCTACAAACCCCTACAAACCCCTACAAACCCCTAAAAACCCCTACAAACCCCAACAACCCCTAAAAACCCCTACAAACCCCTAAAAACCCCTACAACCCCTACAACCCCTACAAACCCCTAAAAACCCCTACAAACCCCTACAACCCCTAAAAACCCCTACAAACCCCTACAACCCCTAAAAACCCCTACAAACCCCTACAACCCCTAAAAACCCCTACAAACCCCTACAAACCCCTACAAACCCCTACAACCCCTACAAACCCCTACAACCCCTACAAACCCCTACAACCCCTACAAACCCCTACAAACCAACCCCTAAAAACCCCTACAAACCTACAAACCCTACAAAACCCTACAAACCTCTACAAACCCCTACAACCCCTACAAACCCCTACAACCCCTACAAACCCCTAAAAACCCCTACAAACCCCTAGAAACCCCTACAACCCCTAAAAACCCCTACAAACCCCTAAAAACCCCTACAACCCCTACAAACCCCTACAACCCCTAAAAACCCCTACAAACCCCTACAAACCCCCTACAAACCCCTACAAACCCCTACAACCCCTAAAAACCCCTACAACCCCTACAAACCCCTACTAACCCCTACAACCCCTAAAAACCCCTACAAACCCCTACAACCCCTACAAACCCCTACAACCCCTACAAACCCCTACAAACCCCTACAACCCCTACAAACCCCTACAAACCCCTACAAACCTACAAACCCTACAAAACCCTACAAACCTCTACAAACCCCTACAAACCCCTACAACCCCTACAAACCATTACAACCCCTACAAACCCCTACAAACCCCTACAACCCCTAAAAACCCCTACAAACCCCTACAAACCCCTAAAATCCCCTACAAACCCCTACAAACCCCTACAACCCTTACAAACCCCTACAAACCCTACAAACCCCTACAAACCCCTACAAACCCCTACAACCCCTAAAAACCCCTACAAACCCCTACAAACCCCTACAACCCCTAAAAACCCCTACAAACCCCTAAAAACCCCTACAAACCCCTACAACGCCTAAAAACCCATACAAACCCCTACAAACCCCTACAAACCCCTACTACCCCTAAAAACCCCTACAAACCCCTACAAACCCCTAGAAACCCCTAAAAATCCCTACAAACCCCTACAACCCCTAAAAACCCCTACAAACCCCTACAAACCCCTAGAAACCCCTAAAAACCCCTACAAACCCCTACAACCCCTACAAACCCCTACAAACACCTACAACCCCTAAAAACCCCTACAAACCCCTACAACCCCTACAAACCCCTACAAACCCCTACAACCCCTAAAAACCCCTACAAACCCCTACAAACCCCTACAAACCCCTACAAACCCCTACAAAACCCTACAAACCCCTACAACCCCTAAAAACCCCTACAAACACCTACAACCCCTAAAACCCCTACAACCCCTACAAACCCCTACAAACCCCTACAACCCCTAAAAACCCCTACAAACCCCTACAATCCCCTACAAACCCCTACAAACCCCTACAACCCCTAAAAACCCCTACAAACCCCTACAAACCCCTACAAACCCCTACAACCCCTAAAAACCCCTACAAACCCCTACAAACCCCTACAAACCCCTAGAAACCCCTACAAACCCCTACAACCCCTAAAAACCCCTACAAACCCCTACAACCCCTACAAACCCCTACAAACCCCTACAACCCCTACAAACCCCTACAAACCCCTTTAAACCCCTACAAACTCTACATACTATGGCATTTGATTAGAAGTTTTTTTGCGTGCAAAAACTATGAAATAGTATAAAAAAAAAACCTAACAACCTACCGAGGACCTGTGTATACTATGGCATGTGATAAGATTTTTTTTTGTGTAGGTAATTTGTTTGTTTTTTGTTCGATATTTTTCATTGAGGCGCGAGCTGCAAGCAGCTCGCGTGGTAATAAAACAAAAAAAAAATCTCAAAGTCAAATTTCTGAATTGAAATTCCAACTTTTTTTATATTGTTATTACTCAATAAATGGAGGAAATCGTTTTGACCGGGAAACAGCTCTTGATACTGGTAACGGTTCAGTATAGATTTCCTCTGCAATACCGCATCAAATTGTAATCCATACTGTCATAATTTATATTATTTTCATGTTTTTGCGGAAAATCTCGGAAAATACCCGGAAAATGGTGATTTTTCTTTCACCAGGCAACACTTTTTGTCATTCTAAACAACCGCCCCATACAAGTTGTCCGGCTCGGGAGTTGCCAACAGCCTCATTTTTCACTTGGAAAATTTGGAAAATTTCATATTTTTACAAAATGGCCGCCACAGCGACCGCCATCTTTTATTTTGAGAAAACGAATAGAATATTAAAGATGAAGCAGTGCACTGGCAACATTTCTGCATAAACAGAATTGCCATATGGCAACTTTGTTAGAAGGAAACTTGAGCTCGTAGCCGAGTCGGACCCGAAAATTTCACTACTCGCATGCTCCCAGTGTTGCCAACTCACTGCAACCAAAATAGTCAAAAGTCACTCACATGGTCCTCTTCTTCAAGTCTACATCAAATTTTGATTCAAAATACCATTTTTTTTTTTTTTACATTTTATGGAAAATCTCGGAAAATACCCGAAAAATGGGGATTTTTTTTTAACCAGGCAACACTTTTCATCGTTTTACACAACGGCTCCATACAAGTTGTCCAGCTCGGGTGTTGCCAAAAGCCTCATTTTCCAGTTGTAAAATTCAGAAAATTTAATCTTTTTACAAAATGGCCGCCACAGCGTCCGCCATCTTTTATTTTGAAAAAACGAATAGAATGTCAAAGATTAAGCAGGGCACTGGCCACATTTCTGCATAAACAGAATTGCCATATGGCAACATTGGTAAAAGGAAACTTGAGCTCGTAGCCGAGTCGGACCCGAAAATTTCACTACTCGCATGCTCCCAGTGTTGCCAACTCACTGCAACCAAAATAGTCAAAAGTCACTCACATGGTCCTCTTCTTCAAGTCTACATCAAATTTTGATTCAAAATACCATTTTTTTTTCTTTTACATTTTATGGAAAATCTCGGAAAATACCCGAAAAATGGGGTTTTTTTTTTAACCAGGCAACACTTTTCATCGTTTTACACAACGGCTCCATACAAATTGTCCAGCTCGGGTGTTGCCAAAAGCCTCATTTTCCAGTTGTAAAATTCAGAAAATTTCATCTTTTTACAAAACGGCCGCCACAGCGTCCGCCATCTTTTATTTTGAAAAAACGAATAGAATGTCAAAGATTAAGCAGGGCACTGGCCACATTTCTGCATAAACAGAATTGCCATATGGCAACATTGGTAAAAGGAAACTTGAGCTCGTAGCCGAGTCGGACCCGAAAATTTCACTACTCGCATGCTCCCAGTGTTGCCAACTCAATGCAACCAAAATAGTCAAAAGTCACTCTCATGGTCCTCTCCTTTAAGTCTACATCAAATTTTGATTCAATATACCATTTTTTTTTTTTTTTACATTTTATGGAAAATCTCGGAAAATACCCGGAAAATGGGGAATTTTTTTTCTCCAGGCAATACTTTTCATCGTTTTACACAATGGCTTCATACAACATGTCCGGCTCGGGTGTTGCCAACAGCCTCATTTTTCACTTGGAAAATTTGGAAAATTTCTGCTTTTTACAAAATGGCCGCCACAGCGTCCGCCATTTTGAATTTCGAAAAAACGAATTAAATAACCAAGATGAAGAAGTTCAGTGGCAACACTTGTGCATACTCAGAATTTGCGCATGGCAACTTTTGTAGTGGAAAAAAAAGGAAAGTAGCCGAGTTGGGCCCAAAAATAACACCTTCGACTGCTCCCAGTGTTGCCAGCTGAGGGGAACGAAAATAGTCAAATGTCATTCGCATGGAGCTTCTTAACGATACCTCATCAAAGTTTGATTCAAATTGTAATTTTTTTTACTTTTCAGGTTTTTGGGGAAAATCTCGGAAAATACCCGGAAAATGGGGATTTTTTTTAAACCAAGCAACACTTTTCATCGTTTTACACAATAGCTCTATACAAAATGTCCGGCTCGGGTGTTGCCAACAGCCTCATTTTTCACTTGGAAAATTTTGAAAATTTCGTCATTTTACAAAATGGCCGCCAAATTGACCATATTCAAAAATTTCAAAAAACGTATAGTTTTCCCATATTAAGCAGTTCACCGACAAGGTTTCTGCATAAACAAAATTTGAATTTGGAAACTTTCGTAGAAGGAATCTAGAGCTCGCGTAAGAGTCGGGCCCAAAACTTTAAAAGTTTGCTTTTTCCCAGTGTTGCCAAATTGAAAGCGACAAAAATGGTCAAATGTCATTCGCATGGACCTTTTAAACGATACCACATCAAATTTTGATTCAAAATGTCAATATTTCTAATTTTCACTTTTTTGGGGAAAATCTCGGAAATTACCCGAAAAATGGGGAAAATTTTCTAGCCAGGCAACACTCTTCATCGTTCTACACAACCGCCCCATACAAGTCGTCCGGCTCGGGTGTTGCCAAATGCCTCATTTTTCACATGGAAAATTTTGAAAATTTTGTCTTTTTACAATATGGCCGCCAAATTGTCCGTATTCAAAAATTTCAAAAAACGTATAGTTTTCCCATATTAAGCAGTTCACCGACAAGGTTTCTGCATAAACAAAATTTAAATTTGGAAACTTTCGTAGAAGGAATCTAGAGCTCGCGTAAAAGTCGGGCCCAAAAATAAATAAAGTTCGCCTGATTCCAGTGTTGCCAGCTGAGGGGAACAAAAATGGTCAAATGTTATTCGCATTGACCTTTTCAACGATACTGCATCAAATTTTGATTTAAAATGTCATTATTTCTACTTTTCACCTTTTTGGGGAAAATCTCGGAAATTACCCGAAAAATGGGGAAAATTTTCTCGCCAGGCAACACTCTTCACCGTTCTACACAACCGCCCGATACAAGTCTTCAGGCTTGGGTGTTGCCAACAGCGTCATTTTTGGGTTGGAAAATTTGGAAAATTTTTGCTTTTTACAAAATGGCCGCCACAGCGTCCGCCATTTTGAATTTCGAAAAAGCCGTACTTACACGTCATTCTACAGGATACTGGCAATTATTGAAGCAAAACAGATTCACCGTACGCCAATGTTGCCAGAACAAAGCACCCCGCCAAAGTGGAGTATGAAAATCGGTAAAATTCAAAGTAAAATTCTGAAGCCGCCATCTTGTTTTTTTTTTTTTTTTTTCAATTTTTTTGAATTTTTTCCCCCCTTCTTTCTACCCTCCCATTTTGAAAACCCTACCTATAACCGTTTACGAGATGTCAAATCTGACAGCTGTCATCTTGGTTTTTTCGAAATGTCAATGCCTAATTCCTGGTGAGATTGACCCCCCCTACACTTCCCCCAAACAAACCCCCCCCCTAAAACGACTCCTTCTAGGAGAACAACCGTATCAATGAGTCACCGTTATTTAGCTTTATAATATATAGACTAGATTTTGCGTGCGGCGCGAGCTGCATGCAGCTCGCGTGTGGTTTTGTTGCTGTTGTAATTGTAACAAACCCCTACTTGTCCCTACTAACCCCTACAAACCCCTAAAAACCCCTACAAACCCCTACAAACCCCTACAAACCCCTACAACCCCTAAAAACCCCTACAAACCCCTACAAACCCCTACAAACCCCTACAAACCCCTACAACCCCTACAAACCCCTAAAAACCCCTACAAACCCCTACAAACCCCTACAACCCCTACAAACCCCTACAACCCCTACAAACCCCTACAAACCCCTACAAACCCCTACAACCCCTTCAAACCCCTACAAACCCCTACAACCCCTAAAAACCCCTAAAAATCCCTACAAACCCCTACAAACCCCTACAACCCCTAGAAACCCCTACAAACCCCTACAAACCCCTACAACCCCTAGAAACCCCTAAAAATCCCTACAAACCCCTACAAACCCCTACAACCCCTAGAAACCCCTAAAAATCCCTACAAACCCCTACAAACCCCTACAACCCCTAAAAACCCCTAAAAACCCCTACAAACCCCAACAAACCCCTTTAACCCCTACAAACCCCTACAAACCCCTACAAACCCCTACAACCCCTAAAAACCCCTACAAACCCCTACAAACCCCTACAACCCCTACAAACCCCTACAACCCCTACAAACCCCTACAAACCCCTACAAACCCCTAAAAACCCCTACAACCCCTACAAACCCCTACAAACCCCTAAAAACCACTACAACCCCTACAAACCCCTACAAACCTACAAACCCCTACAAACCCCTACAAACCTACAAACCCCTACAAACCCCTACAAACCCCTACAAACCCCTACAACCCCTACAAACCCCTACAAACCCCTAAAAACCCCTACAAACCCCCACAACCCCTACAAACCCCTACAAACCCCTACAACCCCTAAAAACCCCTACAACCCCTACAAACCCCTACAAACCCCTACAACCCCTAAAAACCCCTAAAAACCCCTACATACCCCAACAAACCCCTACAACCCCTACAAACCCCTACAAACCCCTACAAACCCCTACAACCCCTAAAAACCCCTACAAACCCCTACAAACCCCTACAACCCCTTCAAACCCCTACAAACCCCTACAACCCCTAAAAATCCCTACAAACCCCTACAAACCCCTAAAAACCCCTACAACCCCTAAAAACCCCTACAAACCCCTACAAACCCCTAAAAACCCCTACAACCCCTAAAAACCCCTACAAACCCCTACAACCCCTAGAAACCCCTACAACCCCCTACAAACCCCTACAAACCCCTACAACCCCTACAACCCCTACAAACCCCTACAAACCCCTACAACCCCTAAAAACCCCTAAAAACCCCTACAAACCCCAACAAACCCCTACAACCCCTACAAACCCCTACAAACCCCTACAACCCCTACAAACCCCTACAAACCCCTACAAACCCCTACAATCCCTACAAACCCCTACAACCCCTACAAACCCCTACAAACCCCTACAACCCCTACAAACCCCTACAAACCCCTACAAACCCCTACAAACCCCTACAACCCCTAGAAACCCCTACAAACCCCTACAAACCCCTACAACCCCTAAATACCCCTACAAACCCCTACAACCCCTACAAACCCCTACAACCCCTAAAAACCCCTACAAACCCCTAGAAACCCCTACAAACCCCTACAAACCCCTACAACCCCTAAAAACCCCTACAAACCCCTACAAACCCCTACAAACCCTTACAACCCCTAAAAACCCCTACAAACCCCTACAAACCCCTACAAACCCCTACAACCCCTAAAAACCCCTACAACCCCTAGAAACCCCTACAAACCCCTACAAACCCCTACAAACCCCTACAACCCCTGAAAACCCCTACAAACCCCTACAAACCCCTACAACCCCTAGAAACCCCTACAACCCCTACAAACCCCTACAAACCCCTACAAACCCCTACAAACCCCTACAACCCCTACAAACCCCTACAAACCCCTACAACCCCTACAAACCCCTACAAACCCTACAACCCCCTACAACCCCTACAAACCCTACAAACCCCTACAAACCCCTACAACCCCTACAAACCCCTACAATCCCTACAAACCCCTACAACCCCTACAAACCCCTACAAACCCCTACAACCCCTACAAACCCCTACAAACCCCTACAAACCCCTACAAACCCCTACAACCCCTAGAAACCCCTACAAACCCCTACAAACCCCTACAACCCCTAGAAACCCCTACAAACCCCTACAAACCCCTACAACCCCTAAATACCCCTACAAACCCCTACAAACCCTCAAACCCCTACAAACCCCTACAACCCCTACAAACCCCTACAAACCCCTACAAACCCCTACAAACCCCTACAACCCCTACAAACCCCTACAAACCCCTACAACCCCTACAAACCCCTACAAACCCTACAACCCCCTACAACCCCTACAAACCCTACAAACCCCTACAAACCCCTACAACCCCTACAAACCCCTACAATCCCTACAAACCCCTACAACCCCTACAAACCCCTACAAACCCCTACAACCCCTACAAACCCCTACAAACCCCTACAAACCCCTACAAACCCCTACAACCCCTAGAAACCCCTACAAACCCCTACAAACCCCTACAACCCCTAGAAACCCCTACAAACCCCTACAAACCCCTACAACCCCTAAATACCCCTACAAACCCCTACAACCCCTACAAACCCCTACAACCCCTAAAAACCCCTACAAACCCCTAGAAACCCCTACAAACCCCTACAAACCCCTACAACCCCTAAAAACCCCTACAAACCCCTACAAACCCCTACAAACCCCTACAACCCCTAAAAACCCCTACAAACCCCTACAAACCCCTACAAACCCCTACAACCCCTAAAAACCCCTACAACCCCTAGAAACCCCTACAAACCCCTACAAACCCCTACAAACCCCTACAACCCCTGAAAACCCCTACAAACCCCTACAAACCCCTACAACCCCTAGAAACCCCTACAAACCCCTACAAACCCCTACAAACCCCTACAAACCCCTACAAACCTACAAAACCCTACAACCCCTACAACCTCTACATACTATGGCATGTGATTATAAGTTTTCTTGC
The DNA here is from genome assembly GCA_951392215.1 of Epirrita christyi. Lineage (NCBI taxonomy): Eukaryota > Metazoa > Arthropoda > Insecta > Lepidoptera > Geometridae > Epirrita > Epirrita christyi. The sequence continues at coordinate 10,207,628 of OX595855.1, read as the reverse complement.
GTGCAAATACTATAAAATAGTATAAAAAAAAAACCTAACAACCTACCGAGGGCCTGTGATAAGAAGTTTTTTTTGTGTAGGTAATTTGTTTGTTTTTTGTTCGATATTTTTCATTGAGGCGCGAGCTGCAAGCAGCTCGCGTGGTAATAAAAAAGAAAAAAAACTTATAGTCAAATTTCTGATTTGAAATTCCAACTTTTTTTATATTGTTATCACCCAAAAAATGGAGGAAATCGTTTTGACCGGGAAACAGCTCTTGATACTGGTAATGGTTCAGTGTGGATTTCCTCTGCAGTACCGCATCAAATTGTAATCCATACTGTCATAATTTATATTATTTTCATGTTTTTGCGGAAAATTTCAGAAAATACCCAGAAAATGGTGATTTTTCTTTCACCAGGCAACACTTTTTGTCATTCTAAACAACCGCCCCATATAAGTTGTCCGGCTCGGGAGTTGCCAACAGCCTCATTTTTCACTTGGAAAATTTGGAAAATTTCATATTTTTACAAAATGGCCGCCACAGCGACCGCCATCTTTTATTTTGAAAAAACGAATAGAATATTAAAGATGAAGCAGTGCACTGGCAACATTTCTGCATAAACAGAATTGCCATATGGCAACTTTGGTAGAAGGAAACTTGAACTCGTAGCCGAGTCGGACCCGAAAATTTCACTACTCGCATGCTCCCAGTGTTGCCAACTCACTGCAACCAAAATAGTCAAAAGTCACTCACATGGTCCTCTTCTTCAAGTCAACATCAAATTTTGATTCAAAATACCATTTTTTTTTTTTTTACATTTTATGGAAAATCTCGGAAAATACCCGAAAAATGGGGATTTTTTTTAACCAGGCAACACTTTTCATCGTTTTACACAACGGCTCCATACAAGTTGTCCAGCTCGGGTGTTGCCAAAAGCCTCATTTTCCAGTTGTAAAATTCAGAAAATTTCATCTTTTTACAAAATGGCCGCCACAGCGTCCGCCATCTTTTATTTTGAAAAAACGAATAGAATGTCACAGATTAAGCAGGGCACTGGCCACATTTCTGCATAAACAGAATTGCCATATGGCAACATTGGTAAAAGGAAACTTGAGCTCGTAGCCGAGTCGGACCCGAAAATTTCACTACTCGCATGCTCCCAGTGTTGCCAACTCAATGCAACCAAAATAGTCAAAAGTCACTCTCATGGTCCTCTCCTTCAAGTCTACATCAAATTTTGATTCAAAATACCATTTTTTTTTTTTTTACATTTTATGGAAAATCTCGGAAAATACCCGGAAAATGGGGATTTTTTTTTCACCAGGCAATATTTTTCATTGTTTTACACAATGGCCCCATACAAGTCGTCCGGCTCGGGTGTTGCCAACAGCGTCATTTTCGGGTTAGAAAATTTTGAAAATTTCGTCTTTTTACAAAATGGCCGCCACAGCGTCCGCCATTTTGAATTTCGAAAAAACTAATAGAATGTCCAAGATGGAACAGTTCAGTGGCAACACTTGTGCATACTCAGAATTTGCGCATGGCAACTTTCGTAGTGGAAAAAAAATGAAAGTAGCCGAGTTGGGCCCAAAAAGAACACCTTCGCCTGCTCCCAGTGTTGCCAGCTAAGAGCGACTAAAATGGTCAAATGTCATTCGCATGGACCTCCTGAACGACACCTCATCAAATTTTGATTCAAATTGTATTTTTTTTAATTTTCATGTTTTTGGGGAAAATCTCGGAAAATACCCGGAAAATGGGGATTTTTTTTTCACCAGGCAACACTTTTCATCGTTTTACACAATGGCCCCATACAAGTCGTCCGGCTCGGGTGTTGCCAACAGCCTCATTTTTCACTTGGAAAATTTTGAAAATTTCGTCATTTTACAAAATGGCCGCCAAATTGACCATATTCAAAAATTTCAAAAAACGTATAGTTTTCCCATATTAAGCAGTTCACCGACAAGGTTTCTGCATAAACAAAATTTGAATTTGGAAACTTTCGTAGAAGGAATCTAGAGCTCGCGTAAGAGTCGGGCCCAAAACTTAAAAAGTTTGCTTTTTCCCAGTGTTGCCAAATTGAAAGCGACAAAAATGGTCAAATGTCATTCGCATGGACCTTTTAAACGATACCTCATCAAATTTTGATTCAAAATGTCAATATTTCTAATTTTCACTTTTTTGGGGAAAATCTCGGAAATTACCCGAAAAATGGGGAAAATTTTCTAGCCAGGCAACACTCTTCATCGTTCTACACAACCGCCCCATACAAGTCGTCCGGCTCGGGTGTTGCCAAATGCCTCATTTTTCACATGGAAAATTTTGAAAATTTTGTCTTTTTACAATATGGCCGCCAAATTGTCCGTATTCAAAAATTTCAAAAAACGTATAGTTTTCCCATATTAAGCAGTTCACCGACAAGGTTTCTGCATAAACAAAATTTAAATTTGGAAACTTTCGTAGAAGGAATCTAGAGCTCGCGTAAAAGTCGGGCCCAAAAATAAATAAAGTTCGCCTGATTCCAGTGTTGCCAGCTGAGGGGAACAAAATTGGTCAAATGTCATTCGCATGGACCTTTTCAACGATACTGCATCAAATTTTGATTTAAAATGTCATTATTTCTACTTTTCACTTTTTTGGGGAAAATATCTGAAATTACCCGAAAAATGGGGAAAATTTTCTCGCCTGGCAACACTCTTCACCGTTCTGCACAACCGCCCCATACAAGTCGTCAGGCTCGGGTGTTGCCAACAGCGTCATTTTCGGGTTGGAAAATTTGGAAAATTTTTGCTTTTTACAAAATGGCCGCCACAGCGTCCGCCATTTTGAATTTCGAAAAAGCCGTACTTACACGTCATTCTACAGGATACTGGCAATTATTGAAGCAAAACAGATTCACCGTACGCCAATGTTGCCAGAACAAAGCACCCCGCCAAAGTGGAGTATGAAAATCGGTAAAATTCAAAGTCAAATTCCGAAGCCGTCATCTTTTTTTTTTTTTTTTTTTTTCAATTTTTTTTAATTTTTTTCCCCCCTCTTTCTACCCTCCCATTTTGAAAACCCTAACTGTAACCGTTTAGGAGATGTCAAATCTGACAGCTGTCATCTTGGTTTTTTCGAAATGTCAATGCCTAATTCCTGGTGAGATTGACCCACCCTAAACTTCCCCCAAACATACCCCCCCCCTAAACCGACTCCTTCTAGGAGAACAACCATATCAATCAGTCACCGGGATTGAGCTTTATAATATATAGATTGACTAGATGGAGCGTGGTGCGCGAGCTGCAAGCAGCTCGCGAGGGGGAGTTTTTACAAGGGGTTAAAAAAATATTTCGGAAAAAAAAAATTCATCAAAATTTCTCTAAGTCTTTTTCCATTCAAAATTTTTCAGAGTCCTTTTGAGGGAAAAGGTGCGCGAGCTGCAAGCAGCTCGCGTCTGGCTGTTGGTTTAAAAGGGGTTAAAAAAACAATTTAAATAAAAAAAAAATCATTAAAATTTTACTAAGTCTTTTTCCAACAAAGATATTTTTTCATTCAAAATTTGTCAGAGTCCTTTTGAGGGAAAAGGTGCGCGAGCTGCAAGCAGCTCGCGTCTGGCTGTTGGTTTCCAAGGGGTTAAAAAAAAATTTTTCAAAAAAAAAATTTTGAACAAAAAAATTTCATCAAAAAAATTTTCATCAAAATTTCTCTAAGTCTTTATTCCTTCAAAATTTGTCAGAGTCCTTTTTGGGGAGAAGGTGCGCGAGCTGCAAGCAGCTCGCGTCTGGCTGTTGGTTTCCAAGGGGTTAAAAAAAAAAATTACAAAAAAAAATTTTTGAACAAAAAATTTAAAAAACTATACCAGGCAACACTTTTCATCATTCTACACAAATCCTCCATACAAGTCACCCCGCTCAGATGTAGCTATATGCCATTTATTTCGACTTGAAAATTGTAAACATAAAAAGTTGGCCACACCATCCGCCATCTTGAAATTTTGACAGCTGATAGTTTTCCTATATACTACAGGATACTACCAATGTTTCTGCATCATCAGTTTTTTCATCCGGCGAATTCGGTAGAACAAAGTAACTCCTCAAAGTAGAGTCTGACCAAAAATTCGAACATCGCTCGCGCCCAGTGTTGCCAACTCGAAGCAACGAAAATAGTCAAAAGTAGTTTGTATGGACCTGTTCTTTGATATAACACCAAATTTTGATTAGAAATGTCGTTATTTATAGGGTTCACGTTTTTTGGGTAAAATCTCCGAAATTACCCGAAAAGTGGGGAGTTTTTTTTTTTCGTGCAACACCTTACTACCTCGCCTACATTCGTTTCATACAAACCATCCCGCTCAGGTGTTGCCAACAGCCGATTTTTTCATTTTTAAACTGTTCAATTTCACAAAGAGTTGGCTACACCGTCCGCCATCTTTAATTTTTGACAGCTGATAGTTTTCCTATATACTACAGGATACTGGCAATGTTTCTGCATCATCAGTTTTTTCATACTTTGAATTCGGTAGAACAAAGACTTTTGAGTTAGTAGGGTCTGACCCAAAAATTCGAACATCGCTCGCGCCCAGTGTTGCCAACTCGAAGCGACCGGAATTGTCAAAAGTCATTCGCATGGACCTCCTCTTCGATGTTACACCAAATTTTGATTCAAAATGTCATTATTTCTACTTTTCATGTTTTCGGGTAAAATCTCCGAAATTACCCGAAAAATGGGGAGTTTTTTTTTACCAAAAAAATCTTTTTATCATTCCACACGACCGCTTCATACAAAACATCCCGCTCGGGTGTTGCCATCAGGCTCATTTTTCGCTTTCAAAATTGCCCGAATTTGATCATTTAACAAGATGGCCGCCGCACCATCCGCCATCTTTATTTTTTGACAGCTGATAGTTTTTCCACATACTGCAGGATGCTGGCAACGTTTCTGCATCAGCAGTTTTGTCGTGCGGCAAATTCGGTAGAACAATGTAACTCTCCAAAGTGGGGTCTGAAAACGGCCGAATTTCGAACGCCGATTCCGGGGCGGCCATCTTGTTTTTTTTTTTTTTCAACATTTTTTTTTAAATTTCTCGATACCCTCTTTCGTTCGAGCCATCTTCGAGGTTTCCAGGTGCCACCGTCGCGGAGATGCGTTTGCCGAAGGCGGCCATCTTGGATTTTTCGAAACGTCATTGCCTAATTCCTGGTCGCATGGAAGAGCCGAACACTTCCCCCAAACATACCCCACCCCTAAAACGACTCCTTCTAGGAGAACAATCATGTCAATCAGTGAGTCACCGGAATTTAGCTTTATAGTATATTGACTAGATGGAGCGTGGTGCGCGAGCTGCAAGCAGCTCGCGAGGGGGAGTTTTTACAAGGGGTTAAAAAAATATTTCGGAAAAAAAAAATTCATCAAAATTTCTCTAAGTCTTTTTCCATTCAAAAATTTTCAGAGTCCTTTTGAGGGAAAAGGTGCGCGAGCTGCAAGCAGCTCGCGTCTGGCTGTTGGTTTAAAAGGGGTTAAAAAAACAATTTAAATAAAAAAAAAATCATTAAAATTTTACTAAGTCTTTTTCCAACAAAGATATTTTTTCATTCAAAATTTGTCAGAGTCCTTTTGAGGGAAAAGGTGCGCGAGCTGCAAGCAGCTCGCGTCTGGCTGTTGGTTTCCAAGGGGTTAAAAAAAAATTTTTCAAAAAAAAAATTTTGAACAAAAAAATTTCATCAAAAAAATTTTCATCAAAATTTCTCTAAGTCTTTTTTCATTCAACATTTTTCAGAGTCCTTTTGAGGGAGAAGGTGCGCGAGCTGCAAGCAGCTCGCGTCTGGCTGTTGGTTTCAAAGGGGTTAAAAAAAAAATTTTCAAAAAAAAAATTTTGAACAATATCATTTCATCAAAAAAATTTTCATCAAAATTTCTCTAAGTCTTTATTCCTTCAAAATTTGTCAGAGTCCTTTTTGGGGAGAAGGTGCGCGAGCTGCAAGCAGCTCGCGTCTGGCTGTTGGTTTCCAAGGGATTAAAAAAAAAAATTACAAAAAAAAATTTTTGAACAAAAAATTTAAAAAACTATACCAGGCAACACTTTTCATCATTCTACACAAATCCTCCATACAAGTCACCCCGCTCAGATGTAGCTATATGTCATTTATTTCAACTTGAAAATTGGCAACTTTAAGAGTTGGCTACACCATCCGCCATCTTGAATTTCTGACAAGTGGCAATTTTTCTATATACTACAGGATACTACCAATGTTTCTGCATCATCAGTTTTTTCATCCGGCGAATTCGGTAGAACAAAGTAACTCCTCAAAGTAGAGTCTGACCAAAAATTCGAACATCGCTCGCGCCCAGTGTTGCCAACTCGAAGCAACGAAAATAGTCAAAAGTAGTTTGTATGGACCTGTTCTTTGATACTACACAAAATTTTGATTAGAAATGTCATTATTTATAGGGTTCACGTTTTTTGGGTAAAATCTCCGAAATTACCCGAAAAGTGGGGAGTTTTTTTTTTTCTTGCAACACCTTACTACCTGGCCTACATTCGTTCCATACAAACCATCCCGCTCAGGTGTTGCCAACAGCCGATTTTTTCATTTTTAAACTGTTCAATTTCACAAAGAGGTGGCTACACCGTCCGCCATCTTGAATTTCTGACAAGTCAAGGTTTTCCTATATACTACAGGATACTGGCAATGTTTCTGCATCATCAGTTTTTTCATACTTTGAATTCGGTAGAACAAAGACTTTTGAGTTAGTAGGGTCTGACCCAAAAATGCGAACATCGCTCGCGCCCAGTGTTGCCAACTCGAAGCGACGAAAATGGTCAAAAGTCATTCGCATGGACCTCCTCTTCGATGTTGCACCAAATTTTGATTAGAAATGTCATTATTTCTACTTTTCAATTTTTCGGGTAAAATCTCCGAAATTACCCGAAAAATGGGGAGTTTTTTTTTACCATAAAAAACTTTTCATCGTTCCACACGACCGCCCCATACGAACCATCGCGCTCAGGTGTTGCCATCAGTCCCAATTTTCGCTTTAAAAATTTGCCGAATTTGATGATTTCACAAGATGGCCGCCGCGCCATCCGCCATCTTTAATTTTTGACAGCTGATAGTTTTTCTACATACTACAGGATAATGGCAACGTTTCTGCATCAGCAGTTTTGTCGTGCGGCAAATTCGGTAGAACAATGTAACTCTCCAAAGTGGGGTCTGAAAACGGCCGAATTTCGAACGCCGATTCCGGGGCGGCCATCTTGTTTTTTTTTTTTTTCAACATTTTTTTTTAAATTTCTCGATACCTTCTTTCGTTCGAGCCATCTTCGAGGTTTCCAGGTGCCACCGTCGCGGAGATGCGTTTGCCGAAGGCGGCCATCTTGGATTTTTCGAAACGTCATTGCCTAATTCCTGGTCGCATGGAAGAGCCGAACACTTCCCCCAAACATACCCCACCCCTAAAACGACTCCTTCTAGGAGAACAATCATGTCAATCAGTGAGTCACCGGAATTTAGCTTTATAGTATATTGACTAGATGGAGCGTGGTGCGCGAGCTGCAAGCAGCTCGCGAGGGGGAGTTTTTACAAGGGGTTAAATAATAAAATTTAAAAAAATTAAATTTGGACAAAATTTCTCAAGTCTTTTTTCATTCAAAATTTTTCAGAGTCCTTTTTAGGGATAAGGTGCGCGAGCTGCAAGCAGCTCGCGTCTGGCTGTTGGTTCGAAAGGGGTTAAAAAAACAATTAAAAAAAAAAAAAAATTCATCAAAATTTTACTAAGTCTTTTTCCAACAAAGATATTTTTTCATTCAACATTTTTCAGAGTCCTTTTGAGGGAGAAGGTGCGCGAGCTGCAAGCAGCTCGCGTCTGGCTGTTGGTTTCAAAGGGGTTAAAAAAAAAATTTTCAAAAAAAAAAATTTTGAACAAAAAAATTTCATCAAAAAAATTTTCATCAAAATTTCTCTAAGTCTTTATTCCTTCAAAATTTGTCAGAGTCCTTTTTGGGGAGAAGGTGCGCGAGCTGCAAGCAGCTCGCGTCTGGCTGTTGGTTTCAAAGGGGTTAAAAAAAAATTTTTTCAAAAAAAAATTTTGAACAAAAAATTTTCATCAATAAAATTTTCATCAAAATTTCTCTAAGTCATTTTTCCTTCAAAATTTGTCAGAGTCCTTTTGGGGGAGAAGGTGCGCGAGCTGCAAGCAGCTCGCGTCTGGCTGTTGGTTTCCATGGGGTCAAAAAACAAATTTTTCAAAAAAAAAATTTTGAACAAAAAATTTAAAAAACTATACCAGGCAACACTTTTCATCATTCTACACAAACCCTCCATACAAGTCACCCGGCTCAGATGTAGCTATATGCCATTTATTTCGACTTGAAAATTGGCAACATAAAGAGTTGGCTACACCGTCCGCCATCTTTAATTTCTAAGATGTCATAGTTTTTCTATATACTACAGGATACTACCAATGTTTCTGCATCATCAGTTTTTTCATCCGGCGAATTCGGTAGAACAAAGTAACTCCTCAAAGTAGAGTCTGACCCAAAAAATGCGAACATCGCTCGCGCCCAGTGTTGCCAACTCGAAGCGACGAAAATAGTCAAAAGTCATTCGTATGGACCTGTTCTTCGATATTACGCCAAATTTTGATTAGAAATGTCATTATTTATAGGATTCACGTTTTTTGGGTAAAATCTCCGAATTTACCCAAAAAGTGGGGAGTTTTTTTTTCCCATTAAATACTATTCTGCCTGGCCTACATTCGCCCCATACAAACCATCCCGCTCAGGTGTTCCCAACAGCCGATTTTTTCAACTTTAAACTGTTCAATTTCACCAAAAGTTGGCTACACCATCCGCCATCTTGAAAGTTTGACAGCTGATAGTTTTTCTATATACTACAGGATACTACCAATGTTTCTGCATCATCAGTTTTTTCATCCGGCGAATTCGGTAGAACAAAGTAACTCCTCAAAGTAGAGTCTGACCCAAAAATGCGAACATCGCTCGCGCCCAGTGTTGCCAACTCGAAGCGACCGAACTGGTCAAAAGTCATTCGCATGGACCTCCTCTTCGATGTTACACCAAATTTTGATTCAAAATGTCATTATTTCTACTTTTCATGTTTTCGGGTAAAATCTCCGAAATTACCCGAAAAATCGGGAGTTTTTTTTTAACATAAAAAACTTTTCATCGTTCCACACGACCGCCCCATACAAACCATCGCGCTCAGGTGTTGCCATCAGTCCCATTTTTCGCTTTCAAAATTGCCCGAATTTGATCATTTCACAAGATGGCCGCCGCGCCATCCGCCATCTTTATTTTTTGACAGCTGATAGTTTTTCCACATACTACAGGATGCTGGCAACGTTTCTGCATCAGCAGTTTTGTTATGCGGCAAATTCGGTAGAACAATGTAACTCTCCAAAGTGGGGTCTGAAAACGGCCGAATTTCGAACGCCGATTCCGGGGCGGCCATCTTGTTTTTTTTTTTTTAAACTTTTTTTTTTCAATTTCTCTATACTCTCTTTCGTTTGAGCCATCTCCGAGGTTTCCAGCTGCCACCGTCGCGGAGATACTTTTGCCGAATGCCGCCATTTTGGATTTTTCGAAATTCGGCTCCGACACTTCTGCTCCGATTCGGCCAACTTAAACTTCCCCCAAACACACCCCACCCCTAAAACGACTCCTTCTAGGAGAACAATCATGTCAATCAGTGAGTCACCGTAATTTAGCTTTATAGTATATTGACTAGATGGAGCGTGGTGCGCGAGCTGCAAGCAGCTCGCGTGTTGCTGCTGGCTTACAAGGGGTTAAAAAAAAAATCAAAAAAAACAATTTCGACAAAAACTTTTTCGAATAAAATTTCTCTAAGTCTTTTTTCGTTCAAAATTTTTCAGAGTCCTTTTGGGGGAGAAGGTGCGCGAGCTGCAAGCAGCTCGCGTCTGGCTGTTGGTTTCCAAGGGGTTAAAAAAAAAATTAAAAAAAATATTTTGACAAAATTTTACTAAGTCTTTTTCCAACAAAGATATTTTTTCATTCAAAATTTTTCAGAGTCCTTTTGAGGGAGAAGGTGCGCGAGCTGCAAGCAGCTCGCGTCTGGCTGTTGGTTTCAAAGGGGTTAAAAAAAAAATTTCCAAAAAAAAAATTTTGAACAAAAAAATTTCATCAAAAAAATTTTCATCAAAATTTCTCCAAGTCTTTATTCCTTCAAAATTTGTCAGAGTCCTTTTTGGGGAGAAGGTGCGCGAGCTGCAAGCAGCTCGCGTCTGGCTGTTGGTTTCCAAGGGGTTAAAAAAAAAATTTACAAAAAAAAATTTTTGAACAAAAAATTTAAAAAACTATACCAGGCAACACTTTTCATCATTCTACACAAATCCTCCATACAAGTCACCCCGCTCAGATGTAGCTATATGTCATTTATTTCGACTTGAAAATTGGCAACTTTAAGAGTTGGCTACACCATCCGCCATCTTGTATTTCTGACAAGTGGCAATTTTTCTATATACTACAGGATACTACAAATGTTTCTGCATCATCAGTTTTTTCATCCGGCGAATTCGGTAGAACAAAGTAACTCCTCAAAGTAGAGTCTGACCCAAGAAATGCGAACATCGCTCGCGCCCAGTGTTGCCAACTCGAAGCGACTGAAATGGTCGTAAGTCATTTGCATGGACCTCCTTTTCGATGTTACACCATATTTTGATAAGAAATGTCATTATTTATAGGATTCACGTTTTTTGGGTAAAATCTCCGAAAAATTACCAAAGAAGTGGGGGGTTTTTTTCCCATTATATACTATTCTACCTGACCTACATTCGCCCCATACAAACTATCCCGCTCAGGTGTTGCCAACAGCCAATTTTTTCAGTTTTAAACTGTTCAATTTCACAAATAGTTGGCCACACCATCCGCCATCTTTAATCTTTGACAGCTGATAGTTTTCCTATATACTACAGGATACTGGCAATGTTTCTGCATCAACAGTTTTTTCATCCGGCGAATTCGGTAGAACAAAGTAACTCCTCAAAGTAGAGTCTGACCCAAAAATGCGAACATTGCTCGCGCCCAGTGTTGCCAACTCGAAGCAACCGGAATGGTCAAAAGTCATTCGCATGGACCTCCTCTTCGATGTTGCACCAAATTTTGATTAGAAATGTCATTATTTCTACTTTTCAATTTTTCGGGTAAAATCTCCGAAATTACCCGAAAAATGGGGAGTTTTTTTTTACCATAAAAATCTTTTCATCGTTCCACACGACCGCCCCATACGAACCATCGCGCTCAGGTGTTGCCATCAGTCCCAATTTTCGCTTTAAAAATTTGCCGAATTTGATCATTTCACAAGATGGCCGCCGCGCCATCCGCCATCTTTAATTTTTGACAGTTGATAATTTTTCAACATACTACAGGACACTGGCAACGTTTCTGCATCAGCAGTTTTGTCATATGGCAAATTCGGTAGAACAATGTAACTCTTCAAAGTGGGGTCTGAAAACGGCCGAATTTCGAACGCCGATTCCGGGGCGGCCATCTTGTTTTTTTTTTTTTTAAACATTTTTTTTTCAATTTCTCGATACCCTCTTTCGTTCGAGCCATCTCCGAGGTTTCCAGCTGCCACCGTCGCGGAGATGCGTTTGCCGAAGGCGGCCATCTTGGATTTTTCGAAACGTCATTGCCTAATTCCTGGTCGCATGGAAGAGCCGAACACTTCCCCCATACACACCCCACCTCTAAAACGGCTCCTTCTAGGAGAACAATCATGTCAATGAGTGAGTCACCGTAATTTAGCTTTATAGTATATTGACTAGATTTTGCGTGCGGCGCGAGCTGCAAGCAGCTCGCGAGGGGGAGTTTTTACAAGGGGTTAAAAAATAAAATTTAAAAAAAATTAAATTTGGACAAAATTTCTCAAGTCTTTTTTCATTCAAAATTTGTCAGAGTCCTTTTGAGGGAGAAGGTGCGCGAGCTGCAAGCAGCTCGCGTCTGGCTGTTGGTATCAAAGGGGTTAAAAAAAAAATTTTCAAAAAAACAATTTTGAACAAAATTTCTACAAGTCTTTTTTCCTTCAAAATTTGTCAGAGTCCTTTTGAGGGAGAAGGTGCGCGAGCTGCAAGCAGCTCGCGTCTGGCTGTTGGTTTCAAAGGGGTTAAAAAAAAAAATTTTTCAGAAAAAAAATTTTGAACAAAAAAATTTAATCAAAAAAATTTTCATCAAAATTTCTCTAAGTCTTTTTTCATTCAACATTTTTCAGAGTCCTTTTGAGGGAAGGTGCGCGAGCTGCAAGCAGCTCGCGTCTGGCTGTTGGTTTCAAAGGGGTTAAAAAAAAAAAATTTCAAAAAAAAATTTTTGAACAAAAAATTTTAAAAACTATACCAGGCAACACTTTTCATCATTCTACACAAACCCTCCATACAAGTCACCCGGCTCAGATGTAGCTATATGCCATTTATTTCGACTTGAAAATTGGCATCTTAAAGAGTTGGCTACACCGTCCGCCATCTTGAAATTTTGACAGCTGATAGTTTTCCTATATACTACAGGATCCTACCAATGTTTCTGCATCATCAGTTTTTTCATCCGGCGAATTCGGTAGAACAAAGTAACTCCTCAAAGTAGAGTCTGACCCAAAAAATGCGAAGATCGCTCGCGCCCAGTGTTGCCAACTCGAAGCGACGAAAATAGTCAAAAGTCGTTCGTATGGACCTGTTCTTCGATATTACACCATATTTTGATTAGAAATGTCATTATTTATAGGATTCACGTTTTTTGGGTAAAATCTCCGAAATTACCAAAGAAGTGGGGGTTTTTTTTTTCCCATTATATACTATACTACCTGACCTACATTCGCCCCATACAAACTATCCCGCTCAGGTGTTGCCAACAGCCAATTTTTTCAGTTTTAAACTGTTCAATTTCACAAATAGTTGGCCACACCGTCCGCCATCTTGAAATTTTGACAGCTGATAGTTTTTCTATATACTACAGGATACTGGCAATAATTCTGCATCATCAGTTTTTTCATACTTTGAATTCGGTAGAACAAAGACTTTTGAGTTAGTAGGGTCTGACCCAAAAATGCGAACATCGCTCGCGCCCAGTGTTGCCAACTCGAAGCGACGAAAATGGTCAAAAGTCATTCGCATGGACCTCCTCTTCGATGTTGCACCAAATTTTGATTAGAAATGTCATTATTTCTACTTTTCAATTTTTCGGGTAAAATCTCCGAAATTACCCGAAAAATGGGGAGTTTTTTTTTACCATAAAAAACTTTTCATCGTTCCACACGACCGCCCCATACGAACCATCGCGCTCAGGTGTTGCCATCAGTCCCAATTTTCGCTTTAAAAATTTGCCGAATTTGATGATTTCACAAGATGGCCGCCGCGCCATCCGCCATCTTTAATTTTTGACAGCTGATAGTTTTTCTACATACTACAGGATAATGGCAACGTTTCTGCATCAGCAGTTTTGTCGTGCGGCAAATTCGGTAGAACAATGTAACTCTCCAAAGTGGGGTCTGAAAACGGCCGAATTTCGAACGCCGATTCCGGGGCGGCCATCTTGTTTTTTTTTTTTTTCAACATTTTTTTTTAAATTTCTCGATACCTTCTTTCGTTCGAGCCATCTTCGAGGTTTCCAGGTGCCACCGTCGCGGAGATGCGTTTGCCGAAGGCGGCCATCTTGGATTTTTCGAAACGTCATTGCCTAATTCCTGGTCGCATGGAAGAGCCGAACACTTCCCCCAAACATACCCCACCCCTAAAACGACTCCTTCTAGGAGAACAATCATGTCAATCAGTGAGTCACCGGAATTTAGCTTTATAGTATATTGACTAGATGGAGCGTGGTGCGCGAGCTGCAAGCAGCTCGCGAGGGGGAGTTTTTACAAGGGGTTAAAAAATAAAATTAAAAAAAAATTAAATTTGGACAAAATTTCTCAAGTCTTTTTTCATTCAAAAATTTTTCAGAGTCCTTTTGAGGGATAAGGTGCGCGAGCTGCAAGCAGCTTGCGTCTGGCTGTTGGTTCGAAAGGGGTTAAAAAAACAATTAAAAAAAAAAAATGTTTCATCAAAATTTTACTAAGTCTTTTTCCAACAAAGATATTTTTTCATTCAAAATTTTTCAGAGTCCTTTTGAGGGAAAAGGTGCGCGAGCTGCAAGCAGCTCGCGTCTGGCTGTTGGTTTCCACGGGGTTAAAAAAACAATTAAAAAAAAAAAAAAATTCATCAAAATTTTACTAAGTCTTTTTCCAACAAAGATATTTTTTCTTTCAAAATTTGTCAGAGTCCTTTTGAGGGAAAAGGTGCGCGAGCTGCAAGCAGCTCGCGTCGACCTGTTGGTTTCCAAGGGGTTCAAAAAAAAAATTTTCAAAAAAAAATTTAAAAAAAAAAATTTTCATCAAAATTTCGCTAAGTCTTTTTTCGTTCAAAAATTTTCAGAGTCCTTTCGAGGGAGAAGTTGCGCGAGCTGCAAGCAGCTCGCGTCTGGCTGTTGGTTACCAAGGGTTTCAAAAAAATTTTTCAAAAAAAAAAACTTTTTAACAAAAAATTTAAAAAACTATACCAGGCAACACTTTTCATCATTCTACACAAACCCTCCATATAAGTTACCCGGCTCAGATGTTGCTAAATGCCATTTATTTCGACTTGAAAATTGGCAACATAAAAAGTTGGCTACACCATCCGCCATCTTGAATTTCTGACAAGTGGAAATTTTTCTATATACTACAGGATACTACCAATGTTTCTGCATCATCAGTTTTTTCATCCGGCGAATTCGGTAGAACAAAGTAACTCCTCAAAATAGAGTCTGACCCATAAATTCGAACATCGCTCGCGCCCAGTGTTGCCAACTGGAAGTGACGAAAATAGTCAAAAGTCATTCGTATGGACCTGTTCTTTGATATAACACCAAATTTTGATTAGAAATATCGTTATTTATAGGGTTCACGTTTTTTGGGTAAAATCTCCGAATTTACCCGAAAAGTGGGGAGTTTTTTTTTCCCCATTAAATACTATTCTACCTGACCTACATTCGCCCCATACAAACCATCCCGCTCAGGTGTTGCCAACAGCCGATTTTTTCAGTTTTAAACTGTTCAATTTCACAAAGAGTTGGCTACACCGTCCGCCATCTTTAATTTTTGACAGCTGATAGTTTTCCTATATACTACAGGATACTGGCAATGTTTTTGCATCATCAGTTTTTTCATACTTTGAATTCGGTAGAACAAAGACTTTTGAGTTAGTAGGGTCTGACCCAAAAATGCGAACATCGCTCGCGCCCAGTGTTGCCAACTCGAAGCGACCGGAATGGTCAAAAGTCATTCGCATGGACCTCCTCTTCGATGTTACACCAAATTTTGATTCAAAATGTCATTATTTCTACTTTTCATGTTTTCGGGTAAAATCTCCGAAATTACCCGAAAAATGGGGAGTTTTTTTTTACCAAAAAAATCTTTTCATCATTCCACACGACCGCTTCATACAAAACATCCCGTTCGGGTGTTGCCATCAGGCTCATTTTTCGCTTTCAAAATTGCCCGAATTTGATCATTTCACAAGATGGCCGCCGCGCCATCCGCCATCTTTAATTTTTGACAGCTGATAGTTTTTCGACATACTACAGGATGCTGGCAACGTTTCTGCATCAGCAGTTTTGTCATCCGGCGAATTCGGTAGAACAATGTAACTCTTCAAAGTTGGGTCTGAAAACGGCCGAATTTCGAACGCCGATTCCGGGGCGGCCATATTGTTTTTTTTTTTTTTTCACATTTTTTTTTAAATTTCTCGATACCCTCTTTCGTTCGAGCCATCTCCGAGGTTTCCAGCTGCCACCGTCGCGGAGATGCGTTTGCCGAAGGCGGCCATCTTGGATTTTTCGAAACGTCATTGCCTAATTCCTGGTCGCATGGAAGAGCCGAACACTTCCCCCAAACATACCCCACCCCTAAAACGACTCCTTCTAGGAGAACAATCATGTCAATCAGTGAGTCACCGGAATTTAGCTTTATAGTATATTGACTAGATGGAGCGTGGTGCGCGAGCTGCAAGCAGCTCGCGAGGGGGAGTTTTTACAAGGGGTTAAAAAAAAAAATTTAAAAAAAAAATTTTTCGACAAAAACTTTTCGACAAAGTCTTTTTTCGTTCAAAATTTTTCAGAGTCCTTTTGGGGGAGAAGGTGCGCGAGCTGCAAGCAGCTCGCGTCTGGCTGTTGGTTTCCACGGGGTTAAAAAAACAATTTAAAAAAAGAAAATTTCATCAAAATTTTACTGTCTTTTTCCAACAAAGATATTTTTTCTTTCAAAATTTGTCAGAGTCCTTTTGAGGGAAAAGGTGCGCGAGCTGCAAGCAGCTCGCGTCTGGCTGTTGGTTTCCAAGGGGTTAAAAAAAAAATTTTCTAAAAAAAATTTCAAAAAAAAAAATTTTTTAACAAAAAATTTAAAAAACTATACCAGGCAACACTTTTCATCATTCTACACAAACCATCCATATAAGTTACCCGGCTCAGATGTTGCTAAATGCCATTTATTTCGACTTGAAAATTGGCAACATAAAAAGTTGGCTACACCATCCGCCATCTTGAATTTCTGACAAGTGGCAATTTTTCTATATACTACAGGATACTGGCAATGTTTCTGCATCATCAGTTTTTTCATCCGGCGAATTCGATAGAACAAAGTAACTCCTCAAAGTAGAGTCTGACCAAAAATTCGAACATCGCTCGCGCCCAGTGTTGCCAACTGGAAGTGACGAAAATAGTCAAAAGTCATTCGTATGGACCTGTTCTTTGATATAACACCAAATTTTGATTAGAAATGTCGTTATTTATAGGGTTCACGTTTTTTGGGTAAAATCTCCGAATTTACCCGAAAAGTGGGGAGTTTTTTTTTTTCATTAAATACTATTCTACCTGACCTACATTCGCTTCATACAAATCATCCCGCTCAGGTGTTGCCAACAGTCGTTTTTTTCAGTTTTAAACTGTTCAATTTCACAAATAGTTGGCCACACCATCCGCCATCTTTAAATTTTGACAGCTGATAGTTTTTCTATATACTACAGGATACTGGCAATGTTTCTGCATCATCAGTTTTTTCATACTTTGAATTCGGTAGAACAAAGACTTTTGAGTTAGTAGGGTCTGACCCAAAAATTCGAACATCGCTCGCGCCCAGTGTTGCCAACTCGAAGCGACCGGAATGGTCAAAAGTCATTCGCATGGACCTCCTCTTCGATGTTACACCAAATTTTGATTCAAAATGTCATTATTTCTACTTTTCATGTTTTCGGGTAAAATCTCCGAAATTACCCGAAAAATGGGGAGTTTTTTTTTACCAAAAAAATCTTTTTATCATTCCACACGACCGCTTCATACAAAACATCCCGCTCGGGTGTTGCCATCAGGCTCATTTTTCGCTTTCAAAATTGCCCGAATTTGATCATTTAACAAGATGGCCGCCGCACCATCCGCCATCTTTATTTTTTGACAGCTGATAGTTTTTCCACATACTGCAGGATGCTGGCAACGTTTCTGCATCAGCAGTTTTGTCGTGCGGCAAATTCGGTAGAACAATGTAACTCTCCAAAGTGGGGTCTGAAAACGGCCGAATTTCGAACGCCGATTCCGGGGCGGCCATCTTGTTTTTTTTTTTTTTCAACATTTTTTTTTAAATTTCTCGATACCCTCTTTCGTTCGAGCCATCTTCGAGGTTTCCAGGTGCCACCGTCGCGGAGATGCGTTTGCCGAAGGCGGCCATCTTGGATTTTTCGAAACGTCATTGCCTAATTCCTGGTCGCATGGAAGAGCCGAACACTTCCCCCAAACATACCCCACCCCTAAAACGACTCCTTCTAGGAGAACAATCATGTCAATCAGTGAGTCACCGGAATTTAGCTTTATAGTATATTGATTGATTGAGGGAAAAGGTGCGCGAGCTGCAAGCAGCTCGCGTCTGGCTGTTGGTTTAAAAGGGGTTAAAAAAACAATTTAAATAAAAAAAAAATCATTAAAATTTTACTAAGTCTTTTTCCAACAAAGATATTTTTTCATTCAAAATTTGTCAGAGTCCTTTTGAGGGAAAAGGTGCGCGAGCTGCAAGCAGCTCGCGTCTGGCTGTTGGTTTCCAAGGGGTTAAAAAAAAATTTTTCAAAAAAAAAATTTTGAACAAAAAAATTTCATCAAAAAAATTTTCATCAAAATTTCTCTAAGTCTTTTTTCATTCAACATTTTTCAGAGTCCTTTTGAGGGAGAAGGTGCGCGAGCTGCAAGCAGCTCGCGTCTGGCTGTTGGTTTCAAAGGGGTTAAAAAAAAAATTTTCAAAAAAAAAATTTTGAACAATATCATTTCATCAAAAAAATTTTCATCAAAATTTCTCTAAGTCTTTATTCCTTCAAAATTTGTCAGAGTCCTTTTTGGGGAGAAGGTGCGCGAGCTGCAAGCAGCTCGCGTCTGGCTGTTGGTTTCCAAGGGGTTAAAAAAAAAAATTACAAAAAAAAATTTTTGAACAAAAAATTTAAAAAACTATACCAGGCAACACTTTTCATCATTCTACACAAATCCTCCATACAAGTCACCCCGCTCAGATGTAGCTATATGTCATTTATTTCAACTTGAAAATTGGCAACTTTAAGAGTTGGCTACACCATCCGCCATCTTGAATTTCTGACAAGTGGCAATTTTTCTATATACTACAGGATACTACCAATGTTTCTGCATCATCAGTTTTTTCATCCGGCGAATTCGGTAGAACAAAGTAACTCCTCAAAGTAGAGTCTGACCAAAAATTCGAACATCGCTCGCGCCCAGTGTTGCCAACTCGAAGCAACGAAAATAGTCAAAAGTAGTTTGTATGGACCTGTTCTTTGATATAACACCAAATTTTGATTAGAAATGTCGTTATTTATAGGGTTCACGTTTTTTGGGTAAAATCTCCGAAATTACCCGAAAAGTGGGGAGTTTTTTTTTTTCGTGCAACACCTTACTACCTCGCCTACATTCGTTTCATACAAACCATCCCGCTCAGGTGTTGCCAACAGCCGATTTTTTCATTTTTAAACTGTTCAATTTCACAAAGAGTTGGCTACACCGTCCGCCATCTTTAATTTTTGACAGCTGATAGTTTTCCTATATACTACAGGATACTGGCAATGTTTCTGCATCATCAGTTTTTTCATACTTTGAATTCGGTAGAACAAAGACTTTTGAGTTAGTAGGGTCTGACCCAAAAATTCGAACATCGCTCGCGCCCAGTGTTGCCAACTCGAAGCGACCGGAATGGTCAAAAGTCATTCGCATGGACCTCCTCTTCGATGTTACACCAAATTTTGATTCAAAATGTCATTATTTCTACTTTTCATGTTTTCGGGTAAAATCTCCGAAATTACCCGAAAAATGGGGAGTTTTTTTTTACCAAAAAAATCTTTTTATCATTCCACACGACCGCTTCATACAAAACATCCCGCTCGGGTGTTGCCATCAGGCTCATTTTTCGCTTTCAAAATTGCCCGAATTTGATCATTTAACAAGATGGCCGCCGCACCATCCGCCATCTTTATTTTTTGACAGCTGATAGTTTTTCCACATACTGCAGGATGCTGGCAACGTTTCTGCATCAGCAGTTTTGTCGTGCGGCAAATTCGGTAGAACAATGTAACTCTCCAAAGTGGGGTCTGAAAACGGCCGAATTTCGAACGCCGATTCCGGGGCGGCCATCTTGTTTTTTTTTTTTTTCAACATTTTTTTTTAAATTTCTCGATACCCTCTTTCGTTCGAGCCATCTTCGAGGTTTCCAGGTGCCACCGTCGCGGAGATGCGTTTGCCGAAGGCGGCCATCTTGGATTTTTCGAAACGTCATTGCCTAATTCCTGGTCGCATGGAAGAGCCGAACACTTCCCCCAAACATACCCCACCCCTAAAACGACTCCTTCTAGGAGAACAATCATGTCAATCAGTGAGTCACCGGAATTTAGCTTTATAGTATATTGACTAGATGGAGCGTGGTGCGCGAGCTGCAAGCAGCTCGCGAGGGGGAGTTTTTACAAGGGGTTAAAAAAATATTTCGGAAAAAAAAAATTCATCAAAATTTCTCTAAGTCTTTTTCCATTCAAAATTTTTCAGAGTCCTTTTGAGGGAAAAGGTGCGCGAGCTGCAAGCAGCTCGCGTCTGGCTGTTGGTTTAAAAGGGGTTAAAAAAACAATTTAAATAAAAAAAAAATCATTAAAATTTTACTAAGTCTTTTTCCAACAAAGATATTTTTTCATTCAAAATTTGTCAGAGTCCTTTTGAGGGAAAAGGTGCGCGAGCTGCAAGCAGCTCGCGTCTGGCTGTTGGTTTCAAAGGGGTTAAAAAAAAAATTTTCAAAAAAAAAATTTTGAACAAAAAAATTTCATTAAAAAAATTTTCATCAAAATTTCTCTAAGTCATTTTTCATTCAACATTTTTCAGAGTCCTTTTGAGGGAGAAGGTGCGCGAGCTGCAAGCAGCTCGCGTCTGGCTGTTGGTTGGCAAAGGGTTAAAAAAAAAAGTTTCAAAAAATAATTTTTCATCAAAATTTTACTAAGTCTTTTTGCAACAAAGATATTTTTTTTTACTAAAATTTTCAGAGTCCTTTCGAGGGAGAAGGTGCGCGAGCTGCAAGCAGCTCGCGTCTGGCTGTTGGTTTCCAAGGGGTTAAAAAAAAAATTACAAAAAAAAATTTTTGATCAAAAAATTTAAAAAACTATAACTGCCAGGCAACACTTTTCATCATTCTACACAAACCCTCCATACAAGTCACCCCGCTCAGATGTAGCTATATGTCATTTATTTCGACTTGAAAATTGGCAACTTTAAGAGTTGGCTACACCATCCGCCATCTTGAAATTTTGACAGCTGATAGTTTTCCTATATACTACAGGATACTACCAATGTTTCTGCATCATCAGTTTTTTCATCCGGCGAATTCGGTAGAACAAAGTAACTCCTCAAAGTAGAGTCTGACCAAAAATTCGAACATCGCTCGCGCCCAGTGTTGCCAACTCGAAGCAACGAAAATAGTCAAAAGTAGTTTGTATGGACCTGTTCTTTGATATAACACCAAATTTTGATTAGAAATGTCGTTATTTATAGGGTTCACGTTTTTTGGGTAAAATCTCCGAAATTACCCGAAAAGTGGGGAGTTTTTTTTTTTCGTGCAACACCTTACTACCTCGCCTACATTCGTTTCATACAAACCATCCCGCTCAGGTGTTGCCAACAGCCGATTTTTTCATTTTTAAACTGTTCAATTTCACAAAGAGTTGGCTACACCGTCCGCCATCTTTAATTTTTGACAGCTGATAGTTTTCCTATATACTACAGGATACTGGCAATGTTTCTGCATCATCAGTTTTTTCATACTTTGAATTCGGTAGAACAAAGACTTTTGAGTTAGTAGGGTCTGACCCAAAAATTCGAACATCGCTCGCGCCCAGTGTTGCCAACTCGAAGCGACGAAAATGGTCAAAAGTCATTCGCATGGACCTCCTCTTCGATGTTGCACCAAATTTTGATTAGAAATGTCATTATTTCTACTTTTCAATTTTTCGGGTAAAATCTCCGAAATTACCCGAAAAATGGGGAGTTTTTTTTTACCATAAAAAACTTTTCATCGTTCCACACGACCGCCCCATACGAACCATCGCGCTCAGGTGTTGCCATCAGTCCCAATTTTCGCTTTAAAAATTTGCCGAATTTGATGATTTCACAAGATGGCCGCCGCGCCATCCGCCATCTTTAATTTTTGACAGCTGATAGTTTTTCTACATACTACAGGATAATGGCAACGTTTCTGCATCAGCAGTTTTGTCGTGCGGCAAATTCGGTAGAACAATGTAACTCTCCAAAGTGGGGTCTGAAAACGGCCGAATTTCGAACGCCGATTCCGGGGCGGCCATCTTGTTTTTTTTTTTTTTCAACATTTTTTTTTAAATTTCTCGATACCTTCTTTCGTTCGAGCCATCTTCGAGGTTTCCAGGTGCCACCGTCGCGGAGATGCGTTTGCCGAAGGCGGCCATCTTGGATTTTTCGAAACGTCATTGCCTAATTCCTGGTCGCATGGAAGAGCCGAACACTTCCCCCAAACATACCCCACCCCTAAAACGACTCCTTCTAGGAGAACAATCATGTCAATCAGTGAGTCACCGGAATTTAGCTTTATAGTATATTGACTAGATTTTGCGTGCGGCGCGAGCTGCATGCAGCTCGCGTGAGGTTATCGTTGCTGTTGTAATTTGTTATAAGCCCCTAAATCTTACAAGACCCTAAAAAAACCCCTACAAACCCTAACAACCCCTACAAACCCCTACAACCCCTACAAACCCCTACAAACCCCTACAAACCCCTACAAACCCCTAAAAACCCCTACAAACCCCAACAACCCCTAAAAACCCCTACAAACCCCTAAAAACCCCTACAACCCCTACAACCCCTACAAACCCCTAAAAACCCCTACAAACCCCTACAACCCCTACAAACCCCTACAAACACCTACAACCCCTAAAAACCCCTACAAACCCCTACAACCCCTACAAACCCCTACAAACCCCTACAACCCCTAAAAACCCCTACAAACCCCTACAAACCCCTACAAA
This sequence comes from Epirrita christyi, assembly GCA_951392215.1. Classification (NCBI taxonomy): domain Eukaryota; kingdom Metazoa; phylum Arthropoda; class Insecta; order Lepidoptera; family Geometridae; genus Epirrita; species Epirrita christyi. Next base: position 10,185,058 of record OX595855.1, on the reverse strand, counting down.
CCCCTACAAACCCCTACAAAACCCTACAAACCCCTACAACCCCTAAAAACCCCTACAAACACCTACAACCCCTAAAACCCCTACAACCCCTACAAACCCCTACAAACCCCTACAACCCCTAAAAACCCCTACAAACCCCTACAATCCCCTACAAACCCCTACAAACCCCTACAACCCCTAAAAACCCCTACAAACCCCTACAAACCCCTACAAACCCCTACAACCCCTAAAAACCCCTACAAACCCCTACAAACCCCTACAAACCCCTAGAAACCCCTACAAACCCCTACAACCCCTAAAAACCCCTACAAACCCCTACAACCCCTACAAACCCCTACAAACCCCTACAACCCCTACAAACCCCTACAAACCCCTTTAAACCCCTACAAACTCTACATACTATGGCATTTGATTAGAAGTTTTTTTGCGTGCAAAAACTATGAAATAGTATAAAAAAAAAACCTAACAACCTACCGAGGACCTGTGTATACTATGGCATGTGATAAGATTTTTTTTTGTGTAGGTAATTTGTTTGTTTTTTGTTCGATATTTTTCATTGAGGCGCGAGCTGCAAGCAGCTCGCGTGGTAATAAAACAAAAAAAAAATCTCAAAGTCAAATTTCTGAATTGAAATTCCAACTTTTTTTATATTGTTATTACTCAATAAATGGAGGAAATCGTTTTGACCGGGAAACAGCTCTTGATACTGGTAACGGTTCAGTATAGATTTCCTCTGCAATACCGCATCAAATTGTAATCCATACTGTCATAATTTATATTATTTTCATGTTTTTGCGGAAAATCTCGGAAAATACCCGGAAAATGGTGATTTTTCTTTCACCAGGCAACACTTTTTGTCATTCTAAACAACCGCCCCATACAAGTTGTCCGGCTCGGGAGTTGCCAACAGCCTCATTTTTCACTTGGAAAATTTGGAAAATTTCATATTTTTACAAAATGGCCGCCACAGCGACCGCCATCTTTTATTTTGAGAAAACGAATAGAATATTAAAGATGAAGCAGTGCACTGGCAACATTTCTGCATAAACAGAATTGCCATATGGCAACTTTGTTAGAAGGAAACTTGAGCTCGTAGCCGAGTCGGACCCGAAAATTTCACTACTCGCATGCTCCCAGTGTTGCCAACTCACTGCAACCAAAATAGTCAAAAGTCACTCACATGGTCCTCTTCTTCAAGTCTACATCAAATTTTGATTCAAAATACCATTTTTTTTTTTTTTACATTTTATGGAAAATCTCGGAAAATACCCGAAAAATGGGGATTTTTTTTTAACCAGGCAACACTTTTCATCGTTTTACACAACGGCTCCATACAAGTTGTCCAGCTCGGGTGTTGCCAAAAGCCTCATTTTCCAGTTGTAAAATTCAGAAAATTTAATCTTTTTACAAAATGGCCGCCACAGCGTCCGCCATCTTTTATTTTGAAAAAACGAATAGAATGTCAAAGATTAAGCAGGGCACTGGCCACATTTCTGCATAAACAGAATTGCCATATGGCAACATTGGTAAAAGGAAACTTGAGCTCGTAGCCGAGTCGGACCCGAAAATTTCACTACTCGCATGCTCCCAGTGTTGCCAACTCACTGCAACCAAAATAGTCAAAAGTCACTCACATGGTCCTCTTCTTCAAGTCTACATCAAATTTTGATTCAAAATACCATTTTTTTTTCTTTTACATTTTATGGAAAATCTCGGAAAATACCCGAAAAATGGGGTTTTTTTTTTAACCAGGCAACACTTTTCATCGTTTTACACAACGGCTCCATACAAATTGTCCAGCTCGGGTGTTGCCAAAAGCCTCATTTTCCAGTTGTAAAATTCAGAAAATTTCATCTTTTTACAAAACGGCCGCCACAGCGTCCGCCATCTTTTATTTTGAAAAAACGAATAGAATGTCAAAGATTAAGCAGGGCACTGGCCACATTTCTGCATAAACAGAATTGCCATATGGCAACATTGGTAAAAGGAAACTTGAGCTCGTAGCCGAGTCGGACCCGAAAATTTCACTACTCGCATGCTCCCAGTGTTGCCAACTCAATGCAACCAAAATAGTCAAAAGTCACTCTCATGGTCCTCTCCTTTAAGTCTACATCAAATTTTGATTCAATATACCATTTTTTTTTTTTTTTACATTTTATGGAAAATCTCGGAAAATACCCGGAAAATGGGGAATTTTTTTTCACCAGGCAATACTTTTCATCGTTTTACACAATGGCTTCATACAACATGTCCGGCTCGGGTGTTGCCAACAGCCTCATTTTTCACTTGGAAAATTTGGAAAATTTCTGCTTTTTACAAAATGGCCGCCACAGCGTCCGCCATTTTGAATTTCGAAAAAACGAATTAAATAACCAAGATGAAGAAGTTCAGTGGCAACACTTGTGCATACTCAGAATTTGCGCATGGCAACTTTTGTAGTGGAAAAAAAAGGAAAGTAGCCGAGTTGGGCCCAAAAATAACACCTTCGACTGCTCCCAGTGTTGCCAGCTGAGGGGAACGAAAATAGTCAAATGTCATTCGCATGGAGCTTCTTAACGATACCTCATCAAAGTTTGATTCAAATTGTAATTTTTTTTACTTTTCAGGTTTTTGGGGAAAATCTCGGAAAATACCCGGAAAATGGGGATTTTTTTTAAACCAAGCAACACTTTTCATCGTTTTACACAATAGCTCTATACAAAATGTCCGGCTCGGATGTTGCCAACAGCCTCATTTTTCACTTGGAAAATTTTGAAAATTTCGTCATTTTACAAAATGGCCGCCAAATTGACCATATTCAAAAATTTCAAAAAACGTATAGTTTTCCCATATTAAGCAGTTCACCGACAAGGTTTCTGCATAAACAAAATTTGAATTTGGAAACTTTCGTAGAAGGAATCTAGAGCTCGCGTAAGAGTCGGGCCCAAAACTTTAAAAGTTTGCTTTTTCCCAGTGTTGCCAAATTGAAAGCGACAAAAATGGTCAAATGTCATTTGCATGGACCTTTTAAACGATACCACATCAAATTTTGATTCAAAATGTCAATATTTCTAATTTTCACTTTTTTAGGGAAAATCTCGGAAATTACCCGAAAAATGGGGAAAATTTTCTAGCCAGGCAACACTCTTCATCGTTCTACACAACCGCCCCATACAAGTCGTCCGGCTCGGGTGTTGCCAAATGCCTCATTTTTCACATGGAAAATTTTGAAAATTTTGTCTTTTTACAATATGGCCGCCAAATTGTCCGTATTCAAAAATTTCAAAAAACGTATAGTTTTCCCATATTAAACAGTTCATCGACAAGGTTTCTGCATAAACAAAATTTAAATTTGGAAACTTTCGTAGAAGGAATCTAGAGCTCGCGTAAAAGTCGGGCCCAAAAATAAAAAAAGTTCGCCTGATTCCAGTGTTGCCAGCTGAGGGGGACAAAAATGGTCAAATGTCATTCGCATGGACCTTTTCAACGATACTGCATCAAATTTTGATTTAAAATGTCATTATTTCTACTTTTCACCTTTTTGGGGAAAATCTCGGAAATTACCCGAAAAATGGGGAAAATTTTCTCGCCAAGCAACACTCTTCACCGTTCTACACGACCGCCTGATACAAGTCTTCCGGCTCGGGTGTTGCCAACAGCGTCATTTTCGGGTTGGAAAATTTGGAAAATTTTTGCTTTTTACAAAATGGCCGCCACAGCGTCCGCCATTTTGAATTTCGAAAAAGCCGTACTTACACGGCATTCTACAGGATACTGGCAATTATTAAAGCAGAACAGATTCACCGTACGCCAATGTTGCCAGAACAAAGCACCCCGCCAAAGTAGAGTATGAAAATCGGTAAAATTCAAAGTCAAATTCCGAAGCCGCCATCTTGTTTTTTTTTTTTTTTTTTTCAAATTTTTTTAATTTTTTCCCGCCTTCTTTCTACCCTCCCATTTTGAAAACCCTACCTATAACCGTTTAGGAGATGTCAAATCTGACAGCTGTCATTTTAGTTTTTTCGAAATGTCATTGCCTAATTCCTGGTGAGATTGACCCCCCCTAAACTTCCCCCAAACAAACCCCCCCCCTAAAACGACTCCTTCTAGGAGAACAACCATATCAATCAGTCACCGGGATTGAGCTTTATAATATATAGAAGATAGAAGACTAGATTTTGCGTGCGGCGCGAGCTGCATGCAGCTCGCGTGAGGTTATCGTTGCTGTTGTAATTGTTATAAGCCCTTAACACAACCCTTACAACCCCTACAAACCCCTACAACCCCTACAAACCCCTACAACCCCTACAAACCCCTACAACCCCTACAAACCCCTACAACCCCTACAACCCCTACAAACCCCTACAACCCCTACAAACCCCTACAAACCCCTACAAACCCCTACTAACCCCTACAAACCCCTACAACCCCTACAAACCCCTAAAACCCCTACAACCCCTAAAAACCCCTACAAACCCCTACAAACCCCTACAAACCCCTACAACCCCTACAAACCCCTACAACCCCTAAAAACCCCTAAAAACCCCTACAAACCCCTACAAACCCCTTAAAACCCCTACAAACCCCTACAAACCCCTACAAACCCCTACAACCCCTAGAAACCCCTACAACCCCTACAAACCCCTACAAACCCCTACAACCCCTAAAAACCCCTACAAACCCCTACAAACCCCTACAAACCCCTACAAACCCCTACAACCCCTACAAACCCATACAACCCCTACAACCCCTAGAAACCCCTACAAACCCCTACAACCCCTACAAACCCCTACAACCCCTAAATACCCCTACAAACCCCTACAAACCCCTACAAACCCCTACAACCCCTACAAACCCCTACAACCCCTACAAACCCCTACAAACCCCTACAAACCCCTACAAACCCCTACAACCCCTACAAACCCCTAAAAACCACTACAACCCCTACAAACCCCTACAAACCTACAAACCCCTACAAACCCCTACAAACCCCTAAAATCCCCTACAACCCCTAAAAACCCCTAAAAACCCCTAAAAACCCCTACAAACCCCTACAATCCCCTACAACCCCTAGAAACCCCTACAACCCCTACAAACCCCTACAAACCCCTACAACCCCTAAAAATCCCTACAAACCCCTACAAACCCCTAAAAACCCCTACAACCCCTAAAAACCCCTACAAACCCCTACAAACCCCTACAAACCCCTAAAAACCCCTACAACCCCTAAAAACCCCTACAAACCCCTACAAACCCCTACAAACCCCTACAAACCCCTACAACCCCTACAACCCCTAGAAACCCCTACAAACCCCTACAAACCCCTACAACCCCTAGAAACCCCTAAAAATCCCTACAAACCCCTACAAACCCCTACAACCCCTAAAAACCCCTAAAAACCCCTACAAACCCCAACAAACCCCTACAACCCCTACAAACCCCTACAAACCCCTACAAACCCCTACAACCCCTAAAAACCCCTACAAACCCCTACAAACCCCTACAAACCCCTACAACCCCTAATACCCCTACAAACCCCTACAAACACCTACAACCCCCTACAACCCCGAAAACCCCTACAAACCCCTACAAACCCCTACAACCCCTAAAAACCCCTACAAACCCCTACAACCCCTAAAAACCCCTACATTCCCTACAAACCCCTACAACCCCTACAAACCCCTACAACCCCTACAAACCCCTACAACCCCTACAAACCCCTACAAACCCCTACAAACCCCTACAAACCCCTACAACCCCTAAAAACCCCTACAAACCCCTACAAACCCCTACAAACCCCTACAACCCCTACAACCCCTACAAACCCCTACAACCCCTACAAACCCCTACAAACCCCTACAAACCCCTAAAAACCCCTAAAAACCCCTACAAACCCCTACAAACCCCTAAAAACCCCTACAAACCCCTACAAACCCCTACAACCCCTAGAAACCCCTACAACCCCTACAAACCCCTACAAACCCCTACAACCCCTAAAAATCCCTACAAACCCCTACAAACCCCTAAAAACCCCTACAACCCCTAAAAACCCCTACAAACCCCTAAAAACCCCTACAACCCCTAAAAACCCCTACAAACCCCTACAAACCCCTAAAAACCCCTACAACCCCTACAAACCCCTACAACCCCTACAAACCCCTACAAACCCCTACAACCCCTACAAACCCCTACAAACCCCTTTAAACCCCTACAACCTCTACATACTATGGCATTTGATTAGAAGTTTTTTTGCGTGCAAAAACTATGAAATAGTATAAAAAAAAAAACCTAACAACCTACCGAGGACCTGTGTATACTATGGCATGTGATTAGATTTTTTTTTGTGTAGATAATTTGTTTGTTTTTTGTTCGATATTTTTCATTGAGGCGCGAGCTGCAAGCAGCTCGCGTGGTAATAAAACAAAAAAAAAATCTCAAAGTCAAATTTCTGAATTGAAATTCCAACTTTTTTTATATTGTTATTACTCAATAAATGGAGGAAATCGTTTTGACCGGGAAACAGCTCTTGATACTGGTAACGGTTCAGTATGGATTTCCTCTGCAATACCGCATCAAATTGTAATCCATACTGTCATAATTTATATTATTTTCATGTTTTTGCGGAAAATCTCGGAAAATACCCGGAAAATGGTGATTTTTCTTTCACCAGGCAACACTTTTTGTCATTCTAAACAACCGCCTCATACAAGTTGTCCGGCTCGGGAGTTGCCAACAGCCTCATTTTTCACTTGGAAAATTTGGAAAATTTCATATTTTTACAAAATGGCCGCCACAGCGACCGCCATCTTTTATTTTGAAAAAACGAATAGAATATTAAAGATGAAGCAGTGCACTGGCAACATTTCTGCATAAACAGAATTGCCATATGGCAACTTTGGTAGAAGGAAACTTGAACTCGTAGCCGAGTCGGACCCGAAAATTTCACTACTCGCATGCTCCCAGTGTTGCCAACTCACTGCAACCAAAATAGTCAAAAGTCACTCACATGGTCCTCTTCTTCAAGTCAACATCAAATTTTGATTCAAAATACCATTTTTTTTTTTTTTACATTTTATGGAAAATCTCGGAAAATACCCGAAAAATGGGGATTTTTTTTTAACCAGGCAACACTTTTCATCGTTTTACACAACGGCTCCATACAAGTTGTCCAGCTCGGGTGTTGCCAAAAGCCTCATTTTCCAGTTGTAAAATTCAGAAAATTTCATCTTTTTACAAAATGGCCGCCACAGCGTCCGCCATCTTTTATTTTGAAAAAACGAATAGAATGTCAAAGATTAAGCAGGGCACTGGCCACATTTCTGCATAAACAGAATTGCCATATGGCAACATTGGTAAAAGGAAACTTGAGCTCGTAGCCGAGTCGGACCTGAAAATTTCACTACTCGCATGCTCCCAGTGTTGCCAACTCAATGCAACCAAAATAGTCAAAAGTCACTCTCATGGTCCTCTCCTTCAAGTCTACATCAAATTTTGATTCAAAATACCATTTTTTTTTTTTTTTACATTTTATGGAAAATCTCGGAAAATACCCGGAAAATGGGGTTTTTTTTAAAACCAAGCAACACTTTTTATCGTTTTACACAATGGCCATATACAAGTCATCCGGCTCGGGTGTTGCCAACAGCCTCATTTTTCACTTGGAAAATTTTGAAAATTTCGTCTTTTTACAAAATGGCCGCCACAGCGTCCGCCATTTTGAATTTCGAAAAACCAATAATTTTGCCATATGGAACAGTTCAGTGGCAACACTTGTGCATACTCGGAAGTTGCGCATGGCAACTTTCGTAGTGGAAAAATAAGGAAAGTAGCCGAGTCGGGCGCAAAAATAAAAAAAGTTCGCCTGATTCCAGTGTTGCCAGCTGACGGAGACAAAAATGGTCAAATGTCATTCGCATGGACCTTTTCAACGATACCACACCAAATTTTGATTCAAAATGTCAATATTTCTAATTTTCACTTTTTTGGGGAAAATCTTGGAAATTACCCGAAAAATGGGGAAAATTTTCTCGCCAGGCAACACTCTTTACTGTTCTACCTAACCGCCCCATACAAGTCTTCCGGCTCGGGTGTTGCCAACAGCCTCATTTTCCAGTTGTAAAATTCAGAAAATTTCGTCTTTTTACAAAATGGCCGCCACAGCGTCCGCCATTTTGAATTTCGAAAAAACGAATAAAATACCTAATATGGAGCAGTTCAGTGGCAACACTTGTGCATACTCCGAATTCACGCATGGCAACTTTCGTAGTGGAAAAATATGGAAAGTAGCCGAGTCGGGCCCAAAACTTAAAAAGTTTGCTTTTTCCCAGTGTTGCCAAATTGAAAGCGACAAAAATGGTCAAATGTCATTCGCATGGACCTTTTAAACGATACCACATCAAATTTTGATTTAAAATGTCGTTATTTCTACTTTTCACCTTTTTGGGGAAAATCTCGGAAATTACCCTAAAAATGGGGAAAATTTTCTCGCCAGGCAACACTCTTCACCGTTCTACACAACCGCCCTATACAAGTCTTCCGGCTCGGGTGTTGCCAACAGTCTCATTTTCGGGTTGGAAAATTTGGAAAATTTTTGCTTTTTACAAAATGGCCGCCACAGCGTCCGCCATTTTGAATTTCGAAAAAGCCGTACTTACACGTCATTTGGCAGGATACTGGCAATTATTGAAGCAAAACAGATTCACCGTACGCCAATGTTGCCAGAACAAAGCACCCCGCCAAAGTGGAGTATGAAAATCGGTAAAATTCAATGTTCAATTCCGAAGCCGCCATCTTGTTTTTTTTTTTTTTTTTTCAAATTTTTTTAATTTTTTCCCCCCTCTCTTTCTACCCTCCCATTTTGAAAACCCTACCTGTAACCGTTTAGGAGATGTCAAATCTGACAGCTGTCATCTTGGTTTTTTCGAAATGTCATTGCCTAATTCCTGGTCGCTCCCCCCTCCTGCACACTTCCCCCAAACAAACCCCACCCCTAAAACGGCTCCTTCTAGGAGAACAAATATGTCAATCAGTCACCGGGATTCAGCTTTATAATATATAGACTAGATGGAGCGTGGTGCGCGAGCTGCAAGCAGCTCGCGAGGGGGAGTTTTTACAAGGGGTTAAAAAAAAAAATTAAAAAAAAAAATTTTTCGACAAAAACTTTTTCGAATAAAATTTCTCTAAGTCTTTTTTCGTTCAAAATTTTTCAGAGTCCTTTTGGGGGAGAAGGTGCGCGAGCTGCAAGCAGCTCGCGTCTGGCTGTTGGTTTCCAAGGGGTTAAAAAAAAAATAAAAAAAAATTTTTGACAAAATTTTACTAAGTCTTTTTCCAACAAAGATATTTTTTCATTCAAAATTTGTCAGAGTCCTTTTGAGGTAGAAGGTGCGCGAGCTGCAAGCAGCTCGCGTCTGGCTGTTGGGGTTCCAAGGGGTTAAAAAAAAAATTTTTCAAAAAAAAAATTTTGAACAAAAAAATTTCATCAAAAAAATTTTCATCAAAATTTCTCTAAGTCTTTTTTCATTCAACATTTTTCAGAGTCCTTTTGAGGGAGAAGGTGCGCGAGCTGCAAGCAGCTCGCGTCTGGCTGTTGGTTGGCAAGGGGTTAAAAAAAAAAATTTAAAAAAAAAAATTTGAACAAAAAATTTTCATCAAAATTTCTGTCTTTATTCCTTCAACATTTTTCAGAGTCCTTTTGAGGGAGAAGGTGCGCGAGCTGCAAGCAGCTCGCGTCTGGCTGTTGGTTTCAAAGGGGTTAAAAAAAAAAATTAAAAAAAAAAATTTTGAATAAAAAAATTTAATCAAAAAAAATTTCATCAAAATTTCTCAAAGTCTTTTTTCATTCAAAATTTTTCAGAGTCCTTTTGAGGGAAAAGGTGCGCGAGCTGCAAGCAGCTCGCGTCTGGATGTTGGTTTCAAAGGGGTTAAAAAAAAAAATTTCAAAAAAAAAATTTTGAACAAAAAAATTTCATCAAAAAAATTTTCATCAAAATTTCTCTAAGTCTTTATTCCTTCAAAATTTGTCAGTCCTTTTCAGGGAGAAGGTGCGCGAGCTGCAAGCAGCTCGCGTCTGGCTGTTGGTTTCCAAGGGGTTAAAAAAAAAAATTTCAAAAAAAAAAATTTGGACAAAAAATTTAAAAAACTATACCAGGCAACACTTTTCATCATTCTACACAAACCCTCCATACAAGTCACCCGGCTCAGATGTAGCTATATGTCATTTATTTCGACTTGAAAATTGGCAACTTTAAGAGTTGGCTACACCATCCGCCATCTTGAATTTCTGACAAGTGGCAATTTTTCTATATACTACAGGATACTACCAATGTTTCTGCATCATCAGTTTTTTCATCCGGCGAATTCGGTAGAACAAAGTAACTCCTCAAAATAGAGTCTGACCCAAAAAATGCGAACATCGCTCGCGCCCAGTGTTGCCAACTCGAAGCGACGAAAATAGTCAAAAGTCGTTTGTATGGACCTGTTCTTCGATATTACACCAAATTTTTATTAGAAATGTCATTATTTATAGGATTCACGTTTTTTGGGTAAAATCTCCGAATTTACCCGAAAAGTGGGGAGTTTTTTTTTTTCGTGCAACACTATACTGCCTGGCCTACATTCGCCCCATACAAACCATCCCGCTCAGGTGTTGCCAACAGCCGATTTTTTCAGTTTTAAACTGTTCAATTTCACAAAGAGTTGGCTACACCATCCGCCATCTTGAAATTTTGAGAAGTGGCAATTTTTCTATATACTACAGGATACTGGCAATGTTTCTGCATCATCAGTTTTTTCATCCGGCGAATTCGGTAGAACAAAGTAACTCTTCAAAGTAGAGTCTGACCCAAAAATGCGAACATTGCTCGCGCCCAGTGTTGCCAACTCGAAGCGACCGGAATGGTCAAAAGTCATTCGCATGGACCTCCTCTTCGATGTTGCACCAAATTTTGATAAGAAATGTCATTATTTCTACTTTTCATGTTTTCGGGTAAAATCTCCGAAATTACCCGAAAAATCGGGAGTTTTTTTTTACCATAAAAAACTTTTCATCGTTCCACACGATCGCCCTATACAAACCATTCCGCTCAGGTGTTGCCATCAGTCCCATTTTTCGCTTTAAAAATTTGCCGAATTTGATCATTTCACAAGATGGCCGCCGCGCAATCCGCCATCTTTAATTTTTGACAGCTGATAGTTTTTCAACATACTACAGGACACTGGCAACGTTTCTGCATCAGCAGTTTTGTCATGCGGCGAATTCGGTAGAACAATGTAACTCTTCAAAGTGGGGTCTGAAAACGGCCGAATTTCGAACGCCGATTCCGGGGCGGCCATCTTGTTTTTTTTTTTTTTTTCACAATTTTTTTTAAATTTCTCGATACCCTCTTTCGTTTGAGCCAACTCCGAGGTTTCTAGCTGCCACCGTCGCGGAGATGCGTTTGCCGAAGGCGGCCATCTTGGATTTTTCGAAACGTCATTGCCTAATTCCTGGTCGCATGGAAGAGCCAAACACTTCCCCCATACAAACCACACCCCTAAAACGGCTCCTTCTAGGAGAACAATCATGTCAATCAGTCAGTCACCGTAATTTAGCTTTATAGTATATAGACTAGATGGAGCGTGGTGCGCGAGCTGCAAGCAGCTCGCGAGGGGGAGTTTTTACAAGGGGTTAAAAAATAAAATTAAAAAAAAATTAAATTTGGACAAAATTTCTCAAGTCTTTTTTCATTCAAAAATTTTTCAGAGTCCTTTTGAGGGATAAGGTGCGCGAGCTGCAAGCAGCTTGCGTCTGGCTGTTGGTTCGAAAGGGGTTAAAAAAACAATTAAAAAAAAAAAATGTTTCATCAAAATTTTACTAAGTCTTTTTCCAACAAAGATATTTTTTCATTCAAAATTTTTCAGAGTCCTTTTGAGGGAAAAGGTGCGCGAGCTGCAAGCAGCTCGCGTCTGGCTGTTGGTTTCCACGGGGTTAAAAAAACAATTAAAAAAAAAAAAAAATTCATCAAAATTTTACTAAGTCTTTTTCCAACAAAGATATTTTTTCTTTCAAAATTTGTCAGAGTCCTTTTGAGGGAAAAGGTGCGCGAGCTGCAAGCAGCTCGCGTCGACCTGTTGGTTTCCAAGGGGTTCAAAAAAAAAATTTTCAAAAAAAAATTTAAAAAAAAAAATTTTCATCAAAATTTCGCTAAGTCTTTTTTCGTTCAAAAATTTTCAGAGTCCTTTCGAGGGAGAAGTTGCGCGAGCTGCAAGCAGCTCGCGTCTGGCTGTTGGTTACCAAGGGTTTCAAAAAAATTTTTCAAAAAAAAAAACTTTTTAACAAAAAATTTAAAAAACTATACCAGGCAACACTTTTCATCATTCTACACAAACCCTCCATATAAGTTACCCGGCTCAGATGTTGCTAAATGCCATTTATTTCGACTTGAAAATTGGCAACATAAAAAGTTGGCTACACCATCCGCCATCTTGAATTTCTGACAAGTGGAAATTTTTCTATATACTACAGGATACTACCAATGTTTCTGCATCATCAGTTTTTTCATCCGGCGAATTCGGTAGAACAAAGTAACTCCTCAAAATAGAGTCTGACCCATAAATTCGAACATCGCTCGCGCCCAGTGTTGCCAACTGGAAGTGACGAAAATAGTCAAAAGTCATTCGTATGGACCTGTTCTTTGATATAACACCAAATTTTGATTAGAAATATCGTTATTTATAGGGTTCACGTTTTTTGGGTAAAATCTCCGAATTTACCCGAAAAGTGGGGAGTTTTTTTTTCCCCATTAAATACTATTCTACCTGACCTACATTCGCCCCATACAAACCATCCCGCTCAGGTGTTGCCAACAGCCGATTTTTTCAGTTTTAAACTGTTCAATTTCACAAAGAGTTGGCTACACCGTCCGCCATCTTTAATTTTTGACAGCTGATAGTTTTCCTATATACTACAGGATACTGGCAATGTTTTTGCATCATCAGTTTTTTCATACTTTGAATTCGGTAGAACAAAGACTTTTGAGTTAGTAGGGTCTGACCCAAAAATGCGAACATCGCTCGCGCCCAGTGTTGCCAACTCGAAGCGACCGGAATGGTCAAAAGTCATTCGCATGGACCTCCTCTTCGATGTTACACCAAATTTTGATTCAAAATGTCATTATTTCTACTTTTCATGTTTTCGGGTAAAATCTCCGAAATTACCCGAAAAATGGGGAGTTTTTTTTTACCAAAAAAATCTTTTCATCATTCCACACGACCGCTTCATACAAAACATCCCGTTCGGGTGTTGCCATCAGGCTCATTTTTCGCTTTCAAAATTGCCCGAATTTGATCATTTCACAAGATGGCCGCCGCGCCATCCGCCATCTTTAATTTTTGACAGCTGATAGTTTTTCGACATACTACAGGATGCTGGCAACGTTTCTGCATCAGCAGTTTTGTCATCCGGCGAATTCGGTAGAACAATGTAACTCTTCAAAGTTGGGTCTGAAAACGGCCGAATTTCGAACGCCGATTCCGGGGCGGCCATATTGTTTTTTTTTTTTTTTCACATTTTTTTTTAAATTTCTCGATACCCTCTTTCGTTCGAGCCATCTCCGAGGTTTCCAGCTGCCACCGTCGCGGAGATGCGTTTGCCGAAGGCGGCCATCTTGGATTTTTCGAAACGTCATTGCCTAATTCCTGGTCGCATGGAAGAGCCGAACACTTCCCCCAAACATACCCCACCCCTAAAACGACTCCTTCTAGGAGAACAATCATGTCAATCAGTGAGTCACCGGAATTTAGCTTTATAGTATATTGACTAGATTTTGCGTGCGGCGCGAGCTGCATGCAGCTCGCGTGAGGTTATCGTTGCTGTTGTAATTGTTATAAGCCCTTAACACAACCCTTACAACCCCTACAAACCCCTACAACCCCTACAAACCCCTACAACCCCTACAAACCCCTACAACCCCTACAAACCCCTACAACCCCTACAACCCCTACAAACCCCTACAACCCCTACAAACCCCTACAAACCCCTACAAACCCCTACTAACCCCTACAAACCCCTACAACCCCTACAAACCCCTAAAACCCCTACAACCCCTAAAAACCCCTACAAACCCCTACAAACCCCTACAAACCCCTACAACCCCTACAAACCCCTACAACCCCTAAAAACCCCTAAAAACCCCTACAAACCCCTACAAACCCCTTAAAACCCCTACAAACCCCTACAAACCCCTACAAACCCCTACAACCCCTAGAAACCCCTACAACCCCTACAAACCCCTACAAACCCCTACAACCCCTAAAAACCCCTACAAACCCCTACAAACCCCTACAAACCCCTACAAACCCCTACAAACCCCTACAAACCCCTACAAACCCCTACAAACCCCTACAAACCCAAACAAACCCCTACAACCCCTACAACCCCTACAAACCCCTACAAACCCCTACAACCCCTAAAAACCCCTACAAACCCCTACAACCCCTACAAACCCCTACAACCCCTACAAACCCATACAACCCCTACAAACCCCTACAAACCCCTACAAACCCCTACAAACCCCTACAAACCCCTACAAACCCCTACAACCCCTACAAACCCCTACAACCCCTAGAAACCCCTACAAACCCCTACAAACCCCTACAACCCCTAGAAACCCCTAAAAATCCCTACAAACCCCTACAAACCCCTACAAACCCCTACAACCCGTAAAAACCCCTAAAAACCCCTACAAACCCAAACAAACCCCTACAAACCCCTACAACCCCTACAAACCCCTACAACCCCTAAATACCCCTACAAACCCCTACAAACCCCTACAAACCCCTACAACCCCTACAAACCCCTACAACCCCTACAAACCCCTACAAACCCCTACAAACCCCTACAAACCCCTACAACCCCTACAAACCCCTAAAAACCACTACAACCCCTACAAACCCCTACAAACCTACAAACCCCTACAAACCCCTACAAACCCCTAAAATCCCCTACAACCCCTAAAAACCCCTAAAAACCCCTAAAAACCCCTACAAACCCCTACAATCCCCTACAACCCCTAGAAACCCCTACAACCCCTACAAACCCCTACAAACCCCTACAACCCCTAAAAATCCCTACAAACCCCTACAAACCCCTAAAAACCCCTACAACCCCTAAAAACCCCTACAAACCCCTACAAACCCCTACAAACCCCTAAAAACCCCTACAACCCCTAAAAACCCCTACAAACCCCTACAAACCCCTACAAACCCCTACAAACCCCTACAACCCCTACAACCCCTAGAAACCCCTACAAACCCCTACAAACCCCTACAACCCCTAGAAACCCCTAAAAATCCCTACAAACCCCTACAAACCCCTACAACCCCTAAAAACCCCTAAAAACCCCTACAAACCCCAACAAACCCCTACAACCCCTACAAACCCCTACAAACCCCTACAAACCCCTACAACCCCTAAAAACCCCTACAAACCCCTACAAACCCCTACAAACCCCTACAACCCCTAATACCCCTACAAACCCCTACAAACACCTACAAACCCCTACAACCCCGAAAACCCCTACAAACCCCTACAAACCCCTACAACCCCTAAAAACCCCTACAAACCCCTACAACCCCTAAAAACCCCTACATTCCCTACAAACCCCTACAACCCCTACAAACCCCTACAACCCCTACAAACCCCTACAACCCCTACAAACCCCTACAAACCCCTACAAACCCCTACAAACCCCTACAACCCCTAAAAACCCCTACAAACCCCTACAAACCCCTACAAACCCCTACAACCCCTACAACCCCTACAAACCCCTACAACCCCTACAAACCCCTACAAACCCCTACAAACCCCTAAAAACCCCTAAAAACCCCTACAAACCCCTACAAACCCCTAAAAACCCCTACAAACCCCTACAAACCCCTACAACCCCTAGAAACCCCTACAACCCCTACAAACCCCTACAAACCCCTACAACCCCTAAAAATCCCTACAAACCCCTACAAACCCCTAAAAACCCCTACAACCCCTAAAAACCCCTACAAACCCCTAAAAACCCCTACAACCCCTAAAAACCCCTACAAACCCCTACAAACCCCTAAAAACCCCTACAACCCCTACAAACCCCTACAACCCCTACAAACCCCTACAAACCCCTACAACCCCTACAAACCCCTACAAACCCCTTTAAACCCCTACAACCTCTACATACTATGGCATTTGATTAGAAGTTTTTTTGCGTGCAAAAACTATGAAATAGTATAAAAAAAAAAACCTAACAACCTACCGAGGACCTGTGTATACTATGGCATGTGATTAGATTTTTTTTTGTGTAGATAATTTGTTTGTTTTTTGTTCGATATTTTTCATTGAGGCGCGAGCTGCAAGCAGCTCGCGTGGTAATAAAACAAAAAAAAAATCTCAAAGTCAAATTTCTGAATTGAAATTCCAACTTTTTTTATATTGTTATTACTCAATAAATGGAGGAAATCGTTTTGACCGGGAAACAGCTCTTGATACTGGTAACGGTTCAGTATGGATTTCCTCTGCAATACCGCATCAAATTGTAATCCATACTGTCATAATTTATATTATTTTCATGTTTTTGCGGAAAATCTCGGAAAATACCCGGAAAATGGTGATTTTTCTTTCACCAGGCAACACTTTTTGTCATTCTAAACAACCGCCTCATACAAGTTGTCCGGCTCGGGAGTTGCCAACAGCCTCATTTTTCACTTGGAAAATTTGGAAAATTTCATATTTTTACAAAATGGCCGCCACAGCGACCGCCATCTTTTATTTTGAAAAAACGAATAGAATATTAAAGATGAAGCAGTGCACTGGCAACATTTCTGCATAAACAGAATTGCCATATGGCAACTTTGGTAGAAGGAAACTTGAACTCGTAGCCGAGTCGGACCCGAAAATTTCACTACTCGCATGCTCCCAGTGTTGCCAACTCACTGCAACCAAAATAGTCAAAAGTCACTCACATGGTCCTCTTCTTCAAGTCAACATCAAATTTTGATTCAAAATACCATTTTTTTTTTTTTTACATTTTATGGAAAATCTCGGAAAATACCCGAAAAATGGGGATTTTTTTTTAACCAGGCAACACTTTTCATCGTTTTACACAACGGCTCCATACAAGTTGTCCAGCTCGGGTGTTGCCAAAAGCCTCATTTTCCAGTTGTAAAATTCAGAAAATTTCATCTTTTTACAAAATGGCCGCCACAGCGTCCGCCATCTTTTATTTTGAAAAAACGAATAGAATGTCAAAGATTAAGCAGGGCACTGGCCACATTTCTGCATAAACAGAATTGCCATATGGCAACATTGGTAAAAGGAAACTTGAGCTCGTAGCCGAGTCGGACCTGAAAATTTCACTACTCGCATGCTCCCAGTGTTGCCAACTCAATGCAACCAAAATAGTCAAAAGTCACTCTCATGGTCCTCTCCTTCAAGTCTACATCAAATTTTGATTCAAAATACCATTTTTTTTTTTTTTACATTTTATGGAAAATCTCGGAAAATACCCGGAAAATGGGGTTTTTTTTAAAACCAAGCAACACTTTTTATCGTTTTACACAATGGCCCCATACAAGTCATCCGGCTCGGGTGTTGCCAACAGCCTCATTTTTCACTTGGAAAATTTTGAAAATTTCGTCTTTTTACAAAATGGCCGCCACAGCGTCCGCCATTTTGAATTTCGAAAAACCAATAATTTTCCCATATGGAACAGTTCAGTGGCAACACTTGTGCATACTCGGAAGTTGCGCATGGCAACTTTCGTAGTGGAAAAATAAGGAAAGTAGCCGAGTCGGGCGCAAAAATAAAAAAAGTTCGCCTGATTCCAGTGTTGCCAGCTGACGGAGACAAAAATGGTCAAATGTCATTCGCATGGACCTTTTCAACGATACCACACCAAATTTTGATTCAAAATGTCAATATTTCTAATTTTCACTTTTTTGGGGAAAATCTTGGAAATTACCCGAAAAATGGGGAAAATTTTCTCGCCAGGCAACACTCTTTACTGTTCTACCTAACCGCCCCATACAAGTCTTCCGGCTCGGGTGTTGCCAACAGCCTCATTTTCCAGTTGTAAAATTCAGAAAATTTCGTCTTTTTACAAAATGGCCGCCACAGCGTCCGCCATTTTGAATTTCGAAAAAACGAATAAAATACCTAATATGGAGCAGTTCAGTGGCAACACTTGTGCATACTCCGAATTCACGCATGGCAACTTTCGTAGTGGAAAAATATGGAAAGTAGCCGAGTCGGGCCCAAAACTTAAAAAGTTTGCTTTTTCCCAGTGTTGCCAAATTGAAAGCGACAAAAATGGTCAAATGTCATTCGCATGGACCTTTTAAACGATACCACATCAAATTTTGATTTAAAATGTCGTTATTTCTACTTTTCACCTTTTTGGGGAAAATCTCGGAAATTACCCTAAAAATGGGGAAAATTTTCTCGCCAGGCAACACTCTTCACCGTTCTACACAACCGCCCTATACAAGTCTTCCGGCTCGGGTGTTGCCAACAGTCTCATTTTCGGGTTGGAAAATTTGGAAAATTTTTGCTTTTTACAAAATGGCCGCCACAGCGTCCGCCATTTTGAATTTCGAAAAAGCCGTACTTACACGTCATTTGGCAGGATACTGGCAATTATTGAAGCAAAACAGATTCACCGTACGCCAATGTTGCCAGAACAAAGCACCCCGCCAAAGTGGAGTATGAAAATCGGTAAAATTCAATGTTCAATTCCGAAGCCGCCATCTTGTTTTTTTTTTTTTTTTTTCAAATTTTTTTAATTTTTTCCCCCCTCTCTTTCTACCCTCCCATTTTGAAAACCCTACCTGTAACCGTTTAGGAGATGTCAAATCTGACAGCTGTCATCTTGGTTTTTTCGAAATGTCATTGCCTAATTCCTGGTCGCTCCCCCCTCCTGCACACTTCCCCCAAACAAACCCCACCCCTAAAACGGCTCCTTCTAGGAGAACAAATATGTCAATCAGTCACCGGGATTCAGCTTTATAATATATAGACTAGATGGAGCGTGGTGCGCGAGCTGCAAGCAGCTCGCGAGGGGGAGTTTTTACAAGGGGTTAAAAAAATATTTCGGAAAAAAAAAATTCATCAAAATTTCTCTAAGTCTTTTTTCGTTCAAAATTTTTCAGAGTCCTTTTGAGGGAGAAGGTGCGCGAGCTGCAAGCAGCTCGCGTCTGGCTGTTGGTTTCCAAGGGGTTAAAAAAAATTAAAAAAAAATATTTTGACAAAATTTTACTAAGTCTTTTTCCAACAAAGATATTTTTTCATTCAAAATTTGTCAGAGTCCGTTTGAGGGAGAAGGTGCGCGAGCTGCAAGCAGCTCGCGTCTGGCTGTTGGTTTCAAAGGGGTTAAAAAAAAAAATTTTCAAAAAAAAAATTTTGATCAAAAAAATTTCATCAAAAAAATTTTCATCAAAATTTCTCTAAGTCTTTATTCCTTCAAAATTTGTCAGAGTCCTTTTGGGGGAGAAGGTGCGCGAGCTGCAAGCAGCTCGCGTCTGGCTGTTGGTTACCAAGGGTTTCAAAAAAATTTTTCAAAAAAAAAAATTTTAAACAAAAAATTTAAAAAACTATACCAGGCAACACTTTTCATCATTCTACACAAACCCTCCATATAAGTTACCCGGCTCAGATGTTGCTAAATGCCATTTATTTCGACTTGAAAATTGGCAACATAAAAAGTTGGCTACACCATCCGCCATCTTGAATTTCTGACAAGTGGCAATTTTTCTATATACTACAGGATACTTCCAATGTTTCTGCATCATCAGTTTTTTCATCCGGCGAATTCGGTAGAACAAAGTAACTCCTCAAAGTAGAGTCTGACCTTAAATTCGAACATCGCTCGCGCCCAGTGTTGCCAACTCGAAGCAACGAAAATAGTAAAAAGTAGTTTGTATGGACCTGTTCTTTGATACTACACAAAATTTTGATTAGAAATGTCATTATTTATAGGGTTCACGTTATTTGGGTAAAATCTCCGAAATTACCCGAAAAGTGGGGAGTTTTTTTTTTTCGTGCATCACTTTACTACCTGGTCTACATTCGTTCCTTACAAACCATCCCGCTCAGGTGTTGCCAACAGCCAATTTTTTCATTTTTAAACTGTTCAATTTCACAAAGAGTTGGCTACACCGTCCGCCATCTTTAATTTTTGACAGCTGATAGTTTTCCTATATACTACAGGATACTGGCAATGTTTCTGCATCATCAGTTTTTTCATACTTTGAATTCGGTAGAACAAAGACTTTTGAGTTAGTAGGGTCTGACCCAAAAATGCGAACATCGCTCGCGCCCAGTGTTGCCAACTCGAAGCGACCGGAATGGTCAAAAGTCATTCGCATGGACCTCCTCTTCGATGTTACACCAAAGTTTGATTAGAAATGTCATTATTTCTACTTTTCATGTTTTCGGGTAAAATCTCCGAAATTACCCGAAAAATCGGGAGTTTTTTTTTACCATAAAAAACTTTTCATCGTTCCACACGACCGCCCAATACGAACCATCGCGCTCAGGTGTTGCCATCAGTCCCATTTTTCGCTTTCAAAATTGCCCGAATTTGATCATTTCACAAGATGGCCGCCGCGCCATCCGCCATCTTTATTTTTTGACAGCTGATAGTTTTTCCACATACTGCAGGATGCTGGCAACGTTTTTGCATCAGCAGTTTTGTCATATGGCAAATTCGGTAGAACAATGTAACTCTTCAAAGTGGGGTCTGAAAACGGCCGAATTTCGAACGCCGATTCCGGGGCGGCCATCTTGTTTTTTTTTTTTTTAAACATTTTTTTTTCAATTTCTCTATACTCTCTTTCGTTTGAGCCATCTCCGAGGTTTCCAGCTGCCACCGTCGCGGAGATACTTTTGCCGAATGCCGCCATTTTGGATTTTTCGAAATTCGGCTCCGACACTTCTGCTCCGATTCGGCCAACTTAAACTTCCCCCAAACACACCCCACCCCTAAAACGACTCCTTCTAGGAGAACAATCATGTCAATCAGTGAGTCACCGTAATTTAGCTTTATAGTATATAGACTAGATGGAGCGTGGTGCGCGAGCTGCAAGCAGCTCGCGAGGGGGAGTTTTTACAAGGGGTTAAAAAAATATTTCGGAAAAAAAAAATTCATCAAAATTTCTCTAAGTCTTTTTCCATTCAAAATTTTTCAGAGTCCTTTTGAGGGAAAAGGTGCGCGAGCTGCAAGCAGCTCGCGTCTGGCTGTTGGTTTAAAAGGGGTTAAAAAAACAATTTAAATAAAAAAAAAATCATTAAAATTTTACTAAGTCTTTTTCCAACAAAGATATTTTTTCATTCAAAATTTGTCAGAGTCCTTTTGAGGGAAAAGGTGCGCGAGCTGCAAGCAGCTCGCGAGGGGGAGTTTTTAAAAGGGGTTAAAAAAAAAAATTAAAAAAAAAAAATTTTCGACAAAAACTTTTTCGAATAAAATTTCTCTAAGTCTTTTTTCGTTCAAAATTTTTCAGAGTCCTTTTGAGGGAGAAGGTGCGCGAGCTGCAAGCAGCTCGCGTCTGGCTGTTGGCCCGCAAGGGGTTAAAAAAAAATTTAAAAAAAAATATTTCGACAAAATTTCTACAAGTCTTTTTTAGTTCAAAATTTTTCAGAGTCCTTTTGAGGGAAAAGGTGCGCGAGCTGCAAGCAGCTCGCGAGGGG
The DNA here is from genome assembly GCA_951392215.1 of Epirrita christyi. Classification (NCBI taxonomy): domain Eukaryota; kingdom Metazoa; phylum Arthropoda; class Insecta; order Lepidoptera; family Geometridae; genus Epirrita; species Epirrita christyi. Next base: position 10,163,376 of record OX595855.1, on the reverse strand, counting down.
GAGTTTTAAAAGGGGTTAAAAAAAAAAATTAAAAAAAAAAAATTTTCGACAAAAACTTTTTCGAATAAAATTTCTCTAAGTGTTTTTTCGTTCAAAATTTTTCAGAGTCCTTTTGGGGGAGAAGGTGCGCGAGCTGCAAGCAGCTCGCGTCTGGCTGTTGGTTTCCAAGGGGTTAAAAAAAAATTAAAAAAAAATATTTTGACAAAATTTTACTAAGTCTTTTTCCAACAAAGATATTTTTTCATTCAAAATTTGTCAGAGTCCTTTTGAGGGAGAAGGTGCGCGAGCTGCAAGCAGCTCGCGTCTGGCTGTTGGTTTCAAAGGGGCTAAAAAAAATTTTTTTCAAAAAAAAATTTTGAACAAAAAATTTTCATCAATAAAATTTTCATCAAAATTTCTCTAAGTCATTTTTCCTTCAAAATTTGTCAGAGTCCTTTTGGGGGAGAAGGTGCGCGAGCTGCAAGCAGCTCGCGTCTGGCTGTTGGTTTCCATGGGGTCAAAAAACAAATTTTTCAAAAAAAAAATTTTGAACAAAAAATTTAAAAAACTATACCAGGCAACACTTTTCATCATTCTACACAAACCCTCCATACAAGTCACCCGGCTCAGATGTAGCTATATGCCATTTATTTCGACTTGAAAATTGGCAACATAAAGAGTTGGCTACACCGTCCGCCATCTTTAATTTCTAAGATGTCATAGTTTTTCTATATACTACAGGATACTACCAATGTTTCTGCATCATCAGTTTTTTCATCCGGCGAATTCGGTAGAACAAAGTAACTCCTCAAAGTAGAGTCTGACCCAAAAAATGCGAACATCGCTCGCGCCCAGTGTTGCCAACTCGAAGCGACGAAAATAGTCAAAAGTCATTCGTATGGACCTGTTCTTCGATATTACGCCAAATTTTGATTAGAAATGTCATTATTTATAGGATTCACGTTTTTTGGGTAAAATCTCCGAATTTACCCAAAAAGTGGGGAGTTTTTTTTTCCCATTAAATACTATTCTGCCTGGCCTACATTCGCCCCATACAAACCATCCCGCTCAGGTGTTCCCAACAGCCGATTTTTTCAACTTTAAACTGTTCAATTTCACCAAAAGTTGGCTACACCATCCGCCATCTTGAAAGTTTGACAGCTGATAGTTTTTCTATATACTACAGGATACTACCAATGTTTCTGCATCATCAGTTTTTTCATCCGGCGAATTCGGTAGAACAAAGTAACTCCTCAAAGTAGAGTCTGACCCAAAAATGCGAACATCGCTCGCGCCCAGTGTTGCCAACTCGAAGCGACCAAAATGGTCAAAAGTCATTCGCATGGACCTCCTCTTCGATGTTACATCAAATTTTGATTCGAAATGTCATTATTTCTACTTTTCATGTTTTCGGGTAAAATCTCCGAAATTACCCGAAAAAGGGGGAGTTTTTTTTTACCAAAAAAATTTTTTTGTCGTTCCACACGACCGCTTCATACAAAACATCACGCTCAGGTGTTGCCATCAGTCCCAATTTTCGCTTTAAAAATTTGCCGAATTTGATCATTTCACAAGATGGCCGCCGCGCCATCCGCCATCTTTATTTTTTGACAGTTGATAGTTTTTCAACATACAACAGGACACTGGCAATGTTTCTGCATCAGCAGTTTTGTCATATGGCAAATTCGGTAGAACAATGTAACTCTTCAAAGTGGGGTCTGAAAACGGCCGAATTTCGAACGCCGATTCCGGGGCGGCCATCTTGTTTTTTTTTTTTTTAAACATTTTTTTTTCAATTTCTCGATACCCTCTTTCGTTTGAGCTATCTCCGAGGTTTCCAGCTGCCACCGTCGCGGAGATACGTTTGCCGAATGCCGCCATTTTGGATTTTTCGAAATTCGGCTCCGACACTTCTGCTCCGATTCGGCCAACTTAAACTTCCCCCATACACACCCCACCCCTAAAACGACTCCTTCTAGGAGAACAATCATGTCAATCAGTCAGTCACCGTAATTTAGCTTTATAGTATATAGACTAGATGGAGCGTGGTGCGCGAGCTGCAAGCAGCTCGCGAGGGGGAGTTTTTACAAGGGGTTAAAAAAAAAAATACAAAAAAAATTTTTTCGACTAAAACTTTTTCGAATAAAATTTCTCTAAGTCTTTTTTCGTTCAAAATTTTTCAGAGTCCTTTTGGGGGAGAAGGTGCGCGAGCTGCAAGCAGCTCGCGTCTGGCTGTTGGTTTCAAAGGGGTTAAAAAAAAAATTTTTCAGAAAAAAAATTTAGAACAAAAAAATTTCATCAAAAAAATTTTCATCACAATTTCTCTAAGTCTTTTTTCATTCAACATTTTTCAGAGTCCTTTTGAGGGAGAAGGTGCGCGAGCTGCAAGCAGCTCGCGTCTGGCTGTTGGTTTCAAAGGGGTTAAAAAAAAAAAATTTCAAAAAAAAAATTTTGAACAAAAAAAATTCATCAAAAAAATTTTCATCAAAATTTCTCTAAGTCTTTTTTCATTCAACATTTTTCAGAGTCCTTTTGAGGGAGAAGGTGCGCGAGCTGCAAGCAGCTCGCGTCTGGCTGTTGGTTTCAAAGGGGTTCAAAAAAAAATTTTCAAAAAAAAAATTTTGAACAAAAAATTTTAAAAACTATACCAGCCAACATTTTTCATCATTCTACACAAACCCTCCATACAAGTCACCCGGGTCAGATGTAGCTATATGCCATTTATTTCGACTTGAAAATTGGCAACATAAAAAGTTGGCCACACCATCCGCCATCTTGAAATTTTGACAGCTGATAGTTTTCCTATATACTACAGGATACTGGCAATGTTTTTGCATCAGCAGTTTTTTCATACTTTAAATTCGGTAGAACAAAGTAACTCCTCAAAGTAGAGTCTGACCCATAAATTCGAACATCGCTCGCGCCCAGTGTTGCCAACTGGAAGTGACGAAAATAGTCAAAAGTCATTCGTATGGACCTGTTCTTTGATATAACACCAAATTTTGATTAGAAATGTCGTTATTTATAGGGTTCACGTTTTTTGGGTAAAATCTTTGAAATTACCCGAAAAGTGGGGAGTTTTTTTTTTTCCATTAAATACTATTCTACCTGACCTACATTCCCCCCATACTAACCATCCCGCTCAGGTGTTGCCAACAGCCGATTTTTTCAGTTTTAAACTGTTCAATTTCACAAAGAGTTGGCTACACCGTCCGCCATCTTTAATTTTTGACAGCTGATAGTTTTCCTATATACTACAGGATACTGGCAATGTTTCTGCATCATCAGTTTTTTCATACTTTGAATTCGGTAGAACAAAGACTTTTGAGTTAGTAGGGTCTGACCCAAAAATGCGAACATCGCTCGCGCCCAGTGTTGCCAACTCGAAGCGACGAAAGTGGTCAAAAGTCATTTGCATGGACCTCATCTTCGATGTTACACCAAATTTTGATTCAAAATGTCATTATTTCTACTTTTCATGTTTTCGGGTAAAATCTCCGAAATTACCCGAAAAATGGGAAGTTTTTTTTTACCAAAAAAATCTTTTTATCATTCCACACGACCGCTTCATACAAAACATCCCGCTCGGGTGTTGCCATCAGGCTCATTTTTCGCTTTCAAAATTGCCCGAATTTGATCATTTCACAAGATGGCCGCCGCGCCATCCGCCATCTTTAATTTTTGACAGTTGATAATTTTTCAACATATAACTGGACACTGGCAACGTTTCTGCATCAGCAGTTTTGTCATGCGGCAAATTCGGTAGAACAATGTAACTCTCCAAAGTGGGGTCTGAAAACGGCCGAATTTCGAACGCCGATTCCGGGGCGGCCATCTTGTTTTTTTTTTTTTTAAACATTTTTTTTTCAATTTCTCGATACCCTCTTTCGTTCGAGCCATCTCCGAGGTTTCCAGCTGCCACCGTCGCGGAGATACTATTGCCGAAGGCGGCCATTTTGGATTTTTCGAAATTCGGCTCCGACAGTTCTGCTCCGATTCGGCCAACTTAAACTTCCCCCAAACACACCCCACCCCTAAAACGATTCCTTCTAGGAGAACAATCATGTCAATCAGTGAGTCACCGTAATTTAGCTTTATAGTATATTGACTAGATGGAGCGTGGTGCGCGAGCTGCAAGCAGCTCGCGTGTTGAGGTAAAAATACAAGGGGTTAAAAAAAAATAATCGCCAAAAACTTTTTCGAATAAAATTTCTCTAAGTCTTTTTTCGTTCAAAATTTTTCAGAGTCCTTTTGAGGGAGAAGGTGCGCGAGCTGCAAGCAGCTCGCGTCTGGCTGTTGGTTTCCAAGGGGTTAAAAAAAAATAAAAAAAAAAATTTTGACAAAATTTTACTAAGTCTTTTTCCAACAAAGATATTTTTTCATTCAAAATTTGTCAGAGTCCTTTTGAGGGAGAAGGTGCGCGAGCTGCAAGCAGCTCGCGTCTGGCTGTTGGTTTCCAAGGGGTTAAACAAAAAAACCAAAAAAAAGTTTTCAAAAATAAAATTTTGAACGAAAAATTTTCATCAAAATTTCTCTGTCTTTTTCCGAAAAAATTTGTCCGTCATTTTTCATTCAACATTTTTCAGAGTCCTTTTGAGGGAGAAGGTGCGCGAGCTGCAAGCAGCTCGCGTCTGGCTGTTGGTTTCCAAGGGGTTAAAAAAAAAATAAAAAAAAAATTTTTGACAAAATTTTACTAAGTCTTTTTCCAACAAAGATATTTTTTCATTCAAAATTTGTCAGAGTCCTTTTGAGGGAGAAGGTGCGCGAGCTGCAAGCAGCTCGCGTCTGGCTGTTGGTTTCCAAGGGGTTAAAAAAAAAAAACCAAAAAAAAGTTTTCAAAAATAAAATTTTGAACGAAAAATTTTCATCAAAATTTCTGTCTTTTTCCGAAAAAATTTGTCCGTCTTTTTTCGTTCAAAATTTTTCAGAGTCCTTTTGAGGGAGAAGGTGCGCGAGCTGCAAGCAGCTCGCGTCTGGCTGTTGGTTTCCAAGGGGTTAAAAAAAAATAAAAAAAAAATTTTTGACAAAATTTTACTAAGTCTTTTTCCAACAAAGATATTTTTTCATTCAAAATTTGTCAGAGTCCTTTTGAGGGAGAAGGTGCGCGAGCTGCAAGCAGCTCGCGTCTGGCTGTTGGTTTCCAAGGGGTTAAACAAAAAAACCAAAAAAAAGTTTTCAAAAATAAAATTTTGAACGAAAAATTTTCATCAAAATTTCTCTGTCTTTTTCCGAAAAAATTTGTCCGTCATTTTTCATTCAACATTTTTCAGAGTCCTTTTGAGGGAGAAGGTGCGCGAGCTGCAAGCAGCTCGCGTCTGGCTGTTGGTTTCCAAGGGGTTAAAAAAAAAATAAAAAAAAAATTTTTGACAAAATTTTACTAAGTCTTTTTCCAACAAAGATATTTTTTCATTCAAAATTTGTCAGAGTCCTTTTGAGGGAGAAGGTGCGCGAGCTGCAAGCAGCTCGCGTCTGGCTGTTGGTTTCCAAGGGGTTAAAAAAAAAAAACCAAAAAAAAGTTTTCAAAAATAAAATTTTGAACGAAAAATTTTCATCAAAATTTCTGTCTTTTTCCGAAAAAATTTGTCCGTCTTTTTTCATTCAAAATTTGTCAGAGTCCTTTTGGGGGAGAAGGTGCGCGAGCTGCAAGCAGCTCGCGTCTGTCTGTTGGTTTCCAAGGGGTTAAAAAAAATTTACAAAAAAAAATTTTTGATCAAAAAATTTAAAAAACTATAACTACCAGGCAACTCTTTTCATCATTCTACACAAACCCTCCATACAAGTCACCCGGCTCAGATGTAGCTATATGCCATTTATTTCGACTTGAAAATTGGCATCTTAAAGAGTTGGCTACACCGTCCGCCATCTTGAAATTTTAACAGCTGATAGTTTTTCTATATACTACAGGATCCTACCAATGTTTCTGCATCATCAGTTTTTTCATCCGGCGAATTCGGTAGAACAAAGTAACTCCTCAAAGTAGAGTCTGACCAAAAATTCGAACATCGCTCGCGCCCAGTGTTGCCAACTCGAAGCAACGAAAATAGTCAAAAGTAGTTTGTATGGACCTGTTCTTTGATATAACACCAAATTTTGATTAGAAATGTCGTTATTTATAGGGTTCACGTTTTTTGGGTAAAATCTCCGAAATTACCCGAAAAGTGGGGAGTTTTTTTTTTTCGTGCAACACCTTACTACCTCGCCTACATTCGTTTCATACAAACCATCCCGCTCAGGTGTTGCCAACAGCCGATTTTTTCATTTTTAAACTGTTCAATTTCACAAAGAGTTGGCTACACCGTCCGCCATCTTTAATTTTTGACAGCTGATAGTTTTCCTATATACTACAGGATACTGGCAATGTTTCTGCATCATCAGTTTTTTCATACTTTGAATTCGGTAGAACAAAGACTTTTGAGTTAGTAGGGTCTGACCCAAAAATTCGAACATCGCTCGCGCCCAGTGTTGCCAACTCGAAGCGACCGGAATGGTCAAAAGTCATTCGCATGGACCTCCTCTTCGATGTTACACCAAATTTTGATTCAAAATGTCATTATTTCTACTTTTCATGTTTTCGGGTAAAATCTCCGAAATTACCCGAAAAATGGGGAGTTTTTTTTTACCAAAAAAATCTTTTTATCATTCCACACGACCGCTTCATACAAAACATCCCGCTCGGGTGTTGCCATCAGGCTCATTTTTCGCTTTCAAAATTGCCCGAATTTGATCATTTAACAAGATGGCCGCCGCACCATCCGCCATCTTTATTTTTTGACAGCTGATAGTTTTTCCACATACTGCAGGATGCTGGCAACGTTTCTGCATCAGCAGTTTTGTCGTGCGGCAAATTCGGTAGAACAATGTAACTCTCCAAAGTGGGGTCTGAAAACGGCCGAATTTCGAACGCCGATTCCGGGGCGGCCATCTTGTTTTTTTTTTTTTTCAACATTTTTTTTTAAATTTCTCGATACCCTCTTTCGTTCGAGCCATCTTCGAGGTTTCCAGGTGCCACCGTCGCGGAGATGCGTTTGCCGAAGGCGGCCATCTTGGATTTTTCGAAACGTCATTGCCTAATTCCTGGTCGCATGGAAGAGCCGAACACTTCCCCCAAACATACCCCACCCCTAAAACGACTCCTTCTAGGAGAACAATCATGTCAATCAGTGAGTCACCGGAATTTAGCTTTATAGTATATTGACTAGATGGAGCGTGGTGCGCGAGCTGCAAGCAGCTCGCGAGGGGGAGTTTTTACAAGGGGTTAAAAAAATAAAAAAAAAATTAAAAAAAATTTGACAAAAAACTTTTCGTACAAAATTCTACAAGTCTTTTTTCATTCAACATTTTTCAGAGTCCTTTTGAGGGAGAAGGTGCGCGAGCAGCAAGCAGCTCGCGTCTGGCTGTAGGTTTCAAAGGGGTTAAAAAAAAAAAATTTCAAAAAAAATTTTGAACAAAAAAATTTCATTAAAAAAATTTTCATCAAAATTTCTCTAAGTCTTTTTTCATTCAACATTTTTCAGAGTCCTTTTGAGGGAGAAGGTGCGCGAGCTGCAAGCAGCTCGCGTCTGGCTGTTGGTTCGCAAGGGGTTAAAAAAAAATAAAAAAAAAAAATTTCGACAAAATTTCTACAAGTCTTTTTTAGTTCAAAATTTTTCAGAGTCCTTTTGAGGGAAAAGGTGCGCGAGCTGCAAGCAGCTCGCGTCTGGCTGTTGGTTTCAAAGGGGTTCAAAAAAAAATTTTTCAAAAAAAAAATTTTGATCAAAAAAATTTCATCAAAAAAATTTTCACCAAAATTTCTCTAAGTCTTTTTTCATTCAACATTTTTCAGAGTCCTTTTGAGGGAGAAGGTGCGCGAGCTGCAAGCAGCTCGCGTCTGGCTGATGGTTTCAAAGGGGTTAAAAAAAAAATTACAAAAAAAAAATTTTGAACAAAAAAATTTAATCAAAAAAATTTTCATCAAAATTTCTCTAAGTCTTTATTCCTTCAAAATTTGTCAGAGTCCTTTTTGGGGAGAAGGTGCGCGAGCTGCAAGCAGCTCGCGTCTGGCTGTTGGTTTCCAAGGGGTTAAAAAAAAAATTTACAAAAAAAAATTTTTGAACAAAAAATTTAAAAAACTATACCAGGCAACACTTTTCATCATTCTACACAAATCCTCCATACAAGTCACCCCGCTCAGATGTAGCTGTATGTCATTTATTTCGACTTGAAAATTGGCAACTTTAAGAGTTGGCCACACCGTCCGCCATCTTTAATTTGTAACAAGTCATAGTTTTTCTATATACTACAGGATACTACAAATGTTTCTGCATCATCAGTTTTTTCATCCGGCGAATTCGGTAGAACAAAGTAACTCCTCAAAGTAGAGTCTGACCAAAAATTCGAACATCGCTCGCGCCCAGTGTTGCCAACTCGAAGCAACGAAAATAGTCAAAAGTAGTTTGTATGGACCTGTTCTTTGATATAACACCAAATTTTGATTAGAAATGTCGTTATTTATAGGGTTCACGTTTTTTGGGTAAAATCTCCGAAATTACCCGAAAAGTGGGGAGTTTTTTTTTTTCGTGCAACACCTTACTACCTCGCCTACATTCGTTTCATACAAACCATCCCGCTCAGGTGTTGCCAACAGCCGATTTTTTCATTTTTAAACTGTTCAATTTCACAAAGAGTTGGCTACACCGTCCGCCATCTTTAATTTTTGACAGCTGATAGTTTTCCTATATACTACAGGATACTGGCAATGTTTCTGCATCATCAGTTTTTTCATACTTTGAATTCGGTAGAACAAAGACTTTTGAGTTAGTAGGGTCTGACCCAAAAATTCGAACATCGCTCGCGCCCAGTGTTGCCAACTCGAAGCGACCGGAATGGTCAAAAGTCATTCGCATGGACCTCCTCTTCGATGTTACACCAAATTTTGATTCAAAATGTCATTATTTCTACTTTTCATGTTTTCGGGTAAAATCTCCGAAATTACCCGAAAAATGGGGAGTTTTTTTTTACCAAAAAAATCTTTTTATCATTCCACACGACCGCTTCATACAAAACATCCCGCTCGGGTGTTGCCATCAGGCTCATTTTTCGCTTTCAAAATTGCCCGAATTTGATCATTTAACAAGATGGCCGCCGCACCATCCGCCATCTTTATTTTTTGACAGCTGATAGTTTTTCCACATACTGCAGGATGCTGGCAACGTTTCTGCATCAGCAGTTTTGTCGTGCGGCAAATTCGGTAGAACAATGTAACTCTCCAAAGTGGGGTCTGAAAACGGCCGAATTTCGAACGCCGATTCCGGGGCGGCCATCTTGTTTTTTTTTTTTTTCAACATTTTTTTTTAAATTTCTCGATACCCTCTTTCGTTCGAGCCATCTTCGAGGTTTCCAGGTGCCACCGTCGCGGAGATGCGTTTGCCGAAGGCGGCCATCTTGGATTTTTCGAAACGTCATTGCCTAATTCCTGGTCGCATGGAAGAGCCGAACACTTCCCCCAAACATACCCCACCCCTAAAACGACTCCTTCTAGGAGAACAATCATGTCAATCAGTGAGTCACCGGAATTTAGCTTTATAGTATATTGACTAGATGGAGCGTGGTGCGCGAGCTGCAAGCAGCTCGCGTGTGGTTATCGTTGCTGTTGTAATAAATTAGAACCCTTACGAAAACTTACAACCCCTACAAACCCCTACAACCCCTACAACCCCTACAACCCCTACAAACCCCTACAAACCCCTAAAAACCCCTACAAACCCCTACAAACCCCTATAACCCCTACAAACTCCTACAATCCCTACAAACTCCTACAAACCCCTACAACCCCTAAAAACCCCTACAACCCCTACAAACTCCTACAAACCCCTAGAAACCCCTACAAACCCCTACAACCCCTAGAAACCCCTACAAACCCCTAAAAACCTCTACAAACCCCTACAACCCCTACAAACCACTACAACCTCTAAAAACCCCTACAAACCCCTACAACCCCTACAACCCCTACAAACCCCTACAACCCCTACAAACCACTACAACCCCTACAAACCCCTACAAGCCCCTACAAACCCCTACAACCCCTACAAACCCTTACAACCCCTAAAAACCCCTAAAAACCCCTTCAAACCCCTACAAACCCCTACAACCCCTACAAACCCCTACAAACCCCTACAAACCCCTACAATCCGAACAAATCCCTACATACTATGGCATGAAATTAGAAGTTTTCTTGCGTACAGATACTATAAAATGGTATAAAAAAAAAACCTAACAACCTACCGAGGACCTGTGTATACCATGGCATGTGATTAGAAGTTTTCTTGCAAACAAATACGATCAAATAGTATAAAAAAAAAACCTAACAACCTACCGAGGACCTGTGATTAGAAGTATTCTTGTGTTGGTAATTTGTTTATTTTTCATTGAGGCGCGAGCTGCAAGCAGCTCGCGTGGCAAAAAACAGAAAAAAAAAATCTTCAAGTCATATTTCTGACAAAATTTCTCCAAGTCCTATCGAGGTTTGATGGGTGCGCGAGCTGCAAGCAGCTCGCGTGTGGTTGTTGTAGCTGTTGTTATTAATTAGAACCCCTACTTGTCCCTACTAACCCCTAAAAACCCCTACAAACCCCTACAAACCCCTACAACCCCTACAAACCCCTACAAACCTACAAACCCCTACTAACCCCTACAAACCCCTACAACCCCTTAAAACCCCTACAAACCCCTAAAAACCCCTACAAACCCCTACAAACCCCTACAAATCCTTACAACCCCTACAAACCCCTACAACCCCTAAAAACCCCTACAAATCCCTAGAAACCCCTATAACCCCTAAAAACCCCTACAACCCCTAGAAACCCCTACAAACCCCTACAAACCCTTACAAACCCCTACAAACCCCTACAACCCCTACAAACCCCTACAAACCCCTACATACCCCTGCAACCCCTACAAACCCCTACAACCACTACAACCCCTACAACCCCTAAAAACCCCTACAAACCCCTACAACCCCTACAAACCCCTACAAACCCCTACAAACCCCTACAACCCCAACAAATCCCTACATACTATGGCATGAAATTAGAAGTTTTCTTGCGTACAGATACTATAAAATGGTATAAAAAAAAAACCTAACAACCTACTGAGGACCTGTGTATACCATGGCATGTGAATAGAAGTTTTCTTGCAAACAAATACGATCAAATAGTATAAAAAAAAAAACCTAACAACCTACCGAGGACCTGTGATTAGAAGTTTTCTTGTGTTGGTAATTTGTTTATTTTTCATTGAGGCGCGAGCTGCAAGCAGCTCGCGTGGCAAAGAACAGAAAAAAAAATCTTCAAGTCATATTTCTGACAATATTTCTCCAAGTCCTATCGAGGTTTGATGGGTGCGCGAGCTGCAAGCAGCTCGCGTGTGGTTGTTGTAGCTGTTGTTATTAATTAGAATTCTACTTGTCCCTACAAACCCCTAAAAACCCCTACAACCCCTACAACCCCTACAAACCCCTACAAACCCCTACAACCCCTACAAACCCTTACAACCCCTACAAACCCCTACAAACCCCTACAAACCCCTACAAACCCCTACAAACCCCTAAAAACCCCTACAACCCCTACAAACTCCTACAAACCCCTACAAACCCCTAAAAACCCCTACAACCCCTACAACCCCTACAAACCCCTACAAACCCCTACAACCCCTACAAACCCCTACAACCCCTACAAACCCCTACAAACCCCTACAAACCCCTACAAACCCCTACAAACCCCTTTAAACCCCTACAACCTCTACATACTATGGCATTTGATTAGAAGTTTTTTTGCGTGCAAAAACTATGAAATAGTATAAAAAAAAAAACCTAACAACCTACCGAGGACCTGTGTATACTATGGCATGTGATTAGATTTTTTTTTGTGTAGGTAATTTGTTTGTTTTTTGTTCGATATTTTTCATTGAGGCGCGAGCTGCAAGCAGCTCGCGTGGTAATAAAACAAAAAAAATCTCAAAGTCAAATTTCTGAATTGAAATTCCAACTTTTTTTATATTGTTATTACTCAATAAATGGAGGAAATCGTTTTGACCGGGAAACAGCTCTTGGTACTGGTAACGGTTCAGTATGGATTTCCTCTGCAATATCGCATCAAATTGTAATCCATACTGTCATAATTTATATTATTTTCATGTTTTTGCGGAAAATCTCGGAAAATACCCGGAAAATGGTGATTTTTCTTACACCAGGCAACACTTTTTGTCATTCTTAACAACCGCCTCATACAAGTTGTCCGGCTCGGGAGTTGCCAACAGCCTCATTTTTCACTTGGAAAATTTGGAAAATTTCATATTTTTACAAAATGGCCGCCACAGCGACCGCCATCTTTTATTTTGAAAAAACGAATAGAATATTAAAGATGAAGCAGTGCACTGGCAACATTTCTGCATAAACAGAATTGCCATATGGCAACTTTGGTAGAAGGAAACTTGAGCTCGTAGCAGAGTCGGACCCGAAAATTTCACTACTCGCATGCTCCCAGTGTTGCCAACTCAATGCAACCAAAATAGTCAAAAGTCACTCTCATGGTTCTCTCCTTTAAGTTTACATCAAATTTTGATTCAAAATACCATTTTTTTTTTTTTACATTTTATGGAAAATCTCGGAAAATACCCGGAAAATGGGGAATTTTTTTTCACCAGGCAACATTTTTCATTGTTTTACACAATGGCCCCATACAAGTCGTCCGGCTCGGGTGTTGCCAACAGCGTCATTTTCGGGTTAGAAAATTTTGAAAATTTCGTCTTTTTACAAAATGGCCGCCACAGCGTCCGCCATTTTGAATTTCGAAAAAACTAATAGAATGTCCAAGATGGAACAGTTCAGTGGCAACACTTGTGCATACTCAGAATTTGCGCATGGCAACTTTCGTAGTTGAAAAAAAATGAAAGTAGCCGAATTGGGCCCAAAAATAACACCTTTGCCTGCTCCCAGTGTTACCAGCTCAGAGCGACCAAAATGGTCAAATGTCATTCGCATGGACCTCCTTAACGACACCTCATCAAATTTTGATTCAAATTGTATTTTTTTTTATTTTCAGTTTTTTGGGGAAAATCTCGGAAAATACCCGGAAAATGGGGAAGTTTTTTTCACCAGGCAACACTTTTCATCGTTTTACACAATGGCCCCATACAAGTCGTCCAGCTCGGGTGTTGCCAACAGCCTCATTTTTCACTTGGAAAATTTTGAAAATTTCGTCTTTTTACAAAATGGCCGCCACAGCGTCCGCCATTTTGAATTTTGAAAAACCAATAATTTTCCCATATGGAACAGTTCAGTGGCAACACTTGTGCATAATTGGAAGTTGCGCATGGCAACTTTCGTAGTGGAAAAATAAGGAAAGTAGCCGAGTCGGGCGCAAAAATAAAAAAAGTTCGCCTGATTCCAGTGTTGCCAGCTGACGGGGACAAAAATGGTCAAATGACATTCGCATGGACCTTTTCAACGATACCACATCAAATTTTGATTCAAAATGTCAATATTTCTAATTTTCACTTTTTTGGGGAGAATCTTGGAAATTACCCGAAAAATGGGGAAAATTTTCTCGCCAGGCAACACTCTTTACTGTTCTACACAACCGCCCCATACAAGTCTTCCGGCTCGGGTGTTGCCAACAGCCTCATTTTCCAGTTGTAAAATTCAGAAAATTTCGTCTTTTTACAAAATGGCCGCCACAGCGTCCGCCATTTTGAATTTCGAAAAAACGAATAAAATACCTAATATGGAGCAGTTCAGTGGCAACACTTGTGCATACTCTGAATTCACGCATGGCAACTTTCGTAGTAGAAAAATATGGAAAGTAGCCGAGTCGGGCCCAAAACTAAAAAAGTTTGCTTTTTCCCAGTGTTGCCAAATTGAAAGCGACAAAAATGGTCAAATGTCATTTGCATGGACCTTTTAAACGATACCACATCAAATTTTGATTTAAAATATCGTTATTTCTACTTTTCACCTTTTTGGGGAAAATCTCGGAAATTACCCGAAAAATGGGGAAAATTTTCTCGCCAGGCAACACTCTTCACCGTTCTACACGACCGCCCCATACATGTCGTCCGGCTCGGGTGTTGCAAACAGCGTCATTTTCGGGTTGGAAAATTTGGAAAATTTTTGCTTTTTACAAAATGGCCGCCACAGCGTCCGCCATTTTGAATTTCGAAAAAGCCGTACTTACACGTCATTCTACAGGATACTGGCAATTATTGAAGCAAAACAGATTCACCGTACGCCAATGTTGCCAGAACAAAGCACCCCGCCAAAGTGGAGTCTGAAAATGGCAAATTTTCAATGTCCAATTCCGAAGACGCCACCTTTTTTTTTTTTTTTTTTTTTTAAATTTTTTAAATTTTTTCCCTCCCTCTTTCGAGTCTACCACTTTAGAAAACCCTACCTAGCACCGCTTGGGAGCTGTCAAATCTGACAGCTGTCATTTCGAAAAATTCAAAATTCGAATCCGACACTTCTGGTCAGATTCACCCCCCCTTAACTTCCCCCATACAAACCCCCCCCCTAAACCGACTCCTTCTAGGAGAACAACCATGTCAATGAGTCACCGTTATTTAGCTTTATAATATATAGACTAGATGGAGCGTGGTGCGCGAGCTGCAAGCAGCTCGCGTGTTGCTGCTGGCTTACAAGGGGTTAAAAAAAAAATCAAAAAAAACAATTTCGACAAAAACTTTTTCGAATAAAATTTCTCTAAGTCTTTTTTCGTTCAAAATTTTTCAGAGTCCTTTTGGGGGAGAAGGTGCGCGAGCTGCAAGCAGCTCGCGTCTGGCTGTTGGTTCGAAAGGTGTTAAAAAACAATTAAAAAAAAAAAATGTTTCATCAAAATTTTACTAAGTCTTTTTCCAACAAAGATATTTTTTCATTCAAAATTTTTCAGAGTCCTTTTGAGGGAGAAGGTGCGCGAGCTGCAAGCAGCTCGCGTCTGGCTGTTGGTTTCCACGGGGTTAAAAAAACAATTAAAAAAAAACAAATTTCATCAAAATTTTACTAAGTCTTTTTCCAACAAAGATATTTTTTCATTCAAAATTTTTCAGAGTCCTTTTGGGGGAGAAGGTGCGCGAGCTGCAAGCAGCTCGCGTCTGGCTGTTGGTTCGAAAGGGGTTAAAAAAACAATTAAAAAAAAAAATGTTTCATCAAAATTTTACTAAGTCTTTTTCCAACAAAGATATTTTTTCATTCAAAATTTTTCAGAGTCCTTTTGAGGGAAAAGGTGCGCGAGCTGCAAGCAGCTCGCGTCTGGCTGTTGGTTTGCAAGGGGTTAAAAAAAAATTTTCAAAAAAAAAATTCTGAACAAAAAATTTTCATCAAAATTTCTCCAAGTCTTTTTCCATTCAAAATTTTTCAGAGTCCTTTTGAGGGAAAAGGTGCGCGAGCTGCAAGCAGCTCACGAGGGGGAGTTTTTAAAAGGGGTTAAAAAAAAAATTAAAAAAAAAAAATTTTCGACAAAAACTTTTTCGAATAAAATTTCTCTAAGTGTTTTTTCGTTCAAAATTTTTCAGAGTCCTTTTGGGGGAGAAGGTGCGCGAGCTGCAAGCAGCTCGCGTCTGGCTGTTGGTTTCCAAGGGGTTAAAAAAAAATTAAAAAAAAATATTTTGACAAAATTTTACTAAGTCTTTTTCCAACAAAGATATTTTTTCATTCAAAATTTGTCAGAGTCCTTTTGAGGGAGAAGGTGCGCGAGCTGCAAGCAGCTCGCGTCTGGCTGTTGGTTTCAAAGGGGTTAAAAAAAAATTTTTTCAAAAAAAAATTTTGAACAAAAAATTTTCATCAATAAAATTTTCATCAAAATTTCTCTAAGTCATTTTTCCTTCAAAATTTGTCAGAGTCCTTTTGGGGGAGAAGGTGCGCGAGCTGCAAGCAGCTCGCGTCTGGCTGTTGGTTTCCATGGGGTCAAAAAACAAATTTTTCAAAAAAAAAATTTTGAACAAAAAATTTAAAAAACTATACCAGGCAACACTTTTCATCATTCTACACAAACCCTCCATACAAGTCACCCGGCTCAGATGTAGCTATATGCCATTTATTTCGACTTGAAAATTGTAAACATAAAAAGTTGGCCACACCATCCGCCATCTTGAAATTTTGACAGCTGATAGTTTTCCTATATACTACAGGATACTACCAATGTTTCTGCATCATCAGTTTTTTCATCCGGCGAATTCGGTAGAACAAAGTAACTCCTCAAAGTAGAGTCTGACCAAAAATTCGAACATCGCTCGCGCCCAGTGTTGCCAACTCGAAGCAACGAAAATAGTCAAAAGTAGTTTGTATGGACCTGTTCTTTGATATAACACCAAATTTTGATTAGAAATGTCGTTATTTATAGGGTTCACGTTTTTTGGGTAAAATCTCCGAAATTACCCGAAAAGTGGGGAGTTTTTTTTTTTCGTGCAACACCTTACTACCTCGCCTACATTCGTTTCATACAAACCATCCCGCTCAGGTGTTGCCAACAGCCGATTTTTTCATTTTTAAACTGTTCAATTTCACAAAGAGTTGGCTACACCGTCCGCCATCTTTAATTTTTGACAGCTGATAGTTTTCCTATATACTACAGGATACTGGCAATGTTTCTGCATCATCAGTTTTTTCATACTTTGAATTCGGTAGAACAAAGACTTTTGAGTTAGTAGGGTCTGACCCAAAAATTCGAACATCGCTCGCGCCCAGTGTTGCCAACTCGAAGCGACCGGAATGGTCAAAAGTCATTCGCATGGACCTCCTCTTCGATGTTACACCAAATTTTGATTCAAAATGTCATTATTTCTACTTTTCATGTTTTCGGGTAAAATCTCCGAAATTACCCGAAAAATGGGGAGTTTTTTTTTACCAAAAAAATCTTTTTATCATTCCACACGACCGCTTCATACAAAACATCCCGCTCGGGTGTTGCCATCAGGCTCATTTTTCGCTTTCAAAATTGCCCGAATTTGATCATTTAACAAGATGGCCGCCGCACCATCCGCCATCTTTATTTTTTGACAGCTGATAGTTTTTCCACATACTGCAGGATGCTGGCAACGTTTCTGCATCAGCAGTTTTGTCGTGCGGCAAATTCGGTAGAACAATGTAACTCTCCAAAGTGGGGTCTGAAAACGGCCGAATTTCGAACGCCGATTCCGGGGCGGCCATCTTGTTTTTTTTTTTTTTCAACATTTTTTTTTAAATTTCTCGATACCCTCTTTCGTTCGAGCCATCTTCGAGGTTTCCAGGTGCCACCGTCGCGGAGATGCGTTTGCCGAAGGCGGCCATCTTGGATTTTTCGAAACGTCATTGCCTAATTCCTGGTCACATTTACCCCCCCTACACTTCCCCCAAACATACCCCACCCCTAAAACGGCTCCTTCTAGGAGAACAATCATGTCAATCAGTGAGTCACCGGAATTTAGCTTTATATTATATAGACTAGATGGAGCGTGGTGCGCGAGCTGCAAGCAGCTCGCGAGGGGGAGTTTTTACAAGGGGTTAAAAAAATATTTCGGAAAAAAAAAATTCATCAAAATTTCTCTAAGTCTTTTTCCATTCAAAATTTTTCAGAGTCCTTTTGAGGGAAAAGGTGCGCGAGCTGCAAGCAGCTCGCGTCTGGCTGTTGGTTTAAAAGGGGTTAAAAAAACAATTTAAATAAAAAAAAAATCATTAAAATTTTACTAAGTCTTTTTCCAACAAAGATATTTTTCCATTCAAAATTTTTCAGAGTCCTTTTGAGGGAAAAGGTGCGCGAGCTGCAAGCAGCTCGCGTCTGGCTGTTGGTTTAAAAGGGGTTAAAAAAACAATTTAAATAAAAAAAAAATCATTAAAATTTTACTAAGTCTTTTTCCAACAAAGATATTTATTCATTCAAAATTTGTCAGAGTCCTTTTGAGGGAAAAGGTGCGCGAGCTGCAAGCAGCTCGCGTCTGGCTGTTGGTTTCCAAGGGGTTAAAAAAAAATTTTTCAAAAAAAAAATTTTGAACAAAAAAATTTCATCAAAAAAATTTTCATCAAAATTTCTCTAAGTCTTTTTTCATTCAACATTTTTCAGAGTCCTTTTGAGGGAGAAGGTGCGCGAGCTGCAAGCAGCTCGCGTCTGGCTGTTGGTTTCAAAGGGGTTAAAAAAAAAATTTTCAAAAAAAAAATTTTGAACAATATCATTTCATCAAAAAAATTTTCATCAAAATTTCTCTAAGTCTTTATTCCTTCAAAATTTGTCAGAGTCCTTTTTGGGGAGAAGGTGCGCGAGCTGCAAGCAGCTCGCGTCTGGCTGTTGGTTTCCAAGGGGTTAAAAAAAAAAATTACAAAAAAAAATTTTTGAACAAAAAATTTAAAAAACTATACCAGGCAACACTTTTCATCATTCTACACAAATCCTCCATACAAGTCACCCCGCTCAGATGTAGCTATATGTCATTTATTTCAACTTGAAAATTGGCAACTTTAAGAGTTGGCTACACCATCCGCCATCTTGAATTTCTGACAAGTGGCAATTTTTCTATATACTACAGGATACTACCAATGTTTCTGCATCATCAGTTTTTTCATCCGGCGAATTCGGTAGAACAAAGTAACTCCTCAAAGTAGAGTCTGACCAAAAATTCGAACATCGCTCGCGCCCAGTGTTGCCAACTCGAAGCAACGAAAATAGTCAAAAGTAGTTTGTATGGACCTGTTCTTTGATACTACACAAAATTTTGATTAGAAATGTCATTATTTATAGGGTTCACGTTTTTTGGGTAAAATCTCCGAAATTACCCGAAAAGTGGGGAGTTTTTTTTTTTCTTGCAACACCTTACTACCTGGCCTACATTCGTTCCATACAAACCATCCCGCTCAGGTGTTGCCAACAGCCGATTTTTTCATTTTTAAACTGTTCAATTTCACAAAGAGGTGGCTACACCGTCCGCCATCTTGAATTTCTGACAAGTCAAGGTTTTCCTATATACTACAGGATACTGGCAATGTTTCTGCATCATCAGTTTTTTCATACTTTGAATTCGGTAGAACAAAGACTTTTGAGTTAGTAGGGTCTGACCCAAAAATTCGAACATCGCTCGCGCCCAGTGTTGCCAACTCGAAGCGACTAAAATGGTCAAAACTCATTCGCATGGACCTCCTCTTCGATGTTACATCAAATTTTGATTCAAAATGTCATTATTTCTACTTTTCATGTTTTCGGGTAAAATCTCCGAAATTACCCGAAAAATTGGGAGTTTTTTTTTACCAAAAAAATCTTTTTATCATTCCACACGACCGCCTCATACAAAACATCCCGCTCAGGTGTTGCCATCAGTCCCATTTTTCGCTTTAAAAATTGCCCGAATTTGATCATTTCACAAGATGGCCGCCGCGCCATCCGCCATCTTTATTTTTTGACAGCTGATAGTTTTTCCACATACTGCAGGATGCTGGCAACGTTTCTGCATCAGCAGTTTTGTCGTGCGGCAAATTCGGTAGAACAATGTAACTCTCCAAAGTGGGGTCTGAAAACGGCCGAATTTCGAACGCCGATTCCGGGGCGGCCATCTTGTTTTTTTTTTTTTTCAACATTTTTTTTTAAATTTCTCGATACCCTCTTTCGTTCGAGCCATCTTCGAGGTTTCCAGGTGCCACCGTCGCGGAGATGCGTTTGCCGAAGGCGGCCATCTTGGATTTTTCGAAACGTCATTGCCTAATTCCTGGTCGCATGGAAGAGCCGAACACTTCCCCCAAACATACCCCACCCCTAAAACGACTCCTTCTAGGAGAACAATCATGTCAATCAGTGAGTCACCGGAATTTAGCTTTATAGTATATAGATATAGACTAGATTTTGCGTGCGGCGCGAGCTGCATGCAGCTCGCGTGAGGTTATCGTTGCTGTTGTAATTTGTTATAAGCCCCTAAATCTTACAAGACCCTAAAAAAACCCCTACAAACCCTAACAACCCCTACAAACCCCTACAACCCCTACAAACCCCTACAACCCCTACAAACCCCTACAAACCCCTACAAACCCCTACAAACCCCTAAAAACCCCTACAAACCCCAACAACCCCTAAAAACCCCTACAAACCCCTAAAAACCCCTACAACCCCTACAACCCCTACAAACCCCTAAAAACCCCTACAAACCCCTACAACCCCTAAAAACCCCTACAAACCCCTACAACCCCTAAAAACCCCTACAAACCCCTACAACCCCTAAAAACCCCTACAAACCCCTACAAACCCCTACAACCCCTACAAACCCCTACAACCCCTACAAACCCCTACAACCCCTACAAACCCCTACAACCCCTACAAACCCCTACAAACCCCTACAAACCCCTACAAACCCCTAAAAACCCCTACAAACCCCAACAACCCCTAAAAACCCCTACAAACCCCTAAAAACCCCTACAACCCCTACAACCCCTACAAACCCCTAAAAACCCCTACAAACCCCTACAACCCCTAAAAACCCCTACAAACCCCTACAACCCCTAAAAACCCCTACAAACCCCTACAACCCCTAAAAACCCCTACAAACCCCTACAAACCCCTACAAACCCCTACAACCCCTACAAACCCCTACAACCCCTACAAACCCCTACAACCCCTACAAACCCCTACAAACCAACCCCTAAAAACCCCTACAAACCTACAAACCCTACAAAACCCTACAAACCTCTACAAACCCCTACAACCCCTACAAACCCCTACAACCCCTACAAACCCCTAAAAACCCCTACAAACCCCTAGAAACCCCTACAACCCCTAAAAACCCCTACAAACCCCTAAAAACCCCTACAACCCCTACAAACCCCTACAACCCCTAAAAACCCCTACAAACCCCTACAAACCCCCTACAAACCCCTACAAACCCCTACAACCCCTAAAAACCCCTACAACCCCTACAAACCCCTACTAACCCCTACAACCCCTAAAAACCCCTACAAACCCCTACAACCCCTACAAACCCCTACAACCCCTACAAACCCCTACAAACCCCTACAACCCCTACAAACCCCTACAAACCCCTACAAACCTACAAACCCTACAAAACCCTACAAACCTCTACAAACCCCTACAAACCCCTACAACCCCTACAAACCATTACAACCCCTACAAACCCCTACAAACCCCTACAACCCCTAAAAACCCCTACAAACCCCTACAAACCCCTAAAATCCCCTACAAACCCCTACAAACCCCTACAACCCTTACAAACCCCTACAAACCCTACAAACCCCTACAAACCCCTACAAACCCCTACAACCCCTAAAAACCCCTACAAACCCCTACAAACCCCTACAACCCCTAAAAACCCCTACAAACTCCTAAAAACCCCTACAAACCCCTACAACGCCTAAAAACCCATACAAACCCCTACAAACCCCTACAAACCCCTACTACCCCTAAAAACCCCTACAAACCCCTACAAACCCCTAGAAACCCCTAAAAATCCCTACAAACCCCTACAACCCCTAAAAACCCCTACAAACCCCTACAAACCCCTAGAAACCCCTAAAAACCCCTACAAACCCCTACAACCCCTACAAACCCCTACAAACACCTACAACCCCTAAAAACCCCTACAAACCCCTACAACCCCTACAAACCCCTACAAACCCCTACAACCCCTAAAAACCCCTACAAACCCCTACAAACCCCTACAAACCCCTACAAACCCCTACAAAACCCTACAAACCCCTACAACCCCTAAAAACCCCTACAAACACCTACAACCCCTAAAACCCCTACAACCCCTACAAACCCCTACAAACCCCTACAACCCCTAAAAACCCCTACAAACCCCTACAATCCCCTACAAACCCCTACAAACCCCTACAACCCCTAAAAACCCCTACAAACCCCTACAAACCCCTACAAACCCCTACAACCCCTAAAAACCCCTACAAACCCCTACAAACCCCTACAAACCCCTAGAAACCCCTACAAACCCCTACAACCCCTAAAAACCCCTACAAACCCCTACAACCCCTACAAACCCCTACAAACCCCTACAACCCCTACAAACCCCTACAAACCCCTTTAAACCCCTACAAACTCTACATACTATGGCATTTGATTAGAAGTTTTTTTGCGTGCAAAAACTATGAAATAGTATAAAAAAAAAACCTAACAACCTACCGAGGACCTGTGTATACTATGGCATGTGATAAGATTTTTTTTTGTGTAGGTAATTTGTTTGTTTTTTGTTCGATATTTTTCATTGAGGCGCGAGCTGCAAGCAGCTCGCGTGGTAATAAAACAAAAAAAAAATCTCAAAGTCAAATTTCTGAATTGAAATTCCAACTTTTTTTATATTGTTATTACTCAATAAATGGAGGAAATCGTTTTGACCGGGAAACAGCTCTTGATACTGGTAACGGTTCAGTATAGATTTCCTCTGCAATACCGCATCAAATTGTAATCCATACTGTCATAATTTATATTATTTTCATGTTTTTGCGGAAAATCTCGGAAAATACCCGGAAAATGGTGATTTTTCTTTCACCAGGCAACACTTTTTGTCATTCTAAACAACCGCCCCATACAAGTTGTCCGGCTCGGGAGTTGCCAACAGCCTCATTTTTCACTTGGAAAATTTGGAAAATTTCATATTTTTACAAAATGGCCGCCACAGCGACCGCCATCTTTTATTTTGAGAAAACGAATAGAATATTAAAGATGAAGCAGTGCACTGGCAACATTTCTGCATAAACAGAATTGCCATATGGCAACTTTGTTAGAAGGAAACTTGAGCTCGTAGCCGAGTCGGACCCGAAAATTTCACTACTCGCATGCTCCCAGTGTTGCCAACTCACTGCAACCAAAATAGTCAAAAGTCACTCACATGGTCCTCTTCTTCAAGTCTACATCAAATTTTGATTCAAAATACCATTTTTTTTTTTTTTACATTTTATGGAAAATCTCGGAAAATACCCGAAAAATGGGGATTTTTTTTTAACCAGGCAACACTTTTCATCGTTTTACACAACGGCTCCATACAAGTTGTCCAGCTCGGGTGTTGCCAAAAGCCTCATTTTCCAGTTGTAAAATTCAGAAAATTTAATCTTTTTACAAAATGGCCGCCACAGCGTCCGCCATCTTTTATTTTGAAAAAACGAATAGAATGTCAAAGATTAAGCAGGGCACTGGCCACATTTCTGCATAAACAGAATTGCCATATGGCAACATTGGTAAAAGGAAACTTGAGCTCGTAGCCGAGTCGGACCCGAAAATTTCACTACTCGCATGCTCCCAGTGTTGCCAACTCACTGCAACCAAAATAGTCAAAAGTCACTCACATGGTCCTCTTCTTCAAGTCTACATCAAATTTTGATTCAAAATACCATTTTTTTTTCTTTTACATTTTATGGAAAATCTCGGAAAATACCCGAAAAATGGGGTTTTTTTTTTAACCAGGCAACACTTTTCATCGTTTTACACAACGGCTCCATACAAATTGTCCAGCTCGGGTGTTGCCAAAAGCCTCATTTTCCAGTTGTAAAATTCAGAAAATTTCATCTTTTTACAAAACGGCCGCCACAGCGTCCGCCATCTTTTATTTTGAAAAAACGAATAGAATGTCAAAGATTAAGCAGGGCACTGGCCACATTTCTGCATAA
This sequence comes from Epirrita christyi, assembly GCA_951392215.1. Taxonomy (NCBI): domain Eukaryota; kingdom Metazoa; phylum Arthropoda; class Insecta; order Lepidoptera; family Geometridae; genus Epirrita; species Epirrita christyi. The sequence continues at coordinate 10,139,789 of OX595855.1, read as the reverse complement.
ACAGAATTGCCATATGGCAACATTGGTAAAAGGAAACTTGAGCTCGTAGCCGAGTCGGACCCGAAAATTTCACTACTCGCATGCTCCCAGTGTTGCCAACTCAATGCAACCAAAATAGTCAAAAGTCACTCTCATGGTCCTCTCCTTTAAGTCTACATCAAATTTTGATTCAATATACCATTTTTTTTTTTTTTTACATTTTATGGAAAATCTCGGAAAATACCCGGAAAATGGGGAATTTTTTTTCTCCAGGCAATACTTTTCATCGTTTTACACAATGGCTTCATACAACATGTCCGGCTCGGGTGTTGCCAACAGCCTCATTTTTCACTTGGAAAATTTGGAAAATTTCTGCTTTTTACAAAATGGCCGCCACAGCGTCCGCCATTTTGAATTTCGAAAAACCAATAATTTTCCCATATGGAGCAGTTCAGTGGCAACACTTGTGCATACTCGGAATTTGCGTATGGCAACTTTCGTAGTGGAAAAATAAGGATAGTAGCCGAGTCGGGCGCAAAAATAAAAAAAGTTCGCCTGATTCCAGTGTTGCTAGCTGACGGGGACAAAAATGGTCAAATGTCATTCGCATGGACCTTTTCAACGATACCACATCAAATTTTGATTCAAAATGTAAATATTTCTAATTTTCACATTTTTGGGGAAAATCTCGGAAATTACCCGAAAAATGGGGAAAATTTTCTCGCCAGGCAATACTCTTTACCGTTCTACACAACCGCCCCATACAAATTTTCAGGCTCGGGTGTTGCCAACAGCGTCATTTTCGGGTTGGAAAATTTGGAAAATTTTTGCTTTTTACAAAATGGCCGCCACAGCGTCCGCCATTTTGAATTTCGAAAAAATGAATAAAATACCTAATATGGAGCAGTTCAGTGGCAACACTTGTGCATACTCCGAATTCACGCATGGCAACTTTCGTAGAGGAAAAATATGGAAAGTAGCCGAGTCGGGCCCAAAACTTAAAAAGTTTGCTTTTTCCCAGTGTTGCCAAATTGAAAGCGACAAAAATGGTCAAATGTCATTCGCATGGACCTTTTCAACGATACTGCATCAAATTTTGATTTAAAATGTCATTATTTCTACTTTTCACCTTTTTGGGGAAAATCTCGGAAATTACCCGAAAAATGGGGAAAATTTTCTCGCCAGGCAACACTCTTCACCGTTCTACACAACCGCCCGATACAGTTCTTCAGGCTCGGGTGTTGCCAACAGCGTCATTTTTGGGTACGAAAATTTGGAAAATTTTTGCTTTTTACAAAATGGCCGCCACAGCGTCCGCCATTTTGAATTTCGAAAAAGCCGTACTAACACGTCATTCTACAGGATACTGGCAATTATTGAAGCAAAACAGATTCACCGTACGCCAATCTTGCCAGAACAAAGCACCGCGCCAAAGTAGACTCTGAAAATGGCAAAATTTCAAAGAGCTATTCCCACGTCGCCATTTTGTTTTTTTTTTTTTTTTAATTTTTTTTTTTAATTTTTCCTGCTCCTCTATAGGATGCACCACTTTAGAAAACCCTACCTAGCACCGCTTGGGAGCTGTCAAATCTGACAGCTGTCATTTCGAAAAATTCAAAATTCGAATCCGACACTTCTGTTCACTTTTACCCCCCCTAAACTTCCCCCAAACAAACCCCCCCCCTAAACCGACTCCTTCTAGGAGAACAAATATGTCAATCAGTCACCGTTATTTAGCTTTATAATATATAGAATAGATTGACTAGATGGAGCGTGGTGCGCGAGCTGCAAGCAGCTCGCGTGTTGAGGTAAAAATACAAGGGGTTAAAAAAAAATTTTAAAGAAAAATTTTCGACAAAAACTTTTTCGAATAAAATTTCTCTAAGTCTTTTTTCGTTAAAAATTTTTCAGAGCACTTTTGGGGGAGAAGGTGCGCGAGCTGCAAGCAGCTCGCGTCTGGCTGTTGGTTTCAAAGGGGTTAAAAAAAAAATTTTTCAAAAAAAAAATTTTGATCTAAAAAATTTCATTAAAAAAATTTTCATCAAAATTTCTCTAAGTCTTTTTTCATTCAACATTTTTCAGAGTCCTTTTGAGGGAGAAGGTGCGCGAGCTGCAAGCAGCTCGCGTCTGGCTGTTGGTTTCAAAGGGGTTATAAAAAAATTTTTCAAAAAAAAAATTTTGAACAAAAAAATTTCATCAAAAAAATTTTCATCAAAATTTCTCTAAGTCTTTATTCCTTCAAAATTTGTCAGAGTCCTTTTTGGGGAGAAGGTGCGCGAGCTGCAAGCAGCTCGCGTCTGGCTGTTGGTTTCCAAGGGGTTAAAAAAAAAAATTACAAAAAAAATTTTTTGAACAAAAAATTTTAAAAACTATACCAGGCAACACTTTTCATCATTCTACACAAATCCTCCATACAAGTCACCCCGCTCAGATGTAGCTATATGTCATTTATTTCCACTTGAAAATTGGCAACTTTAAGAGTTGGCTACACCATCCGCCATCTTGAATTTCTGACAAGTGGCAATTTTTCTATATACTACAGGATACTACAAATGTTTCTGCATCATCAGTTTTTTCATCCGGCGAATTCGGTAGAACAAAGTAACTCCTCAAAGTAGAGTCTGACCAAAAATTCGAACATCGCTCGCGCCCAGTGTTGCCAACTCGAAGCAACGAAAATAGTCAAAAGTAGTTTGTATGGACCTGTTCTTTGATACTAAACAAAATTTTGATTAGAAATGTCATTATTTATAGGGTTCACGTTATTTGGGTAAAATCTCCGAAATTACCCGAAAAGTGGGGAGTTTTTTTTTTTCGTGCAACACTTTACTACCTGGTCTACATTCGTTCCTTACAAACCATCCCGCTCAGGTGTTGCCAACAGCCGATTTTTTCATTTTTAAACTGTTCAATTTCACAAAGAGTTGGCCACACCGTCCGCCATCTTTAATTTTTGACAGCTGATAGTTTTCCTATATACTACAGGATACTGGCAATGTTTCTGCATCAGCAGTTTTTTCATCCGGCGAATTCGGTAGAACAAAGTAACTCCTCAAAGTAGAGTCTGACCCAAAAATGCGAACATCGCTCGCGCCCAGTGTTGCCAACTCGAAGCGACCGCAATGGTCAAAAGTCATTCGCATGGACCTCCTCTTCGATGTTACACCAAATTTTGATTCAAAATGTCATTATTTCTACTTTTCATGTTTTCGGGTAAAATCTCCGAAATTACCCGAAAAATGGGGAGTTTTTTTTTTACCAAAAAAATCTTTTTATCATTCCACACGACCGCCTCATACAAAACATCCCGCTCGGGTGTTGCCATCAGGCTCATTTTTCGCTTTCAAAATTGCCCGAATTTGATCATTTCACAAGATGGCCGCCGCGCCATCCGCCATCTTTAATTTTTGACAGCTGATAGTTTTTCGACATACAACAGGATGCTGGCAACGTTTCTGCATCAGCAGTTTTGTCATGCGGCAAATTCGGTAGAACAATGTAACTCTCCAAAGTGGGGTCTGAAAACGGCCGAATTTCGAACGCCGATTCCGGGGCGGCCATCTTTTTTTTTTTTTTTTTCAACATTTTTTTTTAAATTTCTCGATACCCTCTTTCGTTCGAACCATCTCCGAGGTTTCCAGCTGCCACCGTCGCGGAGATATGTTTGCCGAATGCCGCCATTTTGGATTTTTCGAAATTCGGCTCCGACACTTCTGCTCCGATTCGGCCAACTTAAACTTTTCCCATACACACCCCACCCCTAAAACGACTCCTTCTAGGAGAACAATCATGTCAATGAGTCAGTCACCGTAATTAAGCTTTATAGTATATTGACTAGATGGAGCGTGGTGCGCGAGCTGCAAGCAGCTCGCGTGTTGAGGTAAAAATACAAAGGGGTTAAAAAAAAAAAAAAAAAAAAAAAATTTTCGACAAAAACTTTTTCGAATAAAATTTCTCTAAATCTTTTTTCGTTCAAAATTTTTCAGAGTCCTTTTGGGGGAGAAGGTGCGTGAGCTGCAAGCAGCTCGCGTCTGGCTGTTGGTTCGAAAGGGGTTAAAAAAACAATAAAAAAAAAAAAATGTTTCATCAAAATTTTACTAAGTCTTTTTCCAACAAAGATATTTTTTCATTCAAAATTTTTCAGAGTCCTTTTGAGGGAAAAGGTGCGCGAGCTGCAAGCAGCTCGCGTCTGGCTGTTGGTTCGAAAGGGGTTAAAAAAACAATTAAAAAAAAAATGTTTCATCAAAATTTTACTAAGTCTTTTTCCAACAAAGATATTTTTTCATTCAAAATTTTTCAGAGTCCTTTTGAGGGAAAAGGTGCGCGAGCTGCAAGCAGCTCGCGTCTGGCTGTTGGTTCGAAAGGGGTTACAAAAACAATTAAAAAAAAAAAATTTTGAACAAAAAATTTCATTAAAAAAATTTTCATCAAAATTTCTCTAAGTCATATTTCATTCAACATTTTTCAGAGTCCTTTTGAGGGAATAGGTGCGCGAGCTGCAAGCAGCTCGCGTCTGGCTGTTGGTTTCAAAGGGGTTAAAAAAAAAAATTTTCAAAAAAAAATTTTGAACAAAAAAATTTCATTAAAAAAATTTTCATCAAAATTTCTCTAAGTCTTTTTTCATTCAACATTTTTCAGAGTCCTTTTGAGGGAAAAGGTGCGCGAGCTGCAAGCAGCTCGCATCTGGCTGTTGGTTTCAAAGGGGTTAAAAAAAAATTTTTCAAAAAAAAAATTTTGAACAAAAAAATTTCATCAAAAAAATTTTCATCAAAATTTCTCTAAGTCTTTATTCCTTCAAAATTTGTCAGAGTCCTTTTTGGGGAGAAGGTGCGCGAGCTGCAAGCAGCTCGCGTCTGGCTGTTGGTTTCCAAGGGGTTCAAAAAAAAATTTACAAAAAAAAATTTTTGAACAAAAAATTTAAAAAACTATACCAGGCAACACTTTTCATCATTCTACACAAATCCTCCATACAAGTCACCCCACTCAGATGTAGCTATATGTCATATATTTCGACTTGAAAATTGGCAACTTAAAGAGTTGGCTACACCATCCGCCATCTTGAATTTCTGACAAGTGGCAATTTTTCTATATACTACAGGATACTGGCAATATTTCTGCATCATCAGTTTTTTCATCCGGCGAATTCGGTAGAACAAAGTAACTCCTCAAAGTAGAGTCTGACCCAAGAAAAGGGGTTAAAAAAAAAATTTACAAAAAAAAATTTTTGAACAAAAAATTTAAAAAACTATACCAGGCAACACTTTTCATCATTCTACACAAATCCTCCATACAAGTCACCCCACTCAGATGTAGCTATATGTCATATATTTCGACTTGAAAATTGGCAACTTAAAGAGTTGGCTACACCATCCGCCATCTTGAATTTCTGACAAGTGGCAATTTTTCTATATACTACAGGATACTGGCAATATTTCTGCATCATCAGTTTTTTCATCCGGCGAATTCGGTAGAACAAAGTAACTCCTCAAAGTAGAGTCTGACCCAAGAAATGCGAACATCGCTCGCGCCCAGTGTTGCCAACTCGAAGTGACTGAAATGGTCGTAAGTCATTTGCATGGACCTCCTTTTCGATGTTTCACCAAATTTTGATCAGAAATGTCATTATTTCTACTTTTCATGTTTTCGGGTAAAATCTCCGAAATTACCCGAAAAGTGGGGAGTTTTTTTTTTTCGTGCAACACTATACTGCTTGGCCTACATTCGCCTCATACAAACTATCCCGCTCAGGTGTTGCCAACAGCCAATTTTTTCAGTTTAAAACTGTTCAATTTCACAAATAGTTGGCCACACCATCCACCATCTTTAATCTTTGACAGCTGATAGTTTTCCTATATACTACAGGATACTGGCAATGTTTTTGCATCAACAGTTTTTTCATCCGGCGAATTCGGTAGAACAAAGTAACTCCTCAAAGTAGAGTCTGACCCAAAAATGCGAACATCGCTCGCGCCCAGTGTTGCCAACTCGAAGCGACCGGAATGGTCAAAAGTCATTCGCATGGACCTCCTCTTCGATGTTGCACCAAATTTTGATTAGAAATGTCATTATTTCTACTTTTCATGTTTTCGGGTAAAATCTCCAAAATTACCCGAAAAATTGGGAGTTTTTTTTTACCATAAAAAACTTTTCATCGTTCCACACGACCGCCCCATACGAACCATCGCGCTCAGGTGTTGCCATCAGTCCCAATTTTCGCTTTAAAAATTTGCCGAATTTGATCATTTCACAAGATGGCCGCCGCGCCATCCGCCATCTTTAATTTTTGACAGTTGATAATTTTTCAACATACTACAGGACACTGGCAACGTTTCTGCATCAGCAGTTTTGTCATATGGCAAATTCGGTAGAACAATGTAACTCTTCAAAGTGGGGTCTGAAAACGGCCGAATTTCGAACGCCGATTCCGGGGCGGCCATCTTGTTTTTTTTTTTTTTAAACATTTTTTTTTCAATTTCTCGATACCCTCTTTCGTTCGAGCCATCTCCGAGGTTTCCAGCTGCCACCGTCGCGGAGATGCGTTTGCCGAAGGCGGCCATCTTGGATTTTTCGAAACGTCATTGCCTAATTCCTGGTCGCATGGAAGAGCCGAACACTTCCCCCATACACACCCCACCTCTAAAACGGCTCCTTCTAGGAGAACAATCATGTCAATGAGTGAGTCACCGTAATTTAGCTTTATAGTATATTGACTAGATGGAGCGTGGTGCGCGAGCTGCAAGCAGCTCGCGAGGGGGAGTTTTTACAAGGGGTTAAAAAATAAAATTAAAAAAAAATTAAATTTGGACAAAATTTCTCAAGTCTTTTTTCATTCAAAAATTTTTCAGAGTCCTTTTGAGGGATAAGGTGCGCGAGCTGCAAGCAGCTTGCGTCTGGCTGTTGGTTCGAAAGGGGTTAAAAAAACAATTAAAAAAAAAAAATGTTTCATCAAAATTTTACTAAGTCTTTTTCCAACAAAGATATTTTTTCATTCAAAATTTTTCAGAGTCCTTTTGAGGGAAAAGGTGCGCGAGCTGCAAGCAGCTCGCGTCTGGCTGTTGGTTTCCACGGGGTTAAAAAAACAATTAAAAAAAAAAAAAAATTCATCAAAATTTTACTAAGTCTTTTTCCAACAAAGATATTTTTTCTTTCAAAATTTGTCAGAGTCCTTTTGAGGGAAAAGGTGCGCGAGCTGCAAGCAGCTCGCGTCGACCTGTTGGTTTCCAAGGGGTTCAAAAAAAAAATTTTCAAAAAAAAATTTAAAAAAAAAAATTTTCATCAAAATTTCGCTAAGTCTTTTTTCGTTCAAAAATTTTCAGAGTCCTTTCGAGGGAGAAGTTGCGCGAGCTGCAAGCAGCTCGCGTCTGGCTGTTGGTTACCAAGGGTTTCAAAAAAATTTTTCAAAAAAAAAAACTTTTTAACAAAAAATTTAAAAAACTATACCAGGCAACACTTTTCATCATTCTACACAAACCCTCCATATAAGTTACCCGGCTCAGATGTTGCTAAATGCCATTTATTTCGACTTGAAAATTGGCAACATAAAAAGTTGGCTACACCATCCGCCATCTTGAATTTCTGACAAGTGGAAATTTTTCTATATACTACAGGATACTACCAATGTTTCTGCATCATCAGTTTTTTCATCCGGCGAATTCGGTAGAACAAAGTAACTCCTCAAAATAGAGTCTGACCCATAAATTCGAACATCGCTCGCGCCCAGTGTTGCCAACTGGAAGTGACGAAAATAGTCAAAAGTCATTCGTATGGACCTGTTCTTTGATATAACACCAAATTTTGATTAGAAATATCGTTATTTATAGGGTTCACGTTTTTTGGGTAAAATCTCCGAATTTACCCGAAAAGTGGGGAGTTTTTTTTTCCCCATTAAATACTATTCTACCTGACCTACATTCGCCCCATACAAACCATCCCGCTCAGGTGTTGCCAACAGCCGATTTTTTCAGTTTTAAACTGTTCAATTTCACAAAGAGTTGGCTACACCGTCCGCCATCTTTAATTTTTGACAGCTGATAGTTTTCCTATATACTACAGGATACTGGCAATGTTTTTGCATCATCAGTTTTTTCATACTTTGAATTCGGTAGAACAAAGACTTTTGAGTTAGTAGGGTCTGACCCAAAAATGCGAACATCGCTCGCGCCCAGTGTTGCCAACTCGAAGCGACCGGAATGGTCAAAAGTCATTCGCATGGACCTCCTCTTCGATGTTACACCAAATTTTGATTCAAAATGTCATTATTTCTACTTTTCATGTTTTCGGGTAAAATCTCCGAAATTACCCGAAAAATGGGGAGTTTTTTTTTACCAAAAAAATCTTTTCATCATTCCACACGACCGCTTCATACAAAACATCCCGTTCGGGTGTTGCCATCAGGCTCATTTTTCGCTTTCAAAATTGCCCGAATTTGATCATTTCACAAGATGGCCGCCGCGCCATCCGCCATCTTTAATTTTTGACAGCTGATAGTTTTTCGACATACTACAGGATGCTGGCAACGTTTCTGCATCAGCAGTTTTGTCATCCGGCGAATTCGGTAGAACAATGTAACTCTTCAAAGTTGGGTCTGAAAACGGCCGAATTTCGAACGCCGATTCCGGGGCGGCCATATTGTTTTTTTTTTTTTTTCACATTTTTTTTTAAATTTCTCGATACCCTCTTTCGTTCGAGCCATCTCCGAGGTTTCCAGCTGCCACCGTCGCGGAGATGCGTTTGCCGAAGGCGGCCATCTTGGATTTTTCGAAACGTCATTGCCTAATTCCTGGTCGCATGGAAGAGCCGAACACTTCCCCCAAACATACCCCACCCCTAAAACGACTCCTTCTAGGAGAACAATCATGTCAATCAGTGAGTCACCGGAATTTAGCTTTATAGTATATTGATTGATTGATTGACTAGATTTTGCGTGCGGCGCGAGCTGCATGCAGCTCGCGTGAGGTTATCGTTGCTGTTGTAATTTGTTATAAGCCCCTAAATCTTACAAGACCCTAAAAAAACCCCTACAAACCCTAACAACCCCTACAAACCCCTACAACCCCTACAAACCCCTACAACCCCTACAAACCCCTACAAACCCCTACAAACCCCTACAAACCCCTAAAAACCCCTACAAACCCCAACAACCCCTAAAAACCCCTACAAACCCCTAAAAACCCCTACAACCCCTACAACCCCTACAAACCCCTAAAAACCCCTACAAACCCCTACAACCCCTAAAAACCCCTACAAACCCCTACAACCCCTAAAAACCCCTACAAACCCCTACAACCCCTAAAAACCCCTACAAACCCCTACAAACCCCTACAACCCCTACAAACCCCTACAACCCCTACAAACCCCTACAACCCCTACAAACCCCTACAACCCCTACAAACCCCTACAAACCCCTACAAACCCCTAAAAACCCCTACAAACCCCAACAACCCCTAAAAACCCCTACAAACCCCTAAAAACCCCTACAACCCCTACAACCCCTACAAACCCCTAAAAACCCCTACAAACCCCTACAACCCCTAAAAACCCCTACAAACCCCTACAACCCCTAAAAACCCCTACAAACCCCTACAACCCCTAAAAACCCCTATAAACCCCTACAAACCCCTACAAACCCCTACAACCCCTACAAACCCCTACAACCCCTACAAACCCCTACAACCCCTACAAACCCCTACAAACCAACCCCTAAAAACCCCTACAAACCTACAAACCCTACAAAACCCTACAAACCTCTACAAACCCCTACAACCCCTACAAACCCCTACAACCCCTACAAACCCCTAAAAACCCCTACAAACCCCTAGAAACCCCTACAACCCCTAAAAACCCCTACAAACCCCTAAAAACCCCTACAACCCCTACAAACCCCTACAACCCCTAAAAACCCCTACAAACCCCTACAAACCCCCTACAAACCCCTACAAACCCCTACAACCCCTAAAAACCCCTACAACCCCTACAAACCCCTACTAACCCCTACAACCCCTAAAAACCCCTACAAACCCCTACAACCCCTACAAACCCCTACAACCCCTACAAACCCCTACAAACCCCTACAACCCCTACAAACCCCTACAAACCCCTACAAACCTACAAACCCTACAAAACCCTACAAACCTCTACAAACCCCTACAAACCCCTACAACCCCTACAAACCATTACAACCCCTACAAACCCCTACAAACCCCTACAACCCCTAAAAACCCCTACAAACCCCTACAAACCCCTAAAATCCCCTACAAACCCCTACAAACCCCTACAACCCTTACAAACCCCTACAAACCCTACAAACCCCTACAAACCCCTACAAACCCCTACAACCCCTAAAAACCCCTACAAACCCCTACAAACCCCTACAACCCCTAAAAACCCCTACAAACCCCTAAAAACCCCTACAAACCCCTACAACGCCTAAAAACCCATACAAACCCCTACAAACCCCTACAAACCCCTACTACCCCTAAAAACCCCTACAAACCCCTACAAACCCCTAGAAACCCCTAAAAATCCCTACAAACCCCTACAACCCCTAAAAACCCCTACAAACCCCTACAAACCCCTAGAAACCCCTAAAAACCCCTACAAACCCCTACAACCCCTACAAACCCCTACAAACACCTACAACCCCTAAAAACCCCTACAAACCCCTACAACCCCTACAAACCCCTACAAACCCCTACAACCCCTAAAAACCCCTACAAACCCCTACAAACCCCTACAAACCCCTACAAACCCCTACAAAACCCTACAAACCCCTACAACCCCTAAAAACCCCTACAAACACCTACAACCCCTAAAACCCCTACAACCCCTACAAACCCCTACAAACCCCTACAACCCCTAAAAACCCCTACAAACCCCTACAATCCCCTACAAACCCCTACAAACCCCTACAACCCCTAAAAACCCCTACAAACCCCTACAAACCCCTACAAACCCCTACAACCCCTAAAAACCCCTACAAACCCCTACAAACCCCTACAAACCCCTAGAAACCCCTACAAACCCCTACAACCCCTAAAAACCCCTACAAACCCCTACAACCCCTACAAACCCCTACAAACCCCTACAACCCCTACAAACCCCTACAAACCCCTTTAAACCCCTACAAACTCTACATACTATGGCATTTGATTAGAAGTTTTTTTGCGTGCAAAAACTATGAAATAGTATAAAAAAAAAACCTAACAACCTACCGAGGACCTGTGTATACTATGGCATGTGATAAGATTTTTTTTTGTGTAGGTAATTTGTTTGTTTTTTGTTCGATATTTTTCATTGAGGCGCGAGCTGCAAGCAGCTCGCGTGGTAATAAAACAAAAAAAAAATCTCAAAGTCAAATTTCTGAATTGAAATTCCAACTTTTTTTATATTGTTATTACTCAATAAATGGAGGAAATCGTTTTGACCGGGAAACAGCTCTTGATACTGGTAACGGTTCAGTATAGATTTCCTCTGCAATACCGCATCAAATTGTAATCCATACTGTCATAATTTATATTATTTTCATGTTTTTGCGGAAAATCTCGGAAAATACCCGGAAAATGGTGATTTTTCTTTCACCAGGCAACACTTTTTGTCATTCTAAACAACCGCCCCATACAAGTTGTCCGGCTCGGGAGTTGCCAACAGCCTCATTTTTCACTTGGAAAATTTGGAAAATTTCATATTTTTACAAAATGGCCGCCACAGCGACCGCCATCTTTTATTTTGAGAAAACGAATAGAATATTAAAGATGAAGCAGTGCACTGGCAACATTTCTGCATAAACAGAATTGCCATATGGCAACTTTGTTAGAAGGAAACTTGAGCTCGTAGCCGAGTCGGACCCGAAAATTTCACTACTCGCATGCTCCCAGTGTTGCCAACTCACTGCAACCAAAATAGTCAAAAGTCACTCACATGGTCCTCTTCTTCAAGTCTACATCAAATTTTGATTCAAAATACCATTTTTTTTTTTTTTACATTTTATGGAAAATCTCGGAAAATACCCGAAAAATGGGGATTTTTTTTTAACCAGGCAACACTTTTCATCGTTTTACACAACGGCTCCATACAAGTTGTCCAGCTCGGGTGTTGCCAAAAGCCTCATTTTCCAGTTGTAAAATTCAGAAAATTTAATCTTTTTACAAAATGGCCGCCACAGCGTCCGCCATCTTTTATTTTGAAAAAACGAATAGAATGTCAAAGATTAAGCAGGGCACTGGCCACATTTCTGCATAAACAGAATTGCCATATGGCAACATTGGTAAAAGGAAACTTGAGCTCGTAGCCGAGTCGGACCCGAAAATTTCACTACTCGCATGCTCCCAGTGTTGCCAACTCACTGCAACCAAAATAGTCAAAAGTCACTCACATGGTCCTCTTCTTCAAGTCTACATCAAATTTTGATTCAAAATACCATTTTTTTTTCTTTTACATTTTATGGAAAATCTCGGAAAATACCCGAAAAATGGGGTTTTTTTTTTAACCAGGCAACACTTTTCATCGTTTTACACAACGGCTCCATACAAATTGTCCAGCTCGGGTGTTGCCAAAAGCCTCATTTTCCAGTTGTAAAATTCAGAAAATTTCATCTTTTTACAAAACGGCCGCCACAGCGTCCGCCATCTTTTATTTTGAAAAAACGAATAGAATGTCAAAGATTAAGCAGGGCACTGGCCACATTTCTGCATAAACAGAATTGCCATATGGCAACATTGGTAAAAGGAAACTTGAGCTCGTAGCCGAGTCGGACCCGAAAATTTCACTACTCGCATGCTCCCAGTGTTGCCAACTCAATGCAACCAAAATAGTCAAAAGTCACTCTCATGGTCCTCTCCTTTAAGTCTACATCAAATTTTGATTCAATATACCATTTTTTTTTTTTTTTACATTTTATGGAAAATCTCGGAAAATACCCGGAAAATGGGGAATTTTTTTTCTCCAGGCAATACTTTTCATCGTTTTACACAATGGCTTCATACAACATGTCCGGCTCGGGTGTTGCCAACAGCCTCATTTTTCACTTGGAAAATTTGGAAAATTTCTGCTTTTTACAAAATGGCCGCCACAGCGTCCGCCATTTTGAATTTCGAAAAAACGAATTAAATAACCAAGATGAAGAAGTTCAGTGGCAACACTTGTGCATACTCAGAATTTGCGCATGGCAACTTTTGTAGTGGAAAAAAAAGGAAAGTAGCCGAGTTGGGCCCAAAAATAACACCTTCGACTGCTCCCAGTGTTGCCAGCTGAGGGGAACGAAAATAGTCAAATGTCATTCGCATGGAGCTTCTTAACGATACCTCATCAAAGTTTGATTCAAATTGTAATTTTTTTTACTTTTCAGGTTTTTGGGGAAAATCTCGGAAAATACCCGGAAAATGGGGATTTTTTTTAAACCAAGCAACACTTTTCATCGTTTTACACAATAGCTCTATACAAAATGTCCGGCTCGGGTGTTGCCAACAGCCTCATTTTTCACTTGGAAAATTTTGAAAATTTCGTCATTTTACAAAATGGCCGCTATGTTGTCCGTATTCAAAAATTTCAAAAAACGTATAGTTTTCCCATATTAAGCAGTTCAACGACAAGGTTTCTGCATACACAAAATTTGAATTTGGAAACTTTCGTAGAAGGAATCTAGAGCTCGCGTAAGAGTCGGGCCCAAAACTTAAAAAGTTTGCTTTTTCCCAGTGTTGCCAAATTGAAAGCGACAAAAATGGTCAAATGTCATTCACATGGACCTTTTAAACGATACCACATCAAATTTTGATTCAAAATGTCAATATTTCTAATTTTCACTTTTTTGGGGAAAATCTCGGAAATTACCCGAAAAATGGGGAAAATTTTCTAGCCAGGCAACACTCTTCATCGTTCTACACAACCGCCCCATACAAGTCGTCCGGCTCGGGTGTTGCCAAATGCCTCATTTTTCACATGGAAAATTTTGAAAATTTTGTCTTTTTACAATATGGCCGCCAAATTGTCCGTATTCAAAAATTTCAAAAAACGTATAGTTTTCCCATATTAAACAGTTCATCGACAAGGTTTCTGCATAAACAAAATTTAAATTTGGAAACTTTCGTAGAAGGAATCTAGAGCTCGCGTAAAAGTCGGGCCCAAAAATAAAAAAAGTTCGCCTGATTCCAGTGTTGCCAGCTGAGGGGGACAAAAATGGTCAAATGTCATTCGCATGGACCTTTTCAACGATACTGCATCAAATTTTGATTTAAAATGTCATTATTTCTACTTTTCACCTTTTTGGGGAAAATCTCGGAAATTACCCGAAAAATGGGGAAAATTTTCTCGCCAAGCAACACTCTTCACCGTTCTACACGACCGCCCGATACAAGTCTTCCGGCTCGGGTGTTGCCAACAGCGTCATTTTCGGGTTGGAAAATTTGGAAAATTTTTGCTTTTTACAAAATGGCCGCCACAGCGTCCGCCATTTTGAATTTCGAAAAAGCCGTACTTACACGGCATTCTACAGGATACTGGCAATTATTAAAGCAGAACAGATTCACCGTACGCCAATGTTGCCAGAACAAAGCACCCCGCCAAAGTAGAGTATGAAAATCGGTAAAATTCAAAGTCAAATTCCGAAGCCGCCATCTTGTTTTTTTTTTTTTTTTTTTCAAATTTTTTTAATTTTTTCCCGCCTTCTTTCTACCCTCCCATTTTGAAAACCCTACCTATAACCGTTTAGGAGATGTCAAATCTGACAGCTGTCATTTTAGTTTTTTCGAAATGTCATTGCCTAATTCCTGGTGAGATTGACCCCCCCTAAACTTCCCCCAAACAAACCCCCCCCCTAAAACGACTCCTTCTAGGAGAACAACCATATCAATCAGTCACCGGGATTGAGCTTTATAATATATAGACTAGATGGAGCGTGGTGCGCGAGCTGCAAGCAGCTCGCGAGGGGGAGTTTTTACAAGGGGTTAAAAAAATATTTCGGAAAAAAAAAATTCATCAAAATTTCTCTAAGTCTTTTTCCATTCAAAATTTTTCAGAGTCCTTTTGAGGGAAAAGGTGCGCGAGCTGCAAGCAGCTCGCGTCTGGCTGTTGGTTTAAAAGGGGTTAAAAAAACAATTTAAATAAAAAAAAAATCATTAAAATTTTACTAAGTCTTTTTCCAACAAAGATATTTTTTCATTCAAAATTTGTCAGAGTCCTTTTGAGGGAAAAGGTGCGCGAGCTGCAAGCAGCTCGCGTCTGGCTGTTGGTTTCCAAGGGGTTAAAAAAAAATTTTTCAAAAAAAAAATTTTGAACAAAAAAATTTCATCAAAAAAATTTTCATCAAAATTTCTCTAAGTCTTTTTTCATTCAACATTTTTCAGAGTCCTTTTGAGGGAGAAGGTGCGCGAGCTGCAAGCAGCTCGCGTCTGGCTGTTGGTTTCAAAGGGGTTAAAAAAAAAATTTTCAAAAAAAAAATTTTGAACAATATCATTTCATCAAAAAAATTTTCATCAAAATTTCTCTAAGTCTTTATTCCTTCAAAATTTGTCAGAGTCCTTTTTGGGGAGAAGGTGCGCGAGCTGCAAGCAGCTCGCGTCTGGCTGTTGGTTTCCAAGGGGTTAAAAAAAAAAATTACAAAAAAAAATTTTTGAACAAAAAATTTAAAAAACTATACCAGGCAACACTTTTCATCATTCTACACAAATCCTCCATACAAGTCACCCCGCTCAGATGTAGCTATATGTCATTTATTTCAACTTGAAAATTGGCAACTTTAAGAGTTGGCTACACCATCCGCCATCTTGAATTTCTGACAAGTGGCAATTTTTCTATATACTACAGGATACTACCAATGTTTCTGCATCATCAGTTTTTTCATCCGGCGAATTCGGTAGAACAAAGTAACTCCTCAAAGTAGAGTCTGACCAAAAATTCGAACATCGCTCGCGCCCAGTGTTGCCAACTCGAAGCAACGAAAATAGTCAAAAGTAGTTTGTATGGACCTGTTCTTTGATACTACACAAAATTTTGATTAGAAATGTCATTATTTATAGGGTTCACGTTTTTTGGGTAAAATCTCCGAAATTACCCGAAAAGTGGGGAGTTTTTTTTTTTCTTGCAACACCTTACTACCTGGCCTACATTCGTTCCATACAAACCATCCCGCTCAGGTGTTGCCAACAGCCGATTTTTTCATTTTTAAACTGTTCAATTTCACAAAGAGGTGGCTACACCGTCCGCCATCTTGAATTTCTGACAAGTCAAGGTTTTCCTATATACTACAGGATACTGGCAATGTTTCTGCATCATCAGTTTTTTCATACTTTGAATTCGGTAGAACAAAGACTTTTGAGTTAGTAGGGTCTGACCCAAAAATGCGAACATCGCTCGCGCCCAGTGTTGCCAACTCGAAGCGACCGAACTGGTCAAAAGTCATTCGCATGGACCTCCTCTTCGATGTTACACCAAATTTTGATTCAAAATGTCATTATTTCTACTTTTCATGTTTTCGGGTAAAATCTCCGAAATTACCCGAAAAATCGGGAGTTTTTTTTTAACATAAAAAACTTTTCATCGTTCCACACGACCGCCCCATACAAACCATCGCGCTCAGGTGTTGCCATCAGTCCCATTTTTCGCTTTCAAAATTGCCCGAATTTGATCATTTCACAAGATGGCCGCCGCGCCATCCGCCATCTTTATTTTTTGACAGCTGATAGTTTTTCCACATACTACAGGATGCTGGCAACGTTTCTGCATCAGCAGTTTTGTTATGCGGCAAATTCGGTAGAACAATGTAACTCTCCAAAGTGGGGTCTGAAAACGGCCGAATTTCGAACGCCGATTCCGGGGCGGCCATCTTGTTTTTTTTTTTTTTAAACATTTTTTTTTCAATTTCTCTATACTCTCTTTCGTTTGAGCCATCTCCGAGGTTTCCAGCTGCCACCGTCGCGGAGATACTTTTGCCGAATGCCGCCATTTTGGATTTTTCGAAATTCGGCTCCGACACTTCTGCTCCGATTCGGCCAACTTAAACTTCCCCCAAACACACCCCACCCCTAAAACGACTCCTTCTAGGAGAACAATCATGTCAATCAGTGAGTCACCGTAATTTAGCTTTATAGTATATTGACTAGATGGAGCGTGGTGCGCGAGCTGCAAGCAGCTCGCGTGTTGAGGTAAAAATACAAGGGGTTAAAAAAAAAATTAAAAAAAAAAAAATTTCGACAAAATTCTACAAGTCTTTTTTCGTTCAAAATTTTTCAGAGTCCTTTTGAGGGAGAAGGTGCACGAGCTGCAAGCAGCTCGCGTCTGGCTGTTGGTTTCAAAGGGGTTAAAAAAAAAAATTTTCAAAAAAAAAATTTTGATCAAAAAAATTTCATCAAAAAAATTTTCACCAAAATTTCTCTAAGTCATTTTTCATTCAACATTTTTCAGAGTCCTTTTGAGGGAATAGGTGCGCGAGCTGCAAGCAGCTCGCGTCTGGCTGTTGGTTTTAGAGGGGTTAAAAAAAAAAATTTTCAAAAAAAAAATTTTGATCAAAAAAATTTCATCAAAAAAATTTTCATCAAAATTTCTCTAAGTCTTTATTCCTTCAAAATTTGTCAGAGTCCTTTTTGGGGAGAAGGTGCGCGAGCTGCAAGCAGCTCGCGTCTGGCTGTTGGTTTCCAAGGGGTTAAAAAAAAAATTTACAAAAAAAAATTTTTGAACAAAAAATTTTAAAAACTATACCAGGCAACACTTTTCATCATTCTACACAAATCCTCCATACAAGTCACCCCGCTCAGATGTAGCTATATGTCATTTATTTCGACTTGAAAATTGGCAACTTTAAGAGTTGGCTACACCATCCGCCATCTTGAATTTCTGACAAGTGGCAATTTTTCTATATACTACAGGATACTACAAATGTTTCTGCATCATCAGTTTTTTCATCCGGCGAATTCGGTAGAACAAAGTAACTCCTCAAAGTAGAGTCTGACCCATAAATTCGAACATCGCTCGCGCCCAGTGTTGCCAACTGGAAGTGACGAAAATAGTCAAAAGTCATTCGTATGGACCTGTTCTTTGATATAACACCAAATTTTGATTAGAAATGTCGTTATTTATAGGGTTCACGTTTTTTGGGTAAAATCTCCGAAATTACCCGAAAAGTGGGGAGTTTTTTTTTTTCATTAAATACTATTCTACCTAACCTACATTCGCTTCATACAAACCATCCCGCTCAGGTGTTGCCAACAGTAGTTTTTTTCAGTTTTAAACTGTTCAATTTAACAAATAGTTGGCCACACCATCCGCCATCTTTAATTTTTGACAGCTGATAGTTTTTCTATATACAACAGGATACTGGCAATGATTCTGCATCATCAGTTTTTTCATACTTTGAATTCGGTAGAACAAAGACTTTTGAGTTAGTAGGGTCTGACCCAAAAATGCGAACATCGCTCGCGCCCAGTGTTGCCAACTCGAAGCAACGAAAATGGTCAAAAGTCATTCGCATGGACCTCCTCTTCGATGTTACACCAAATTTTGATTCAAAATGTCATTATTTCTACTTTTCATGTTTTCGGGTAAAATCTCCGAAATTACCCGAAAAATTGGGAGTTTTTTTTTACCATAAAAAACTTTTCATCGTTCCACACGACCGCCCCATACGAACCATCGCGCTCAGGTGTTGCCATCAGTCCCATTTTTCGCTTTAAAAATTGCCCGAATTTGATCATTTCACAAGATGGCCGCCGCGCCATCCGCCATCTTTATTTTTTGACAGCTGATAGTTTTTCCACATACTACAGGATGCTGGCAACGTTTCTGCATCAGCAGTTTTGCCATGCAGCAAATTCGGTAGAACAATGTAACTCTCCAAAGTGGGGTCTGAAAACGGCCGAATTTCGAACGCCGATTCCGGGGCGGCCATCTTGTTTTTTTTTTTTTTCAACATTTTTTTTTTAATTTCTCGATACCCTCTTTCGTTCGAGCCATCTCCGAGGTTTCCAGCTGCCACCGTCGCGGAGATACGATTGCCGAAGGCGGCCATTTTGGATTTTTCGAAATTCGGCTCCGACACTTCTGCTCCGATTCGGCCAACTTAAACTTCCCCCATACACACCCCACCCCTAAAACGGCTCCTTCTAGGAGAACAATCATGTCAATGAGTCAGTCACCGTAATTTAGCTTTATAGTATATTGACTAGATGGAGCGTGGTGCGCGAGCTGCAAGCAGCTCGCGAGGGGGAGTTTTTACAAGGGGTTAAAAAAATATTTCGGAAAAAAAAAATTCATCAAAATTTCTCTAAGTCTTTTTCCATTCAAAATTTTTCAGAGTCCTTTTGAGGGAAAAGGTGCGCGAGCTGCAAGCAGCTCGCGTCTGGCTGTTGGTTTAAAAGGGGTTAAAAAAACAATTTAAATAAAAAAAAAATCATTAAAATTTTACTAAGTCTTTTTCCAACAAAGATATTTTTTCATTCAAAATTTGTCAGAGTCCTTTTGAGGGAAAAGGTGCGCGAGCTGCAAGCAGCTCGCGTCTGGCTGTTGGTTTCCAAGGGGTTAAAAAAAAATTTTTCAAAAAAAAAATTTTGAACAAAAAAATTTCATCAAAAAAATTTTCATTTTTCATTCAACATTTTTCAGAGTCCTTTTGAGGGAGAAGGTGCGCGAGCTGCAAGCAGCTCGCGTCTGGCTGTTGGTTTCAAAGGGGTTAAAAAAAATATTTTCAAAAAAAAAATTTTGAACAATATCATTTCATCAAAAAAATTTTCATCAAAATTTCTCTAAGTCTTTATTCCTTCAAAATTTGTCAGAGTCCTTTTTGGGGAGAAGGTGCGCGAGCTGCAAGCAGCTCGCGTCTGGCTGTTGGTTTCCAAGGGGTTAAAAAAAAAAATTACAAAAAAAAATTTTTGAACAAAAAATTTAAAAAACTATACCAGGCAACACTTTTCATCATTCTACACAAATCCTCCATACAAGTCACCCCGCTCAGATGTAGCTATATGTCATTTATTTCAACTTGAAAATTGGCAACTTTAAGAGTTGGCTACACCATCCGCCATCTTGAATTTCTGACAAGTGGCAATTTTTCTATATACTACAGGATACTACCAATGTTTCTGCATCATCAGTTTTTTCATCCGGCGAATTCGGTAGAACAAAGTAACTCCTCAAAGTAGAGTCTGACCAAAAATTCGAACATCGCTCGCGCCCAGTGTTGCCAATTCGAAGCAACGAAAATAGTCAAAAGTAGTTTGTATGGACCTGTTCTTTGATACTACACAAAATTTTGATTAGAAATGTCATTATTTATAGGGTTCACGTTTTTTGGGTAAAATCTCCGAAATTACCCGAAAAGTGGGGAGTTTTTTTTTTTCTTGCAACACCTTACTACCTGGCCTACATTCGTTCCATACAAACCATCCCGCTCAGGTGTTGCCAACAGCCGATTTTTTCATTTTTAAACTGTTCAATTTCACAAAGAGGTGGCTACACCGTCCGCCATCTTGAATTTCTGACAAGTCAAGGTTTTCCTATATACTACAGGATACTGGCAATGTTTCTGCATCATCAGTTTTTTCATACTTTGAATTCGGTAGAACAAAGACTTTTGAGTTAGTAGGGTCTGACCCAAAAATTCGAACATCGCTCGCGCCCAGTGTTGCCAACTCGAAGCGACTAAAATGGTCAAAACTCATTCGCATGGACCTCCTCTTCGATGTTGCACCAAATTTTGATTAGAAATGTCATTATTTCTACTTTTCAAGTTTTCGGGTAAAATCTCCGAAATTACCCGAAAAATGGGGAGTTTTTTTTTACCAAAAAAATCTTTTCATCATTCCACACGACCGCTTCATACAAAACATCCCGCTCGGGTGTTGCCATCAGGCTCATTTTTCGCTTTCAAAATTGCCCGAATTTGATCATTTCACAAGATGGCCGCCGCGCCATCCGCCATCTTTATTTTTTGACAGCTGATAGTTTTTCCACATACTGCAGGATGCTGGCAACGTTTCTGCATCAGCAGTTTTGTCATGCGGCAAATTCGGTAGAACAATGTAACTCTTCAAAGTGGGGTCTGAAAACGGCCGAATTTCGAACTCCGATTCCGGGGCGGCCATCTTGTTTTTTTTTTTTTTTCACAATTTTTTTTCAATTTCTCGATACCTTCTTTCGTTCGAGACATCTCCGAGGTTTCCAGCTGCCACCGTCGCGGAGATACGATTGCCGAATGCCGCCATCTTCGATTTTTCGAAATTCGGCTCCGACACTTCTGCTCCGATTTGGCCAACTTAAACTTCCTCCAAACACACCCCACTCCTAAAACGGCTCCTTCTAGGAGAACAATCATGTCAATCAGTGAGTCACCGTAATTTAGCTTTATAGTATATTGACTAGATTTTGCGTGCGGCGCGAGCTGCATGCAGCTCGCGTGTGGTTTTGTTGCTGTTGTAATTGTAACAAACCCCTACTTGTCCCTACTAACCCCTACAAACCCCTAAAAACCCCTACAAACCCCTACAAACCCCTACAAACCCCTACAACCCCTAAAAACCCCTACAAACCCCTACAAACCCCTACAAACCCCTAAAAACCCCTACAACCCCTAAAAACCCCTACAAACCCCTACAAACCCCTACAAACCCCTACAACCCCTACAACCCCTAGAAACCCCTACAAACCCCTACAAACCCCTACAACCCCTAGAAACCCCTAAAAATCCCTACAAACCCCTACAAACCCCTACAACCCCTAAAAACCCCTAAAAACCCCTACAAACCCCAACAAACCCCTACAACCCCTACAAACCCCTACAAACCCCTACAAACCCCTACAACCCCTAAAAACCCCTACAAACCCCTACAAACCCCTACAAACCCCTACAACCCCTAATACCCCTACAAACCCCTACAAACACCTACAAACCCCTACAACCCCGAAAACCCCTACAAACCCCTACAAACCCCTACAACCCCTAAAAACCCCTACAAACCCCTACAACCCCTAAAAACCCCTACATTCCCTACAAACCCCTACAACCCCTACAAACCCCTACAAACCCCTACAACCCCTACAAACCCCTACAAACCCCTACAAACCCCTACAAACCCCTACAACCCCTAAAAACCCCTACAAACCCCTACAAACCCCTACAACCCCTACAACCCCTACAAACCCCTACAACCCCTACAAACCCCTACAAACCCCTACAAACCCCTAAAAACCCCTAAAAACCCCTACAAACCCCTACAAACCCCTAAAAACCCCTACAAACCCCTACAAACCCCTACAACCCCTAGAAACCCCTACAACCCCTACAAACCCCTACAAACCCCTACAACCCCTAAAAATCCCTACAAACCCCTACAAACCCCTAAAAACCCCTACAACCCCTAAAAACCCCTACAAACCCCTAAAAACCCCTACAACCCCTAAAAACCCCTACAAACCCCTACAAACCCCTACAAACCCCTACAACCCCTACAACCCCTAGAAACCCCTACAAACCCCTACAAACCCCTACAAACCCCTACAACCCCTAGAAACCCCTAAAAATCCCTACAAACCCCTACAAACCCCTACAACCCCTAAAAACCCCTAATAACCCCTACAAACCCCAACAAACCCCTACAAACCCCTACAACCCCTACAAACCCCTACAAACCCCTACAAACCCCTACAAACCCCTACAACCCCTACAAACCCCTACAACCCCTACAAACCCCTACAAACCCCTACAAACCCCTAAAAACCCCTACAACCCCTACAAACCCCTACAAACCCCTAAAAACCACTACAACCCCTACAAACCCCTACAAACCTACAAACCCCTACAAACCCCTACAAACCTACAAACCCCTACAAACCCCTACAAACCCCTACAACTCCTAAAAACCCCTACAAACCCCTACAACCCCTAAAAACCCCTAAAAACCCCTACAAACCCCAACAAACCCCTACAACCCCTACAAACCCCTACAAACCCCTACAAACCCCTACAAACCCCTACAAACCCCTACAAACCCCTACAACCCCTACAAACCCCTACAACCCCTACAAACCCCTACAAACCCCTACAAACCCCTAAAAACCACTACAACCCCTACAAACCCCTACAAACCTACAAACCCCTACAAACCCCTACAAACCTACAAACCCCTACAAACCCCTACAAACCCCTACAAACCCCTACAACCCCTACAAACCCCTACAAACCCCTAAAAACCCCTACAAACCCCCACAACCCCTACAAACCCCTACAAACCCCTACAAACCCCTACAACCCCTACAAACCCCTACAAACCCCTAAAAACCCCTACAAACCCCCACAACCCCTACAAACCCCTACAAACCCCTACAACCCCTAAAAACCCCTACAAACCCCTACAACCCCTACAAACCCCTACAAACCCCTACAACCCCTACAAACCCCTACAAATCCCTACAAACCCCTACAAACCCCTACAACCCCTAGAACCCCTACAACCCCTACAAACCCCTACAACCCCTACAAACCCCTAAAAACCCCTACAACCCCTACAAACCCCTACAACCCCTACAAACCCCTACAAACCCCTACAACCCCTACAAACCCCTACAAACCCCTTTAAACCCCTACAACCTCTACATACTATGGCATTTGATTAGAAGTTTTTTTGCGTGCAAAAACTATGAAATAGTATAAAAAAAAAAACCTAACAACCTACCGAGGACCTGTGTATACTATGGCATGTGATTAGATTTTTTTTTGTGTAGATAATTTGTTTGTTTTTTGTTCGATATTTTTCATTGAGGCGCGAGCTGCAAGCAGCTCGCGTGGTAATAAAACAAAAAAAAAATCTCAAAGTCAAATTTCTGAATTGAAATTCCAACTTTTTTTATATTGTTATTACTCAATAAATGGAGGAAATCGTTTTGACCGGGAAACAGCTCTTGATACTGGTAACGGTTCAGTATGGATTTCCTCTGCAATACCGCATCAAATTGTAATCCATACTGTCATAATTTATATTATTTTCATGTTTTTGCGGAAAATCTCGGAAAATACCCGGAAAATGGTGATTTTTCTTTCACCAGGCAACACTTTTTGTCATTCTAAACAACCGCCTCATACAAGTTGTCCGGCTCGGGAGTTGCCAACAGCCTCATTTTTCACTTGGAAAATTTGGAAAATTTCATATTTTTACAAAATGGCCGCCACAGCGACCGCCATCTTTTATTTTGAAAAAACGAATAGAATATTAAAGATGAAGCAGTGCACTGGCAACATTTCTGCATAAACAGAATTGCCATATGGCAACTTTGGTAGAAGGAAACTTGAACTCGTAGCCGAGTCGGACCCGAAAATTTCACTACTCGCATGCTCCCAGTGTTGCCAACTCACTGCAACCAAAATAGTCAAAAGTCACTCACATGGTCCTCTTCTTCAAGTCAACATCAAATTTTGATTCAAAATACCATTTTTTTTTTTTTTACATTTTATGGAAAATCTCGGAAAATACCCGAAAAATGGGGATTTTTTTTTAACCAGGCAACACTTTTCATCGTTTTACACAACGGCTCCATACAAGTTGTCCAGCTCGGGTGTTGCCAAAAGCCTCATTTTCCAGTTGTAAAATTCAGAAAATTTCATCTTTTTACAAAATGGCCGCCACAGCGTCCGCCATCTTTTATTTTGAAAAAACGAATAGAATGTCAAAGATTAAGCAGGGCACTGGCCACATTTCTGCATAAACAGAATTGCCATATGGCAACATTGGTAAAAGGAAACTTGAGCTCGTAGCCGAGTCGGACCTGAAAATTTCACTACTCGCATGCTCCCAGTGTTGCCAACTCAATGCAACCAAAATAGTCAAAAGTCACTCTCATGGTCCTCTCCTTCAAGTCTACATCAAATTTTGATTCAAAATACCATTTTTTTTTTTTTTTACATTTTATGGAAAATCTCGGAAAATACCCGGAAAATGGGGTTTTTTTTAAAACCAAGCAACACTTTTTATCGTTTTACACAATGGCCCCATACAAGTCATCCGGCTCGGGTGTTGCCAACAGCCTCATTTTTCACTTGGAAAATTTTGAAAATTTCGTCTTTTTACAAAATGGCCGCCACAGCGTCCGCCATTTTGAATTTCGAAAAACCAATAATTTTCCCATATGGAGCAGTTCAGTGGCAACACTTGTGCATACTCGGAATTTGCGTATGGCAACTTTCGTAGTGGAAAAATAAGGATAGTAGCCGAGTCGGGCGCAAAAATAAAAAAAGTTCGCCTGATTCCAGTGTTGCTAGCTGACGGGGACAAAAATGGTCAAATGTCATTCGCATGGACCTTTTCAACGATACCACATCAAATTTTGATTCAAAATGTAAATATTTCTAATTTTCACATTTTTGGGGAAAATCTCGGAAATTACCCGAAAAATGGGGAAAATTTTCTCGCCAGGCAATACTCTTTACCGTTCTACACAACCGCCCCATACAAATTTTCAGGCTCGGGTGTTGCCAACAGCGTCATTTTCGGGTTGGAAAATTTGGAAAATTTTTGCTTTTTACAAAATGGCCGCCACAGCGTCCGCCATTTTGAATTTCGAAAAAATGAATAAAATACCTAATATGGAGCAGTTCAGTGGCAACACTTGTGCATACTCCGAATTCACGCATGGCAACTTTCGTAGAGGAAAAATATGGAAAGTAGCCGAGTCGGGCCCAAAACTTAAAAAGTTTGCTTTTTCCCAGTGTTGCCAAATTGAAAGCGACAAAAATGGTCAAATGTCATTCGCATGGACCTTTTCAACGATACTGCATCAAATTTTGATTTAAAATGTCATTATTTCTACTTTTCACCTTTTTGGGGAAAATCTCGGAAATTACCCGAAAAATGGGGAAAATTTTCTCGCCAGGCAACACTCTTCACCGTTCTACACAACCGCCCGATACAAGTCTTCAGGCTCGGGTGTTGCCAACAGCGTCATTTTTGGGTTGGAAAATTTGGAAAATTTTTGCTTTTTACAAAATGGCCGCCACAGCGTCCGCCATTTTGAATTTCGAAAAAGTCGTACTAACACGTCATTCTACAGGATACTGGCAACTATTGAAGCAAAACAGATTCACCGTACGCCAATGTTGCCAGAACAAAGCACCCCGCCAAAGTGGAGTCTGAAAATGGCAAATTTTCAATGTCCAATTCCGGAGCCGCCATCTTGTTTTTTTTTTTTTTTTTAAATTTTTTTTTAAATTTTTCCCCCCTTCTATCGGTTCTACCACTTTAGAAAACCCTACCTATAACCGCTTGGGAGCTGTCAAATCTGACAGCTGTCATTTCGAAAAATTCAAAATTCGAATCCGACACTTCTGTTCACTTTTACCCCCCCTAAACTTCCCCCAAACAAACCCCCCCCCTAAACCGACTCCTTCTAGGAGAACAAATATGTCAATCAGTCACCGTTATTTAGCTTTATAATATATAGATAGATAGATAGATTCCTTCTAGGAGAACAATCATGTCAATCAGTGAGTCACCGGGATTGAGCTTTATAATATATAGAATAGATAGATAGACTAGATTTTGCGTGCGGCGCGAGCTGCATGCAGCTCGCGTGAGGTTTTCGTTGCTGTTGTAATCTTACAAGCCCATAAAAGCCTCTACAAACCCCTACAAACCCCTACAACCCCTAAAAACCCCCACAAACCCCTACAAACCCCTACAACCCCTACAAACCCCTAAAACCCCTACAAACCCCTACAAACCCCTACAACCCCTACAAACCCCTACAAACCCCCTACAACCCCTAAAAACCCCTACAAACCCCTACAAACCCCTACAAACCCTAAAAACCCCTACAAACCCCTACAAACCCCTACAACCCCTACAAACCCCTACAACCCCTAAAAACCCCTACAAACACCTACAAACCCCTACAAACCCCTACAACCCCTACAAACCCCTTAAAATCCCTACAAACCCTAAAAACCCCTACAAACCCCTACAACCCCTAAAAGCCCCTACAACCCCTAGAAACCCCTACACACCCCTACAAACCCCTACAACCCCTACAACCCCTACAAACCCCTACAAATCCCTACAAACCCCTACAACCCCAACAAATCCCTACAAACCCCTACAACCCCTACAAACCCCTACAACCCCTACAAACCCCTACAACCCCTAAAAACCCCTACAAACCCCTACAAACCCCTACAACCCCTAAAAACACCTACAAACCCCTACAAACCCCTACAACCCCTAAAAACCCCTAAAAACCCCTACAAACCCCTACAAACCCCTACAAACCCCTACAAACCCCTACAACCCCTACAAACCCCTACAACCCCTAAAAACCCCTACAAACCCCTACAAACCCCTACAAACCCCTACAAACCCCTACAAACCCCTACAACCCCTAAAAACCCCTACAAACCCCTACAAACCCCTACAACCCCTACAAACCCCTACAACCCCTAAAAACCCCTACAAACCCCTACAAACCCCTACAACCCCTAAAAACCCCTACAAACCCCTACAAACCCCTACAAACCCCTACAACCCCTAAAAACCCCTACAAAC
Source organism: Epirrita christyi (assembly GCA_951392215.1). Taxonomy (NCBI): domain Eukaryota; kingdom Metazoa; phylum Arthropoda; class Insecta; order Lepidoptera; family Geometridae; genus Epirrita; species Epirrita christyi. Next base: position 10,112,307 of record OX595855.1, on the reverse strand, counting down.
CCCTACAACCCCTAGAAACCCCTACAAACCCCTACAAACCCCTACAAACCCCTACAAACCCCTAAAACCTCTACAAACCCCTACAAACCCCTAGAAACCCCTGAAATCCCTACAAACCCCTACAACCCCTACAAACCCCTACAAACCCCTACAACCCCTACAAACCCCTACAAACCCCTACAACCCCTAAAAACCCCTACAAACCCCTACAAACCCCTACAACCCCTAAAAACCCCTACAAACCCCTACAAACCCCTACAACCCCTAAAAACCCCTACAAACCACTACAAACCCCTACAACCCCTTAAAACCCCTACAACCCCTACAAACCCCTACAAATCCCTACAAACCCCTACAACCCCAACAAATCCCTACATACTATGGCATGAAATTAGAAGTTTTCTTGCGTACAGATACTATAAAATGGTATAAAAAAAAACCTAACAACCTACCGAGGACCTGTGTATACCATGGCATGTGATTAGAAGTTTTCTTGCAAACAAATACGATCAAATAGTATAAAAAAAAAAACCTAACAACCTACCGAGGATCTGTGATTAGAAGTTTTCTTGTGTTGGTAATTTGTTTATTTTTCATTGAGGCGCGAGCTGCAAGCAGGTCGCGTGGTAATAAAAAAAAAAAACTTTAAATTTCTGATTTGAAATTCCAACTTTTTTTTATATTGTTATTACCCAAAAAATGGAGGAAATCGTTTTGATCGGGAAACAGCTCTTGATACTGGTAATGGTTCAGTGTTGATTTCCTCTGCAGTACCACATCAAATTCTAATCCATACTGTCATAATTTATAATATTTTCATGTTTTTGGGGAAAATCTCGGAAAATACCTGGAAAATGGGGATTTTTTTTTCCCCGCAACACTTCTCATCGTTTTACACAATGGCCCCATACAAGTTGTCCGGCTCGGGTGTTGCCAACAGCCTCATTTTTCACTTGGAAAATTTGGAAAATTTCAGATTTTTACAAAATGGCCGCCACAGCGTCCGCCATCTTTAATTTTAAAAAAATCGAATAGAATGTCAAAGATGAAGCAACTGGCAACATTTCTGCATAAACAGAATTGCCATATGGCAATTTTGGTAGAAGGAAACTTGAGCTCGTAGCCGAGTCGGACCCGAAAATTTCACTACTCGCATGCTCCCAGTGTTGCCAACTCACTGCAACCAAAATAGTCAAAAGTCACTCGCATGGTCCTCTTCTTCAAGTTTAAATCAAATTTTAATTCAAAATACCATTATTTATACTTTTTACATTTTGAGGAAAATCTGGGAAATTACGCAAAATATGTTGAAAATTTTATTACCAGGCAATACTTTTTGTCATTCTACACAACCGCCTTATACAAGTCTTCCAGCTCGGATGTTGCCAAAAGCCTCATTTTCCAGTTGTAAATTCTGAAGATTTCGTCTTTTTACAAAATGGCCGCCACAGCGTCCGCCATTTTGAATTTCGAAAAAACGAATAAAATATGTAATATGGAGCAGTTCAGTGGCAACACTTTTGCATACTCAGAATTTGCGCATGGCAACTTTCGTAATGGAAAAATAAGGAAAGTAGCCGAGTCGAGCCCGAAAATTACAAAGTTCGCCCGATCTCAGTGTTGCCAGCTGAGGGCGAGAAAAATGATCAAATGTCATTGACATGATTCTCTTCTTCAAGTCTAAATCAAATTTTGATTCAAAATGTCATTATTTCTTTTTTTTTACATTTTTAGAAAAATCTCGAAAAATACCCGAAAAATGGGGAAATTTTTAATACCAGGCAACACTTTTAGTCATTCTACACAACCGTTCCATACAATTATTCCACCTCGCGTGTTGCCAACAGCCTTATTTTCCAGTTGTAAAATTCAGAAAATTTCGTCTTTTTACAAAATGGCCGCCACAGCGTCCGCCATTTTGAATTTCGAAAAAACGAATAGAATGTCTAAGATGGAACAGTTCAGTGGCAACACTTGTGCATACTCGGAATTTGTGCATGGCAACTTTCGTAGTGGAAAAAAAAGGAAAGTAGCCGAATTGGGCCCAAAAATAACACCTTCACCTGCTCCCAGTGTTGCCACCTCAGAGCGACCAAGATGGTCAAATGTCATTCGCATCAACCTCCTTAACGACACCTCATCAAATTTTGATTCAAATTGTATTTTTTTTTAATTTTCATGTTTTTGGGAAAATCTCGGAAAATACCCGGAAAATGGAGTTTTTTTTAAAACCAGGCAACACTTTTTATCGTTTTACACAATGGCCCCATACAAGTCATCCGGCTCGGGTGTTGCCAACAACCTCATTTTTCACTTGGAAAATTTTGAAAATTTCGTCTTTTTACAAAATGGCCGCCACAGCGTCCGCCATTTTGAATTTCGAAAAACCAATAATTTTCCCATATGGAGCAGTTCAGTGGCAACACTTGTGCATACTCGGAAGTTGTGCATGGCAACTTTCGTAGTGGAAAAATAAGGAAAGTAGCCAAGTCAGGCGCATAAAAAAAAAAAGTTCGCCTGATTCCAGTGTTGCCAGCTGACGGGGACAAAAATGGTCAAATGTCATTCGCATGGACCTTTTTAACGATACCACATCAAATTTTGATTCAAAATGTCAATATTTCTAATTTTCACCTTTTTGGGGAAAATCTCGGAAATTACCCGAAAAATGGGGAATTTTTTTCCACCAAGCAATACTCTTTGCCATTCTACACAACCGCCCTATACAAGTCGTCCAGCTCGGGTGTTGCCAACAGCCTCATTTTCCAGTTGTAAAATTCAGAAAATTTCGTCTTTTTACAAAATGGCCGCCACAGCGTCCGCCATTTTGAATTTCGAAAAAACGAATAAAATACCTAATATGGAGCAGTTCAGTGGCAACACTTGTGCATACTCTGAATTCACGCATGGCAACTTTCGTAGTAGAAAAATATGGAAAGTAGCCGAGTCGGGCCCAAAACTTAAAAAGTTTGCTTTTTCCCAGTGTTGCCAAATTGAAAGCGACAAAAATGGTCAAATGTCATTCGCATGGACCTTTTAAACGATACCACATCAAATTTTGATTTAAAATATCGTTATTTCTACTTTTCACCTTTTTGGGGAAAATCTCGGAAATTACCCGAAAAATGGGGAAAATTTTCTCGCCAGGCAACACTCTTCACCGTTCTACACGACCGCCCCATACATGTCGTCCGGCTCGGGTGTTGCCAACAGCGTCATTTTCGGGTTGGAAAATTTGGAAAATTTTTGCTTTTTACAAAATGGCCGCCACAGCGTCCGCCATTTTGAATTTCGAAAAAGCCGTACTTACACGTCATTCTACAGGATACTGGCAATTATTGAAGCAAAACAGATTCACCGTACGCCAATGTTGCCAGAACAAAGCACCCCGCCAAAGTGGAGTATGAAAATCGGTAAAATTCAAAGTCAAATTCCGAAGCCACCATCTTTTTTTTTTTTTTTTTTTTTAAATTTTTTTTAATTTTTTCCCCCCCTCTTTCTACCCTCCCATTTTGAAAACCCTACCTGTAACCGTTTAGGAGCTGTCAAATCTGACAGCTGTCATCTCGGTTTTTTCGAAATGTCAATGCCTAATTCCTGGTGAGATTGACCCCCCCTAAACTTCCCCCAAACAAACCCCCCCCCTTAACCGACTCCTTCTAGGAGAACAACCATGTCAATGAGTCACCGGGATTCAGCTTTATATTATATAGACTAGATGGAGCGTGGTGCGCGAGCTGCAAGCAGCTCGCGAGGGGGAGTTTTTACAAGGGGTTAAAAAATAAAATTTAAAAAAAAAAATTTTCGACAAAAACTTTTTCGAATAAAATTTCTCTAAGTCTTTTTTCGTTCAAAAAAGTATTTTTTCGTTCAAAATTTTTCAGAGTCCTTTTGAGGGAGAAGGTGTGCGAGCTGCAAGCAGCTCGCGTCTGGCTGTTGGTTTCAAAGGGGTTAAAAATAAAATTTTTCAAAAAAAAAATTTTGAACAAAAAAAATTCATCAAAAAAATTTTCATCAAAATTTCTCTAAGTCTTTTTTCACTCAACATTTTTCAGAGTCCTTTTGAGGGAGAAGGTGCGCGAGCTGCAAGCAGCTCGCGTCTGGCTGTTGGTTTCAAAGGGGTTAAAAAAAAAATTTTTCAAAAAAAAAATTTTGAACAAAATTTCTACAAGTCTTTTTTCCTTCAAAATTTGTCAGAGTCCTTTTGAGGGAGAAGGTGCGCGAGCTGCAAGCAGCTCGCGTCTGGCTGTTGGTTTCAAAGGGGTTAAAAAAAAAAATTTTGAAAAAAAAATTTTTTAACAAAAAAATTAAAAAACTATACCAGGCAACACTTTTCATCATTCTACACAAACCCTCCATACAAGTCACCCGGCTCAGATGTAGCTATATGCCATTTATTTCGACTTGAAAATTGGCAACATAAAAAGTTGGCTACACCATCCGCCATCTTGAAATTTTGACAGCTGATAGTTTTCCTATATACTACAGGATACTGGCAATGTTTCTGCATCAGCAGTTTTTTCATACTTTAAATTCGGTAGAACAAAGTAACTCCTCAAAGTAGAGTCTGACCCATAAATTCGAACATCGCTCGCGCCCAGTGTTGCCAACTGGAAGTGACGAAAATAGTCAAAAGTCGTTCGTATGGACCTGTTCTTCGATATTACACCAAATTTTGATTAGAAATGTCATTATTTATAGGATTCACGTTTTTTGGGTAAAATCTCCGAAATTACCCGAAAAGTGGGGAGTTTTTTTTTTTCGTGCAACACCTTACTACCTCGCCTACATTCGTTTCATACAAACCATCCCGCTCAGGTGTTGCCAACAGCCGATTTTTTCATTTTTAAACTGTTCAATTTCACAAAGAGTTGGCTACACCGTCCGCCATCTTTAATTTTTGACAGCTGATAGTTTTCCTATATACTACAGGATACTGGCAATGTTTCTGCATCATCAGTTTTTTCATACTTTGAATTCGGTAGAACAAAGACTTTTGAGTTAGTAGGGTCTGACCCAAAAATTCGAACATCGCTCGCGCCCAGTGTTGCCAACTCGAAGCGACCGGAATGGTCAAAAGTCATTCGCATGGACCTCCTCTTCGATGTTACACCAAATTTTGATTCAAAATGTCATTATTTCTACTTTTCATGTTTTCGGGTAAAATCTCCGAAATTACCCGAAAAATGGGGAGTTTTATTTTACCAAAAAAATCTTTTTATCATTCCACACGACCGCTTCATACAAAACATCCCGCTCGGGTGTTGCCATCAGGCTCATTTTTCGCTTTCAAAATTGCCCGAATTTGATCATTTAACAAGATGGCCGCCGCACCATCCGCCATCTTTATTTTTTGACAGCTGATAGTTTTTCCACATACTGCAGGATGCTGGCAACGTTTCTGCATCAGCAGTTTTGTCGTGCGGCAAATTCGGTAGAACAATGTAACTCTCCAAAGTGGGGTCTGAAAACGGCCGAATTTCGAACGCCGATTCCGGGGCGGCCATCTTGTTTTTTTTTTTTTTCAACATTTTTTTTTAAATTTCTCGATACCCTCTTTCGTTCGAGCCATCTTCGAGGTTTCCAGGTGCCACCGTCGCGGAGATGCGTTTGCCGAAGGCGGCCATCTTGGATTTTTCGAAACGTCATTGCCTAATTCCTGGTCGCATGGAAGAGCCGAACACTTCCCCCAAACATACCCCACCCCTAAAACGACTCCTTCTAGGAGAACAATCATGTCAATCAGTGAGTCACCGGAATTTAGCTTTATAGTATATTGACTAGATTTTGCGTGCGGCGCGAGCTGCAAGCAGCTCGCGAGGGGGAGTTTTTACAAGGGGTTAAAAAATAAAATTTAAAAAAAATTAAATTTGGACAAAATTTCTCAAGTCTTTTTTCATTCAAAATTTGTCAGAGTCCTTTTGAGGGAGAAGGTGCGCGAGCTGCAAGCAGCTCGCGTCTGGCTGTTGGTATCAAAGGGGTTAAAAAAAAAATTTTCAAAAAAACAATTTTGAACAAAATTTCTACAAGTCTTTTTTCCTTCAAAATTTGTCAGAGTCCTTTTGAGGGAGAAGGTGCGCGAGCTGCAAGCAGCTCGCGTCTGGCTGTTGGTTTAAAAGGGGTTAAAAAAACAATTAAAAAAAAAAAATCATTAAAATTTTACTAAGTCTTTTTCCAACAAAGATATTTTTTCATTCAACATTTTTCAGAGTCCTTTTGAGGGAGAAGGTGCGCGAGCTGCAAGCAGCTCGCGTCTGGCTGTTGGTTTCAAAGGGGTTAAAAAAAAAAATTTTTCAGAAAAAAAATTTTGAACAAAAAAATTTAATCAAAAAAATTTTCATCAAAATTTCTCTAAGTCTTTTTTCATTCAACATTTTTCAGAGTCCTTTTGAGGGAAGGTGCGCGAGCTGCAAGCAGCTCGCGTCTGGCTGTTGGTTTCAAAGGGGTTAAAAAAAAAAATTTTCAAAAAAAAATTTTTGAACAAAAAATTTTAAAAACTATACCAGGCAACACTTTTCATCATTCTACACAAACCCTCCATACAAGTCACCCGGCTCAGATGTAGCTATATGCCATTTATTTCGACTTGAAAATTGGCATCTTAAAGAGTTGGCTACACCGTCCGCCATCTTGAAATTTTGACAGCTGATAGTTTTCCTATATACTACAGGATCCTACCAATGTTTCTGCATCATCAGTTTTTTCATCCGGCGAATTCGGTAGAACAAAGTAACTCCTCAAAGTAGAGTCTGACCCAAAAAATGCGAACATCGCTCGCGCCCAGTGTTGCCAACTCGAAGCGACGAAAATAGTCAAAAGTCGTTCGTATGGACCTGTTCTTCGATATTACACCATATTTTGATTAGAAATGTCATTATTTATAGGATTCACGTTTTTTGGGTAAAATCTCCGAAATTACCAAAGAAGTGGGGGTTTTTTTTTTCCCATTATATACTATACTACCTGACCTACATTCGCCCCATACAAACTATCCCGCTCAGGTGTTGCCAACAGCCAATTTTTTCAGTTTTAAACTGTTCAATTTCACAAATAGTTGGCCACACCGTCCGCCATCTTGAAATTTTGACAGCTGATAGTTTTCCTATATACTACAGGATCCTACCAATGTTTCTGCATCATCAGTTTTTTCATCCGGCGAATTCGGTAGAACAAAGTAACTCCTCAAAGTAGAGTCTGACCCAAAAATGCGAACATCGCTCGCGCCCAGTGTTGCCAACTCGAAGCGACCGGAATGGTCTAAAGTCATTTGCATGGACCTCCTCTTCGATGTTACACCAAATTTTGATTCAAAATGTCATTATTTCTACTTTTCATGTTTTCGGGTAAAATCTCCGAAATTACCCGAAAAATCGGGAGTTTTTTTTTCCCATAAAAAACTTTTCATCGTTCCACACGACCGCCCCATACGAACCATCGCGGTCAGGTGTTGCCATCAGTCCCATTCTTCGCTTTCAAAATTGCCCGAATTTGATCATTTCACAAGATGGCCGCCGCGCCATCCGCCATCTTTAATTTTTGACAGCTGATAGTTTTTCCACATACTACAGGACAATGGCAACGTTTCTGCATCAGCAGTTTTGTCATATGGCAAATTCGGTAGAACAATGTAACTCTCCAAAGTGGGGTCTGAAAACGGCCGAATTTCGAACGCCGATTCCGGGGCGGCCATCTTGTTTTTTTTTTTTTAAAACATTTTTTTTTCAATTTCTCAATACCCTCTTTCGTTTGAGCCATCTCGGAGGTTTCCAGCTGCCACCGTCGCGGAGATGCGTTTGCCGAAGGCGGCCATCTTGAATTTTTCGAAACGTCATTGCCTAATTCCTGGTCGCATGGAAGAGCCGAACACTTCCCCCAAACATACCCCACCCCTAAAACGGCTCCTTCTAGGAGAACAATCATGTCAATGAGTCAGTCACCGGAATTTAGCTTTATAGTATATTGACTAGATTTTGCGTGCGGCGCGAGCTGCATGCAGCTCGCGTGTGGTTGTTGTAGCTGTTGTTATTAATTAGAACCCCTACTTGTCCCTACTAAACCCTACAAACCCCTAAAAACCCCTACAACCCCTACAAACCCCTACAACCCCTACAAACCCCTACAACCCCTACAAACCCCTACAAACCCCTACAAACCCCTACAAACCCCTACAACCCCTAAAAACCCCTACAAACCCCTAAAAACCCCTACAAACCCCTACAAACCACTACAAACTCCTACAACCCCTAAAAACCCCTACAAACCCCTACAAACCCCTACAAACCCTACAAACCCTACAAACCTACAAACCCCTACAACCCCTACAAACCCCTACAAACCCCTACAACCCCTACAAACCCCTACAAACCCCTACAAACCCCTACAACCCCTACAAACCCTACAAACCCCTACAAACCCCTACAAACCCCTACAAACCCCTACAAACCCCTACAAACCCCTACAACCCCTAAAACCCCTACAAACCCCTACAAACCCCTACAACCCCTAAAAACCCCTACAAACCCCTACAACCCCTAAAAACCCCTACATTCTCTACAAACCCCTACAACCCCTACAAACCCCTACAACCCCTACAAACCCCTACAACCCCTACAAACCCCTACAAACCCCTACAAACCCCTACAAACCCCTACAACCCCTAAAAACCCCTACAAACCCCTACAAACCCCTACAACCCCTACAACCCCTACAAACCCCTACAACCCCTACAAACCCCTACAAACCCCTACAAACCCCTACAACCCCTACAACCCCTACAAACCCCTACAACCCCTACAAACCCCTACAAACCCTACAAACCCCTACAAACCCCTACAAACCCCTACAAACCCCTACAAACCCCTACAAACCCCTACAACCCCTAAAACCCCTACAAACCCCTACAAACCCCTACAACCCCTAAAAACCCCTACAAACCCCTACAACCCCTAAAAACCCCTACATTCTCTACAAACCCCTACAACCCCTACAAACCCCTACAACCCCTACAAACCCCTACAACCCCTACAAACCCCTACAAACCCCTACAAACCCCTACAAACCCCTACAACCCCTAAAAACCCCTACAAACCCCTACAAACCCCTACAACCCCTACAACCCCTACAAACCCCTACAACCCCTACAAACCCCTACAAACCCCTACAAACCTCTAAAAACCCCTAAAAACCCCTACAAACCCCTACAAACCCCTAAAAACCCCTACAAACCCCTACAACCCCTAGAAACCCCTACAACCCCTACAAACCCCTACAATCCCCTACAACCCCTAAAAATCCCTACAAACCCCTACAAACCCCTAAAAACCCCTACAACCCCTAAAAACCCCTACAAACCCCTACAAACCCCTAAAAACCCCTACAACCCCTAAAAACCCCTACAAACCCCTACAAACCCCTACAAACCCCTACAAACCCCTACAAACCCCTACAACCCCTACAACCCCTAGAAACCCCTACAAACCCCTACAAACCCCTACAACCCCTAGAAACCCCTAAAAATCCCTACAAACCCCTACAAACCCCTACAACCCCTAAAAACCCCTAAAAACCCCTACAAATCCCAACAAACCCCTACAAACCCCTACAACCCCTACAAACCCCTACAAACCCCTACAACCCCTAAAAACCCCTACAAACCCCTACAAACCCCTACAAACCCCTACAACCCCTACAAACCCCTACAACCCCTACAAACCCCTACAACCCCTAGAAACCCCTACAAACCCCTACAAACCCCTACAAACCCCTAAAAACTCCTACAAATCCCTAGAAACCCCTACAACCCCTACGAACCCCTACGAACCCCTACAACCCCTACAACCCCTACAAACCCCTACAAACCCTTACAACCCCTAGAAACCCCTACAAACCCCTACAAACCCCTTAAAACTCCTACAAATCCCTAGAAACCCCTACAACCCCTACGAACCCCTACAAACCCCTAAAACCCCTACAAACCTCTACAAACCCCTAAAAATCCCTACAACTCCTAAAAACCCCTACAAACCCCTACAGCCCTTACAACCCCTAGAAACCCCTACAAACCCCTACAACCCCTAAAATCCCCTACAACACCTACAAACCCCTACAAACCCCTACAACCCCTACGAACCCCTACAACCCCTACAACCCCTACAAACCCCTACAAACCCCCACAACCCCTACAAATCCCTACAAACCCCTACAACCCCTACAAACCCCTACAACCCCTACGAACCCCTACAACCCCTACAACCCCTACAAACCCTTACAAACCCCTACAAACCCCCACAACCCCTACAAATCCCTACAAACCCCTACAACCCCTAAAAACCCCTACAACCCCTAAAAACCCCTACAAACCCCTACAAACCCCTACAACCCCTAAAATCCCCTACAAACCCCTACAATCCCTACAAACCCCTACAAACTTACAAACCCCCACAACCCCTACAAACCCCTACAAACCCCTACAAACCTCTACAACCCCTATAAACCCCTACAAACCTACAAACCCTACAAACCCCTACAAACCCCTACAAACCCCTACAACCCCTACAAACCCCTACAAACCACTACAACCCCTAAAAACCCCTACAACCCCTAAAAACCCCTACAAACCCCTACAAACCCCTACAACCCCTAAAATCCCCTACAAACCCCTACAAATCGCTACAACCACTACAAACCCCTACAAACCCCTACAAACCCCTACAACCCCTAAAAACCCCTACAAACCCCTACAAACCCCTACAAACCCCTACAACCCCTAAAAACCCCTACAAACCCCTACAAACCCCTACAAACCCCTACAACCCCTACAAACCCCTACAACCCCTAAAACCCCTACAAACCCCTACAACCCCTAAAAACCTCTACAAACCCCTACAACCCCTAAAAACCCCTACAAACCCCTACAAACCCCTACAACCCCTAAAAACCCCTACAAACCCCTACAAACCCCTACAAACCCCTACAAACCCCTACAAATCCCTACAACCCCTACAAACCCCTACAAACCCCTACAAACCCCTACAAACCCCTACAACCCCTACAAACCCCTACAAACCCCTACAAACCCCTACAACCCCTACAAACCCCTACAACCCCTTAAAACCCCTACAATCCCTACAAACCCCTACAAATCCCTACAAACCCCTACAAACCCCTACAACCCCAACAAATCCCTACATACTATGGCATGAAATTAGAAGTTTTCTTGCGTACAGATACCATAAATTGGTATAAAAAAAAAACCTAACAACCTACCGAGGACCTGTGTATACCATGACATGTGATTAGAAGTTTTCTTGCAAACAAATACGATCAAATAGTATAAAAAAAAAAAACCTAACAACCTACCGAGGATCTGTGATTAGAAGTTTCTTGTGTTGGTAATTTGTTTATTTTTCATTGAGGTGGTAATAAAAAAAAAAAACTTTAAGTCAAATTTCTGATTTGAAATTCCAACTTTTTTTTATATTGTTATTACCCAAAAAATGGAGGAAATCGTTTTGACCGGGAAACAGCTCTTGATATTGGTAATGGTTCAGTGTTGATTTCCTTTTCAGTACCGCATCACATGCGTACTCACGTGCCATACTGTCATAATTCATGTTTTTGGGGAAAATCTCGGAAAATACCCGGAAACTGGGGATTTTTTTTTCCCCAGGCAACACTTTTCATCGTTTTACACAATGGCCCCATACAAGTTGTCCGGCTCGGGTGTTGCCAACAGCCTCATTTTTCACTTGGAAAATTTCAAAATTTACAAAATGGCCGCCACAGCGTCCGCCATCTTTAATTTTGAAAAAATCGAATAGAATGTCAAAGATGAAGCAGTGCACTGGCAACATTTCTGCATAAACAGAATTGCCATATGGCAATTTTGGTAGAAGGAAACTTGAGCTCGTAGCCGAGTCGGACCCGAAAATTTCACTACTCGTATGCTCCCAGTGTTGCCAACTCACTGCAACCAAAATAGTCAAAAGTCACTCACATGGTCCTATTCTTCAAGTCTACATCAAATTTTGATTCAAAATGTCATTATTTCTTTTTTTTACATTTTTAGGAAAATCTCGAAAAATACCCGAAAAAAGGGGAAATTTTTAATACCAGGCAACACTTTTATTCATTCTACACAACCGCTCCATACAACTATTCCAGCTCGGGTGTTGCCAACAGCCTCATTTTCCAGTTGTAAAATTCAGAAAATTTCGTCTTTTTACAAAATGGGCGCCACAGCGTCCGCCATTTTGAATTTCGAAAAAACGAATAGAATGTCCAAGAAGAAGCAGTTCAGTGGCAACACTTGTGCATACTCAAAATTTGCGCATGGCAACTTTCGTAGTGGAAAAAAAAGGAAAGTAGCCGAATTGGGCCCAAAAATAACACCTTCGCCTGCTCCCAGTGTTGCCAGCTCAGAGCGACCAAAATGGTCAAATGTCATTCGCATGGACCTCCTTAACGACACCTCATCAAATTTTGATTCAAATTGTATTTTTTTTTATTTTCAGTTTTTTGGGGAAAATCTCGGAAAATACCCGGAAAATGGGGATTTTTTTTTCACCAGGCAACATTTTTCATTGTTTTACACAATGGCCCCATACAAGTCGTCCGGCTCAGGTGTTGCCAACAGCATCATTTTTCACTTGGAAAATTTTGAAAATTTCGTCTTTTTACAAAATGGCCGCCACAGCGTCCGCCATTTTGAATTTCGAAAAACCAATAATTTTCCCATATGGAGCAGTTCAGTGGCAACACTTGTGCATACTCGGAAGTTGCACATGGTAACTTTCGTAGTGGAAAAATAAGGAAAGTAGCCGAGTCGGGCGCAAAAATAAAAAAAGTTTGCCTGATTCCAGTGTTGCCAGCTGACGGGGACAAAAATGGTCAAATGTCATTCGCATGGACTTTTTCAACGATACCACATCAAATTTTGATTCAAAATGTAAATATTTCTAATTTTCACCTTTTTGGGGAAAATCTCGGAAATTACCCGAAAAATGGGGAAAATTTTCTTGCCAGGCAACACTCTTTACCGTTCTACACAACCGCCCCATACAAGTTCTCAGGCTCGGGTGTTGCCAACAGCGTCATTTTCGGGTTGGAAAATTTGGAAAATTTTTGCTTTTTACAAAATGGCCGCCACAGCGTCCGCCATTTTGAATTTCAAAAAAATGAATAAAATAATTAATATGGAGCAGTTCAGTGGCAACACTTGTGCATACTCCGAATTCACGCATGGCAACTTTCGTAGTGGAAAAATATGGGAAGTAGCCGAGTCGGGCCCAAAACTTAAAAAGTTTGCTTTTTCCCAGTGTTGCCAAATTGAAAGCGACAAAAATGGTCAAATGTCATTCGCGTGGACCTTTTCAACGATACTGCATCAAATTTTGATTTAAAATGTCATTATTTCTACTTTTCACCTTTTTGGGGAAAATCTCGGAAATTACCCGAAAAATGGGGAAAATTTTCTCGCCAGGCAACACTCTTCACCTTTCTACACAACCGCACGATACAAGTCTTCAGGCTCGGGTGTTGCCAACAGCGTCATTTTTGGGTTGGAAAATTTGGAAAATTTTTGCTTTTTACAAAATGGCCGCCACAGCGTCCGCCATTTTGAATTTCGAAAAAGCCGTACTTACACGTCATTCTACAGGATACTGGCAATTATTGAAGCAAAACAGATTCACCGTACGCCAATGTTGCCAGAACAAAGCACCCCGCCAAAGTGGAGTCTGAAAATGGCAAATTTTCAATGTCCAATTCCGGAGCCGCCATCTTTTTTTTTTTTTTTTTTTTAATTTTTTTTTTAATTTTTTCCCCCCCTCTTTCTACCCTCCCAATTTGAAAACCCTACCTGTAACCGTTTAGGAGCTGTCAAATCTGACAGCTGTCACTTTGGATTTTTCGAAATGTCATTGCCTAATTCCTGGTCGCTCCCCCCTCCTGCACACTTCCCCCATACAAACCCCCCCCCTAAAACGGCTCCTTCTAGGAGAACAAACATGTCAATCAGTCACCGGGATTGAGCTTTATAATATATAGACTAGATTTTGCGTGCGGCGCGAGCTGCATGCAGCTCGCGTGTGGTTGTTGTAGCTGTTGTTATTAATTAGAACCCCTACTTGTCCCTACTAAACCCTACAAACCCCTAAAAACCCCTACAACCCCTACAAACCCCTACAACCCCTACAAACCCCTACAACCCCTACAAACCCCTACAAACCCCTACAAACCCCTACAAACCCCTACAACCCCTAAAAACCCCTACAAACCCCTACAAACCCCTACAAACCCCTACAACCCCTAATACCCCTACAAACCCCTACAAACACCTACAAACCCCTACAACCCCTAAAACCCCTACAAACCCCTACAAACCCCTACAACCCCTAAAAACCCCTACAAACCCCTACAACCCCTAAAAACCCCTACATTCCCTACAAACCCCTACAACCCCTACAAACCCCTACAACCCCTACAAACCCCTACAACCCCTACAAACCCCTACAAACCCCTACAAACCCCTACAAACCCCTACAACCCCTAAAAACCCCTACAAACCCCTACAAACCCCTACAAACCCCTACAACCCCTACAAACCCCTACAACCCCTACAAACCCCTACAAACCCCTACAAACCCCTAAAAACCCCTAAAAACCCCTACAAACCCCTACAAACCCCTAAAAACCCCTACAAACCCCTACAAACCCCTACAACCCCTAGAAACCCCTACAACCCCTACAAACCCCTACAAACCCCTACAACCCCTAAAAATCCCTACAAACCCCTACAAACCCCTAAAAACCCCTACAACCCCTAAAAACCCCTACAAACCCCTAAAAACCCCTAAAAACCCCTACAACCCCTAAAAACCCCTACAAACCCCTACAAACCCCTACAAACCCCTACAAACCCCTACAACCCCTACAACCCCTAGAAACCCCTACAAACCCCTACAAACCCCTACAAACTCCTACAACCCCTAGAAACCCCTACAACCCCTACAAACCCCTACAACCCCTAAAAACCCCTACAAACCCCTACAAACCCCTACAACCCCTACAACCCCTACAAACCCCTACAACCCCTACAAACCCCTACAAACCCCTACAAACCCCTAAAATCCCCTACAACCCCTAAAAACCCCTAAAAACCCCTAAAAACCCCTACAAACCCCTACAATCCCCTACAACCCCTAGAAACCCCTACAACCCCTACAAACCCCTACAAACCCCTACAACCCCTAAAAATCCCTACAAACCCCTACAAACCCCTAAAAACCCCTACAACCCCTAAAAACCCCTACAAACCCCTACAAACCCCTACAAACCCCTAAAAACCCCTACAACCCCTAAAAACCCCTACAAACCCCTACAAACCCCTACAAACCCCTACAACCCCTACAACCCCTAGAAACCCCTACAAACCCCTACAAACCCCTACAACCCCTAGAAACCCCTAAAAATCCCTACAAACCCCTACAAACCCCTACAACCCCTAAAAACCCCTAAAAACCCCTACAAACCCCAACAAACCCCTACAACCCCTACAAACCCCTACAAACCCCTACAAACCCCTACAACCCCTAAAAACCCCTACAAACCCCTACAAACCCCTACAAACCCCTACAACCCCTAATACCCCTACAAACCCCTACAAACACCTACAAACCCCTACAACCCCGAAAACCCCTACAAACCCCTACAAACCCCTACAACCCCTAAAAACCCCTACAAACCCCTACAACCCCTAAAAACCCCTACATTCCCTACAAACCCCTACAACCCCTACAAACCCCTACAAACCCTTACAACCCCTACAAACCCCTACAAACCCCTACAAACCCCTACAAACCCCTACAACCCCTAAAAACCCCTACAAACCCCTACAAACCCCTACAAACCCCTACAACCCCTACAACCCCTACAAACCCCTACAACCCCTACAAACCCCTACAAACCCCTACAAACCCCTAAAAACCCCTAAAAACCCCTACAAACCCCTACAAACCCCTACAAACCCCTACAAACCCCTACAAAACCCTACAAACCCCTACAACCCCTAAAAACCCCTACAAACACCTACAACCCCTAAAACCCCTACAACCCCTACAAACCCCTACAAACCCCTACAACCCCTAAAAACCCCTACAAACCCCTACAATCCCCTACAAACCCCTACAAACCCCTACAACCCCTAAAAACCCCTACAAACCCCTACAAACCCCTACAAACCCCTACAACCCCTAAAAACCCCTACAAACCCCTACAAACCCCTACAAACCCCTAGAAACCCCTACAAACCCCTACAACCCCTAAAAACCCCTACAAACCCCTACAACCCCTACAAACCCCTACAAACCCCTACAACCCCTACAAACCCCTACAAACCCCTTTAAACCCCTACAAACTCTACATACTATGGCATTTGATTAGAAGTTTTTTTGCGTGCAAAAACTATGAAATAGTATAAAAAAAAAACCTAACAACCTACCGAGGACCTGTGTATACTATGGCATGTGATAAGATTTTTTTTTGTGTAGGTAATTTGTTTGTTTTTTGTTCGATATTTTTCATTGAGGCGCGAGCTGCAAGCAGCTCGCGTGGTAATAAAACAAAAAAAAAATCTCAAAGTCAAATTTCTGAATTGAAATTCCAACTTTTTTTATATTGTTATTACTCAATAAATGGAGGAAATCGTTTTGACCGGGAAACAGCTCTTGATACTGGTAACGGTTCAGTATAGATTTCCTCTGCAATACCGCATCAAATTGTAATCCATACTGTCATAATTTATATTATTTTCATGTTTTTGCGGAAAATCTCGGAAAATACCCGGAAAATGGTGATTTTTCTTTCACCAGGCAACACTTTTTGTCATTCTAAACAACCGCCCCATACAAGTTGTCCGGCTCGGGAGTTGCCAACAGCCTCATTTTTCACTTGGAAAATTTGGAAAATTTCATATTTTTACAAAATGGCCGCCACAGCGACCGCCATCTTTTATTTTGAGAAAACGAATAGAATATTAAAGATGAAGCAGTGCACTGGCAACATTTCTGCATAAACAGAATTGCCATATGGCAACTTTGTTAGAAGGAAACTTGAGCTCGTAGCCGAGTCGGACCCGAAAATTTCACTACTCGCATGCTCCCAGTGTTGCCAACTCACTGCAACCAAAATAGTCAAAAGTCACTCACATGGTCCTCTTCTTCAAGTCTACATCAAATTTTGATTCAAAATACCATTTTTTTTTTTTTTACATTTTATGGAAAATCTCGGAAAATACCCGAAAAATGGGGATTTTTTTTTAACCAGGCAACACTTTTCATCGTTTTACACAACGGCTCCATACAAGTTGTCCAGCTCGGGTGTTGCCAAAAGCCTCATTTTCCAGTTGTAAAATTCAGAAAATTTAATCTTTTTACAAAATGGCCGCCACAGCGTCCGCCATCTTTTATTTTGAAAAAACGAATAGAATGTCAAAGATTAAGCAGGGCACTGGCCACATTTCTGCATAAACAGAATTGCCATATGGCAACATTGGTAAAAGGAAACTTGAGCTCGTAGCCGAGTCGGACCCGAAAATTTCACTACTCGCATGCTCCCAGTGTTGCCAACTCACTGCAACCAAAATAGTCAAAAGTCACTCACATGGTCCTCTTCTTCAAGTCTACATCAAATTTTGATTCAAAATACCATTTTTTTTTCTTTTACATTTTATGGAAAATCTCGGAAAATACCCGAAAAATGGGGTTTTTTTTTTAACCAGGCAACACTTTTCATCGTTTTACACAACGGCTCCATACAAATTGTCCAGCTCGGGTGTTGCCAAAAGCCTCATTTTCCAGTTGTAAAATTCAGAAAATTTCATCTTTTTACAAAACGGCCGCCACAGCGTCCGCCATCTTTTATTTTGAAAAAACGAATAGAATGTCAAAGATTAAGCAGGGCACTGGCCACATTTCTGCATAAACAGAATTGCCATATGGCAACATTGGTAAAAGGAAACTTGAGCTCGTAGCCGAGTCGGACCCGAAAATTTCACTACTCGCATGCTCCCAGTGTTGCCAACTCAATGCAACCAAAATAGTCAAAAGTCACTCTCATGGTCCTCTCCTTTAAGTCTACATCAAATTTTGATTCAATATACCATTTTTTTTTTTTTTTACATTTTATGGAAAATCTCGGAAAATACCCGGAAAATGGGGAATTTTTTTTCACCAGGCAATACTTTTCATCGTTTTACACAATGGCTTCATACAACATGTCCGGCTCGGGTGTTGCCAACAGCCTCATTTTTCACTTGGAAAATTTGGAAAATTTCTGCTTTTTACAAAATGGCCGCCACAGCGTCCGCCATTTTGAATTTCGAAAAAACGAATTAAATAACCAAGATGAAGAAGTTCAGTGGCAACACTTGTGCATACTCAGAATTTGCGCATGGCAACTTTTGTAGTGGAAAAAAAAGGAAAGTAGCCGAGTTGGGCCCAAAAATAACACCTTCGACTGCTCCCAGTGTTGCCAGCTGAGGGGAACGAAAATAGTCAAATGTCATTCGCATGGAGCTTCTTAACGATACCTCATCAAAGTTTGATTCAAATTGTAATTTTTTTTACTTTTCAGGTTTTTGGGGAAAATCTCGGAAAATACCCGGAAAATGGGGATTTTTTTTAAACCAAGCAACACTTTTCATCGTTTTACACAATAGCTCTATACAAAATGTCCGGCTCGGGTGTTGCCAACAGCCTCATTTTTCACTTGGAAAATTTTGAAAATTTCGTCATTTTACAAAATGGCCGCCAAATTGACCATATTCAAAAATTTCAAAAAACGTATAGTTTTCCCATATTAAGCAGTTCACCGACAAGGTTTCTGCATAAACAAAATTTGAATTTGGAAACTTTCGTAGAAGGAATCTAGAGCTCGCGTAAGAGTCGGGCCCAAAACTTAAAAAGTTTGCTTTTTCCCAGTGTTGCCAAATTGAAAGCGACAAAAATGGTCAAATGTCATTCGCATGGACCTTTTAAACGATACCACATCAAATTTTGATTCAAAATGTCAATATTTCTAATTTTCACTTTTTTGGGGAAAATCTCGGAAATTACCCGAAAAATGGGGAAAATTTTCTAGCCAGGCAACACTCTTCATCGTTCTACACAACCGCCCCATACAAGTCGTCCGGCTCGGGTGTTGCCAAATGCCTCATTTTTCACATGGAAAATTTTGAAAATTTTGTCTTTTTACAATATGGCCGCCAAATTGTCCGTATTCAAAAATTTCAAAAAACGTATAGTTTTCCCATATTAAGCAGTTCACCGACAAGGTTTCTGCATAAACAAAATTTAAATTTGGAAACTTTCGTAGAAGGAATCTAGAGCTCGCGTAAAAGTCGGGCCCAAAAATAAAAAAAGTTCGCCTGATTCCAGTGTTGCCAGCTGAGGGGGACAAAAATGGTCAAATGTCATTCGCATGGACCTTTTCAACGATACTGCATCAAATTTTGATTAAAAATATCATTATTTCTACTTTTCACCTTTTTGGGGAAAATCTCGGAAATTACCCGAAAAATGGGGAAAATTTTCTCGCCAGGCAACACTCTTCACCGTTCTACACGACCGCCCGATACAAGTCGTCCGGCCCGGGTGTTGCCAACAGCGTCATTTTCGGGTTGGAAAATTTGGAAAATTTTTGCTTTTTACAAAATGGCCGCCACAGCGTCCGCCATTTTGAATTTCGAAAAAGCCGTACTTACACGTCATTCTACAGGATACTGGCAATTATTTAAACAAAACAGATTCACCGTACGCCAATGTTGCCAGAACAAAGCACCCCGCCAAAGTGGAGTATGAAAATCGGTAAAATTCAATGTTCCATTCCGAAGCCGCCATCTTGTTTTTTTTTTTTTTTTTTCAATTTTTTTGTAATTTTTTCCCCTCCTTTTTCTACCCTGTCATTTTGAAAACCCTACCTGTAACCGTTTAGGAGATGTCAAATCTGACAGCTGTCATCTTGGTTTTTTTGAAATGTCATTGCCTAATTCCTGGTGAGATTGACCCCCCCTAAACTTCCCCCAAACAAACCCCCCCCCTAAAACGACTCCTTCTAGGAGAACAACCATATCAATCAGTCACCGGGATTGAGCTTTATAATATATAGATAGATAGACTAGATTTTGCGTGCGGCGCGAGCTGCATGCAGCTCGCGTGAGGTTATCGTTGCTGTAGGAATTAATTAGAACTCCTACGAACCCTACAACCCCTACAAACCCCTAAAAACCCTACAAACTCCTACTAACCCCTACAATCCCTACAAACCCCTACAAACCCCTACAACGCCTACAAACCCCTACAAACCCCTACAAACCTACAAACCCCTACAATCCCTACAAACCCCTACAAACCCCTACAAAGCCTACAAACCCCTACAAACCCCTAACAACCCCTACAAACCCCTACAAACTCCTACAACCCCTACAAACCCCTACAAACCCCTACAAACCCCTACAAACCCCTACAAACCCCTACAACCCCTAAAAACCCCTAAAAACCCCTACAACCCCTAAAAACCCCTACAAACCCCTACAAACCCCTACAACCCCTAAAAACCCCTACAACCCCTACAAACCCCTACAAACCCCTACAACCCCTAAAAACCCCTACAAACCCCTACAAACCCCTACAAACCCCTACAAACCCCTACAACCCCTAAAAACCCCTACAACCCCTAGAAACCCCTACAAACCCCTACAAACCCCTACAACCCCTAAAAACCCCTACAAACCCCTACAACCCCTAAAAACCCCTACAAACCCCTACAAACCCCTACAAACTCCTACAACCCTAAAAACCCCTACAAACCCCTACAATCCCCTACAACCCCTAGAAACCCCTTCAAACCCCTACAAACCCCTACAACCCCTACAAACCCCTACAAACCCCTACAAACCCCTACAAACCCCTACAAACCCCTACAAACCCCTACAAACCCCTACAAACCCCTACAAACCCCTACAACCCCTACAAACCCCTACAAACCCCTACAACCCCTACAAACCCCTACAAACCCCTACAACCCCTACAACCCCTAGAAACCCCTACAAACCCCTACAACCCCTAGAAACCCCTACAAACCCCTACAACCCCTAAAAACCCCTACAAACCCCTACCACCCCTACAAACCCCTACAAACCCCTACAACCCCTAAAAACCCCTACAAAACCCTACAAACCCCTACAAACCCCTACAAACCCCTACAAACCCCTACAAACCCCTACAACCCCTAAAAACCCCTACAAACCCCTACAAACCCCTACAACCCCTAAAAACCCCTACAAACCCCTACAAACCCCTACAAACCCCTACAAACCCCTACAAACCCCTACAAACCCCTACAAACCCCTACAACCCCTACAAACCCCTACAAACCCCTACAAACCCCTACAAACCCCTACAAACCCCTACAAACCCCTACAAACCCCTACAACCCCTAAAAACCCCTACAAACCCCTACAACCCCTAAAAACCCCTACAAACCCCTACAAACCCCTACAACCCCT
Source organism: Epirrita christyi (assembly GCA_951392215.1). Classification (NCBI taxonomy): domain Eukaryota; kingdom Metazoa; phylum Arthropoda; class Insecta; order Lepidoptera; family Geometridae; genus Epirrita; species Epirrita christyi. Next base: position 10,090,745 of record OX595855.1, on the reverse strand, counting down.
AAAAACCCCTACAAACCCCTACAAACCCCTACAAACCCCTACAAACCCCTACAAACCCCTACAAACCCCTACAACCCCTACAAACCCCTACAAACCCCTAAAACCCCTACAAACCCCTACAAACCCCTACAAACCCCTAAAAATCCCTACAACCCCTAAAACCCCTACAAACCCCTACAAACCCCTAAAAATCCCTACAACCCCTAAAAACCCCTACAAACCCCTACAACCCCTAGAAACCCTAGAAACCCCTACAAACCCCTACAAATCCCTACAAACCCCTACAACCCATACAAACCCCTACAAACCCCTACAAACCCCTATAACCCCTAAAAACCCCTAAAACCCCCTACAACCCCTACAAACCCCTACAACCCCTACAACCTCTACATACTATGGCATGTGATTATAAGTTTTCTTGCGTGCAAATACTATAAAATAGTATTAAAAAAAAAACCTAACAACCTACCGAGGGCCTGTGATAAGAAGTTTTTTTTGTGTAGGTAATTTGTTTGTTTTTTGTTCGATATTTTTCATTGAGGCGCGAGCTGCAAGCAGCTCGCGTGGTAATAAAAAAAAAAAAACTTTAAGTCAAATTTCTGATTTGAAATTCCAACTTTTTTTTTATATTGTTATTACCCAAAAAATGGAGGGAATCGTTTTGACCGGGAAACAGCTCTTGATACTGGTAATGGTTCAGTGTTGATTTCCTTTGCAGTACCGCATCAAATTCTAATCCATACTGTCATAATTTATAATATTTTCATGTTTTTGGGAAAAATCTCGGAAAATACCCGGAAACTGGGGATTTTTTTTCCCCAGGCAACACTTCTCATCGTTTTACACAATGGCCCCATACAAGTTGTCCGGCTTGGGTGTTGCCAACAGCCTCATTTTTCACTTGGAAAATTTGGAAAATTTCAGATTTTTACAAAATGGCCGCCACAGCGTCCGCCATCTTTAATTTTGAAAAAATCGAATAGAATGTCAAAGATGAAGCAGTGCACTGGCAACATTTCTGCATAAACAGAATTGCCATATGGCAATTTTGGTAGAAGGAAACATGAGCTCGTAGCCGAGTCGGACCCGAAAATTTCACTACTCGCATGCTCCCAGTGTTGCCAACTCACTGCAACCAAAATAGTCAAAAGTCACTCGCATGGTCCTCTTCTTCAAGTTTAAATCAAATTTTAATTCAAAATACCATTATTTATACTTTTTACATTTTGAGGAAAATCTGGGAAATTACGCAAAATATGTTGAAAATTTTATTACCAGGCAAGACTTTTTGTCATTCTACACAACCGCCTTATACAAGTCTTCCAGCTCGGGTGTTGCCAAAAGCCTCATTTTCCAGTTGTAAAATTCTGAAGATTTCGTCTTTTTACAAAATGGCCGCCACAGCGTCCGCCATTTTGAATTTCGAAAAAACGAATAAAATATGTAATATGGAGCAGTTCAGTGGCAACACTTTTGCATACTCAGAATTTGCGCATAGCATCTTTCGTAATGGAAAAATAAGGAAAGTAGCCGAGTCGAGCCCGAAAATTACAAAGTTCGCCCGATCCCAGTGTTGCCAGCTGAGGGCGAGAAAAATGGTCAAATGTCATTGACATGATTCTCTTCTTCAAGTTTACATCAAATTTTGATTCAAAATGTCATTATTTCTTTTTTTTACATTTTAAGGAAAATCTAGAAAAATACCCGAAAAATGGGGAAATTTTTAATACCAGGCAACACTTTTAGTCATTTTACACAACCGCTCTATACAATTATTTCACCTCGCGTGTTGCCAACAGCCTCATTTTCCAGTTGTAAAATTCAGAAAATTTCGTCTTTTTACAAAATGGCCGCCACAGCGTCCGCCATTCTGAATTTCGAAAAAACGAATAGAATGTCCAAGATGAAACAGTTCAGTGGCAACACTTGTGCATACTCAGAATTTGCGCATGGCAACTTTCGTAGTGGAAAAAAAAGGAAAGTAGCCGAATTGGGCCCAAAAATAACACCTTTGCCTGCTCCCAGTGTTGCCAGCTCAGAGCGACTAAAATGGTCAAATGTCATTTGCATGGACCTCTTGAACGACACCTCATCAAATTTTGATTCAAATTGTTTTTTTTTTAATTTTTATGTTTTTGGGGAAAATCTCGGAAAATACCCGGAAAATGGGGATTTTTTTTTCACCAGGCAACACTTTTCATCGTTTTACACAATGGCCCCATACAAGTCGTCCGGCTCGGGTGTTGCCAACAGCCTCATTTTTCACTTGGAAATTTTTGAAAATTTCGTCATTTTACAAAATGGCCGCCAAATTGACCATATTCAAAAATTTCAAAAAACGTATAGTTTTTCCATATTAAGCAGTTCACCGACAAGGTTTCTGCATAAACAAAATTTGAATTTAGAAACTTTCGTAGAAGGAATCTAGAGCTCGCGTAAGAGTCGGGCCCAAAAATAAAAAAGTTCGCTTGATCCCAGTGTTGCCAGCTGAGGGGAATGAAAATAGTCAAATGTCATTCGCATGAAGCTCTTAAACGATACCTCATCAAAGTTTTATTCAAATTGTATTTTTTTTAATTTTCATGTTTTTGGGGAAAATCTCGGAAAATACCCGGAAAATGGGGATTTTTTTTTAACCAGGCAACACTTTTCATCGTTTTACACAATAGTCCGATACAAGTCGTCCGGCTCGGGTGTTGCCAAATGCCTCATTTTTCACATGGAAAATTTTGAATATTTTGTCTTTTTACAAAATGGCCGCCAAATTGTCCGTATTCAAAAATTTCAAAAAACGTATAGTTTTCCTATATTAAGCAGTTCACCGACAAGGTTTCTGCATAAACAAAATTTGAATTTGGAAACTTTCGTAGAAGGAATCTAGAGCTCGCGTAAGAGTCGGGCCCAAAACTTAAAAAGTTTGCTTTTTCCCAGTGTTGCCAAATTGAAAGCGACAAAAATGGTCAAATGTCATTCGCATGGACCTTTTAAACGATACCACATCAAATTTTGATTCAAAATGTCAATATTTCTAATTTTCACTTTTTTGGGGAAAATCTCGGAAATTACCCGAAAAATGGGGAAAATTTTCTAGCCAGGCAACACTCTTCATCGTTCTACACAACCGCCCCATACAAGTCGTCCGGCTCGGGTGTTGCCAAATGCCTCATTTTTCACATGGAAAATTTTGAAAATTTTGTCTTTTTACAATATGGCCGCCAAATTGTCCGTATTCAAAAATTTCAAAAAACGTATAGTTTTCCCATATTAAGCAGTTCACCGACAAGGTTTCTGCATAAACAAAATTTAAATTTGGAAACTTTCGTAGAAGGAATCTAGAGCTCGCGTAAAAGTCGGGCCCAAAAATAAATAAAGTTCGCCTGATTCCAGTGTTGCCAGCTGAGGGGAACAAAAATGGTCAAATGTTATTCGCATTGACCTTTTCAACGATACTGCATCAAATTTTGATTTAAAATGTCATTATTTCTACTTTTCACCTTTTTGGGGAAAATCTCGGAAATTACCCGAAAAATGGGGAAAATTTTCTCGCCAGGCAACACTCTTCACCGTTCTACACAACCGCCCGATACAAGTCTTCAGGCTCGGGTGTTGCCAACAGCGTCATTTTTGGGTTGGAAAATTTGGAAAATTTTTGCTTTTTACAAAATGGCCGCCACAGCGTCCGCCATTTTGAATTTCGAAAAAGCCGTACTTACACGTCATTCTACAGGATACTGGCAACTATTGAAGCAAAACAGATTAACCGTACGCCAATGTTGCCAGAACAAAGCACCCCGCCAAAGTGGAGTATGAAAATCGGTAAAATTCAATGTTCAATTCCGAAGCCGCCATCTTGTTTTTTTTTTTTTTTTTTCAATTTTTTTTAATTTTTTTCCCCCCTCTTTCTACCCTACCATTTTGAAATTCCTACCTATAACCGTTTAGGAGCTGTCAAATCTGACAGCTGTCATCTTGGTTTTTTTGAAATGTCATTGCCTAATTCCTGGTGAGATTGACCCCCCCTAAACTTCCCCCAAACAAACCCCCCCCCTAAAACGACTCCTTCTAGGAGAACAACCATATCAATCAGTCACCGGGATTGAGCTTTATAATATATAGACTAGATTTTGCGTGCGGCGCGAGCTGCATGCAGCTCGCGTGAGGTTATCGTTGCTGTTGTAATTTGTTATAAGCCCCTAAATCTTACAAGACCCTAAAAAAACCCCTACAAACCCTAACAACCCCTACAAACCCCTACAACCCCTACAAACCCCTACAACCCCTACAAACCCCTACAAACCCCTACAAACCCCTACAAACCCCTAAAAACCCCTACAAACCCCAACAACCCCTAAAAACCCCTACAAACCCCTAAAAACCCCTACAACCCCTACAACCCCTACAAACCCCTAAAAACCCCTACAAACCCCTACAACCCCTAAAAACCCCTACAAACCCCTACAACCCCTAAAAACCCCTACAAACCCCTACAACCCCTAAAAACCCCTACAAACCCCTACAAACCCCTACAACCCCTACAAACCCCTACAACCCCTACAAACCCCTACAACCCCTACAAACCCCTACAACCCCTACAAACCCCTACAAACCCCTACAAACCCCTAAAAACCCCTACAAACCCCAACAACCCCTAAAAACCCCTACAAACCCCTAAAAACCCCTACAACCCCTACAACCCCTACAAACCCCTAAAAACCCCTACAAACCCCTACAACCCCTAAAAACCCCTACAAACCCCTACAACCCCTAAAAACCCCTACAAACCCCTACAACCCCTAAAAACCCCTACAAACCCCTACAAACCCCTACAAACCCCTACAACCCCTACAAACCCCTACAACCCCTACAAACCCCTACAACCCCTACAAACCCCTACAAACCAACCCCTAAAAACCCCTACAAACCTACAAACCCTACAAAACCCTACAAACCTCTACAAACCCCTACAACCCCTACAAACCCCTACAACCCCTACAAACCCCTAAAAACCCCTACAAACCCCTAGAAACCCCTACAACCCCTAAAAACCCCTACAAACCCCTAAAAACCCCTACAACCCCTACAAACCCCTACAACCCCTAAAAACCCCTACAAACCCCTACAAACCCCCTACAAACCCCTACAAACCCCTACAACCCCTAAAAACCCCTACAACCCCTACAAACCCCTACTAACCCCTACAACCCCTAAAAACCCCTACAAACCCCTACAACCCCTACAAACCCCTACAACCCCTACAAACCCCTACAAACCCCTACAACCCCTACAAACCCCTACAAACCCCTACAAACCTACAAACCCTACAAAACCCTACAAACCTCTACAAACCCCTACAAACCCCTACAACCCCTACAAACCATTACAACCCCTACAAACCCCTACAAACCCCTACAACCCCTAAAAACCCCTACAAACCCCTACAAACCCCTAAAATCCCCTACAAACCCCTACAAACCCCTACAACCCTTACAAACCCCTACAAACCCTACAAACCCCTACAAACCCCTACAAACCCCTACAACCCCTAAAAACCCCTACAAACCCCTACAAACCCCTACAACCCCTAAAAACCCCTACAAACCCCTAAAAACCCCTACAAACCCCTACAACGCCTAAAAACCCATACAAACCCCTACAAACCCCTACAAACCCCTACTACCCCTAAAAACCCCTACAAACCCCTACAAACCCCTAGAAACCCCTAAAAATCCCTACAAACCCCTACAACCCCTAAAAACCCCTACAAACCCCTACAAACCCCTAGAAACCCCTAAAAACCCCTACAAACCCCTACAACCCCTACAAACCCCTACAAACACCTACAACCCCTAAAAACCCCTACAAACCCCTACAACCCCTACAAACCCCTACAAACCCCTACAACCCCTAAAAACCCCTACAAACCCCTACAAACCCCTACAAACCCCTACAAACCCCTACAAAACCCTACAAACCCCTACAACCCCTAAAAACCCCTACAAACACCTACAACCCCTAAAACCCCTACAACCCCTACAAACCCCTACAAACCCCTACAACCCCTAAAAACCCCTACAAACCCCTACAATCCCCTACAAACCCCTACAAACCCCTACAACCCCTAAAAACCCCTACAAACCCCTACAAACCCCTACAAACCCCTACAACCCCTAAAAACCCCTACAAACCCCTACAAACCCCTACAAACCCCTAGAAACCCCTACAAACCCCTACAACCCCTAAAAACCCCTACAAACCCCTACAACCCCTACAAACCCCTACAAACCCCTACAACCCCTACAAACCCCTACAAACCCCTTTAAACCCCTACAAACTCTACATACTATGGCATTTGATTAGAAGTTTTTTTGCGTGCAAAAACTATGAAATAGTATAAAAAAAAAACCTAACAACCTACCGAGGACCTGTGTATACTATGGCATGTGATAAGATTTTTTTTTGTGTAGGTAATTTGTTTGTTTTTTGTTCGATATTTTTCATTGAGGCGCGAGCTGCAAGCAGCTCGCGTGGTAATAAAACAAAAAAAAAATCTCAAAGTCAAATTTCTGAATTGAAATTCCAACTTTTTTTATATTGTTATTACTCAATAAATGGAGGAAATCGTTTTGACCGGGAAACAGCTCTTGATACTGGTAACGGTTCAGTATAGATTTCCTCTGCAATACCGCATCAAATTGTAATCCATACTGTCATAATTTATATTATTTTCATGTTTTTGCGGAAAATCTCGGAAAATACCCGGAAAATGGTGATTTTTCTTTCACCAGGCAACACTTTTTGTCATTCTAAACAACCGCCCCATACAAGTTGTCCGGCTCGGGAGTTGCCAACAGCCTCATTTTTCACTTGGAAAATTTGGAAAATTTCATATTTTTACAAAATGGCCGCCACAGCGACCGCCATCTTTTATTTTGAGAAAACGAATAGAATATTAAAGATGAAGCAGTGCACTGGCAACATTTCTGCATAAACAGAATTGCCATATGGCAACTTTGTTAGAAGGAAACTTGAGCTCGTAGCCGAGTCGGACCCGAAAATTTCACTACTCGCATGCTCCCAGTGTTGCCAACTCACTGCAACCAAAATAGTCAAAAGTCACTCACATGGTCCTCTTCTTCAAGTCTACATCAAATTTTGATTCAAAATACCATTTTTTTTTTTTTTACATTTTATGGAAAATCTCGGAAAATACCCGAAAAATGGGGATTTTTTTTTAACCAGGCAACACTTTTCATCGTTTTACACAACGGCTCCATACAAGTTGTCCAGCTCGGGTGTTGCCAAAAGCCTCATTTTCCAGTTGTAAAATTCAGAAAATTTAATCTTTTTACAAAATGGCCGCCACAGCGTCCGCCATCTTTTATTTTGAAAAAACGAATAGAATGTCAAAGATTAAGCAGGGCACTGGCCACATTTCTGCATAAACAGAATTGCCATATGGCAACATTGGTAAAAGGAAACTTGAGCTCGTAGCCGAGTCGGACCCGAAAATTTCACTACTCGCATGCTCCCAGTGTTGCCAACTCACTGCAACCAAAATAGTCAAAAGTCACTCACATGGTCCTCTTCTTCAAGTCTACATCAAATTTTGATTCAAAATACCATTTTTTTTTCTTTTACATTTTATGGAAAATCTCGGAAAATACCCGAAAAATGGGGTTTTTTTTTTAACCAGGCAACACTTTTCATCGTTTTACACAACGGCTCCATACAAATTGTCCAGCTCGGGTGTTGCCAAAAGCCTCATTTTCCAGTTGTAAAATTCAGAAAATTTCATCTTTTTACAAAACGGCCGCCACAGCGTCCGCCATCTTTTATTTTGAAAAAACGAATAGAATGTCAAAGATTAAGCAGGGCACTGGCCACATTTCTGCATAAACAGAATTGCCATATGGCAACATTGGTAAAAGGAAACTTGAGCTCGTAGCCGAGTCGGACCCGAAAATTTCACTACTCGCATGCTCCCAGTGTTGCCAACTCAATGCAACCAAAATAGTCAAAAGTCACTCTCATGGTCCTCTCCTTTAAGTCTACATCAAATTTTGATTCAATATACCATTTTTTTTTTTTTTACATTTTATGGAAAATCTCGGAAAATACCCGGAAAATGGGGAATTTTTTTTCACCAGGCAATACTTTTCATCGTTTTACACAATGGCTTCATACAACATGTCCGGCTCGGGTGTTGCCAACAGCCTCATTTTTCACTTGGAAAATTTGGAAAATTTCTGCTTTTTACAAAATGGCCGCCACAGCGTCCGCCATTTTGAATTTCGAAAAAACGAATAAAATAACCAAGATGAAGAAGTTCAGTGGCAACACTTGTGCATACTCAGAATTTGCGCATGGCAACTTTTGTAGTGGAAAAAAAAGGAAAGTAGCCGAGTTGGGCCCAAAAATAACACCTTCGACTGCTCCCAGTGTTGCCAGCTGAGGGGAACGAAAATAGTCAAATGTCATTCGCATGGAGCTTCTTAACGATACCTCATCAAAGTTTGATTCAAATTGTAATTTTTTTTACTTTTCAGGTTTTTGGGGAAAATCTCGGAAAATACCCGGAAAATGGGGATTTTTTTTAAACCAAGCAACACTTTTCATCGTTTTACACAATAGCTCTATACAAAATGTCCGGCTCGGGTGTTGCCAACAGCCTCATTTTTCACTTGGAAAATTTTGAAAATTTCGTCATTTTACAAAATGGCCGCCAAATTGACCATATTCAAAAATTTCAAAAAACGTATAGTTTTCCCATATTAAGCAGTTCACCGACAAGGTTTCTGCATAAACAAAATTTGAATTTGGAAACTTTCGTAGAAGGAATCTAGAGCTCGCGTAAGAGTCGGGCCCAAAACTTAAAAAGTTTGCTTTTTCCCAGTGTTGCCAAATTGAAAGCGACAAAAATGGTCAAATGTCATTCGCATGGACCTTTTAAACGATACCACATCAAATTTTGATTCAAAATGTCAATATTTCTAATTTTCACTTTTTTAGGGAAAATCTCGGAAATTACCCGAAAAATGGGGAAAATTTTCTAGCCAGGCAACACTCTTCATCGTTCTACACAACCGCCCCATACAAGTCGTCCGGCTCGGGTGTTGCCAAATGCCTCATTTTTCACATGGAAAATTTTGAAAATTTTGTCTTTTTACAATATGGCCGCCAAATTGTCCGTATTCAAAAATTTCAAAAAACGTATAGTTTTCCCATATTAAACAGTTCATCGACAAGGTTTCTGCATAAACAAAATTTAAATTTGGAAACTTTCGTAGAAGGAATCTAGAGCTCGCGTAAAAGTCGGGCCCAAAAATAAAAAAAGTTCGCCTGATTCCAGTGTTGCCAGCTGAGGGGGACAAAAATGGTCAAATGTCATTCGCATGGACCTTTTCAACGATACTGCATCAAATTTTGATTTAAAATGTCATTATTTCTACTTTTCACCTTTTTGGGGAAAATCTCGGAAATTACCCGAAAAATGGGGAAAATTTTCTCGCCAAGCAACACTCTTCACCGTTCTACACGACCGCCCGATACAAGTCTTCCGGCTCGGGTGTTGCCAACAGCGTCATTTTCGGGTTGGAAAATTTGGAAAATTTTTGCTTTTTACAAAATGGCCGCCACAGCGTCCGCCATTTTGAATTTCGAAAAAGCCGTACTTACACGGCATTCTACAGGATACTGGCAATTATTAAAGCAGAACAGATTCACCGTACGCCAATGTTGCCAGAACAAAGCACCCCGCCAAAGTAGAGTATGAAAATCGGTAAAATTCAAAGTCAAATTCCGAAGCCGCCATCTTGTTTTTTTTTTTTTTTTTTTCAAATTTTTTTAATTTTTTCCCGCCTTCTTTCTACCCTCCCATTTTGAAAACCCTACCTATAACCGTTTAGGAGATGTCAAATCTGACAGCTGTCATTTTAGTTTTTTCGAAATGTCATTGCCTAATTCCTGGTGAGATTGACCCCCCCTAAACTTCCCCCAAACAAACCCCCCCCCTAAAACGACTCCTTCTAGGAGAACAACCATATCAATCAGTCACCGGGATTGAGCTTTATAATATATAGACTAGATTTTGCGTGCGGCGCGAGCTGCATGCAGCTCGCGTGAGGTTATCGTTGCTGTTGTTATTTGTTATAAGCCCCTAAATCTTACAAGACCCTAAAAAAACCCCTACAAACCCCTACAACCCCTACAAACCCCTACAAACCCCTACAACCCCTACAACCCCTACAAACCCCTACAACCCCTAAAAACCCCTACAAACCCCTACAAACCCCTACAAACCCCTACAACCCCTACAAACCCCTACAAACCCCTACAACCCCTAAAAACCCCTACAAACCCCTACAAACCCCTACAACCCCTACAAACCACTACAACCCCTACAAACCCCTACAACCCCTACAAACCCCTACAAACCCCTACAAACCCCTACAACCCCTACAACCCCTACAAACCCCTACAAACCCCTACAACCCCTAAAAACCCCTACAAACCCCTACAAACCCCTACAAACCCCTACAACCCCTACAAACCCCTACAACCCCTACAAACCCCTACAAACCCCTACAAACCCCTACAACCCCTACAAACCCCTACAAACCCCTACAACCCCTACAAACCCCTACAAACCCCTACAAACCCCTACAAACCCCTACAACCCCTACAAACCCCTACAACCCCTACAAACCCCTACAAACCCCTACAACCCCTAAAAACCCCTACAAACCCCTACAAACCCCTACAACCCCTAAAAACCCCTACAAACTCCTACAAACCCCTACAACCCCTAGAAACCCCTACAAACCCCTACAAACCCCTACAACCCCTACAAACCCCTAAAAACCCCTATAAATCCCTAGAAACCCCTACAACCCCTAAAAACCCCTACAAACCCCTACAAACCCCTACAACCCCTAGAAACCCCTAAAAATCCCTACAAACCCCTACAAACCCCTACAAACCCCTACAACCCCTAAAATCCCCTTCAAACCCCTACAACCCCTACAAACCCCTACAAACCCCTACAACCCCTACAAACCCCTACAAACCCCTACAAACCCCTACAACCCCTACAAACCCCTACAAACCCCTACAAACACCTACAACCCCTACAAACCCCTACAACCCCTACAAACCCCTACAAACCCCTACAACCCCTAAAAACCCCTACAAACCCCTACAAACCCCTACAAACCCCTACAACCCCTGCAAACCCCTACAACCCCTAAAAACCCCTACAAACCCCTACAAACCCCTACAACCCCTACAAACCCCTACAACCCCTACAAACCCCTACAAACCCCTACAAACCCCTACAACCCCTACAAACCCCTACAAACCCCTACAACCCCTAGAAACCCCTACAAACCCCTACAAACCCCTACAAACCCCTACAAACCCCTACAACCCCTACAAACCCCTACAACCCCTACAAACCCCTACAAACCCCTACAACCCCTAAAAACCCCTACAAACCCCTACAAACCCCTACAACCCCTACAAACCCCTACAAACCCCTACAAACCCCTACAACCCCTACAAACCCCTACAAACCCCTACAAACCCCTACAACCCCTACAAACCCCTACAACCCCTACAAACCCCTACAAACCCCTACAACCCCTAAAAACCCCTACAAACCCCTACAAACCCCTACAACCCCTACAAACCCCTACAAACCCCTACAACCCCTAAAAACCCCTACAAACCCCTACAAACCCCTACAACCCCTACAAACCCCTACAACCCCTACAAACCCCTACAAACCCCTACAAACCCCTACAACCCCTACAAACCCCTACAAACCCCTACAACCCCTACAAACCCCTACAAACCCCTACAAACCCCTACAAACCCCAACAACCCCTACAAACCCCTACAACCCCTACAAACCCCTACAAACCCCTACAACCCCTAAAAACCCCTACAAACCCCTACAAACCCCTACAACCCCTAAAAACCCCTACAAACCCCTACAAACTCCTACAAACCCCTACAACCCCTAGAAACCCCTACAAACCCCTACAAACCCCTACAACCCCTACAAACCCCTAAAAACCCCTATAAATCCCTAGAAACCCCTACAACCCCTAAAAACCCCTACAAACCCCTACAACCCCTAGAAACCCCTACAAACCCCTACAAACCCCTACAACCCCTAAAACCCCTACAACCCCTACAAACCCCTACAACCCCTACAAACCCCTACAACCCCTACAAACCCCTACAACCCCTACAAACCCCTACAAACCCCTACAACCCCTAAAACCCCTACAACCCCTACAAACCCCTACAACCCCTACAAACCCCTACAACCCCTACAAACCCCTAAAAACCCCTACAACCCCTACAAACCCCTACAACCCCTACAAACCCCTACAAACCCCTACAACCCCTACAAACCCCTACAAACCCCTTTAAACCCCTACAACCTCTACATACTATGGCATTTGATTAGAAGTTTTTTTGCGTGCAAAAACTATGAAATAGTATAAAAAAAAAAACCTAACAACCTACCGAGGACCTGTGTATACTATGGCATGTGATTAGATTTTTTTTTGTGTAGGTAATTTGTTTGTTTTTTGTTCGATATTGTTCATTGAGGCGCGAGCTGCAAGCAGCTCGCGTGGTAATAAAACAAAAAAAAAATCTCAAAGTCAAATTTCTGAATTGAAATTCCAACTATTTTTATATTGTTATTACTCAATAAATGGAGGAAATCGTTTTGACCGGGAAACAGCTCTTGATACTGGTAACGGTTCAGTATGGATTTCCTGTGCAATACCGCATCAAATTGTAATCCATACTGTCATAATTTATATTATTTTCATGTTTTTGCGGAAAATCTCGGAAAATACCCGGAAAATGGTGATTTTTCTTTCACCAGGCAACACTTTTTGTCATTCTAAACAACCGCCCCATACAAGTTGTCCGGCTCGGGAGTTGCCAACAGCCTCATTTTTCACTTGGAAAATTTGGAAAATTTCATATTTTTACAAAATGGCCGCCACAGCGACCGCCATCTTTTATTTTGAAAAAACGAATAGAATATTAAAGATGAAGCAGTGCACTGGCAACATTTCTGCATAAACAGAATTGCCATGTGGCAACTTTGGTAGAAGGAAACTTGAACTCGTAGCCGAGTCAGACCCGAAAATTTCACTACTCGCATGCTCCCAGTGTTGCCAACTCACTGCAACCAAAATAGTCAAAAGTCACTCACATGGTCCTCTTCTTCAAGTCAACATCAAATTTTGATTCAAAATACCATTTTTTTTTTTTTACATTTTATGGAAAATCTCGGAAAATACCCGAAAAATGGGGTTTTTTTTTTAACCAGGCAACACTTTTCATTGTTTTACACAACGGCTCCATACAAGTTGTCCAGCTCGGGTGTTGCCAAAAGCCTCATTTTCCAGTTGTAAAATTCAGAAAATTTCATCTTGTTACAAAATGGCCGCCACAGCGTCCGCCATCTTTTATTTTGAAAAAACGAATAGAATGTTAAAGATTAAGCAGAGCACTGGCCACATTTCTGCATAAACAGAATTGCCATATGGCAACATTGGTAAAAGGAAACTTGAGCTCGTAGCCGAGTCGGACCCGAAAATTTCACTACTCGCATGCTCCCAGTGTTGCCAACTCAATGCAACCAAAATAGTCAAAAGTCACTTTCATGGTCCTCTCCTTCAAGTCTACATCAAATTTTGATTCAAAATACCATTTTTTTTTTTTTTTACATTTTATGGAAAATCTCGGAAAATACCCAGAAAATGGGGAATTTTTTTTCACCAGGCAACATTTTTCATTGTTTTACACAATGGCCCCATACAAGTCGTCCGGCTCGGGTGTTGCCAACAGCGTCATTTTCGGGTTAGAAAATTTTGAAAATTTCGTCTTTTTACAAAATGGCCGCCACAGCGTCCGCCATTTTGAATTTCAAAAAACCAATAATTTTCCCATATGGAACAATTCAGTGGCAACACTTGTGCATACTCAGAATTTGCGCATGACAACTTTCGTAGTGGAAAAATAAGGAAAGTAGCCGAGTCGGGCCCAAAAATTACAAAGTTCGCCTAATCCCAGTGTTGCCAGCTGAGGGGGACAAAAATGGTCAAATGTCATTTGCATGGACTTTTTCAACGATACTACATCAAATTTTGATATAAAATGTCATTATTTCTACTTTTCACCTTTTTGAGGAAAATCTCGGAAATTACCCGAAAAATGGGGAAAATTTTCTCGCCAGGCAACACTCTTTACTGTTCTACACAACCGCCCCATACAAGTCTTCCGGCTCGGGTGTTGCCAACAGCCTCATTTTCCAGTTGTAAAATTCAGAAAATTTCGTCTTTTTACAAAATGGCCGCCACAGCATCCGCCATTTTGAATTTCGAAAAAACGAATAAAATAACCAAGATGGAGAAGTTCAGTGGCAACACTTGTGCATACTCAGAATTTGCGCATGGCAACTTTCGTAGTGGGAAAAAAATGAAAGTAGCCGAGTTGGGCCCAAAAAGAACACCTTCGCCTGCTCCCAGTGTTGCCAGCTAAGAGCGACTAAAATGGTCAAATGTCATTAGCATGGACCTCCTGAACGACACCTCATCAAATTTTGATTCAAATTGTATTTTTTTTAATTTTCATGTTTTTGGGGAAAATCTCGGAAAATACCCGGAAAATGGGGAATTTTTTTTCACCAGGCAACACTTTTCATCGTTTTACACAATGGCCCCATACAAGTCGTCCGGCTCGGGTGTTGCCAACAGCCTCATTTTTCACTTGGAAAATTTTGAAAATTTCGTCATTTTACAAAATGGCCGCCAAATTGACCATATTCAAAAATTTCAAAAAACGTATAGTTTTCCCATATTAAGCAGTTCACCGACAAGGTTTCTGCATAAACAAAATTTGAATTTGGAAACTTTCGTAGAAGGAATCTAGAGCTCGCGTAAGAGTCGGGCCCAAAACTTAAAAAGTTTGCTTTTTCCCAGTGTTGCCAAATTGAAAGCGACAAAAATGGTCAAATGTCATTCGCATGGACCTTTTAAACGATACCACATCAAATTTTGATTCAAAATGTCAATATTTCTAATTTTCACTTTTTTGGGGAAAATCTCGGAAATTACCCGAAAAATGGCGAAAATTTTCTAGCCAGGCAACACTCTTCATCGTTCTACACAACCGCCCCATACAAGTCGTCCGGCTCGGGTGTTGCCAAATGCCTCATTTTTCACATGGAAAATTTTGAAAATTTTGTCTTTTTACAATATGACCGCCAAATTGTCCGTATTCAAAAATTTTAAAAAACGTATAGTTTTCCCATATTAAGCAGTTCACCGACAAGGTTTCTGCATAAACAAAATTTGAATTTGGAAACTTTCGTAGAAGGAATCTAGAGCTCGCGTAAAAGTCGGGCCCAAAAATAAAAAAAGTTCGCCTGATTCCAGTGTTGCCAGCTGAGGGGGACGAAAATGGTCAAATGTCATTCGCATGGACCTTTTAAACGATACTGCATCAAATTTTGATTTAAAATGTCATTATTTCTACTTTTCACCTTTTTGGGGAAAATCTCGGAAATTACCCGAAAATTGGGGAAAATTTTCTCGCCAGGCTACACTCTTCACCGTTCTACACGACCGCCCTATACAAGTTGTCCGGCTCGGGTGTTGCCAACAGCGTCATTTTCGGGTTGGAAAATTTGGAAAATTTTTGCTTTTTACAAAATGGCCGCCACAGCGTCCGCCATTTTGAATTTCGAAAAAGCCGTACTTACACGTCATTCTACAGGATACTGGCAATTATTGAAGCAAAACAGATTCACCGTACGCCAATGTTGCCAGAACAAAGCACCCCGCCAAAGTGGAGTCTGAAAATGGCAAAATTTCAAAGAGCTATTCCCACGTCGCCATTATGTTTTTTTTTTTTTTTTTATTTTTTTTTTTAATTTTTCCTGCTCCTCTATAGGATGCACCACTTTTGAAAACCCTACCTAGCACCGCTTGGGAGCTGTCAAATCTGACAGCTGTCATTTCGAAAAATTCAAAATTCGAATCCGACACTTCTGTTCACTTTTACCCCCCCTAAACTTCCCCCATACAAACCCCCCCCCTAAACCGACTCCTTCTAGGAGAACAAATATGTCAATCAGTCACCGTTATTTAGCTTTATAATATATAGACTAGATTTTGCGTGCGGCGCGAGCTGCATGCAGCTCGCGTGAGGTTATCGTTGCTGTTGTAATTTGTTATAAGCCCCTAAATCTTACAAGACCCTAAAAAAACCCCTACAAACCCTAACAACCCCTACAAACCCCTACAACCCCTACAAACCCCTACAACCCCTACAAACCCCTACAAACCCCTACAAACCCCTACAAACCCCTAAAAACCCCTACAAACCCCAACAACCCCTAAAAACCCCTACAAACCCCTAAAAACCCCTACAACCCCTACAACCCCTACAAACCCCTAAAAACCCCTACAAACCCCTACAACCCCTAAAAACCCCTACAAACCCCTACAACCCCTAAAAACCCCTACAAACCCCTACAACCCCTAAAAACCCCTACAAACCCCTACAAACCCCTACAACCCCTACAAACCCCTACAACCCCTACAAACCCCTACAACCCCTACAAACCCCTACAACCCCTACAAACCCCTACAAACCCCTACAAACCCCTACAAACCCCTAAAAACCCCTACAAACCCCAACAACCCCTAAAAACCCCTACAAACCCCTAAAAACCCCTACAACCCCTACAACCCCTACAAACCCCTAAAAACCCCTACAAACCCCTACAACCCCTAAAAACCCCTACAAACCCCTACAACCCCTAAAAACCCCTACAAACCCCTACAACCCCTAAAAACCCCTACAAACCCCTACAAACCCCTACAAACCCCTACAACCCCTACAAACCCCTACAACCCCTACAAACCCCTACAACCCCTACAAACCCCTACAAACCAACCCCTAAAAACCCCTACAAACCTACAAACCCTACAAAACCCTACAAACCTCTACAAACCCCTACAACCCCTACAAACCCCTACAACCCCTACAAACCCCTAAAAACCCCTACAAACCCCTAGAAACCCCTACAACCCCTAAAAACCCCTACAAACCCCTAAAAACCCCTACAACCCCTACAAACCCCTACAACCCCTAAAAACCCCTACAAACCCCTACAAACCCCCTACAAACCCCTACAAACCCCTAAAAACCCCTACAACCCCTACAAACCCCTACTAACCCCTACAACCCCTACAACCCCTAAAAACCCCTACAAACCCCTACAACCCCTACAAACCCCTACAACCCCTACAAACCCCTACAAACCCCTACAACCCCTACAAACCCCTACAAACCCCTACAAACCTACAAACCCTACAAAACCCTACAAACCTCTACAAACCCCTACAAACCCCTACAACCCCTACAAACCATTACAACCCCTACAAACCCCTACAAACCCCTACAACCCCTAAAAACCCCTACAAACCCCAACAAACCCCTAAAATCCCCTACAAACCCCTACAAACCCCTACAACCCTTACAAACCCCTACAAACCCTACAAACCCCTACAAACCCCTACAAACCCCTACAACCCCTAAAAACCCCTACAAACCCCTACAAACCCCTACAACCCCTAAAAACCCCTACAAACCCCTAAAAACCCCTACAAACCCCTACAACGCCTAAAAACCCATACAAACCCCTACAAACCCCTACAAACCCCTACTACCCCTAAAAACCCCTACAAACCCCTACAAACCCCTAGAAACCCCTAAAAATCCCTACAAACCCCTACAACCCCTAAAAACCCCTACAAACCCCTACAAACCCCTAGAAACCCCTAAAAACCCCTACAAACCCCTACAACCCCTACAAACCCCTACAAACACCTACAACCCCTAAAAACCCCTACAAACCCCTACAACCCCTACAAACCCCTACAAACCCCTACAACCCCTAAAAACCCCTACAAACCCCTACAAACCCCTACAAACCCCTACAAACCCCTACAAAACCCTACAAACCCCTACAACCCCTAAAAACCCCTACAAACACCTACAACCCCTAAAACCCCTACAACCCCTACAAACCCCTACAAACCCCTACAACCCCTAAAAACCCCTACAAACCCCTACAATCCCCTACAAACCCCTACAAACCCCTACAACCCCTAAAAACCCCTACAAACCCCTACAAACCCCTACAAACCCCTACAACCCCTAAAAACCCCTACAAACCCCTACAAACCCCTACAAACCCCTAGAAACCCCTACAAACCCCTACAACCCCTAAAAACCCCTACAAACCCCTACAACCCCTACAAACCCCTACAAACCCCTACAACCCCTACAAACCCCTACAAACCCCTTTAAACCCCTACAAACTCTACATACTATGGCATTTGATTAGAAGTTTTTTTGCGTGCAAAAACTATGAAATAGTATAAAAAAAAAACCTAACAACCTACCGAGGACCTGTGTATACTATGGCATGTGATAAGATTTTTTTTTGTGTAGGTAATTTGTTTGTTTTTTGTTCGATATTTTTCATTGAGGCGCGAGCTGCAAGCAGCTCGCGTGGTAATAAAACAAAAAAAAAATCTCAAAGTCAAATTTCTGAATTGAAATTCCAACTTTTTTTATATTGTTATTACTCAATAAATGGAGGAAATCGTTTTGACCGGGAAACAGCTCTTGATACTGGTAACGGTTCAGTATAGATTTCCTCTGCAATACCGCATCAAATTGTAATCCATACTGTCATAATTTATATTATTTTCATGTTTTTGCGGAAAATCTCGGAAAATACCCGGAAAATGGTGATTTTTCTTTCACCAGGCAACACTTTTTGTCATTCTAAACAACCGCCCCATACAAGTTGTCCGGCTCGGGAGTTGCCAACAGCCTCATTTTTCACTTGGAAAATTTGGAAAATTTCATATTTTTACAAAATGGCCGCCACAGCGACCGCCATCTTTTATTTTGAGAAAACGAATAGAATATTAAAGATGAAGCAGTGCACTGGCAACATTTCTGCATAAACAGAATTGCCATATGGCAACTTTGTTAGAAGGAAACTTGAGCTCGTAGCCGAGTCGGACCCGAAAATTTCACTACTCGCATGCTCCCAGTGTTGCCAACTCACTGCAACCAAAATAGTCAAAAGTCACTCACATGGTCCTCTTCTTCAAGTCTACATCAAATTTTGATTCAAAATACCATTTTTTTTTTTTTTACATTTTATGGAAAATCTCGGAAAATACCCGAAAAATGGGGATTTTTTTTTAACCAGGCAACACTTTTCATCGTTTTACACAACGGCTCCATACAAGTTGTCCAGCTCGGGTGTTGCCAAAAGCCTCATTTTCCAGTTGTAAAATTCAGAAAATTTAATCTTTTTACAAAATGGCCGCCACAGCGTCCGCCATCTTTTATTTTGAAAAAACGAATAGAATGTCAAAGATTAAGCAGGGCACTGGCCACATTTCTGCATAAACAGAATTGCCATATGGCAACATTGGTAAAAGGAAACTTGAGCTCGTAGCCGAGTCGGACCCGAAAATTTCACTACTCGCATGCTCCCAGTGTTGCCAACTCACTGCAACCAAAATAGTCAAAAGTCACTCACATGGTCCTCTTCTTCAAGTCTACATCAAATTTTGATTCAAAATACCATTTTTTTTTCTTTTACATTTTATGGAAAATCTCGGAAAATACCCGAAAAATGGGGTTTTTTTTTTAACCAGGCAACACTTTTCATCGTTTTACACAACGGCTCCATACAAATTGTCCAGCTCGGGTGTTGCCAAAAGCCTCATTTTCCAGTTGTAAAATTCAGAAAATTTCATCTTTTTACAAAACGGCCGCCACAGCGTCCGCCATCTTTTATTTTGAAAAAACGAATAGAATGTCAAAGATTAAGCAGGGCACTGGCCACATTTCTGCATAAACAGAATTGCCATATGGCAACATTGGTAAAAGGAAACTTGAGCTCGTAGCCGAGTCGGACCCGAAAATTTCACTACTCGCATGCTCCCAGTGTTGCCAACTCAATGCAACCAAAATAGTCAAAAGTCACTCTCATGGTCCTCTCCTTTAAGTCTACATCAAATTTTGATTCAATATACCATTTTTTTTTTTTTTTACATTTTATGGAAAATCTCGGAAAATACCCGGAAAATGGGGAATTTTTTTTCACCAGGCAATACTTTTCATCGTTTTACACAATGGCTTCATACAACATGTCCGGCTCGGGTGTTGCCAACAGCCTCATTTTTCACTTGGAAAATTTGGAAAATTTCTGCTTTTTACAAAATGGCCGCCACAGCGTCCGCCATTTTGAATTTCGAAAAAACGAATTAAATAACCAAGATGAAGAAGTTCAGTGGCAACACTTGTGCATACTCAGAATTTGCGCATGGCAACTTTTGTAGTGGAAAAAAAAGGAAAGTAGCCGAGTTGGGCCCAAAAATAACACCTTCGACTGCTCCCAGTGTTGCCAGCTGAGGGGAACGAAAATAGTCAAATGTCATTCGCATGGAGCTTCTTAACGATACCTCATCAAAGTTTGATTCAAATTGTAATTTTTTTTACTTTTCAGGTTTTTGGGGAAAATCTCGGAAAATACCCGGAAAATGGGGATTTTTTTTAAACCAAGCAACACTTTTCATCGTTTTACACAATAGCTCTATACAAAATGTCCGGCTCGGGTGTTGCCAACAGCCTCATTTTTCACTTGGAAAATTTTGAAAATTTCGTCATTTTACAAAATGGCCGCCAAATTGACCATATTCAAAAATTTCAAAAAACGTATAGTTTTCCCATATTAAGCAGTTCACCGACAAGGTTTCTGCATAAACAAAATTTGAATTTGGAAACTTTCGTAGAAGGAATCTAGAGCTCGCGTAAGAGTCGGGCCCAAAACTTAAAAAGTTTGCTTTTTCCCAGTGTTGCCAAATTGAAAGCGACAAAAATGGTCAAATGTCATTCGCATGGACCTTTTAAACGATACCACATCAAATTTTGATTCAAAATGTCAATATTTCTAATTTTCACTTTTTTGGGGAAAATCTCGGAAATTACCCGAAAAATGGGGAAAATTTTCTAGCCAGGCAACACTCTTCATCGTTCTACACAACCGCCCCATACAAGTCGTCCGGCTCGGGTGTTGCCAAATGCCTCATTTTTCACATGGAAAATTTTGAAAATTTTGTCTTTTTACAATATGGCCGCCAAATTGTCCGTATTCAAAAATTTCAAAAAACGTATAGTTTTCCCATATTAAGCAGTTCACCGACAAGGTTTCTGCATAAACAAAATTTGAATTTGGAAACTTTCGTAGAAGGAATCTAGAGCTCGCGTAAGAGTCGGGCCCAAAACTTAAAAAGTTTGCTTTTTCCCAGTGTTGCCAAATTGAAAGCGACAAAAATGGTCAAATGTCATTCGCATGGACCTTTTAAACGATACCACATCAAATTTTGATTCAAAATGTCAATATTTCTAATTTTCACTTTTTTGGGGAAAATCTCGGAAATTACCCGAAAAATGGGGAAAATTTTCTAGCCAGGCAACACTCTTCATCGTTCTACACAACCGCCCCATACAAGTCGTCCGGCTCGGGTGTTGCCAAATGCCTCATTTTTCACATGGAAAATTTTGAAAATTTTGTCTTTTTACAATATGGCCGCCAAATTGTCCGTATTCAAAAATTTCAAAAAACGTATAGTTTTCCCATATTAAGCAGTTCACCGACAAGGTTTCTGCATAAACAAAATTTAAATTTGGAAACTTTCGTAGAAGGAATCTAGAGCTCGCGTAAAAGTCGGGCCCAAAAATAAAAAAAGTTCGCCTGATTCCAGTGTTGCCAGCTGAGGGGGACAAAAATGGTCAAATGTCATTCGCATGGACCTTTTCAACGATACTGCATCAAATTTTGATTAAAAATATCATTATTTCTACTTTTCACCTTTTTGGGGAAAATCTCGGAAATTACCCGAAAAATGGGGAAAATTTTCTCGCCAGGCAACACTCTTCACCGTTCTACACGACCGCCCGATACAAGTCGTCCGGCCCGGGTGTTGCCAACAGCGTCATTTTCGGGTTGGAAAATTTGGAAAATTTTTGCTTTTTACAAAATGGCCGCCACAGCGTCCGCCATTTTGAATTTCGAAAAAGCCGTACTTACACGTCATTCTACAGGATACTGGCAATTATTTAAACAAAACAGATTCACCGTACGCCAATGTTGCCAGAACAAAGCACCCCGCCAAAGTGGAGTATGAAAATCGGTAAAATTCAATGTTCCATTCCGAAGCCGCCATCTTGTTTTTTTTTTTTTTTTTTCAATTTTTTTGTAATTTTTTCCCCTCCTTTTTCTACCCTGTCATTTTGAAAACCCTACCTGTAACCGTTTAGGAGATGTCAAATCTGACAGCTGTCATCTTGGTTTTTTTGAAATGTCATTGCCTAATTCCTGGTGAGATTGACCCCCCCTAAACTTCCCCCAAACAAACCCCCCCCCTAAAACGACTCCTTCTAGGAGAACAACCATATCAATCAGTCACCGGGATTGAGCTTTATAATATATAGACTAGATGGAGCGTGGTGCGCGAGCTGCAAGCAGCTCGCGTGTTGCTGCTGGCTTACAAGGGGTTAAAAAAAAAATCAAAAAAAACAATTTCGACAAAAACTTTTTCGAATAAAATTTCTCTAAGTCTTTTTTCGTTCAAAATTTTTCAGAGTCCTTTTGGGGGAGAAGGTGCGCGAGCTGCAAGCAGCTCGCGTCTGGCTGTTGGTTTCCAAGGGGTTAAAAAAAAAATTAAAAAAAATATTTTGACAAAATTTTACTAAGTCTTTTTCCAACAAAGATATTTTTTCATTCAAAATTTGTCAGAGTCCTTTTGAGGGAGAAGGTGCGCGAGCTGCAAGCAGCTCGCGTCTGGCTGTTGGTTCGCAAGGGGTTAAAAAAAAATAAAAAAAAAATATTTCGACAAAATTTCTACAAGTCTTTTTTAGTTCAAAATTTTTCAGAGTCCTTTTGAGGGATAAGGTGCGCGAGCTGCAAGCAGCTCGCGTCTGGCTGTTGGTTTCTAAGGGGTTAAAAAAAAAATTAAAAAAAAAAAAATTTTGAACAAAAAAATTTCATTAAAAAAATTTTCATCAAAATTTCTCTAAGTCATTTTTCATTCAACATTTTTCAGAGTCCTTTTGAGGGAATAGGTGCGCGAGCTGCAAGCAGCTCGCGTCTGGCTGTTGGTTTCAAAGGGTTTAAAAAAAAAAATTTAAAAAAAAAATTTTGAACAAAAAAATTTCATTAAAAAAATTTTCATCAAAATTTCTCTAAGTCTTTTTTCATTCAACATTTTTCAGAGTCCTTTTGAGGGAGAAGGTGCGCGAGCTGCAAGCAGCTCGCGTCTGGCTGTTGGTTTCAAAGGGGTAAAAAAAAAAAATTTTCAAAAAAAAATTTTGAACAAAAAAATTTCATTAAAAAAATTTTCATCAAAATTTCTCTAAGTCTTTTTTAGTTCAAAATTTTTCAGAGTCCTTTTGAGGGAAAAGGTGCGCGAGCTGCAAGCAGCTCGCGAGGGGGAGTTTTTAAAAGGGGTTAAAAAAAAAAATTAAAAAAAAAAAATTTTCGACAAAAACTTTTTCGAATAAAATTTCTCTAAGTGTTTTTTCGTTTAAAATTTTTCAGAGTCCTTTTGGGGGAGAAGGTGCGCGAGCTGCAAGCAGCTCGCGTCTGGCTGTTGGTTTCCAAGGGGTTAAAAAAAAATTAAAAAAAAATATTTTGACAAAATTTTACTAAGTCTTTTTCCAACAAAGATATTTTTTCATTCAAAATTTGTCAGAGTCCTTTTGAGGGAGAAGGTGCGCGAGCTGCAAGCAGCTCGCGTCTGGCTGTTGGTTTCAAAGGGGCTAAAAAAAATTTTTTTCAAAAAAAAATTTTGAACAAAAAATTTTCATCAATAAAATTTTCATCAAAATTTCTCTAAGTCATTTTTCCTTCAAAATTTGTCAGAGTCCTTTTGGGGGAGAAGGTGCGCGAGCTGCAAGCAGCTCGCGTCTGGCTGTTGGTTTCCATGGGGTCAAAAAACAAATTTTTCAAAAAAAAAATTTTGAACAAAAAATTTAAAAAACTATACCAGGCAACACTTTTTATCATTCTACACAAACCCTCCATACAAGTCACCCGGCTCAGATGTAGCTATATGCCATTTATTTCGACTTGAAAATTGGCAACATAAAGAGTTGGCTACACCGTCCGCCATCTTTAATTTCTAAGATGTCATAGTTTTTCTATATACTACAGGATACTACCAATGTTTCTGCATCATCAGTTTTTTCATCCGGCGAATTCGGTAGAACAAAGTAACTCCTCAAAGTAGAGTCTGACCCAAAAAATGCGAACATCGCTCGCGCCCAGTGTTGCCAACTCGAAGCGACGAAAATAGTCAAAAGTCATTCGTATGGACCTGTTCTTCGATATTACGCCAAATTTTGATTAGAAATGTCATTATTTATAGGATTCACGTTTTTTGGGTAAAATCTCCGAATTTACCCAAAAAGTGGGGAGTTTTTTTTTCCCATTAAATACTATTCTGCCTGGCCTACATTCGCCCCATACAAACCATCCCGCTCAGGTGTTCCCAACAGCCGATTTTTTCAACTTTAAACTGTTCAATTTCACCAAAAGTTGGCTACACCATCCGCCATCTTGAAAGTTTGACAGCTGATAGTTTTTCTATATACAACAGGATACTACCAATGTTTCTGCATCATCAGTTTTTTCATCCGGCGAATTCGGTAGAACAAAGTAACTCCTCAAAGTAGAGTCTGACCCAAAAATGCGAACATCGCTCGCGCCCAGTGTTGCCAACTCGAAGCGACTAAAATGGTCAAAACTCATTCGCATGGACCTCCTCTTCGATGTTACATCAAATTTTGATTCAAAATGTCATTATTTCTACTTTTCATGTTTTCGGGTAAAATCTCCGAAATTACCCGAAAAATTGGGAGTTTTTTTTTACCAAAAAAATCTTTTTATCATTCCACACGACCGCCTCATACAAAACATCCCGCTCAGGTGTTGCCATCAGTCCCATTTTTCGCTTTAAAAATTGCCCGAATTTGATCATTTCACAAGATGGCCGCCGCGCCATCCGCCATCTTTATTTTTTGACAGCTGATAGTTTTTCCACATACTACAGGATGCTGGCAACGTTTCTGCATCAGCAGTTTTGCCATGCAGCAAATTCGGTAGAACAATGTAACTCTCCAAAGTGGGGTCTGAAAACGGCCGAATTTCGAACGCCGATTCCGGGGCGGCCATCTTGTTTTTTTTTTTTTTCAACATTTTTTTTTTAATTTCTCGACACCCTCTTTCGTTCGAGCCATCTCCGAGGTTTCCAGCTGCCACCGTCGCGGAGATACGATTGCCGAAGGCGGCCATTTTGGATTTTTCGAAATTCGGCTCCGACACTTCTGCTCCGATTCGGCCAACTTAAACTTCCCCCATACACACCCCACCCCTAAAACGGCTCCTTCTAGGAGAACAATCATGTCAATGAGTCAGTCACCGTAATTTAGCTTTATAGTATATTGACTAGATGGAGCGTGGTGCGCGAGCTGCAAGCAGCTCGCGAGGGGGAGTTTTTACAAGGGGTTAAAAAAATATTTCGGAAAAAAAAAATTCATCAAAATTTCTCTAAGTCTTTTTCCATTCAAAATTTTTCAGAGTCCTTTTGAGGGAAAAGGTGCGCGAGCTGCAAGCAGCTCGCGTCTGGCTGTTGGTTTAAAAGGGGTTAAAAAAACAATTTAAATAAAAAAAAAATCATTAAAATTTTACTAAGTCTTTTTCCAACAAAGATATTTTTTCATTCAAAATTTGTCAGAGTCCTTTTGAGGGAAAAGGTGCGCGAGCTGCAAGCAGCTCGCGTCTGGCTGTTGGTTTCCAAGGGGTTAAAAAAAAATTTTTCAAAAAAAAAATTTTGAACAAAAAAATTTCATCAAAAAAATTTTCATTTTTCATTCAACATTTTTCAGAGTCCTTTTGAGGGAGAAGGTGCGCGAGCTGCAAGCAGCTCGCGTCTGGCTGTTGGTTTCAAAGGGGTTAAAAAAAATATTTTCAAAAAAAAAATTTTGAACAATATCATTTCATCAAAAAAATTTTCATCAAAATTTCTCTAAGTCTTTATTCCTTCAAAATTTGTCAGAGTCCTTTTTGGGGAGAAGGTGCGCGAGCTGCAAGCAGCTCGCGTCTGGCTGTTGGTTTCCAAGGGGTTAAAAAAAAAAATTACAAAAAAAAATTTTTGAACAAAAAATTTAAAAAACTATACCAGGCAACACTTTTCATCATTCTACACAAATCCTCCATACAAGTCACCCCGCTCAGATGTAGCTATATGTCATTTATTTCAACTTGAAAATTGGCAACTTTAAGAGTTGGCTACACCATCCGCCATCTTGAATTTCTGACAAGTGGCAATTTTTCTATATACTACAGGATACTACCAATGTTTCTGCATCATCAGTTTTTTCATCCGGCGAATTCGGTAGAACAAAGTAACTCCTCAAAGTAGAGTCTGACCAAAAATTCGAACATCGCTCGCGCCCAGTGTTGCCAATTCGAAGCAACGAAAATAGTCAAAAGTAGTTTGTATGGACCTGTTCTTTGATACTACACAAAATTTTGATTAGAAATGTCATTATTTATAGGGTTCACGTTTTTTGGGTAAAATCTCCGAAATTACCCGAAAAGTGGGGAGTTTTTTTTTTTCTTGCAACACCTTACTACCTGGCCTACATTCGTTCCATACAAACCATCCCGCTCAGGTGTTGCCAACAGCCGATTTTTTCATTTTTAAACTGTTCAATTTCACAAAGAGGTGGCTACACCGTCCGCCATCTTGAATTTCTGACAAGTCAAGGTTTTCCTATATACTACAGGATACTGGCAATGTTTCTGCATCATCAGTTTTTTCATACTTTGAATTCGGTAGAACAAAGACTTTTGAGTTAGTAGGGTCTGACCCAAAAATTCGAACATCGCTCGCGCCCAGTGTTGCCAACTCGAAGCGACTAAAATGGTCAAAACTCATTCGCATGGACCTCCTCTTCGATGTTGCACCAAATTTTGATTAGAAATGTCATTATTTCTACTTTTCAAGTTTTCGGGTAAAATCTCCGAAATTACCCGAAAAATGGGGAGTTTTTTTTTACCAAAAAAATCTTTTCATCATTCCACACGACCGCTTCATACAAAACATCCCGCTCGGGTGTTGCCATCAGGCTCATTTTTCGCTTTCAAAATTGCCCGAATTTGATCATTTCACAAGATGGCCGCCGCGCCATCCGCCATCTTTATTTTTTGACAGCTGATAGTTTTTCCACATACTGCAGGATGCTGGCAACGTTTCTGCATCAGCAGTTTTGTCATGCGGCAAATTCGGTAGAACAATGTAACTCTTCAAAGTGGGGTCTGAAAACGGCCGAATTTCGAACTCCGATTCCGGGGCGGCCATCTTGTTTTTTTTTTTTTTTCACAATTTTTTTTCAATTTCTCGATACCTTCTTTCGTTCGAGACATCTCCGAGGTTTCCAGCTGCCACCGTCGCGGAGATACGATTGCCGAATGCCGCCATCTTCGATTTTTCGAAATTCGGCTCCGACACTTCTGCTCCGATTTGGCCAACTTAAACTTCCTCCAAACACACCCCACTCCTAAAACGGCTCCTTCTAGGAGAACAATCATGTCAATCAGTGAGTCACCGTAATTTAGCTTTATAGTATATTGACTAGATGGAGCGTGGTGCGCGAGCTGCAAGCAGCTCGCGTGTTGAGGTAAAAATACAAGGGGTTAAAAAAAAAAAATTAAAAAAAAAAATTTTCGACAAAATTCTACAAGTCTTTTTTCGTTCAAAATTTTTCAGAGTCCTTTTGAGGGAGAAGGTGCACGAGCTGCAAGCAGCTCGCGTCTGGCTGTTGGTTTCAAAGGGGTTAAAAAAAAAAATTTCAAAAAAAAAATTTTGATCAAAAAAATTTCATCAAAAAAATTTTCATCAAAATATCTCTAAGTCTTTTTTCATTCAACATTTTTCAGAGTCCTTTTGAGGGAGAAGGTGCGCGAGCTGCAAGCAGCTCGCGTCTGGCTGTTGGTTTCAAAGGGGTTAAAAAAAAATTTTTCAAAAAAAAAATTTTGAACAAAAACATTTCATCAAAAAAATTTTCATCAAAATTTCTCTAAGTCTTTATTCCTTCAAAATTTGTCAGAGTCCTTTTTGGGGAGAAGGTGCGCGAGCTGCAAGCAGCTCGCGTCTGGCTGTTGGTTTCCAAGGGGTTAAAAAAAAAATTTACAAAAAAAAATTTTTGAACAAAAAATTTAAAAAACTATACCAGGCAACACTTTTCATCATTCTACACAAATCCTCCATACAAGTCACCCCGCTCAGATGTAGCTATATGTCATTTATTTCGACTTGAAAATTGGCAACTTTAAGAGTTGGCCACACCGTCCGCCATCTTTAATTTGTAACAAGTCATAGTTTTTCTATATACTACAGGATACTACAAATGTTTCTGCATCATCAGTTTTTTCATCCGGCGAATTCGGTAGAACAAAGTAACTCCTCAAAGTAGAGTCTGACCCAAAAAATTCGAACATCGCTCGCGCCCAGTGTTGCCAACTCGAAGCAACCGAAATGGTCTTAAGTCATTAGCATGGACATCCTCTTCGATGTTACACCAAATTTTGATTAGAAATGTCATTATTTATAGGGTTCACGTTTTTTGGGTAAAATCTCCGAATTTACCCGAAAAGTGGGGAGTTTTTTTTTTTCGTGCAACACTATACTGCTTGGCCTACATTCGCCCCATACAATCCATCCCGCTCAGGTGTTGCCAACAGTCGATTTTTTCAGTTTTAAACTGTTCAATTTCACAAATAGTTGGCCACACCATCCGCCATCTTTAATCTTTGACAGCTGATAGTTTTCCTATATACTACAGGATACTGGCAATGTTTCTGCATCAACAGTTTTTTCATCCGGCGAATTCGGTAGAACAAAGTAACTCCTCAAAGTAGAGTCTGACCCAAAAATGCGAACATTGCTCGCGCCCAGTGTTGCCAACTCGAAGCGACCGGAATGGTCAAAAGTCATTCGCATGGACCTCCTCTTCGATGTTGCACCAAATTTTGATTAGAAATGTCATTATTTCTACTTTTCAATTTTTCGGGTAAAATCTCCGAAATTACCCGAAAAATGGGGAGTTTTTTTTTACCATAAAAATCTTTTCATCGTTCCACACGACCGCCCCATACGAACCATCGCGCTCAGGTGTTGCCATCAGTCCCAATTTTCGCTTTAAAAATTTGCCGAATTTGATCATTTCACAAGATGGCCGCCGCGCCATCCGCCATCTTTAATTTTTGACAGTTGATAATTTTTCAACATACGACAGGACACTGGCAACGTTTCTGCATCAGCAGTTTTGTCATATGGCAAATTCGGTAGAACAATGTAACTCTTCAAAGTGGGGTCTGAAAACGGCCGAATTTCGAACGCCGATTCCGGGGCGGCCATCTTGTTTTTTTTTTTTTTAAACATTTTTTTTTCAATTTCTCGATACCCTCTTTCGTTCGAGCCATCTCCGAGGTTTCCAGCTGCCACCGTCGCGGAGATACGATTGCCGAAGGCGGCCATCTTGGATTTTTCGAAATTCGGCTCCGACACTTCTGCTCCGATTCGGCCAACTTAAACTTCCCCCAAACACACCCCACCCCTAAAACGACTCCTTCTAGGAGAACAATCATGTCAATCAGTCAGTCACCGGAATTTAGCTTTATAGTATATAGACTAGATTTTGCGTGCGGCGCGAGCTGCATGCAGCTCGCGTGTGGTTGTTGTAGCTGTTGTTATAAATTAGAACCCCTTAATCTTACAAGACCCTAAAAAACCCCTACAAACCCCTACCAACCCCTACAAACCCCTACCAACCCCTACAAACCCCTACAACCCCTACAAACCCTACAAACCCCTACAAACCCCTACAACCCCTACAACCCCTACAAACCCCTTCAAACCCCTACAACCCCTAAAACCCCTACAAACCCCTACAAACCCCTACAAACCCCTACAAACCCCTAAAAACCCCTACAACCCCTAAAAACCCCTACAAACCCCTACAAACCCCTACAAACCCCTACAAACCCCTACAACCCCTACAACCCCTAGAAACCCCTACAAACCCCTACAAACCCCTACAACCCCTAGAAACCCCTAAAAATCCCTACAAACCCCTACAAACCCCTACAAACCCCTACAACCCGTAAAAACCCCTAAAAACCCCTACAAACCCAAACAAACCCCTACAAACCCCTACAAACCCCTACAAACCCCTACAACCCCTAAAAATCCCTACAAACCCCTAAAAACCCCTACAACCCCTAAAAACCCCTACAAACCCCTACAAACCCCTTCAAACCCCTACAAACCCCTAAAAACCCCTACAACCCCTTAAAACCCCTTCAAACCCCTACAATTCCCTACAAACCCCTACAACCCCTACAACCCCTAGAAACCCCTACAAACCCCTACAAACCCCTACAACCCCTAGAAACCCCTAAAAATCCCTACAAACCCCTAGAAACCCCTACAAACCCCTACAACCCCTAAAAACCCCTAGAAACCCCTACAAACCCAAACAAACCCCTACAAACCCCTACAACCCCTACAAACCCCTACAAACCCCTACAAACCCCTAAAAACCCCTACAACCCCTAAAAACCCCTTCAAACCCCTACAAACCCCTAAAAACCCCTACAAACCCCTACAAACCCCTACAACCCCTAAAAACCCCTACAACCCCTAAAAACCCCTACAAACCCCTACAAACCCCTACAAACCCCTACAAACCCCTACAAACCCCTACAACCCCTACAACCCCTAGAAACCCCTACAAACCCCTACAAACCCCTACAACCCCTAGAAACCCCTAAAAATCCCTACAAACCCCTACAAACCCCTACAAACCCCTACAAACCCCTACAAACCCCTACAAACCCCTACAAACCCCTACAACCCCTACAACCCCTAGAAACCCCTACAAACCCCTACAAACCCCTACAACCCCTAGAAACCCCTAAAAATCCCTACAAACCCCTACAAACCCCTACAAACCCCTACAACCCGTAAAAACCCCTAAAAACCCCTACAAACCCAAACAAACCCCTACAAACCCCTACAACCCCTACAAACCCCTACAACCCCTAAATACCCCTACAAACCCCTACAAACCCCTACAAACCCCTACAACCCCTACAAACCCCTACAACCCCTACAAACCCCTACAAACCCCTACAAACCCCTACAACCCCTACAAACCCCTACAACCCCTAAAAACCCCTACAACCCCTACAAACCCCTAAAAACCACTACAACCCCTACAAACCCCTACAAACCTACAAACCCCTACAAACCCCTACAAACCTACAAACCCCTACAAACCCCTACAAACCTACAAACCCCTACAAACCCCTACCAACCCCTACAAACCCCTACAACCCCTAAAAACCCCTACAAACCCCTACAAACCCCTACAAACCCCTACAAACCCCTAAAAACCCCTACAACCCCTAAAAACCCCTACAAACCCCTACAAACCCCTACAAACCCCTACAAACCCCTACAAACCCCTACAACCCCTACAACCCCTAGAAACCCCTACAAACCCCTACAAACCCCTACAACCCCTAGAAACCCCTAAAAATCCCTACAAACCCCTACAAACCCCTACAAACCCCTACAACCCGTAAAAACCCCTAAAAACCCCTACAAACCCAAACAAACCCCTACAAACCCCTACAACCCCTACAAACCCCTACAACCCCTTAATACCCCTACAAACCCCTACAAACCCCTACAACCCCTAAAAATCCCTACAAACCCCTACAAACCCCTAAAAACCCCTACAACCCCTAAAAACCCCTACAAACCCCTACAAACCCCTACAAACCCCTACAAACCCCTAAAAACCCCTACAACCCCTAAAAACCCCTACAAACACCTACAAACCCCTACAAACCCCTACAAACCCCTACAAACCCCTACAACCCCTACAACCCCTAGAAACCCCTACAAACCCCTACAAACCCCTACAACCCCTAGAAACCCCTAAAAATCCCTACAAACCCCTACAAACCCCTACAAACCCCTACAACCCGTAAAAACCCCTAAAAACCCCTACAAACCCAAACAAACCCCTACAAACCCCTACAACCCCTACAAACCCCTACAACCCCTAAATACCCCTACAAACCCCTACAAACCCCTACAAACCCCTACAACCCCTACAAACCCCTACAACCCCTACAAACCCCTACAAACCCCTACAAACCCCTAAAAACCCCTACAACCCCTACAAACCCCTAAAAACCACTACAACCCCTACAAACCCCTACAAACCTACAAACCCCTACAAACCCCTACAAACCTACAAACCCCTACAAACCCCTACAAACCTACAAACCCCTACAAACCCCTACCAACCCCTACAAACCCCTACAACCCCTACAAACCCTACAAACCCCTACAATCCCTACAAACCCCTACAAACCCCTACAACCCCTACAAACCCCTACAAACCCCTACAAACCCCTACAAACCCCTACAAACCCCTACAACCCCTAAAACCCCTAAAACCCCTACAACCCCTTTAAACCCCTAAAAACCCCTACAACCCCTACAAACCCCTACAACCCCTACAAACCCCTACAAACCCCTACAACCCCTACAAACCCCTACAAACCCCTTTAAACCCCTACAACCTCTACATACTATGGCATTTGATTAGAAGTTTTTTTGCGTGCAAAAACTATGAAATAGTATAAAAAAAAAAACCTAACAACCTACCGAGGACCTGTGTATACTATGGCATGTGATTAGATTTTTTTTTGTGTAGATAATTTGTTTGTTTTTTGTTCGATATTTTTCATTGAGGCGCGAGCTGCAAGCAGCTCGCGTGGTAATAAAACAAAAAAAAAATCTCAAAGTCAAATTTCTGAATTGAAATTCCAACTTTTTTTATATTGTTATTACTCAATAAATGGAGGAAATCGTTTTGACCGGGAAACAGCTCTTGATACTGGTAACGGTTCAGTATGGATTTTCTCTGCAATACCGCATCAAATTGTAATCCATACTGTCATAATTTATATTATTTTCATGTTTTTGCAGAAAATTTCGGAAAATACCCGGAAAATGGTGATTTTTCTTTCACCAGGCAACACTTTTTGTCATTCTAAACAACCGCCCCATACAAGTTGTCCGGCTCGGGAGTTGCCAACAGCCTCATTTTTCACTTGGAAAATTTGGAAAATTTCATGTTTTTACAAAATGGCCGCCACAGCGACCGCCATCTTTTATTTTGAAAAAACGTATAGAATATTAAAGATGAAGCAGTGCACTGGCAACATTTCTGCATAAACAGAATTGCCATATGGCAACTTTGGTAGAAGGAAACTTGAACTCGTAGCCGAGTCGGACCCGAAAATTTAACTACTCGCATGCTCCCAGTGTTGCCAACTCACTGCAACCAAAATAGTCAAAAGTCACTCACATGGTCCTCTTCTTCAAGTCAACATCAAATTTTGATTCAAAATACCATTTTTTTTTTTTTTACATTTTATGGAAAATCTCGGAAAATACCCTAAAAATGGGGATTTTTTTTTAACCAGGCAACATTTTTCATCGTTTTACACAACGGCTCCATACAAGTTGTCCAGCTCGGGTGTTGCCAAAAGCCTCATTTTCCAGTTGTAAAATTCAGAAAATTTCATCTTTTTACAAAATGGCCGCCACAGCGTCCGCCATCTTTTATTTTGAAAAAACGAATAGAATGTCAAAGATTAAGCAAGGCACTGGCCACATTTCTGCATAAACAGAATTGCCATATGGCAATATTGGTAAAAGGAAACTTGAGCTCGTAGCCGAGTCGGACCCGAAAATTTCACTACTCGCATGCTCCCAGTGTTGCCAACTCAATGCAACCAAAATAGTCAAAAGTCACTCTCATGGTCCTCTCCTTCAAGTCTACATCAAATTTTGATTCAAAATACCATTTTTTTTTTTTTTTACATTTTATGGAAAATCTCGGAAAATACCCGCAAAATGGGGATTTTTTTTTCACCAGGCAACATTTTTCATTGTTTTACACAATGGCCCCATACAAGTCGTCCGGCTCGGGTGCTGCCAACAGCGTCATTTTCGGGTTAGAAAATTTTGAAAATTTCGTCTTTTTACAAAATGGCCGCCACAGCGTCAGCCATTTTGAATTTCGAAAAAATTAATAGAATGTCCAAGATGGAACAGTTCAGTGGCAACACTTGTGCATACTCAGAATTTGCGCATGGCAACTTTCGTAGTGGAAAAAAAATGAAAGTAGCCGAGTTGGGCCCAAAAAGAACACCTTCGCCTGCTCCCAGTGTTGCCAGCTAAGAGCGACTAAAATGGTCAAATGTAATTCGCATGGACCTCCTGAACGACACCTCATCAAATTTTGATTCAAATTGTATTTTTTTTAATTTTCATGTTTTTGGGGAAAATCTCGGAAAATACCCGGAAAATGGGGAATTTTTTTTCACCAGGCAACACTTTTCATCGTTTTACACAATGGTTCCATACAAGTCGTCCGGCTCGGGTGTTGCCAACAGCCTCATTTTTCACTTGGAAAATTTTGAAAATTTCGTCATTTTACAAAATGGCCGCCAAATTGACCATATTCAAAAATTTCAAAAAACGTATAGTTTTCCCATATTAAGCAGTTCACCGACAAGGTTTCTGCATAAACAAAATTTGAATTTGGAAACTTTCGTAGAAGGAATCTAGAGCTCGCGTAAGAGTCGGGCCCAAAACTTAAAAAGTTTGCTTTTTCCCAGTGTTGCCAAATTGAAAGCGACAAAAATGGTCAAATGTCATTCGCATGGACCTTCTAAACGATACCTCATCAAATTTTGATTCAAAATGTCAATATTTCTAATTTTCACTTTTTTGGGGAAAATCTCGGAAATTACCCGAAAAATGGGGAAAATTTTCTAGCTAGGCAACACTCTTCATCGTTCTACACAACCGCCCCATACAAGTCGTCCGGCTCGGGTGTTGCCAAATGCCTCATTTTTCACATGGAAAATTTTGAAAATTTTGTCTTTTTACAATATGGCCGCCAAATTGTCCGTATTCAAAAATTTCAAAAAACGTATAGTTTTCCCATATTAAGCAGTTCACCGACAAGGTTTCTGCATAAACAAAATTTAAATTTGGAAACTTTCGTAGAAGGAATCTAGAGCTCGCGTAAAAGTCGGGCCCAAAAATAAAAAAAGTTCGCCTGATTCCAGTGTTGCCAGCTGAGGGGGACAAAAATGGTCAAATGTCATTCGCATGGACCTTTTCAACGATACTGCATCAAATTTTGATTTAAAATGTCATTATTTCTACTTTTCACCTTTTTGGGGAAAATCTCGGAAATTACCCGAAAAATGGGGAAAATTTTCTCGCCAGGCAACACTCTTCACCGTTCTACACAACCGCCCGATACAAGTCTTCAGGCTTGGGTGTTGCCAACAGCGTCATTTTTGGGTTGGAAAATTTGGAAAATTTTTGCTTTTTACAAAATGGCCGCCACAGCGTCCGCCATTTTGAATTTCGAAAAAGCCGTACTTACACGTCATTCTACAGGATACTGGCAATTATTAAAGCAAAACAGATTCACCGTACGCCAATGTTGCCAGAACAAAGCACCCCGCCAAAGTAGAGTATGAAAATCGGTAAAATTCAAAGTCAAATTCCGAAGCCGCCATCTTGTTTTTTTTTTTTTTTTTTTCAAATTTTTTTAATTTTTTCCCGCCTTCTTTCTACCCTCCCATTTTGAAAACCCTACCTCTAACCGTTTAGGAGATGTCAAATCTGACAGCTGTCATTTTAGTTTTTTCGAAATGTCATTGCCTAATTCCTGGTGAGATTGACCCCCCCTAAACTTCCCCCAAACAAACCCCCCCCCTAAAACGACTCCTTCTAGGAGAACAACCATATCAATCAGTCACCGGGATTGAGCTTTATAATATATAGACTAGATTTTGCGTGCGGCGCGAGCTGCATGCAGCTCGCGTGAGGTTATCGTTGCTGTTGTAATTGTTATAAGCCCTTAACACAACCCTTACAACCCCTACAAACCTACAAACCCCTACAAACCCCTAAAAATCCCTACAACCCCTACAAACCCCTACAAACCCCTACAACCCCTACAAACCCCTTCAAACCCCTACAACCCCCTACAAACCCCTACAACCCCTACAAACCCCTACAACCCCTACAAACCCCTACAAACCCCTACAACCCCTAAAAACCCCTACAAACCCCTACAAACCCCTACAACCCCTACAACCCCTACAAACCCCTACAAACCCCTACAAACCCTACAAACCCCTACAAACCCCTACAACCCCTACAAACCCCTACAAACCCCTACAAACCCCTACAACCCCTACAAACCCCTACAACCCCTAAAAACCCCTACAAACCCCTACAACCCCTAAAAACCCCTACGAACCCCTACAAACCCCTACAAACCCCTACAAACCCCTACAAACCCCTACAAACCCCTACAAACCCCTACAAACCCCTACAAACCCCTACAACCCCTAGAAACCCCTACAAACCCCTACAAACCCCTAACACCCCTACAAAACCCTACAAACCCCTACAAACCCCTACAACCCCTACAAACCCCTACAAACCCCTACAACCCCTACAAACCCCTACAAACCCTTAAAACCCCTACAAACCCCTACAAACCCCTAAAAATCCCTACAACCCCTAAAAACCCCTACAACCCCTAAAGACCCCTACAAACCCCTACAAACCCCTACAACCCCTACAAACCCCTACAACCCCTACAAACCCTACAACCCCTAAAAACCCCTACAAACCCCTACAAACCCCTACAAACCCCTACAAACCCCTAGAAACCCCTACAAACCCCTACAACCCCTACAAACCCCTACAACCCCTACAAACCCCTACAAACCCCTACAACCCCTAAAAACCCCTACAAACCCCTAGAAACCCCTACAAACCCCTACAACCCCTAAAAACCCCTACAAACCCCTACAACCCCTAAAAACCCCTACAAACCCCTACAAACCCTAAAAACCCCTACAAACCCGTACAACCCCTAAAAACCCCTACAAACCCCTACAAACCCCTACAACCCCTACAAACCCCTAAAAACCCCTACAACCCCTAGAAACCCCTACAAACCCCTACAAACCCCTACAACCCCTAAAAACCCCTAAAAACCCCAACAAACCCCTAGAAACCCCTACAACCCCTAAAAACCCCTAAAAACCCCTACAAACCACTACAACCCCTACAAACCCCTACAACCCCTAAAAACCCCTACAAACCTACCAACCCCTACAAACCCCTACAACCCCTACAAACCCCTACAAACCCCTACAACCCCTACAAACCCCTACAACCCCTAAAAACCCCTACAAACCCCTACAACCCCTACAAACCCCTACAAACCCCTACAACCCCTAAAAACCCCTACAAACCCCTAGAAACCCCTACAAACCCCTAAAAACCCCTACAAACCCCTACAACCCCTAAAAACCCCTACAAACCCTAAAAACCCCTACAAACCCGTACAACCCCTAAAAACCCCTACAAACCCCTACAAACCCCTACAACCCCTACAAACCCCTAAAAACCCCTAGAAACCCCTAGAAACCCCTACAAACCCCTTCAAACCCCTACAACCCCTAAAAACCCCTAAAAACCCCTACAAACCCCTAGAAACCCCTACAACCCCTACAAACCCCTACAAACCCCTACAACCCCTAAAAACCCCTACAAACCCCTACAACCCCTACAACCTCTACAAACCCCTACAAACCCCTACAACCCCCTACAACCCCTACAAACCCCTTCAAACCCCTACAACCCCTAAAAACCCCTACAAACCCCTACAAACCCCTACAACCCCTAAAAACCCCTACAAACCCCTACAACCCCTACAAACCCCTACAAACCCCTACAGACCCCTACAACCCCTACAAACCCCTACAAACCCCTACAAACCCTAAAAACCCCTACAAACCCGTACAACCCCTAAAAACCCCTACAAACCCCTACAAACCCCTACAACCCCTACAAACCCCTAAAAACCCCTACAACCCCTAGAAACCCCTACAAACCCCTACAAACCCCTACAACCCCTAAAAACCCCTAAAAACCCCTACAAACCCCTACAAACCCCTACAAACCCCTACAAACCCCTACAACCCCTAAAAACCCCTACAAACCCCTACAAACCCCTACAAACCCCTACAACCCCTAAAAACCCCTACAAACCCCTACAACCCCTAAAAACCCCTACAAACCCCTACAACCCCTAAAAACCCCTACAAACCCCTAAAAACCCCTACAAACCCCTACAACCCCTACAAACCCCTACAAACCCCTACAACCCCTAAAAACCCCTACAAACCCCTAGAAACCCCTACAAACCCCTACAACCCCTAAAAACCCCTAAAAACCCCTACAACCCCTAAAAACCCCTACAAACCCCTACAAACCCTAAAAACCCCTACAAACCCGTACAACCCCTAAAAACCCCTACAAACCCCTACAAACCCCTACAACCCCTACAAACCCCTAAAAACCCCTAGAAACCCCTAGAAACCCCTACAAACCCCTTCAAACCCCTACAACCCCTAAAAACCCCTAAAAACCCCTACAAACCCCTAGAAACCCCTACAACCCCTACAAACCCCTACAAACCCCTACAACCCCTAAAAACCCCTACAAACCCCTACAACCCCTACAACCTCTACAAACCCCTACAAACCCCTACAACCCCCTACAACCCCTACAAACCCCTTCAAACCCCTACAACCCCTAAAAACCCCTACAAACCCCTACAAACCCCTACAACCCCTAAAAACCCCTACAAACCCCTACAACCCCTACAAACCCCTACAAACCCCTACAGACCCCTACAACCCCTACAAACCCCTACAAACCCCTACAAACCCCTACAAACCCCTACAAACCCTAAAAACCCCTACAACCCCTACAACCCCTACAAACCCCTACAAACCCCTAAAAACCCCTACAAACCCCTACAAACCCCTACAACCCCTACAAACCCCTACAAACCCCTACAACCCCTAAAAACCCCTACAAACCCCTACAACCCCTAAAAACCCCTACAAACCCCTACAAACCCCTACAACCCCTAAAAACCCCTACAAACCCCTACAAACCCCTACAACCCCTAAAAACCCCTACAAACCCCTACAAACCCCTACAAACCCCTACAACCCCTAAAAACCCCTACAAACCCCTACAAACCCCTACAAACCCCTACAACCCCTAAAAACCCCTACAAACCCCTACAACCCCTAAAAACCCCTACAAACCCCTAAAAACCCCTACAAACCCCTACAACCCCTACAAACCCCTACAAACCCCTACAACCCCTAAAAACCACTACAAACCCCTAGAAACCCCTACAAACCCCTACAACCCCTAAAAACCCCTAAAAACCCCTACAACCCCTAAAAACCCCTACAAACCCCTACAAACCCTAAAAACCCCTACAAACCCGTACAACCCCTAAAAACCCCTACAAACCCCTACAAACCCCTACAACCCCTACAAACCCCTACAACCCCTAGAAACCCCTACAAACCCCTACAAACCCCTACAACCCCTAAAAACCCCTACAACCCCTAGAAACCCCTACAACCCCTACAAACCCCTACAACCCCTAAAAACCCCTACAAACCCTTACAAACCCCTACAACCCCTACAACCTCTACAAACCCCTACAAACCCCTACAACCCCCTACAACCCCTACAAACCCCTTCAAACCCCTACAACCCCTAAAAACCCCTACAAACCCCTACAAACCCCTACAACCCCTAAAAACCCCTACAAACCCCTACAAACCCCTACAACCCCTACAAACCCCTAGAAACCCCTACAACCCCTACAAGCCCCTACAAACCCCTACAAACCCCTACAAACCCCTACAAACCTCTAAAAACCCCTACAACCCCTAAAAACCCCTAAAAACCCCTACAAACCCCTACAACCCCTAAAAACCCCTAAAAACCCCTACAAACCCCTAAAAACCCCTAGAAACCCTACAAACCCCTACAACCCCTACAAACCCCTACAAACCCCTAAAAACCCCTACAACCCCTACAAACCCCTACAAACCCCTACAACCCCTAAAAACCCCTACAACCCCTACAAACCCCTACAACCCCTACAAACCCCTACAACCCCTACAAACCCCTACAAACCCCTACAAACCCCTACAAACGCCTACAAACCCCTACAACCCCTAAAAACCCCTACAACCCCTACAAACCCCTACAACCCCTACAAACCCCTACAAACCCCTTCAACCCCTACAAACCCCTACAAACCCCTTTAAGCCCCTACAACCTCTACATACTATGGCATTTGATTAGAAGTTTTTTTCCGTGCAAAAACTATGAAATAGTATTAAAAAAAAAACCTAACAACCTACCGAGGACCTGTGTATACTATGGCATGTGATTAGATTTTTTTTTGTGTAGGTAATTTGTTTGTTTTTTGTTTGATATTTTTCATTGAGGCGCGAGCTGCAAGCAGCTCGCGTGGTAATAAAACAAAAAAAAATCTCAAAGTCAAATTTCTGAATTGAAATTCCAACTTTTTTTATATTGTTATTACTCAATAAATGGAGGAAATCGTTTTGACCGGGAAACAGCTCTTGGTACTGGTAACGGTTCAGTATGGATTTCCTCTGCAATACCGCATCAAATTGTAATCCATACTGTCATAATTTATATTATTTTCATGTTTTTGCGGAAAATCTCGGAAAATACCCGGAAAATGGTGATTTTTCTTTCACCAGGCAACATTTTTTGTCATTCTAAACAACCGCCCCATACAAGTTGTCCGGCTCGGGAGTTGCCAACAGCCTCATTTTTCACTTGGAAAATTTGGAAAATTTCATATTTTTACAAAATGGCCGCCACAGCGACCGCCATCTTTTATTTTGAAAAAACGAATAGAATATTAAAGATGAAGCAGTGCACTGGCAACATTTCTGCATAAACAGAATTGCCATATGGCAACTTTCGTAGAAGGAAACTTGAGCTCGTAGCCGAGTCGGACCCGAAAATTTCACTACTCGCATGCTCCCAGTGTTGCCAACTCACTGCAACCAAAATAGTCAAAAGTCACTCACATGGTCCTCTTCTTCAAGTCAACATCAAATTTTGATTCAAAATACCATTTTTTTTTTTTTTACATTTTATGGAAAATCTCGGAAAATACCCGAAAAATGGGGATTTTTTTTTAACCAGGCAACACTTTTCATCGTTTTACACAACGGCTCCATACAAGTTGTCCAGCTCGGGTGTAGCCAAAAGCCTCATTTTCCAGTTGTAAAATTCAGAAAATTTCATCTTTTTACAAAATGGCCGCCACAGCGTCCGCCATCTTTTATTTTGAAAAAACGAATAGAATGTCAAAGATTAAGCAGGGCACTGGCCACATTTCTGCATAAACAGAATTGCCATATAGCAACATTGGTAAAAGGAAACTTGAG
The DNA here is from genome assembly GCA_951392215.1 of Epirrita christyi. NCBI lineage: Eukaryota > Metazoa > Arthropoda > Insecta > Lepidoptera > Geometridae > Epirrita > Epirrita christyi. The sequence continues at coordinate 10,049,044 of OX595855.1, read as the reverse complement.
CTCGTAGCCGAGTCGGACCCGAAAATTTCACTACTCGCATGCTCCCAGTGTTGCCAACTCAATGCAACCAAAATAGTCAAAAGTCACTCTCATGGTCCTCTCCTTCAAGTCTGCATCAAATTTTGATTCAAAATGCCATTTTTTTTTTTTTTTACAATTTATGGAAAATCTCGGAAAATACCCGGAACATGGGGTTTTTTTTAAAACCAGGCAACATTTTTTATCGTTTTACACAATGGCCCCATACAAGTCATCCGGCTCGGGTGTTGCCAACAGCCTCATTTTTCACTTGGAAAATTTTGAAAATTTCGTCTTTTTACAAAATGGCCGCCACAGCGTCCGTTATTTTGAATTTCGAAAAACCAATAATTTTCCCATATGGAGCAGTTCAGTGGCAACACTTGTGCATACTCGGAATTTGCGTATGGCAACTTTCGTAGTGGAAAAATAAGGAAAGTAGCCGAGTCGGGCGCAAAAATAAAAAAAGTTCGCCTGATTCCAGTGTTGCTAGCTGACGGGGACAAAAATGGTCAAATGTCATTCGCATGGACCTTTTCAACGATACCACATCAAATTTTGATTCAAAATGTAAATATTTCTAATTTTCACATTTTTGGGGAAAATCTCGGAAATTACCCGAAAAATGGGGAAATTTTTCTCGCCAGGCAATACTCTTTACCGTTCTACACAACCGCTCCATACAAATTTTCAGGCTCGGGTGTTGCCAACAGCGTCATTTTCGGGTTGGAAAATTTGGAAAATTTTTGCTTTTTACAAAATGGCCGCCACAGCGTCCGCCATTTTGAATTTCGAAAAAATGAATAAAATACCTAATATGGAGCAGTTCAGTGGCAACACTTGTGCATACTCCGAATTCACGCATGGCAACTTTCGTAGAGGAAAAATATGGAAAGTAGCAGAGTCGGGCCCAAAACTTAAAAAGTTTGCTTTTTCCCAGTGTTGCCAAATTGAAAGCGACAAAAATGGTCAAATGTCATTCGCATGGAACTTTTCAACGATACTGCATCAAATTTTGATTTAAAATGTCATTATTTCTACTTTTCACCTTTTTGGGAAAAATCTCGGAAATTACCCGAAAAATGGGGAAAATTTTCTCGCCAGGCAACACTCTTTACCGTTCTACACAACCGCCCGATACAAGTCTTCAGGCTCGGGTGTTGCCAACAGCGTCATTTTTGGGTTGGAAAATTTGGAAAATTTTTGCTTTTTACAAAATGGCCGCCACAGCGTCCGCCATTTTAAATTTCGAAAAAGCCGTACTAACACGTCATTCTACAGGATACTGGCAATTATTGAAGCAAAACAGATTCACCGTACGCCAATGTTGCCAGAACAAAGCACCCCGCCAAAGTGGAGTATGAAAATCGGTAAAATTCAAAGTAAAATTCTGAAGCCGCCATCTTGTTTTTTTTTTTTTTTTTTCAATTTTTTTGAATTTTTTCCCCCCTTCTTTCTACCCTCCCATTTTGAAAACCCTACCTGTAACCGTTTAGGAGATGTCAAATCAGACAGCTGTCATCTTGGTTTTTTCGAAATGTCAATGCCTAATTCCTGGTGAGATTGACCCCCCCTACACTTCCCCCAAACAAACCCCCCCCCTAAAACGACTCCTTCTAGGAGAACAACCGTATCAATCAGTCACCGTTATTTAGCTTTATAATATATAGACTAGATTTTGCGTGCGGCGCGAGCTGCATGCAGCTCGCGTGTGGTTGTTGTAGCTGTTGTTATTAATTAGAACCCCTACTTGTCCCTACTAACCCCTACAAACCCCTAAAAACCCCTACAAACCCCTACAAACCCCTACAAACCCCTAAAAACCCCTAAAATCCCTACAACCCCTACAACCCCTATAAACCCCTACAAACCCCTACAAACCCTCAAACCCCTACAAACCCCTACAACCCCTACAAACCCCTACAAACCCCTACAAACCCCTACAAACCCCTACAACCCCTACAAACCCCTACAAACCCCTACAACCCCTACAAACCCCTACAAACCCTACAACCCCCTACAACCCCTACAAACCCTACAAACCCCTACAAACCCCTACAACCCCTACAAACCCCTACAATCCCTACAAACCCCTACAACCCCTACAAACCCCTACAAACCCCTACAACCCCTACAAACCCCTACAAACCCCTACAAACCCCTACAACCCCTAGAAACCCCTACAAACCCCTACAAACCCCTACAACCCCTAGAAACCCCTACAAACCCCTACAAACCCCTACAACCCCTAAATACCCCTACAAACCCCTACAACCCCTACAAACCCCTACAACCCCTAAAAACCCCTACAAACCCCTAGAAACCCCTACAAACCCCTACAAACCCCTACAACCCCTAAAAACCCCTACAAACCCCTACAAACCCCTACAAACCCCTACAACCCCTAAAAACCCCTACAAACCCCTACAAACCCCTACAAACCCCTACAACCCCTAAAAACCCCTACAACCCCTAGAAACCCCTACAAACCCCTACAAACCCCTACAAACCCCTACAACCCCTGAAAACCCCTACAAACCCCTACAAACCCCTACAACCCCTAGAAACCCCTACAAACCCCTACAAACCCCTACAAACCCCTACAAACCCCTACAAACCTACAAAACCCTACAACCCCTACAACCTCTACATACTATGGCATGTGATTATAAGTTTTCTTGCGTGCAAATACTATAAAATAGTATAAAAAAAAAACCTAACAACCTACCGAGGGCCTGTGATAAGAAGTTTTTTTTGTGTAGGTAATTTGTTTGTTTTTTGTTCGATATTTTTCATTGAGGCGCGAGCTGCAAGCAGCTCGCGTGGTAATAAAAAAGAAAAAAAACTTATAGTCAAATTTCTGATTTGAAATTCCAACTTTTTTTATATTGTTATCACCCAAAAAATGGAGGAAATCGTTTTGACCGGGAAACAGCTCTTGATACTGGTAATGGTTCAGTGTGGATTTCCTCTGCAGTACCGCATCAAATTGTAATCCATACTGTCATAATTTATATTATTTTCATGTTTTTGCGGAAAATTTCAGAAAATACCCAGAAAATGGTGATTTTTCTTTCACCAGGCAACACTTTTTGTCATTCTAAACAACCGCCCCATATAAGTTGTCCGGCTCGGGAGTTGCCAACAGCCTCATTTTTCACTTGGAAAATTTGGAAAATTTCATATTTTTACAAAATGGCCGCCACAGCGACCGCCATCTTTTATTTTGAAAAAACGAATAGAATATTAAAGATGAAGCAGTGCACTGGCAACATTTCTGCATAAACAGAATTGCCATATGGCAACTTTGGTAGAAGGAAACTTGAACTCGTAGCCGAGTCGGACCCGAAAATTTCACTACTCGCATGCTCCCAGTGTTGCCAACTCACTGCAACCAAAATAGTCAAAAGTCACTCACATGGTCCTCTTCTTCAAGTCAACATCAAATTTTGATTCAAAATACCATTTTTTTTTTTTTTACATTTTATGGAAAATCTCGGAAAATACCCGAAAAATGGGGATTTTTTTTAACCAGGCAACACTTTTCATCGTTTTACACAACGGCTCCATACAAGTTGTCCAGCTCGGGTGTTGCCAAAAGCCTCATTTTCCAGTTGTAAAATTCAGAAAATTTCATCTTTTTACAAAATGGCCGCCACAGCGTCCGCCATCTTTTATTTTGAAAAAACGAATAGAATGTCACAGATTAAGCAGGGCACTGGCCACATTTCTGCATAAACAGAATTGCCATATGGCAACATTGGTAAAAGGAAACTTGAGCTCGTAGCCGAGTCGGACCCGAAAATTTCACTACTCGCATGCTCCCAGTGTTGCCAACTCAATGCAACCAAAATAGTCAAAAGTCACTCTCATGGTCCTCTCCTTCAAGTCTACATCAAATTTTGATTCAAAATACCATTTTTTTTTTTTTTACATTTTATGGAAAATCTCGGAAAATACCCGGAAAATGGGGATTTTTTTTTCACCAGGCAATATTTTTCATTGTTTTACACAATGGCCCCATACAAGTCGTCCGGCTCGGGTGTTGCCAACAGCGTCATTTTCGGGTTAGAAAATTTTGAAAATTTCGTCTTTTTACAAAATGGCCGCCACAGCGTCCGCCATTTTGAATTTCGAAAAAACTAATAGAATGTCCAAGATGGAACAGTTCAGTGGCAACACTTGTGCATACTCAGAATTTGCGCATGGCAACTTTCGTAGTGGAAAAAAAATGAAAGTAGCCGAGTTGGGCCCAAAAAGAACACCTTCGCCTGCTCCCAGTGTTGCCAGCTAAGAGCGACTAAAATGGTCAAATGTCATTCGCATGGACTTCCTGAACGACACCTCATCAAATTTTGATTCAAATTGTATTTTTTTTAATTTTCATGTTTTTGGGGAAAATCTCGGAAAATACCCGGAAAATGGGGATTTTTTTTTCACCAGGCAACACTTTTCATCGTTTGACACAATGGCCCCATACAAGTCGTCCGGCTCGGGTGTTGCCAACAGCCTCATTTTTCACTTGGAAAATTTTGAAAATTTCGTCATTTTACAAAATGGCCGCCAAATTGACCATATTCAAAAATTTCAAAAAACGTATAGTTTTCCCATATTAAGCAGTTCACCGACAAGGTTTCTGCATAAACAAAATTTGAATTTGGAAACTTTCGTAGAAGGAATCTAGAGCTCGCGTAAGAGTCGGGCCCAAAACTTAAAAAGTTTGCTTTTTCCCAGTGTTGCCAAATTGAAAGCGACAAAAATGGTCAAATGTCATTCGCATGGACCTTTTAAACGATACCTCATCAAATTTTGATTCAAAATGTCAATATTTCTAATTTTCACTTTTTTGGGGAAAATCTCGGAAATTACCCGAAAAATGGGGAAAATTTTCTAGCCAGGCAACACTCTTCATCGTTCTACACAACCGCCCCATACAAGTCGTCCGGCTCGGGTGTTGCCAAATGCCTCATTTTTCACATGGAAAATTTTGAAAATTTTGTCTTTTTACAATATGGCCGCCAAATTGTCCGTATTCAAAAATTTCAAAAAACGTATAGTTTTCCCATATTAAGCAGTTCACCGACAAGGTTTCTGCATAAACAAAATTTAAATTTGGAAACTTTCGTAGAAGGAATCTAGAGCTCGCGTAAAAGTCGGGCCCAAAAATAAATAAAGTTCGCCTGATTCCAGTGTTGCCAGCTGAGGGGAACAAAAATGGTCAAATGTTATTCGCATTGACCTTTTCAACGATACTGCATCAAATTTTGATTTAAAATGTCATTATTTCTACTTTTCACCTTTTTGGGGAAAATCTCGGAAATTACCCGAAAAATGGGGAAAATTTTCTCGCCAGGCAACACTCTTCACCGTTCTACACAACCGCCCGATACAAGTCTTCAGGCTCGGGTGTTGCCAACAGCGTCATTTTTGGGTTGGAAAATTTGGAAAATTTTTGCTTTTTACAAAATGGCCGCCACAGCGTCCGCCATTTTGAATTTCGAAAATGCCGTATTTACACGTCATTCTACAGGATACTGGCAATTATTGAAACAAAACAGATTCACCGTACGCCAATGTTGCCAGAACAAAGCACCGCGCCAAAGTAGACTCTGAAAATGGCAAAATTTCAAAGAGCTATTCCCACGTCGCCATTTTGTTTTTTTTTTTTTTTTTTTATTTTTTTTTAATTTTTCTTGCTTCTCTATAGGATGCACAACTTTTGAAAACCCTACCTAGCACCGCTTGGGAGCTGTCAAATCTGACAGCTGTCATTTCGAAAAATTCAAAATTCGAATCCGACACTTCTGTTCACTTTCACCCCCCCTAAACTTCCCTCAAACAAACCCCCCCCCTAAACCGACTCCTTCTAGGAGAACAACCATGTCAATCAGTCACCGTTATTTAGCTTTATAATATATAGACTAGATTTTGCGTGCGGCGCGAGCTGCATGCAGCTCGCGTGTGGTTGTTGTAGCTGTTGTTATTAATTAGAACCCCTACTTGTCCCTACTAACCCCTACAAACCCCTAAAAACCCCTACAAACCCCTACAAACCTACAAACCTACAAACCCCTACAAACCCCTACAAACCCCTACAAACCCCTAAAAACCCCTACAACCCCTACAAACCCCTACAAACCCCTACAACCCCTAGAAACCCCTACAACCCCCTACAAACCCCTACAAACCCCTACAACCCCTAGAAACCCCTACAAACCCCTACAACCCCTAGAAACCCCTAAAAATCCCTACAAACCCCTACAAACCCCTACAACCCCTAAAAACCCCTAAAAACCCCTACAAACCCCAACAAACCCCTACAACCCCTACAAACCCCTACAAACCCCTACAACCCCTAAAAACCCCTACAAACCCCTACAAACCCCTACAACCCCTACAAACCCCTACAACCCCTACAAACCCCTACAAACCCCTACAAACCCCTAAAAACCCCTACAACCCCTACAAACCCCTACAAACCCCTAAAAACCACTACAACCCCTACAAACCCCTACAAACCTACAAACCCCTACAAACCCCTACAAACCCCTACAAACCCCTACAAACCCCTACAACCCCTACAAACCCCTACAAACCCCTACAAACCCCTACAACCCCTAAAAACCCCTACAAACCCCTACAACCCCTACAAACCCCTACAAACCCCTACAACCCCTACAAACCCCTACAAACCCCTACAACCCCTACAAACCCCTACGAACCCCTACAAACCCCTAAAAACCCCTACAAACCCCTACAAACCCCTACAACCCCTAGAAACCCCTACAACCCCTACAAACCCCTACAAACCCCTACAACCCCTAAAAATCCCTACAAACCCCTACAATTCCCTAAAAACCCCTACATCCCCTAAAAACCCCTACAAACCCCTACAAACCCCTAAAAACCCCTACAACCCCTAAAAACCCCTACAAACCCCTACAAACCCCTACAAACCCCTACAACCCCTACAACCCCTAGAAACCCCTACAAACCCCTACAACCCCTAGAAACCCCTAAAAATCCCTACAAACCCCTACAAACCCCTACAACCCCTACAAACCCCTACAAACCCCTACAAACCCCTACAAACCCCTACAACCCCTAAAAACCCCTACAACCCCTACAAACCCCTAAAATCCCCTACAACCCCTACAAACCCCTACAACCCTTACAAACCCCTACAAACCCCTACAAACCCCTACAAACCCCTTTGACCCCTACAACCTCTACATACTATGGCATTTGATTAGAAGTTTTTTTGCGTGCAAAAACTATGAAATAGTATAAAAAAAAAAACCTAACAACCTACCGAGGACCTGTGTATACTATGGCATGTGATTAGATTTTTTTTTGTGTAGGTAATTTGTTTGTTTTTTGTTCGATATTTTTCATTGAGGCGCGAGCTGCAAGCAGCTCGCGTGGTAATAAAACAAAAAAAAAATCTCAAAGTCAAATTTCTGAATTGAAATTCCAACTTTTTTTATATTGTTATTACTCAATAAATGGAGGAAATCGTTTTGACCGGGAAACAGCTCTTGATACTGGTAACGGTTCAGTATGGATTTCCTCTGCAATACCGCATCAAATTGTAATCCATACTGTCATAATTTATATTATTTTCATGTTTTTGCGGAAAATCTCGGAAAATTCCCGGAAAATGGTGATTTTTCTTTCACCAGGCAACACTTTTTGTCATTCTAAACAACCGCCTCATACAAGTTGTCCGGCTCGGGAGTTGCCAACAGCCTCATTTTTCACTTGGAAAATTTGGAAAATTTCATATTTTTACAAAATGGCCGCCACAGCGACCGCCATCTTTTATTTTGAAAAAACGAATAGAATATTAAAGATGAAGCAGTGCACTGGCAACATTTCTGCATAAACAGAATTGCCATATGGCAACATTGGTAAAAGGAAACTTGAGCTCGTAGCCGAGTCGGACCCGAAAATTTCACTACTCGCATGCTCCCAGTGTTGCCAACTCAATGCAACCAAAATAGTCAAAAGTCACTCTCATGGTCCTCTCCTTCAAGTCTACATCAAATTTTGATTCAAAATACCATTTTTTTTTTTTTTACATTTTATGGAAAATCTCGGAAAATACCCGGAAAATGGGGATTTTTTTTTAACCAGGCAACACTTTTTATCGTTTTACACAACGGCTCCATACAAGTTGTCCAGCTCGGGTGTTGCTAAAAGCCTCATTTTCCAGTTGTAAAATTCAGAAAATTTCATCTTTTTACAAAATGGCCGCCACAGCGTCCGCCATCTTTTATTTTGAAAAAACGAATAGAATGTCAAAGATTAAGCAGGGCACTGGCCACATTTCTGCATAAACAGAATTGCCATATGGCAACATTGGTAAAAGGAAACTTGAGCTCGTAGCCGAGTCGGACCCGAAAATTTCACTACTCGCATGCTCCCAGTGTTGCCAACTTAATGCAACCAAAATAGTCAAAAGTCACTCTCATGGTCTTCTCCTTCAAGTCTACATCAAATTTTGATTCAAAATACCATTTTTTTTTTTTTACATTTTATGGAAAATCTCGGAAAATACCCGGAAAATGGGGAATTTTTTTTCACCAGGCAACATTTTTCATTGTTTTACACAGTGACCCTATACAAGTCGTCCGGCTCGGGTGTTGCCAACAGCGTCATTTTCGGGTTAGAAAATTTTGAAAATTTCGTCTTTTTACAAAATGGCCGCCACAGCGTCCGCCATTTTGAATTTCGAAAAAACTAATAGAATGTCCAAGATGGAACAGTTCAGTGGCAACACTTGTGCATACTCATAATTTGCGCATGGCAACTTTCGTAGTGGAAAAAAAATGAAAGTAGCCGAGTTGGGCCCAAAAAGGACACCTTCGCCTGCTCCCAGTGTTGCCAGCTAAGAGCAACTAAAATGGTCAAATGTCATTCGCATGGACCTCCTGAACGAAACCTCATCAAATTTTGATTCAAATTGTATTTTTTTTAATTTTCATGTTTTTGGGGAAAATCTCGGAAAATACCCGGAAAATGGGGAATTTTTTTTCACCAGGCAACACTTTTCATCGTTTTACACAATGGCCCTTTACAAGTCGTCCGGCTCAGGTGTTGCCAACAGCCTCATTTTTAACTTGGAAAATTTTGAAAATTTCGTCATTTTACAAAATGGCCGCCAAATTGACCATATTCAAAAATTTCAAAAAACGTATAGTTTTTCCATATTAAGCAGTTCACCGACAAGGTTTCTGCATAAACAAAATTTGAATTTGGAAACTTTCGTAGAAGGAATCTAGAGCTCGCGTAAGAGTCGGGCCCAAAACTTAAAAAGTTTGCTTTTTCCCAGTGTTGCCAAATTGAAAGCGACAAAAATGGTCAAATGTCATTCGCATGGACCTTTTAAACGATACCACATCAAATTTTGATTCAAAATGTCAATATTTCTAATTTTCACTTTTTTGGGGAAAATCTCGGAAATTACCCGAAAAATGGGGAAAATTTTCTAGCCAGGCAACACTCTTCATCGTTCTACACAACCGCCCCATACAAGTCGTCCGGCTCGGGTGTTGCCAAATGCCTCATTTTTCACATGGAAAATTTTGAAAATTTTGTCTTTTTACAATATGGCCGCCAAATTGTCCGTATTCAAAAATTTCAAAAAACGTATAGTTTTCCCATATTAAGCAGTTCACCGACAAGGTTTCTGCATAAACAAAATTTGAATTTGGAAACTTTCGTAGAAGGAATCTAGAGCTCGCGTAAAAGTCGGGCCCAAAAATAAAAAAAGTTCGCCTGATTCCAGTGTTGCCAGCTGAGGGGGACAAAAATGGTCAAATGTCATTCGCATGGACCTTTTCAACTATACTGCATCAAATTTTGATTTAAAATGTCATTATTTCTACTTTTCACCTTTTTGGGGAAAATCTCGGAAATTACCCGAAAAATGGGGAAAATTTTCTCGCCAGGCAACATTCTTTACCGTTCTACACGACCGCCCCATACAAGTATTCAGGCTCGGGTGTTGCCAACAGCGTCATTTTTGGGTTGGAAAATTTGGAAAATTTTTGCTTTTTACAAAATGGCCGCCACAGCGTCCGCCATTTTGAATTTCGAAAAAGCCGTACTTACACGTCATTCTACAGGATACTGGCAATTATTGAAGCAAAACAGATTCACCGTACGCCAATGTTGCCAGAACAAAGCACCCCGCCAAAGTGGAGTATGAAAATCGGTAAAATTCAAAGTCAAATTCCGAAGACGCCATCTTTTTTTTTTTTTTTTTTTTTCAAATTTTTTTAATTTTTTTCCCCCCTCTTTCTACCCTCCCATTTTGAAAACCCTACCTGTAACCGTTTAGGAGATGTCAAATCTGACAGCTGTCATCTTGGTTTTTTCGAAATGTCAATGCCTAATTCCTGGTGAGATTGACCCCCCCTAAACTTCCCCCAAACATACCCCCCCCCTAAACCGACTCCTTCTAGGAGAACAACCGTATCAATGAGTCACCGTTATTTAGCTTTATAATATATAGATAGACTAGATTTTGCGTGCGGCGCGAGCTGCATGCAGCTCGCGTGAGGTTATCGTTGCTGTAGGAATTAATTAGAACTCCTACGAACCCCTACAAACCCCTACAAACCCCTAAAAACCCCTAGAAACCCCTACAAACCCCTACAACCCCTACAAACCCCTACAACCCCTGCAAACCCCTACAACCCCTACAAACCCCTAAAAACCCCTACAACCCCTACAAACCCCTACAAACCCCTACAACCCCTACAAACCCCTACAAACCCCTAAAAACCCCTACATACCCCTAAAAACCCCTACAAACCCCTACAAACCCCTACAAACCCCTACAACCCCTAAAATCCCCTACAACCCCTACAACCCCTACAACCCCTAAAAACCCCTACAAACCCCTACAAACTCCTACAATCCCTACAAACCCCTACAACCCCTACAAACTCCTACAAACCCCTACAAACTCCTACAAACCCCTACAAACCCAAACAACCCCTACAAACCCCTACAAACCCCTACAACCCCTACAAACCCCTACAAACCCCTACAACCCCTACAAACCCCTAAAAACCCCTATAAATCCCTAGAAACCCCTACAACCCCTACAAACCCCTACAAACCCCTACAACCCCAAAAAACCCCTACAAACCCCTACAGACCCTACAAAACCCCAACAAACCCCTACAAAACCCCTACAACCCCTACAAACCCCTACAAAACCCCAACAAACCCCTACAAAACCCTACAACCCCTACAAACCCCTACAAATCCCTACAAACCCCTACAATCCCTACAACCCCTAAAAACCCCTACAAACCCCTTCAACCCCTACAAACTCCTACAACCCCTAGAACCCCTACAAACCCCTACAACCCCTACAACCCCTAAAAACCCCTACAAACCCCTACAAACCCCTACAAACCCCTACAACCCCTAAAAACCCCTACAAACCCCTAAAAACCCCTACAAACCCCTACAACCCCTACAAATCCCTACAAACCCCTACAACCCCTACAACCCCTAGAAACCCCTACAACCCCTACAACCCCTACAACCCCTACAAACTCCTACAACCCCTACAACCCCTACAAATCTACAAACCCCTACAACCCCTACAAACCCCTACAACCCCTACAAACCCTTACAACCCCTACAAACCCCTACAACCCCTACAAACCCCTACAACTCCTACAAACCCCTAAAAACCCCTACAACCCCTACAACCCCTACAACCCCTACAACCCCTACAACCCCTACAACCCCTACAACCCCTACAAACTCCTACAACCCCTAGAACCCCTACAAACCCCTACAACCCCTACAACCCCTAAAAACCCCTACAAACCCCTACAAACCCCTACAAACCCCTACAACCCCTAAAAACCCCTACAAACCCCTAAAAACCCCTACAAACCCCTACAACCCCTACAAATCCCTACAAACCCCTACAACCCCTACAACCCCTAGAAACCCCTACAACCCCTACAACCCCTACAACCCCTACAAACTCCTACAACCCCTACAACCCCTACAACCCCTACAACCCCTACAAACTCCTACAACCCCTAGAACCCCTAGAACCCCTACAACCCCTACAAACCCCTAAAAACCCCTATAAATCCCTAGAAACCCCTACAACCCCTAAAAACCCCTACAAACCCCTACAAACCCCTACAACCCCTAGAAACCCCTAAAAATCCCTACAAACCCCTACAAACCCCTACAAACCCCTACAACCCCTAAAATCCCCTACAACCCCTACAAACCCCTACAAACCCCTACAACCCCTACAAACCCCTACAAACCCCTACAAACCCCTACAACCCCTACAAACCCCTACAAACCCCTACAAACCCCTACAACCCCTACGAACCCCTACAACCCCTACAAACTCCTACAAACCCCAACAACCCCTAAAAACCCCTACAAACCCCTACAAACCCCTACAACCCCTACAAACCCTAAAAACCCCTACAAACCCCTACAAACCCCTACAAACCCCTACAACCCCTACAAACCCCTACAACCCCTACAAACCCCTACAAACCCCTACAAACCCCTACAACCCCTACAAACCCCTACAAACCCCTACAACCCCTAGAAACCCCTACAAACCCCTACAAACCCCTACAAACCCCTACAAATCCCTACAAACCCCTACAACCCCTAAAAACCCCTACAAACCCCTACAAACCCCTACAAACCCCTACAACCCCTACAAACCCCTACAACCCCTACAAACCCCTACAAAACCCTACAAACCCCTACAAACCCCTACAACCCCTACAAACCCCTACAAACCCCTACAAACCCCTACAAACCCCTACAAACCCCTACAACCCCTACAAACCCCTACAACCCCTACAAACCCCTACAAACCCCTACAACCCCTAAAAACCCCTACAAACCCCTACAAACTCCTACAAACCCCTACAACCCCTAGAAACCCCTACAAACCCCTACAAACCCCTACAACCCCTACAAACCCCTAAAAACCCCTATAAATCCCTAGAAACCCCTACAACCCCTAAAAACCCCTACAAACCCCTACAAACCCCTACAACCCCTAGAAACCCCTAAAAATCCCTACAAACCCCTACAAACCCCTACAAACCCCTACAACCCCTAAAATCCCCTACAAACCCCTACAACCCCTACAAACCCCTACAAACCCCTACAACCCCTACAAACCCCTACAAACCCCTACAAACCCCTACAACCCCTAAAACCCCTACAACCCCTACAAACCCCTACAACCCCTACAAACCCCTACAACCCCTACAAACCCCTACAACCCCTACAAACCCCTACAAACCCCTACAACCCCTAGAAACCCCTAAAAATCCCTACAAATTCCTACAAACCCCTACAAACCCCTACAACCCCTAAAATCCCTAAAATCCCCTACAAACCCCTACAACCCCTACAAACCCCTACAAACCCCTACAAACCCCTACAACCCCTAAAACCCCTACAACCCCTACAAACCCCTACAACCCCTACAAACCCCTACAACCCCTACAAACCCCTACAACCCCTACAAACCCCTACAAACCCCTACAAACCCCTACAAACCCCTACAACCCCTAAAACCCCTACAACCCCTACAAACCCCTACAACCCCTACAAACCCCTAAAAACCCCTACAACCCCTACAAACCCCTACAACCCCTACAAACCCCTACAAACCCCTACAACCCCTACAAACCCCTACAAACCCCTTTAAACCCCTACAACCTCTACATACTATGGCATTTGATTAGAAGTTTTTTTGCGTGCAAAAACTATGAAATAGTATAAAAAAAAAACCTAACAACCTACCGAGGACCTGTGTATACTATGGCATGTGATTAGATTTTTTTTTGTGTAGGTAATTTGTTTGTTTTTTGTTCGATATTTTTCATTGAGGCGCGAGCTGCAAGCAGCTCGCGTGGTAATAAAACAAAAAAAAAATCTCAAAGTCAAATTTCTGAATTGAAATTCCAACTTTTTTTATATTGTTATTACTCAATAAATGGAGGAAATCGTTTTGACCGGGAAACCGCTCTTGATACTGGTAACGGTTCAGTATGGATTTCCTGTGCAATACCGCATCAAATTGTAATCCATACTGTCATAATTTATATTATTTTCATGTTTTTGCGGAAAATCTCGGAAAATACCCGGAAAATGGTGATTTTTCTTTCACCAGGCAACACTTTTTGTCATTCTAAACAACCGCCCCATACAAGTTGTCCGGCTCGGGAGTTGCCAACAGCCTCATTTTTCACTTGGAAAATTTGGAAAATTTCATATTTTTACAAAATGGCCGCCACAGCGACCGCCATCTTTTATTTTGAAAAAACGAATAGAATATTAAAGATGAAGCAGTGCACTGGCAACATTTCTGCATAAACAGAATTGCCATATGGCAACTTTGGTAGAAGGAAACTTGAACTCGTAGCCGAGTCAGACCCGAAAATTTCACTACTCGCATGCTCCCAGTGTTGCCAACTCACTTCAACCAAAATAGTCAAAAGTCACTCACATGGTCCTCTTCTTCAAGTCAACATCAAATTTTGATTCAAAATACCATTTTTTTTTTTTTACATTTTATGGAAAATCTCGGAAAATACCCGAAAAATGGGGATTTTTTTTTAACCAGGCAACACTTTTCATTGTTTTACACAACGGCTCTATACAAGTTGTCCAGCTCGGGTGTTGCCAAAAGCCTCATTTTCCAGTTGTAAAATTCAGAAAATTTCATCATTTTACAAAATGGCCGCCACAGCATCCGCCATCTTTTATTTTGAAAAAACGAATAGAATGTTAAAGATTAAGCAGGGCACTGGCCACATTTCTGCATAAACAGAATTGCCATATGGCAACATTGGTAAAAGGAAACTTGAGCTCGTAGCCGAGTCGGACCCGAAAATTTCACTACTCGCATGCTCCCAGTGTTGCCAACTCAATGCAACCAAAATAGTCAAAAGTCACTTTCATGGTCCTCTCCTTCAAGTCTACATCAAATTTTGATTCAAAATACCATTTTTTTTTTTTTTTACATTTTATGGAAAATCTCGGAAAATACCCGGAAAATGGGGATTTTTTTTTCACCATGCAACATTTTTCATCGTTTTACACAATGGCCCCATACAAGTCGTCCGGCTCGGGTGTTGCCAACAGCGTCATTTTCGGGTTAGAAAATTTTGAAAATTTCGTCTTTTTACAAAATGGCCGCCACAGCGTCCGCCATTTTGAATTTCAAAAAACCAATAATTTTCCCATATGGAACAATTCAGTGGCAACACTTGTGCATACTCAGAATTTGCGCATGACAACTTTCGTAGTGGAAAAATAAGGAAAGTAGCCGAGTCGGGCCCAAAAATTACAAAGTTCGCCTTATCCTAGTGTTGCCAGCTGAGGGGGACAAAAATGGTCAAATGTCATTTGCATGGACCTTTTCAACGATACTACATCAAATTTTGATATAAAATGTCATTATTTCTACTTTTCACCTTTTTGAGGAAAATCTCGGAAATTACCCCAAAAATGGGAAAAATTTTCTCGCCAGGCAACACTCTTTACTGTTCTTCACAACCGTCCCATACAAGTCTTCCGGCTCGGGTGTTGCCAACAGCCTCATTTTCCAGTTGTAAAATTCAGAAAATTTCGTCTTTTTACAAAATGGCCGCTAAATTGACCATATTCAAAAATTTCAAAAAACGTATAGTTTTCCCATATTAAGCAGTTCACCGACAAGGTTTCTGCATAAACAAAATTTGAATTTGGAAACTTTCGTAGAAGGAATCTAGAGCTCGCGTAAGAGTCGGGCCCAAAACTTAAAAAGTTTGCTTTTTCCCAGTGTTGCCAAATTGAAAGCGACAAAAATGGTCAAATGTCATTCGCATGGACTTTTTAAACGATACCTCATCAAATTTTGATTCAAAATGTCAATATTTCTAATTTTCACTTTTTTGGGGAAAATCTCGGAAATTACCCGAAAAATGGGGAAAATTTTCTAGCCAGGCAACACTCTTCATCGTTCTACACAACCGCCCCATACAAGTCGTCCGGCTCGGGTGTTGCCAAATGCCTCATTTTTCACATGGAAAATTTTGAAAATTTTGTCTTTTTACAAAATGGCCGCTATGTTGTCCGTATTCAAAAATTTCAAAAAACGTATAGTTTTCCCATATTAAGCAGTTCAACGACAAGGTTTCTGCATACACAAAATTTGAATTTGGAAACTTTCGTAGAAGGAATCTAGAGCTCGCGTAAAAGTCGGGCCCAAAAATAAAAAAAGTTCGCCTGATTCCAGTGTTGCCAGCTGAGGGGAACTAAAATGGTCAAATGTCATTCGCATGGACCTTTTAAACGATACCACATCAAATTTTGATTTAAAATGTCGTTATTTCTACTTTTCACCTTTTTGGGGAAAATCTCGGAAATTACCCGAAAAATGGGGAAAATTTTCTCGCCAGGCAACACTCTTCACCGTTCTACACAACCGCCCTATACAAGTCGTCCGGCTCGGGTGTTGCCAACAGCGTCATTTTCGGGTTGGAAAATTTGAAAAATTTTTGCTTTTTACAAAATGGCCGCCACAGCGTCCGCCATTTTGAATTTCGAAAAAGCCGTACTTACACGTCATTCAACAGGATACTGGCAATTATTGAAGCAAAACAGATTCACCGTACGCCAATGTTGCCAGAACAAAGCACCCCGCCAAAGTGGAGTATGAAAATCGGTAAAATTCAATGTTCCATTCCGAAGCCGCCATCTTGTTTTTTTTTTTTTTTTTTCAATTTTTTTTAATTTTTTCCCCTCCTTTTTCTACCCTGTCATTTTGAAAACCCTACCTGTAACCGTTTAGGAGATGTCAAATCTGACAGCTGTCATCTTGGTTTTTTTGAAATGTCATTGCCTAATTCCTGGTGAGATTGACCCCCCCTAAACTTCCCCCAAACAAACCCCCCCCCTAAAACGACTCCTTCTAGGAGAACAACCATATCAATCAGTCACCGGGATTGAGCTTTATAATATATAGACTAGATGGAGCGTGGTGCGCGAGCTGCAAGCAGCTCGCGAGGGGGAGTTTTTACAAGGGGTTAAAAAATAAAATTTAAAAAAAATTAAATTTGGACAAAATTTCTCAAGTCTTTTTTCATTCAAAATTTGTCAGAGTCCTTTTGAGGGAGAAGGTGCGCGAGCTGCAAGCAGCTCGCGTCTGGCTGTTGGTATCAAAGGGGTTAAAAAAAAAATTTTCAAAAAAACAATTTTGAACAAAATTTCTACAAGTCTTTTTTCCTTCAAAATTTGTCAGAGTCCTTTTGAGGGAGAAGGTGCGCGAGCTGCAAGCAGCTCGCGTCTGGCTGTTGGTTTAAAAGGGGTTAAAAAAACAATTTAAAAAAAAAAAATCATTAAAATTTTACTAAGTCTTTTTCCAACAAAGATATTTTTTCATTCAACATTTTTCAGAGTCCTTTTGAGGGAGAAGGTGCGCGAGCTGCAAGCAGCTCGCGTCTGGCTGTTGGTTTCAAAGGGGTTAAAAAAAAAAATTTTTCAGAAAAAAAATTTTGAACAAAAAAATTTAATCAAAAAAATTTTCATCAAAATTTCTCTAAGTCTTTTTTCATTCAACATTTTTCAGAGTCCTTTTGAGGGAAGGTGCGCGAGCTGCAAGCAGCTCGCGTCTGGCTGTTGGTTTCAAAGGGGTTAAAAAAAAAAATTTTCAAAAAAAAATTTTTGAACAAAAAATTTTAAAAACTATACCAGGCAACACTTTTCATCATTCTACACAAACCCTCCATACAAGTCACCCGGCTCAGATGTAGCTATATGCCATTTATTTCGACTTGAAAATTGGCATCTTAAAGAGTTGGCTACACCGTCCGCCATCTTGAAATTTTGACAGCTGATAGTTTTCCTATATACTACAGGATCCTACCAATGTTTCTGCATCATCAGTTTTTTCATCCGGCGAATTCGGTAGAACAAAGTAACTCCTCAAAGTAGAGTCTGACCCAAAAAATGCGAACATCGCTCGCGCCCAGTGTTGCCAACTCGAAGCGACGAAAATAGTCAAAAGTCGTTCGTATGGACCTGTTCTTCGATATTACACCATATTTTGATTAGAAATGTCATTATTTATAGGATTCACGTTTTTTGAGTAAAATCTCCGAAATTACCAAAGAAGTGGGGGTTTTTTTTTTCCCATTATATACTATACTACCTGACCTACATTCGCCCCATACAAACTATCCCGCTCAGGTGTTGCCAACAGCCAATTTTTTCAGTTTTAAACTGTTCAATTTCACAAATAGTTGGCCACACCGTCCGCCATCTTGAAATTTTGACAGCTGATAGTTTTCCTATATACTACAGGATCCTACCAATGTTTCTGCATCATCAGTTTTTTCATCCGGCGAATTCGGTAGAACAAAGTAACTCCTCAAAGTAGAGTCTGACCCAAAAATGCGAACATCGCTCGCGCCCAGTGTTGCCAACTCGAAGCGACCGGAATGGTCTAAAGTCATTCGCATGGACCTCCTCTTCGATGTTACACCAAATTTTGATTCAAAATGTCATTATTTCTACTTTTCATGTTTTCGGGTAAAATCTCCGAAATTACCCGAAAAATCGGGAGTTTTTTTTTCCCATAAAAAACTTTTCATCGTTCCACACGACCGCCCCATACGAACCATCGCGGTCAGGTGTTGCCATCAGTCCCATTTTTCGCTTTCAAAATTGCCCGAATTTGATCATTTCACAAGATGGCCGCCGCGCCATCCGCCATCTTTAATTTTTGACAGCTGATAGTTTTTCCACATACTACAGGACAATGGCAACGTTTCTGCATCAGCAGTTTTGTCATATGGCAAATTCGGTAGAACAATGTAACTCTCCAAAGTGGGGTCTGAAAACGGCCGAATTTCGAACGCCGATTCCGGGGCGGCCATCTTGTTTTTTTTTTTTTAAAACATTTTTTTTTCAATTTCTCAATACCCTCTTTCGTTTGAGCCATCTCGGAGGTTTCCAGCTGCCACCGTCGCGGAGATGCGTTTGCCGAAGGCGGCCATCTTGAATTTTTCGAAACGTCATTGCCTAATTCCTGGTCGCATGGAAGAGCCGAACACTTCCCCCAAACATACCCCACCCCTAAAACGGCTCCTTCTAGGAGAACAATCATGTCAATGAGTCAGTCACCGGAATTTAGCTTTATAGTATATTGATAGACTAGATGGAGCGTGGTGCGCGAGCTGCAAGCAGCTCGCGAGGGGGAGTTTTTACAAGGGGTTAAAAAAATATTTCGGAAAAAAAAAATTCATCAAAATTTCTCTAAGTCTTTTTCCATTCAAAATTTTTCAGAGTCCTTTTGAGGGAAAAGGTGCGCGAGCTGCAAGCAGCTCGCGTCTGGCTGTTGGTTTAAAAGGGGTTAAAAAAACAATTTAAATAAAAAAAAAATCATTAAAATTTTACTAAGTCTTTTTCCAACAAAGATATTTTTTCATTCAAAATTTGTCAGAGTCCTTTTGAGGGAAAAGGTGCGCGAGCTGCAAGCAGCTCGCGTCTGGCTGTTGGTTTCCAAGGGGTTAAAAAAAAATTTTTCAAAAAAAAAATTTTGAACAAAAAAATTTCATCAAAAAAATTTTCATTTTTCATTCAACATTTTTCAGAGTCCTTTTGAGGGAGAAGGTGCGCGAGCTGCAAGCAGCTCGCGTCTGGCTGTTGGTTTCAAAGGGGTTAAAAAAAATATTTTCAAAAAAAAAATTTTGAACAATATCATTTCATCAAAAAAATTTTCATCAAAATTTCTCTAAGTCTTTATTCCTTCAAAATTTGTCAGAGTCCTTTTTGGGGAGAAGGTGCGCGAGCTGCAAGCAGCTCGCGTCTGGCTGTTGGTTTCCAAGGGGTTAAAAAAAAAAATTACAAAAAAAAATTTTTGAACAAAAAATTTAAAAAACTATACCAGGCAACACTTTTCATCATTCTACACAAATCCTCCATACAAGTCACCCCGCTCAGATGTAGCTATATGTCATTTATTTCAACTTGAAAATTGGCAACTTTAAGAGTTGGCTACACCATCCGCCATCTTGAATTTCTGACAAGTGGCAATTTTTCTATATACTACAGGATACTACCAATGTTTCTGCATCATCAGTTTTTTCATCCGGCGAATTCGGTAGAACAAAGTAACTCCTCAAAGTAGAGTCTGACCAAAAATTCGAACATCGCTCGCGCCCAGTGTTGCCAATTCGAAGCAACGAAAATAGTCAAAAGTAGTTTGTATGGACCTGTTCTTTGATACTACACAAAATTTTGATTAGAAATGTCATTATTTATAGGGTTCACGTTTTTTGGGTAAAATCTCCGAAATTACCCGAAAAGTGGGGAGTTTTTTTTTTTCTTGCAACACCTTACTACCTGGCCTACATTCGTTCCATACAAACCATCCCGCTCAGGTGTTGCCAACAGCCGATTTTTTCATTTTTAAACTGTTCAATTTCACAAAGAGGTGGCTACACCGTCCGCCATCTTGAATTTCTGACAAGTCAAGGTTTTCCTATATACTACAGGATACTGGCAATGTTTCTGCATCATCAGTTTTTTCATACTTTGAATTCGGTAGAACAAAGACTTTTGAGTTAGTAGGGTCTGACCCAAAAATTCGAACATCGCTCGCGCCCAGTGTTGCCAACTCGAAGCGACTAAAATGGTCAAAACTCATTCGCATGGACCTCCTCTTCGATGTTGCACCAAATTTTGATTAGAAATGTCATTATTTCTACTTTTCAAGTTTTCGGGTAAAATCTCCGAAATTACCCGAAAAATGGGGAGTTTTTTTTTACCAAAAAAATCTTTTCATCATTCCACACGACCGCTTCATACAAAACATCCCGCTCGGGTGTTGCCATCAGGCTCATTTTTCGCTTTCAAAATTGCCCGAATTTGATCATTTCACAAGATGGCCGCCGCGCCATCCGCCATCTTTATTTTTTGACAGCTGATAGTTTTTCCACATACTGCAGGATGCTGGCAACGTTTCTGCATCAGCAGTTTTGTCATGCGGCAAATTCGGTAGAACAATGTAACTCTTCAAAGTGGGGTCTGAAAACGGCCGAATTTCGAACTCCGATTCCGGGGCGGCCATCTTGTTTTTTTTTTTTTTTCACAATTTTTTTTCAATTTCTCGATACCTTCTTTCGTTCGAGACATCTCCGAGGTTTCCAGCTGCCACCGTCGCGGAGATACGATTGCCGAATGCCGCCATCTTCGATTTTTCGAAATTCGGCTCCGACACTTCTGCTCCGATTTGGCCAACTTAAACTTCCTCCAAACACACCCCACTCCTAAAACGGCTCCTTCTAGGAGAACAATCATGTCAATCAGTGAGTCACCGTAATTTAGCTTTATAGTATATTGACTAGATGGAGCGTGGTGCGCGAGCTGCAAGCAGCTCGCGAGGGGGAGTTTTTACAAGGGGTTAAAAAAATAAAAAAAAAATTAAAAAAAATTTGACAAAAAACTTTTCGTACAAAATTCTACAAGTCTTTTTTCATTCAACATTTTTCAGAGTCCTTTTGAGGGAGAAGGTGCGCGAGCAGCAAGCAGCTCGCGTCTGGCTGTAGGTTTCAAAGGGGTTAAAAAAAAAAAATTTCAAAAAAAATTTTGAACAAAAAAATTTCATTAAAAAAATTTTCATCAAAATTTCTCTAAGTCTTTTTTCATTCAACATTTTTCAGAGTCCTTTTGAGGGAGAAGGTGCGCGAGCTGCAAGCAGCTCGCGTCTGGCTGTTGGTTCGCAAGGGGTTAAAAAAAAATAAAAAAAAAAAATTTCGACAAAATTTCTACAAGTCTTTTTTAGTTCAAAATTTTTCAGAGTCCTTTTGAGGGAAAAGGTGCGCGAGCTGCAAGCAGCTCGCGTCTGGCTGTTGGTTTCAAAGGGGTTCAAAAAAAAATTTTTCAAAAAAAAAATTTTGATCAAAAAAATTTCATCAAAAAAATTTTCACCAAAATTTCTCTAAGTCTTTTTTCATTCAACATTTTTCAGAGTCCTTTTGAGGGAGAAGGTGCGCGAGCTGCAAGCAGCTCGCGTCTGGCTGATGGTTTCAAAGGGGTTAAAAAAAAAATTACAAAAAAAAAATTTTGAACAAAAAAATTTAATCAAAAAAATTTTCATCAAAATTTCTCTAAGTCTTTATTCCTTCAAAATTTGTCAGAGTCCTTTTTGGGGAGAAGGTGCGCGAGCTGCAAGCAGCTCGCGTCTGGCTGTTGGTTTCCAAGGGGTTAAAAAAAAAATTTACAAAAAAAAATTTTTGAACAAAAAATTTAAAAAACTATACCAGGCAACACTTTTCATCATTCTACACAAATCCTCCATACAAGTCACCCCGCTCAGATGTAGCTGTATGTCATTTATTTCGACTTGAAAATTGGCAACTTTAAGAGTTGGCCACACCGTCCGCCATCTTTAATTTGTAACAAGTCATAGTTTTTCTATATACTACAGGATACTACAAATGTTTCTGCATCATCAGTTTTTTCATCCGGCGAATTCGGTAGAACAAAGTAACTCCTCAAAGTAGAGTCTGACCAAAAATTCGAACATCGCTCGCGCCCAGTGTTGCCAACTCGAAGCAACGAAAATAGTCAAAAGTAGTTTGTATGGACCTGTTCTTTGATATAACACCAAATTTTGATTAGAAATGTCGTTATTTATAGGGTTCACGTTTTTTGGGTAAAATCTCCGAAATTACCCGAAAAGTGGGGAGTTTTTTTTTTTCGTGCAACACCTTACTACCTCGCCTACATTCGTTTCATACAAACCATCCCGCTCAGGTGTTGCCAACAGCCGATTTTTTCATTTTTAAACTGTTCAATTTCACAAAGAGTTGGCTACACCGTCCGCCATCTTTAATTTTTGACAGCTGATAGTTTTCCTATATACTACAGGATACTGGCAATGTTTCTGCATCATCAGTTTTTTCATACTTTGAATTCGGTAGAACAAAGACTTTTGAGTTAGTAGGGTCTGACCCAAAAATTCGAACATCGCTCGCGCCCAGTGTTGCCAACTCGAAGCGACCGGAATGGTCAAAAGTCATTCGCATGGACCTCCTCTTCGATGTTACACCAAATTTTGATTCAAAATGTCATTATTTCTACTTTTCATGTTTTCGGGTAAAATCTCCGAAATTACCCGAAAAATGGGGAGTTTTTTTTTACCAAAAAAATCTTTTTATCATTCCACACGACCGCTTCATACAAAACATCCCGCTCGGGTGTTGCCATCAGGCTCATTTTTCGCTTTCAAAATTGCCCGAATTTGATCATTTAACAAGATGGCCGCCGCACCATCCGCCATCTTTATTTTTTGACAGCTGATAGTTTTTCCACATACTGCAGGATGCTGGCAACGTTTCTGCATCAGCAGTTTTGTCGTGCGGCAAATTCGGTAGAACAATGTAACTCTCCAAAGTGGGGTCTGAAAACGGCCGAATTTCGAACGCCGATTCCGGGGCGGCCATCTTGTTTTTTTTTTTTTTCAACATTTTTTTTTAAATTTCTCGATACCCTCTTTCGTTCGAGCCATCTTCGAGGTTTCCAGGTGCCACCGTCGCGGAGATGCGTTTGCCGAAGGCGGCCATCTTGGATTTTTCGAAACGTCATTGCCTAATTCCTGGTCGCATGGAAGAGCCGAACACTTCCCCCAAACATACCCCACCCCTAAAACGACTCCTTCTAGGAGAACAATCATGTCAATCAGTGAGTCACCGGAATTTAGCTTTATAGTATATTGACTAGATGGAGCGTGGTGCGCGAGCTGCAAGCAGCTCGCGTGTTGAGGTAAAAATACAAGGGGTTAAAAAAAAAATTAAAAAAAAAAAAATTTCGACAAAATTCTACAAGTCTTTTTTCGTTCAAAATTTTTCAGAGTCCTTTTGAGGGAGAAGGTGCACGAGCTGCAAGCAGCTCGCGTCTGGCTGTTGGTTTCAAAGGGGTTAAAAAAAAAAATTTTCAAAAAAAAAATTTTGATCAAAAAAATTTCATCAAAAAAATTTTCACCAAAATTTCTCTAAGTCATTTTTCATTCAACATTTTTCAGAGTCCTTTTGAGGGAATAGGTGCGCGAGCTGCAAGCAGCTCGCGTCTGGCTGTTGGTTTTAGAGGGGTTAAAAAAAAAAATTTTCAAAAAAAAAATTTTGATCAAAAAAATTTCATCAAAAAAATTTTCATCAAAATTTCTCTAAGTCTTTATTCCTTCAAAATTTGTCAGAGTCCTTTTTGGGGAGAAGGTGCGCGAGCTGCAAGCAGCTCGCGTCTGGCTGTTGGTTTCCAAGGGGTTAAAAAAAAAATTTACAAAAAAAAATTTTTGAACAAAAAATTTTAAAAACTATACCAGGCAACACTTTTCATCATTCTACACAAATCCTCCATACAAGTCACCCCGCTCAGATGTAGCTATATGTCATTTATTTCGACTTGAAAATTGGCAACTTTAAGAGTTGGCTACACCATCCGCCATCTTGAATTTCTGACAAGTGGCAATTTTTCTATATACTACAGGATACTACAAATGTTTCTGCATCATCAGTTTTTTCATCCGGCGAATTCGGTAGAACAAAGTAACTCCTCAAAGTAGAGTCTGACCCATAAATTCGAACATCGCTCGCGCCCAGTGTTGCCAACTGGAAGTGACGAAAATAGTCAAAAGTCATTCGTATGGACCTGTTCTTTGATATAACACCAAATTTTGATTAGAAATGTCGTTATTTATAGGGTTCACGTTTTTTGGGTAAAATCTCCGAAATTACCCGAAAAGTGGGGAGTTTTTTTTTTTCATTAAATACTATTCTACCTAACCTACATTCGCTTCATACAAACCATCCCGCTCAGGTGTTGCCAACAGTAGTTTTTTTCAGTTTTAAACTGTTCAATTTAACAAATAGTTGGCCACACCATCCGCCATCTTTAATTTTTGACAGCTGATAGTTTTTCTATATACAACAGGATACTGGCAATGATTCTGCATCATCAGTTTTTTCATACTTTGAATTCGGTAGAACAAAGACTTTTGAGTTAGTAGGGTCTGACCCAAAAATGCGAACATCGCTCGCGCCCAGTGTTGCCAACTCGAAGCAACGAAAATGGTCAAAAGTCATTCGCATGGACCTCCTCTTCGATGTTACACCAAATTTTGATTCAAAATGTCATTATTTCTACTTTTCATGTTTTCGGGTAAAATCTCCGAAATTACCCGAAAAATTGGGAGTTTTTTTTTACCATAAAAAACTTTTCATCGTTCCACACGACCGCCCCATACGAACCATCGCGCTCAGGTGTTGCCATCAGTCCCATTTTTCGCTTTAAAAATTGCCCGAATTTGATCATTTCACAAGATGGCCGCCGCGCCATCCGCCATCTTTATTTTTTGACAGCTGATAGTTTTTCCACATACTACAGGATGCTGGCAACGTTTCTGCATCAGCAGTTTTGCCATGCAGCAAATTCGGTAGAACAATGTAACTCTCCAAAGTGGGGTCTGAAAACGGCCGAATTTCGAACGCCGATTCCGGGGCGGCCATCTTGTTTTTTTTTTTTTTCAACATTTTTTTTTTAATTTCTCGATACCCTCTTTCGTTCGAGCCATCTCCGAGGTTTCCAGCTGCCACCGTCGCGGAGATACGATTGCCGAAGGCGGCCATTTTGGATTTTTCGAAATTCGGCTCCGACACTTCTGCTCCGATTCGGCCAACTTAAACTTCCCCCATACACACCCCACCCCTAAAACGGCTCCTTCTAGGAGAACAATCATGTCAATGAGTCAGTCACCGTAATTTAGCTTTATAGTATATTGACTAGATGGAGCGTGGTGCGCGAGCTGCAAGCAGCTCGCGAGGGGGAGTTTTTACAAGGGGTTAAAAAATAAAATTAAAAAAAAATTAAATTTGGACAAAATTTCTCAAGTCTTTTTTCATTCAAAAATTTTTCAGAGTCCTTTTGAGGGATAAGGTGCGCGAGCTGCAAGCAGCTTGCGTCTGGCTGTTGGTTCGAAAGGGGTTAAAAAAACAATTAAAAAAAAAAAATGTTTCATCAAAATTTTACTAAGTCTTTTTCCAACAAAGATATTTTTTCATTCAAAATTTTTCAGAGTCCTTTTGAGGGAAAAGGTGCGCGAGCTGCAAGCAGCTCGCGTCTGGCTGTTGGTTTCCACGGGGTTAAAAAAACAATTAAAAAAAAAAAAAAATTCATCAAAATTTTACTAAGTCTTTTTCCAACAAAGATATTTTTTCTTTCAAAATTTGTCAGAGTCCTTTTGAGGGAAAAGGTGCGCGAGCTGCAAGCAGCTCGCGTCGACCTGTTGGTTTCCAAGGGGTTCAAAAAAAAAATTTTCAAAAAAAAATTTAAAAAAAAAAATTTTCATCAAAATTTCGCTAAGTCTTTTTTCGTTCAAAAATTTTCAGAGTCCTTTCGAGGGAGAAGTTGCGCGAGCTGCAAGCAGCTCGCGTCTGGCTGTTGGTTACCAAGGGTTTCAAAAAAATTTTTCAAAAAAAAAAACTTTTTAACAAAAAATTTAAAAAACTATACCAGGCAACACTTTTCATCATTCTACACAAACCCTCCATATAAGTTACCCGGCTCAGATGTTGCTAAATGCCATTTATTTCGACTTGAAAATTGGCAACATAAAAAGTTGGCTACACCATCCGCCATCTTGAATTTCTGACAAGTGGAAATTTTTCTATATACTACAGGATACTACCAATGTTTCTGCATCATCAGTTTTTTCATCCGGCGAATTCGGTAGAACAAAGTAACTCCTCAAAATAGAGTCTGACCCATAAATTCGAACATCGCTCGCGCCCAGTGTTGCCAACTGGAAGTGACGAAAATAGTCAAAAGTCATTCGTATGGACCTGTTCTTTGATATAACACCAAATTTTGATTAGAAATATCGTTATTTATAGGGTTCACGTTTTTTGGGTAAAATCTCCGAATTTACCCGAAAAGTGGGGAGTTTTTTTTTCCCCATTAAATACTATTCTACCTGACCTACATTCGCCCCATACAAACCATCCCGCTCAGGTGTTGCCAACAGCCGATTTTTTCAGTTTTAAACTGTTCAATTTCACAAAGAGTTGGCTACACCGTCCGCCATCTTTAATTTTTGACAGCTGATAGTTTTCCTATATACTACAGGATACTGGCAATGTTTTTGCATCATCAGTTTTTTCATACTTTGAATTCGGTAGAACAAAGACTTTTGAGTTAGTAGGGTCTGACCCAAAAATGCGAACATCGCTCGCGCCCAGTGTTGCCAACTCGAAGCGACCGGAATGGTCAAAAGTCATTCGCATGGACCTCCTCTTCGATGTTACACCAAATTTTGATTCAAAATGTCATTATTTCTACTTTTCATGTTTTCGGGTAAAATCTCCGAAATTACCCGAAAAATGGGGAGTTTTTTTTTACCAAAAAAATCTTTTCATCATTCCACACGACCGCTTCATACAAAACATCCCGTTCGGGTGTTGCCATCAGGCTCATTTTTCGCTTTCAAAATTGCCCGAATTTGATCATTTCACAAGATGGCCGCCGCGCCATCCGCCATCTTTAATTTTTGACAGCTGATAGTTTTTCGACATACTACAGGATGCTGGCAACGTTTCTGCATCAGCAGTTTTGTCATCCGGCGAATTCGGTAGAACAATGTAACTCTTCAAAGTTGGGTCTGAAAACGGCCGAATTTCGAACGCCGATTCCGGGGCGGCCATATTGTTTTTTTTTTTTTTTCACATTTTTTTTTAAATTTCTCGATACCCTCTTTCGTTCGAGCCATCTCCGAGGTTTCCAGCTGCCACCGTCGCGGAGATGCGTTTGCCGAAGGCGGCCATCTTGGATTTTTCGAAACGTCATTGCCTAATTCCTGGTCGCATGGAAGAGCCGAACACTTCCCCCAAACATACCCCACCCCTAAAACGACTCCTTCTAGGAGAACAATCATGTCAATCAGTGAGTCACCGGAATTTAGCTTTATAGTATATTGATAGATTATGAGCAACTAGCTGCGCCCGCGGTGAACAATGATGAAAATTAATGATGATTATGATGAAAAGTGTTTACTGTATATTCAATTTCTGCGCGTTGTCACGAGTGGGGGACGTTGGCACTTTTTTCTCCCAACGTCCCCCAGTGGGGCCAGTGGAGACAGGTGGGGGACGCTAGGAGTGTACGGTTAATCCAATTTCAAACACTCAAATTCGTTCAGACATATTTTGAGCGTGAGGAAGTAACAAATATCTCAGAGGAAATTCTGAGACAAATTAATAGATTATTAGTGTGATTATAGTGTGATACAATGGGCTGCCTTATCAGTAACAGCGTTCTCTGCCAGGCATCATCATCAGCCTATGAAGTCCACTGATGGTCGGATGTGAAAAAAAGGCCTCCCCCGTAGAGAATGCCACGACGAATGTTCTTGAGCCACCTCCATCCACTGACTTCCTGGGACCTTAATAATGTATTTAGTCCATCGAGTGGGCGGCCTTTCTACGCTGGCGTCGCGTCGTCCGGTTTGTGGTCGCCACTCAATAACCTTTATTCCAGCTAACGGTTGTCGTTGAGAGCTATAATGACCTGCCCATTGCCACTTCAACTTGAACGGTCATCTTGTATACGTGTTTACCATATATTATTCAGAACTTCGTTAAGTTGACCATATTTTAAGAGTTGACCTTGAGCTTTTTGTGAAGGAGACGTCGTGAATTTCTAATGTTTTTTTTTTGAGTAATTTAACTAAAAAATAAAATAGACGCAAGTCGTCGTCCTTTTTTTTATTTATTTATTTTATTTTGTTTTATTTATTTAACAAAATCCACAGCTCTTAAATTGTACATGCTAAATCTAACAAACTTTACCTAAAGCCAATAACGGATTTACATTTTTTAACAATAGATACGACTGTCACTAGATGACTTAACTTATACAAAATCATTAAAAAGGTATGTGCGGTATGTTGTGTTGTGTGAAAGTATACTTACTTAAATCTGTGTAAACATAAAAAGTAAATTAAATAGAAATAAATAAAAAAAAATACTTTTTGAATAATATACCTATATTAAATACTATAAAGCACTAAAACTAACAACTTAAACTAAGTAACTAAACTAATAACTTAAATTTCTTGAGTTTTTGAGTAATTTTCCTGGCATTTTAAGAGGAAGTCACCTTAGCTAACAAAAGAGCGCTTACGCGCTATTGTACCCGAAAGAAGCTGGCTTCTAATTTGGCTATTGTTTCTTCTAACTCCATGAATAGAAACTTTGTACACATGATCAGTACCTACGCTAATATAGACCCGTGGTGTGTTATTTTCTTATAAAATTATATGGTTACTGTACTAAACCATAAATTAAAAAAAAAAAAATTGGTTGTCTGTAAAGTCGGTTTACTGACGATAGTTGAACGTGACAACGATTGCCCGATCCCCGATTGATTGACGATTGTGGCCGATTGTGCTTCTTTGTCGCTCGTTCCGCGCTCTCGCTTGCACTTCAAGCCTTACATGGAACGCCTCAGAGCGAGGTAACGCCGCATGAGTCATGTTTTTTCGTGCGTGCAGCCGGCTCTATCGAATTATAAGACGTTGTCACGTCAAAAAATTGGTTGTCTGTAAAGTCGGTTTACTGACGATAGTTGAACGTGACAACGTCTTCTTTGTCGCTCGTTCCGCGCTCTCGCTTGCACTTCAAGCCTTACATGGAACGCCTCAGAGCGAGGTAACGCCGCATGAGTCATGTTTTTCGTGCGTGCAGCCGGCTCTATCGAATTATAAGACGTTGTCACGTCAAAAAAACTTGTACCCCTCGGTTCTAGATATTAGTGTACCTACTTATCATGTGTACAAAATTTTATAGAGTTTGAATAATAGCCAAAATAGAATCAGACTTCGTTCGCATACAAAAGGGCGTAAGGTAATCTTCTTTTTAAAAATGATTCGTTGTAATTGCTATGAATAAAACACTAGTGACTTTGTACCTACATGTAAACTAGAACGAATATTACCTAGTTGTAGGTAGATATTGTCTCAAGTTCACATCGCACTGATAATCTCAAGAGGTTACCTCTCTGTGTGGTAGATAAAGATGAAGCTTGTCAGTATATAAGATAGGAATGAGGTTTCTCTGCATCAGTACCTTGCTGTTTAAGTATAATGAAGCTATCTGTGGCACTCTGGTATGTATGCAATAACTAATAACTTCATTTTGTAAAACGGGAAATTTTCACGTACCGATATGTTGGTGGAAGCACTTACCTACGTACAACATGATTATCGGTACATGAAAATTTCCCGTTTTACAAAATGAATGATATAATTCACGAAAGTTACTTTAGTAAAATTAGTAACTTTTTTATTGACATTTTGACGACCATTGCATTGTGGTGCATTGGGTAAGTAGACGAAATCTAATTATTAGAACCGATAACGCGTTCAAATCTACTAGTGACATCTAGTCTTGATTTGAGTGAACTTTGGAATCTACACTATATGCGTGGTTCGAGAAGAAACGTACCTTGGTTTATTTTCCAATAAATAAAATAAAATGTGTGGCGACGGACCTTTGTTGTTTTTGTTTAAGAAAATGATTGATTGTTTTTCGAGATTATTAATAATTAATTATTAATGTACTTATACCTAATATACGTTTGTGTTAAGACAGGTTTAAACAACCAAGCCCTATTTTACGGGACACTTAATGAATGTCCAATTGACATGTTTCTATGAAAAACAATAAAATTTTACATTCGTTAAGTGTTTCGCACCAGGCTAATAGTGGGTGGTGAAAGTGAGTTTTACTCCGCAGTCTAGCTGCAGCTGTGTGCTGCCATGCTCTTACCCTGAAGCAACAAAGGCAGTTTCCGGATGATTTCCTCTTTGGAACAGCCACAGCTTCCTACCAGATCGAAGGTGCATGGAACGAAGATGGTGAGATTTAAACTTGCATTTTTCAACAAGTCTCTTTCTGAATTTGTTTTCAAAATGTCCTTTCTAAACTTATTTACTCACGCTGTTACTCGTTGCAACTTTTTTCCAGGAGTAAGTATTCCCAACGAGTTATACCCAGTGTAACAGTGTTACTCGCTGGGAACCTCTGTAGGTAATATTTTTAACCTACTTCACTAGAAGGAGTAGGTTCTCAATTCTGTTGTATTTTTTTATTTTTTTTGTTTGTTACCTCATATCTCCGTCGTTTACAAACCGATTTGAAAAATTCATTTTTTTATTTGAATAGATGTACTTCCAGATTGCTTCCATTTTTTTCAAAACCCAGTTCTGATGATGTAATCCTTGAGGAATTGAGGGATCTCCTCAAATGTTATAGGCATACAATATGGGTATTTTCAGCAAGAAGTTATTGTTTTGTATTCCTTTAGCAAATAAAAACATGCAGATAGCCAAATTCAATGGCGAAAGTTGGTTTTTTAATGAAAAGTTATGTCTAACAAAAACAATTTCCCAGGAAAGGGTGAAAATATATGGGATCACATGACCCACACGAACCCTACCGTCATCAAAGACCAGAGCAACGGAGATATCGCCGCTGACTCCTACCACAACTACAAAAGAGACGTCGAGATGATGAGAGAACTCGGCTTGGACGCCTATCGCTTCTCCTTGTCCTGGGCCAGGATACTGCCTGATGGCTTCTCCCACAAAGTTAACCAAGCCGGCATTGATTTCTATAACAACTATATAGACGAAATGCTACTACACAACATCACACCCATGGTCACGTTATACCATTGGGATCTGCCTCAAAAACTTCAGGAATTGGGAGGATTCCAAAATCCTCTAGTAACTGAGTGGTTTGAAGATTACGCTAGGGTTGTATACGAAAGCTTTGGAGACAGAGTTAAGCATTGGATCACCTTTAATGAGCCAAGAGAGATCTGCTACGAGGGTTACGGATCAACAACAAAAGCTCCAATCTTGAATGCAACTGCTGTGGGAACGTACATCTGTGCTAAGAATCTCGTAATAGCTCACGCTAAAGCATACCATCTGTATAACAATGAATTCAAGTCGAAGCAGGCTGGTGAATGTGGAATTACAATCAGCGTCAACTGGTTCGTAGCAAAGACTGATTCGGAGGAAGATAAGGTGGCAGCTGAACTGAGACGACAGGCTGAGGTATGTAGTTTCAAGATCTGATTATTTCGTAGTGTAGATAGATAGGCCTACAACATTATAGTGCAATAGGTTGTCTTATCACTACAATTAGCAAGTTGAAGTGGCAATAGGCAGGTCATATAGAAGTACCTATCCTGGGGCACTTATACCATTTAGTACATGTGCTACGAAAGTAATACGTGTCGGCAATATTCGTGCGTGTGACTTGACTGTCACTCATTTCCTCACTTGCTATCATATTCCTGTTTCGAAAAGATGAAGATTGCCGAAGCCTATAACTTTCGTAGTAGTCTTCATCGATTGGTAGACGGCCTCTGCTGGACGAGGCCTCCCAATAGAATAGGATGGTCTTTCCATGATTACCATGTTTGGCAGGCAGATTGGTGTAAGTATTTACCCAGATGGATACTACTGCCCATCCACTGGTGTATCCCTTAGTCACCTTTTACGACATTCAAGGCAGGAGTTTTAGGAGCCCACAGAGATAGATTGAACTCTATGTCTGTGGAGGAGCTCTATATTCTCAGGCCGATATCACCACGGCCAGTAGTTTCGTAGTAGAAGGTACTGTACTGTTATTATTAATTTGTCGACGAACCTGACGTGTAACAATGGTGTTCTAAATAAATAATTGCATTGTGTGGTCATGGTTTAAAAGTAATGGTATCTTACAGTGGGGTATCTACGCTGAGCCAATCTTCTCCGAAGAGGGTGGTTTCCCCAAAGAATTCGCCGCAGTTATCGCAGAGAAGAGTGCCAATCAAGGCTACTCCCACTCACGACTGCCAACTTTCAGTGAAGAAGAAAAGGCATTTGTCCGTGGAGCCGCTGACTTCTTTGGCGTTAACCATTATACCTCAGCGCTGATCTATGCTTATAATTACGGAGATGTTGAACCGACAACGATGACTGACAGTGGTTCTGCTTCAATGATTCCTGATGAGTGGATGTCTTCGGCATCATCGTGGTTGTTCGTAAGTTCCACTTTTTTCGGACGTGGTGAACGAAACGGGGCACTGAGGGACAATGAGTCAGGAAGACCTAAAACAGGAAATAGAAAAAAAAGAGGGTCAGGAAAAAGATCAAGGACAATTAATTGAACTTGAGGTCAATTAATTGACCTTGAAGTATTTTTGCTAGGTATAATTTTTTAAAACCTAACGATGTTCCGAAGACCTTATTGCAGTAGTTGATAGTTTTATGTTTTGTTTTTTTTTTCTTGGCAGTGGTTGACCCAAAAGCTCAATGACCTTTCCTACCTTTTTAGCACCATAAAAAGTTGGTGTCAATTGGGATGAAAATTTTCCTCTATGTTTTTATAAGTAATTTTTCCTTTTTGCCCCGTACGTACACTCCTACCCTTTTTCATACTTTTCATCCTTGTTTTTATCTATTTTTTATTTTTTTACGTTATTTGCATTTATTTTTGACGACCTCTGTGGTGCGGCGGGCGAAGGTTCGCCTGCGACAGAGGTGGTTGCGGGTTCGATTCCCGCCTCTGAACAAATACTTGTACGATCTGCAGATAATTAATTGTTCAGGGTGTTCTGGGTATTTTTCTATGTATAATAAAAAAATATCTATCTATGTAATGTATTGTATTAAGTATATCAGTTATGCTAGTACCCATAACACAAGCTCTGCTTAGCTTGGGGCTAGATAATGTTGTGTGAAATGTCCAGCATTTATTTATTATTGTTTATTTATTTATTTAAATACTCATACCTCTACTGCTATCTCCATTATTGCAGTTTATATTATGAAACCAGATAATATCAATACCTAACGCTTATCAACAATTTCTAGAAAAAAATATTGTTGGATAGATAATAATGTATACATTGTCAGAAACTAACGGAAGCTATTGAGTTAGTTTGCACTCTCATTTTATTGCCTATAATTTAACAATCTACTTAGCTATTTATGTCATTTTAATCAGTCGAGTGTACCAATGGAGATAACGCATAAATTATCGTATACCTTGACTTAAAAATAGTGGAGCGTGCAGTTTCAAGTTGAACGCACTGAGGAGGTCACCGGTGTAGCTAGAAAAAGAGCGCTTATTTATGCCCTTTTGAACACGATCG
Organism: Epirrita christyi; assembly: GCA_951392215.1. Classification (NCBI taxonomy): domain Eukaryota; kingdom Metazoa; phylum Arthropoda; class Insecta; order Lepidoptera; family Geometridae; genus Epirrita; species Epirrita christyi. The sequence continues at coordinate 10,014,748 of OX595855.1, read as the reverse complement.
AAGTTTGCTTCCTATTTGGCTATTTATTCATCAAACTCCATCAAACTTTGTACAATAAATAAATAAAATAATTAAATAATCAGTACAATAATAATATCTAGACCCGTGGTGCGTTTGTTTCTTATAAAATTATATGGTTACCAAATCATAAATAAAAAAAAATTAAAATAATGACGCAGGCACGGGTCTAGCTAATAGTGTAAGTACCTACAAATCATATTGTGTACCGTAGCTAGCAAAAAGGTGCTTACGCACTCTTGCACGCAAACGAAGTTTGCTTCGAAATTTTCGCGGCTCGCTCCGCTCATCGCTTCCTACACTACCATACTTTTACTGCTGCTCTTGCTACTACAATCAAATAATTTGACTGTTCACATGAACATTAATGTAATTTCATGTACATTTTTGTTTTTTATTTTCTTGAAACCTTCAGGGGGGAGGGGCCTGAAACAAAAACCTGGCTACGCCCTTGGTAAATACCTACTAGTAGTTGAAAAAATAATAGCCAAAATAAAAGCAAACTTCGTTCACGCACAAAAGGGCTCAAGCGCCCACTGGTAATCTTCTCTTGCTCATTTATTTGTTTGATGTTGAAATACGTAAAAATATTTCCAGCTCGCACCAAACAGCATTTTAAACGCCCTTACCCATCTCAAAGAGAAATACAATAGTCCCGTCTTCTACATCACCGAGAACGGCTGGTCCATTGGCCCAGACCGGGATCTGATTGATGATGACAGGATCACATACTATAGAGCAGCTTTGGAGAGTGTTCTGGACTCCCTGGACGCTGGCATCAGGCTGAAGGGCTACATGGCGTGGAGTCTTATGGATAACTTTGAGTGGATGGAGGGATACACGTAAGTCTTTTGTATTTTTAAACCGTCTTTAAAAAAGGGAGGCGGTTCTCAATTCGGTTGTATTTTTATTTTTTATGTTTGCTACCTCATATCTCCGTCGTTTATAAACCGATTTGGATTTTTTAAATTTTATTTGTATAGATATACTTCCAGATTGGTCCTACTTTTTAAAAACCCAGTTCTGTTGGTGGAATCCATGAGTGATTGAGGGAACTCCTCAAATGTTATAAGCATACATATAGCAATTTTGGTATTTTTAGCAACAAGTTATTGTTTTGTATGCTTATAGCAAATAAAAAACCTGCAGATAGCCGAATTCAATGGCGGAAGTCCGTTTTTTAATGAAAAGTTATTAAACCGTCATCAAAATAAGGAGGTTCTCAGTGTTATTTTGTATATTTGTGACGCGATAACTCCGCCAATTATTAAAATTGTTTTTGATGATTCTTTTTTTGTTTAGTAGTTCATACTTGAGAGGTGGTTCCATATAAATTTCACACTATCACAGTATTACTGAGGATGCTGCTGCCCATCCCCTGCCCCCCCAGGGGGTATAATCCCTTAATCGGATTTTATTTTTTATGTATTTTTTACATTACTCAGAGAGCGGTTTGGCCTCTACAACGTCGACTTTGAAGACCCTGCTCGCACGCGGACCCCAAGAAAATCTGCCTTCGTTTACAAGCACATCATCAAGAATCGAATGATCGACCACGAATACGTACCCGATACGATGACCATGTCTATTGACGAAGGACATTAAAAAAAATACCTACAATGCTAACTAAATACCTACCTAATGTAAATAAAAATGCAAATAAAATGAATGTTGATAAACTGATGTAGTAATTTTATATTCCTATGCTAGATCTCAGGATGAATAGAGAGTTCATTTATCTATTCTATTTTTTAGTAGGTACGTAGTAGGGTACTACCAACTTCTTTGGCCGCTACCCCTACCCCTACCTTTCCGTGTCGTTGTTGACCCACTTGTGTAGGTAGGTAATGTAAATCCAGGCTGATACTGGCTTTGCGGCTTTACCTTTACCTCAATGCACAAGACTTCATTAGGCATTGTGTAATAATTCCCTCTGAATGTGCAGCCCAATAGGCTTTTTGAGAATCTGTCCTTATGCGAGCAAAGAAAAAAAATGGAAATACAGAAACTTTACGAAAACACACAAAAAGTAAACAAAACTTTGAACGAAGGAAATCATATTCAAAGGCCACAGAGATTTGAATAAATAGATGTAGGTACCTACCTATGGTACGTTGGAGGGTTCCCAACGAGTTACACCCAAACGAGTAGGTAACACTCGTTGGATTCTTTTTTCGTGCTTTAGTTCTTATTCTAAGGTTTTTTCCATTGGGTGCATGGAAGTAATAAGTACTAACAGTACTTATTACTTCCATGATTGGGTGTTACTCGTTGGGAATATACCTAGTTACCTTGAAAAAAAAATCCCAACGAGTCACACGAAAGTGTCTATTATTTATTGTCTGTATTTTGTCTCGTTATATGGCATGGAAGCCTATGTAGTGTAGGTACCTTAGAATAAGAACTGAAGCACGTAGGTACTATGTACTAATATTTATTATGTGGCACCTACTACGTACACGGTACAACTGAACTGGAATGTGCACTGCTTTAAAAAAACGTTCCATTTGAGACTGCAATTCTACGAGGTGATTTTATCTCAATCTGCTTGAAATGCAACCTTAAAAAACAGTGCTCTATGAATTTAGGACTATTGACAATCTAGGAGGACATTTGTACCTAATACCACATTCCAGTTGTACGAAGTACTTATTAGGTACTTCCATGGCTAATGGTCAGCAAATTTTCATACAAAATAAATGGTTCTTCCCGCAGTTTCTGCAGACAGAGGCTCTTCGGGTCCATTTTGTTGTTTGTACTATACAAAGAGGATGCAATATACTACACGTAAGAAGAGACGGGACTTAGTTAAAATCTTAGAGAATTTATGTGGGGAGATGGCATGCTCAACTTCTAGTACTAAATTATTTCTGCCACTTTTTGGGGGAGGCGAGGTAAACACGTACAGCACACATTTACTTACTCACGCACACTCAAGCAGAAAGTTGAGGCGTCTCTATAAACGCACACGGACATAAAAGCTGTCACACAAACATAAAACAAGCACACAAGTAAATAATTTCTGTAATTACACTATTAGTTAGTTGAACACTAGCGCAAAAATTAGTGATGGGGTGTCAGAGACTGAATGAAATTAAGATCATTCATTGTCTATGGATCTCTATGGATCTAGTCTATGGATTTTTTATTATGTTTTTAGGGGTGAAATAATAGGAAGCTGCTAAAGAATAAGGTCATGGCCATCAGGCAGAAGGTCAGGAGAAGCAAGGGAAAACTCTCGGTTACTTGGATTGATTATAAGGAGGCCTATGATTCGGTGCCACATACATAAGCTGGGATTAAAAGACATTTTATTTGGTATTGTTTTAATGACAATTGAAAACACAGGTTCATTTTAATATTAATTTAAAGCGATAAATAATCAATTTCTCAAAAGCAGTACCAGTAGGTATCCATATACAAAATATCAAAATTTCAATTTTTTGTTTCTCTCTCTCTCTCTCTTTCATATGAGCTTGAGCTTAGTGGCTAATTCTGGTGTCGGAGTCAAAACTCACTACTCACACACAGCTCTACAAACTCTTAAAATCTGAAAATCTTACACGCTCCACAAACTCCTAAAAATTCCTACAATCCCTAAAAACTCCTAATAAAAACCTCCTCCTCCAAAATACGTCTAAACCCTAAAACAACCGTACAACCCTAAAACCGAAAGAAACATCGGAAATACAAACCTCTTAAAAACATTACAACCCCTTTAAACCCCAAAAACCACTAATAGCCTTCTAAAGCCCATTTAACCTAATTTTAGACTGGTATTGAACGACGTATTGATATTTTCATGGAATCAGGATTTTTTTACAGCTGTTAGATAGTTTTTTGGCCTGAAAACTCTTTATCGTGTTAACTTCACAAAAATCGTTGCAGCCACTTTCGTTCATTCATTCGTTCGTTGTTTTCACATCACTAGCCCCCGTACCAAGAAATTACGTATCGATATTTCTGTCGTAATCTTGCAGTAAGAAAATGTATTTTACTGTGAAATTAATAGCTTAAATGTGTAGTCAAATACTTACATATGGTAAGAAACTCCATCTTTGGTTAAATTTGATGTTTCCGACCGCCTTTTACAACAAATCACTGCACAACCAACCATTTTTATGGAGCACCGTACAGCGACAGTTATGAATTCAGAATGGCGAACGATCGTGGCTAACTAGTTTTTATAAACAGTCACGAACGACCGTTCATGTACTTCGGCAGAGGGGAAAGCGTATGCTTGCCATCTCCCCACATAAATTCTCTAAGGTTAAAATAAATTACTGTCATCAAAACAGGGCTAACGCAAAAAGCCAACATGACGGACGACTGACAAAATAATCAGTTCTACCAACATACAAGAATGGAATAGTGATGTGCAGCCAGTATTTAAAATCTATCGATATTGATGAATGAATAATGGAATTCATATTTTTTTATTATTATTTTCACCAGTTTTGTTTTAGCACCACTAAAACAAAACCAGTGGCAAATGGTCCAGTTTATTGGATTTGTGTACAATAAAAACGCCATAAAGTAAAACAACATTTATTTTCGGCATTTACTAGGTAGTCTTGGCGCTAAAAAGCGATCTCTTCCAGCCAACCTTGGGCTCACCCATAACATTTAGGTTATAAACATCTTAAATGTAGGTACATGTGCTACAATCAGTGTTTATAGTGTTTCATCGTGGGAGTCTATGGGGGAGGCCTATGTCCAGCAGTTCTTTGCAGACTTCTTTGGATTGATGATGAAAGATTTAGTAATTTCACCAATTTTTTATACCTAAAAAATAAAAGCATCGATTATCGATATTTAAAAATGTAGATATCGTTACACCACACTATCATTCAGAATCAAAATTATTATTGATTGGGATTATGATATTTTTAAGAATCTATGATATTTTGGTGCAAAAAGAAGTAGGTATAGGACTGATAATATATCAAATAATCTAGGTAGGTACTTACCGAACTTCATCTAGAGGAAACCTGGCCATAAAAAAACGTTTTGTGCCGTTTTTTCGACTTGATTTTAAGCCACATACTTCACATTTTCTGTACCATATTCACTGAAATTAATTAGCTATAGTATTTTGCAAGCAACGAAGCATCCTACGATATTTTACGATTTTTTATTTCAGAGAAACAGACTAATTAACTGAGAAATTAACTGAAAAAAAGTGGCATGACAGGTAATCAAAGAATGAGAAAGATAGAGGAAGTGAGTGAGATAAAAATGGTCGCCATTAAAATTTAGCCCCGTTTCATACAATCTTTTTTTTTTCTTTTAGTTGCGACAGGCTGGTACTATATATAGATATACCTACCTAAAAATCTGTGATTTTCTTTTTTATTCCAAGATTTGAGTGCACAGAAAGCTTTTATTTTGACTTTGATTGTTTTGATTTTGTTTGACTGAGAACTGACAGTGACAGTTAGTGAGCTGTTGGATTGATTCTAAGGATTGATTGATCAGCTCTCTCGCAAGCGTAAGGCCGTAAGCTCAGCTCATCTCAATCAAATCAATCAAACAAACAATCGGTCCGACGGACGGACGGAGGTGTTGTTCATGTCATGTAGTTTGAGAATTTCGAAATAATAGATTTAGAATATTTTAGAGTTTATTTCTATGTAAATAGGAGGAAAAACTCCATTCCAATGGTATTATTTATTTAGAATACAAAATGGATCAACAAATTAGAATGCACCGGAGAAGAGGACCAAATTTTACTTATGTTAGTGGCTGTGTGAAATACATGATTTTTGTGTTAAATTTTATATTCTGGGTAAGTAAAACTCCATCAATTTCCATTTAAAACATCTATCCTTCCGTTCCAAATGATAACATCCAGAAATTCCAATAAATTGTAGTTCTAGAAAGCTTTTTCCCAGTGACTTTTGTAACTCATTTCGTATGAATCATAGCATTGTTTAGGTTTTGTTGAATTCGTGACAAAGGTTGGCTAGTTGGCTTCTATGGCCGTATCCGTTTGAGATAAGGATTGCTATAGCTTCGGTAGAATAGCTAGAAGGCATAAAAATATAGTGAAGTTGGATTGATTTTGGATAATTTGAACAATCAAATTGGAAATCGGTGTTTTATTTAGGACGAAGGAAATAGTCGAACAGCTGTTAAGCCAGTTGGGGTGTAAATAAGGGGGCATTGAGAAAAAAATACTGACAAAATATTGCAGAATATCAACTCCCACTATCAACTTTGACTTCAATCAAAATCTCGCCCAAAATTGGTCCCCTTGTAGGTCATTGTAACAATAAAGTCTTATAAAAAAAGCAAAAATAAAAATATTTAAGCTCTTAGCCATAATCTCTAAAATCTGTGTTAACTTTATTTGATAGAATTTTGTTCACAATAAACACTATAATGTTTTTTGTCATTAAAATGACAAAGCTACAACAGAAACTCGTGGTGCTTGCATAATCCTTTGTTTGTATGGAAATGGTGGTAATATGGTATTGTGATGGGTAACAACCAAATTTACTATCTACTAGCTTCTGTGTGATGCTCAATAAAAAATGCTCTCGTACGGGGATGAAAAACATTGCGAAGAAACTCACTCTCAGAACCAAAAATTTGAAGACAAGTTCATTGTACTATATTACACTTCACACACCACATTATTTATATACTTGTTTATTTTCTTTATAATTGTCGATGAGTTTTGTTTTTCTTTTTGGCACTGATAAATACTTACTCTGTTACTACAATAGTTTTTATTTAAGTACCTTGTGTGTACAGATACATCTAATTATAAGTGGGAGTGTTAAGACCTGCACTGACGTCCCGCTGTGGGGTGTACAGATACATGTCTGCTGTTCTCTTGGTATGAAAAAGGCTCTAATGGAAGACCAGCTTTGATTGTTCACAACCTGCATATGCTGAGTTAGGGGCCTTTTTGTAACACTGAAAAACATAACTTAGTGAATTAACAATGAATGAAAGAAATGCACAATAAGCAGTCTTATCGCTAATTGTGATTAAATAAATAAATAAGTAAATGCTGGACATTACACTGTACACAACATTATCTAGCCCTAAGCTAAGCAGAGCTTGTGTTTGGTTATGGGTACTAGATAACTGATATACTTAATTCAATACATTACATAGATAGATACCTATTTTTTATTATACATAGAAAATACCCAGAACACCCTGAACAACACTGCAACAGTCACACACATAGTCCTGCAGTGCTATTTTAAAACGTTCGGAAGGGTTTCCGATTGGATTCGTTAGTTTTTCATTTCGATGTGGTAAGTGTGGTAATTTCTAGGGTTTTTTACTGGAGAAAATTGTTATAAAATTGTTTTAGTTGCTTACCTACCACATCGAAATGAAAAACTAACGAATCCGATCGGAAACGTTTCCGAACGTTTTTAAAAATAGCCTGCCTCATCCCACATTAGGATTCCCTTTGTCGTGGGTATCAAAAACTACAGGTACCACAACATGGTACCACAACACCCAGACTCAGAACAAATATTGCAGATCATACAAACATTTGTCCACAGCGGGAACGAACCTGTACCTCTTACGTCTCAGCCGAATACCCGCCGCGTCAAAGAGGTTGTCTCTCTGCTGTCTCTGCTTAGGGGGTTTCTGAGAACTATGACGGTCACAAATGAAGCCAGGAGAAAGACCGGACTCCAGAAGCTGATTTTAACTTCATTCATTACTCACTTAGGGACACTGGAACAGTGCTGCCATCAACCCTGAGTGCTTCTCCGTTATTTTAAGGAGTTGGGCTGGCTGGATTAGGGTTAGCAGGGGGACAATGCACAGTACACCCCAAAGAGGGAAGTCAGTGCAGTTCTTATCTCCCCCTATTTTGAATTAGAATTAGAGCTATGTCGGTGACATTAGTTCTTCTTCAGATTTTATCATAAACTCCGATCATAGCTCTTTCCATAGCCCGTTGCGTGACTTTGGAGCTTGAGTTCGAGGAAAAAAGTGAATCATGTGTATTGTTTTGGCCTGTATGGAAGGTCAGTGAATAGTGTGTCAGTGTCATACGATTATGTACAATATTATCAAATGCAATAAGAGTTCTTTTCCTTTCATTATTTTTCCTGTGAGAATTTGTACACTTTTTTTTTTTACTTTTAGACGGTCATTTCACACAACATTATCTAGCCCCAAGCTAAGCAGAGCTTGTGTTATGGGTACTAGATGACTGATATACTTAATACAATACATTACATAGATAGATATTTTTTATTATACATAGAAAAATACCCAGACCACCCTGACCAAATATCTGCAGATTGTACAAATATTTGTTCAGAGGCGGGAATCGAACCCGCAACCTCCTGCGTCGCAGGCGAACCTTAGCCCGCCGTGCCACAGAGGTCGTCACTACACTAGAGGTACACTAATATTTAATGAGAATAATGTTTTATCATACAGGATAATAAATTATTTATGCCAAGTGTTAATTGTGAAAACCCCATGAATAAATATCGTAAACAGTGCAGTGGTGTATCCGGCCTAAGAACAGAGACCCCTCCGTCTCCTCCCATGGATGTCGTAAAAGCCGACTAAAGGATTACACTAGGGTATAGGCAGCAGCATCCACCTGAGTACTCAACACCAATACTGCGATCACCAATACACCGCACACCAAGCCTTTTCCCCGTCATCATCACTATCCACATCCACTGCTGGACAAAACCTCTTCCATAAATACAATGGAAGGATTTGGCATAATCATCATGCTTGGCATACCGATTGGTGATCACCAGGGATCGGAGTAGGTAGATTGATTTTTCGTACTTACGTCAAATGAGTCATAACATGGATACGCCATATTTCCGGAACTGGTACCGGAAGTTGTTCCTGGTCCTGATTGGTCAGATGTGTATATAGATAGCAACTTAGATAAGGTGACAAAATACCATGTTTGCAGAGTAATTCATACTTTGCTAGGATTTTACTCCACCAGAATTATTTTTTAGGTATTATAAAATGTCAGATACCTACACCACTAGCAGCATATAATTGAGTATATTGATACGTTTTTCACTTTATACCCATCTTAATAACGAAGTACCGGAAAAATAACAATAATTAGTTTTAAAATTCCGGAAACTCGGAGGCTTATCCATATTCACATATACGTTTGAGATCAATGACCTCAAATCAATCTACCTACTCCGATTCCTGGTGATCACAGTATCCGTATTGAGTATCCCCTGATCCATCCCTTAGTCGGCTTTTACGATATCCACTGCAGGAGATGGAGAGGTCTGCTTAGGCCAGACACGCCACGAGTTAATGCAGCCTGAATATGCTCTTGATGTCCACTGCTGGACGAAGTCTCCCCCATCGAAGCCAATAGTGGGGATGGAGATTTGCCATAATCACTATGCTTGGCAGGAGGATTGGTGATCGAAGTAATGGTGCTAAGTACTCAGGTGGATGCTGCATCCCCTGGTGTGATCCCTTAGTTAGCTTTTACGACATCCATGGGAGGGGGTCTATTCTTAAGACCACATACACAAAACACACTGCACATCTCGAGCCTTCTAATCAAACGTTACAAATCAAATCAAAAGAATTTTATTCATTAAAATCACAAGGATCATTTTGAATCGTCTTATAAACTAAAATGACTCTTGTCCAAGCCTAGAAGAATCAGGCCACAAACACGATTTGGCTTACTTTGATGATCCATCTTACCACTAGGTGGGAAGCGCCTGTGCCTCGGAGTAGGGAGTGCTGATACATAGTAAATGATACAGGCTTCTGGATCGCCTATTCCCATTTGTCAGCCCTAGTGGCAAATTCTAATGGATCCATCCTAAAATTTAAGAATGTGCTTGGCCAATTTATTTCAAGAATAGGGCAGGGTCTTTTTTAACGTTAACTAACACAATTTCAATGCCTTTGGATTGCGAAACCTCCCACTACCATCATGAGCCGTTAGACGAACCCTCCCCCATCAAACAGGGCTATTCTCTATCTCGCAACAGGTTTGCAACAGGCGTAAATTGTCCAATCAAGCCCTGATTGGACAATTTACGTCAAACAGTAACTTTTGTATGAGATAACTTTTACAAAATATTTGGATAAAAAAAAATGATGAAAGAACCATAGTGGTGAAAGGATTATAATACTTTTATAATGCAAATGCTTGGTTTGTTGCTGAAAATATCAAAATCGCCATATGTATGCCTACAATATTTGAGGAGTTCCCTCGATTCCTCATGAATTCCATCATCAGAACTGGATTCTGAAAAAAATGGGACCGATCTGGAAGTATATCTATTCAAATAAAAAAAGAATTTTCCAAATCGCTAATCATAAACGCCGGAGATATGCGGTAACAAAAATTAAAAAAAAAAAAAAAAAAACTACCGAATTGAGAACCTCCTCCTTTTTTGGGAAGTCGGTTAAAAAGCGACGTTACCTGGTATTTAAGATTCATGATAGATTTTTTTGTTCCAGTTATTCGGCAGTTTACTGGTTGCTGTGGGTTTGTATGCGTTTATTGATAAATGGCAAGCCACTGGCCTTGTAAAGGTGAGTAAGTTTATTTATTAAATTGATCCCAATGTTTTTATTCCTCGTATCTATTTGTTTGTTGGTTAATTTTAGTCTTGGTAAATCCAGTTTATGATAAACAACCTTTGTTCTTTCTGAATGCATTTTAATACAACAACATAATTGTTATAATATGTTGCTGTAAGTTTTATTGTGTATTTTTTGGGTTTCCGTGGATTTTTGATGCGGTTATGAGATTGAACCTCTTGTTTGCAGTGTCAGTAAGCCAATACAGCCTACAAATGTATTAAATCCAAAATATTCAGACAGTTTTGTAATAGCTATCTCTTTCAGACAACTTGAACAGTAGCCTTTACGTTACGTTTAGGTCAGTGCGTCATGGCATTCTAAGGTGGAGGTCTATTTAAAGCAATGGACTTCTACAGGCTGATGATGATGATGATGATGACTATAGCTTTTTTAAGACCTGAAATCTGGTTCAGGTGTTTTGAATGAATGGATACGTGTTGCGTATACGCATCCCGTCACATGGCATATTTGCGTATCGGTATACCTTTCATGTATGCTGTTCCAGCTGGATACGGTATACGATGTGATGCTGAACATCAGCTTACTGCTGGCTATCCTGGGCGGTGTGGTCTTCGTGGTCAGTTTCGCAGGCTGCGTCGGCGCGTTGAGGGAAAACACTTGCCTGCTCAAATTTGTAAGTTCTTTTTCAGAATAGCTTGTGGGTTGCCAAACTTAGGGGCAGCGCAGACCTGGGGTGCGATTTTTGGGCCATCAAGTGACTAAATATCAGTAAATGTGCCGTTAATCCCCGATTTCCAAATTTCTATATATTGACACTATATTTTAGACATTGATGAATAAAATTCTTATACCAATGATATCAGTACAGTGCCTCCTCCAGTAAATCTCCTGAAAAACGTTGATTTGCGACCTTTTTAACCGACTTCCCAAAAAAGGAGGAGGTTCTCAATTCGGTTGTATTTTTTGAAGTGTTAACGTCTTATAAATCGATGGAGCCGGCTGCACGCTCGAAAAAACATGACTAATGCGTCGTTACCTCGTCATACGTCGTTACCTCGTCATGCGTCACCGCATGCGCCATGTGCCATGCGCTATATATGCTATATATATATATATGCGCATGCGCTAACGCCGCATGCGCGCGAGCGCGGAACAAGCGACAAAGAAGCACAATAACGACGTTGACACGTTGAACTATCGTCAGTAAACCGACTTTACAGACAACCGTTTTTTTTTTTTTTTTTTTATATTTGTTACCGCATTTCTCCGGCCGAAAACATTTGAAAAATTCTTTTTTTATTTGAATAGATATACTTCCAGATTGGTCCCATTTTTTTCAGAATGCAGTTCTGGTGATGGGATCCATGTGGAATTGAGGGAACTCCTCAAATATTGTAGGCATACATATGGCGATTTTGATATTTTCAGCAACAAACCAAGCATTTGCATTCAAAAAGTATCATAATCCTTTCACCACTATGGTTTTTTCATCATTTTTTTTTCATCCAAATATTTAGTCGAATACAATGGCGGAAGTCGGTTTTTTAAATGAAAAGTTATTGATGATATTATTATTATAATTATTTTATCACTCAGTGACATTCAAAAATCGCACACCTTCTCCTTTAAAGCCTTTATCAAACTGATAATCACTTTTGACAACAATTTCGCGGTACATTGCGCCGCGTGTTTTAGCTTCTTTACCAAGAGCAGAAATATTCGAAACATAAAGCGCAACGTACCGTAAAATCGTATTCGAAAGCGATTACCCAGTTTGATAGGCAATACGAGGGCTGATGATTAGAGACGTGACAAGTGGTGAGCTCACCGCCGTCATTGCTTTCCACGACAGACTCGGCTGACGCTTTCTTCCAGTAATAACACTCTTATATAAGCCAGCAGCCAGGACAAATCATATACCAACAAGTCCGGGACCATGGTTACCATAATATATTATTGTGGTAATTTTATAAGAAACTAACGCACTACTTGTATAGATATTAGTGTACCTACTGATCAAGTTTCACGGAGTTTTAAGACGAGGCTCCTTGACTTTGGAATCGTTTCGTTACATTCTCACTCAGTAAAGGTAAAAGTTACAAACTTGATGTTTATACAGTGATTACTTGAGGATGTAATCTAACGAAATCATAGATCAGAAAAACGATTGGTAAAACTTTTCTAGACAGATTTATTTTTTGAAACCGGCCCTCCTAATACCTTTTTTACATCCATCCTTCGAATCTAGAAGATATTGACGGTAAATTTTTATACAATTCGGTAGAAAGTCACAGCACGTTACAAAATAGAAGGTGATTTATTTTTATATTTGCTACTTTTTAAGCAAAACGAAGTTTTATCACATGTCGCTCACTTCATTTACTTCTGAGTGCTTCTGGGCGGGACAGAATCTATACCGCATCTCTTCCCGGGCTCAAGTGAGTAATAGCGCTATCACTTTCTAATCGGGGCTCATGGGTGTAGTTAGCGTGGGAATTTTTTTCAAGGAGTATCGTCATGAGAAATAATAGCCAAATTAGAAGCAAACTTGTTGTTTTTTATTTCATTTCATTTTTTATTTAATTTCAAACTTCGTTCGCGTGCTAAAGTGTAGTTAAGACAGTCTTATTAAGTGCTCTTAAGAAAACTGTCTTGTTTGGCGCAGCCTCTTATCTTCATTTATTTGGATCCGCAGTACTCCCTCTGCCTACTGGTGCTGTTCCTGGTAGAGATGGGCGGCGCGGTGTGCGGGTTCGTGTTCCCGCGCTCTTTACAGCCGCTGCTCGAGCTCAGCTTCACGGAGAAGGTAACAACTATTTGAATAACAATAACACACACACTCACACACACACACACCAACCAACACACACCCCCCCCCACACACACACACACACACACGCGCGCACACACATATATCTTCCAATAAACACCACCAAAAAGTGGCCACCAATATTACTATACACACATCACCAGGAGGAGATGGAGATGTATATTTAGGCCAGACATGCTACGAGTTAATGCGGCCCTAATGTGCGCTTGATGTCCACTACTGGACGAAGTCTCTCCCACTTACATTATGATGCAATGGTTCAATGTAGTTGGGCTATAGATTTTAGGGTTCCTGCTACAAAGGGAGCCAAACGTGAACATTTTGACTGATTATGTGTTGTTTGGGCAAGAGCCCCATGCAAAAAAACAAATCCCTAGGGATCCGCCGTACAAGAGTTCTCTAACAAAGGAATAAAACCGACAGCGCGTTCTTATTGAACAAGCGAAGCAAGATCTCTGAGTCAACTTGGGTGAATTGGCATTTGTGTGTATGTATGTCCATGTATCTCCATGGGGTTATTCCCGATTTTGCTATCACCTGTTTTCTGGATTGCCTCGCACTATGGAAGCCAATTTAATGACGTATTCCCGTCAAAACAATGAAATACCACGCGGGCGGGCCGCATAATAAGTATTAGTAAATACTCCGTAGCGCACGCAGTGATTGTTGAGGCACTAATTTTCGGAAACCTGAATACGCAAGTCCTTGCATTTAAGAAATTATCATTTTTTTAAGTAACTAGCGGTTTCGCCCGCGTGAACAATGATGAAAATTGACGATGATGATGATGAAAAGTAGCCTCAATGTTAATCCAGGGTATAAGGTGTCTGCATTCCAAATTTAACTCAAATCCGTTCAGGCGTTTGAGCGTGAAGAAGTTACACACAACTCACAAACTTTCGCATTTATAATATTAGTGTGATTGTTTTAATTTACAGGTGGTGCACGCATATAGGGACGATCCCGACCTACAGAACTTCATAGACTTCGCGCAGAGTGACGTGAGTACTCAGACAATTATTTATTTCCTTTTTTTGTCCTCTCTCTGTACTCTGACTAACACTATATAAACGAGAAGTTACTACACTACTGTTTAGGCGTTAAACAGTAAACTTAATCGCAACCAATTCTTTAGTAAGTGCGTACTTTCATATTGATATGAATCTATAAGAATCTATATGTACATATAGATTACTATCAATACAAAAGTACGTACTTACTAAAGAATTAAGTATAATCATTAAGTATATCAGTTATCTAGTACCCATAACACAAGCTCTGCTTAGCTTAGGGCTAGATAATGTTGTGTGATATACAGGATGTCCCACGAATATGCCACATGGAGGGAAAGTACCTTGAATATTGTAGATGGAACATTTTACTAAAAGAAGACATTATTTTAATTTAAAAAACAATTTAAACTGCATGCATAGATATTTAAATAATTACATGGTTGAACCGGGAATCGAACTCGTTACACGATAAAAATAATCAACTGTAGCTTTATCATAACGATCGAAAGGCTTCATCATAAGGATTATTTTTTGCTCAATAACATAGTGTCAAAAATAAAATGATGGATGATTATTTTTCTCGTGTAACGGGTTCGATTCCCGGTTCAGCCATGCAATTATTTAAATATCTATGAATGCAGTTTAAATTGTTTTTTAAATTTAAATAATGTCTTCTTTCAGTAAAAGGTTCCATCTACAATATTTAACGTACTTTCCCTCCATGTGGCATATCCGTGGGACGCCCTGTATGTCCAGCATTTATTGATTTATTTAATTTAATTGGTTGCGCTTATGTTTACTGTTTAACGCCTAAACAGTAGTGTAGTAACTTCTCGTTTATATGTATAGTGTTTGTGTTTATGAAAATATTTGTCAGATAATGTATATGTATCTGACAAATATTTTCATATATTATCTGACAGATATTTCAATACATTACCTGACAGATATTTTCATAAATTATCTAACAGACATTTTCATTCATTATCTAACAAATATTCATAAATTATCTAACAGATATTTTCGTACAGTATCTAAAAATTATCTGCATACATCTAACAGATAACTTTATACCCGCTGCGAAACAAATGTTTGCATGATCTGCAAATATTAGTTTTGGGTCTGGGTGTTGTGGTACTATAATAATAATAATAAATTAATAATAAATTCGTTTATTTTCTCATCACAAAAGTCATTTAGTCTGAAAAACTTACTAATTTAAAAAAAACCTGTGAACCTGTATTGTGAGAGACGGTGCCTGATATAGGTTTATAAATAACTTTTCATTTAAAAAACCGACTTCCGCCATTGTATTTGACAAAATGTTTGGATGAAAAAAAAATTATGAAAGAACCATAGTGGTGAAAGGATTATTATACTTTTTGAATGCAAATGCTTGGTTTGTTGCTGAAAATATCAAAATCGCCATATGTATGCCTACAATATTTGAGGAGTTCCCTCAATTCCTCATGGATTCCATCATCAGAACTGGATTCTGAAAAAAATTAGACCATTCTGGAAGTACATCTATTCAAATAAAAAAAGTATTTTCCAAATCGGTTCATAAACGCCGGAGATATGCGGTAACAAACATTAAAAAAAAAAAAAACAACCGAATTGAGAACCTCCTCCTTTTTTGGGAAGTCGCTTGAAAACCTGTGTTACAGGTCACCAGGAACTATGGTAGGTACTCGTAGTTTCTTATACCCACGACACAGATAATCCTAGTGTAGGATCAGGACTATGTATGTGACTGTTGGGTGTTATGTTATGTGTGTGTATGTTACACACTATCTGCCACATGATTTCATACATTATCTAACAGATAATTTCATACATTATCTAACAGATAATTTCATACATTATCTAACAGATAATTTCATACATTATCTATAGATAAATATTTTCTTGCATTAATTATCGGCCGGTTGATGCCCACTGCTGGACCAAGCCTCTCCCATCGAATGCAACGAGGGGATTTATCATAATCACTACGCTAGGCAGGCGAATTGGTGATCGCAGTATTTCATTGCACCCGTCATTTTATTTATAATTTTATCATTAATAAGGTTGTTTCTTTGTTAATTTGCAAGAATTAAAAGGCTTTTTAATTAATTAATTATTTATCTTCTTCATAGTTCCACTGTTGCGGCCTGACGGCGGACGGTTACATGGACTGGTCCAAAAACGAGTACTTCAACTGCTCTTCGCCGTCAGTGGAGCGGTGCGGCGTTCCTTTCTCGTGCTGCATCAACTCCACCAGCATATCCTCAAGACTTGTCAACATTATGTGCGGGTACGGTGCGCAGACATATCCCGTAAGTTACTTGTACCACTGGATCCATTCGCCTCCACGATACCCCAACCGGTTCACTGACCAAGAAAGAACCAGTTACATGTTGAAAAAAAACCTACTTCCTGCTAATATTATAAACGCGTTATGTTTTTTTCACGTAGTAATGACTGAACCCTGATAAAATAAATAAATGCTGGACATTTCACACAGCATTATCTAGCACCAAGCTAAGCAGAGCTTGTGTTATGGGTACTAGATAACTGATATATTTAATACAATACATTACATAGATAGATATTTATTATTATATATAGAAAAAGACCCAGAACACCCTGAACAAATATCTGCAGATCGTACAAATATTTGTTCTGAGGCGGAAATCGAACCCGCAACCTCCTGCGTTGCAGCCGAACCTTCGCCCGCCGCGCCACACAGGTTGTCAAAAATTTAATAAAAAAAAATAAAAAAATTGATTAAATTTGTTTCATAAATTATGGCATGAATTAAGAAATAGACATATATTTCTATATGTATTATATAAATATGTTTGTGAGTATGTTTGTTACTCCTTCACGCAAAAACTACTGAACGGAATTTGATAAAATTTACACTATATTAGCTTACACATTATAACACATAGCTTGTAAGTATATTTGAACGAGCGAAGCGAGTTCTCTGAGTCAAGTTGGAAGAATCGGCGTTTGTATGTATGTATGTATGTATATATCGCACCGCTAGATGAAAACTCCGTTAATTCAAAAAGTAGGCATTTTGACTTAGGGGCATTTTCACTTTCCTGATTTGAATATCTACACGGGAAAATAACTCGCGTAACTATACCTTGAACGGTTGCCAATAGATGGCGCCAAACGTGCCTTTACTTGAATGAACTTGACTCGCACAGCGCAAATACTAAGCCGCCATTTTGAGTTGTCTTGAGGTGGTCATAGGTGCAGGACGTTTGCAAAGTGGGTGATTTTGAGTTGCTGGAGTTTACGTGTTTTTTTTAGGTAAGTTGCATATTTTATTCCGAGTTGATTGTGTTTTACTGAATTTTCCCTGATAACAATCGGTATTCATTTTGATTTGCGGGCGTTTTGATGAATTACTATCGTAATATTTTTTTTGTCATTTCGAATTACTCAGATTTACATGAATTTAAATGTGTATTTCGATTTACGGTAGTTTTGTTGAATGAAAATTTAATCTCATTTATTATTGTCTGTTTAGTGAAATAAATACTTTTCTCACAACTGGTTGTGTAAGGCATTTTTTATTAGATTTTTTATACGGTTTAAAGTTTTGAAAAGCAGTAGATGGTATTTTTGTATTTTTTGAGTTGGTTGACTTTACTTGATTTGTTATTGAATATGAATCATTACTTATTTTTAGCACTATGAAAAGCCGAGGAAAACTCATGTTAGAGATTATACAAAAAAGGAAAAGCGAAGCAGAAAGCGCTGACCGGCCTGCTATAGAAATGTTAAGTAAAGAAAAGCCTGACTTACCACCTGAAGGAAGGTTAGTCTCATCTTGTTTTATTCTCACTTCCATTAGCGCGGTCAAAATATTGAAGTGATTAGAATCAAAATAATTTCATGTCCAACTGAGTTTCTAAGTGTAACTAAATTAATTAATTTTAATTTCAGTCCTGAACAGCCAGCAGCATTGGATACTTCAAGATTTGAAGAGATTGCCAGCAGCATTGGATTTGTTAAACTAATGTTGACTTTGTATTTAAATATACTTACTATAATTGTTTTATTTATTCACAACTACCTTCCCCAGGTTGAGTTATGCTAAGAACTCGTCAAAAAGTTATGTATTTTTTGAGGTGAAAAGTAACGTAATTCATTTTTTTTTTCAGGTTAACTAAAGTAAAACAAAATAGTGCACAAAAAAGTGGCTTATTCCCCCTACAAAACTAGGCTAACTAAAAAAATACCGTTTTTTACAGCTTGGTTACAGACAATATACAAATGAATTAATTAAACAAGGTTTAAAAAATGTTACCTTTCTGGAACAATAATAAGTTTTTTTTTATCTTATCTAGTTAGGCTTATATCACATTTTTGCCATTTCTGAAAAATTAGGTTTTTTGAGTTAATGGAGTTTTCATCTAGCGGTGCGAATTATGTTTGTCCGATGAAAACTTCCAAACCGTTAATCCGATCTTCATGAAATTTGGTATGGGGGTAGATAGTATTGGTACAATTTGTAGGTAAGGTTATGAGCTATATCGGTCAGGGGGTTGCTGAGATATTGGGGTTCAAGAGGGGGTAAAAAAATAAAAATGAGAAAGTCAGATCAAGTGGGGTGTCTGATGAAAGCGCTTTGGTTGGACATTTCAAAACTGTTTTTTGTAAGTATTTAGCCTTAGTAGTTTTCGAGATATTAGGAAAAATAAAAAACGTAAAAATCTAAAATTCTAGGGTACTTCCAGCAATCCCAAAATGCTGAAATTTGGTATGCTTGTGGCTTTTGTGTCACAAATACAGGGAAAAGTCTGAAATTGAAGAATTTAGAAACTTGTACTCCATAAAACAGAAACCAATATTACATCCATTCTTGACCTCCCATTTCTAGGAATTTGAATGACGTTGGAGTTCTATGGTTTTCGTAAAAAGGACGTTATCAATTAATTCGTCAGGTACTTGATATAGGTACTAACAGGTATGTAGTATTACGCCCCGTTGCTTAGCCCTATTCAAAGGTTATTTCGATGATGTGTAGGAAATTAGAGTAGTTACTTGTCTAAAATACAATACATTTCTCATCTTTAAAGGTAACATTAGGTTGTACAGAAACATAAGATATAAATCAGAAAATATACATATACATTTTTATCTTGGTAAAACGCGTGGTACCAGTGTATCGAATACAACTTTCTTTTTTGACGTGTTAACGTCTTATAAATCGATGGAGCCGGCTGCACGCTCGAAAAAACATGACTAATGCGTCGTTACCTCGTCATGCGTCACCTCGCAAAACGCATGCGCATGCGCTATATATGCTATATATATATATATATATATATATGCGCATGCGCATAGCGCATGCGATATATATATATATATATATGCGCATGCGCTAACGCCGCATGCGCGTAGCGCATGCGCTATGTATGCTATATATATATATATGCGCATGTGATATATATATATCGCATGCGCTATGCGCATATATATATATATATCTATATATCTATATATAACGTATATATATATCTAACGCCGCATGCGCGCGAGCGCGGAACGAGCGACAAAGAAGCACAATAACGACGTTGACACGTTGAACTATCGTCAGTAAACCGACTTTACAGACAACCGTTTTTTTTTTTTATTCTTCTTGGCAAGCAGCTATCTTACGGCCCACCTGATGGAAAGTAGTTATCGTAGCCTATGGGCGCCTGCAACACCAGAGGTAATCACACGCGCGCTACCGACATTGAGACATAAAATTGAAAAGTCTCTTGTGCCCGTAATTTCACCGGCACCCGTACCCTTCAAACCGAAACACAGCAATGCGAGCACTATTGCTTGGCAGCAGAAATGGGTACGGTGGTAGTACTTCCCCGGATGAACTCTTTCACAAGAAGTTCTACTACTAACAAAACTTTAGGCGTAATGTGGTATTCAAAACCTTCCAGGTGGCTGAAGCGAGTAAGCGTATCTGGACAAGCGGCTGCATAGAGGTGGTCCGCTCCTGGGCAGAACGCAACCTGTACACCATCGCCACTGTGGCTTTGGGCGTAGCACTGTCCCAGCTGTTTGTCATCTACCTGGCCAAAACTCTAGAGGGGCAGATAGAGCTGCAAAAAGCCAGGTATGAACGAAAGCAGACGTAACTTATGTGCTATAGCTAGGTGGTAGGTGCGGCACTGTCCCAGCTGTTTGCCATCTACCTGGTCAAGACTGGAGGGATGAATATAGCTGCAGAAAGCCAGGTATGAACGAAAGCAGACGTAACTTATAGCTAGGTGGTAGGTGCAGCACTGTTCCAGCTGTTTGTCATCTACATGGCCAAGATTGTAGGGGTGAATATAGCTGCAGAAAGCCAGGTATGAACGAAAACAGACATAATTTGTGTGCTATAGTTAGGTGCGACCTGTCCCAGCTGTTTATCATCTACCTGGCCAAGACTCTTGACAGGCAGATAGAGCTGCAAAAAGCCAGGTATGAACGAAAACAGACATAATTTGTGTGCTATAGCTAGGTGGTAGGTGCGGCACTGTCCCAGCTGTTTGTCATCAACCTGGCCAAGACTAGAGGGGCAAAAAGCCAGGTATGAACGAAATCAGACCTAACTTTCAAATAGAAATAGATATTATTGAAACCGATAGCAATAGAATTACGTAATCGGGCCACAGTACTTACAATAGCCGTGTCGCAGGTGGCAGACATGAAACAGGGGCACGGCGGGCTCGTGCCGCGGAGAGCGCCGCACGCCCCTGTAGCGCCCCGCCCCCGCGCCTGCCCACGCCCCCGCCCCCGTTCCCGCCCTGAGTACACACATGTGAGTACTATCTGGACACTGGACTTAGTATGGAGTGTGGGAGATATGTGCGAAAGACTTAACTTTAATGGTTATATATAAAATTAGTATGTATAGTATAATATGTATGTACAGTTTGGTAGGTCGTGATATATACTTCTGTATGTACTGTTTATAAAATAACTTGGTATTGACACTTTGTACACATTTATTTGCTACATTGGTCTAAGTAAAGGTGTACATTGGGCGTCTTCCATTTTGTATAGCTTTACTTTGTTAATTGGACTAAGTAAAGGTTTAAATTTGACGTGACCACTTGGTACACCTTTACTTGGTACATTGGACGTAGTTAAGGTGTACGTACATTGGACGTCCTCCACTTTGTACAGCTTTACTTGGTACGTTGGACTAAGTAACTACGAAATGTTTGAAAATAACAAATACTAGTGCATTCCTGATTTAGGGTCAAGCTGCATCATATCTCGTGGATTCCACGCGATGCTATGTAGCTCAACCCTTTAATTTTGTATCAATGTAATTTTAAAACTGGATTATAGTTACAAAAATATAAAATAAATTGATTTAAAAATGTTAACAATTTTAAAATTTTCTAATATTCCAAAAATTGCCGATCGGGCGGGAATCGAAATCACACCTTGAAAGTTCAGTATCCCGATTTTTATAAATAATACAGTTACTTGTAAACAAATTCATAAGAATAAACAAAACCAGACCAGAAGTAAAGCCTTAACTATAGTTTATAACCATATAAAATGCATTTAACATGCATTTACAACAATATTTTTGTCTACTAACGGTTGCCCGCGGTGTCGGCCGCGTTATTCTTCCGAGGGAGAATTTTGGGATAAAAAAAATCCTATGTAAAACAAAGGATATTTTTCCAGGTTCCAGGGTTAAATTTTTCGCTGTACCACAAATTTCATCAAAATTGGATAACTTTTAACCTGAGTAGAACTTATTAATGAAACTCGAGTTGAACTATCTTCAAAATTCTATCAATAGATAGATAAATATCAATTTGTGGATTCAAAATGTTTTCTGTTATTTTAATGCAATATACGATTAAATAAGTATACATAAATGTAATGGACTAGAATATTAAGAAAATGTAAATAATATTTGAAGCTCAAAATATTCAAATATAAATTTTGTGTTATGGTCCCTTTCTGCCATATTTTGAATGTGCTTGGATGAAAAGGGACACCCGATATAGCTTAGGGCGTAGAACTATAAAATGTTGTATTTGGTTTTATCCAAATTTTCTAAACTGTCTTAGAAAATCATTACTTTCTATGTAAAAAGTACATTTTGTATGCATTTCTCAAGAAATCTCAGTGTAAAATTATAAACAGTAATTAAGAGGGATGTTTTAAATTTGAAATTGTGATATAATTTAACTTTAACAAGCGTTTTTGCTCAAATTGTGTTGAAAAATCATCAAGATTTGGCTAAAACATTATTGTACAAAAATTTACATAAATTTAAAATATTTTGGTGTTAAAAATATGTTGTTAGATGTGAAATATGATATTGTTATGTTGTAAATTTAGATTAACAGTGCCACATAATTGGACAGAGTTATATATGAAAAATCAAGTAAAATTTACCTGTAGGTTTGAGACCTATAACGGCCAATTACACCAACACATAAATTTGTTGTTTACCTATGTGTTTAATCATGGTCGAAAAGATCTATCAAATAGATTTGTAGCTTCAAGGTTTGTGAATATTTTTATGACCCTGTTATGTGTTGGTGAACTTGGACCTGAGTGTGCCAGTAATAGTACGTAGTTTTTAAGTAGATTAAACAATTTTGATGTAAATGTGAAAATATTGGAAATTTTCTTATTAATGCTCGCTTTCAATTTTCAATTTCGTTGTGAACTTTCATATTTTCATTTCCTAATGAATTTCGGCAGAATTGAAATACTCAGATAAAGACTGTAATGTATGAAAAAATCTGTTTAAAGGAATTGCTTCAGCTAACCAGCCGTTTAACCGGTGTTTTTGGTGAACTTTAGACATAGAACAGATGCCATCTACAAAAAAAAACACAAAATGAGTTTTTTTTTTCTTATTTTTTTATGAATTACTTACCATAGTTGATGTATTTTAACTGACTGCCACCATTCACGCTTTTGTTTTATTGAATATTTTTACCAATTTTTTTCTTACTTTATCTCTCCCACTGCTGGGCAAAGGTCTTCCGCTCTTTTCGATCTTCGGCCAACCTTTACCAAATTATTATAAGTAATTATTACATGTTATTTTATAGAGCCCTTTAGGCATTTATACCATAAAGGTGTCTACACACGGCGAGCTATAATATACAGGGTGTTCCATTATCATGTAATGGTTGGATGGTTGTAATAAAGTTTCGCTCGACACTACACACCAGTATTTGACCCAGTAGCCCCATGGGACAAGATAAGTGACATCAATATTTCGGACCCACTTGTCCCATCGTGTTGTCCCATTACACTATTTTGACCCAGTCGCCCCATGGGACAAGTGAATCCAATTTTTAGGTCGGATTTCATATTAGGTACCTACCTACCTATTTCAAACCTCTTCCATTTTCTCTGAGTAACGCAACCTGACAGATAATATTACCGAAAGGGCCACAATGTTCTTTTCTCCTACTTGCTCGGAAATGGTTTCATTAATTTAAAAAAAAGGAATACAATTTTTTTTTTTTTTTTTTGGAATTTGTTCTTACAACACGACAATAAAAGAGATTGCTGGTCAGTAACAAGGCCATTTTCAGTGCACGCTAACATAAATTAGGTTTTTTTAGGTACACGATATTTATTATTATAAAGGCTGAATTTGCATTTCTTTTCAAAAGTTACAAAGATGCGTAGCTGCGTCTGCGTAGCTATACTAAAAATATTTATGAGATATTATCAATTGTAATTTGTTAGGTCTTCCGATTCACGCAAAATCAGTGCTTAAGAAGTGTTGATGAGCTGTAATGAGGAAAAAAAACTGAATTTCGCGCTACTTTGCTAACGTTATAACAGGCTGGGCCAGCTGTGACCCGAATTCTTGATGTTTCACTTTGGCCGTCAAAGTCAAGGAAGTCAAAGTTTGAACAGAAATCAACCATTATACCTCTTTACAATCAAAATTCTGAAGGGAATTTGGCGCATTTTCATTAAAATCTTTGGAGTCCCATAAAAATATTTTGACGGCACCTGAATAATAATATTTAACATCAAGTAATAAAAACACTTTGACTTTGACTTGACTTTTGACTTGAAATTCAAGAGGCTGTGAAAGGCGTGATAGAAAACTTGACACCAAAATCAAAAGACAAATATTTAAAAATGTTTTTAAATATTTGTCTTTTGATTTTGGTGAGAACTTTGTTTAATGGAAGAATTAAAGAAAATTTGTTTAAATATCCGCATATTGTTTGAGAAAAGTACTATACTTGGCCGCAATTGGACTTTGATGGACTCGTGTATGTGTGCGTTCGCCAGCAATGCCTGATTTGCTGGCCGCGGCAGTAATGTACTATTTCAGTCAGGTTGCGTTACGTAGAGAAGTAAGCATAAGTTATTCCATATTATTACCCCAATATTCTACCAAATAATTAACTTTAAAATGTAATTGATGTTGTATATATTTCTAATTGATGTAAAATTGTAATGCCATTATAGTAATTAGTTTGTCATTTTCGTGAACTCAGTACATTTTGCAAAGTTCTTAATTAATCTACAAACTGCCCTTGGACAAGTGACAATCGAAGAAACGAACGCCTGAGAAAATTTATGGAGAAGACGTAAAAATGGCTTGTCGGTCTTAAATTTTTCAATGTATAGAACATTTTCTTAGCGAATTTCTAATGCCACTTGTCTAACTGGTATGTTTTCCTTGTAGAAACGTTTCAAGCTTTGCGTGTAGCTATGAATGCGTTTTCCTTCAGTGTTCATACTCAAGCTTACGGTTAATCTATTGAGAAGTCTATAATTTAATATTACTCGGAGATTTTATATTTCATAAAAAATATTGTACAAATTACTTATTGATAATTAAAATAATTTAGTTAATATAGCACAGTTCTCATTGCTTATACAATTTGTATCAAAATACCCCTTTAAGCCTGAGGGGAGGGTATTCCACACGTCATGGCGAACAAACTTTAGTTCTACGAAGTTTTTAATTCAAATCAAATCAAAAGGGTTTTATTCATTGAAATCACAAGGATCATTTTGAATCGTTTTTTTGTTTGGGCAACAAACACGGCTTGGCTTACTTTGATGATCCGTCTTACCACTAGCTGGGAAGCGTCTGTGTGGTGCCTCGGTAAAGGACATGTTCCAAAATGGCCTATATAGATGTACATCAGACAGAGAATGGCGAAAAAATCTGTGATTATCGTAAAAATACTCTTACTCTTCATTTGAAGCATAATTTAATGCACAGAAATGTTTAAAATTCGAAAAAAATCTGTCATGGCTGCTTAGGAAAATAGTTACCAATGTTAGGGAATGTCACGTTTATTGCTCTGTGGTTGCTTGCTTTATTCGTTCGTTGGGAGTAGTGTCTACATAGAATGCGTTGCCTACGCTAGCTTTATTACGATCATCACATCAGTACAAGTTCTTCAATTCAACATTTCGATTCTACGCGAAAATATTTTCCTTGCTCCAAGACCTTGGAGCCAAGACGTGAACGAAATGCAGTTCTGGTCAAAGTTGTCAACAGCTGTCGAAACATTTTACCACAGAGTAAATTGTATCCGCCCCGCCATATTGTTTTGTCTTGTGTTGCTCTCCGTGAGAAACATATTTTAGGAACCTGCATTAAATGAAGCGAAATAATCAAAAAATGACAATGGGAAAAGGTTTTACATATATTTAGCCACGTTTACACAAGTGTACACCGACAAGGGCTAGGCTCCATACATCTTGGAACAACTCCTTTCCTACAGAAATTATACCTAAAAAAAAAGTCTGCCCTATTACATTCCGAGTTCACTCATAGAGAGATAGAGGACACATAGATTTAATAGGGCAGCGCCCAAAGTCGTAGAACTAAAAATGTTCGCCATGACGTATGGAATACCCTCCCTCGGGCTTATAGGTGTATTTTGATACACATTGTAGTTATAATTATAAGTGTGTATGGAATTATAAGTATTTTCTCAAACTACAGGGTGGTTTATAAGAGATAGTCAACAGCGGATTTGCCATTAGAAAAGTATTAAAAGTAGATTTTATTTATACCAAAGGTATGAAACTAAAAAAACAAAATTATTATGTGTTTTTTCTATTTGTTAACTCATGAACTTTCTAATTTAATTAGCTATTTATCATATAAATTCCATTATACTACTAAATTATAGCTTCAATATAAATAACTTATTTCTAAGAAAGATTTTTCACGAATAGCCAAAACATCTAAGCAAAAATACATCAAAACATATCTACATGGGGTTCGGGTACCGTGGCACCCGTGGATATCATAAAATCTGACTAAGGTGACAGCAGGGGATGGGCAGCAGCATCCACCTGAGTACTCGACACCAATACTGCAATCACCAATCCGCCTGCAAAGCGTTGTGATTATAACATGTAACTATTTGTAACCTCAATGTAACTAGATGGAACAGATGAAATCCTCCCCATTGGATTCTTTGGGAAACGCCTTGTCCAGCAGTGGACGACTACCGGCTGATGATGATGATGATGATTTCCTCCCTTTAAAAAAGGTTTCATCATCATCAGCAACCTTTGTTGCCCATGGTCCCTGTGATAGACCTTGGAAGGTACCACGGGAATTACTTTACCCGTGGTGCCTGAATTTTGTATAAGCCAACTAATTTAAAAAGGTATAATAACTTAACTTATCGTCATTCATTGTAACAATGAATGACTCTGTTATTCGCCATGTTATTTTAGAGCTCATTAATGGCGACATTGACGTTGGCCATGCACTTGATAAACTGCGGTAAACCAAAAGAAGGAATGCATTTGGAAGGAACTAAGGAGTATGTTTATGTTGTTAATTTTATTATTATAATAGAGCACAAACACATAGAGTATATGTAGGTACTTATGTTTTATTTTATTGTTTTCTTTAATAATATACAGTTAAGTTATTATACCTTTTTAAATTAGTTGGCTTATACAAAATTCAGGGACCACGGGTAAAGTAATTCCCGTGGTACCTTCCAGGGACTATCACAGGGACCATGGGCAACAAAGGATCAGCAGACAATCATCACGTTTGGCAGACGGATTGGTGATCGCAGTATTCGTGTTAGGTACTAAGGTGGCTGCTGCCCATCCCCTGGAATAATTCCTTAAATGGTTTTTACGACATCCACGGGAGGAGAAGGAGACGGCGAGGAACTGGAATAAGTGTTCTACTTTTGGTATAAATAAAGGTACAAATCTGGGAAGTGTCATTTCATGATGACAGTGTATATTGTAGTGTAAATGACAGACATTATTCTTGTACATTTAATACTATGTAGTGATATTATAGAGAAAAATTGTAATCTATAAAGCATTTTATTTTAGAATATACTTGTATTAGTACACAAGGTCCAACTTATTGTAACAATAGACAACATTACTGGCGAGCGAATCGAACCATGTTCATGTGGGCCGCGACCCGTCCACCCACCAGCTTCACCCACCAGTGGGACCACGGGGAATTTCTTTTTCCCCGTGCACCCACTGCCTTATGGCGGGAAAATATCGATATCGATATCAAAGAAAAAATCATCAAGGAATGAATGGTGCGTGTACAACAGAAGGCACAGAACTAATAACGTTTCCGAAAGCTGGAACGCCGGCATTAATAAAAAAGTGAATAAAAATTATGTAACGAAAGCTAAACTTCTGAGTAAAATATATTTAACGCCACAATCTAAATTAAACGATTCACGGGAAAAATATTATAAATTAAGAGACTATCAGATACTTCAAGCACAAATGCAACTTATTCACGAAGAAATAAGCGTTCGTCATTTTTTGGAAAGTTGCGTTAGGAATTACTTTTTGTTTCTCTTTAATAATTCGGTCGTCTATCGTTTTAATTTCCCATAGGAATATGTTGTTTTGTTTGTAAAGAATTGTTAAAATTGTATTTATATCGATATAATATATATTTTTCCTGCCTTATGCATAAGGTTGCAGTGGGTGCACGGGGAAAATGAAATTCCCCGTGGTCCCACTGGTGGGTGAAGCTGGTGGGTGGACGGGTCGCGGCCCGTTCATGTTCCATCAGTGCAGCGGGCGATGGTCCGTCAATAATAGGTCCACGGGCGAGCGAAGCAAGCCGGGTTCGTCGAGGCATACTGAGATTCTTTTAACAATATGTTGTCATCAACCCAAAGTCATGCTCTGTTACTTTATGGAGCTGGGTTGGCTAAAGTAGCGTTAGCAGGGCGTAATGCACAATACACACCACAACTAGACGTCAGTACAGGCTAAGACACCAAAACCCAGAATTAAAAAGCGGTGAGCTAACCGAGCCACTAATATTGATCGCCCATTCGCTCTAGCGTGGCGTGTACCGTTCTGGTGGGTCACTCTCGTTCTTAGTTTGCCGCTCTAGTCTTTGCTCTCGTGTGTCGCTCTTGTCGCTCTAGTGTTCTTCTCTGGTGAGTCGCTCTTAAAGACGCTCTAGCGTGTTCTATAATTACTCTAGCGAAAATTTGTATATTGTGCTGTGATAGTAATGAAGATAAGAGTAGAAAGTTCTTTGCTTATGTAGCTGAAGGATATTACTTCTTCCCCTTTGCTTTAGCCTTGCCTTTGGGATCTACCTCAATAATAGGTTCCGGTTCCGGCGGTGGCGGCCAGTACTTATCGAACAATGCGTCGTCTGCTGCGAATGAGAGCGGTAAGATTTGGCAACGTCGGTACCAGGCTTCGCGGTCCTTGTCCTCTTGCTCTTCCAGATCGCGTTCCTCTTTATCTTTTAGCTGAAACAAAGACGATGCTAGATGATGTGCGCCGTTATCTAAAGTTAACCACGCTTAAGACGAGGACTGATCTTAAAAATAGTATTTTCAACCGACTTCAAAGAAAGGATGAGGTTCTGAATTCGACAGAAAGTTTTTTTTCATACTCACGGTATGTAAAAATTGAAAATAAGGCTAATTAACACTGTTTTCGGTGTTTTTAGTACGGCAATCGGTATGGAGAGTGATACCGTGATTTTAGTGTGCACGCAGCCTTATCCCGATGACGTAGGCAATGACGTACATGATCGTGTACCCGACGCGCGCGCAACGAATCTACCGCCCCTATAGCGCCGGGCGAAGCGCGCGGCCGCACGCAGTATTCGCCGGTGTATCGTCGAACGCGGTCGTGGGCGGTGCTCATGTTGAAGAGGCTTCTGAACTCAGTCTCGAAACGTCAGCAAAAATGTGTAATTAGACGTATTTTCAATTTAAAATGATTCCCAACGAAAGTTTCAATTCTAGTATGTAAAATGTTAAGTTATCAAACCTCCATCAACGCTAGATACTCCACAGTATCAACGTCTTTCTTCTTCCCCTTAGCAGCGGGTCCCTTAGCGTCCTTCTTAGGTGACTTCTCCTTCTTAACAAGTTTTTGCGCAGTGAAGAGCCGCTTAGGATTCTGCAGCTGGTACGGTGTGTTGATCAGGACATACTCCGGTGAAAACGTGAAGATGGAACGGATGAGGTTGTATTGGTAGTCTGTGCTGAACCTGTGAAATGTAATGGGATGTTTTCAGGGAGGCAATTAAAAACAAAAATAGTTCTTAAAAATCCGGTAGATGGCGGTGACTCGAAATGGTTCTGTCTTCTGAAGATTTTGTAAAAGCACCACAGAGAAAGATTGGAATAAACGAACAAATTGTCTTTGCAGATAACTTAAAAGCATACGTAGCATACGTTATTTAAATAATAAATAAGTAGCACTAACAAATACCAGAATTTCAACAAAACTTTTTACGTACCTAGATAATTCAACAACGAACGTGTACGAGCATAAGCGAGTGAAGTCAGTGACACTGACAGTTGGTGGCTGACCGACAAAATTTAGAGAACCATATCTGACAGCGCCATCTATGCATGGATTAAGAACTATTTTCTTTCAGCTGTCAGAAAACTCCCCATTTTGTATTTGTAGTTTAACACCTACAGTCAAATTTTGTGTCGACTGTACATTTTGTAGGCCACTTGCAATTAAAAACACAAACGATAATCATAGTAGGCATGCTGCGATTAAAATATTGATTATGGAACATAGTTGTCAATTTCGTCGCATCTAGCAAATAGAGGCATTATGCGATCTAATGTATGGTAGTTTCAAAATGTTGGCATTGTGCTACAGATTACATGTAACTATTTAATAGTCAACAAATGGTCATAGTAGGATGATGGATGGAAAGGAAGAGGAAGACCTAAGTAAAGATGGATGGATTGCGTGAGAGATGATATGAATGAGAAAGGAGTTAATGATGAGGTGACGGCTGATAGGAGTGCAAGAGAAAGACATACTGCGCCAACCCCAAATAAATTGGGATAAGGGCAAGACAATATAAAATGGCGATAGTAGGCATCGTGCTACGAAATCGTTTGTACACATGATCAGTACACTCAAATTATATGGTTATCAAATCATAAATTAAGTAAAAAAACTGACGCACTACGAGCCTAGATATTAGTGTACTGATCATGTGTACAAAGCTTCATGGAGGTTGAAGAAATAATAGCCAAATTAGATGCTAACTTCGTTCGCGTGCACATGATACCACTAGCGAGCGTTTCCCAGTGCAGAGGCACAGAACTACTAACTGTTTAGAAAGTTGGCATAAAGAACTAAATAGAAATATAACAAGAAAAGGACCCGGGATAGTCAACTTACTGAGAATTTTACAAAAAAATAATTTGAACAAAATAACAAATAAACGGACAAAGGAAAATATAATGAGAGACGAATTCATAATGTATTCACAAATGATGTTAACTACTGGAGAATTGACTGTTGGTCATTTTTTAGAACGCCTTAGATAAAATTTTGATAATAAAATGCAAAACAGTTTTTTCTTAGATTGTACTTTTTTCTATGTCTTTTCCAGCTGTCAAATAAATCTGGCCAATGGGAAAAATAATTCCCGTTGGCCAGACTAGTCTGACCACCAATCTGACCACTGGGAAACACTCCCACTAGCTACCGGTGAAGCAAAATCAAAGGCTCGCGTCACAGCCTCATCTTAGACAGAGTAACTAAGAATTCACCAGGGGTACGAGTGAAGAGGCAAATTGTTTATACATTTTTTAGTTAGGTACACAATATTTACGCGTAGGCAGCATCTATCCTCCCTATGCGACGAGAAGTTGAGGGTTCGATTCCCGCTGCGGGGAAATGTTTGTATAATCTGCAAATATTTGTTCCGAGTCTGGTTGTACGGTACCATTGTTTGACGACCTCTGTGGCGCGGCGGGCGAATTTTTGCCTGCGACGCAGGAGGTTTCGGGTTCGATTCCCGCCTCTGAACAAATATTTGTACGATCTGCAGATAATTGTTCAGGGTGTTCTGGATATTTTTCTTTGTATAATGAAAAATATCTATTTATGTAATGTATTGTATTAAGTATATCAGTTATCTAGTACCATAACACAAGCTCTGTTTAGCTTGGGGTTAGATAAATGTTGTGTGAAATTTCCAGCATTTATTTATTTATTATATAGTGTATGTATTCGTAGTTTCTGATACCTTCAACACAGGGAATCCTAGTTGTGGGATCAGGACTACGTATGTGTCTGTTGAGTGTTATGTTAATGTTGGCTGAACATAATATGTTATGTAACAGGTTTGCCATAATCACCACGCTTGGCAGGCGGATTGGTGATCGCAGTTTGGTATTAAGTACTAGGCGGATGCTGCTGTCCATCTCCTAATATAATATCTTAAAGTAAGGCTTTTAATATATCCACGCGAGGAGAAGGAGAGGTATACCCTCAGGCCAGACACACTACGCCGTAATTAATAGTAAATAGGTACTAACAAATCATAAATATAGTGTATTATCTTAGTGAGATCCAACAAAGAGCACTGATACGCAGTCCCTTCAAACTTCACCAGGCGTTTTGACTCCGTGGGCATGGGTACCGTGGGAGGGGGTTCTTCACCCTCGGATAATTCCACTGCCTTGTAATAAACTCCAGCTTCCGTTGGAGTAGGCAGGGTGCTCTCTTCACCGATATATCTAGCGGCTGCTAGCATGTTGGACTGGGGATGACAGTAAAGCATATGAAACATCTCATCAGAAGCCTTCAGACATCCACTGCTGGATGAAGCCTTTTCCCATGAAATACTATGGAAGGATTTGCCATAATGCCATAATCTACAAGCTTGGTAAGAAGATTGGTGATCGTAGGTACTCATGTTGATTACTCAACTACTCAAGTGGTTGCTGCTGCCCGTCCCCTGGTGTACCTAATCCCTCAGTTGGCTTTTATATCCACGGGAGGAGACGAAGGTGTCTATTCTTAGGCCATACACGCTATGGCATTACAATTATTGGCGGACAACAACAAAAGCGGAAGCAACATGTCGGAGTTTTTGCGGTGTTGTTGTTTCTTTGTTGTTCTAGCGCGCAGCGAAGCAACTTTTTCCTGAGGATGCTTCGTAGAAAAACGAAACGTGTCGAATTCTTTCAGAGTTATCGGTGGAGAGGGGCGGAATTGTTACTATATATTTGTTCGTCTATTCAACATTGTAGAATGGATTTCCACAAGATTAATTAATTATAAAAAATTACGTTCATTCTTTAAATTATTTTTTAATTTGATTAGACAAACAAAACGACTATCACTATGATCAGTAAATTTATTAATTCCGTACTCTTGGAGTAGCAGACCTTGTTTTCTTGTATCATGAGGTCAAGTTTGTCTAGACCTGTATACTGACGCTCTGTTCAGGGGTGTATTGTGCATTGAATCCCAGTTAGTGGTTAGCAGGGGGACGGGCTGGGCTGGCAAACTAACACACCACGGGCGTATATGAGTGTACTGATCATGTGTACAAAGTTTCATGGAGTTTAAACAGCCAAATTAGAAGCAAACCACGTTCGCGTGCTACCGCTACCGGTGACTTCCTCTTAGCCCAGCGTAGACTACCAGAGATCTAACACGTTCATCTCACCTGGAACCTGCGAAGCATTCTTTTACGATCAGCGGCATCAAAGTGCTGCATCTCTTTCATCCACTCGCAGAACCATAGAATCAGTATTGCTTGTGTTGCTGAAAACAAACAAGTGAAGAGCTGGCTGGTGAGGTAGTTAATACCTGCACTGATGTCCCGCTGTGCTGGCAGTATACCTATGCATTGTCCCTCTTGGCTAATCATACCCCAGTTAGCCCAGCTCCTTAAAGTAACGGAGCAAGAATTTAGGTTGATTACAACATTGATGAAGTGTGTGTAAGTCGATGATGTATCCAAGTAGTTCCTGGAAATCTGTCGTTAGCTCTGACCTCTTTTGTGACCGGACAGTTGAAAAGGCTGATACCCATTGGATTTCAATTATCCGTAGAGGGGCCACGGATAAACAAAATTCAGGGGTAGACCATCAGACTAAAGTCGTGATGAGCTCTGTGGCGCGGCGGGCGCGCAGCCGGCTGAGATGCGAGAGGTTGTGGGTTCGACTCCGCTGCGGGAAAAATGTTTGTACGATCTGTAAATATTTGTTCCGGGTCTGGGTGTTAAGGTACCATGGTACTCGTAGTTCACGACATAGGGAATCCTAGTGTGGGATCAGGACTGGGATGGATGTGACTATGTTATGTTATGTAGCATATAGGTACCTAATTATAACGGGCGTTTTGAACCTATCTTTATACAATATCACAACAATATCACCCCTCCCCACACCTTGCCGCTGTTGCTTCGCCGAGCGCCGAACATAAAGTTTTGTTGTTCGGCGCTCGGCCGAATCGGTCTGCGGAGTTTTTGCGGTGTTGTTGTTTGTTTGTTGTACTAGCGCGCGCAGTTAATAGTTTTCTTACGTCTACACAGTTTATCGTTTTGTGCTCTCCTTAGTAAGTTGGCCAATGTATCCAAGAACCAGAACTCGGCTAAGCTGCTCTTATACTTCGTACAACCCAAAATCTCAGCCAGAATATCTATATACTTCTGGTGGGCAGTGATGGCTATCTTCGGAATCATTGCTGGGCCAATGTCGGTCCTGAAAGATGACAATATATTTTGTGACATGAAAAACGTATATAATTTTGGTAGCTAAGTACTTAATTTTTTTTCAATAGCCGCTTTTTTTGTGATTCTGTAAATTATACATAACATAGATACATACATTTAGGTTCGAAACCTATTGGTGTCTCAATCAACATATCGATAGGTACGTGAAAATTTCCCGTTTTACAAAATGAAAGACATGATTCACGAAAGTTATTTTGGTAAAGAAATATGTATAATTTATTATTCATACTTTAATAATTATTATATTTCGTGTTTCGTATTCCAACCGAAGTTTGCAAAGTTTTGTTTATGTTACCTCTATCAATTATTTTTTCCCAACTTCTAAACACTTCATTCAATTTACTTTTTCACTCTCTCAGTATATTATTACCAATAACCAAAAGTATTTCTACTGAACGTAAAGTGAAATTGACAAAAAAGGTGATCACAAGGTATGGAAAGTTGCCATCTTCATTCTTTGATGACTTTTCCAATATTGTTACATGACGACGTTTTCACGTAAAATCCTACGTCTCGGACATGACTGAGCACATTTAATTTTCTTTACCGCACCTGAACTCCTCTGGTAGAACATGGATCCTGTTCTGTTCTTCGATGCTTCTCGTCTTATCAGGGAGTATGCGTCTGAGAGAGGGTGTGGGGAATACACGAGGTAATTCTGCAGCAACTTCTTCAGCTTGCTGGGGCTGTACCTCTTCTTCATGAAGAGCTTCCGGTTTGGCTTCTTCTACTTCTAATACTGGGCCTATATGGAGAAGATGAGTAATTCACTGGTAGGTACCTAGACTGCTATTAAGAGAAGTATTAGCTGATAGCAAAAGGGATGTCAAAGTGCCGGCTTTTGCTGGACATGATGGCTCTCGGTCATGTCAAAATACCATTTAATGTGGGAGGTTCCTATAGTGAGATGTTTTCTATAAGTACTTTTTTTTCTTACTACTTGGGGAGCAAACAAGCATATAGCCCACCTGATGGAAAGTAATTACTGCAACATTAGAGGCATCACACGCGCGCTGTCGACCCTGAGACAGAAAGATGAACAGTCTCATGTGCCTGTAATTTCACCGGCACTCGTATATATCTACCCTTCAAACCGAAATACAGCATGGCGAGGACTACTGCTTGGCGGCAGAAATAGGTACGGTGGTAGTACTTCCCCGGACGAACTCTTTCACAAGAAGTTCTACTAAATACTAACAAAACTATAACTAAACAAACTTATATTTAATCTTTATTGTACACGAAATTAATTAATGATTAATCAATCAATGAACAGGTCACCATAAGGACATAAAGGTCGCAAGAAGTCGGTGGTGGGTGGATAGAGGAGGCTCAAGACCGTTCGTCGAACATGGGGGAGGCCTCTGTCCAGCAGTGGCGTCTATAGGCTGATGATGATGATGAGAGCCTAAGTGACAGTAAAGTACATAAGCAACCTAACCTACCTTGTTCCTCACTCTCCGTTGAAGCTGTAGAGGACTCCAGTGACTCGTTCTCTGATCTAGTGCAATCTAACCCAGATTCTGATAGTAGCTTATTGAGGAGAGAAATGTGAATGTCTTCCTCTTTTTTGGAAGTCATGATTGATGAAAATAATCACCAGTTTTCTTATGATTCTTTTGTGGAAATTGTTCGTGAAAATTTCGGTTATGACTTTTTAACAGCAAAGAGAATTTCAACATTTTCAACCATTTGACGGATAATGACAGTTAGGTTCTATAGAGGTTGGCTAACTCTGTCTACGATAGAGGTAGGTACCATAGAGGTTGGTTACTCTGTCTATGATAGTGGTAGGTACTATAGAGGTTGATTACTCTGTCTACGATAGAGGTAGGTACTATAGAGGTTGGTTACTCTGTCTACGATAGAGGTAGGTACTATAGAGGTTGGTTACTCTGTCTACGATAGAGTACTGTAGGAACGCAAGGGTATTGCATACCCTGGATTCCTGAAATTATTAATTTGGTACCATGTGCGCTTACCAGACTTTTGCTGCGTTTTTTTAAGGGAGACTCAGTTCATTTTTATTTTATTTCAATTTCTAGTGTTTTTTTGAGTTATATCGTGTAATTTTGATGGCATTTTAACCGGTGTAGCTTATTTAAAGAGCACATGGTAGTGAATTTAAACATAAGTGTAGGTATTGCGTGTCTTTGCAAATGAAATAACTGTGTAAATAAATAGTGAAATAACTGCCATCTCGCGCTTTACTAGATAGATATAAGTACCTACATGACTAGACCAAGGAATTTTTATAATGGACTAGACTGAGACCTTGACGACTTAACCTAACTTTATCAAAATAATTAGATACCCTACCCTACTTGACATTGGCAAAATTGAGGAAAATCTGCCTCACAGGCCATAATTAAAGAATAAATAAAAAAATACTACTTAGACCGGGCTCCCAATGGAGTTTTGTACAAAAAATATTATGTAGAGCGCATATTCTGGCTTATAAACGTTTAAGGGGTTCCAAATAGCTTTTGTTATTGTTCAGGAGGTTGTGAGTCCCAAACTACATTATTCTAAGGTAGTAGGTACCTACCTAATATAATTTATTAGTACCTATTATTACTAATTAAATTGAAGAGTAGCGCCTTATAAAACTCATTGGCAACGCTTAACGTTGCAGGTTGCATATTTAAGTTAGGGAAATAGGTACTTAATTAATATTTTTTTATTCGTCCAAGTATTTTTTGATAACGTTAGACTAACCGCCGTTGTATTTTATGTCACGCAAGAGGCAATGATACATTTTGTGCAGCTATGGTTGGCAAGTTGAAGTGGCAATGGGCAGGTTATTATAGCTCGCAGAACTGACAACCGTTGGCGAATAAAGGTTCTCGAGTGGCGACCATAAACCGGATGACGCGGTAGAGACAGGCCCTCCACTCGATGGACTAAAGACATTATAAACATCGCAGGAAGTCGGTGGATGGAGGCAGCTCAAGACTGTTCAACGAGGCATTCTAAGGCGGAGGCCTATGTTCAGCAGTGGACTTCTACAGGCTGATGTTGATGATGGCCGGAGTTATACTTTATTGACACCATAAACATAACAATTCAACAAGTAACAAAAAAACTTAATGAGCAGTCTTATCGCTAAAAAGTAGCGATTTCTACAGGACAACCTTTGGATGGAATGGACTGCGCGTAGTAGAAGAGATACTAATAGTGTACTTACATAAATTATAATTAAAATATTCAAAGTATCGAAGTACCAATGGGTCTTGCCTTGTTGACCTTGGGATGCCAGCAGAGAGGACTTCTACAGGTGGATGATGATGAACCGCTCATTATCTCCTAATTTCTAGATAGATATACCAAGAGTCTAGAGTAGGTACATCAAAGTACAATATGTGTTGGAATTCATTAATTTTGAACGGTACTACAGACATGAGTTCCCTCTAATTGGAACCAAATATGTGAGGGTCCCAAACTAAGGGCTTGACTTCACGCTGGAATAGTTTTGGCGGTTCAAGGGGAAAGAAAAAAGCGTTTAATCATCATCATCATCACCAGTCTGGTTTACGTCCACTGCTGAACGAGGTCTGCCCCATTAGCCGCGTACTGATTGAGCGAGCAGCCTCGCGAGGCTGCCTCGCGAGGCAAATCCTCGGTCGGTCAAGACGTGCCTCGCCTGAGGCAAACGCACGCGCTGCCTCGCCCGAGCGTGCCGCGGCCCGAGCCGAGCGTTGTCGGTTTTTGTCGATGCTCAAAGGCGCCTCAGTAAGTTTGCCGAGCTCACTCAAGACGGTAGTGTTTTGCCTCGCTTATTCGTTGCGTGTTAGTTGTGCGTCATGGATAAAGAACGCTCACGGTGGCTCGGCCTTGCCACGCGAGGCAGCCTCGGATTAGAAAACTTACGGACCGCCTCGCGCGGCATGCATACTGCGGCAAATGTCCGAGGCTGCCTCGCGAAGCCGCTCGCTTGGTCAGTACGCGGCTATTGAATACAATAGGGCATTTGCCATAATCAACCATACTTAGCAATGCGGATTGGTGATCGCAGTTGGTGATAAGTAAGTACTCTGACGGATGCTGCTGCCCATCAGCATGGCGTAATCCCTTAGTCGCCTTCCATCCACAGGAGGAGTTGGAGGAGTCCTATTCTTAGGCTGAGACTAACAAGGCTCTTTCCTTCTTTTTATTTTTCTTTAGTAGATATAAGATTCAAAATGCGGACATGAAAGAAACCAGCTCTTAATTATGGTTATGTAGTTCCAGGCGCGGTCGCAGCCAAAGATTTGGGGGGGGGGGGGAGGAGGGTCATCATCAGGGTGCATGACTTTTCCTGATCAGTTTTACATATTTCCCTGTCGAACTATTCGTACCTATTTAAGAAGTGAAATCATAGCCAAAGTACAAAAAACTAGATTAGAGGCAGCGGCGAGCGGTTTTTTATGAGGTTTGTCAAGCTTTTGGGTGGGGGTCCCAACTCCTACGACCCCCTCCCCTCGGATCGCCACTGCGTGCTATACCGAGTTTCGCGCATTTTTCAAAATTATTTATTACTAGTTGCGCCCCGCGGTTTCACCCGCGTGAATAATGATGAAAATTGATGATGATGATGATGATGAAAAGTAGCCTATGTGTTAATCCAGGGCGTAAAGTATCTCCATTCCAAATTTCACTCAAATCCATTCAGTAGTTTTTACGTGAAAGAGTAACAAACATCCATACAAACTTTCGCGTTTATAATATTAGTAGGATAGGATAGGAAGTAGGATTATTTGTATTATTATCTATTTCTGATTCAATTAAAGAAGTTTTAAGCAGTACCTTAAAACTTCTTCAATTACTTATTCTATAATTTATTTAAATCTTTCGTAAATTAAAATCGTAATTTCGTAATTTTTCGTTATTTACAATTTTGGGGGGGTCATGACCCCTAAGACCCCCCCTTCTTGGACCGCCATTATGTAGACACAACGTTAGTTCATAATTTAGTCATCACGACTCTCTTTCTGAACAGACTCTACTACAAAAGAACAGCCAGGGAACAACAGATTTGAACTCGCTACCTCTCGCTTTTCGGCCGGCTATTCGAAAGCCGTACACAGGCGTCTTATTTTGTTTTTTGCCTTATGTTAGGCAAAAATCGATTCAACATTGACTTCCGCAAATAACGATATTCATAGCGAACAACTATTCATCATTATCATCATCATCATTAGCTTTTAGACGTCCACTAATGGACGAGGCCTCCCCATTGAATGCAATAGAGGGATTTGATTTGGGATTTTTTGGGAACGAACGATACAGCGAACTATTTCTTTGATTTGTTTGTTTTAACGATTATTAATACAGTAACCTAAACACCATGCGGCCTTATTTTACAGAACATGGACTAAATCTGAATTTAGTCCAGGCGTACTAGTCTAGGATTAAATATCGACATTAGCAATTTGCGACTTTAAATACGAAAGCAGTTGGTTTGTTTTCCGGAATCAATTCTCGCGCTACTTCGCAAATTTCCAATGTATCAAACTGACGGATTGTGTCACATCACAATTGAGATGACAAAATTCTTACCTCTAGCAAGCAATCAACTGTCAATTTATAGACCATTGCTAAACTAGGGGGCTGCATGGTTTTAGATAAACCAGAGATAGTCCAAGCTTATGTCATTTTTGGCATAGCTAGCTTGAAAGTTGCTTCTGGAAAACAAACCATCTGCTTTTGTATTACAGTCGTATATATGCCCTAGGTCGATATTTAAGCCTAGACTGGTAGTCCTGGTTTAAACCCAAACTAAGGGCATTTTTTATAATAACACCATATGAGCCAACGTCAATGACTTAGCTCTCAGAATTAGCAAATTGAAGTGGCAAAGGGCAGGTCATATAGCTCAAAGAACTGATAACCGTTGGGGAATAAAGGTCCTCGAGTGGCGACCACAAACCGGCCGACGCGGTATAGGAAGGCCCTCCACTCGATGGACTAAAAACATGAACGTCGCAGGAAGTCGATAGATGGAGGCGGCTCAAGACAGTTTGTCATGGCATTCTAAGGGGGAGGCCTATGTCCAGCAGTGGATTTCTACAGGCTGATGATGATGATGAATACAGTTAAAATCGTTGCTTACCTGATTCACTGGCTATTATTGCATAGCTATAGAGACGGCAGGAAGGCAATTCTTTTAATTATTTGATACTAGCTCCGCCCCGCGGTTACACCCGCATAATTATTTATTTACTTATTTATTTATTTGACTTTAATCAGAACGGCAAGGTACCAATTACACTAATTAAACACACAATCAAATAATATTAAACAATAGAAATACAATATAAAATAACATTAGTCAGAACAACAGAAAAAAACAGAATAATAATCATAAATAATAATAAAATAAAAATATAAAAACAATGTCAAAAATAACGTCAAACATAATGTCAAAAATAATGTCATAAGTCTCGATCCGGTGAGAATGTCGGGATAAAAGGTAGCCTATATGTTAATTCAAGGTAATACGTATAGATTAATTTATTTAATAACAATTAAAAAAATCGTGTCTGAAATAAAACAACTAAAACTAAAAGCTATCGAATTAGGAATAAAATAACTTTTGAAACTATCATGGTTATGAATATAATTAACGAGTGAAAAAAAAACGTGGTAAATATCCCGTTTCTAGTGGTTATTAGGAATAAAAAAAAAAAAAACATAGTCTATATCAATTCCAAATTTCAACTAAATCGCTCTAGCTGTTTCAGCGTAAAGGTGTAACAAACTTTCACATTTATAGTATTAGTGAGATTCAATTCACAATCTAATCTCATCTCGGTCATCTTTCGATTAGTCACCTTTCTGTCTCTCAGGAAGGTTTTAGAGCGAGAAAGATTATGTATGCATGCGAAGATTAAGTAATAGTCACTACGCACGTAATGACAGATGTGACAGTTGCATTGATGTAATAAATACGCCAATGGACAGTTGACTGAGATGAGACTGCGAATTGAATGTTCAACAATTTTGGCCTTTTTTAATTTTGGAGGGTTTCATTCCTTTTTTGGTGTGGACTAATGCACACCAAAAAAGAAAAAAAAAATTTTTTTTTAGTATATAACGAATTTCAGAAAGTGGTGACTTTTTTAACTTTATAACTCTACGCGGACGAAATCGCGGGTGTGCTACAAGTATTACATAAAGTAAGTAATTTTGGTACCTACTTCCACTAAATAACTTTTTTCTTATAACTATGATCATAAAATACGCGTAGGTACTATACACAAACGGTGGTAAGTAAAAAAATTAAAAAAAAGCGCATCGTAGTACTCTCTACCTTTAAGAAAAAATGATCGTTCATTATACGCATTCGATACAAAAATAACTACCTATATTACGTACATAATGAGTAAGTGTGTGTGAGTACGCACACGGGCTCGTTAAGTGCGTGCATGGCAAAAATGCTACTCCGCGACTTGCTTAAATATCGGACGAACTGGGAAAGCGGCGGAGTAGAGTAGAGCTTTTTCTGTATTCATGTCCTTATTAGAGACTGTTCAGAAAGAGAGCCGTCGTGGCCAAATTGTGAACTAACGTTATGTACTACATTTACTACCATAATTAGGATAACCTCCGTGGCGTGGCGGGACATTAGCCGGCTGAGACACAAGAGGTGTGGGTTCGATTCCCGCTCTGGGACAAATGTTTGCATGATCTGGAAATATTTGTTCCGGGTCTGGGTGTTTTGGTACTATGGTACTCGTAGTTCCTGATACACACGACACTTAGGAGCTGGTTTCTTTCTGTTGGCATTATGAATCATATACTAAAGAAATACAATAAAAATACAGT
Organism: Epirrita christyi; assembly: GCA_951392215.1. Lineage (NCBI taxonomy): Eukaryota > Metazoa > Arthropoda > Insecta > Lepidoptera > Geometridae > Epirrita > Epirrita christyi. The sequence continues at coordinate 9,972,501 of OX595855.1, read as the reverse complement.
TAAAATAATATAGAAGAAAAAACAAGATAAAAAGAAAAGAATACAGTTGCAATAGGATCTTAGTTGTATTGCCCGCTAAACAAAAAAGGTAATAAAGCACAGCTGCGCCCTCATATCCCACGACGGGTCTCTTTCTGAACATAATCTACCTAAAATTACTTTAACGTAACTTTTTTGAACATTTGTCCCGCAACTAAAACAAAACTTATAATTCTTATATCATCCCCACCCCCTCCTTATTCCTAACTTCCCCAACTGGCAAGGTGAACGAACTCACGAAATGCACGCACACTCTCACATCACTCACACATCAGCACGCAACGCAGGACATGTTGCGATAGGTTAGGTTAGTGCCATGCCAAGTTCAATGTACTAGTTTTTTTACAAGCTTTTATTATTTCTGTTTGTATGTGTGGTTCAAATATTGCAAGCTGATTTTGTACCAGAACCCGTTATATGATTGACTTAAAATTTTGCATGTCAAGTGTACAAGATCAAAGACCGATGGCAAAACAATATAATGGTCCTTCAATGATTTTTACAGTGTTTTGTAGTTAAACCAATGATATTTATGAGAAACTATCAATTATAAAAAGTGTGTTGGATCTTCTAGTTTTCGCAAAATCTTTTTTAGCTATCTCAAGAAGCTGTTGATGAGCTCCGATTAGCAAAAAACAAGATTTTTTTTAAATTTCACACCGCTTATGAAACGCTCTTCCTTATTTAAGGTACAATATTGTTCAAAGATATTAAAGATCTTATGATAGACAACGGAACTCTTCGGTGGCTTCGCTGAACCGTATTTGAGCTCATTTTGACTTACTCGCGACCAATTTCATGATTCTAATTTTTAGTCTGAAGAGGATTTTTTTAAAAGTCGTTTTAAAATGTAATTTTCATTAAAAAATTACTTAAATCATTTTTATCATAAGGTGTGTTGTTGAACAGGAAACATAAATTGACCTTTTTTCACTCCGTAGATGATTTTGAGTGAAACTTGTTGTTGAAAACGAAAGTTGTTTTTGAGAATTTTTTAAGCACGTTTTGTCGACTTGTATTAATTTTGAGTTGAGACTGTAAACAGTCTCAACTCAAAATTACAAAAACACAAAAAACAAAACAAACACTGTAAACAGTTAAATGATAATTAATTACTTAAGTATGTAAGTATGTAAGGTAACCTACTCACGGCTTCGTCAAAATAAATTGAAGAATAATTGTTTAGTTTATTAATTTCACACGAGAATAACAAAGCAATTAAATATGTCAAACTGTAGGTAATGGAAAACCATTACCTACAGTTTGACATATTTAAAAAAAAAAAAAAAACAACATTGTTATGAACCTTCTCGACATCAAAATATAGTGAGACAAACAACTTATTTTTATTGTAATAAGTAGGTTCATTGACCTCGATTAAAAATTATAATAACATTATTAAAAAGAAAAAAAACTCTTACATGAAGTAACGCACAATTATTAAGAAGGTTAGCAACGAAATGTCTTATTTTTTATTTTTATAGAACATTCGTAGGTTGAATGACCGTTGGCGCTGCGTCGTGGGGCAATTCATCAAACTGCAATAATGTGTGCAAACGCGGCCTGGGATGGCCCTAGATGCGAACTAGGGGAGGTTTCGACCCTTCCAGCAACGCAGTGCTTCATAGACCAAATGCAGCGCTGTCTTGACCGAGTTACATTAATATTCGTTAAATGTTGAACGCGTTATTTTTTTTAAATGTATGTGTTACCTAAGGCACGTTTACGAATTAAATATAAGTAATCAATATTAGTAATTTTTATTTTTATTTTTAATTTGTAGCATAGTTAAAATAAGTGATTTAAATAAAAATCTCACTTATTTTCTTATCGTGCAAAAAACATTGTAAAATGTAATAAACTTTTTTTAAAGTGTAAGTACCTAATTTAGAAGTCCATGGTGGTTTCAAGCGGAACCATCGTTTATCTATTAAGCGCTTTACGCTTTTATTACATAAATTCATCCCCTATCTATAGCTGACAGGGGCGCTGGCTATTGGCGGAGCCCCAACGTTGGTTTTCTAACTAAAATCATGAAAATACCACCCTTTGTGCCAACACTGGCTTTTAACAAAACAATACGCCATTTTAGTTTTTTTCCGCTGCTAATCTAGGAGGGTTCTAGTTCTACGGGGTAATGACCGGGAAGCAAGTAGGCTATTTATTTATGCTTAGCTGATTTCGATACGCGTTGTATAGTGTTGAACATTGCAAAAAATATGATGACTTAAAAAGTAAACCGTATGGTTTTGCAGTTTTTTTGATTCTTCAAATTATTAGAAGAATTAACTTTTTATTTAAGTTTTAATTTTTTTTTTTTTAATTATAATGTCAATTTGTTGTTGGCTGTTGGTTTGGAACATTGGTTTAATATCTTATTTCTAAGAGCTGTGGATTTTGTTGTGAAATAAATAAATAAATTAACCATAGTTACTTTTTCTCAGATTCGTGTTCACAATGCAGTGTTATGAATTATATAAAAAAAATAAAAAAGAAGAAATAATTACATTTAAAAAAAAATTAAGTTAACTTATGACAAAAAGCTGAAGGAAAATTATTCATTTTACGACGGCTATGTAGTATCTAAAAATCGTGTGACTAATTCTAAAAATGATGTTTCTATCATTAAATCAGCTCGGACCGGTCGGATCCGGTTAGGACCGGGTGCCGGACCGCAGGACCTGTGTTTTTGCAGCAGCAGGTGACGGGATATAGACTCTTCTTATTGTTGGCAACGGTCATCCACCTTGTGTGAACGCGATGCTACAATTCAGATTTACGTCATTATTGATTACGATTGTAATCTAGGGCTAATTAATAATAATAGACAATTAAACTGGACGAAATTTTAACTGAAGCAACTTGTAATTGCTCAATTTGGGTATTTAGTGCTGGACATCATGCCTATCCAATATACCTAGTACTTAAACAAATAAAACAATAATGATTTATAATTTGCAAGCTCAGAGTTCGTTGGTAGATAACAATAGGAAATATAACTAAAGAAACAAAAAAAGTTACGAATAGTAATGGCTTCCAAATTCAAGTCCACCAATAACAAAGCAGCATGCTGAATCTAAGCAAAAAACTGGTTGCGTTTGGTTTGAATTTAGAATCCCAAAAACGAATCACGACTTCGTTTGACGCACACAAACATAACATCCGCGACCTACCACAACGTTTTCTTTATCGTAAAAATAATAGTGTAAACACAAGCGTGACATGTGTGTGTGATTATTCCGAATGCGTGCAGCGCACAATTTGAAGCGATAAAAATTCATACGTATAATAATATTATTTTTGGAACGAGAAACCGATTCGAATGCACAAAGCTCAAAACAGATAATTTTTGTGACTCACACTGTGACATTCGCGCACATAACTAAACATGAAGTTTCAAAAAGTGAACAGTGTGTACCTATTGAGATAATCGGTATGCATCACGCACACGAAAAATGTGTAAAGTTGCCACGGGTGAGAGAAAGACGGGAATAGTTTACCCGTTTCGTTCGGCCAAAATGCGGCCAATATAAGAATGACGCTTCTAAGGCCGTTGACCTTAGTTAGTTAGAGTCAGTTTATTGAGTATAACTTGAGGTATAACTTTTTTATTTTTTTTTTGATCTTATAAGTACTTAAATTTTGACAAAATAAAATAAAAAAAACCTTTTTGTTTTGACTTATTAGATTTAATCAAAATCTCGATAATTCAAAATATTTAATGAAAATATTGTAAGAGCCGTTGCGTTTGTAGAGGAAATATTTGCAACTTTTCATAAAATTACCAAAAAAAAGACCCAAACTCAGCACTTTCACTGGGCAATTTGCAAGTAATTTTGCAAGCGTCCCTTTCGCACGTCCATTCGTCTTATTTTCGAGAAAAAAGCTTGCGCACGAGTCGATGACCGGCGTCAAGGCCGCGACGAATTCGCCGCCACGCCGATCTAGCCCGATGACACGAATGAGGGGTAGCGAAATGGGGTAACTTGAAGAAACTAATACTGTCTATTGTTCATTTTTAACATAAATTAAAAAAAGAATCTGTTGTGTATCAGTTAAAGAAATCATCATCAGCCTGTAGAAGCCCACTGCATAAACTTAAACTAAAACTTAAACTTTAACTTTTACTCATTAAAAAGTTAAAGTAAAATATGCTAGTAATATAAATTTGCGTATTTTACTTTAACTTTTTATTTTTTAACTTAAACAACATTACTTGTTTATCAAAATCTTAAAAGGTTTAAATTAAGCTATGCTTACAATATTATCATCTTTAGATACTATTCGATAATGTCAAAAAGTGACAGACTGAATTTAAGCAACACTTCAATTTAAACAACGTTTAAAGTCATCATCATCATCATCCTGTAGAAGTCCACTGCTGGACATAGGCCCCCTTAGAATTCCACGACGCACGGTCTTGAGACGCCTCCATCCACCAACTTCTTGAGACGTTTATAATGTCTTTAGTCCATCGAGTGGAGTTCTACCTAACCTTTATTCCCCAACGGTACTAACTTTTGGCACTGAGACGCGGTTGCTAACTATTGGCCGTATATATAGACAAGCTCAAAGTCACGCAGCGGGCTATGGAGAGAGCTATCCTAGGGGTTTCACAAGGTACGTGATAGAATATTTTGATGGAGTACAAAATTTCAATAAAATGTGTCATATATAAGTAGTTTGCCATGTACGTACATAAGCTACCTTTTTTTTATTATTTTATTTATTTTATTATTTACCTACAGAGGCCCAATTCACTAACTAAAAAATAGTTAAAATAGAGTTCGGATCATGTTTCGATCTTGTGTCAATGTATGTCAAAAATGGTATTCTCCTGACATAAAATACAACACTGCTAATGTGATTATATCGAAATGTGACCGAAACTTGAACGATTCAAAGTTTTTTCGTTAATTTTAGCATAAGAAGATGGAGTCTCTCTTTACTCTTTCCAATTATATATATAACTATCCTACTCTAATGGTGGTCATCATGAATTGAAAGTAGACTAAATTGTAATTTATGAAATTCAACTTTCTGTCAATTTACAATTCAGTCTCGATTCGGTCAACTTTCAGGGTAGTTTTAAAATAACTTAGAGAATTGGGCCTCTGCTTATTACAAAATATAAGTCAGTATTCAGCAGCCTTTAGACGTCCACTGTTGGATGAGGCCTCCCCCATATCATGCAATGGGAGGGATTTTCCATGTTCACCACGCTTGGCAGGCGGATTGGTGATCGCAGACTTTAGTGTTCAGTGTTCAGAGAGCCGAGTCTAAGTTTTTTGCAAACAATTGTCACGGATGTATGGTGTAGTGTAACAAGGATTTTATATGGCGACATCGATGAGTTACAAAAATCTGTGTATTACACTACACAATACATCCGTGTCAATTGCTTGTCAAAACTCAGACTTCAGTCTCAGGTGGATGATGCTGCCCACCCCATGGTGTAATCCCTTAGTTGGCTTTTAAAACATGCATGGGAAGAGATGGAGGGGTCTGTTTATAGGTCGGACACACCACAGGATAATACAAAATATAAAAACAGAAATATTTATTTTGGAGTTACGACGTTTTGCTCGCGATTGCCGAAACACCGGGCACAAGAAATTTGTTCCATGCGCATTGTGTCCACCGTTCACGTCACACACACATGCATCTTGAAGCAATTTCGAAAAAAGCTGTAGGTTAACATGCGACCTCCTCGTTAAACTGAAATCTTATATATTTCGAATAACTCGTCCTCCCCACTATTATATTCATCAAAATGAATAGGAACGAAATCGTTGCTAATAAAAAATAATAAGTTGGTACGAGATTGTCTTAAAATTTCGTGGAAGTGGCTCACACTTCCTTTTCGACGGTAGCTCCGTGTACTCCAGTCCAGTGTCTCCATATTTTTATTGTTGACATTTGTGATTTATTTTTGTATTTTATGTAACACTTTGTAATAATGGTAGTTTTTGACCTAGTAACTTGCCTGTTTTGTTAATATTTGTATCCCAGACATGGGAAATGTGAGCCACCTTATAATATACATAAGAACTACTTAATCTTCGCGTATGCATACGAAGATTAAGTAATAGTTACTATATAGGTGACAGCTGACAGTGCGACTGAGACGAGATTATACTGCGAATTGAATGTTTTTAAATTAGAGAATTGGGCCTCTGACGTCCGTGTCAGTGAGGGGTTTTCACGGCCGTTTCACATCATGATTTCAGCGTTGAAAATAGATGGCGCTGCTCTGTAACGTAACTGTCAAGTGTCAAAATGAAGTAAAATGTCAACATCAACAACGTAGATATATTTTCGTTTCGTGTTATTTATTTTTGCTTACTACTAAAAACATCACGAAATCACTAGCGCACACTCAAGAAGCAGACACAAACAGAATATCATGACTTATAGCCACAGACTAGTAAATAATAGCTTAGTACGCGTACACCACAGAAGAATACATTTAATAATACATTTGACAATTTTGGTATTTACAGTTGAGTCAGCGCCATCTATCGAACCAATTAGAACTACTTTTTTTTTAATCGAAGTTGAAAAGCCCTTATTGTGTGCAAAATAGTTAGAATCAGCTCTCAGATTCTGAGTTTTTACAAGCAATTGACACGTAGGTACGTTTGGTTTAGCGTAACACGGATTTTTGTATGGACAATGAGGTTCACAGAGTGTACTCTAGAGGCGCTCATCGATGTCGCCATACAAAAATCCAGTACACTACACCAGACGCCAGTGTCATTTGCTGTAACGCATTCGAAGCGTTCAGGAATAATAAATAATAAGTTAACACGCGATAAATATCCGTGACAATATTAATAAATATTAATAAGTTTGAGGTTAGTTAGCTCATTGCTAAAAGAAGCACTATCAATTTAAAATTACACATAATATTGTGTGCCGTGGTTTGTACAGCCTAAGAATAGATATCTCCATCTCCTCCAGTGGATGTCGTAAAAGCAACCTTGGTTGGCCAAGGGATCACTTAAATTTTGTACTTTTAAAGATTTAATTGGATTAATTATTTTAATATTTTTTTCTAATTATATTTTTCATCATCATCATCAGCCTGTAGAAGTCCACTACTGGATGCCTCCCCCTTAGAATGACACGACGAACGTTCTTGAGCCGCCTCCATCCACCGACTTCCTGCGACGTTTATAATGTACTAGTTGCGCCCGCGGTTCCACCCGCGTGAATAATGATGAAAATTGATGATGATGATGATGATGAAAAGTAGCCTATGTGTTAATCCAGGGCGTAAAGTATCTCCATTCCAAATTTCCCTCAATTCCATTCAGTAGTTTTTACGTGAAAGACTAACAAACATTCATCCATACTCACAAACTTTCGCGTTTATAATATTAGTAGGATAGGATAGGATTTAGTCCATCGAGTGGAGGGCCTTCCTCAACCGCGTCGTCGCCCGGTTTGTGGAATATAACATTAATTAATAAAACAATTAAGACAGGTATTAGGGTTACACATATTTGACGCAGGTACTTCCTGGCAAGACCACATCAGCTTTTCCAATTTTGATTACGGTTAAAATTAAGAACTTAATTTGTACCTTTTTGTACTCGAAGCTCATAATTTGTAACCTCAAAAATGGCCGAGTTATAGCAGAAACAAAAATGGTCCTGCCAGAAAGTTACTACCCTGAGACACACCTACTGCGTTAACAGAATCGGGCAAAGCTACCGACTTATCTTACTCTTACTGGCCTATCCAATGCTTAGACACTAATTTAGTGCATGTTGCACCTGCCAACAGGTGCGCAAACAGAGTTCGTCGGCGAGTTCGCGCCACAAGAGAAGTCCCACGGCCATCATTCGACCTCCGTGGCGCTGCAGGCAAGTTGCCGGCTAAGGTGTTGTGGTACCATGCTAGCCACGACACAGAACGACGAGAGAGAGTTACTAGGATTCCCTATGTAGTGGGGTATCAGGAACTACTAGTACCATGGTATCCTGCAGATTATTCCTGATCGTTATGACCTGCCAGTAATGAAGGCATTTGTTCTAGTCTTGAAGCTCAATTCTCTAAATTATCTTTAAAACTACACTGAAAGTTAACCGAATCGAGACCGAATTATGAATTGACAGAAAGTTGGTATTCTGCTCCCTTATAAATAACAATTTAGTCTACTTTCAATTCACAGTGACTACCATTAGAGTAGGATAGTTATATATAAAATTGGAAAGAGTAAAGAGAGACTCATCTACTTAGGCTAAAATAATCGACAAAACTTTGAATCGTTCATGTTTCGGTCACATTTCGATATAATCACATTACAGTGTTGTATTTTATGTTTAGAGAATACCATTTCTGACATTTAAGACATCGACACAAGATCGAAGCATGATCCGAATTCTATTTTAACTATTTTTAACCGACTTCCCAAAAAAGGAGGAGGTTCTCAATTCAGTTGTTTTTTTTGTTTTTTTATGTTTGTTACCGCATATCTCCGGTGAACCGATTTGGAAAATTCTATTTTTATTTGAATACTTCCAGATTGGTCCCATTTTTCAGAATCCAGTTCTGATGATGGAATCCATGAGGAATTGAGGGAACTCCTCAAATATTGTAGGCATACATATGGCGATTTTGATATTTTCAGCAACAAACCAAGCATTTGCATTCAGAAAGTATCATAATCCTTTCACCACTATGGTGCTTTCATCATTTTTTTTTCATCGAAATATTTAGTCGAACACAATGGCGGAAGTCGGTTTTTTTAAATGAAAACTTATTTAGTTAGAGAATTGGGCCTCTGATAATCGTCTTGCTGGAGTCTGTTTGGTCGGGATTCGGATAAAAGTAATTGATTACTTCTACCAGTCACTGTCTAACTGCCATGATATACTTTTTAACATAGAGTTTAAGTGTACCTACTAACAAAAAATGGATTTTAATTATCCAAATAAATAAATTAATTATTATAACACCCAGACCTGGAAAAAATATTTGTAGACCATACAAAAATTAGTCCCGCAGCGTGAATCGAACCCACAACCTCTTTCATCTCAGCCAGCTACTCGCCCGCCCGCACCACAGAGGACGTGAACGGAACTTTTTTTTACTAATTTTTAAAAAGTGAATTTTATCTGGCCAATGGGGCATCGCTCCTACAGGTTGGCAGGCTCGGCGGATATAACGGAACTAATGGAGCACTTGAATCTGCGATGGATTAATTCGTTCATGTCCTGTGAACACATTTATGCTTACACGCGTTTGAGGTGTAGCGTCAGTAGAAAATCAACAGGGGCCAGCATGAATAACTAAAGTTACCGAGACGCTATCGAGGCGATAATAATAATAATTAATAATAATAGCCATTATTGCTGATAAAAATAGTTACATCTTATATACCAAGGGCCTTATTCATAATCATTTCAAACATAGTTTAGTTAAAATAGCTTTTGTCTTGTTCTCTCTGATGTTAAATGTCATAAGTCAAAACAAGACAAAACATATTTTAACTAAAATAGGTTTTAAAATGATTATGAATATGGGGGTAAAAATAAAGGTAAAAACCTCCTTCAGAGACTTCACTCATCCCTGTCTTGGGGTAATCGTCGCCATGCCCCCCAATTCCCTTAGGTCATCTTCCCATCGTTTTCTTTGTCTTCCTTTCTTTCTTTTTCCTTCACGTGGGTAGGAACCATTCTATTACTTATATCATTGGTCCATTTTCTTGTCTTATTTTTTATCAAGCCTATAGTTAACGTTAACTATTAACCAATCAATTTACAAAGATTCCAGGTTACGGATGTCAATGGCTAATATTTAACGTTTGCGATAGTCTCGCTGGAATGGCGCGTCTCGGTTAGTTATTCGCAGAAAGCAATTCTCGTAATTAATTGAGATTCAATTCACAATATAATCTCATCTCAGTCATCTTTCGATTCATCATCAACCTTTCTGTCGCTCAGAAAGGCGTTTATTAGAGCGAGAAAGGTAACGTATGCATGCGACGTGATAGTTGACCGAGTTGAGATTAGATTGTGAATTGAATGTTCAATAATTACGAGATGATTCTCTTCTGTTATTAGTTATGTGACCTGCCCCCCTATTCCCTAACTGAAAGTCACTCGGTGACTAACGTTTGACAAGTAAAATGACCATCAATTGTCAATTCTTAATGATAATTTTGACCAATTGATGGTAATTTTACTTGTACATTTTACTTAGTCATCGAGTGACTTTCAGTTAGGGAATATAGGCGGGCTGGCCACAGAACGAAGGTTTTCGTCAAAGTGTTTTTACTCCATGTATTATTCCATTTTAGTTATAAAAACAACATTTAAGTATCTAATTGGGGTTTTCATTCTCTCAGAACAATGAATGGGGAGTTTTCAGGAAGGCAATTAAAAAAAAAATAGTTCTTAAAATTCCGGTAGATGGCGGTGACTCGCAATGGTTGTGTTTTCTGAAGATTTTGCAAAAGCACCACAGAGAACAAATTCTCTGTGTTTTATCTTTTTTTCCTCCAAGTTTCGCGTTGCGATTCCGAAGCTCGTTTTTCAAGTCTACAATAGGCCGGTCTACTTGGTCCGGCTTCAAAAATAACAACAAAAAATTATAACAATAACGTACCTAACACTAACAAATATGTCAGAATTTCAACAAAAACTTTACGTAGATACTTACTTTACTTCACCAACAAACAGCATGAGCAAGTGAAGTCAGTGACACTGACAGTTGGTGGCTGACCGATAAAATTTAGACAATCATTTCTGGACTGCGCCATCTATGCATGAATTGAGAACTATTTTCTTTCATCTATTAGAAAACTTCCCATTGGTTTTTATTGACATTGTGTTTATTTTGTGACCTATTTAATCGTTTTTTAATTATTTTTGTTTTCTGACTCGCTTGTAACCTGCATATCATGGCTATACCTAGTTTGTAAGGGCATTTTAAATTTTGCACGCTTGACGGCAGAATGTATTGGAGACTATAATTTATATTTATCATCTGTCTTGTACTGTACCTACGTTCTAAGCAAATAAATAATTCATTCACTCATTCATTCATTCAACAAATAACCTCTAAGGAGAGTAAGTCTCGTGTCGTCGTCGAGAGTCTGTCTAGTGGATGAAGTGAGATGAGTGAATGACCAGCTGATGAAGAAGCTACAACATGAGTAAAAGAGATTTTTGCCGTTTAGTAACTAAAAGGATGTGCATTGCGGACCCTCCCTGTCCACTGGGTCGGAAGTCCATTGGGCAATTACCCTACGCCCTGATCATAGTCCACGGTTTAGTCCACTGTACCAGAGTGCAGCCTACTGGCATTATTTGCCAGCACGCCAAATTGAGCGTGCTGTCATCGTTTGACGATGCTGTTAAAAATGCGATATAGTGTAATGTCCTGGGAAATAGTTTAAGCGCCTGTAAAATAGTGTTTTTATGGTGAACTGAAAAAAAGCAGACAAGTGCGTGACGGAACATGCACAGTGAAGGGTTCCGAAGTCAGTATGGCTTTGTTAGGTGACAATGAGGTAGTTAATTCTAAAACTGGCCAGGCAGTAACAAAACAATCTAAAACTGTCATACCCCATTTCAACCCTAAAGACATGTAATTTAATTATATTTGCTACTAGAATTTGCCCGCGGTTTCGCCCGCGTGGATCCTCTATTGTAAATTATAGCCTATTTGTTATTATACTGTAAAGTTTAATCAAAATCTGTTCAGTAGTTTTTTGCGTGAAAGAGTAACAAACATCCATCCATCCTCACTAACTTTTACATTTATAATATTAATCAGAGTAAGATAATATAGTAAGAAGATAAGATATGATAAGATTTAAAATACTTTTCAGGTAGGTCCTCAATTAGCTTTTTAGTCAGTACACAGATTAGAGGGAGTGAGGAAACTTGACTCTAACAATATTGACCGCTTCATAGCTTCATTTTTATAAAACGGACCTATTTACCGAAAAAGTGTTCATAAAATCTTGTATTTTTTTTAAAGACCTATCGAACGATATACCATATGATAGGGTAAGCAAATAAAACCCCACACTACATGTAGGGGAGGTGCCCTATAAACATGTTTTTCATCAGATTTGTTTTATTTTATGAATTTTGTACACGTCACTAATTTGTATTACCGTTCAAAATTTCAACATGATAGTACAAATGTATACGAGTAAAATGACTGTGACTATAAACGGACAGACGGACGCGCGGACGCGGCGAAACTACAAGGGTTCCTTGTCGGCCTTCGGAACCCTAAAAACGCAGAGTTCACGAATTTTGTACAAAGTACGGTTCATTGGATCAACTCATCCAATAATAAGCAATAATAATGAATGTACTTATAAAATTAAATGAATATGAGTACCTATGAATATGAATATGAATGAATATGAATATGTATGAATATTAATATGGATGAATATGAATATGTATGAATATGAATGTGAATAAATATGATGTGAATGAATATGTATTAATATGAATGTGAATGAATATGAATATGATGTGAATGAATATGAATATGTATGAATATGAATATGAATGAATATGAATAACTAAACTCTTTATAGCGTAGCAAAACATAGAGCACCAATCTCTCATAAAAACCGTCTTACAAGTAAAATTACCTGCATTTTAGTCGATAAAACAGCTTCTTCCCTAATCCTCGGCTCAGATTGGATCCAGATAATTAATTGAACGAGACAGTCGCCATTTGCGTAATCTAGACAATAATGTAAGTAACTGATTTCAGGATTATTGGGGGGTAAAGGGAGGCTTTGAAGGTATAGTCTCAGGAATGGGGAAGTCCCACAAGCGTTTCTGGATTTGAAGGAACGGGAAAGGTATTTTAGGCATATTTGAAGAAACGGGAATTCTTTACCTACTTGCTTATTATGTTATTGAAAGGAACAAGAAAGATCTTGGAAGTCATATTCATATGAACAGGAAAGTTGTACAAGCATATTTTAATATACTTAATATATCTATTGGAACGTTAAAACCTGTCATGGCAATGAAACTAGACGGACCTTTGTGGCGCGGCGGGCGAGTAGCTGGCTGAGATGCGAAAGGTCGCGGGTTCGATTCCCGCTGCGGGAAAAATGTTTGCATGATCTTCAAATATTTGTTCCGGGTCTGGGTGTTCTGGTGCGTACTATGTACGCGACTGTTATGTTAATAAAAATAAAATAAAATAAATGCATATGTAATTCTAGTAAAAATAGTAATGTACTTGGTGTAATTTTTTATTTCATTTGTCGTAATTTTTCTACTAAAACTTTGTAAATGACTTTTCGTATAACTATAACTAGCTGCGCCCCGCGGTTTCACCTGCGTGAAAATTGATGATGATGATGAAAAGTAGTCTAAATATATAAAATGACATGTAACCTATTTTTTGAAATCAATAAACGACTATAACTTGAACTTATTTGTACGGAACCCTTTCTACGCGAGTCCGACTCGCACTTGCCCGATTTTTTTAAAGATCTTTATAGGTAGGTATTGGTTGGTCTGCTTACTCTTAAAGGCTTTTACGGATTTCTATACCAACATTAACGGCATGGCAGAACCATTCCGATTTGAAAATTGAACTTTCGGGCGCTGCAAAAGGTGCGTTAAAATTTTTAACGCTAGCCGTATGTATGGCACCCCTTGAATATACTGCTTTGAACCACTATTGATGGTTCTCGAATGCTGTGAAAAAGTGAGATTAATAATATGTGCTTTTTGTTAAACAAAAATGTAATACTTTTACGCGTTTTTCTCTTGAACTACTTTTACGCCCAACGCACGAATATGTAACCGGGATTTGATTAGCTGCAGATTCCGACAACTACATATTTAATATTACTCACGGAAACATGGGTTAAATCCATCTGTTAAATTAGAAAAACACGCTTAAAAAAAAAGTTCCTATAAACATAACCGGCATTATTACACAGAACATAGTCTAAATCTGAATTAAGTCCAGGCGTACTAGTCTAGGCTAAAATATCGACATTAGGCATAATACGACTTTAATAAGAAAACCAGATGGTTTGTTTTCCGAAATCAATGCTCGCGCTACTGCAGAAATTTCCAAAGTATCAAACTGACGGATTGTGTCGATTGAGACTGACTGAACTGTTGATTGAGATGTCCAAATTCTTACCTCTAACAAGCAATCAACTGTCAATTTATTTACCATTGCTAAACCAGGGGGCTGCCTGGTTTTAGATAAACCAGAGATAGTCCAAGCTTATGTCATTTTTGGTATAAGCTCGGACTATCTAGCTCGAAAGTTGCTTCTGGAAAACAAACCATCTGCTTTTGTATTACAGTCGTATATACCAAAGGTCTATATTTAAGCCTAGATTGGTAGTCCTGGTTTAAACTCAGACTAAGTCCATGTTTTCTAATAACACCCATAGACTGTGTCAGGCTGTAGAGGGTTGGGGCGCAGCACAGAAAGCCACTTAAATAGCTTGTATGTATTTTATATGAACTATCGTACATTATGCGCCCGCGCACCTGATGGGCGCTGCGTGTCAGATGTTGCACGACGGATTTTGGTGCGCGCGATGCCGCCCGCTCCGTTTGCCGCCGCAACTAAACAGATGCTGAGTTTTTTTACATAAAAATGCGTCTAAGCTAAGTGGGTAAGTGGTATTGTTTTCTGAAATGGAGTTAAGTATGAGAATTTGAATCGAGAACCAGTAGTACCTCTCCAGAGCTAATGCGGCAGGTAGTTACGAGCACTCTGTATTTATGGAGCACATAAACTGCGACGCGCCCAGGGTGCCCCCCACACCAACATAACTCATTTATCTACCCTATTATGATCATGTTCTTAAATAAACATGAAGACATTCTATCCGAAAAGTTTAAAAAGAACAGCTACCACAGCAAAATCAGTTTTCACTGTCTCAAGAAGTGTTGATGGGCTGTGATGAGGAAAAAACACAATAAAGTTTAAATTTCACGCTACTTGCGAAACGTTCCACTTCAAGAGTCAAAGTCAAAGTCAAAAAGAACTTTATTCATTGAAATCACAAGGATCATTTTGAATCGTCTTATAAACTAAAATTACTCTTGTTCCTACGCAACCAAGCCTAGAAGAATCAGGCAACAAACACGGCTTGGGTTACATAAATGGTCTGTCTTACCACTAGGTGAGAAGCGCCTGTGTGGTGCCTCGGAGCAAGGAGTACGGCCTTTGTGCTGGTCTATTGATGGTTTGAAGTTCTACCTGGTTCTACTCATAGATAAAAAAACCTTAACATCACTAAGCACAAAATGTCCCTTTTTCTATAAAAAAAACTTAAAAAAGCCCATTCGCCTCATTCCAAACAGCATCACCACTGGCCAAATGGACACTATGTAGAGGCATCTGAAGCTCGGACAACGCGCGGAAACACACGAAGTTGTCCGACGATGTCCGACAGCAGATAATGTCCAGTGAAAATAAGCGAAACTATGGTAGGCTTTGTCGTGACCAAGAATTAGTTAAGGTATACTGGATAGAATTCTACTGTGGTAATGGTACTGCCGTGGTGCGTCTGGCCTAACAGACCCCTCCTCCTCCCGTGGATGAAGTAAAAGTCTCAGGGATTACACCAGGGGATGGGCAGCAGCATCCGCCTGAGTACTTAAAACTAAACTGCGATCACCAATCCACCTGCCATGCGTGATGGAGGCGTGATTCAATGAAGGAAGGCCTCGTCAAGCAGTGGTCAAAAAAAGGCTGGTGATGATTGGCAAAGGCCTATACCCTTCTCCCATGGAACAAGGGTCATGCCGTCAGACCGCATACCATCATCACGTAGAAGGACCATGTTAAGAGGGCACTATACTACAATTTAGGCTCGCTCTTAATGCACGCGATAACCCGCGCGCCATCTCGCTCGCGCTACCGATGGTCGTGCACAAAAATGAAGTTTTTTGTTTATTATGGCGAAAACAAATTGTTTATCAAAAAACTGATTAAAAGAATAAATAGTTATTACCTACTTGTTGTAGTAAAATTTATCTTAAACCACCGTACCCCCTGAGATTTCTTTCCAAACGTGTGCGAAACAAGGATTTTTCATTAAATATTATAGAGCTATAGCTGCTGGTCGAGGTTTTTTTACATATCGTGTTTTCAACTTTACACAATAAATGCAAAAATATAAAATTTTCATATTCCAAAATAATTAACTCGTAAAACCCGTAGTTACTGAGTTATAGATCGATTTTGTTGGGCAAAATTACATATTACGCCTTCTTAAGAATAGCTGGAATGTCGACGCTGGTAAGGGTCTGGCGAATGATATCATTGAGGCTAGCGTTGGTAGGAAATCCTGCCAACAGCCCTGGCGCAGGATAATCCGTGGTGAACAAGCTGTTTGACCGTAGTACCACACTGGTACTGATGAGAGGCACAAGCATCTTGCACCCAACCGTAAAGAAGTTGCAAGACTGAATGTACCAAGATCAATTAATGTAACCAGTATTGTGTTAAGTGCTTGGAGCCAAAGTAAGTCAGGACTCCCATTTAGAAACGAATAGGACTAAAAAAGGCATTAAAATTATTATAACTAGCTATAGCTCTATAATATGTTTCATTGAGCGCTGAATGTGTAACATAAATGAATATCTGTTTGGCCGCGTTTATCATTTCCATGAGTCGATATCATCATACATACCTACCAACTGCATTCTACTGTTTGAGATATACGTCTCCTAAGGTCTGCCACTGAGCCCAAATGTGAGATCTCCTCATCTAAATTACTGCCGGCTAATACCTCACTCTATTAATAGTTAGAACTTGTATAAAAGAACATCTTTCAGTGGTTCTTTAAGTTTCTTGGAGTGCTGAATGTGTATCATAAATGAATATCTGTTTGGCCGTGTTTATCATTTCCATATGTCGATATCATCATACATCAACTGCATTCTACTGTTGGATATTACGTCTTCAAAATAGTTACATATATTATAATAGTTAAAACTTGTATAAAATAGTATCTTCCAGTAGCTCTAGTTCTCCATGTTTCACAGAGCGCTGAATGTGTAACATAAATGAATATCTATTTGGCTGCGTTTATCATTTCCATATGTCGATATCATCATACATCAACTGCATTCTACTGTTGGATATTACGTCTCCAAAATAGTTATATATAATAGTTAAAACTTGTATAAAATAGTATCTTCCAGTAGCTCTAGGTCTCCATGTTTCATTGAGCGCTGAATGTGTAACATAAATGAATATCTGTTTGGCCGCGTTTATCATTTCCATATGTCGATAGTTGGAATACTTTCAGCCAGGACGTGTGCAATTTTATTAAAGAGAAAATGACGCATTATGCCTTGCCATACTTATTTTTAGAAATGAAATTGTGTGACCAATCCTCGGTGAGGTAACGGTCGGTGGATGCAGGCAGCTCAAGACTGTTTGTTATAGCATTTCATGGGAGAGGCCTAAGTCCAGCAGTGGACTTCTATAGGCTGATGATGATGAGGGTCAGAAGTCAGGAAACTCTCTCTCCAAAATCTGAAATAAGCTTACGAATAGTAATGTATTATAATGTCAATGAATATAGCTCTCATTTTCAACAAAAAATGTCTACGGCAGGCACTGACATAATAATATGACGACCTCTGTGGCGCGGTAGGCGAAGGTTTGCTTGCGACGCAGGAGGTTGCGGGTTCGATTCCCGCCTCTGAACAAACATTTGTTCAATCTGCAGATAATTGTTCAGGGTGTTCTGGATATTTTTCTATGTATAATAAAAAATATCTATCTATGTAATGTATTAGATTAAGAATTATCTAGTACCCAACACAAGCTCTGCTTAGCTTGGGGCTAGATAATGTTGTGTAAAATGTCCAGCATTTATTTATTTATTACATAGTTACTAGACGGCAGGCATATTACCAAAAATTAGCGATCAGCTATAATTGTAAAAAAAATTGGCCTTTGAAAAAACCACATTTCAGCAGACCTATAGGAAAATCTCTGTACCTACTTAAGTAGTTGGGTTCAATACTCCAAGTATCCCACGTGTTCTAACCACGTGAAATAACTATTACATAATCTGTGTGCTTGCATGTAATGCCTAACAGCAGGTTCGATGCCGACTAATAAGATTTGTCGCACAAAATACTGCTAAACACCGCGTTGCTACGGCGTAGCGCTGGCGTAGACGTGTGCTGAGTTGCGGTTCGATTCTCAGAAGGTAGCATACACATGGGAAATGGACTTTAATTTTTTTGTACAAAATACAGCCAAATATCGCTGCTATGGCGTAGCGGTGGCGTAGACGTGTAGTGAGTTTATGTATAAAATATTATACAAAATTGCCCTTTAAAATTTTGTAAAATTTTGTTGATCATATAACTTTTGAAACTATCATGGTTATTAACATAATTATCACTAGAAACGGGATATTTAAAAAAAAAATCTCAAAAATCATGGTAAATATCCCGTTTCTAGTGATAATTTTGTTGATCATATTTATAGTTAATTAATTACATATTTATAGTTGTTTATTTATAGTTAATTATAGTTTATAATAACTAATACATAATGTTTTCAACTAACAAGCTTTTCAAAAATTGAAACGTGTTAGAAATAATTCAAAATTCTAATTCAAAAAGGTACTTTTGTTTCTTGTTTTTATTTAGTGAAATAATTACAATTCTGTATTGAATTTATGATTTCACTAGATAAAAAGCCATTGAGCCAAAGAATACCATATATTTTTTTATTCTTGGAAACTATAAGAACTCGTATCAAAAACATTAGAAATTCTAGAGCTCATTGTAGGCATTTCATGAACCGATCTGCTGCCCATCCCCTGGTGTAATCCCTTTAGTAAGGCTTTAACTACATCCATAAGAGAGACGGAGTGTAATATATCTAATTGATAGCAATGTATCATCATCATCAGCCTGTAGAAGTCCATTGTTGGACATAAGCCTCCCCTCTAGAATGCCACGACGAACTGTCTTGAGCTGCCTCTACCACCGACTTCCTGTAACCTTTATACTGTCTAAAGTCCATCCAGAGCACCTTCCTCTGGCTGCATCGTCCAGTTTGTGGTCGCTGCTGAAGAATCTTTATTACCCAACAGCTGTCAGTTCTACGAGCTAATTACCTGCGCATTGCCACTTCAACTTGCTAATTCTGAGAGCTATAATTTAGCAATGTATAATTTAATTCAAAAATTTAATTTATTTTACGTACCTAAGGTATAGAGGCTTTGGAATGCCCTTCCCGATGTCATCCGTGACAGTCCTTTTGTTAACATCTAAGAGTAGAGTAAAAGAACACTATATCTTTCTCTGTAAATTGTTTCTTTATTAGTAACTAGTTGCGCCCCGCGGTTTCACCCGCGTAAATAATGATGAAAATTGATGATGATGATGATGAAAAGTAGCCTATATGTTAATCCAGGGCGTAAAGTATCTCCATTCCAAATTTCACTCAAATCCATTCAGTAGTTTTTACGTGAAAGAGTAACAAACATCCATACTCACAAACTTTCGCGTTTATAATATTAGTAGGATTATATTTCTATTATGTGTGGTACCTACCTAATTATATATATTAGTATATTTAAGGTATGTATTTGCTATTTATTATCTTAATTTATCTATGTTTAAGTATGTTTATTTTAATTTATATATAATTTTTAATTTGTTTTGTTGTGTCCATAGAATGTTTGTGTCTCACTTTTCTTTTTATGTGTGTACACGAACCTACCTCTATAATCACCACTCTCTAGCCTCAGACGTTAGCTGGAAGAAAACTCTTTTTAGGGTTAAGCTCGCCTTTGTGCATGTCCTTTCATTCTGGCTTGTGTTCATATTATATATTGTGTGTACAATCCTTCCTACTAATATTATAAACGCGAAAGTTTGTGAGTATGGATGTTTGTTACTCTTTCACGTAAAAACTACTGAATGGATTTGAGTGAAATTTGGAATGGATATACTTTACACATAGGCTACTTTTCATCATCATCATCATCAATTTTCATCATTATTCACGCGGGTGAAACCGCGGGGCGCAACTAGTAAAGAATAAAGGCTTACCGTGCCGTGGTGTATCCGGCCTAAGAATATATCTCTCCTTCTCCTCCCGTGGATGAAGTCTTACTAAGATGGGCAGCAGCATCCGCCTGAGTACTCAACACCCAACAGCGATCACCAATCCGCCTGCCATGCGTGGTGATTATGGCGAATCCCCAAATTGTATTCAATGGGGGAAGGCCTCGTCTAGCATTGGACGTAATCAGGCTGGTGGCTTCACACCGGGACAGCTTCTCAACTTATACAAAGCACAAGTCCGGTCTGGTATGGAGTATTGCTACCATGTTTGGGATGGCTCGGCCAAACACCAGCTAGCTGCCTTAGACTCGATTGAACGCAGAGCTTTCAGGCTTATAGGGCAGCAATATATGGCGGAGACTAAGATCCAGAGTCTCGAGCACCGCCGTAATGTTGCTAGCCTTTCCATTTTCTATAGGTTGCATTTCGGAGAATGTGCCCAGGAACTATATGATCTGATCCAACCATCTCCGTTTCATCATAGGACGAGCAGGCGCACGGCTCAGTACCATCCTTACCTCATTAGTATTCCTTCCATTCGTACTAAGCGTTTCGGTTCCACCTTTATTATGCGAACTGCTAAGGAGTGAAACTCGCTGCCGTCGTCTGTCTTTCCTGAAAACTATAATTTGGGTCTTTTCAAGGCAAGAGTGAATAGGTGCCTTCTAGACCTTCGTGCTCCATCGTCGGCTGCATCATCACTTACCAACAGGTGAGATCGCGGTCTAATGAGGGTCTATAATTGTAAAAAAAAAAAAAAATGAATGAATAAAGGCTTAACTAAGAGTGAAGCTACACAGTTGTTCGGAAGCTCGCGAAATAAATTGACTTACCTACGTGGCGAAGCCACAGTAGTGTCAGTAATGCGCTGCCGTCGCTGTTTACTAAACATCACCAATAACGTACACTTAATTAGCTTCCAACTAATAGAAATACTGCTAGTATTCCTATTAGTGAACCGTGTCTCGGGTGCCGGTGAAATTACAGGCACATGAGACTTTTCATCTTTATGTCTCAGGGTCGGCAGCGCGCGTGTGGTGCCTCTGGTTTTACAGGCGTTCATAGGCTACGGTAACTGCTTTCCATCTGGTGGGCCGTAAGCTTGTCTGCTTGCCAAGTAGCATATAAAAAAAACAATAGTTTCTTAAAAATTAGCTAATAGCTTCCGACTGATAGAAATGCTGCCAGTTTCATCAAAATTAGCTCAGAAATACCGCCACGAAGCTAAAATACTCAAACGGCCCACGACTTGAAGATAAGACAAAGTTTAACCCTCAAGTGCCTCAAGCCCATGTTCAAGAACAAATAAACGGGCATTTACCGTAACCATCGGTGAAGGTGACAGATAATGTATGAAAATATCAGTCAAAACGAATTGGTTAGGCTAAACAGTCGTTTAACCACTACGGGGTACTGGGGGTTTACTACACGGGGTTTATGTGTAAGTACTTAACTAACCTAGTATAATAAGACCAATACTTACTATAATTAATGTACTTACTGTATAAGAGCAATAAATAAATGAATATGAATATGAAACATCTGTTTATGTGTTAGTGAACAGTGGCCTTATTCATAATCCATTTTTAAACCTTTGTTAACTAAAATAGCTTTTGTCTTGTTTTGACGTAAGTATTATGTAATTTTAAATCAGAGAGAATAAAAAAAATACAACCTAACTGCCTTTTTTTGAAGTCGGTTAAAAACAGAAGCTACTTTAACTAAAAAAGTTTGAAAAATTATTATGAATAAGGGATTGAGTTCTCGTCGCACGACCTTTGAGCGTGGTCGCGGTCGGTGCTCATGAGGAAGGACCTCAAAATGGTCAACGAAACGTCAGCAGGAGAATAGTAAAGTACGTGGTGTATAGTCGTTATTTTTCTAAAATGAATAAGGGAGTTATTGTGTTGTATTTGGTTAGCAGCATCCACCTGAGTGGATACACTCAACACCAATACTGCTATCACCAATCCGCCTGTCAAGCATGGTGATTATGGCAAATCCCCCCATTGTATTTTATGGGAGAGGCCCTTGTCCAGCAGTGGAAGTCTAACGGTTGATGAAGAAGAAGAAGAATTTGGTTGGCTTCACTTTTTTTCACTTTACTATATTTAAGGTTACAGGAAGTCGGTGAATGGAGGATGGAGACAGCACTGTAGGGGCACCAATTGCTTATGTAGCAAGTTGGCCCACTCCCCACTAACCTGTGGCTCGGCTGGCAGGCCAGTCTCTAACCGTCCGCCTTCGAGAATAGTAATCTACCTAATAAATATACGTTTAATAGTAAACGGTCCACATAATATTGATTCCTCCCACCGAAGGTGCTGAACATGCGATAATCCGGAAGTATCCTTTGCGCGATCCTAACAGTGGTGACCCCGACGTGATACCAAAGATTAGGGTTATTGGTCAAATGTTAGATTGATGATGTTCATGGACGTGAGGGCACACAAAAATGTAGAAGAAAGCATCCGGTGACTCAGGTGGATGCTGCCTAATCGGCTTTTATTACATCCACGAGAGGAGACTGAGAGGTCTATTCTTATTGCAAACATGCTACAGTAAAGGGCCATTGAAATCTCAGGCACATGAGACCTCAAGTTTATATTTCATCATCACTCTGTAGAAGTCAACGCTGGACACAGGCCTCCCTCATAGACCACGACGAACGGTCTTGAGCCGCCTCCATCCAGAGACTTCCTGTTACCCTTAAAATCACGTAGCTCCACCGAGAGAAGGTCTCTACTAAGAAGTTGGATATGGTATGTTTGATACTGTTGGTTAATGGCTGTCTTTCGCGCGATTAAGTAATTCTGTTGCTATTGATTTCAATCAATTTCATTGCTGTTTATATCCGAAATGACGCTCTTGCGATTACACAATTTACACATTTTGCATAAATGCGTAAATTGTTTACGCAGTCTTGTTGCAAAGGTGTAAATGTGTAAATTAGGTAAATAAATAAATGCTGGACATTTCACACAATATTATCTAGCCCCAGGCTAAGCAGAGCTTGTGTTATAGGTACTAGATAACTGATATATACTATACATACAATACATTACATAGTTTTTTTTTTATACATAGAAAATACCCAGAACACCCTGAACAATTAATTTTCTGCAGATCGTACAAATATTTGTTCTGAGGCGGGAATCAAATCCGCAACCTCCTGCGTTGCAGGCGACCCTTCGCCCACCGCGCCACAGAGGTCGTCAAACCAAAATCAAGTTGTTAGTAGTTATGTTAGGTAGTGGAACTTTTGTTAGTAGTAGAACTTCTTGTGAAAGAGTTCGTCCGGGGAAGTACTACCACCGTACCTATTTCTGCCGCCAAGCAGTAGTGTTCGCATTGCTGTTTCGGTTTGAAGGGTACGGGTGCCGGTGAAAATACAGGCATATGAGACTTTTCATCTTTATGTCTCAGGGTCAACAGCGCGCGTGTGATACCTCTGGTGTTACAGGCGTTCATGGGCTACGGTAACTGCTTTCCATCAGGTGGGCCGCAAGCTTGTTTGCTTGCCAAGTAGCATAAAAAAAACAATCATAGTAAGTAAATAATAATATAATGTAATTTCAAATAGAAACAACATTGAAATCGATTGAAATTAATAGCAACAGAATTACGTAATCGCCACTCTGGGTGGTTCTAATGAAAACGCTCATACTATGATTAGATATGCGAAAATCTAAAAATAGTCGAATCTCGTGCAGACAACAATTTAGCAAGAATGCGCAGCATTATCTGACACCTACATTTCATCTAGGTAATCATTATTTAGGAAGCAGGATGAACCAATCAGGTAGGAGGTAAGTACCTGTTACTGCAGATTTATAAATCGCAATACCTACGTGAAAACCATCCCAAATGAGGAAATCCGCAAAAGAACAAAGATCACCGGACATAGGTCAAATCAAATTAAATTAATTTTATTCATTGAAATCACAAGGATCATTTTGAATCGTCTTATACAGGGCGTAAAAAGACTACTCCCGAAAACTGAAACAGTGCATTCAGACCATGATTCTGAAAATATTTAAACTGAAAAAAACACGAAAAAAAATGGTCACTTTTAGGCCGCTTTTTTCGTGTTTTCTTTATAAATATCCATAAAATATCGTTAAAGGAACACAAAAATCTAATTTCCATCATCAAAAACAAGTTAATAAATAAAAACTTCAATAAAAGCAATGAAAACCACATAAGAAATATTGTCGCTACGGGTCGATCAGCTGACTGGGAGCGTTGAACTCGCGCGGCCGAAATAAATGCGTACATTGCTGGCTGACAAATACGATACGAAACGAAAAAAAAAGTTTTCTCCGGTATAAATCACCTCTCAGGCGAAAGCTATTTTATATAGCTATGGTATAGGCGGCTTTACCGGTACCTTCAGTATTCGGGAGCCATCTTTTTACACGCTGTATATTTAAATTACTCCTGTTCCAACGCGACCAAGCCTAGAAGAATCAGGCAACATACACGGTTTGGCTTTATTTGACGATCTCTCAGAATTAGCAAGTTGAAGTAGAAATGGGGAGGTCATATAGCTCCCAGAACTGACAACCTATGGGGAATAAAGTCTCTAATGGTGACCACAAACTGGACGACGCGGTAGAGAAAGGCCCTCCACTCGTTGGACTAAAGCTATATAAGCTTCGCTGGAAGTCAACTTCGATTTTTATGATGTGATCGGTTCATCAACTGACTTACCTAAGATAGAAATAATAATAACAATAATGTTTTTTTATCTTTTGTGAAAGGTGTTTTTTACTGTTGGCTAATACGGTCCCAGTAATGCCTCATAAAGGTCCAGTGAAATAATAAAATATTATGTTTATTTTAGGCTACATAGGAAATGTACAATAAAATTATACCAAAACAATAAGAGCCTATTTTATTTAAAATATCTTTTGTTTTATTCTCTCTATGTAAAATGTCATACGTCAAAACAAGACAAAACATATTTCAACTAAAATAGGTTTAAAAAATGATTATGAATGGTAAGCCTATAGAAATAATAATACACCTTACAGACAAAGTTTTTTTTTTATCTAGTTTTTAAAATTGGCCTAAACCCAGAATGGGTTATCAATCAAACAATAAAACACAAGCAACAGCCAATCAAGTAGAAGTAATAGAAGAAAGGAAGAAGCAAATGCAACGTAACGCATGTTCTAACAGGTTTTTAGGAAATACGTGAAGTGCCCGCGAGATATTGGTGAAAATGGGCATAGTTGTTTAATAAGTTGTTCAATGTGATCACCACGCCTAAACTGCTGTGGGTAGTAAACACTTGGAATCTCCTCTGTGTTCTTATTGAAAGTGACAAGAAAATTTGAAATAAGTAGTTGTATCGTATACAAGGTTATTGGTAATCTGACATATTCTAGTTTGACTCTACCTTTGTAGTGTATGTAACTGTAATATATGATATGTGATGTGATAACTAATTTTTTCATCTACTATATTCCTAGGGTTCAACAATTTGAAATGAGCACCGGTCGGTGCTCATGAGGAAGGACCTCAAAATGGTCAACGAAACGTCAGCAGGAGAATAGTAAAGTACGTGGTGTATAGTCGTAATTTTTCTAAAATGATACCAAGCCACGATAATTTCAATTCTATTATATCGATGACTTTCTGAATTATAAAAACTCTTAATAATAAATCTTTTTAACCGACTTAAAAAAAGGAGGTTTTCAATTCGGTTTTTTTTATGTTTGTTACCTCATAACTATGTCCTTTATAAACCGAATTGGGTTTTTTTTTAAAAACCCAGTTCTGATGATGGTTCGATGGGGGTTTGAGGGAACTCCTCAAATGTTACAGGCATACATATAGCAATTTTAGTATTTTCAGCAACAAGTTATTATTTTGAGAATAAAAACATGCAGATAGCCGAATTCAATGGAGAATTCGGTTTTTTTAAAGAAAAATAATATTCAATGTAACATTATGTGTACTAATTTGTGTGACATAGAAATACTAATACTATGATTTTTTTTTTTTTTTCCTAATTCGATACGTATCTAAAGTTTAACGTATTTTTAGTTTGAGGTTATTAAAATTCAGACTCTATTTTTTAAATTGTCATTGAATAAATGAAAATGAAAATTAAAAGAAAATTTAAAACAAATGAAAATGAAATGAAATCCATATCCTCAAAGACCTTTTTCGATCGTCAAGCTTGTGTCAAGTAACAAGTAAAAGTGATGGGTGGGGGGTGGGGGGTAGACTAGACCTTAGAATGATGACTAGACGCACTAATAAGATGTAAAGATAAATAAATAAATGCTGGACACTTCACACAACATTATCTAGCCCCAAGCTAAGCAGAGCTTGTGTTATGGGTACTGCATAACTGATATACAATACATTATATAGATGGATATTTTTTATTATATACATAGAAAAATTTGTTCCGATGCGAGAATCGAACCCGCAACCTCCTGCGTCACAGGCGAACCTTCGCCCGCCGCGCCATATAGGTCTTCCGAGATGATGGAGGCGAAAATCTACAATTCGATTTTGAAGACAAAATAAGATAACTTTTCATTTAAAAAACCGACTTCCGCCATTGTATTCTACTAAATACACTCGAGAGCAATGAATCCGGGTCACTCTTAAAGAATGTTAAAAATCTCGGAAACTAAAAATGATAGATTAATGCAATAAATTGTATTTAATAGACAATGTAATACTCCTTAAATGAAGGTAAAAAAAATATGAGTCACCATACATTTTATTAACACAAAATTACATAAAGAAAAAAACTGCTGATCTCTCCTTAAAACAAAAATAGGAAACATGAAATTTTTGAACTTTATTACGATTTTCTTGAATTTTAATACTTCGTATCGACACTCCCTACGTATAGTTGTGTATCTGCAAAACACAAATTTTACAGGAGAGCGTTTTAAAGATTTGAAAATGTTCAAATGCCTATAACTAGAGCCCTTTTTGAGATATTTCTGTGAAAATTGGTGAGATGCTCTTACTGTAGATCTAGTTTAAGATGGATACTATTTTTTATTCAAATCTATACTAGTTTAGATTTCATTACACTTGCATATTTTTACGTGGTGTATATAACCTAATAAAATGCCGTATGTGGCACATACACACTTTTTCGTGGAAGCTTAGAAGAAAAACAATGTCGCAACTGCCTGTTACAAGGTTATACTTAGTAGATCTATTAGACTAATTCTGTTTAACTGGTGCTTACATGTTTAAACGTTGGAAATTGTATAATTTAATAATATGCTTCTACATAATTATTCTGTTTCGGCAAATTAGCCCTGTTTATCAGTTCGTTAGGTGACCAGTTCCTAATACAGGTTGCCAGGCCCTTATTGTCGAATATTTACTTGCTTGCGAAACTAAGTTTAATGCTGAAAGTTTCATGCCGATCGGTTGTAAAATACGATCTGTAGAGGAGTACGGAAATACTGACAGAAACGCTAATTTCGCTAGACTTGATGCTAAGATGCTTCGCTGACTTCGTTCGCTCGATCAATAATCTTAAATAAAACAAGGAATAAAGAGCTCAAAATACCATTTATTAGGGAAGTAGGTGCTCACCTAAACACAAAAATACCTTTTAAGGATGGTTATTTCAAAAATAAGAAAAACAAAACCAACTGAGTTGGTAACTAACTCAGCTTTAAAATCTTAACGACTATCAAACACGTCTAATCAGTCTTTACTATTAGGAACTTCAACTTAATTATTATCAAGTAATATTACGAAATAGCAAACTTGACTTTGTCAAAGTCTAACTAAACAATTTACATAATAATAGGAAATACAACATTTTTTATTAAATTGAGATCGAAATAATAGTAGAGCTATCATTACTATAGGTTATAGGGTAGATATCTACATTTGCAAAATTCCTATATCAAAAATATAAACACAGACATGAAAAGTTATTAAATTAATAATAATAAATACCCAAACTTGACTATAAAATTTCTAAGATGATAAAAATTAACACAAATACAAAATTATTCAATTGAGATCAAATATTATGGTAAGTACCATAATTTTTACGTACTTTTATCAAAAATAAACACAAGTCATTATTTAATGTATTTAAGCCAAATTTTATATGGTTTCAAACGTAATTTAATCACGTTTTTTTAAATAATACTTTTTATTAAATATATGAACACAGATAGATAGAAAGATAGATAGAAAATTCTTTATTGCACATAAAAAAAAAGAAGTACAAAGGCGAACTTAATGCTAAGAAGCATTCTCTTCCAGATAACCTTGGTGTATTGTGGACAAAAATATGCGTCGGTAGTGCACAGAAAGAGAATAGTGACATACGAGCAAATGAAAGAGTTCCATCCAGGTATAGTTTGCTAGTTCTTTCACGGACGTAGTGTGATTCCACGGGTATAAAAGAATTAACGTGGTCACATACACTGGTTATCATTTCCTCTGTTATAACTTTTTTATGATTAGGATGACGACCTCTATTGTCTTTGAGAACAGTACCCTGAATAGAAAGTTTATTCAAGGCAGAGTAAACCATACCCTGTTTTATGCCCAAAGTGTTCAAAAACATTGTTTTGCAAACTCTTATTTTAGGTTCCTCAGTCCTAGGTAAGTTTTCGGTACCTACTCCCGTAGGTAAGTAGTATCGTATGGTAGATTCTCTTCTTGTGGGTGCTTCACACGTAAAACGTCGTTTTGGGATTTTGTCACAATATCTATTGATAAAATCCCAATGGCGAACAAGTTCTCCCAATGACCAAAAAGCCACAAACTGCAGGTCTCTTTCAAAGTCATTAATTTTTTGTGAACATTTAAAAATGCATTTGTCTCCACAAGCAGGCCCCATCTCTCTCTTTTTCCTTAATTTACCGTCTCTTCCAGTGTATGGTTTTCCTGAGTTTCTGTTGTCCTTACGCTTAACATCTAGCCATTCGTGTTTATGGACCAAACGCAATCGACCCTTATCTTTTTTATTTGTATATCGCCTTTTCTTCTTAGCTGGCTCGCTGTCATTGATTTCAAGCTGGTCAGAATAATTCCCTGACATACCTGGAGAGCCAATTGGCAATAACGTTGGAGTGGAGGCCGGTGACGCAGGGCAGCCTAATAACTGTTCATCTGGTAAGCCAACTGGTAATGTCGCTGGAGTGGGTGCTGTTGACTCAGCGCAACCTAGGTGGTCATCCGGAGAGACAACTGGCAATGTCACTGGAGTGGGTGCTGGTGACTCCGTGCAGCCTAATTGGTCAATCTGTAGAGCTATAATGTGGACGTAATTGGGAGATTCACACAGTGATGATGACATATTAATGCTTGAGGGAGACTGTAGCAGTAGGGGAGATTCAGGCATGTTTGCTGCCAAAGTGGGGTCATAGAAGCTATATTCCGGCAAATTACCTTGTACTGTACCACTTATATTTATTGTAAATAGTGGTATTTGTTTACTTTCCACGGGTTCAGGATGTTTTTCTTGAGTTTTCTGGGCCAGGTTTACAGTTTTTTCACAAAAGCGTGGCGACGAGCTAAAGGCAATGTCATTCTTCCCTGTGTCATTGCTAGAGCCTCCACCACAAGCTTGCAAAGAAGATTGTAAGATATGAGAAGCTGGGACATGCAATTCAGAAGATGCAGGACTATCACCGTTAGTGTTCGTTGAATGCAAGGGGGAAATGCGCGGTGCAAGAAAAGGTTCTTCATCGCTGTCAGATATCATCTCACCCATTCGGCTTAGGTCATCCTCGGTAAAATTTTCTGAGAAAGGCACTGGAGATACATCTGAAAAACAACAACAAGGGGCAAAGTTAATTTTTTTATGAAAATCGACTTAATTTTCATGTGAACAGAGCACCTTGCACTTTTGAAGTGCATCTCTGTTCATTTGAATATCATTATCAGATCCTCAACATTTTAATGAGGCCAACCTTGGAATTATCTTCTTTCCGACAAAAAAAGAATCAACAAAATCGGTTCACAAACAACGAAGTTATCCGGGATCATACGCACATATCTATATATTTATATATACAAAAATATGTAATTGTTTTTTATTAAAATAATATGAAATGAAAACACAAACACAAAACTATGTAAGTGCATAGGTAACTATATCATTAATTCAATACTTTTCCGATGTAAAACTATGTAAAGGTCAGTTACTGAATTTTGATTTATCAACTTTACGACGTATAAATATGTAAGTGCCTAGATACACTTTATGATCATAGTGAATCCCGGTGTATAAACATGTAAGTGCGTAGTTACACATTTTTACGTAGGTTATCAAAAAACTTTGGAAAGTTTATAAAATGTTCTTACTAATAATTGTCTATTTAGTCAGCAAAAAAGGCAATAACACACAGCTGATTCAAGAAACCTATAATACCTATGATTGGACCTCAAAAATTACAAAAAGTTGGTAAATCATTAATTATGATTTACTTACCTGGTCTTGTAGTAGATATAGCTGGGTCTAGGACATCTACTTTTCCTTTCGTAGTAGCCTCTGCTTTTAAGTTGTTCAGGAATCGGAAACGTTCACTTGTCATTTTGCGGCAATAAAATATTTACCGAGTCGCACGCGCATTCTACTCGCTGTCCGCGCAAGAACTGCGTAACGGGTACTTACCACCTCCCGCACCTCATTCCCCCCCGCGTCAAAGTGTGTATAGGGAAGATACAGTATTATATGGCGGGAAAATAATGAAGTTGGATAGTTATACGATCAAGAAAAAAGTACTTAGAGTAGACTTTTTTGTTTTTTTGTAAGTTATAATGATAGGCTGGCATGTGTAGATGCCAAAAATGCATCAAACGTATAAGTGTGTATCTGGCAGTTAGACGATGATACGTAGGGAGTGTCGGTATTGCCTCCTCGTGCTTCCATTACTGCGTTTACGCGGTTTGGCATGCTGTACACCAAGTTCCTTATACGATTTTGGGGAATATTCTCCCATTCCTCTGTGAGAGCAATTTTGAGCTCACGAAGCGTGATTGGGGGAGGGTTTCGTTGTTTTACGCATCTGCCTAGCTCGTCCCAAGCATGCTCGATCGGGTTGATATCCGGGCTGCGCGCTGGCCACTCCATACGAGTAATGTTCATCTCTTGAAGGTAGTCATTCACAATCCTACCTGTATGAGGTCGGGCATTGTCATGCATAAATATAGCATCCTCACACTGAGAAAACAGTTCATCAAAAAATATGGTGATTTCACGTAAAGTAGGGAGCATACGGAAATAACCATAAAGTACGATGAAACTACTGTTGCTGCTGCTAACCATATATTATGATGAGCTGTCACCATGCATTAGTAGTTCGTATCACCGTATGTCCGGACTTACGGTGACGGTAATCGTAATGGACCATTACTTTTTGAGAGAGAGCATAACATTACATATGACTGTCATCATATTTTTGTATGCTTTCCTACTATTTTTATGTGCTCTCCTCTAATTTCCGAGTAATCCCTATTATTTTATCATACTATTTATCCATGCTTTCCTACTATTATTGTATGCTTTACTACTATTTTTAATGTGCTTTCCTCTCATTTCCGAGTAACTCCTGTTATTTAATCCTACTATTTATCCATGCTTTCCTACTATTATTGTATGCTTTACTACAATTTTGAATGTGCTTTCCTCTTATTTCCGAGTAATTCCTGTTATTTCATCTTATACCATTTATCCATGCTTTCCTACTATTATTGATGTGCTTTCCTATTGATTTTTCTTACTATTTTTCTATGCCTCCAGTTGTAGTATGGCTCGGGTATTGTTCCTTTTTCTTAAATATGTATGGGCCAATTAATAAAGATAATTGACACATAGAATAAGCAAGAGTACGGTTAAGAGAATGATGATGATGTATAGTCGTTCATCGTCATCACTCCCGTAACCGTACTTTTGCACGGTTATGGGTCAGAGTAGATTACTAAGTGTCAATTATCTTTATAAATTGGCCCACACATATTTAAGAAGAAGGAAAAATACCCGAGCCATGCTACAACAGGAGGCGTAGAAAATTAGTAAGAATAAACAATAGGAAAGCACATCAATAATAGTAGGAAAGCATGGATAAATAGTAGGATGAAATAACAGGAAATACTCGGAAATGAGAGGAAAGCACATTCAGAAAAAAGTACCTACGCAATACAGAAAATAACCCTAATAAAGTAGGTACTTCTAGACAGAAGTACCTACTTTATTAGGTATTATTCTAAAACAGTGGATTTGGGATTTGGTGAATTATTTGCTATAATGGAAAAACATATGACGGATTAACATTTTAATTAAAAATTACAAAATATTATTAAATAACGCAAAATATATAATTTAGAGTAACGGAGTAGTAGTTTTGGGGTAACTGAGGCGGGCTCGCACCGTCTCTTGCCAGAGGGCGCACGACCTCCTGTCACGGACCAGCTGAGGGTCGAGACCACTGTTCCAAAGCTGACTGCACCTTATCCGCGTCACCTGTACAAAATTGCAAGTGGTTAGGTCAAATAGATTTTTATATATGGGGGTCGAAAGTAGCTTTAAATTTGGGGTAGGAAATTCTGCCGAAGTCAGCCTACAAAACTCGAAAGGAAATTAGCTAAACTTACCTAAATACAGTATTTTGTGACATGTTTACTTTATGGTACCATAAAGAGTATCTCTAATTAACATGGGCTTTCACATTAGATATTTTACTTAATACGAGACTAAAATCAATACCTTATTCAAATCCCTGGTGATTGATCCTAGAACACGACGCGACTTCAGGCGTGCTGGACAGAGAACGGGATCGAGACTCGGGCTTTGCCAGGATACCCAACGTAATAAGATAGGCACGTTGAGCCCTCCAGGCGTTCACCAACCAGCCATGGTTTGGTAGGCGTCAGCAGGCAGATGCGTAGTAAAAAGGTGGAGATTATTTTATGTACAACCACATCATTTTAAATGGACATCAGCTGGGCATCAGTCGGCAAAACTGGGTCATGTACTGTCACAAGCTTTTACATCAACAGCTTGCATAAACTGGTGCACTAATCTTAAAACACTTATTTTTGTACACGAACAAATGTTAGGTATTATGAAACCCAGCTGATCTTTGTTGCACTTTGTTGCTTCAAATCACTTCACATTTTGTAACACTAACTATAGACAATCCGTAATATTTAAAATAAAATTACAAACAAAAGGCGGAGCGCATGTGCTTCCCTGCTAACTGAATAGAATAAAATGACCGGGCTAGGACCTACCCGCGTGCCGTTCGCAGTAGACTGGTGATTTCACAGTATTTTAATATGCCGGTCATCCAATATTATGAATCCTGTAATCATACTTTAGTAAAACGATAAACGTATTTTTGTGTGATGATCACGGTATTTTGGAGTGCCGCGTCAAATATTATGGTTCCGTAATCATATTCGATGGTAATTTGTTACGTAATTGTATTTTTGTGTGCTAGTCATGGTATTTTGGTGTGCGGTGTCAAATATTATGATTCCGTAATCATTATTTGATGTTTGTTCATTTGTTAATTAATTTTTGTATGCCCGTAGTTACATAGATAGATAGATAGATTAACACTTTATTGTACACCAGGAATACATAAAAGGATTTATTAAAATTAGCAGTACAATGGGCGGCCTTATCGCTGAGAGCGATTTCTTCCAGACAACCTTTGGATGGACAGTAACAAGCGAAGCAGTAACGAAACGGCGGAAGATATAGTCCGTAGTCGTATATTATAAGGATTTTATGCATAGAAGCTTCAAGAAAATTGATGCTAACTACAAAAATAAACTGACGAAAACTGTTATATCTTAGGTATCATCGAATTTCTGCCAACCAGACATCCAGCAGACCATTTCATATTACGTAGTGTTATTTTAAGAGGAAAGCATCGTAAAGTATCGATTTAATCTTCTTATATTCTGTCACCGTTTATTACGGAGAATGGTCATCATAATATTGTATTACTTACTATTTAAACTAGATTATTTTATTATATATACATGATACAACCTTATATTAGAACAATTCATCGTATTTTTGAAAGACGTATTGATATTTTATAATGAAGCCAAAATGACATTTTTCTCAGTGCACCTAAATTGACCATAAATGGACCAACGTGATCATTGAGGATTTCTTCCACATATCTTACGCTAGTTAAAGAGCCGTTTTCTATGATCACCAGCTCTGTGCGACTTTCAGAAGAAATTCCGGCCCACACAAGTACAGACCCACCACCGTAGGCTACTTTTTCTTCGATGCATGCTTGCTTGAATCTTTCCCCCGGTCTTCGATACACTCTGTGTCTTCCATCGTGCTTGTAGAGCATAAATTTTGATTCGTCGGAGAACATAACTTTTGACCAATCTTCAATACTCCAATTTACGTGGCTCTGGGCATATCTTAGTCTTGAAATACGATGCCCACGCTCCAGTTTAGGGCCGTTTGCAGGTCTAAGGGGTTTTAAGTTAGATTCAGCAAGCCGACGTCTTACTGTCCATGCACTTGGGTTACTTCCTCCGAGGCGTCGAAACTGATTTGTGAGTTCAGTTCCTGTGAGAAAGCGATTTCGAAGCATGGTGTTCACCAAGTATCGGTCTTCTCGTGCTGTGGTACACCTGGTTCTGCCCGTTCCTGGTCTGCGTAGGTTAGAACCAGTTTCTTCGTAACGTCGGAGAACTCTTTGTACTGTTGACAGCGACACACCGACAGTCCTGGCTGTATCGCGCTGACTCCGGCCGGTTTCCAGCATTGTAAGTATTCTGGTGCACTCTTCAGGCGTAAGCGACATAATTTCAGCTTGAATAATGAATATAGAGCACTATCAACATGGTTTATGTACCCACATAAATGACAGATTACAAACAAAAGCAAAACCAAAGCTGTAATTTCGTAGTTCCATCTTCGAAAGTGGCCCTTTTTCAAATTTGTTTTTTTTATGATATAACTTTACAATAACTAAGAAGTTTTAATACCTTCATTTAAGGAGTATTACATTGTCTATTAAATACAATTTATTGCATTAACCTAGCATTTTTAGTTTCCGAGATTTTTAGGATTCTTTAAGTGACCCGGATTCATTGCTCTCGAGGGTATTTGGATGAAAAAAATTATGAAAAAACCAAAGTGGTGAAAAGATTATGATACTTTTTGAATGCAATTGTTGCTGTAAATATAAAAATTGCCATATGTATGCCTACAATATTTGAGGAGTTCCCTCAATTCCTCATGGATTCCATCATCGGAACTGAGGCCCAATTCTCTAAATTATTACAAAACTACACTGAAAGTTAACTGAATCGAGACTGAATTATGAATTGACAGAAAGTTGGTATTTTGCTCCCTTATAAATAAAAATTGAGTCTACTTTCAATTCACGGTGACGACCATTAGAGTAGGATAGTTATATATATAATCGCAAAGAGTAAAGAGAGACTCCATCTACAATGCTAAAATTATCGAAAAAACTTTGAGTCGTTCAAGTTTCGGTCACATTTCGATATAATCACATTACAGTGTTGTATTTTATGTTTAGAGAATACCATTTCTGACATTTAAGACATCGACACAAGATCGAAACATGATCCGAACTCTATTTTAACTATTTTTAAGTTAGTGAATTGGGCCTCAGGATTCTGAAAAAAATGGGACCAATCTGGAAGTATATCTATTCAAATAAAAAAGAATTTTCCAAATCGGTTCATAAACGCCGGAGATATGAGGTAACAAACATAAAAAAAAAAAAAATACAACCGAATTGAGAACCTCCTCCTTTTTTGGGAAGTCGGTTAAAAAGGGGCAAATAGGGAACAAATCTTCGCATACGTCACAAATTGGCTGATGTCCCGCGATTTACTATCAATTTATTAATGGAATAAGGTTAATTAAATTCAACAAGCAATATACGCGCTTGTAAATATTAGGTATTGCAATAATAGCGAAGTCCGGCGATGTCTCGATTACTGTGTCACCAGACTCACCAGTTAGATTAGGGGGGCCATGGGTTCGGATAAGCTTAGGATCTGGCTGATGATGATGATGATCCCCAAAATGGGTTTATAGAACATTACAGATTGTTTGCTGTGCCCTTCTGTCGCACTGTCGCGCGCTCTAATCCCTCTTGCCTCGCACTCTC
This sequence comes from Epirrita christyi, assembly GCA_951392215.1. NCBI lineage: Eukaryota > Metazoa > Arthropoda > Insecta > Lepidoptera > Geometridae > Epirrita > Epirrita christyi. Next base: position 9,936,233 of record OX595855.1, on the reverse strand, counting down.
GCTGCGCTCAACACTCTTCTGCAGACTTACCCGGAATGTGATAAGTTTGCGGACGGATGGAAGAGAGATCCTTATGGTGAGCCTGGCTTACTGTGAGGATAATTAATTTATTTAATCTTGTTCTGACATTAACACTATTTTTATTTTTATAATTTTGACCTTAACTTTATTATCATCTAAGTGTTTTCAATTAATGTTTTGTCTCGTGACCTAATTATTTTTATGTGACTGGATTATAATTGTCCTAGATTTAATTATTACCTATGTGTTGAAAATGTTGAAATGTACTAAACTATGAGTTGGTGTGTAATTATGTACCTATACCTACCTAATTAGTGTAACTGGCATTTGATGCCGTTCTAATTAGTTAAATAAATAAATTGCATTAATTCAATTTTTGAAATAAAAGAAAAACCCTTCCAAAGAAACTAGTTTTATTCGCTTCTTTCTAAATCTGTTTATTGAAATAGACTTTCATATAATTTTTATTCACTCGATGACCCGACGACATTTTATAGGTAACAGAAAGTTGGTGCATGGAGGCGGCTCAAGACCATTCTTTGAGGCATTCCGTGGGGGGGAGGGGGGAGAGGCTATTAGTAAGCAAAGCGGCGGCTTTCTATTTTGTGCTTATGTCTAGCAGGGGACTTCGACAGGATGCTGATGATTATGATGAGGTTAAATTTTCAAATTTTTTGTTGCCTCTGATATCAAAATATCACAGAACTATTTCATTTATTCATCATACTCTCATTATCATCATCAGCCTGTAGAAATCCGCTGATGGATATAGGCCTACCTTATATCCATCATCATCACCCAATCACGTAGTGAAACTATGAGCATAGCTCTATCCATGACCCACTGCGCGAATTTAATCTTATACCTGATTATTATAGATAGACACATCACAGCACATATCAGATTACACATTTTTTTAAGGTTAGAAATATCCCTCAAAACATCAAAAGTCATTGCCACCCCACCAATCTTAGGAGAAAGTCGTGACACTACCGCCCAATTAGTAGACAGTAACCCAGTGACGGCAACCAACGGTAGGTCCATGGTAGGTCACAGTGAATTGGGTAAGTTGACACTTGAGACCTTAGTCTAAGTTTTGCGGCAACTATCGTAGCGTTGACAATGAGGGGTTTTCATGGCCGTTTCGAATCATGCTTATATAACTATCCTACTCTAATGAGTAGAATAGTTATATATATAATTGCAAAGAGTAAAGAGAGACTCCATCTACAATGCTAAAATTATCGAAAAAACTTTGAATCGTTCAAGTTTCGGTCTCATTTCGATACATTACAGTGTTGTATTTTATGTTTAGAGAATACCATTTCTGACATTTAAGACATCGACACAAGATCGAAACATGATCCGAACTCTATTTTAACTATTTTGAAGTTAGAGAATTGGGCCTCAGAGGGCCTAGCCAAACGTCATTCGCTTCGAAGCGATTCCATTTCTACAGTCGTAATACAATACCACGTGACATATCGATAGCTTACGTCAATCCCATACATTTTGGACTTTTCTACTGGCGACATCGCTATTAGAATGTTACTTTGTTAACGGCTTCAGGTCACGCCAAGATGAGCAGCAGCATCCACCTGAGTACTTAATATTAAACTGCGATCACCAATCCGCCTGCCAAGCGTGGTGATTGTGGCAAATCCCTCCATTGAATTTAATGGGGGAGGTCTCGTTCAGCAGTGGACGTCAAAAGGCTGGTATACCATTTATTATCATATTACAGCGGGGGAAGTACGGGTTTGAATAGTTTTCAAAACTATATGATGTTTCGTTTCCTTCCATACATTAACTTGCAGCATCCCTAGCGAAAACGAGAAGAAAACTAAGGACGCTGTAAGGAAACGAAACTTCATATAGTTTTCGAAAACTATCAAAACCCTTAAACGTAGGTACTGATAGAAATGTAGCATAATAAATAAAAAAGAATAAAGAAATTGCTCTTACAGTGCTCTTGATTTGTTTTTCTTATTGAGTGAAGTATGTTGTAGTGTTATGTAACACGGGTTTCGATGGAAATTGAAGTTCGCAAAGTATACGCTAGGGGCGCTCACAGCGACTAAATACGGACATTTTATTTTACACCATTATTTCTATTTAGATTTTGGTAATGTTTTGTGATAATACATAAAATATTGGCTATTTAAATCAAATTAATATGTATTCCCTTTCTGACATGTCTATAAGAGTGCGTAGAATTTTGCCAAAAGATTTTATTTATTTATTTATTTATTGAGACTAATAAATGATTTGAATACAAAATCCGATACGTCCGTGTCAAAATCTAAAATATTATAATGGCGTTAAATTAAAATTGTTAATCAACTTATGTCGAGTGTACACGTAGTACAGTCAGCGAAACAAATGCCGTGTGTCGCCACGCGACAATGACGAACTGCGATAATTGTCTTTAAAAATTGCACGGCCACTGTTTACACTGCAGGACAAAATAAAGTAGAGAGCTGAAATAAATATTATTACGGGGAAGAAAATAGAAATTTTTAATAATAATAATAATAAATAGAAAAATTTAATAGAGCCGGCAAGTACGAGTGAAACCGTCAGCCAGAGGGTTCCGTTGTTTACTAAATGCATGCCAGAATCACCCATCGATTTATGCGGCAGAATAGTTATTAGTATTCGACTGATTTCATTGAAATCGTTTTCTCCTATGTAGGTAACTAATTAGAGTATCAAATATGCATTCAAAATTTCAGGATATTATGGATTTTGGATAAATGGATTGATTTAGGTACTTAGGTTACTTAGTTGCTCGCGTTCAATGCCATATATTAGCCATGTTGGCTATTATATTTTATGTAAGTATGTATCTACAGGTATTATAATTATAGAGACATACATATTCATACATTATATAGAGAAATACCCCCAATAAAGTCAATATACTTACTTATATAAAATCGTTGAGTGAGTGACTCACGGAATGATTATCAACGCAGTCTATCCCGTAAGTAAGAGATCTGAAATCTCAAGGGTACCTACATCTTTTTAACCGACGTCCCAAAAAGGATGAGGTTCTCAATTCGGTTGTATTTTTTTTTTTATTTTTTTTTTTAATGTTTGTTACCGCATATCTCCGGCATTTATGAACCGATTTGGAAAATTCTTTTTTTATTTGATTAGATATACTTTCAGATTGGTCCCATTTTTTTTCAGAATCCAGTTCTGATGATGGGATCCATGAGGAAATGAGGGAACTCCTCAAATATTGTAGGCATACATATGGCGATTTTGATATTTTCAGCAAGACACCAAGCATTTGCATTCAGAAAGTATCATAATCCTTTCACCACTATGGTTCTTTCATAATTTTTTTTTCATCCAAAATTATTTAGTCGAATACAATGGCGGAAGTCGGTTTTTTAAATGAAAAGTTATTATGGTATATAGGGTACATAAGTAAGGTACTAAGGTAAGTACATTAAGAAAGGAATTTAAAAAAATCAACCCAAGTAATATACACATAAACGTGTGAAACAGGACATTATAAAAGTCGTAGGTCAGTGGGTGGTGGCGGCTTGCAATCGTTCGTCGTGGCATTCTATGGGGTAGGCCTGTGTCCAGCAGTGGACTTCTACAGGCTGATGATGAGGGTGGTGATGATGATGATGAACCCGTAAGTGTAATGGAGTGTTCAAACTTTTGTGGAAAAAACACCATCTAGACCAAATCGCAGGCGTTACCTACTATCCTATCCTTCCTACTAATATTATAAACGCGAAAGTTTGTGAATATGGATGGATGTTTGTTACTCTTTCACGTAAAACTACTGAATGGATTTGAGTGTTTGGAATGGAGATACTTTACGCCCTGGATTAACACATAGGCTACTTTTCATCATCATCATCATCATCAATTTTCATCATTATTCACGCGGGTGAAGCCGCGGGGCGCAACTAGTATAATATATAAGTATACAAAGCTACGACTAATACGTTTATAGAACCTCTTTTAATGCTCTAAAGTGTAGTCAGCATGTACCAGACAGCAATCTGCTAAATTGTGTAGTTGCTAAAAGTGCCCGGGATCTATCTCCAGCACCTTAACGACTAATTTTGGCAAGCTTAAATTAATGTTTTGGTTATTGTCGCTTTTAACTTTTGTTGTGAGTACTATAGGTGCTATAAACATACACTCTATATATAGGTACTCTTTTGTAATACTTGGTAGGTGTTAAGAGAAGGTTGCCGTTAGGGCGCTTCGCCCTTTTGTACGCGAACGAAGTTTGCATCTATTTTGGCTATTATTTCACAAAACTCCATAAAATGTTGTACCAACACAAATAATCAGTAAAGATAAGTACCTACTAATATCTAGTTCTAGATCCGGGTAGGTACGTTAGTTTTTTAAAAATTAGTTTTTTTAATTATGGTATTGGTATTGATAACTTTATAAAAAACTAACGCATATGTATATTTCTGTACTGTATTTTCTGGTAAGAAATAATTTATCTTATCTTATCTTAGGTACTCAGGTGGATTCTGTTGCCCATCCCCTAAAGTTAATCCCTTTGTCGACACACCACGACAGTTTTAACATACAAAGTGCTTATAAACATCCATCAAATGCCAAAATCCGCTCGATAAATAATTCAGAGCGCGTTCATTTGACACCTCTATTCACTAAATGGTAATCACACGCACACATGAAAATTTAACTAACACTTACGTAGGTGTAGGTATGAATAACAAGTGTCTTTATGTGTGTGACTGATCTTAGGTGAAAAGTATAGGGTCCCAATTCTACTAAACAAAATGTGTTTGAATCTCAAAATTGGCACTTTCGACACTTTTGGTAGGTATACTAAAAGTGTCAAGCACCGTTTCTGGCGCTTACGGAACCCTTTTAAATATTAGGTACAAACTTAAAAAGGCCGTAAATTTTAAAATAGAAAGAAATTACATGATGCAAGTTAAATTACGTATAGAGAGACTGTCTTAGTGCATTATGATTTTAATAAAAACCACGTGCATTTAGGGAACACAGTGTTGAACAAATGCATCTTCCGTAAATTAATACCAGTATGAAACTTCCGGCGGATGTAGTACTAATTAAATGAATAAGTTTAAGTCAATTTCCAGAACTACATTAATTTTCCCCGAAGTAGAGCGACAATAAAATATGGAAAAGTGCCTTCCGTGAGACGCACCAAGGTGCAAACCTGGTAGTGTATTTCGAACATTTTTCTGATAAGTCTTATCAATTTGCACCGACTACTTTAATTTTCCCGGAGCCGTAATAACCACAAAAAGTTTTTTTGTAAATGATTTTTTTTGTATGTTCCGTATGTCGGATTTAAAAAATACTTGGTGCAAATGTAGATAATAACGGTTCAAAGTCTATGCCAAATTGCACCGACTACTTCTATTTCCCTCATTAAGTTACGGATATTATAAGGTTTTCACCCTATTTACCCTGTTCCGGGGGGTGAAATTACTGATGCTTATTATTAGAGGTGATTTTTAAGCCATACAAAACAATTAGAAAAGTTTTCATGACTACATCTAATTAGTTCCACACTTGTGCAAAAAATCACCTAATTTGACTGTACTATTTCGGTGTGGTAAGTAACTAAAACAATTTTCTAACAATTTTCTCTAGTAAAACACAGTAATATAAGTTTTAGTAACTTACCACATCGAAATGAAAAACTAACGAATCCGATCGGAAACGTTTCCGACGTTTTAGAATCGCCCTGCAGATCCCACACTAGGTTTCCCTGTGTCTTGGGTATCAGGACTACGAGTACTATGGTACCACAACACCCAGAACCCGGAACAAATATTTGCAGATCATGCAAACATTTGTCCCGCTGCGAGATCGAACCCACACCTCTTGCGTCTTAACCGGCTACTCACCCGCGCCACAGAGGTCTTCATATTGACTTGACTTGGCTATGACTTACTTATAATATTTTATAATAGAGGTGGAGTTCCACACGGGCAGAACCAATAGAGGTTCCACGCGGGTGGAACCGCGAGCAAATGCTAGTAATAAGCGCTTCTTTATCTAAGTAAATACACCAAATTATTCAACGTAATTTTTTCAAGATATTATGTATTATTTCGTAAAGAACGGGGGAAAAGAAAGTGGTTTTCTATTTACAATGTCATGGTTTGTGACCCCAGGGTTCCCAGTCTGCACACACACATTAATATTCCTAAATCTAATGGGAATTCACCCCACTCAACTCACACAAACAAACAACAAATCAAACGTCTCCACAGCTATGCTAGTGTGCGTCTAACTCGTTTAGAAATTCGGCCACTCGTACGCATCTTCAAATTTCGACGCTGTGATTGGTCGAGCGGTGAGTTAGAAAAAAAATTGACGGCATTTTTGGCGGTCTGTGAATGGCTGACGAATGATACGCTAATAGATAGGGGCATTACGTTGCCATGATAATTTGATTTATCTACTTTTGTCAGTTTTAGAAATGTCTAAATTTTTTAAATGGTTTTGGCTAGGTAATTAATGTAAGTTTAAATAAACAGTATCTAGGTACCTTGTTATTATTATTAAGTGTTTTTTTATACTTATAGGAAACGTTTTTATCTGCGTAGGTAGGTATCGCGTAGTTGGCGGTTACATCAATATAGTGTCCTACGCAAAAATTAAGTAGACCCGATGGCACAGCCATGTAACAATGAGCATTGGCTCTCCCTAAAATGATTCCCAGCTTTTTAAAAGGCAAAGTGGTAAGAACAACTTGAACTTGAAATTTTGACGTGTTTCGACTAAGTATAAATAAATTATTTGACGTTAAACCTACATAACTTACATTATTTTTTAGTTAATAATATGAATAATAATTAGGTAAGTACCTACCTATATTAGCCATTAAGCCATGCATAAGTTAAGCTATAATCAAGGCATAGACAAAAGTAACATATCAAATACTTAATCAGCTTTTTCCTAGAAACTATTACAAATAACTATCTAGCCCCTTCTAATTTGATACATAGGTACATTTTCAGTTTAGAATTTATACTAAACCTATATAAGTCAATGTTAAATTGCTGAATCACCATCAGCTGTTTACGTCCACTGCTGAAAGAGGCCTCCCCGTTGAATACAATTGTGTAAGTAAAATTATAACCTAACTTACATTACTTACATTTAGAATCATTTCATTTACTTACTTATTTATTTATTTCACGAACAATGGTATAACCTAAATATACATATTAGATTAAGTTAATTAAAGTAGGTAAACACTATAGTTTAGGTTTCGTTTATAATTAAGATTTGTCGATTTTGACAGATTGACAGGTAAACCTCAGAATAAGTATTAGCAGCGAGTCCCAAACTAGACAAAGCCTGTATCTTGGTGACCCAATACATCGACTTCTAAATGTCATTCACAGGTTTGAAGAACTTTGTTTTTTACAAAGCATAATTAGTTAAGTATTTACCTACTTTATAATACTTAATACCTAGGTACTTAAGTAGAAATACTTACTTAATAATAAAAGTTTTGTTATCTTTAATCTAAATATTTTTATGACTAGCTATATTTGCCACTCATTATTATAAATCTTTTAATAACTTTTCATTAAAAAACCGATTTCCGCCATTGAATTCAGCTATCTGCATGTTTTTATTTGGTAAAGGTATAAGTAGGTACTAAAACAACAACTAGTTGCTGAAAATACCAAAATCGCTAAATGTATATGCCCATAATATTTGAAGATTTCCCTCAATTCCTCATGGAGTCCATCATCAGAACTGGGGTTTGAAAAAAATGGGACCAATCTGGAAGTACCCATTCGAATAAAAAAAGAACTTTCCAAATCGTTTTGTAAACGACGGAGATATAGGTAACACACGTTTAAAAAAAATACCTGCAACCGAATTGAGAACCTCCTCCTTTTTTGAAGTCGGCTAAAAATAAATAAAATCAAGATAACGTTGTCTCTTTTTTTACTTACAATACCTGCTACCTATTGCTGTCTCCCAAAATTCGTCTTCTATCTTCATCACCAACACATCAAAATAAAGCCAGGATTGCGTGAATGCGTGACGCACTCACACATATATCCCACATTCACCAACACATTGTCAGGCTGTACGAACGCCGAATCGCGCGGGCCTCACGCACACAACAACAAAAGGCCCAATTTGAATTCCGAACGCGCACAGCACAGTTTCCGTAATGGCGGCGCGGTCGTCGACCTCACGTTTTGGAGGGCGCCAGTGACGTCAGCAGCTGACCTGCCTCAATGCGACCTTGAATTGTCGCGCCACAAATAATTTTGGCGGTTTGTCTCCCCTCGCTGTGACCGGATTTTGGCGACCACGATAATTTCAATTTCGCGGGGCGTTGTTGTGGGATTTGAATTCCGAACGGTGTAGGCCGGTTTGTGTGTCAAGGAGTTCCTTTTCCTGTATCGCAGTTCCTTAAAGTTTAAACAATTAATGTTTTTGGTTATGTTAAGGATGTAGAATAACAAGAACTGTGGATCGTCATAGGTTTTTCAACGCACCAAAGCCAAGCAGGTAGGTACCATGTCAAATGGATGAATTTTCCTGCCTAGAAGGTCAATATTATCAAAATTCCTCTTAAGGTGAATCGTCTCGCATGTGGCCCGAAATTCAAATTTTATTGTGTTTTTTGCTCATCACAGCTCATCATCATCAGCTCTCTTGTGATAGCGAAACTGATTTTGCAAAAACTAGGAGACCATGACACATGTTTTAATTAATATTAAGTACTTATCTCATAAATATCATTAGTTAAGCTACGAATATCCTTAAACCAAAGACAATAGAAACTTGCAATATAAGTATACTCATATTTTAGGATTGGGTTGAGTTAAGAATCGAAATTTAATCAAAATGAGTTGAGTCGATATAAATACCTAAATGGGTTGACCTTCTTTGGTTTTAATTAAGAAGCACTCCAAAAAAGCACTTTAAAAATCATTGAATTATATTCGTAGCTAAACTAATTATCTTTATGAGATACTATCACCTAAAACATGTGTGTTAGGTCTCCTAGTTTTCGCAAATCGCCAATTGCGAGACGATCCTTTAGGATACTAGGTAGTAAGTAATTAAGAAGGTAACGTAGATACTCATCTACCAATAACTACAACTTTTAGTTATTTCGTCTTATGACTTACCTACTAAGAAATTATACTAAACGTTATCTATTGGCTAACTTTCGTTCCTTAGCAAAGGTCAATGACACATTGCAAATGTTGATAAACTCTTATTTGAACTTCAATATTGTTTTCATTATCAAAAAGATAAAAAGATACTTTATCTTTATTAGGAAATAAAACTCCTTGATAACAAAATGGGTGAAAAATGAGAGTTCAATAGCTTTAGTTGTTTACGCGAACTTTTATAATGTGTAAGTTGTAAATGGAGCCCCGAAAATGAGAAAACTCTATCTTATCTAAATATATTCCGTAGAAAAGACATTTAAGTATAGTAAATTCAATGTTATATTATATTGCTGTGGTGTGTCAGTTCGGCCTAAGAATAGACCGCTCCATCTCCGTGGATGTACACAATAAAGGGGATTTCGGGATTTGTTTTAAATATTTTATTTTATCCCCCTTGATTTTGAACTTGCAGCTTCAAAGGGGATTTCGGGAAAAAAAAATCCTGAAATCCCCTTAAAGGGGAATTGCTAAAGGGGATTTCAGGAATAACCCGTCGTAAAAGCCGACTAAGGGATTACATAAGAGTGCCTAAAACTGATTAAATTACAGTATAATCTCGTGTCTGTCGCATCTGTCACTATTAGTACTTAGTAACTATTACTTAATCTTCGCATGCATACGCGAAGATTAAGTAATAGTTACTACGTGACAGTGCGACTGACACGCGATAATATTGTAATTTAATCGTTTTTAAAATTGGACCGAGTTATGCAGAAGGCAGCCAAATGGGGCTAAATACAAACCGAAATATGATTTATTTTAGGTACTAAAAAAGTTAATAAATAGCTGAAGTGCAACCTTCGATAAAAAAACGCTCATATTTCGGTTTGTAGTTAGCCTGATTTGGCTGCCTTCTGCATAACTCGGTCCAATTAGAGAATTGGACCTCAGATGGGCAGCAGCATGCACCTGAGTAGACAGCACCAATACTGCGATAACCAATCAATCCGCCTGCCAAGTGTGTTTATTATGGCAAATCGCCATTGCACTCTACGAGGTCTCGTCCAATTATTTAGATTTTTTTCTATAAAAAAATCGTTTACTTACTCATCGTGGGTCAATGGGAATTGTACCTTTACAGTTAGAGCTAAATATTTTAGCCCCTAATTATTTTACCTACACTGTGTGGTTTTAATGGGAATTTTGAGAAGGCCCAGACATTGGCTTTGAGTTTGTTAGGATTTTTTAGGTGTATAATAATGTGTAACCTTTTTTTGGTCCGAAGTGTAATAAGCTATTAGGAATAATTTAAGACTTTGAACTTCTATTTCGCCCCTAAAATGTTTTCCTAGATTGGTACCTAGGTACTTATTAAGTTATTTTTTTTTCTTTATCAGCCTGCATACGTCCACTGCTGGACAAAGCCTCCCCCCATTGAATACAATGGGGGGGATTTGCTAAAATCACCACGCTTGGCAGGCGGATTGATGACCTACTCAGATGGATGCTGCTGCTCATCCCCTGATTAGGGGGCCTTTACGACATCCACGGGAGGAGAAAGAGGGGTCTATTCATAGGCCGGACACACCACTGCACACTTAGTACCTAAGTACTAGTAAGTCAGCACTAGTTAAGTTCTAATGATTGCTTATTTATTTATTTCCTGATGATATTATCGCTTGTAAGAATTGAGTTTGACTTTCAGACGAATCTTGAGTCAGTAATTCTAAAGGAATAAGGACATCGATAGCGTGATAAGATTAGAGTGAAAGGGATGGATGCCAGACGTGAATCAGAGTTCACTGACCCGAGTTTTGATGATGCATCGACATACTTTTGAGTGTATAATCAAATGCAATGAACGCATTGTAAGCCTATGGGTACCTATAACATACCTAGTAACAGTCAGCCGAATATGTACTGTACGTTTAACAATTAATTTTCTCAAAAGAATATCTATACAAACTCTCTTATAGAGAAAATACAATTTAGATCTAAGGTAGGTGCCAGTAAGCGTAGTTTAGTTAATTGTTAATTGAACGAGCGAAGCGAGTTCTCTGAGTCAAGTTGGAAGAATCGGCGTTTGTATTTATGTGTGTATGTATGTATGTTTGTCCGATGAAAACTTCCAAACCGTTAATCCGATCTTCATGAAATTTGGTATGGGGGTAGATAGTATTGGTACAATTTGTAGGTAAGGTTATGAGCTATATCGGTCAGGGGGTTGCTTAGATATTGGGGTCCAAGAGGGGGTAAAAAAAAAAAAAGTGAGACAGTCAGATCAAGTGGGGTGTCTAATGAAAGCGCTTTAGTTGGACATTTCAAGACTGTTTTTTATAAGTATTTAAACTTAGTAGTTTCCGAGATATTAGGGAAAATAAAAAACGCAAAAATCAAAAATTCTAGAGTACTTCCAGCAGTCCCACAATGCTGAAATTTGGTATGCTTGTGGCTTTTGTGTCACAACTACAGGGAAAAGTCTGAAATTGAAGAAATTAGAAACCTGAACTATAAAAAACAATAACCAATATAACATCCTTTGTTGACCCCCCATTCCTAGGAATTTGAATAACATTGGAGTTCTATGTTTTCGTCAAAAGGACGTTATCAATTAATTCGTCAAGTACTTTAAATACTAACAGGTATGTAGTATTTACGACATGTTGCTTAGTCCTATTCAAAGGCTATTTCGATGATGTGTAGAAAAATTACCTATAGAGGTTAATTTTTTTTCTCAGTAAATGTTTTTAGAAATCGGTTAGAAGGGTAAAGAAAGTAAAATATGCAAAAAAATATCTCGAAGATACTTCAAGTTCTCTGGTAATGCTGAAATTTATTATTTAAATATATTTTGTTCTACGGGGAGAAGTCGAAAATTGAGGATTTTTTCTTTGTAATATCCATTTTTAGAGCAGAAAACTTAAATCTTTAAAAATTAGGTAGCAAAATTACAACTATAACTGCTTAATTAAAAAAAACTTTTTTTCTTGCTTCACAAAATCTCTTTCATATGAGAGAAACTGACTCGATAGTTTTAGATTTCTGATGGATCATCCATACAAACATACTTACATAGCCGTTAAATACAAAACCCTTTCTTCCCCTCTTAAATTAGTCGGGCTGATAAAGGTGTTATCGCGAGGTCTCAGTTCGGGGCGAACCACTAGTTTATACGATACTAATGGATTTAAATCTTTGAATGTAAGTATGTAAAGTCGACATTTAATATGTTAGTAATATGTACCTACTACTCACTCTAAACTAAGGTAAGCTGGAAGAAAATGCTAATTAGCATTAAGTTCGCCTATGTATACCTACTTGTTTTTTTTTTGTCTTGTGATTTAAGTATTTTCTATGTATCTATATATCTATGAGCCATGGTATCAGCGTAAGAATAGGACTCCAACTCCTTGGATATCGCAGACAACTTAATCCCTTACGCCGAGGGATAAGTAGCAGCATCCAACTGATTAGGTACTTAACACATGACATGTGGTTAGTAGTAGAACTTCTTGTGAAAGAATTCGTCCGGGGAAGTACTACCACCGTACCTATTTCTGCCGCCAAGCAGTGGTGCTCGCATTGCTGTGTTTCAGTTTGAAGGGTACGGATGCCGATGAAATTACAGGCACATGAGACTTTTCATCTTTATGTCTCAGGGTCGGCAGCGTGCGATGCCTCTGGTGTTGCAGGCGTCCATAGGATACGGTAACTACTTTCTATCAGGTGGGCCGTATGTTTGTCTGCTTGCCAAGAAGCATAAAAATAAAAAAAAAGGGGGATACCTACGCAGCAGCATCCAACTGAGTAAGGTACTTAACACCAAACATGTGGTAAAGCCCATCATCATCATGAAAACATCGCACATTGTTTTCCACGAAAAACTTGATTAACTCCTCTTTATTCTAGACACAATCCTAAATAAGCCAGCAGCCAGGACAAATCTTATCCAACGAAAATTACCCAGCAAGGAATTAGAAGCTTGAACTACCGTGTTGGACCGGTCAGGTTAGAACATAGTGCATACATATTAAGTGCCTACTTCTTACGTAGGTAATGTTCGTCGTGGCCTAAGGTTTGAGGATCATTGACTCTGTGTCCCATTTTGCATTATTTTCGTTGACGTTGTTGCCAAAAAATTTGGACCTTAAGTTAATAGAAAAAACAAGTGGTGTTTGGTTGACTTTGTGGCCCATTCTATTTTGCAGTAGCAAATGTGCATTATAAGTACAGTCGGAGCCAAAAGTTATTGCATTTGTAATTAATTTAATCAATTACAAATGCAAATTTAGACTTGATTAAAATTTAGATATGCTACATCAACCTACATTCCATAAAGATATTTATAAGAGAAATGTTATTAATATATTTATAAAAATATATAATTAGTTACCTGAAGAACTGAAAGTATTAAATGGAAATATATTTAAGAAGAGACTAAATCATTGGATATTATATACTTAACTGTTTTTATAGCCTAAGTTTTTTTCCAAATGACATTTTTTTCTTAATTAATTTAACATTTATATATTTGTACGCCTGCATGCAGGTTGAATGCATCGACTAACGTGTAAAATGATGTGTATTCTTACAAATAAACAATTGAATCTTGAAACTTGAATTAGAATTAGAATGCAATTTATTTGCAACAACATTAATAATAATAAATATGCAACAACATTAGATAGGTACAATTTAGCAAACAGTATACCTATAAAACAAAAAAAATAAAAAAAAATGTTGTTGCAAAAAGGCCCCAACTCAGCATATTATGCAGGTTGTAAACAACCTACGCTGGTCTTCTTGTGAATTGTGAATCTTGTGTCGCTGACTGTACTACCGTTATCAAATGGCACTGACCTGCCCAATGACAGGCTAAATGCGTCTACGCATCAAGGAAAAATACACAATGTGGCTAAGTCACTTTATTTCAGTGTTATTGGATTTTCCATCATGTTCATTGCTTATCTATAACTCCGGATATGTTGTCATAGCTTTATGGTAATCAGTTAAAGTATTGATATCTGAGGCCTAAACTATGAGCTCTTATAGCGATTCAGTTCAAAAACTATTCAGTACAAAATATCGGTTAGTCGTTGACATCCGTCATCATTGAATAACTTTAATCGCAGAAGTCTATAGACCTTCTGCTATTGTGCCTTTAAATATAGCTGCGGACATCACGGAACCGATATTTTGTACTGAATAGTTTTGGAACTGAATCGCTATAAGAGCTTATGTTAAGGCCTCTGAGCCTAAAGCAGACAGGCTCCGTGGTGTGTCTGGTCCAGCCTACTCCTTTGTCTCCTCCGGTGGATGTCGTAAAAGCCGTTTAAGAGATTACATCAAAGGATGGGCAATACCATACATCTGTATAATACCAATACGCGATCTCCAATCCACCTGCCAAGCGTGGTGATTACGGCAAATAGAGTAGTTTACTGATAGATAATATAGATAGGCGGGCGAAGGTTCACCTGCGACGCAGAAGGTTGCGCCTTGGAACAATTATTTGTACGATCTGCAGATATTTGTTCAGGGTGTTTTGGGTATTCTATTATTATTTCTATGTATAATAAAAAATGTCTATCTATGTAATGTATTGTATTAAGTATATCAGTTATCTAGTACCCATAACACAAGCTCTGCTTAGCTTGGGGCTAGATAATGTTGTGTGAAATGTCCAGCATTTATTTATTTATTTATTCAGATACATAACATAGGTGCATACTAACACCCAACAGTCATATACGTAGTCTTGATCCCACACTAGGATTCCCTGTGTCGTGGGTATCAGGAACTACGAGTACCATGGTACCCTAACACCCAGATCCGGATCAAATATATGCAGAGCATACAAACATTTGTAACGGCAATCGAACCCGCAACCTCTCGCGTCTCAGCCGGCTACTCGCCCGCCGGCCCACTGAAGTCGTCAAGGCGGGGTGTGAGGTGATCAGAGGCCGTAGACAAAGCAACATTCTAATAGCGATGACGCTAGTAGAAAAGTCCAAAATGTATGAGATTGACGTAAGCTATCGATATGTCACGTGGTCTTTTGTATTGTATTACGACTGTAGAAATAGAATCGCTTCGAAGCGAATGCCTTTTGGCTAGGCCTGCAGGAGGCTTAGATCTGGTGGCTTAGATCTGGTGGCTTAGATCTGGTAAGCTTTAATGTTACTAATACCAGGATTCGTTAAATTTTTAGGCAGTTTTCGATTTACTAATTAGATGTGACGATCTTGCTATAGAAAAGTAACGTACAGTCTGCGAAAATTCAATGTGTACTTAGGTACACCTTGAATATTCCATTATAGTTAGCTATAATGGAATATTTTTCTTAAAATACTAGGAGAGAAGAAATAAGTTGTTTCTTGAAACTCGAATGAACCTTCCATTGCTTTCTATGGGGGCTTCCTTACCAATGGATGCCTATCAGCTGTTAAATTAATTTGAATTTAATCATAATACAATTTTCGCCAATATTGCTATACTTGATAGATAACTTTGCATATTTAACTTGTAACCTATTTTTGTTTACTAAA
Organism: Epirrita christyi; assembly: GCA_951392215.1. Classification (NCBI taxonomy): domain Eukaryota; kingdom Metazoa; phylum Arthropoda; class Insecta; order Lepidoptera; family Geometridae; genus Epirrita; species Epirrita christyi. The sequence continues at coordinate 9,920,512 of OX595855.1, read as the reverse complement.
ACTTCTTAGGGTTTCTGGCCTACAATCCTACGAAAGCCGAATGTCAAAAGTTCGTTGACATTTGAAACATCTGGGTCAATAATACCTTCATACTTTATTGATTTGGTATTTATTTAATAGTTGCAATTTATGTGAAATATCTCTGTGTACTATATCAACGTCTTTTAAAATTCCAAAGATAAGCCAATTGTTGGTACAGATGCGTCCGAATCCACTCATTTATATTTTTTTTTGCCTTCCGCAAGAGCGTGAAAAGGGACGATCTGAACTGTCAAAACGTAAAAAAAGTTCATAATTAGATTTTATTGTCAAATAGCGTAATGTCAAGCAAGATACGATTGTATAAGTCAAAACGACAAAAAAAACAAAAAATTTCAAAATTTTTCTTAATAGAATTGAATTTATCGTGGCTTGGTATCACGTCCTTTGAGCGTGGTCGCGGTCGGTGCTCATGAGGAAGGACCTCAAGATGTCACAAGTTAATGCCGGTACCACGTTCTTTAACGAAGTCTTCCAAACTGACGCATGTAATGGGACCGACAGTATACAATAATCTTCCTGATATTATCACTGATACTCGAAGTATGTATTCATTCAAAATAAAGTTGAAACGGCGGCTTGTCGAGCAGACCTTTTATAGCTATGATGAATTCATAGGCTATAATCATACCTAATTGTATTATTTATATTCTTTATTATTATTTTGACGTCACAATTATTATTTAACTTAACTAACTTTCATTTAATATTTAAATAATGTTATATAATGAGTGTATTTTTAGGTTACCTATATAGTTATATAGCTAGCTCATGGTACAATATTGTACCTACCCTATTGACGTATAATGTATATTATGAATAAATGACTATTGACTATTGATGGTCAACGAAACGTCAGCAGGAGAATAGTAAAGTACGTGGTGTATAGTCGTTATTTTTCTAAAATTTGTTCTTTATTGAAACTACCACACAGTCTAGGGAATTTTTCTTCTTCTTCTTCTCGCAAGTCTAGAGAAGTTCCTCTTGCCTTGTTCGGTACTTATAACCAGGTTCTTCAGAACATACGACGATATACGTGGCTTGGTAGGCGAGTAGGTAGGCTGATGGAGAAGAAGTAGTTAAACTATTTTTGTTTCAGCAATTTACGTGTTAATTATTCGAAACAATCACAGCAACGCTAAATAACGCTACTAATGGAATAGATAAAAGTTATTTTGTGCTACGATTGCTACGAAAAAAGTAAGAGACATTTAAATGACGACCACTACTGTAGCGCAGTGGGCGAGTAGCCGGTTGAAATGCAAGAGGTTGCGGGTTCCATTCCCGCTGTGGGACAAATGCTTGCATGACCTGCAAATATTTGTTCCAGGTCTGGGTGGTACCATGGTACTCGTAGTTCCTGATACCCACGACACAGGGAAACCTAGTGTGGGATCAGGATTACGTATATAACTGTTGTATTATGTTATGTTAAATATTTTATGTTTAGTCTGTTCATCTATTTACTCTATGACAAAGTTAAAATTACCAAACATAAAACTGTGCAAATATTATTACAGCATTGATGCAAAAATGTATTTTTTGACATTCAACACAGATGGCAAAGAACGAACGATTGTAGATAATCTCTGATAGGTACCAATCTAATTATTAAGTGCTTATACCTATCTTGTCATGGACATGTATAGATATTATTAATAAGAGATATTATATTGTCTGATAAGAATAGACCCCTCTATCTCCTCCCGAGGATGCTTCAAAAGAGGATGAAGGGGATGGGCACCAAAATCCACCTGAGTACTTAACTTGTAATAATCTTGCATATGACAGTGTAAAGAGGAAAATATAAATGACTGTCTTAATATTTGGCGGCAACTTACCTCGTTGTTCAAAACAATTTTGATAGTACGGACTACGGACATTTTTTTTTCCTTGACATTCTACTGAAGTTAAAGTTCCTCTCCACTGTTCTGTCAGTGAAGTTCCACTGCTTGTTGAGCCATAAAAAAAAGAAGTAAGTACCAATACCCTGATTTTTTATTTTAGAGAATTTTTGTAAACAAAGAAATGTCACTGTGTCTATAAGTGTCATGTATGTGTATCATATGTGTATGTACACATATGATACAAATATTTGACACTCTTATACACACAATGGCATATCTTGACATTTCTTAATTTACAAAAATTGTATAAAATTAAAAATCAGGGTAAGTATAGCTATAACTTCTGCCCCCCTATTCCCTAACTGTTCAAAATTGACAATTGATGGTCAAGTAAAATTTATAAACGTTAGTCACCGAGTGACTTTCCAGTCAGGGAATAGGGGGGCTGAGTGGCTAATGTGCTCAGAGGGCGTATTACGGGTTTTGCATTGTAAAAACAGAAACAGAATGATGAATAGTTACTACGTAAGTCACTTTGAATGCTCACGTTTCGCATTCCGGTTTTTGCAATGCAAAACTTGTAATAGGCCCGACCCACAGGGCTTAGGACTCTTCCCGCCTTTTTTGAAAAGAGACGCCATCTACATATTTTATTTTAAATCAATTTTTTTTTTATTTTAGCTTATTTATAGAGCACAAGTTTAGTGAAATTAAAATAAAATGTATTGCTTGACTTTTCAAATTGGTGGAAATAGTCCACCAAAGTTTTAGTAATACTGCCACTACTTTACTAAAGTATGACTTTGACGACTTGACATACTTAATACTTAAGTACTTATATTACTTACTATGAAAATGAAAGTCACAGTAATTTAAATATAAAGTCCTACGTAAGACAAGGCAGTATGGTCTTAGACTTTACCCTGCCCAGAAGGACAAAAAAAAACAACGTTAGAGCGGTTTCGCACTACGTCCGATTCGAATCCGATCCGTACCCGTGAAAATTCGGATATATGAAGAAATCTGATGACAGAAGCCGGATCTAGTGCGTAAACTACCATAGAAATAATTCTACGACTACTCCGGACCGTATTATCGCGGGTCCGGATCGGATTCGAATCGGACGTAGTGCGAAACCGCTTAAATATACATAAAACAATAAATACCTACCTTTTAAAGTTATTTCCTCTAAAATAGGCCCATTGAATTCCAAGAACAGTTGAATTCATGGCTGTTTTGAGGAAAAGACTCGAGTTACTCATTCATAAAAGGTAGGTTAATTTACGAATATCTGTTATTGTTTTTGGGCTAACATTATAAATACCTATATGGGAAAAGTTTATTATAACCTTGACGAGTTTTTTAACGACAAGACATTTGTTTAATTTTTAATTTTAATTTTAATTGTGTTTTTTGTACTGTACTTGTTTGACATTTTTTATTTTTATTTACGTACCTACTATTTTGAAGTTAAAATTGCGACACCCATACTGGGTACATAATTATGACACCTACCACCTAAGTAGAATAAGTTTATTACTCATGACATTACTCTTCTACATAATTATGATGCAATAAAGAATTGAATTTTAATTTTAATTTGAACGTACCCATAGTACATGATCTGTTTTTGGTCTATAACTTTTCATTTAAAAAACCGACTTCCGCAATTGTATTCGACTAAATAATTTTGGATGAAAAAAAATTATGAAAGAACCATAGTGGTGGATTATGATACTTTCTGAATGCAAATGCGTGTTTTGCTGAAAATATCAAAATCGCCATATGTATGCCTACAATATTTGAGGAGTTCCCTCAATTCCTCATGGATCCCATCATCAGAACTGGATTCTGAAAAAAATGGGACCAATCTGGAAGTATATCTATACAAATAAAAAAATAATTTTCCAAATCGGTTCATAAACGCCGGAGATATGAGGTAACAAACATACAAAAAAAATAAAAATATACAACCGAATTGAGAACCTTCTCCTTTTTGTGAAGTCGGTTAAAAATACCACGCGTTGTCACATTATTAGGTTTTCGTCACGTCGGAAAATTCTCACGCTTTTTCGAGCTATATTCAAATAGGGGCAAAAATAAAAAATTAAAAAAATGGGTCACGTAGTATGGGTACGTTCCCTAACCACTTGATCGTCTAGTTAGAGTGAAGCTCGTCGTCACTCAGCGGGCTATGGAGAGAGCTATACTAGGAGTTCCACTACATGAAATCCGAAATTAGGAAATCTGTACAATAACCAAAATCACCGATATAGGTCCCAGAATGAGCAAGTTGAAGTTGCAATGGGCAAGTCATATAGTCCACCCTGCGCATCCTGGCGGCACTCAACGCTCTCCTGGATGCTAGTCCTCACTGTGATTTATTTGCGGATGAATGGACGAAAATAATGTCGGAATATTTGAGGTTTTGTGAGCGAGTCGTATTATTGTGTGTTTGATCTATATTATTATTATTCATTTATTTCAATCAACCTGGATCATATTATGTTAGTCAGTTTCTTATCCTAGATTAGTTAAAGGTCAAAAATCAAATAGAATTTACACAATCTTAAAACACTAGCTTTATTTATTATCCTGAGAATTGAATTGAATTTGAATGAAGTATGTCATAATTAGGTTAGACACTTAGAATAAATAATTTAGTTCCTTATTAAAATGCAATCATACAACTGTGGCTGAGGTACTCACAGTAGTAGTAGGTATCTATATAATTTTTAACCGACTTCCCAAAAAGGAGGAGGTTCTCAATTCGGTTGTATTTTTTTTTTTTTTTAAATGTTTGTTACCGCTTATCTCCGGCATTTATGAACCGATTTGGAAAATTCTTTTTTTATTTGATTAGATATACTTTCAGATCGGTCCCATTTTCAGAATCCAGTTCTGATGATGGGATCCATGAGGAATTGAGGGAACTCCTCAAATATTGTAGGCATACATATGGCGATTTTGATATTTTCAGCAAGACACCAAGCATTTGCATTCAGAAAGTATCATAATCCTTTCACCACTATGGTTCTTTCATAAATTTTTTTTCATCAAAAATTATTTATTCGAATACAATGGCGGAAGTCGGTTTTTTAAATGAAAAGTTATGTAAAATTACAACACATTAGTCAAATAGGATGTCTAAATTAAATTAATTTAGACTTCTTATTTGACTAATGTGAAATTATTAATTTGTTGTGTTTATTGATGTATTTTAGACTTTTCCTTGATATGACGTGTTTTTTTTAATGTATCATTATGTTAGATTGATCTATCTTTAATTAATGTTATTGGTGTTAATGTGCCGTTTTTAACTAAAGTAAATAAATAAATAAATAAATAGCTCGCAGCACTGGCCCCCCAATTACAGTAGCAAATGGCAGTAAATAAATAAATAAATAAATGCTGGACATTTCACACAACATTATCTAGCCCCAAGCTAAGCTGAGCTTGTGTTATGGGTACTAGATAACTGAATATACGTAATATTATACATTAAATAGATAGATATTTTTATTATACATAGAAAATACCCAGAACACCCGGAACAATTATCTGCAGATCGCACAAATATTTGTTCCGAGGCGGGGATCGAACCCGCAACCTCCTGCGTCGCAGTGCAGTGGGGTACGCAACAATGGGAATCATCTTGGCAGCCTTAGCGCTATCTAAATCTTATGAAACTTGAACAAGGGAAACTAGCAGAACTAAATATTCATCCCATGTTTCAAAAAATTTGGACATCGCTAATAAGGCACTTGTCCCACCGCCGGCGACGAGCGATAAACGAGTAGAATTTGTACGCAAAGTAAAGTAAAAAAAGGTTTTTATTGCTTTTACAAGTTATACAATTAAAGGGTTTAGGAGTTGCAATAACCTGTGTTAGAAGAGTCCCCTCTTTTCTGTGGTCGGTAAGGAACACTTGTAACAGGACAAATACATGTGTACTTATATTTACGCATGCAACTTATAATTGAACTATTAACTAGGAATATGTAGGTACACATGTAATAATACACATAAAGTATGTATATTAAATACGAAAAATATTGAATAAAATATATATACGTAGAACGAGTAGCCCAGCGATGAACTATAAATATAATCTCTCTCTCTTTTATTTACACGGGAGCGATTATCTTTTGTTCGTTTCTTGGGCGAGAAAATCGCCGAAAGCTCATCGCTTACTCGCTGGCGGTGGGACAAGTGCCTTAAGCTGCCAAAATAATCACCATTGTAACGTTCCCCATTGCCAATTGCATTGGAGGGTTGACATTGAGCAGCTACCATAAACCAAACGACGCAGTGTAGGAATTCCCCTCTCTCTATGAACAAAATAAATTATAAAGGTCGTAGGAAGTCAGTGGATGGAGACGGCTCAAGACAATTCGTCGTAGTATTCTATGGGGTAGGCCTATGTCCAGCAGTGGGCTTCTACACGCTGATGATAGATAGATAGAAAATTCTTTATTGCACATAAAAAAGAAGTACAAAGGCGAACTTAATGCTAAGCATTCTCTTCCAGATAACCTTGGTGTATTGTGGACAAAAATATGCGTTGGTAGTGCACAGAAAGAGAATACTGATACAGAAAAGAATTGCAGAAATAAAAAATAAAAGTTCAATAACTAATATTAACTAAGTACCTACTAATAATGCCTAAGATATTAAATAAACTAATATATTATTATATATACCATTTATAATAATTACAGATAGAAAAGTAAACATACTTAAATAAAAATAAATAAATTGCTCCTTTATTCAATCTTACTGAGGAAATGATCAAAGATTCTAGACCTGAACACCTCCACTGAAGAGGCACCGCAATAATAACTTTTCATTTAAAAAACCGACTTCCGCCATTGTATTCGACTAAATAATTTTGGATGAAAAAAAAATTATGAAAGAACCATAGTGGTGAAAGGATTATGATACTTTCTGAATGCAAATGCTTAGTGTCTTGCTGAAAATATCAAAATCGCCATATGTATGCCTACAAGATTTGAGGAGTTCCCTCAATTCCTCATGGATCCCATCATCAGAACTGGATTCTGAAAAAAATGGGACCAATCTGGAAGTATATCTATTCAAATAAAAAAAGAATTTTCCAAATCGGTTCATAAATGCCGGAGATATGCGGTAACAAACATTAAAAAAAAAAAAAAAAAAAAATACAACCGAATTGAGAACCTCCTCCTTTTTGGGAAGTCGGTTAAAAATAGGGAGGGAGATGATTGCAGAGGCGAATTGCAGTTATTGTGAAAGAGTCAGAGAATGAAGCCGTTTTATGCCGTTGATGATGAATATCACCTTACATGATTTATTTTAGGCTGGCGGTAGACATCCGAAATGATAACAGGGTTCAATGACCGATTAGTAGATAAGGAGCGAGCGACTCATTACAGTAAACAGTGTGTAAAAATAATCGTATTTCAAATCTGTTTGCAATTTTGTTCAAGAGGAGGTCATCGGTAAGGCGCTTACGTCCTTTCGTGCACGTTTGCTTCTATTGGGAAGTTTTCAGGGAGGCAATTAAAAAGAAAAAATAGTTCTTAAAATTCCGGTAGATGGCAGTGACTCAACATGGTGTCTTCTAAAGATTTTGCAAAAGCACCACAGAGAACAAATTCTCTTTGTTTTCTCTTTTTTTTCCTCAAAGTTTCGCGTTGTGATTCCAAAGCTCGTTTTTCAAGTCTACTATTATAAACCATGCACCATAATCCCTGCTCATCTTAGTCCGACTTCAACAATAACGTAACACTAACAAATATATGAGAATTTCAACAAAAACTTTACGTAGATACTTACTTTACTTCACCAACGAACAGCATGAGCGAATGAAGTCAGTGACACTGACAGTTGGTGGATGACCGACAAAATTTAGACAACCATATCTGGATTGCGCCATCTATGCATGGATTTAGAACTATTTTCTTTCAGTTGTCAGGAAACTTCCCATTGGACTATCATTCCTTCAAACTCATCGTATGTTTCATGGAGTTTGAAGGAATGATAGTCTAATGGGAAGTTTTCTGACAGCTGAAAAAAATAGTTCTAAATCCATGCATAGATGGCGCAATCCAGATATGGTTGCCTAAATTTTATCGGTCATCCACCTGGATGGTATTAAAAAAACTATTTTTTTTAATTGGCGCCCCGCTGGTTCTAGATATTAGTGTACCTACTGATCATTTTTACAAAATTTCATGGAGTTGGATGAAATAATAGCCAAAAAAAAGGTAACTTCGTTCACATACAAAAGGACGTACCTACCCTATACTCTGATTTTTAATTTTAGTCAATTTTTGTAAACAAATAAATGTCACTGTGTGTATTAGTGTCATGTATGTGTGTCATATGGGAATTTACACGTATGCTACACAACCATGACACTTATACTCACAGTGGCTTATCTTGACATTTGTTTGTTTACAAAAATTGTCTGAAATAAAAAATCAGGGTATAAGTATTATAAGCGCTCTACCGGTAACCTGAGGCCCAATTCTCTAATTTAAAAATTCAATTCACAATATAATCTCGTGTCAGTCGCACTGTCTCGTATAGTAACTATTACATATTCTTAGCAAGAAACGCGAAGATTAAGTAATAGTTACTATACGTGACAGTGCGACTGAGACGAGATTATATTGTGAATTGAATGTTTTTAAATTAGAGAATTGGGCCTCAGAGGTTAACCTCCTTTTATATACACCTCCATATTGTTCACAATGTCAATGTCAAAAGAATTTTATTCACTCATGGTCGTAGCCAGGGGAGGGGTTTTGGGGGTTCAACCCCCCCCCCCCGAAATATTCAAAATGTTAACAAAATCTGATACTTTTTGAAGTAACACCAGTGTGGTGAATGTATTTTTTTTTCACATTCCATTAATGTAATTTCGCGTACAAAACTAAAACCTGGCTACGCCAGTGGGTTCACTTGTTGGATAATTTTCGTTAAGTAAGTAATAAGATTTCCTGGCTGCTGACTTATCTATGAGTATGTTATTACTATACCTACTCTGATTTTGAATCTTAGCCAATTTTTGAAAACAAGCAAATGGCAAGATATGCCCCTGTGTGTATAAGTGTCATGTATGTGTATACATATGATACACATACATGACACTTATACACACAGTGACATTTCTTTGTTTACAAAAATTGTCTAAGATTAAGATCCTTTTGTGAGAATTTCTACCAAATTTAGAGAAACACTACTATTATCCTAACTGAAATTTTAGTCATAATTATAAACAAGGAATTGATTTTATTATAGTTTAACTCGTGGTTATAATTTCGGTAAATCTTACACAATTGTGGTTTACTGGCACCAAAATAAGGAAAACAAACTTTTGTTTTGGTAAAGGTACCTAGCATTCTGGTTTCCTTGTAAAACATACTTTAAAATAATAAATTCAAGAAGTCAGGGTCAGGCGAATAGTGTCGCAAGTGGATTCGGCTGAAATTCGGCTTCAAAAATTATAAAGCCGAATGTTCTGTGTAGGAGGATTTATTAAAGTTTATCTTCATTAGCAGCCTTTGGACGTCCACCGCTGGACAGATGATCCCCCATAGAATGCTATGGGGGGATTTGCCATAATCATCACACTTGGCTTGGTGATCGCAGTTTGGTGTTAAGAACTAAGGTAGATGCTGCTGCCATAAATAACTAATAATAATAAAAATAATTTATTTCAAAAAGGTTTTCATTGTACATAGCACTTAAAATCTATTTATAAGACCTTTAAGTAGAGTATGTAGACCTTATGTAGGTAGACTTATTATTGATGATACATTTCTTAAATATTGTACAATCAGTCCAATACTTCAACACCTTGCTATAACTAAGTAAAAACTTGTGTTTAGACGCAAGGGGAATCCCCTGTTGTAATCAATTAGTAAGAATTTTACTGTATCCACGGTAGGAGAATGAAGGATCTTTTTTTAGGCCGGACACACCATGACAAAAATTGTATAGGTATGTAAATTATCAATCAATTACGGGGCATCTAACGCTTACGAGATACGTATTACATGGCAAATTTGACAGTTGTTCATAGACTTTTTGACATTTGATATGTGTTCCTTATAAATAGCTTGGTAAAAATGGGTGAGTATTAGTGGTTATAGAGTAGTTTTAAAAATTTGAATTTCAATTTTTTTTTTATCAATTGTTGAACCAATGTTAGGTTCGCAATCATAACAAACAACGATGCAGCTGTACAAAACCTAAGAAAATGTTGCTTCAAAGAGATAACAAGTACTGGTACCTAAAAATACATACTTGGAAAATATATGGAACTACAGCATAAACAATTACGAAAATCTTACCTAACTTATGTAAATACCTACATTATTAGTGCAATAATAACCTGTTATGGAAATACTTCGGTAGGCACTTGCGTTTACTAAATAAATTTTGTGTTCCGATAATGCATGAAATATTAATTCGGTAATTTCTAAAAATAACTCCCTAATTTTGTTTGTACATTTATTCCCTGCATAACGAGGAAAATATTTAATGAGTATTGTTATTTAGTTTAACAGGGCTTTGTGACCCTTCAAATAATGAAATAATAATAAAGTTGAAATGATTATTTTGACATGTTAATTGAAATAAATACATATATACACCTACCCAGGCATTGGTATGTTGAAATGTTTAGTCTTAATTTATATGAAAATGAAATCAGGTTTACAGTTAAATACTGAAATAGGTAAAGGACAAAAGATTAAGTACATTGCTTGATGATGATAATTATTTGAGTTCCAAAGTCAAATGGGTACAACGAAACTCTTGTCGTTTAATAATACCCGTCCATCCATCTGTATGTCACAGTCAGAGGCCCAATTCTCTAATTTAAAAACATTCCAGTCACAACAGTGCGACTAAAATGAGATTGTATTGTGACTGGAATGTTTTTAAATTTGAAAATTGGGCCTCTGATCAAATCTGCCATTTCAATGACTTTACGAGATTTGGGAATGCAACTTTGTTGCATGTCTCGACTTGTTTCAACCAGTTGTCATTATTTTATTTATCAAGCTTTTGTAGATGTACCAGTTAAGCAGCTGGTTTTTTATTGTTTGGATTACCACAACAGTTTTACAAACAGTCATACATAGGTTAGGAACAAAAAACACATTGGAAAAAAAGCATAAATCCAAAACGTCATCCACAGATTACATACATACATACATACATAGACACAAGCCCTTTTCCCCGTAGGGGTAGGCAAAACCTCCCATGGGTCAAGCAGTCACAGGAATATAGACGTGAAGTGGTAAGCTCAACACCACCATTGCTTTCCCATGGCTAATTCGGCTAAACCTTTCTTGCATTAAAAACAACACTCCTAAATAAGCCAGTAGCCAGGACAGATCTTATACCAACGAAAATTGCTTAACAAGTCCAGGTACCTACACAAAAACTAATTTTGAATTGCATGTCATTTGACCATTGAATTTGGTAGAGGTTATCAGTTGTTTGATAAAATGTTTCCTCGTATGTATAATATGTAATTTTATCCAAACCTTTGACAAAGTTATGACATCTAAAATGCATAATGTTCTTGTTAAAAGAATAAATTAAATATAATATGTTGATTAGACACTAAAATATATAAAATGTTTACTGTTTTTTATCTTGATAGTACAAGAGAAGGCACTGTGCTTAGTAACTATTCAATAATCTGAGGGATCATGCCAACGAAGTTGATCCTTGTAATTTCAATGAATAAAATTCTTTTGATTTGATTTAATTTGGAGGTTATTTTTGTTGAGTATATTTTTTAATAATCCAACCGTGCTGAAACTAATGTATGCAGGGAAGGGATGCGGTCTTTTTACAAGCTACATAATAGCTACCGTTTATAATAATTAGAATAAAGTGAACAGTAAATTCATGTAGAGTTTAGAAGTAAACGTTTTTACCAAACAGCTGCATAAACAGACGTATTGTCATGCATACAACAGAAAGAGATATAATATGACAACATAACTACACGAGTAAAAGAGAGAGATAACAGACCATGACCTCACACAAAGTGCCAAATGAGAGTGGTCAGTAACCTGCGATAACAGCTGATATGTTATCTTGCATTCGGCTGAGTTCTGCTCTATATTTTTTGGCAATAGCTGTATAAAGTCGTTGAATGTTACAAAACATTCGATAGACCATTAAAAAAAAGGTAGACATAAATCCCGTAATCCTAGAGCATCAGCAGCGTGCGCAAAAATGACACCATTGACATCTTATTAAGTACTAATATTGTAGTGGGGTAAATAAAAACAAATATTTCGTCTAGCCAATAAAGCATACGCAGTCATGGTCTACATTTCACTTGACAAAATATTTAAGTAGGCAATATAAGTACTAATTACATAAGCTAAATGGGTTAATACCAACGTTCGTTTAATCAAGCTTCGGCAGAGATGAACCCCACGAATTTCCAAATGAAAACGCTCAAATAAGTCAAGTTGAAAGTAAAAGCTGGCACACGTGCACAAAATCTGCACACATGCGAAACCTGACCTTTCCCAACGTAATGGACGGCGACGCCCGAAAGCAGGGTCGATGACACCAGCGCGCGTCCGAGGCCGAATGAGCGATGCATTCGGCAGGACTCGTTTTTGTTAACGAAAATTAAAATATAAAAACTCGAGATCACTTTCACTCACTGCACTGTGCACTTTTCGTTCCACGAATTTTAAATGTTTTTAAAAGTTCGAATGAGTATCGGGTACATTTTGTTTATGCTGACCTATTAATTCAAGTTATTATGAGAGTTATATTTCAAGGTGTATAATAGTTGGTAGGTACACCTAAATTAGCTCCTTGACTTCGTGTGTTTGTGTGCCATTTAAACGAACTCAATATAAAGTTATGGTATAGCGCATCACTGCATTATTGGCGCTTATTATGATTTTGTAAAGTACTGTTTTCTTTTTCAAAATTGAAAAATTCGGTTTTTAGTGCTCTGTTACCTAATTGATTTTCAATTTTATTTAAATATATCTAAATATCTTAAATATAACCGTGAATACACACTTTGCATACTTAGCAAGTCACACTCCCACAGTTTCTTCAACTAAAATTTTGAGTAGTTCAATCACTGATAGTTCAAGTACTGTTTAAAATGATTATTTTGATATCATTTCAAGATGTTCCATTTGCATTTTATAAGTTTGTACATAAGTAAATACCTACTTGTATTATTTATATTAATCAAAAAAATTAAAAAATAGATTGCTTACATATATACATAAATAGTTAAGTATTTATTCTTCTTCTTCATCAACTGATAGACAACCACTGCTGGACGAGGCCTTCGCATAGAAAAGGTGGTGATATTCCATAACCCACACGCTTGGCAGGCATATTGCTGATCGCAGTATTGCTTTTAAGTACTGATGAATGCTGCCCATCCCCTGGAGTAATGCCTTAGTCGCCTATTAAAACAACCACGGGAGGAGTTGGGGAGTCTTATTCTTATGCCGAGACAACCATGGCATGTAATCATTATAACTGTGATTATAGGTGCTACGATTGAACCAATTTGATTGGACCCTTTATCTTAGTAAGTGATACAGTTTTTTTTATGGTTCAGTTAAGCAATTTGGGTATCCTATAACATCAGCCTTAAGAGCATGCATTAACAGACTAAAATAAACATGTATATAAAACGTTATCTATAATCCGTATCATAATATCATAAGACAAATCGTGATAGTTCTTACTATTAGATTAGCAAGACTAGCAAATCTGAGCGAGAGAACTAGAGGCTTAGAAAGTTAATCGCTTTTGTCAGCAAAATTGTTCACACATTTCAATTTGACAAAATATTAGATCTGTTAGAGTACGCTGGGTGTTTCCAATTTGTATCTTTGTTTGCCAAAATAAATAAAATCTTACCTACTGACCAACTCAAAGTTTCTTTTCTACACCGTTTAGCTGTTCGTATAATAAGGTAGAACTAAACCTGTTATACATTTTGTTTTTTTTCTTGCCGTAGCTAATAACTCACAACCTGCTGAAACATTAGGAATACTACAGTTCTCTGAACACATTTTATGGTAACTCTAATATTTAAGAATTATACCTTCAAAAATATAAAACTGGTAATCAACACTTTTAAAACTTTGGTAAGTAAACCTAACGGTGTCGTGATGTGCCGTGGTGTATCCGGCCTAAGAATAGCCCCCTCTTTCTCCTCCCGTGGATGTCGTAATGCATCTTAGGGTTGAGGGCAGCAGCATCCATCTGAGTACTTAATAACACCAATACTGCGATTACCAATCCGCCTGCCAAGTGTGGTGATTATGGCCATTGTATTCAATGGGGGAGGCTTCGTCCAGCAGTGGACGTAAACAGGCTGAACCTAACGGTGTCAATATCAGAGAATATTTCACTGTCTTAATTAGTTTAACTTTAAACTGTTGATTTGAAATTGGATTCAAATAGAACCGATGCTGAGGTTGCAAACTTTGAGTTAGTTTCAATCTAAAACGAAAGCAATCAAATGAATTGGGGCTTACACTGCAAGATATGAGACGCCCGTGACTCGAGATTCTGATTCTCGGAATGTAATGATTTAGTCGACTCGTAGAACCGTTGAATTTTCGTAGAAGCAGCTAACAATTTCTAGGTCAATTACAATTTGATGATACCATATAATGTTTTTGCTGTGATTGTGATCACTTTAGGAAATCTCAATTCAATCTTACAATGCAATTATTTGACCTAGATAGAGGGACGGTTTTATAACTAGAGAAGATAATTATAAAGTAAATATTGATGTGCAGCGAACAATGCACAATGCCAATCGATTGTTTCCTCTATTGGAGGATATTTCAGTAAAAATAAATGACGTAAGTCGCGTAGCCCTTCGAGATCAAGTGCTCGTAGGGTAAATGATATTATAGAATTACATCGTTCACACATTACGAACGAGGCATCGGCCAGTTTATTGACGCCGCAATCGTCTGAACTTGGAGTTTAAGCCTCTGTGAATGTCATCTAGCCTCAGTACAACTGCAGTTCCGTGCATGTATGCACGATCTATGCACCGCGCGCTATCACGAACGAAACTAAAAACTATAACAAAAACAATTAAAAAATCACCTAATGAAAGTTCGAACTCAAATTCCAAATGTTCAAATTTAGAAGTGAAATGCACGTTCAAAACTTCATGGGGGAAAGAGACGACCATATCTCCACGCGCCCGCTATTTCGGTGACGTCGGCCGGTGCATAGCAAAATAATAATGAAAAGTGGGATTCAGTAATTTCGTTGTGTTTACGCGCTGTGCTAGTTTATTTGGTTGATGGCTTTGTTTTTGTAATCGGGAGATATCGTTATATTGGATCTTCAGTGCCTTCTGCTCGAGTCCCGAGGCTCTTAGACACATGGTTGTGATTCATGGAGCTGTCAAAACAATAGCAACTTCGTGACTGGCTGGAGCTTTCCGGAATTGTTGGATTTTGGACGACGTGTGATGATTTGATGCGTTTTTGGAGCGGAGAAACTCTGGCTGGTTCGTAAGCGGAAAATTGAGCTAGCGGTGTTTTTTCCAAACATAACCTACGGCAATCTTCAGTTGCGCGCGGGCTGTGTTCGCACGCGCCTCGCTTCCACCCGACACGAAAATAGACGAAAATCCACCGAATGGACCCCGACACCGTGACGAATCCCGCCAAACTGACTTTTCGAACTTCATGTGAATGTGACCAAAACGTTCCAATTTCAAATGTGGCTGAATAGTGCAACCGCGCGTTCGATGACCTCATAAAGTGAAACTATTTTTTTCTTTCACTTTGCTCAATTTTGTGATGTAGACATAGTGCCTTCTCTGTACAAACTAATAGAATATGTGATGACAAAGTGCAAAGTAATATATAACTAGAATATAATGAAGTTATAGTGAACTATTTTTGAAGATACAAATGAACTGGGATATTTAATAATCTTATGGACAAAGACTGCATTCATTTAAGGTAAGTGAACTTTTTAAAAGCATTAAATCAATGACGCGTCACAGTAACTGTTCTTAAATTATTGTCAAGTCTGTACGCCAATCTTAATCTATGAACTTGATTGGAACACTGTGAAGTTGGCTACTACTGAGCTGCATTCCTAGATTGCGACTGCAAATTCACTCATGTGCGTATCGCCAACCTCGTCGATATATCATTGTGCAAGCGAAAACAGCCCTTATAAAGTTTGCAACTGCTTGAGTTATGAAAGAAATCGCGTATCCGACTTATTTTTGGGTTGACGAACTTGTGAAAGATAATTTTTGTTTAGTATAGTGCACATGAGTGCTATTGACCGGGTTTGCCTTGTGCAGTCAGACCAATGGCCTTCTAGCCCTACTTGGCACTATCTATACCTACATGTATGTATTCTGCTGTTTTTTATAACAACGACTCTACGAATGAATGAAAATCACACAGTGAATTTCGGTTTTCGGCCTCACGCAGTCGCAACCCAATTTAGCCGAATTTGAATATTTTGTCACACTACAAAACATGTTTTTTGGGGTTTCCAGTTCGTTAAAAAAAAACAAATTTATTTGATCAAATATTTAGGTAGGTAGGTATACCGATTAAAATAAATTGGGAAGGAAATAACAATCAGGTAGGTACCGGCAAACTTTATTTTAGTAATATAGTAATGATATTGTATAATAATAGAATAATGTATACCTAGATAGTAGATAACTATTTCCTTTATTCCTTCCTACTCAGCCAAATTTACAGCCAACAACTTCCTAAACGAATACCTACAAGGATATAACATAACATGAGTCGTGGTGTGTCCGGCCTAAGAATAGACTTCTCTGTATCCTCGTGTGGATGTAGTAAAAGCCTTATATTGGATTACACCAGGAGACGGGCAGCAGCATCCACCTGAGTACTTAGTACTGCGATAGCCAATCCGCCTGCTAAGCGTGGATTGCATTCGATGGGGGAGGCCTCAACCCCTTCGTCCAGCAGTGGACATCAAGCGGCTGATAATGATGATGATCGGTAAAATGGTCATTCGATTCGATTTTATTTTTAATTCGAGATTTTTCAATCTAGATTTTTAATTCGACATTTTGGATTAAAAATAAAATAGGTAACCTATCTTCCTAACTATCTGTACTTATAGAAAATAAATGTTATCTTAAACTAATAAAGTAATTTACGCCTACATACATTTTCCTAGGTTTTCTCAAAAGTACTGTAACTTTAAATACCTTAAATAACCTTGTCATATTTATTTTAAATAAGTATTATTTTTCGCTCTGGCCACGTGGTCCTACTGCCTTTGTCCTACCGATCGGACCTTTTCATGATTTTAGCTCACTTTTCGTTAAGCGAGCGCTATTCTGTCACTTTCTTAGTTAAACTGTAATGGGTTAGAAGTAAGAACATGGTTAGAACATTAACATTTTCTGATTCTTTCTAAGGTCATAGGTTCAAATACCGATATTATTACAAATGTACTTTTCCATCCAAAAAAATGTATGCGCCCGCTATATTCGAAGGCATGTCATGTGCATGAAAGAAACCTATGCGAGGCGTACCGAGTCCTTTCATAACACTGGTTCTTTTACCATTGATAACTACGCCATTTTCAGGGCCCCAATATATGGTGCACTATATGCCCCAAGAAAGCCTCAAGTTGAAGTTACAATGGGCAGGTAATAGCTCGCAGAACTGACAACCGTTGGGGAATGAAGGTTTCTCGAGTGGCAACCACAAACCGGTAGAGGAAGGCCCTCCACTCGATTGAGTCAAAACATTATAAACGTCGCAGGAAGTCGGTGGATGGAGGCGGCTCAAGACCTTTCGTCGTTGCATTCTAGGGGGAGGCCTATGTCCAGCAGTGGACTTCTACAGGCTGATGATTATGATGATGATGAAGGATGAGCAGATATAATTTAAAATAATTATTTCTTATAAATTAATCAGACTTCAAAAAAAGGAGGTTTTTAAATTCGACTGTATGTTTTTTCGATAAATATCCTTAGTGTCACGAAGAAAAATATTAAAGTTGCAACGATATTTGACTGTTTACCACCACCTAGGTGCCTAAAGCCCCAATAAGTACCTAGGTATGTAAAAAAAAAAAAACTTTTCATTAAAAAACCGACTTCCGCATTGAATTCGGCTATCTGCATGTTTTTATTTGCTAAAGGCATACAAAACAATAACTTGTTGCTGAAAATACCAAAATTGCTATATGTATGCCAACATTTGAAGAATTCCTAATGGATTCCATCATCAGAACTGGGTTTTGGAAAAAAGGAACCGATCCATAGTAATCTATGGACCATCTGGAAGTACATATTGTTATTTTATTTATTATTTTATTTTATTTTATTCAAATGAAAAAGATTTTCCAAATCGGTTCATAAGCGACGGAGAGGTAACAAACATAAAAAAAAAATACAACCGTATTGAGAACCTCCTCCTTTTTGTGAAGTCGGTTAATAGGTCTAAAAACAGTAAAAACACTGAGTAAAGGTTGGATATTGTGTAATTACAACAGATCATTCTACACATTATCAGCCCGTAGAAGACCAATGCTGAACAGCCTCCTCTACAGAATGCTACGCCGAAAGGTCTTGAGTCGCCTCCACCCACCGAGTTCTTGCTACCATTTAATATCGTCGGTCTATAGAGAATGATGCTTACCTAAATTTTTGCGTCGTCCGGCGTCATGCGGTCGCGCGTGACGTAAATAGAATAACTGTTGTTTCATGATTAACAAAAACAAGGCATATTTCCCTGATTTTTTTTTCTAACTTATGCTCTGCTTTTTAATTTTAGAAATTTTTTGTAAGCAAAGGGGATACCAGAGCAAAAAATAAACGTTTAGGTAGGTAGGTTACTAAATTTGCCCAAAAAAATAGGTTGGATTTTTTGATAGCCAAAACCCAATAGAATATAAATTCAGAATAATTTTAACATAGGTAGGTATATATTATTGCGTAAATTGAGTTTTTGACAAAGTTAGGTATATGAAAAATAAATATTTTTCAGTTAAGTACATATTTTAAGATACTGGTAGCACATATTACAAACACATATGATACACATACATGACACATACACACACAGTGGTATAATTATCTTGACATTTTTTTGTTAATAAAAAATGTAGACATTTTTTCTAATAAGTACATTTTTTATAATCTTAGACCTAAGATTAAAAATCAGATTATAGATACCTACGAAATCATTTTCGTGTTTAGAAATAAGTACCTCCATTCAGGATCGCATATACCTATATGCGTCACTCTTCCGTGACAGGAACTAATACGAAAACGAACCAAGCCTGCTTTTGTAAAAAAAACAAAAATGTCATTAGAACATTGAAAGGACGTCGCATGGCACGTTCCAATTTTAAAATTTTAGCTTTTGTAGTGGACTTTTGGCGCCAATTTAAATTAGGGCTGGGCTTTTGTTTCATGGTTTTTTATAGAGATTCGTTTTTATTTACTGATACTTGATGAACCTTAAAGGTAGTTTTACCGTATCTTATTTTCTGGCGTTATGATTATGTAGTGTGATGGATAACAGTAATAGAGACATTGTTTTTTATTTATGTAAGTACTTAATCTTTTCGTAACATGTGCAGATTATATTATGCTACCTACTGAGTCTTGCTACTTGCCAGTGCAAAAAAACCAAACAGAAATTCAGATGACGCAGTTCTAAATTTAAAATATATTATTTCTTTTAAATTATACCCTTCCAGTATCCGTTTCATTCACAAAAGCGATGATCTCACTTATGGCTATTATCAAAAAACTAGTTAGGTACTTATTTTCGTAGAATTTAACGTTTTATGTGAGATTTTATTAGTGTTGTGATATCCTGGATGAGTCATTCATTGACTGCTGTTATTTTGGACTCTGCTTTGTTTCATCAGATTTGGGGCATTACCATGAGCTCTTATAGCAATTCTGTTCAACAACTATTCAATACAAAATATCGTTCATTCACGTTCATTCCCAGCGTCTTACAATGAGGGGGTTTTCACGGCCGTTCCACATCATGCTTTTAGCGTTGAAAAAAGATGGCGCTGCTCTGTACGTAGCTGTCAAGTGTCAAAATAAAGTTAAATGTCAACATCAACAACGTAGGTATATTTTCGTTACGTGGTAAGTATTTATTTTTGCCTGCTTTTAAAAACACTACGAAATCACTAGCGCACACTCAAGAAGCAACACACAAACAGAATATCATGACTAATAGCCCCAGACTATTAAGATATTTAGTACGCCAAGATAATACATTTGACAATCTTGGCAGCTACAGTTGAGTCAGCGCCATCTATCGAACCAATTTGAACAACTTTTTTTTTATCGAAGATGAAAACCCCTCATTGTTGGCCAGAAAAAACTTTAACAGCTGCACATGCATATCAATAATTAATTTAAAAAAAACAGAGCTTGTATATTAATGGGCATTACATTTAAGTGATGTGGTGTATCCGGTCCCCTAGTGTAATCCCTTAGTCACTAAGCAGTAATTCACTAATTGCTGAGCACCCGGCTTGAAGGTTGCCGGTGAAATTACAGGCACGTTACACTTTCCGCTTCAACTCTCAGTATGACTTCATTTGAAAGTTCGTGAGATGTCATTTAGATTGCAATGCTACCAACCTAAGCAATCTGTATGTAATAAAACTTACGTCTGGCATAATAACTCGAGTTGTAAGATACCAAACTTTGATGGTAATTTGAAGGTATCCAACTTTTAGTATTAAAAGGTCTTGTTCAAAAATATATTCATACCAGGGATGTTACGAAGGATCACATTCGTGAGATACACTGTGTATGCGTGTATGTGTATATAATGTCTGGAATAATAAATAATAGGGTAACACGCGATTAATACCCGTGACAATATTAATAAATGTAATGTGTTCTGATCGCGAAAATTTAAAAGTGATCCTAACCTTAATGGTTTCGTTGTTGGCTTTTGTTTGAGGTACGGTACCCTAAAAAATAAGTTTATTTTGGTCTAATGGTGTGATAATAATGTAACCTACACACACACACACACACTTCTTCTGGTAGATACCTAATGGAAATACTAAGATAGCAAGTCGGTATTTTTTTGGTTTATGGTAGGTATTTTAAAACCATTATGGTGATTTTTTCAAACAAAACTGTGAGTATTCTACATTTTATAGTACATTTCAGACAGTTTTCAATTTCAATGCACACAAAAAATGTAGGTACAATACGTTTAACTTACAGTTAATTTGGTTTTGTCATGCTAGCTAAAATCGATCGGTACAAAAAATGTCCAAACGCTACATTAAATATTTTAGGGCGAGTGATTTGGGACGTGAATGTAGAATCGATACTAAATGGACTGTCATGTTGTGGTTATAGGCACGGCACTAACATACTTTGTTTTTCTCTTTTTTTAATTTTTGTGTTGGCGTTGGAATCATTATCTTTATGCCATGTCCAAGTTGAGAAAGATCACAGAGATGGTTACCTACTTGTGTTGTCATTGTCACCACACATCACTTGTCAATACACTGTCAAAATATTTTAATATTTTAGGTTAGTTATTTTTAAGTTATTAAGTTCAAATTGGTTCAATAGATGACGCTGACTCAACTCTAGCTGTCAAGATTGACAAATGTATTATCTGTGCGGTGTACGCGTACAAAGCTATTATCTAACTAGTCTGTGGGTATTTGTCATGCATGCATGATATTCAGTTCGCTTTTAGAGTGTGCGCTAGTGATTTCGTGGTGTTTTTTTATGTAGGCAAAAATAAATAGCACGAAACGTAAATGTATTATCTACGTTGTTGATGTTGTCATTTAACTTTATGTTGACACTTGACAGATAAGTACAGAGCAACGCCATCTATTTTCAACGCAGAAAGTATGATTTGAAACGGCAGTGAAAGCCCCTCATTACACAATGATACATATGGAGTTGCCAGTGGGGAATAATGAGCTTGTTATTTGGGAACTGGGTCAAAGTGAGCAAATACTTTTTGAATAGTTTTTTAAACACGTGAGTATACCATATGAACATGAAACACTTCAGGGTTCCGAAGTCCGACAAGAAACCCTTATAGCTTCGCTATGTCCGTATCCATAGTCACAACCGTTTTACTCGTAGTAGGTAGACATTATTTTTATGCTGTCATTTTAAAGGGTCATACAAGTTAGTGACACCTACAAAGTTAAGAAACAAAAGCTGCGAAAGAATGAGTTTCGGGAGTTTATTTATTTGCTGACGCTATCTTATGTTATATCGTTAGATAGGTCTTTCAAAAATATTATAAGGTTTCATGAATTTTTTTTCAGAGATTAGTGTGATAAAATATTAAGCTTTGAAGTAGGTAGTAATTATTGTTAAAGTCAAGTCACCCCCTACTGGGTAAACCACTAATTGGATAATATATACTTACCCAAAATATATTTTAAATAGTAGCATTTATGTAATAAAATTAAAAGGAAAATTATCACAGGTATAGTAAGTAGGCTTTACTAGTAGTAGTCGGGTTTATAATCCCATTCACATAGGTAAGTAGGTATTCCTTATAGTCCTTTATTTCATTGAATGTTCTCGTGCAAGCGTAACCATTCTATAAACCTATTTTGTCTTTGTTTATATACGTAGGTACGCTCACATTTCACACTCCACAAATACACACACACACACACACACACACACACACACACACACACACACACACACACACACACACACACACACTTTTATGCGATTGTGAATAATGTTAAGAACGGCATATATTTAATTGCTTAAAAACTAGTATAAGATAACTGTGAATCCTAGATTAATAAAATAAATAAATAGTAGGTACTATATTATGTACTTTTATGTAAAGTTGCACTGAGATAACATGCGTAAAAGAGTGACCTTGCAGATACACTGCAGTCAAAATACCAACTTCCTATTCTTTGCAAGCTATATTGTTTTAGTAATAAATATTATTTACGTAAACAGTTTTTCTAAAAGCAAATATCTTAAAAATATCGTGAAACGTAACATAAATAATATTTCAAAACTGCCACAGCTCCTAATACGTAATTTTATAGCAAGAAAAGTCATCATCCAAGATCCAAGATGGCCGTCGCATTTTTTTGTCTATTCGCTAACGGCCGAGCGAATGTTAGAACCAGTTTCTTGCGTTTCATACACTTAACCTTGTCATTAGGCTCGCCAAGTCATTTTTGAATTTAGAATCATTCCGCCATATTGGCATGTGCATGCGATACATTTTCTACTCCAACTCTTTAGCAATAGCGTTCAATATTGAGCGCTATTGATGGTCTGATATGTCATTTTGACATAAGATATTGAATTTTTCGTCACACGGCACTAACGTTCCCCTCCCATGATAGACAAGCGCAGTGGCATTGTAAGAAAGTTAATGTTTTAGTTTTCTATTTAAATATCTTGAATTAATTATTTAATACTGTATAATCGATTCACGATATTTGGCCATTTAAACGGTCATATTGAGTATTACCTACTTATATTGAGTTTTTAATCACTTTTTTATTAATTACATTTTTGGTGTGGTCCGGTCAGCCATTGTGAATTTGGTTCTATTCATGAAATATTATTATCATACTTACCTACTTAACTTAGGTATTTCTCATTGGTAAAGGATGCACTTAAAACAGTTTTTACCATTAATATGTTGGATATTTTTTGTACGCACTTCCTTATACATTTAAAGTAATATTAAAATGGAAACTACTAAATTAAACGCTAATTATCAAGCGAGTTCTATGCATTACAAGGTCTTACAGCATGCTATCGGATAGTTCATGATACAAGGTATCCTTATCTAATTCAATAGCACCCTTTTACAGCAAAACCACTTTAAGTTAACCTCCTAAAAAACCTGAATTGTATATGACAGCACTCAAGACGCATAGCTCAAGAAAACTGGTTAAACGAACGCATCCCAAGTCCCCGAAGTTTTCCGAATAGACCCGAACGCATCTAATATGGCGTCTACCGTCACGGTTTTGAGGTTAAGGTTTGACATTTCCACCGTTCTAAGCACGACGCAAATGTCTACGATCCCTGAAATAACTTCTATTTAAACGCAATAAAGTTAATTCTCCCGCGTTCTTGTATCAATTTAGATTGGTTAAGGTTATAAATGGCGCGCAGTCTAATGTCATTTTCTTAGTCTTGATCTTTACATTGAATTTGCGCAGGAGTCGGTCGGTTATTTGATTATGTATGTGTTTAGCGCATGCGTAATTCTCACGGATCCGTTCGCTTCATTATAGCAGTTTAATAATGGACTATGAGCGTACGGGTTTTTATTTCTTTTTTATTCCTTTTTGAGGTCGATTACCTTGCTTGTTGATCTGTGGAAGAACTTAAATGCTAGGCAATGCCATCGTATTTTATGCCTTTGAAAATGTTAGGTAGGATTAATGCCATAAATTTTTAATAACATAAAACTGCGTTTTTAATAAATGAAAGACGCTGTTCATTTATTTTAAGTTTATGTCTCTTAAGAACCTAAGAAAGTGATCCAGCATGCTGTTCTAATTTGTTTTATTATTTTTATGTTCTGTGTTATTAATTTTACTAAAGATTAGATAGATTTTAACCGTTTTAACTTACTTACGTAGATTCTATTCGAGTATACGAACCGCGGTTTCGAGCAATTTAGTTTTTTTTATCTATTTTTTATTAAAATCTTTATCCGAATAGTAGTTAGGTACTGACTGATAGATCCTGTGGTTTAGATAATTAATAATAATAATATAATAAAATAAAATAGTGAACTTTGATGTTCCTAAGATCCTTTAAATTTTTAGGCAGTTCACTGCTGGACATTGTCACGACGTTTGGTCTTGAGCCGCCTCCATCCGAGTGGAGTCTGCCCTGTACTATACATACATAACACCCAACAGTCACGCACATAGTCCTGATCCCACACTAGGTTTCCCTGTGTCGTGGGTATAAGGAACTACGAGTACCATGGTACAACAACATCCCGACCCAAAACAAATATTTTCAGATCATGCAAACATTTGTCCTGCAGCGGGAATCGAACCCGCAAACTCTTTCAGCCGGCTACTCGCCCGCTGCGCCACAGAGGTTGTCAACTGCGTCTTCTAGCATGTGGTTGTCGATTCTTTGAGCTATTATGGCCTGCCCATTGCCAACAAGGTAGGTTGAGGCAACTCCGAACATTGAGTAACATGCTGATTTTTGCAATGGTTGCCACGTGACCATGCCATTTGCCTTTGAGTTTTTGATTCGAGGAGAAGTCAGTTTCCTCACGATGTTTTTGTTCACCGTTTGAGAGCACATACTTTTACAAGAGGAAATACAATAGTGCATGATCGAGATTCGAACCCACAACCTTGGGAGTCGCAGTCGAAGTTACTACCCATAACCATTCACTACAGAACTGTAAATAAAGTCCATAGTCCATAATTAAAAATGATTGTTTATGTTAGGTACTTCAGCCAGTTCACATAGCAATAACCCCATATTTGGCCTATCGGCCGTGTTCTAAAATCCATTGGTCACGTCCGAGAAACTCCGCAAATCGAAACGTATTATAAAACAATGCGTCCTTATCACCCGCGATTATGGCAACACGAGACGTTGGGGCGATAGAATGCTACAACCGCCTGTTGCAAGAAATGTGTCAAAAAAAAACCTTCGGCCCCGTCAAACATTGTCACGTGACGTACAAGAGCGGTAGAATGCTGCTGCCGCTTACTACAAGAAAGTGTCAAAAATGTTGTACTTGTAAAAATGTATAACAGTGATAACAATTATTTTGAAAATCGAACATAAAACAATGCGTCCTTATCACCCGTGGTTATGGCAGAACAACGTGGGAGCGGTAGAATGTTGCTGCAAGAAATGTGTCCAAAATAGCAATACTTTTTGGTTTACTTAATCAAAAAAATTGAAGTAGCGTTTGACTACGCTTGCAGTATACTTATTAAATCCTTTACTTAAAGTGTTTTGTTTTGACTACATAAATGTTATTATTATATTATGTTATGTTTGTATAGCGTGTCTTAGAAGTGTAACCTTTTCTAAAGGTAAATTCAATTTCATAGCACTTAAAATGTCCTTTAGACTGAAATAAAAAGGGCAGCGATAATGTTAGCCTTGTGAAGTTCAGCTTTAGTTAGAGAAAATGCTGAACAGCAGATTCGACACCTCTCTATAACTAATCTGCCACTAAAATAAAGAAGCGAAAAAAAAAACCAGCCTATTCTAGAAACTACAGTTTAAAGAAAAAATAATGTTATTTATTCGATTACGAGAGCATATATTGCTTGGGATTCAGGTTAAGTAGGTAGGTACCTACTTACTTAAAAAAAATTATGCTACTAAAGTAGGGTTATCATTTTTAAAATACGTTTCGATATGAATACTTCTAAATAAAAAATATATTTTTTCTAGTAGCATTTTACAGCTCTCACTTGTGTTCTCAATTTAAAATCCGTTCGGGGAACACGAAAAGATAACAAAAATTTCCGCGCCGATTCCAGGGAAGGACACTCGAGCTGTTGTTTGAATTCAGAACGATTTCGGCGAAGAGCGCCAATACTGCCAACATTACAGGTTTCAATGCACAGTAAAATTCGTAAATATGAAATACATTTATTTTGACGTAGTAGGTATTTGAAAATACAGTCAGTTTCAGTTAGTCCCATCTTGGTGAAAAAGGGCCCTTTGCATGAACGTTCTCCTTGGAACACCCTGCACTACTATACAAATCAAATGAATTACCTATTATTTTTTATAAATATATGTTAATTTACTTACTTATGTATATTAAAAATATTATCATCGTTTATTTTCAATGTTTAAATAAATAGTCGTACATAAAATTATCAACGCGTCGGGTCCACATTTTATTGTTGTAAAATAAAATAAAGCGGTTATTGTTAGGGCGTCAATGTATCCCGAGGAAATTAAAGTTCCGACTTGACTAACGCTTCTAACTGGACGATACATTCAAACGATTTAAATATAGAATGTTCTTTATTTAAATCTGTTTTTTTTTCTTTCTATGTGAGTGGTGCCAGTTAAAAAGTTAATCCGTAATTGTATTGTGCCTCATTTTAATAGAGGGTCAAAATATCACCATAATCATACGACAGAAGTCCACTGCTGGACAAAGACCTCCCCCAAAGATTGCCACGATGAACAAACCTTGAGCCACTTCCATCCACTGACTTCGTAAGACCTTTAAAATATTTGTCCATCAATTAAAAGACCGGCCTACTGCGTCGCCCGGTTCGTAGTCGCCACTCGAGAACCTTTATTCCACAGGGATTATCAGTTCAGCAAACTATCTTATTTTCATCTTCATCATACAAGTAGGGCGCGTCCTAGGTGGACGTGACCTAGGTGGTATTGCATTTGTAGTGGTGGGCCACATGCCAGTTCTGTCATTTACTCATCATTATCATCATCCTGTAAAAGTTCACTGCTGGTAATAATAGGCCTCTACCATGCCACGACGACTATTCTTGAGCCTTCTCCATCCACCGACTTACTGAGTCCTTTATATCATTACTCAAATAAAACATACATGTTCATCAGGAAGATTAATTTTAATAATTTTATTTAAAATCAACCTCACATACTATTATTTATATATTGTAGACATAAGAAAGTCTCAAATTCATATCGAAATACGTCTATCTTTAAGTAAACAAGTGGTAGAGTACAGGCAAGTGCAACAGTTATCCGCCCGACGTTTAGTTTTGTTTCGGTAATCTCCGTTTTCGCTGACAGACCAGACTGTTGGCGCCCGTCGAGTACAGTTATCAATAAAAGTGTCATTTCATAAAATACTTTTGATTAATACGTTTTGTAGATTAGCCTTGTGAATGCCAGTGTTGTTGACCCTGTAACAAAGACTATTTCAGACCTTGTGCAGGGAACACCGCTCCTTTAGGTATAAGATATCTATAAAGTTATTACTATTATGTAAAATGAAATTATTTTAAACTATACTATACTTTTGAAGGAATTGATAATACTTACTTTATCTTACCTTATATTAAAAGCCCTAACTCCTTGTTTGTGACTAGTTTTTCTGCGCTTGCCTGTCTTGCTTGTGTGACTAACACTTCTATGCTTGCCTGTCTTGTTTGTTACAAGCAATTCTGTGGTTTCCAATCTTGTTTGTAACTAGAACCTGCAAATGCTTGCCTGTCTTGTTTGTGAACAGCACTTCTGTGCTTACTAGTCTTATTTGTGACCAGCACTTTTGTGCTTGGCAGTCTTGCTTGTGACCAGCACCTTTGAGCATGGCAGTCTTGTATGTGACTAGCACTTCTGTGCTTTCCTATCTTGTTTATAACTATGAAATGCCCGGACTTGTTGTGCAATTTTCGTTGGTATAAGATTTGTCCTGAGGCCCAATTCTCTAAATTATTTTTAAAACTACACTGAAAGTTAACCGAATCGAGACTGAATTATGAATTGACAGAAAGTTTGTATTCTGCTCTCCTAGAAATAACAATTTAGTCTACTTTCAATTCACGGTGACTACCATTAGAGTAGGATAGTTTTATATATATAATTGCTAAGAGTAAAGAGAGACTCCATCTACAATGCTAAAATTATCGAAAAAACTTTGAATCGTTCAAGTTTCGGTCACATTTCGATATAATCACATTACAGTGTTGTATTTTATGTTTAGATAATACCATTTCTGACATTTACGACATTGACACAAGATCGAAACATGATCCGAACTCTATTTTAACTATTTTTAAGTTAGAGAGTTGGGCCTCTGGCTGCTGGCTTATTTAGGAGTTGTTATTGCTTGAAGAAAGCGTTAGCCCAGTTGGTCGTGGAAAGCAATGGCGGCGATGAGCTCACCACTTTCTGCGACTGTGCAAACCCAATGAGGCCCTTTGAGGCTCTGCCTATCTCTTCGGGGAAAAAGGCCTGTGTTATGTAGATGTAGGTAACACTGCTTGCCTGTCTTATTTGTGACTAGCACTTCTGTGCTAGTCTATCTTGTTTTTTTAACAGAAAATAAACATTTTATACTTTTTTATACAGCGTGTAAAAGGACGGCTCCCGAATACTGAAGGTACCGGTAAAGCTACCTATATCATAGCTATATAAAATAGCTTTCGCCTGAGAGGTGATTCATACCGGAGAAAACCTTTTTTTTACGTTTCGTATCATATTTGTCAGCCAGCAATGTACGCATTTGTTCCGGCCGCGCGAGTTCAACGCTAACGGTCAGCTGATCGACCCGTAGCGCCAATATTTCTTATGTGGTTTTCATTGCTTTTTTTACGTTTTTATTTATTAACATGTTTTTAATGATGAATATTAGGTTTTTATGTTCCTTTAACGGTTTATGGATATTTATAAAGAAAACACGAAAAAAGCGGCCCAAAAGTGAGCATTTTTTTTCCATGTTTTCTCAGCTTAAATATTTTCAGAATCATGGTCTGAATGCACTGTTACTGTGAGTAGTCTTTTTACGCCCTGTATAACTATAACTTCTATGTTTTCCTGTCTTATTTGTGACTAGCACTTCTGTGCGTGCCTGTCTCGTTTCCGAGGCTCGCTTGTGTATTTCGCCAGTTTTGATACTCCCAACTCTCGACTCACTGAGCTTTCGATACGATTGGATGCGATTTGATAGAGCCTCAGTTTTTGTTAGTCTGTTTACAGTATTTAAACTCTACTGAAATGCATTGTATTTAAAATTGTATTTTCCAAAATACTTTAATTGTATAGAATTAGTCAAAGTGAAAAACTTTAATGAATTGTGTTGGCAACCCACCAAAAGAGTGGAATGTAAACTCTATGGTCATTCTTATTCTCATTCTTTATGGTCTTCTACCTTATCTATGGATGTAAGCCTTGTTGGCACTTGTATAATAAGAGCCAATTTATTTATTTATTTTATTAATCTAGGATTCACAGTTATCTTATACTAGTTTTTATGCAATTAAATATTATTATTGTTATTAAATTAAACGTTATTTCACCATACTCTGTTATGCCGGCGCCACACATTGGCTTGTGACTTGGATCCAAGCTTGGTTACGAATAGAATAGTCAATAATTGTAACCAAGGTTGCGGCCTCACATTGGCTCAATATCATTTGGCAAACACAATAGCCAGACCCAAGTTGTCCGCCCGCCTACCCTTCACTCCCCTCGCTTTTGAACGTGTACAAAAAACCGACACATAGCGGGTTGACATTGGCTATTGGATGCAATGTTCCGTTTATGTCCAATAACTGTCCAAGATCGCTCTACACATTGGTGTATTGGATCCAAGAGTATAACTTGGAGCCAATATATCCAATGTGTGGTGCCTGCATTAGTCAGTAAATGTCTTGTTAAATCTAACCATTGGTTAAGGTGACAGATAATATTTAAAAGTACCTGTCAAAAAGCATTGGTTAGAGGTATGCTCTTTGACAGGCGGTTAAGCAAGAGGGCTTTGTTTTTCATTTCGATGTGGTAGGTAGTATTTAAAACAATTTTCTATCAATGATCTCTAGTAAAACAAAGTAATAAACAATATTTATTGTTTTTTATTGTGTTTTACTAGAGGAAATTGTTTTAGTTACTTACCATATCGAAATGAAAAACTAACGAATCCGATCGGAAACCCTTCCGAACGTTTTACAATAGACCTGCTGACCTCTACAAGTTCGATGATCTTTGGACATAAATATTCCAAATTGTTAGACTGACTAGTCGGACATTTTGGAATATTTATGTCCAAACAGTTAGATCATCGAACTTCTAGTAGGTCTGAATAGAATAAACGATATATTTTTTAACCAACTTCACAAAAAGAAGGAGGTTCTCAATTCAGTTGAATTTTTTTTTAATGTTTGTTACCTCGTATCTCCTTCGTTTATAAACAGATTTGTTTTTTTTTTTTATTTGAATAGATATACTTTCAGATTGGTCCCATTTTTTACAGAATCCACTTCTGATTATGAAATCCATGAGGAATTGAGGGGACTCCTCAAACATTGTAGGCATACATATAGCGATTTTGATATTTTCATCAACAAATCAAGCATTTGCATTCAGACAGTATCATAACCCTTCACCACTATGGTTTTTTCATAAATTTTTTTATTCAGGTATTTAGTCGAATACATTGGCGGAAGTTGGTTTTTTAAATGAAAAGTTATATGTATAGGTTCCTCTTCTGACATTATACTGAGTAGGTACTTACTACTAATTAGGGCCACAGAAGTACACAGATACCTCACATTCTCGTATCCAGCCCCTAATTTTCACCCCCATTTCGGCAGACTAGTGTTTAAGCTTGCCACCCGACCGTGTAATTACACTATCTGTAATTACACCTGGATTCAGGAACTTGGCTGAATGTAGAGCTTATTATGTGAAAGTCGTTTGAGGTTTTTTGGTGAGAGATTTAAGACGCTATAGGTACAACTAAAATGTTTATATTAACTAAAGTAGGCGAGCGCACGCTCTGAGGCCCAATTCTCTAGCTAAAAAATAGATAAAATAGATTTCGGATCAGGTTTTGATCTTGTGTCGATGTCTTAAATGTCAGAAATGGTATTCTCTTAACTTAAAATACAACACTTTAATGTGATTACATCGAAATGTGACCAAAACTTGAACCATTCAAAGTTTTTTCGATAATTTTAGCTTAAGTAGATGGAGTCTCTCTTTACTCATTCCAATTATATATATAACTATCCTACTCTAATGGTAGTCACCGTGAATTGAAAGTAGACTAAATTGTTATTTATGAAGGGGCAGAATACCAACTTTCTGTCAATTCACAATTCAGTCTCGATTCGGTTAACTTTCAGTGTAGTTTTAAAATAATTGTAAGAATTGGGCCTCTGATACCTTGGTGTTTAAAATAATGATATAAAAATAACCTTTAAGGTTTTGTGAGATTTTGTTGATGAATTAACCAAATTAAATAACCCAATTTATAACTTATAAGTTACCAAAAGTTCCAAAAATTAAAACGTGTTAGAAGTAAGTTTAAAATTAGATTTCAATTTTAAAAAGGTCAAGAAGGAGGTAAGTATCTTTGTTTATAACGAGTGGAGTAATTGAAATTGTGTACTGAATTTATGATTTCACTAAAAAGCTAAAGAATACGATATATTTTTTTTCTTTTTGTAAACCATGCATGTCATGAAAGTCATTGGTGGGCCAAATGCTTAAAGACCGTAGAATCAGTGGGCCGCATAACCCAACCACAAAGAAAACAAACCCATTGCATAGATATCTATATATTATAGTAGTACTGCCCCCCTATTCCCTAACTGAAAGTCATTCGGTGACTAGCGTTTGATAACTGACAATTCTTTATGATAATTTCGATCAATAAATGCTAATCGTTTATTTAATCATTACGTAATAGTAAAATGACAGATAACTATACTTTGTTTTTAAAATTGAATCGGGCCGCAGTCAAAGGTATAAAGGGCCGCATGCGGCCCGCGGGCCTCATGTTTGACATGCTTGTTGTAAACTATAAGAATTCATATCAAAAACTTAATATTTAATTTATTTTATGCTCATTAAAGGTATTTTGTGAATCTATAGCGTCTTAAGTGACGAACTGATGACCAGGCAAGTAGCCGGTTGTGACGCGACAGGGGCGGGTTCGAATCCCGCTGCACGACAAATGTTTGCATGATCAGCAAATATGTCTTGCAGGGTGTTGTGGTACCATGATACTCGAAATTCCTAATACTGTTCTGTGAACAAACATTTGACTGGCAATAGGTAGGCCATATAGCTGGTAGAACTGACAACCGTTGGGGAAATAAGGTTCTCGTGTGGTAACCATGACCCGACGACGCAGAGTAGGAAGTCGGTGAATGGAGGTAGCTAAAAACTGTTCGTTATGGCATTATAAGGGGCAGGCCTAAGACCTGGAACAAATATTTGCAGATCATACAAAACATATGTCCCGCAGCGGGAATCGAACCCGCAACCTCTTGCATCTCAGCCGGCTACTCGATCGCCTCGCCACAGATGTCGTCAACAACACTACAATGTATTATACACAACAAAACCTACAAAAAAAAGACCAACATGACTCAACCCAAGCTCAATGTCCAAAATGAACGCCGAATATCCATTAAAAAAAAACAATTTCCCGAATGTCAGAGTGACGTCACGACACGACTCTTGACAATACCTAGTCGCCACTGGAAATATCCAGTTAGCCGAAAACTGGACAGGAGTGGGATGGAGACGCATTTGCGTCAATGAAATCAGAATCAAAATCAGTTCCAAAAATGTTAGTTATTTGTTTTGTTTTTCTGTTACATAGATTTAAGTCATTCGAGATGTACCTGTATATTATGTACTATATTTTATTTGTTTCGTGTAGCACGCTCGTGTTTTATATATTTACATAATGTTTAGTTAGTCCATAAGTTCTCTTATAAGGGAATTGTAAATTCTTAAGAGAAATCAATTCTTAAACCAGATCATTATCATCATCATCATCATCAGCATCAGTTAGACGTCCACTGCTGGGCATGGGTCTCCATATATACAGCGTGTAAAAGGACGGCTCCCGAATACTGAAGGTACCGGTAAAGCTACCTATAGCATAGCTTTCGCCTGAGAGGTGTTCGTATTCGTATCGTATTTGTCAGCCAGCAATGTACGCATTTATTCCGGCCGTGTGAGTTCAACGCTCCCGGTCAGCTGATCGACCCGTAGCGCCAGTATTTCTTATGTGGTTTTTATTGTTTTTTTTACGTTTTTATTTATTAACGTGTTCTTAATGATGGTTTTTTTTTTAAATTAGGTTTTACGTTTACGTACGGTTCAAGAAAATAAAACAAAATGATAGTGAAACAAATGTACACGAAATGACATCAATATTCATGTGCAAAAAAATACATTGGTGGGGTTTCTTCAAAAAGTATCAGATTTTGTCAACATTTTGAATATTTCGGGGGGGTTTGAACCCCCAAAACCCCCCTGGCTACGCCTATGGTTAGGAGGATGCTGCTGCCCATCCCCTGGTAATCCCTTAGTCTTTTTAACGACATCCACGGGAGGAGACGGAGGGATATAATCTTATGCTAGACGTACTCCAGCCTTCATAATCATCGGATGTCTTCTTGTGTTGTGTATTACAAAGACAAATAAAATCAATCGAACCACTCCACAGTTTTCTCTGTACAAGCAAACAGTTTATTCGTAAATAGCCATTCGTACTAAAAAACGGTGTTTCGTGGAAAAACAGAAAAATCCATCAGTGGGTACAGTTAACCGCTTAAACGAAAACTGACGTCAAAAACCATAGAGCACGAATTAATGGATGTGTCAATCTTTTCTTTCTATACTTAGAGCATTTAATGCTATATGGCCCGTATTCAAGAACTATGCTCAAGCATCAATCGAGACTCGAGCATAGATTTGGTGACAGTTTTTCATTGAAATCTGTCAAAAAATCTATGCTCGAGTCTCGATTCACTTTGAGTTTAGTTAATACGGACCTAAGTTTCTATAACCTAAGGAAAACATCAACTGTCACAATTTCATAGTTTTTTTATTGTGTTTGACTTCGCACGGCTTTTGCATTTGTTAATTTCAAGTATTTTTGGATTAATTTGCGATTTGTAACTTTACACTCCTTCCAAGTTGTCAAGTCGTTGTGTTGTTGCGGGTTAGATTCCCGCTGCGGGACATGTTTGCATGATCTGCAAATATTTGATCCGGGTCTGGGTATTGTGGTACCATGGTGCTTGTAGTTCCTGATACCCACGACACAGGAAATCCTAGTGTGGGATCATAATGTGAATTCAAACCTGAGCCATAACCCGAAATCAATGTTGTGAAACTACGCATAACGGTGGAACACGTCAAACACAAACCCAGCTCGATGAAGCAACTTTTCTAACTCAATGTCTAAAATCGACGAAAATAACCGAATAAAAAAGTGAAATAACCGACAAAAAAAAAATGAAAAGAGTAGAGGGAAGAAATAAAGAAATAACGAAAAATAGAGAAAACGCGGGAAAACAACGGGAATTGACGAAAAAAGACCACGTGTTCGTGTCGTACGTTGCGAGAGCTGCCGCTATTCAAACTTGTAGCTTTTAAAAATACTTTTTAGGGTTCCGTAATGACTAACGTGCTTTCGCTAAAGGCATGTTTTTGAACCAAAATTTTTAAAACATGTGACGTGAATGGAGCCTCTGAGACGCACTAAATCCTTTCACCACACTCGTTCTTGCACCATTTAGCCACAAGTCTCTGACCAAACGCTAAAATGCATTTTAGCATTTAATCATATTGCGATTCATATAAAGGAATTGCTAAATTCCATTTGGATAAATTCCATATTTAAATTTAAAGTTAAGAAACTATTTAATGAGCGAACGGGAGAGTTGAAAGAATAACAACAACTTTGTACGGAACACGCTCTATATTTTCCCTAATTTTCGGGTAGATTTTCAACTCGTTGGGTTTTGTTATTCAAAATAAACCATGGCGTGAGAAAGTGGAGTAAGCATTTACCTACCTACTTTATTCCCCACTCAAACTTCTTTTTTCGACGCTCGAAACGAATCCGAGCGAAATTCTTTGCAGCATTTTAATTTTTTTGGGAGAGTCGGTGCTCTACTGGCAAGTTTTGTGAAGTGCGCGTTTCTTTTAAATGCAGTTTTATTTTTTAAGTTTCAATCTCGCTTAATTTGTATAAAATGTATTAGTTAAGACTCCATTTTGTTAGATTTGAGACGGACAAATTATAATGCTCCACTGATGCGCACTATAAACTAAGGCACTTTTATTAAATGAAAATAAATTGTGAGAGCAATCTTATGAACCAATAACTTTTCATTTAAAAAACCGACTTCCGCCATAGTATTTGACAAAATATTTGGATAAAAAAAAATGATGAAAGAACCTTATTATACTTTTTGAATGCTTGGTTTGTTGCTGAAAACATCAAAATCGCCATATGTATGCCTACAATATTTGAGGAGTTCCCTCAATTCCTCATGGATCCCATCATCAGAACTGGATTCTGAAAAAAATGGGACCAATCTGGAAGTATATCTATACAAATAAAAAAATAATTTTCCAAATCGGTTTATAAACGCCGGAGATATGCGGTAACAAACATTAAAAAAAAAAAAAAAAAAAACAACCGAATTGAGAACATCCTCCTTTTTTGGGAAGTCGGTTAAAAATACCCCTACATCTCCTCCCATGGATGTCATAAAAACAGACTGAGGGATTAAGTACATCAGAGGACGGGCAGTAGCATCCACCTGAGTACTCAACATGATTACTGCGATCACCAATCCACCTGCCAAGCGTTTTTTGTATTTCATGTGGAAGGCTTCGTCTAGCAATATGGATGTCTAAAACTAGCTGATAAATGAACTTATCCTTTGGACTAACAAAATAGGTACAATACAAGAACTGTCTGAGTGTACCTACACCTGCTTTCAACCAAATAATTGTTAATAAAAATCAAATCGTGCCGACCCATCAAATAATACCTAGGCTATAACTATAACCTAGATACACTCACGAGTTAGGCCCCTCAATGTACCCACTCCTAAAGTAGGTATGTACCGAAACGCAGGCGACCTAGATCTATGCCGACCTTGTGCTCGATCGAGGTATCTAGACATTTACATCGGCAAAGGACACATTTTGTTACGGTTACATTAAATAAAATGCGTTAACTTAGAACAATTATTAAAATGCAATGATATTAATCGCTAGAAACGCTCTCTGACATATTTATTTCGTTATATTGAAAGGTCAAATCAAATCAAATAAAAACTATTTGGACTTTTTCTGCTCTTTCGAAGGGAGACGCCGACCTTTTTTATTTCATTCCAATTTCTAGTGTTTTTTTGAGTTATATAGTGTAATTTTGGTGGCATTTTAACCGGTGTAGCTTATAAAGAGCACATGGTAGTGAATTCAAATAAAATAAGTGAATTGCGTGTCTTTTCGAAGGGGTGGAAATTGTCCAGGAACATTCTAGTAAACTGCCATCGATTTACTAGAACATGACTTGACAGAGAATTTGACGACTGGACATTGTTTGATAATTATCTATATGTTAACTTGACATTGGCAAAATTGAGTATATAATATTGTGATAATTCGTCCAAGATATAATATAATCAGATTGAAAAAAAACGGCTTATAACTACGTTTTTCGTCACTTTTTTTTATACTGCTTGGTAAGCAAACAAGCATACGGCCCACCTGATGGAAAGTAGTTACCGTAGTCTATGGACGCCTGCAACACCAAAGGCATCACACGCGCGCTGCCGACCCTGAGACATAAAGATGAAAAGTTTCATGTGCCTGTAATTTCACCGGCACCCGTCAAACCCAAACACCAGCAATGCGAGCACTACTGCTTACCGGCAGAAATAAGTACGGTGGTAGTACTTCCCCGGACGGACTCTTTCAACTCTTTTTTGCTGATGTTTCGAGACTGAGAGTTCAGAAGCCTCTTCATCATGAGCAACGCCCACGACCCAACCACAAAAGTTTCAATTCTAGTATTTTATTCATTGAAATCACAAAGATCATTTTGAATCGACTTATAAACTAAAATTACTTCTGTTCTAACGTGATCAAGCCTAGAAGAATCTGGGCTGTGATGATCCATCTTACTACTTGGTGGGAAGTGCCTGTGTGGTGCCTCGTAGCAGGGAGAAGCTGATACATAGAAAAGAGAATTTAAAAACAGTCAAAAGTAAAGAGAATAACTTTTCATTTAAAAAACCGACTTCCGCCATTAAATTCTACTCTGGAATCTGGATGAAAAAAAAATGATGAAAAAACCATAGTGGTGAAGGGGTTATGATACTTTCTGAATGCAAATGCTTGATTTGTTGCTGAAAATATCAAAGTTCCTGTATCGCCTACAATATTTGAGGAGTTCCCTCTCAATTCCTTATGGATTCCATCAACAGAACTGGATTCTGAAACCAATTTGGCAGTATATCTATTCAAATAAAAAAAGAATTTTCCAAATCAGTTTTATAAAGTGATACAAACGAAGGAGATATGAGGTAACTAACATAAAAAATAAATAAAAATACAACCGAATTGAGAACCTCCTCCTTTTTGTGAAATCGGTTAAAAATTATTATGAATAAGGGGGTTTTTAGGTACAAAATCGGCTTTTACCATCAAAAAGGTATTTCCAAGAAACCATTAGAATCCTCATTTTTTTTGCAAACCATAAACAAACTAAATTATTCGTCTGGGAGTCGAATATCGTCAGATAGTCTAAACCGTGGGAACATCTACACTGACAGACTGAAATCATGCAAAAAATATGGTAATATGAATCTAGCGTGATAGGGAAAAATTTAGGTTGATAAACTTTGAACCTGTGTGTTAGTACTACGATAATATTCTGTGTGTAAATACCTTGTAAATACTCTAATAAATACCAGTTGATTTGCGAGTCGTGAGTATTCAAAGTGACTTACGTAGTAACTATTTATCATTCTGTGCCGCGCAGTCGATAGAAATAGCACAGATTCACAAAAAGTTACAACGTAAGTCACGTTGAATACTCACGACTCGCAAAGTGATTGTTGCAATGCAAAACTCGTAATAGGCCCTCTGATCCTACCATCTCCTTTTCATCATAGAACAGCCAGGCGGCTTAAATAGAAGCAAACTTCCCAACTAGCAAAGTAATCTTATAACAAAAGATTATAAGTCTATTTACACTAATAACATACTTATAAGTGATAAACAAACATCTAATCATTCGCATTTTATCATCATCATCACTATGTAGAAGTCCACTGCCTATGTGTGCCTAAGTTGCCTGCGACGCAGGAAGTTGCGGGTTCGATTCCCGCCTCGGAACAAATATTTGTGCGATCTGCAGATAATTGTTCCGGGTATTTTCTATGTATAATAACTAGTGGTTCGCCCCGAACTGAGACCTCGCGACACCTTTATCAGCCCGATTACTTAACCAAGTAATTCCCATTTTTCTATTATTATTTTTGAAAATTTTCACCTCGAGGTCTACCAGTACAGGATCTATCAGTAACAACTCTAATTTCCTACACATCATCGAAATAACCTTTGAATAGGGCTAAGCAACGTGGCGTAATACTACATACCTGTTAGTACCTATATCAAGTACCTGACGAATTAATTGATAACATCCTTTTGACGAAAACCATAGAACTCCAGGGTCATTAAAATTCTTAGAAATGGGAGGTCAACAATGAATGTTATATTGGTCTTGTTTTATGGAGTACAAGTTTCTAAATTCTTCAGTTTCAGACTTTTCCCTGTAGTTGTGACACAAAAGCCACAAGCATACCAAATTTCAGCATTGTGGGATTGCTGGAAGTACCCTAGAACTTTTGATTTTTACGTTTTTTATTTTCCCTTATATCTCAAAAACTACTAAGGCTAAATACGTATTAAAAACAGTTTTGAAATGTCCAACTAAAGCGCTTACTTAACTTAAGCGCACCCCACTTGATCTGACTGTCTTTCTTTTATTTTTTTTACCCCCTCTTGGACCCCAATATCTCAGCAACCCCCTGACTGATATAGCTCATAACCTTACCTACAAATTGTACCAATACTATCTACCACCATACCAAATTTCATGAAGATCGGATTAACGGTTTGGAAGTTTTCATCGGACAAACATACATACATACATACATACATACAAACGCCGATTCTTGCAACTTGACTCAGAGAACTCGCTTCGCTCGTTCAAAAATATCTATCTATGTAATGTATTATATTAAGTATATCAGTTATCTAGTTGCCATAACACAAGCTCTGCTTGCTTAGCTTGGGGCTAGATAGTGTTGTGTGAAATGTCCAGCATTATTTATTTATTATAGGCCTGCCCCATAGAACGCCAAGACGATCGGTCTTGAGCCGCCTTCATCCACCGACTTGCTGTGACCTTTATAATGTCTTTAGTTTGTCAGGACATTCGCATTTATCATATTCAAATTACAACACAACACATTTAGTTTTATTTTATATTTTATTGATTTAAACTAATATGTATCGCAGGTAAATACGACGGTACCTGCAATACCTACATACCTACAACGTCATTGTTAAATCCCAAAGTATGATAATAAACTACCTACTAAATATTAAAATCAAAAGGAGCTGTTCCAAAATTGTCTATGTTCACCAGCCAGAGAATGGCGAAAAAAACAGTGATTTTAACAAAATTTCTCTTAAGGCCGATTTACACTTCAATAAGTACTACTAAGTAGTACGCGAGTTAACTTGCATCATCGGCGAGTTAAGTTGTTAATGTTGTTTGAACGGCAAAAGCGAATTAAGTAGTAAGTTGTTGATTAAGTTGAGTTGAATAGATCGCGATCCTATTTTTTGGCGAGTCCAGTGCGAAGTACTCTCTCGCGTCTCCCGCGCCCCGCCAACTTAACTGGCCGGCATGTAGACGGGCGAGTTTAGTACAGTCCAAATATTTGTAAAGTGCGGCCGCGAAACGCGACTAGCCTTCTTCTCGCCAACTTATAACTACTCACTCCGCCCGTTTGGACGCTACTTACAACTTACTACTTATTATTTAACTGTCTGAGTTCTTAACTCGCTACTGTACTTATTGAAGTGTAATTCGGGCTTTACTCTAATTTGAAGCTTAAATATCTGCATAAAAATGTTTGAAATTTGAAGAATTTTTACAATGGTAACATATTTTAAGCAATGACAGTGAATGTTGCGTTTGTTGCTCTGTGGTTGCTTGCTTCATTTGTTTGTTGGGATTTGTGTTTAAAAATGTAGTGTTTCTATACTCTTTACAGTTGTTAACTGCTGTCGAAGCATTTTACCACAAAGCATATTGTATCCGCCCCGCCATTTTGTTGCGTTTTGTATTGCTCTCCGTGAGAAAGATATTTATTTTAGGAAACTGCATTAAATGAAGTTAAATAAAAAAAATACACTGGAAAAATGTTTTACATATATTTAGCCACGTTTATACAAGTAAACACCGGCAAGGGCTAGGTTCCATACATTGTGAAACAACTCCTTTTAGTAGTTACAGTGACTCACAACATTTTAAGGCATGCTTAATTCGGCACGTGTAACATTTTGGTAAGCTATTGTTAAATTGTATGTCAGTGTGTCATACCTATCTGAGTTTGATCTATCGAAGTCAGCAGTCATTTATTTATCATCATCATCATCATCATCATTATCATCATCATCATCATCATCATCATCATCATCACCACTCACCAG
Source organism: Epirrita christyi (assembly GCA_951392215.1). Lineage (NCBI taxonomy): Eukaryota > Metazoa > Arthropoda > Insecta > Lepidoptera > Geometridae > Epirrita > Epirrita christyi. The sequence continues at coordinate 9,879,322 of OX595855.1, read as the reverse complement.
CCTGTTTACGTTCACTGCTGGACGAGGCCACCCCCATAAAATACAATGAGGGGAATAACCATGGCAGGCGGATGGATCGCAGTTCGGTGTTGAGTACTCAAGTGGATGCTACTGCGCATCGCCAGGAGTAATCGCTTAGTCGACTTATATGACATCCACGGGAGTAGATGGAGGAGTCTATTCTTAGGCCGCACATATTGGGTCATTTATTGAAATGAAGTAAATTATTGCTGTGGTTTCCTTAGAATAGAACCCTCTGTCTCCTCCCATGGAATTATCATTAAAGCTGATTAAAGGTGTACCAGAGGCGGCTCAGAATAATTCATAGTGGCAAGCAGTGGATTTCTGATCAATGTATTATCTTCTACAATGATGATAATGTTATTTTAGGACCGTTTGAGTAGGTAGTATTTAGTAGTAGCTTAACCTTCCGCGCGTCATATGTGCAACGTTTGCACATAAAGCTTAGATCTCAACTTGCCGATGCTCGGCGCATAAGTAGAGCTTCGACCGTCCAGCTTAGCTGACCCGCGCGGCACACTGACGCTCATATAATATAGAGCTCTAACCGCGATTGCGCTGCTTTTGACTCACGGCTTTACTTATTTGCTCTACTTTTTTTTATTTATTTTGCTTTTTCCTTATCGCCTGAGAAAATTTGGAAAAAAATCGTGTCATCTCAAGTCAATCAAACCCTGTGTCAAGACCTACACAACCAAAGTGCTTAGTGTCCTGTGCAAAGTGCTTAGTGTGGTGCGAATTTTTGAATTCATCGAGTGAGTAAGCGTCAGTAAAATTGCCGTTTATGACACGATTTTCAAATTTCTATATTTACATCTGAAACTCATTGATGACTCATACTCATACTCATTTACCGTAGGAGCTTTACAGCACACTTGGTTATGTCAAATTTACACAGTAGGAACAATAAATAATAAACGAAACAAATACAGAAATATAGCCATCCAAAAACAGACAAGCATAGGGATACACAAAAAACTAAAAACTAAAAATACAAGTTATTACTTAAAGCTGCTGTATAGGCATTGTCAGATTTTCATTTGAAAACTTGGTACCTAACTACCTACTAGTCTCTAGTCATTATTCTAAGGTACTAGTACTACCTAGTATGTCATGTCAAGAAATAGAACAAAAAACATAATAATAATAATAATAATAAAATTCTAATACCTATGATATTAATAAAAGTACCTTCTCTAGTAAATCTCCTGAAAAACTGTGATTTGCGTCTTTTTTGATGATAATATTTAGTCACTCGGTGACATAAAAAATCACCCACCTGTGCGTCAAAAGTAACATTTACCATCAAAACTTTACGTTACAATTATCGTGAATAAAAATTGCCTTTGACAGCTGTGTAAAATTACAAACATCACGTTTTCTGTCTAAAAATAGCGATCACCACTCTATTGTTTCATCTATCATAACATTCAACACGAAGGTCACATAGACAAAAGTATTTGTTTTAAATCTAGCCTGTGAGAATGAACAAGGGCGCATTTGGGTATAAAGCGGGTTGACGAACTCTACCGGCGTCGACACCGGCGTAAACAGAAACGCAGTCTTATCAGAAAGAGAGCCGTCGTTGCTGAATTGTGAACTATCGTTAAAACCATAATTAGGAGCTGGTTTCTTTCTGTTGGCATTTTTAATCATGAACTATAGAAATAGTTGTTATAGGAACAAACAGACGCATTATTGTATTGCCCGCTTAACAAAAAAGGTAATTAAGCAAAACAGCGCCCTCCAATCCCATGACGGATCTCTCGCTGAACAGACTGTACTAATTTTTCATCGTTGACGCGAAACTAAATTTCTAAATCACAAAATAACTCATCATTTCATTAGAGTAAAAGTCCGTAGATGTTACCTCCATAGAATGCCACGACGAATGCTCTTGAGCCGCCTCCATCCATCGGCTTCCTGCAACCGTTGTATGTTCAATGGGGATTTCCTACATTGCTTCGTCCTGTTCGTGGTTGGCAATAGGGAATCTTTATTGCCCAACAGTTGGGTGGTTTTTTTTGGTGGACCTGTAATTGCTACTTCAGATATGCTAATTCTGTGAGCTATGTCGGTCAACTTGATTTTTGTACAAAATTTCTAATCGGTTTTATGAAAATCTGTATTAGTTATTAAGTACTAACCCTTATGAGCTTACTAACACTGTGGCTAACGTATTGTGAATAAAAAACTTTTTATTATTATTATTATATGAATGACAAGATATTCTATTGGAGATACTCATTGAAAAGATAAAATAGAGTTTATAGCGCTTTATTTTGGCCTTCATTATGTGTTTTAAATTGTATTGTAAAAACCTGTTTTCATTATAACTGAGAGAGAACTGTTTCCTGGGCCAAATCTTACGCTTTTCCAGGAGAAAGGATCTCAAATTTATCTGTGTACATATTTAGTCAAAATAAATGATTTACTACCTATTGTTATGTTTTCAACAAGGTGCGTATATTGGTAAACAATACAATTCAAATACAAATGTTTTTATTGCGTTTCCAAAAGATACATTATTAAAACTAATGATTAAACCTCCTTTTAAGTAAGAAATTACTTGTCATAGGAGATTTCGCTCTTGCTTAGGTCTATTTTACAGTATTTAAGGTTATTATTAATTAATTATTATTAATAATTATTATTAATAATAATTATTAATAATTGAATTATTCACATTTGAAAACAAAATAGGTAGATATTAGGGTGAGCTTTACACTGGGTGTAAAGTGTATCTTTAGTGAGTACCACTGAGAACACCAGTCTCGTAAGAGCTGGGCATCAGATGGAACACAAGCCGTTAAACAGGCGCTGGTAATCGACTTTCTGTGTGAATGTGGCCACGGTCTAGGACTGTTTGGATTCTAGTCGAAAGTTATGGTACCTAGTCTCTTTATAATAGCTGTTTAGTATCTGACATCCGTACATGAAGTCATTATTAATCTTCATATTGAATATGACATTTGTGTACGTACTTATATTATCTATATAGAACCACGTTAACACAAAGGCTCTTATAAGAGCCATAATACTACACATTACCATTGACAACCTCTGTGGCAGGTTCGCCTGCTACGTAGGAGGTAGCGGGTTCAATCCACGCCTCTGAACGAATTTGTATGATCTGCAGATAATTGTTCAGGGTGTTCTGGTTATTCTATGTATAATAAAAAATATCTGTCTATGTAATGTATTGTATTATGTATATCAGTTATCTAGTACCCATAACACAAGCTCTGCTTAGCTTGGTGCTAGATAATGTTGTGTGAAATGTCCAGCATTTATTATTTATTATTACCAAGGAATCATGTTCGGTCAATATGTGCTGAAGAACCGATAAAGTTGGACTAAACGCGATGCTGTGGTGTATTCGGGCTAAGAACAGACCCTTCCGTCCTCCCGTGGATGTAGTGATTACACCAGGGGATAAGCCGTAGCATCCATACATGCCCCCATAGGAGGGTTCGTCACCGAGAGTGATGAGATATAGTCAATCTGATATACTGTAAATAATCCAGAAAATAAATGAGGTAGTTTTTTATGGGGAATCAGAGTGGTTTCGAGTTCCCTACGACTCAACCAGATGGGCATAGTAGTTGTACCGAGGGTCCGGGTTGAGTCGTTGGTAACTCAGTTGTGTAGAAGGGAATCAAAAATACCCAAGGCACCAACCAGTTGAGCACAGTAGTTGTGCCATGGGTCCGGAAGGGATTTAAATATAATAATTACCCCTGACAAACATTCAAACACACAAAATGACAAACCTTGTCCTCTTAAGATAATAATAATTCAGAAAATAAATCAATTTCCCAGTATATTAAGTATTTGCAAACGAAACAACTATGACATTGGAGGCGACCTTGTCAAAATGCAGTTTCGTTTTGTCTAGACGCATATAAATGAGAGTAACTTCAGACGTAGTTACTAGCCCGTTTCTCAATGTTTATTGGAACTATAGTCGTATTCGGCGTACCTATATTGACGATTTCGGTGATATAAAAAGCATTTATTTTGACGTGGTCTGTCCAGCCTAAGAATATACCCTCCTTCTCCTTGCGTTGATGTAGTAAATGCCTACTAAAGGATTACCAGGAGATGGGAAGCAGCAGCCACCTGAGTACTTGACACTAAACTGCAACAATCCGTCTGCATTAACATGGTAATGATGACATTTGAAACTATCATGGTTATTAACATAATTATCATTAGAAACGGAATCAATAAAGCTCAAAAATCATGGTAAATATCCCTTTTTAACCGACTTCCCAAAAAAGGAGGAGGTTCTCAATTCGGTAGTATTTTTTTTTTTTTTTTTTTTATGTTTGTGAATAATATGTTTCCGATTTGGAAAATTATTTTTTTATTTGAATAGATATACTTTCAGATTGGTCCCATTTTTTTCAGAATCCAGTTTTGATGATAAAATCCATGAGGAATTGAGGGAACTCCTCAAATATTGTAGGTATACATATGGCGATTTTGATATTTTCAGCAAAAAACCAAGCAATTGCATTCAAAAAGTATCATAATCCTTTCAACACTATGGTTCTTTCATCATTTTTTTTCCTCCAAAATTATTTATTCGAATACAATGGCGGAAGTCGGTTTTTAAATGAAAAGTTATCTAGTGATAATTATGGTAATTATGGCATATTCCATCATGAATACATTGGCATTCAATGAAGGAGGCCTCGTCCAGCAGTGGGCGTAAGCAGGATGGTGATGATGATGATATTACACCATATCTTCTTGATCAGAGACCTTAATATCTTCCAACAAGGTATATAGTCTGTTGAGAAAGAGAGCCGTCGTGTCCCAATTGTTCCGAAAACATTATTTACTGCCATAATTACGTGGTTTCTTTCCATCGACATTTTGAATAATGAACTAAAGAAATAGTTACAGTTGTAATAGGATCAAAACGGAACGAACGTTGGGAAAGATATTTATTTTACTTTATTGGGGAAAACAAACAGTTAATACATTAGGATATTACTAAATAAGATAAGATATAAGATAAGATATAATAATAAGATATCATCGGAGTGTTTGACTACCATGTCTATTTGGGTCAGGCGATCTAACTAGGTCAAACTTCGACAAAGAGGTCAGCCGACGAATCCAATTCGGATGGGCAGCGTTCTGGAAATTATGCCAAAATCTTCTCGTTACCAATACAAACGAAAGTCTATAATCAATGCGTGTTATCCAGTAATGACTTATGGCACTGAGGCGTAGTCGCTAACTATTGGCTTCATACACAGCTCAAAATCGCGCAACGGGCTATGAAGAGAGCTATGCTCGGAGATTCACTACGTGATAGAATCAGAAATGAGCAGAAATGTAGAAGAAACAAGACCACTGACTTTTAAGAATTAGCAAGTTAAGTTGAAACGTTTCGCAAGTGGAGCGAAATTCAAATTATATTGTGTTTTTTTACACATTACAGCTTATCAACACTTCTTGAGATAGCAAACACTAGCTTTGCGGGAATCAGGAGACCTAACACACATGTTGTAATTGAAAGCATCCCATAAATATCATTAGTTCAGCTACGAATGTCAATGAACCAAAATAACACTATACAAATCATTCATTGACATTCATAGCTAAACTAATATTTATAAGTTACTATTAATTAAAACATGAATTAGAATTTCGCGCCACTTGCAAAACGTTTCACCTTAAGTGGCAATCATCATACATTTGCTGTTAGGCGTGGATGTTTGCTGCCTATCCCCTGGTGTAATCTTAATATAACATAACACCCAACAATCACATACGTCCTTATCCCACACTAGGATTCCCTGTGTCGTCGGTATCAGAAACTACGAGTACCTATTGGGGAATAAAGATTCTCGAGTGGCGACCACAAACCGGACGACGCGGTAGAGGAAGGCCCTCCACTCGATGAACTCAAGACATTATAACCGTTGCACACTGAGAAAAATGTAAAGTCGAATGTTTCGTAATGAGGGCTGATTTATCCGTAATGAAGGCGAAAAAACGACCACGAGTCAAGTGAACGAAAACGCCTTCCTAGGTTGGAGGCGTTTTACGCCTTAAGCGTAAGGCGCAATAAACAAGCAGCAATACCATGATTATGACTCTCTAATGTGTGTTTTAGACGTAATTATTGACAGATTAGCCTTAATTAAAAAGCTATAAACGTGGTAAGTCAGATAGAACCGACGGACTGACGATGAAATTTAACTTCCGGTAAGGCGATATAAAAGGTAAAGAAGGTGCTCGGGTAACATACATAAAACTTTCCTAGGGTAATATCCGACGTAGCATATGTCATAATTGACTTCTAGTAAGGCGTTTTACGTCTTTTCTTACAGTGGTATAACGTTTATTTACTGCTTCCTAAGTCGTAATTGACTTCTAATAAGACGTTTTACGTCTGTCCTTACTGTGGTTTACTATAAGATAAGATAAATACTATTAACCTGACCATAAAGCGTTTTGAACAATTTCTAAGTCTTCATTAACTTCTAATAAGGCGTTTTACGTCTTTCCTTACTGTGATTTAACCTATCCACTAAGCGTTTTGAATGTTTCTTAAGTCGCAATCGACTTCTAGAAGGGCGTCTTATGTCTTACCTTACTGTAGTTTAACCTGTTCTCTAAGCGTTTTGAACGTTTCCTAAGTCGTAATCGACTTCTAGTAAGGCGTCTTAAGTCTTTTCTTACTGGGGTTTAACCTGTCTACTAAGCGCTTTTGATGTTTTCTTAAGTCGTAATTCACTTCTAGTAAGACGTCTTACGTCTTTTCTTACTGGGGTTTAACCTGTCCACTAAGCGCTTTTGATGTTTTCCTAAGTCGTAATTCACTTCTAGTAAGGCGTTTTACGTCTTTAATTACTGTGGGTTTAACCTGTCCATTAAGCGTTTTCAACGTTTACTTAGTCGTATTTACCTTTCAGTAAGTTGTTTTAGAATGTTCCATACCGTTAGGTAAACCGTATCGTAAGGTAATTTATGCTTTCTTTACGAGCAGAAACGTTTTATGAAGACCGGAAAAAAAGCCTAACGGCTGGTAACGCTTTTCCCTAAGGGCATGATTGACTTGCTTTACTATAATTTAGTTCATATTAAAGGCATTGGGCCGCTTAAGGTGTGCGTTCACTCTTAAGGTGGAACGTCTAACTAGTGGCGCGAAATTCAAATTTTTGTGTGTTTTTTGCTTATAACAGCTCATCAACACATTTTTAGATAGTAAAAACTGATGTTGCGACAACTAAAAGATCTATCACACATTTTTTTATTGACAGTATCACATAAATATCATTAGATTAGCTATTATGGTCGCAGAACCAAAAAAACTCTGTAAAAATTTATTGATGATCTATTTAGTTAAACTAATGATACTTGTGTGATACTATCAATTAAAACATGTGTGACAGATCTTCTAGTTGTCGCAAGATCAGTTTTTGCCATCTTATAAAGTGTTGATGAGCTGTTATAAGCAAAAAACACAGAAATATTTGAATTTCGCGCCACTAACGCGACGTTCCACCTTAAGTAGCGCGGGCCAATATCCTTCACATGAACTTCATGATAGTAGATCAGCCAACCATGCCTTCAGTGAACAGCGTAGCCTGCTGCTCTCAGAAAGCTGTTCTCCCAGTCTTTGTAAGCTTCTGCAATCAATAGAACAAACACTTATAAAGCACTTCAATGATAACTGTTACAGGATACTAAAGAAACATACTATATAGGTATACTGTACTATAATAAGTACACCTAACTATCGGCTGCTTTATCGTATAGAAATGATAGTGGCATTGCAATAAAACCATTCTATAAAATTAATAAAATGTGTATTATCAAATCAATTTTGATATTTACATTATAGAAAACAAGATAAAAAAGATACATTACAAATTTACAACAGTTTATATTGTAAGTAATAGGTTACATTTAAGAATACACGCACACGTTAGTGTTTAAGCAAAACATGTGATTCAATTATTTACAAGACGACAGTACCTATGCTTATCTAATATTACATTTTACAATAAAACTTTAAACTAACTTAAACTGTCGTAAATATTTAATTAATAACTAAATTAAAATCGTTAGTAACAGGGTTGTATCTTAGTGGAGGTGCAGAGCTTGACCTCCGCGAAGGTTTAACGGAGGCAGAGATTGAATAATTAAGATGCTAAATGAATAGCTGTAATAGCAAGTTAATCAGACGTCCGTTAAGATACAACGTTACGCTTGAGGAGCGAAATTCAAATTTATTGTGTTTTTTGCTAATCACAGCTCATCAACACATCTTGAGACAGCGTGGCCTGATTTGGCGGAAACTAGGAAGCTAAAAACACGCATGATTTTATTGAAATATGATTAGTTTAGCTGCGAATGTCATTCAATGATTTTTACAATGATATTTTTGTTCATTCGTAGCTAAACCAAATATATTTATGAGACCCTTTTAATCAAAACATGCATGTTAGGTCTCGTAGTTTCCGCAAAATCAGGTTTTGCTATCTCAAGATATGTTGACGAGCTATGATTAGCAAAAAACAATAACATTTTAATTACGCGCTTCAATACAAGCGAAACGTTCCACCTGAATCCTCCGCTTAAAAACTTGTGGAGGCGGATGCAGAGGCAGAGGTTCTTATCGTATAGGTACGAATACCAGCAATATTAATAAGAGGTTATGATTAATAATAGATAGCTTATTGCTAATAATAGATAGCTTTGGCGCATAGACTAGTATAGTTCCCAAACATCATCACCGATGGGAACATGATAGCCTGCAATAAGTCCGAAATACCTGATAAGAATTTGCATTTCAGTTACAGATGTTTTTAGCTTTATAGCTCCTGGGTTATTAACTAACAGAAGGCAGGATGATGGTTTGGATCCTGAATCTGGGCCATAATTAAAATAAAGTAAACTCTCTTTCAGTGTTTTGAGGGGCGGAAGCGACCTAGAAGTATAATAGTTTATAACAAACGTCATGACATAGCGAGCTACACCTTCTAAAAGATCGTGCATAATATCCATAGCCACATTATCAAAAGGATCAAAACCCTCAAGTTCCATCCAACAACACCGCTCTATTATCCGTTGATCGAGGTATCGTCGGATTACTATACAGGGTGTTTTTTTTTAATGGGACAGTATGGGGATATCCGAATCCATAAGAGATACGGGAAAACTGTCTTTGGAACCATTTGCTCATTTTGTATAAAAATGATTTTGGCATAGTTATTTTTTTGGTCAAGCGTGAGTTCTCCATAAAAATGAGTAGTTTTGATCAAAAATTATTTTTATGCGTATCGGCTCAGTTTCATGTAAGGATTGTTTCATTGTATCGGAAGAAAAAAATCTGAGCAGCAGAAGTTAGTAAAATTTTATAAAATGTTTTCTCATACAAATTGTAAGTAATCTGGTACCTACGTTAATAAAACTATCGCAATAAATGTTCAAAATGGCCTCCCTCTTGCTGTTTCCAGGTACGGGCACGTTTCAGAACATCTCTAGTGGCATTAGACAAAGATGTGTGGTGTATGTTGTTCTACTGCTCTGATGGTCTCGTGAAATGAGAAAAATCAGAGCTGTAGAACTTAGTCAAACTTTAATAAGAAAATCTTTATCTAAGGCCACAAGAGGTATTCTGAAACGTACCCGTACCTGGAAACAGCAAGAGGGAGGCCATTTTGAAAATTTATTGCGATAGTTTTAATAACGTAGGTACCAGATTACTTACAATTTGTAAGAGAAAACATTTTATAAAATTTGACTAACTTCTGCTGCTCAGATTTTTTTCTTCCGATACAATGAAACAATCCTTACATGAAACTGAGCCGATACGCATAAAAAAAATTTTTGATCAAAGCTACTCATTTTTATGGAGAACTCACGCTTGACCAAAAAAATAACTATGCCAAAATCATTTTCATACAAAATGAGCAAATGGTTCCAAAGACAGTTTTCCGTATCTCTTATGGATTCGGATATCCCCATACTGTTCCATTTAAAAAAAACACCCTGTATAATGAGGCAATAAACTGTGTAGTATTTTGAACAAGCTTATTAGCAGTATCCGTGCAGGGTATTTCCTCCTTTTCTAAATCTGAAGGAGTATCTAAAGTAACATCATCTTGAAGATAATTATTTGCAGTAGCCTCAGCCGCATTATTACAAGATATAATTTCCCCTAAATCCTCTAAAATTGAAGGAGCATCTACAATATGTTTTGATTTTAGATGACGCCTAAAAGCGTCTACAGAAGTGAATTGCTTGAAACATTCTCGTTCGCCACACCTATAACACCTAGAGTTTTCCAAATAGTGTGTACAGTGTTTTCGTATATGAGTTATGAGATCTTTAACATTGGGAAACAGTGTCTTACACGAGTTACAGGTTAACATCTTTCTTTTAGTCCTAGGTCAACTAGGAATGTTTTGACTGACTGGGAGATACGATCATATCGCGTTTCGACGTTATAAAACCCTTTTTGAATAAAAAGCCAAATATCATAGGCTAGTATGGGGTACTCTGCAGCAGTGGCTTGGAATATTTTGAAAGCTTCGTCAACGGCAGCAACGAGACTCGGTAGTTCATAATACGTATGTTCTACAACAACATAACATTTCTCGATGGACGTGGCGGACTCACCGATATACACCACAACTGGTTGGAATGTCATCTTCCATACTCTTAGCGTTTCTCTATGATCTGCTAAACGTGACTCTAGGTTGGCACCAGAAGCGACTCTCAGAATAAAATTATCTCGTATGACCGCCTTGGATGTTTTTTTCAAGCCTTTTCCCTTTAAAGGTGTTATATTAATCAGTAGAGGCAACAGAAGCAGGGACACATCCAGTTTGGAATTTTCTGAATCTTCTGAAACAATGCACACAAATATTTATATGCTGGCTAAAAAAACAAACTACATTATTTGGTTGTTATGAGAATTAATCTACAAATATTAAAACCACAGAGAAGCCACAGGGAACCGAAACACAAGGCTTAGCTAGTTCGCCGGGAACCTTTGGATTCAAAAACATGTTCATATTTTTATGTTAAATTAATAAATAGTGTAGGTATTGTATTGTAAAACCATAAATACTCAAATAAAGAAGCAGTTAAACAGAAGATCTTAATTTTTATGATAGAAATTCTAGTCTGAGTATTGGTAATAACCCTGTTTACGGAAGTGAAGCAAAATAAAAGCTTTTAAGGGTATGTAAGGTGTAAAACTAACCAATGGAGGCGGTGAGTAGCCAATTTCAGAAATTGGTTTTTTGTTGAGGCCTGCAATGTCTTTCCTTTGTCAATAATATTGCCACAGATGTTTTGAATACAATTACGCAATATATCTGCGCCCGTAGCTGGATAAAGTCGATCAAAGTCTGCTAGAAGAAGTTTGTAACCGTTGGGCCCTTTGAGTATCTGATACTCATTCAAATAATCTTGAAGAGTGCCCTTTTCGCTATATAGTTTTTGAAGACGCGCCTTTGCCGTTATCGCCCAAAACTTTGCAATCTCATTCCACGGTGTCGCTCCTTCAATGGCTACCGTAATCGCTAAAGAAGCCTCCTCAACCAGATTGCTCTCAACTGAAATAAAATGTATTTTTTAGGAAAGAGTGATCGCAAAACTCAAGTTAATGCATTCTATTATGGTAATAGAATGTTAGTTAGTAGTAGAGCTTTTTTGTGAAAGAGTTCGTCCGGCGAAGTACTACCACCATACCTATTTCTGCAGCAAAGCAGTAATGTGAGCATTGCTGTGTTCCGGTTTGAAGGGTATGGGTGCCGGTGAAATTACAGGCACACGAGACTTTTCATCTTTATGTCTCAGGGTGGCGGGCGCAGTGCAATTCCGCGTAGGGAACGTCCTACGTGGATGTGATCTATGTGGTAATGCATTGTTATAGGCAGAGGTTACCGCTTTACATCAGGTGGGCCATCTGATTGTTCCGTCATTCAAATAACATTTAAAAAATAAAAATAAAAAAATTGTACGAGTATGCATCGCGTTTATCTAATAAAACTTACTTTCGTCAATAATAGACAGGTCTATTGTAGGACATGTCGGCCTGGCAAGTTCTATATCAGAGAGGTCGCTTGAATCGCTGGTAGCGCGTCGTTTCCGGAAGGGCGTTGTCACTTGTCGCTTAATAAGGTTCTTCCTCTTCCTCAGATATGTATTGTATAATATACCAGAGGCATTTCTTTTCGCTTGAAAGGGGCCTCCCTGCAAAATCCAAATAGAACATTAAGTTAGGGCCGCCTGCAGTTTGAGGACTATTTTGATAAAATTATGGTGCACATTTCAAACCTAGACTTAGTTATATCTAATTTATAATTTTAAACACCTCAAATTAATTGAAAATTAATAACTTTAATACACTAGTAGTTTTAAGGTCTAGAATCTAGACCTTATATACAAATCTAGACTCTAGATCATTCAACGTCGTCCTGGGTAAGTCAAGAAAGGATGAGTAAATGGGTGGGGTGTTCGACAACGAACCAAGCATACTCAATGAACCACCAAAGGTATTAGCTAGATGTGATGTGGCCGAAGTACCTATAATATAGTAAAGAAAAAAAACCAACCCCATCATTCACCGCTTGATTGTCAGTCTTCCACATAGACAGGTTAGCTTCAAACTTAACTCTCTCACCAATTATTGGGATTAAGCATGCTACATCATTTTCTTTCAGTAGCCCCAAAGCGACAGCATCAATTTTAGCATCTAAGTGATAAGAGAAGCAAAGTAAATACAATGCACACACAGCACATAATGCAGTTAGTTTAGTTATGGTAAGTAAGTGCCATACCGCAGCATGCTACAAAAAATAAAGTACCTACTTAGATAAGTGTACCTAACACCAACAAAAGGTTAACTCCGCATCCAAAAACGTTTTTGGTTCCTGCAATACAACAAAGATCTAGGTAGGTACTTTACTTACTATTCAATCACACACAATTAGGTTCAAAAACATCAGGGAACATCTGAGTTTGATACTTACCTCGAAATTTTTCAATCAAGGGCGTGCAGCCCCATTTTGTAAGCAAATCAATTGTATACTGGTCTGCCATGTTCGAAGCACGACGAAGATCTTTGGAAGTTGCTGGAAGGCATCTGTTGGTTGAGCGATTTGTTTAACAGACAGTGTACCTAGTAGGTATCTAGGTACTCCTACAGTCGGTGCACCTGTCCCGCCCGTTCATCACGCCAGCGACCGGTACGGCATAGTGCCCGCTTCACGAGGCGCGCGCGCGTTACCCGATTGACAGCGGGACGGGGGCGCCCCGGTCGGCTCCGGCTAGGACACCCTGCTCTAAGGCTTAATTATGTAGCTGTAGGTACACTAGGTACTAATGAGGATGAGGTTATAGTGTAGGTACTGACGGACAATAGGTTAGGTATTATCCGCCAGTATTACTTGCCGTTCAAAGTGGTGCTTTTTGCGAGGCCTATTCCAGCAGTGGTCGTCCACAGGCTGATTGATGAGGATAATGTCTTCTTGCTATACTTAGTAACTACTTATTCACTTCTACATAGTGCATGATGAAACAACGCTTCGCTTACCCAAACTCGACTTCGGTATTCCAAGGCACAGAACACATATACTCCTAGGTTCCAAGGTCTGTTAGCTTGTAGTTCAACAACAACAGTGACACAGCAGCGGCCCAGCGTTCAGAAAATGAGTGATTTCAATAAAAAAGTCCCTTAATTTAAAATCCGTTAACTATGAAAACACCAAAACGAAATCCAACTGCATCCAAATTCCAAACCAAACTGTCGAAGTGTCGAATCGAACCGCGACGCGAAGCCGCGAACGAAACAAGTCGTGACGTGCTCGCGGGCAGTGCTGCCAACTCGACTACTATAGAATTTCACTGCATACGTAAGTCATTATATGACGTTATTTCACCGTTTGATTAGTCGTAACTTGAGCATATTTCGCCTTATGATAAGGCAAATATTTCGAAATTTACGGTTATACTGGCCAAATATGTACGTCGTTATTAGACTTTGTAAAAGTTTGATTAAATAGTAACTCAAGTATCATTCGCCTTAACATAAGGTGAATATTGCCATATCTACGGTTTCATTCACTGCATACGTAAGTCGCTATATGACGTTATTTCACCGTTTGATTAGTCGTAACGTGAGCATATTTCGCCTTATGATAAGACAAATATTACGAAATTTACGGTTATACTGGCCAAATATGTACGTCGTTATTAGACTTTGTAAAAGTTTGATTAAATAGTAACTCAAGTATCATTCGCCTTATCATAAGGTGAATATTGCTATATCTACGGTTTCATTTACCGAATATGTTAGTCGTTATATGACGTACTGTTTCCGTTCAATTAGTCGTAACTTAAGCATATTTTGCCTCATGTTACGGCAAATACTGACATATTTTTGGTTATATTAGCCAAATATGTACGTCGTTCTATGACGTAATGTTACCGTTCAAGAAGTCGTAACTTGAGTATGTTTCGCCTTATGATAAGGTGAATATTGCTATATGTACGGTAATATGTGCCGTATATGTACGTCGCTATATAACCTAATGTTACCATTTGATTCGTCGTAACTTGAGCATATTTCGCCTTATGATAAGGCAAATATTACCAAACTTACGGTTATATTGGCCAAATATGTACGTCGTTATTAGACTTTGTAAAAGTTTGATTAAATAGTAACTCAAGTATCATTCGCCTTATCATAAGGTGAATATTGCTATATCTACGGTTTCATTCACCGAATATGTTAGTCGTTATATGACGTACTGTTTCCGTTCAATTAGTCGTAACTTAAGCATATTTTGCCTCATAATAAGGCAAATACTGACAAATTTTTGGTTATATTAGCCAAATATGTACGTCGTTATATGACGTAATGTTACCGTTCAAGAAGTCGTCACTTGAGTATGTTTCGCCTTATGATAAGGTGAATATTGCTAAATGTACGGTAATATGTGCCGTATATGTACGTCGCTATATAACCTAATGTTACCATTTGATTCGTCGTAACTTGAGCATATTTCGCCTTATGATAGGGCAAATATGGCCACATTATACGTTTATATTGCCGAATACATAACGTCGCTGAAAGACTTTATGTTTACGTTCAAATTGTTGTGACTGGAGTATATTCCGCCTTATTGTAAGGTGAATAGTGCCATGCTAAAGATTATTTATGCCGCTTTCGAAAGTTTGTTTAAGACTTATGTTTACGTTTGTTTAATGTTTATTAAAGTATATTTCACCTTAATTTAAGTTAAATATCGCCTTATTTACGTTGATATTCACCGCATATTCGACGTCGTAAATTTAGGGCGTTTTTTATAAACCATTACTGCTGTATTAACAGTTTAAAGTTGAATTCCAAGACTACCTTACGGTAAGTAATTTTTGACGGTTCGTGTTTATCATAAAAGACGTACCATTTTAACGAATACGCCTAGCTAAGCCAAAATTACCGTAAGCGTGACAAAATCGCTTCGCGTCATTACAATTTAGCCGTCGGAGGCGGAATTCGCCTTAGGCCAGAAATCGATTTTTCTCAGTGCAGGAAGTCGGTGAATGGAGATGGCTCAAGACAGTTCGTCGTGGCATTCTAAGGGAGAGGCCTAGGTCCAGCAGTGGCCTTCTATAAATAATAAATAAATAAATGCTGGACATTTCACACACCATTATCCAGCCCCAAGCTAAGCAGAGCTTGTGTTATGGCAACTAGATAACTGATATACTTAATACATTACATTAGATAGATAGATATTTTTTATTACACATAGAAAATACCCAGAACACCCTGAACAAATACCTGCAGATTGTACAAATATTTGTTCCGTGGCGGGAATCGAACCCGCAACCTCCTGCGACGCAGGCGAACCTTCGCCCGCCGCGTCACAGAGGTCGTCAACCTATATAGGCCTATAGGCTGATGATGATGACAATAAATAGGAGCGTTCACCCTTACGCTGCAATCGCATCACACACACACACATAATAAGGCTCTATTGGATTTTGTTTATGCAAATGGCTTCCCTTCGTACAAACACTAAGCAATATTGCTAATTAGAAGGTTCAAAGTGCCTCAAAGCGTACATAATCCTTTCACTATACCCTACTATGCTGTCTTTATCAGCTGGTAAAAGTTGTACTGGGGTGAGATTTTTTAACCGACTTCCCAAAAAAGGAGGAGGTTCTCAATTCGCTTGTTTTTTTTTTTTTTTTGTATTGTTGTTACCGCATATCTCCGGCGTTTATGAACCGATTTGGAAAATTCTTTTTGATAACTTTTCATTTAAAAAACCGACTTCCGCCATTGTATTCGACTAAATATTTGGATGAAAAAAAATGATGAAAGAACCATAGTGGTGAAAGGATTATGATACTTTTTGAATGCAAATGCTTGTTTGTTGCTGAAAATATCAAAATCGCCATATGTATGCCTACAATATTTGAGGAGTTCCCTCAATTCCTCATGGATTCCATCATCAGAACTGGGTTTTGAAAAAAATGGGACCAATCTGGAAGTATATCTAATCAAATAAAAAAAGGAATTTTCCAAATCGCTTCATAAACGCCGGAGATATGCGGTAACAAACAATAAAAAAAAAAAAAAAAAATACGACCGAATTGAGAACCTCCTCCTTTTTTGGGAAGTCGGTTAAAAATATGTTTTGACGTATGATATTTTACATCAGATAGAACAAGACAAAACATATTTTAACTAAAATAGGCTTAAAAAATTATTATGAATAAGGCCCTTAGTCTCTACGACCAGTGGTTTAGGCTGTGCGTTGTCTTTAGGTCAGTGAGTCAGTCAGGACTTTGCTTTTTATATAATAGATATATTATATTATTATATATACACACTTATTAAGCTCCCATTAACAAAGAGCTGTCTGAAAATTTCAAAATTCCCTATAAGAAAGAGGGAGGCCGGTGTCCACGGTTTTAGACGGCGATCCGTTTCACCTCCACCCAACACCACCCCCTATCGATTGAGCGCCCCACTTCTCAAACCCCCTTTTTAAAACGAAGAGACAAAGGGTGGTGCAGTGACGAAAACGATGAGATTGGGGTGTCTTACATAATATAAGGTGTTTTTTGGATTCAATAATGTAGGGAGTTAATAATATTAATGTAGATAATAAGGGCCTTATTCATAATTCTTTAAACCTATTTTAGTTAAAATAGCTTTTGTCTTCTTCTCTCTGATGTAAAATATCATGTGTCAAAACAAGACACAACAATTTTGTTAAATAAAATAGGTTTAAAAAATGATTATGAATAAGGGGGTATAGTCTTGTAAAATTTACGTACACCCCGGCTATTTCTAATAACCTTACAGATCTCTCTGCATCCAAAGGTTGTATGGAAGAAGTTGCTTCTATGCGATAAGACCGCCTATTGTACTTTTAATTATCATGTTAAGTTTTTTATTTTTTATTTTCTTAAAGTTTACAATAAAGTATTTTCTATTCTATTCTATTCTATTCTAAAAAAGGGTAAACATCCAACAATCTCATACCTACATAGTCCTGATCCCACACTAGGATTCATTTTATTGTGGGTATCATGAACTACGAGTACCATGGTACCACAACACACAGACTCTGAACAAATATTTGCAGATCATGCAAACATTTTTGTTCTGTAGCGGGAATCAAACCAGCACACTGGACATTGTCTTCCGACTCTTATTCGACTGGCTGATGATCATCATCAAGCCTGTAGAAGACCACTGCACATAGTCTTCGCACCCTAGAATGCCGCTACAAACAGTCTTGAGCCGCCTCCATCCACCGGATGATGATGTAACATTATTGTTTTAATAAATGATAAACGCGTAAAATGTAAATCCTTTATTAGCTGTAAAAAGTGTATTAATGTATTAGTCATGTATTAGTTTAAGGCGTAGTACTTAAGAGCTGTATCATTTTTAACCGACTTCCCAAAAAAGGAGGAGGTTCTCAAATCGGTTGTATTTTTTTTTGTATGTTTGTTACCTCATATCTCCTGTGTTTATGAACCGATCTGGAATATTCTTTTTTTATTTGAATAAATATACTTCCAGATTGGTCCCATTTTGTTCAAAATCCAGTTCTGATGATGGAATCCATGAGGAATTGAGGGAACTCCTCAAATATTGTAGACATACATATGGCGATTTTGACATTTTCAGCAACAAACCAAGCATTTGCATTCAAAAAGTATCATAATCCTTTCACCACTATGGTTCTTACATCATTTTTTTTCATCCAAATACACTCGAGAGCAATGAATCCGGGTCACTTAAAGAATGTTAAAAATCTCGGAAACTAAAAATGATAGATTAATGCAATAAATTGTATTTAATAGACAATGTAATACTCCTTAAATGAAGGTAAAAAAAATATGAGTCACCATACATTTTATTAACACAAAATTACATAAAGAAAAAAACTGCTGATCTCTCCTTAAAACAAAAATAGGAAACATGAAATTTTTGAACTTTATTACGATTTTCTTGAATTTTAATACTTCGTATTGCCTCCTCGTGCTTCCATTACTGCGTTTACGCAGAAAAAAAACAACAAAAAAACAGAAATCAAACAATGATAAATGACAGATTACAAACAAAAGCAAAACCAAATGCTGTAATTTCGTAGTTCCATGTTCGAAAGTGGCCCTTTTTCAAATTTGATTTTTTTATGATATAACATTACAATAACTAAGAAGTTTTAATACCTTCATTTAAGGAGTATTACATTGTCTATTAAATACAATTTATTGCATTAACCTAGCATTTTTAGTTTCCGAGATTTTTAGGATTCTTTAAGTGACCCGGATTCATTGCTCTCGAGTGTATTTGGTCGAATACAAATGGCGGAAGTCGGTTTTTTAAATGAAAAGTTATTAAACTTTTGCGATGAGAACACATTTATTTATATTGTCAATAATAAGGTAACACGCGATAAATACCCGCGACAATATAAATAAATATGTTTCCATATCATCTCTGCTGCGCATACGCATTATGTCCAGCAGTGGACTTCTACAGTCTGTTGATGATGATGATGATATATCTACATAAATATAGGTACTGTTTCAACTTCTCAATACACCGTACAAACGTATATAACATAGCGTATCATACTGAGTATGTGATTCCTACAATTAAGTAAAAAGCCGTCGTCTCAGACGCGAATCGAACAAAATCAATACAATAGCTAAAACATAGTAGGTAAGTGCCGAGAACGGTGAAGCAACAGTTATAGACCAGCGCTGGTGAAACTAGATCTTACGACAGTTATGCTAGAATCAGTTTTTGGAGAAATATTTGTTAAATTATCTCTGAGGTGTCTAGAGATTGATTGAGACTAGATGACGGTAGGTACTTGTTAAATGAGATTTTTTATCAGTTTTTTGAGAAATAGGTAAATAGCCTACCTAACTTACCTGCTTAATAAATGAACAGTAAGGTGTGTAGAGATAATGATTGAGACTAGATTACGATACTAGTAAAATTAGATTTTTTATCAGTTTTTTTGAGAAATAGCTAAACAAGTGTATTTGATATATGAGCACTAGAGATAATGATTGAGATTAGATGACGGTACCAGAAAACAATATTTTTTTTACATTTTATAGGATCAGTTTTTGAGAAATAGGTAATTAATTAATAAGTGAGCATTATGGTAACTAGAGGTAGTGATAGAGACTCGAGACTAGTAATACTAGATTTTGTCACAATTTAGTCAGAATCAGTTTTATGAAATACTTGTATAATTTACTAGCACTGAGAAGGTGCAATGATAGCAATGTAGGCAATGTCTGCGTAAATAACCTGAGTTATGCCGATGATATGGTGCTTCTCAGCCCATCGATTAAAGGGTTACCGAAAACTGCTTTTGACCTGTGAGCAATATGCTATTGCCCACGGGCTAAAATACAACGTTGCCAAAACTGAAATGATGGTGTTCAGGTCGGGGTGAGGTCCGGATAGAGTGTCTGAGGTGAGTTTAAATGGCTTAACCATCAAAGTGGTTCAGCAGTTCAAATACTTGGGCCACTGGATAACAGAGAAATTGCGAGATGACGTAGACATAGAACGGGAGAGGAGAGCCCTCGCCGTAAGGGGTAACATGCTCGCTCGCCGTTTCGCTAACTGCAACTCAGAGGTTAAAATACGCTTTTTAAAGCCTACTGTCTAGGTATGTATACTTGTCAGCTTTGGTCTAACCATACTAGGAAATCCGTCAACACCATAAGGGTCCAGTATAATAATGCATACCGGGCGCTTATGAGGTTGCCGAGATACTGCAGCGCATCGATCATGTTTTCTGAGGCGGGGGTTCCTGACTTCTTTGCCATAATAAGGTCACGTATAGCGTCATTTTGGGGTCGGATTAGGGCATGTAAACCGGTTAACCGATTAACCGAAAAACCGATTAACCGACTGATTTTAGGTCGGTTTTTTTCCGGTTTTTTTCTTAGAAAATAACCGGGTTTTCGGTTTTTTTAAATGAGTAATAAATCACAAATTCATTTCAAACTACGGCTTTCAGACTTTATTTAGAACGACCATTTTAATTCATCTAATTATATTACAACATAATACGTTAAAATTGCAAAAATACAGACAAACACTTCTCAGAAAACTTTATCATTGGACCGCATAAAACGTCGTTAGTGAATATCGTAGTGTAAATAAGCTATTACCTACTATTAAACAAGCAGAGCAAGAAAGAGAAGGTAGCGTTGCATGAGCACCATGCACTGGGCGCCACCGTCGTCGCTGCGGTCAGCGGTCGAACTGGCAAATTGTTAATTATACCAAAAAAGTGAATTAGACTTAGTAACTTTTAGGACTGATTAATGATAATATTTTAGACTAACTACTTATCTTGTTGATTATAGTTAACTACTCTATTTGAGTATGAGTGAGTTGAATATTACCGAATGTTTTAAACTTTACTTGAGTAAGAGAGAGAGTTTTAATATAAGACTAAATTATTTTAATGTTTAAAGATACCTATCCCTAAACGTGAGAAAGTCGAGTGGGCCTGACAGTATCCCGGCTATTGTGCTCAAATAATGTGCTCCCGAGCTGTTTACCGTTTTGTCGCACCTCTTCGACCTCTCTTATACCACGGGGGTTGTGCCATCTTCATGGAAGGTAGCCCATGTCCACCCTATCCCTAAAAAAGGGGATCGTACCGAACCGTCCAATTACAGGCCTATAGCGATAACCTCCCTACTCTGCAAGGTGATGGAGCGAGTGATCAACACTCGGCTTCTTGGTTATCTGGAGGAACACCAGCTGATCAGCGATCGGCAATACGGTTTCCGTCACGGGCGATCAGCTGCTGATCAGCTGGTGATCTTCTAGTCTACCTTACTCACCGTTGGGCAGAAGCCATTGAGAGTAGAGGAGAGGCTTTGGCAGTAAGTTTGGACATCGCAAAGGCGTTCGATCGTGTGTGGCACAGGGCGCTTCTATCGAAGCTTTCATTATGTGGCCTTCCCGAGGGCTTGTGTAATTGGGTCGCCAGTTTTCTTTCCGGGCGGTGCATTAAATCCGTAGTTGATGGATCCTGCTCGGACTCCATGCCCATCAACGCTGGCGTTCCCCAAGGGTCAGTGTTATCACCCACGCTTTTCATCATTCACATCAATGATATGCTACAAATTAGCGGTCTCCATTGTTATACGGATGACAGCACTGGTGATACCCTCTACTCTGGCCGTGCAAACGCCTCTCGTGCCGAAGTGGATGAAAATAGGTCAGCGCTTGTGTCTGAAGTGGAAAGCTCCTTAGAGCTCGTATCAGATTGGGGTATCCAAAATCTGGTTACTTTCAATGCCACTAAGACACAAGTGTGCGCATTTACCGCAAAAAAAGGCCCATTTTACCATCGCGCCGCAGTTTCAGGGCATTCCTTTTTCCACCTCCGCGAGCATTGGGATTCTGGGAGTTGAAATTTCTAACGAGGTCCAATATGGGAGTCACTTAGAAGTAAAGGCAAAACTAACTTCTAAAACACTTGGAGTGCTTAATCGTGCAAAACAGTATTTCACGCCAACTCAGCGCTTTCTACTATACAAAGCACAAGTTAACCAACACATGGAATACTGCTCTCACCTATGGCACGGGGCCCTCAAGTACCAGCTGCTTCGCTTTGACTCCCTACAAAGAAGAGCCGTTAGAATCTTCAACGACCTCAAGCTAACCAGTAGGTACACTAGACTGCCGCTGAGCCTGCGCCGAGATATCGGCTCGCTCTGTGTATTCTATCGACTCTATAATGGGGAGTGCTCTGAGGAACTATTTGATCTTATACCCGCTTCCAGGTTCTATCATCGCACCTCTCGACATCGGTTGGGAGCTCATCCACATATCATCGATGTGTGGGTATCTCGTACAGCTCGCTTTACAAGATTTTTTCTCCCACATACGTGGAAATTGTGGAATGGGCTCTCTTCTGAGGTTTTTCCGCTAAACTATAACATGCACAGCTTCAAAAAAAAATTAAAAAGGGTCCTCCAAGGCAGGCAACGCATTGGCATTGCCTCGGGTGTTGCAGATGTCAATAGGCGACGGTAACCGCTTACCATCAGGTGGGCCGTATGCCAGTTTGTCGAGCCATAACATAAAAAAAAACTATTTTGTTGATTTTTATAGTTTTCTCATGAAGTGAAATTTAATTTCTTTTAAATATATATAAAGAACATATTTAATATAATAAATAGTCTATAACCTGAAGAGAGACAGTTTTAATACTACCAAATAAATAAGTAAATTACACTTAGTAACTAACTATTAGGACTGATTTATCATGTTGTTGAATTTTGTTACTTTATTCGAGTAAGAGTGAGTTCTGCACATTACAATACTTTAAAATTTTACAAGCTAATTTAATTGGTGCATCCTTATTCAAATAATAAGTTAATTTTTATTAAAATTTACGGTTTGATATTATCCTAAGACACCTATATAAAAAACTCTAAAAATAACCGATTAACCGGTTTAACCGGTTTTTGAAACATAAAAACCGAGAAAACCGGTTTTTTAAAACAACCCGGTTTTTACATGCCCTAGGTCGGATGCGTCGATCCAATAATAGCATTCTGAAGTCTGTCTCTGATGACTTGGCTAATCCCATATTTAAATATGAAATGACAAGTCACAGTAGGTTACTTTACATACCCTTCTTGTGACATTTACTTTTATAAATTGTATTTTTTCGTGTGTGATATGGGTTTTGTGCCTGAATTAAATGAATTTTATTTTTATTTTATTTATTATATAGCATTGAGTTTTGATTGAATTAATTTGTTTTAATTAACTTAATATCACTGTAGAAGTGTCTATAACCATAATATAGAGACCGGCACTAGTGAAACTGGATTTTTATAGTGTCAGTTCTTTGAAAAACAAAATCAATTCAATCCCGTACTCATTATCATCGTCATCACCAGCATGTTTACGTTCATTGTTGGACGTGATCCCATCGGAAACAATGAGGGGATGTTCCATAATCACCATGCTTGGTAGGCGGATTGGTGATCGCAGTTTGGTGTTAAAAACTCAGGTGGATGCTGCACTGATGAATATCACACTAATATATTAAATTTCCTGTTATTTTTTCAACGTTCTGCATACTTTCGAGATTTTCGTGCTCAAAATTGTGACTAATCTGAAAAAGTGACGTCATGTCCGCTTGATAATAATTTATCAGAAAGGATACCTACCGTTAATTAAGTCTCTTACAATTTTATAAGAGCTAGTTCTTCAACAACTATTTGCAATAAGGTTGTTAGTCCAATAACTTTTTTTTTTCCACTTAAGGTTGACAAATCATATTGCAGTAAGCTTAGTAAAAGATATGCTCTGTCTGAAGTGACTAACTAACATTTTCGTTCGTTTGTCGTACCAATGGTTATTTTTTGGTAACCCTGGGTCAGTAACGGTCTTATTACCTAACAAAGTTACAAGATCAGTGAAAAAAACCATAAATGGACTAATTAAATTATATTTATCTTTATTTTTTAAATGCCTCTGTTTTCCTTAACAACTTTGGGTAATTAGTGAGTATCTGTGTACATGTTGGCTTCCAAGTTATTAAAAGCCACACTTTTGGATAAGGAAAGGACATTTGGGTCGTTCCGAACAAACACAAACAACAACTCTATATATAATATTATATACCTATATAGACATATGAATTGTAAGCATTTAAAAGCCTACCCCACTACAATTACTTAACACGATTCTTACCACTATTTTAAAAAAGAAACGTAATTTTTACTAATTTCATTTTTAACTGTTATTTTGCTATTGCGTATTTTTTTAGTATATTTTTATTTTTGTTTGATGATCAATAAAAAGCAATTCGGAAATAGAAAAAAGGTTTTTGTTGCTGTGTTTGAAAATCAGACTGACTATTTATTTACCATAGTAGCAATTTACTTACAATTTATGAGATTAGATTAGATTTGCTGCGGTGTATCCGGCCTCAGAATAGATCCCTTCGTCTCCTCCCGTGCATGTCGTAAAAACCTACTAAAGGATTACACCAGGGGATGGGCAACAGCATCCACCTGAGTATTTAACACCAGTAATGGTATCACCAATCCGCCTGCCAAGCATGGTGATTATGGCAAATTTCCCCATGCATAACTATGCGGGATGCCTCATCCAACAGTTTACGTCGAACGGCTGATGAAGAAGAAGTCTAGTCAAACTGCATGCCCCCTCACCACTTTTACTTGACATTTTGACACAAGCTTGTGACAATAGAATTGAAGTTATCGTGGCTTGGAATCATTTTAGAAACGTCAGCAGGAGAATAGTAAAGTACGTGGTGTATAGTCGTAATTTTTCTAAAACAAGCTTGTGACGTTCGAAAACGGTTATGGACCGTTGTTTATGGTGTAGGTTTTTTAACGGAATAAGGAATATTTTTTTTGACGTAATTAAATGGTGGATAATGCCGTTTAGTTTTATATTAGAGGAACTGTACCTGAGTAGAAAAGCTACAGTTTAGTCGAAATTAAGATGATTAAGATTTCTGTGATTGTTTTTTTTTTTTTTTTTTTTTTCTTTATTATTTAAAAGGAGTTTTGTCACACAGTGACCATGCCACTCCCGTACAGGCTACTCCCACACAGTTTCTGTGATTGTGACCGGATAATTAAAAAATAAAATATTGCAGTTTTCTTTCTATGCACAAGACAATAATAATAATAATAACACACGTGTGAATTAGCCCACTGTTTTACAGGCTTTAAGGTTATATAAAATTCCTTTGAGGCTCAATTACGGAAATTATTAGTTAAAATTATACAGAAAGCGACAAGTACTACCTAATTGTAACAAAAATGAAAAATGCTTCATAAAGTTTTTAACAGATGTCGCTTTTCCCATGGATTTGTGAACTGAATATGAAAATTATCGACTTCGATTTTGCTGTTTGCTACACTATTAAAAGTTATTGAAAAATTATAACTTTAGCCTGAGGCTTTAATGAATCTATATTAATAGTTATAGAGCCGGTTTAGAATTTCGTACCTCCATTAGTTGGTCCAACTAATGCATGATACTTACCTTAATATAGGTACCAATTACTAGGATTTTCGCAAAACAAAAATTCGCTATTGAAACTCGTGAGAAATCAATGCATATAAGAACCTGAACAATAAATTTTTATTCGCTACTTAGTGGTACCAGACGTAACGGTAATATATCCTTATTTTTCTTCGTTAAAATATTTTCAACGGTCTAATTTTTTACTTCTCATTCAACGAAACAAAACAAATATAGCTTGTGCAATCTGTGTTAAAAAATTAATTTTCAAACTATACAAGAACTCGGCCACGTGACTTGATTAAATATTTTATTCGAAGAAAACATCGCATCAATTTTACTGAAATTAAATTATAGTCAGCTCAATTTTAAAGAAGCTAGTTGTTAATAGTAGGTTTATGTTTTACTTAAATTTACTTTCAAAATCGGAATCTTTTTATTTTTGTGCGGATATTGGCCGTGGTGTGTCCGTCCTAAGAAAAGATCCCTCTAACTCCTCCCGTGGATGTAGTAATAGCCTTACTAAGGTATTACACCAGAGAATGGGTAGCAGCATCCACCACTTACAATCACGAACACTATCACTACTTATCACCAACAGTGATCACCAATCCGCCTTTTGTGGTGATTATGGCAAATCACCACGCCAGGACGAGGTCGACCTCGTCTAGCAGTGGACATAAACAGGCTGGTGATGATCCGTTGACCTTCATCATCATTGTCGAGCCTGGTTCACTGTCGAATTTATTATTCTACATAATTGCTTTTGAAGCATTGTCTTAGATCACGTGGTTACCTTGTGATGTTTATCTTCACTGTTATCAAAAGACAACATGCAAAATACATTTTCCAGTTTAATATCAGTTTTATCTCAAAATATTTGCTTTCCAGTTTCACCAACGTGTGTACCCGAGGTACACCACCTGTGGCTTCGTAAATTTAGTGTATTTCTACCCCTCTTGCACTTGCAGAACAACACTGTACCTCTCTCTCTCACACTCCTGTTTTCACAAATAAGTTGCATCCGAAAACAACACAGATATACCTCTTGAACTTTCATCTGGATTTTAGACTTTAGGTTTGTTGTGATAAAGTTGATTATTGAGTGGTTGAAATTATTTGTTACTGAAAGTTTCAGGCTGTAGGAAATTCACCGCCACGCTGTATTCTCTGATTGTAATATAACGCGATTTGAAATAAATAGTGTTGGCATTATATTGTTGTCGATAAAAATAAACGCTCACGGCCTTATTACAGAACATGGACTAAATCTGAATTTAGTACTAGTCTATGCTTAAATATCGACATTATTTTCGTATACGACTTTAATACGAAAGCAGATGGTTTGTTTTCCGAAATCAATTCTCGCGCTACTACACAAATTTCCAAAGTGTCAAACTGACGGATTGTGTCACATCACGAAATTCTTACCTCCAACAAGCAATCAACTGTCAATTTCTAGACCATTGCTAAACTAGGGGGATGCCTGGTTTTAGAAAAACCAGAGATAGTCCACGCTTATGTCATTTTTGGCATGAGCGCGGAGTATCTAGCTCGAAAGTTGCTTCTGAAAAACAAACCATCTGATTTTGTATTACAGTCGCATATACCATAGGTCAATATTTAAGCCTAGACTGGTAGTCCTGGTTTAAACCCAGACTAAGGGCATGTTTTTTAATAACATCCTAATGTTTCGGAAAATATTTTGACCCTTCTAAATGAATTATTTACTTACTTATTGTACAAAAAATGCTTTTGACTAAGCATATAAGTTAAAAGTCAAAATCATGAATAAAAAAACTAAACAAAAACTAAACAATATACAATACCTCAAGCTGGTCATTTGCCAGCCCAGGGTGACCAAGAAAGAACCGGTAACAAAATAGAAACACAAATTAATCGATATCGATATTTTAGCAAGCACATCACTAGCCCGGTTAAACGGGTGGCATTTATTCGCAACTATAATACGTGCTCTGATACTTCACTAGCGTTTGGTGTGACTGCCTTGGTTTCGGAGAGGCTTACCAAGCCATCCAAACTTGGGAAGTGCAAGCTAGTTGAAGAAATAGTTTGAAACTGAGATACATAGACACAAGCCTCACTCTCTAATGGGGTAGGCAGAGCCTCAATGGGTCTCTTTTCACTGTGGGCCGCGCAATTGTAATAAAATAGACTTGGGTGTTCTGACTACCTACTACGAATTTGAGTTTAGTCAGATCTATATTCCTAATTTCCTACCTACGATTGTGTTATCCACAGAGAAAATGGCTTATTTCAACTTTTTCTGCTCATTCGAAAAGAGAGGCCACCCATTTTTTAACACACTTTACAAAAAGGCGGAGTTTCTCAATTTGATTGTATTTTTTTTTATGTTGTTTTTATCTCCGTCGTTTATGAACCGATTTGGAAAATTCTTTTTTTATTTGAATAGATATACGAGATTAGTCCCATTTTTTTTAGAATCCAGTTCTGATGATGGAATCCATGAGGAATTGAGGGAACTCCTCAAATGTTATAGGCATACATAGCAATTTTGGTATTTTCAGCTACAAGTTATTGTTTTGTAATGCCTTTAGCAAATAAAAACATGCAGATAGCCAAATGAAAAGTTTTTAATGAAAAGTTATTTCATTTATATTCTGACTACCTCTATTACTCGGGTGAGTAGCCAGCTGAGGTGCAAAAGGTCGCGGGTTCGATTCCCGCTGCGGAACAAATGTTTGTATGATCTGCAAATATTTGTTCCGGGTGGTATAGTACCATGGTACTCGTAGTTTCTGATACCCACGATACAGGGAATACGTGGGATCATGACTACATTATGTGACTGTTGGGTTTATGTTATGTATGAATTTAAATATAAGTGTATTGCGTGTCTTTTCAAATGGGTGGAAATTGTTCACCAATATTTTAATAAAACTGCATCCGCTTTACTAAAACATAACTTGACTGTGAGACTTTAACGATTTGACCTAATTATATCATAATAATAAAATCTTGACACTGGTAAGATTCAGGAAACATTCATCACAGGTCATGATAAAAAAATCTTCTTATAGCTCTACCTACCCCATCATGGAAAAAGCGTGTGAATAATAAATATATGCTGGACATTTTCACACAACATTTTCTAGCCCCGAGCTAAGCAGAGCTTGTGTTATGGGTACTAGATAACTGATATACATAATACAATGCATTACATAGATAGATATTTTTTATTAAATATAGAAAATACCCAGAACACCTTGAACAAATATCTGCAGATCGTACAAATATTTGTTCCGAGGCGGGAATCGAACCCGCAACCTCCTGCGTCGCAGGCGAACCTTCGCCCGCCGCGCCACAGAGGTCGTCATGTGTCTATGTGACCGGAAAACAGAACGAGCCTCCAAAATCCCCCATTTTTTTCCAGACCTCGTTAGTATTTTACCAAATGGGTCTCGATCCAGTTACACCAATTTGGGCTGGGCCATGAATATCCGGATTAACCCGGACAGGTTTTACGCACCGGATAAATGCCACCCGGTTACCCGGTCACTTTATGTCGGTTTGGTTTTTACGTATATGGAAAAACAACTCTACCTTTGCTCTGTGATTACTTGACCAAATAATGATCATCATCATTATCAGCCGGTAAACGTATTCCTACTCTACTACTTAAATTGTAATATCACCATAATGCAGCCTTTAGTGTCGCGCCACACCTGCGTAACGTACCGCGCCGAAAGTTCAGCGGCTGAAGATTACGTGACGTAATTTCGGCTGATGTGATAGTCAACTTGAAAAACACTGCGAGCGTATTGAACCGAACGATCAGCGCGGTACGTTCCGCAGGTGTGGCGCTATACTTAGACATCGACTGCTAAACGAGGCCTCCTCCATAAAATACAAAGAAGGAATTACCATAATCACCACGCTAGGCAAACGGATTGGTGATCGCAGTATTAATGTTGACTACTCAGGTGGATGCTGCCAATCCCCTGGTATAATCCTTTTGTCAGCTTTTGAGACATCCACGGGAGGAGATGGAGGGGTCTGTTCTTAGGCAGGATACCACAGCACACACACTACACCGTGTAAATTGTAAATTCCTTGTTAAAACCCAGACTTCGGTCATGGGTGTTGCTGTCCACGCCAATAGTGTAGATTGACTCTTACGGCCTTTTTACAGAACATGGTCTAAATCTGAATTTAGTCCAGGCGTACTAGTCTGTATCGACATTAGGCATATACGACTTTAATACGAAAGCAGATGGTTTATTTTCCGATATCAATTCTCGCGCTACTACACAAACTAAAGTATCAAACTGACGGATTGTGTCACATATGTCATATCACAATGAGGGCTTTTCACCTTCAATTAAAAAGAAAAAAAGTAGTTCAAATTGGTTTGATAGATGGCGCTGACTCAACTGTATCAATCAAGATTGTCTGTGGTACACGCGTACAAAACTATCATTCTCAGTAGTCTGTGGCTATTAGTCATGTTATTATGTTTGTGATTGCTTCTTGAGTGTGCGCTAGTGATTTCGTGGTGTTTTTAGAAGTAGGCAAAAATAAATACCACGAAACGAAAATTATTTCTACGTTGTCGATGTTGACATTTCACTTTATTTTGACACTTGACAGTTACGTTACAGAGCAGCGTCATCTATTTTCAATGCTGAAAGCATGATTTGAAACGGCCGTGAAAGCCCCTCATTGAGATGTCGAAATTCATATCTCCAACAAGCAATCAACTGTCGATTTGTAGACCATTGCTAAGCTAGGGGGCTGCCTGGTCTTAGAAAAACCAGAGATAGTCCATGCTAATGTCATTTTTGGCATAAGCTTGGACTATCTAGCTCGAAAGTTGCTTCTGGACAACAAACCATCTGTTTTTATATTACAGTCGTATATTATGCCAAAGGTCTATATTTAAGCCTAGATTGGTAGTCCTGGTTTAAACTCGGACTAAGTCCATGTTTTGTAATAACACGCTTATGGTCTATGGAATGGTCTATGACTCTATAGTCTCAATTTATCTATGTATCTATGGTCTCAGTTTCTCTGTTATTGCTCTGAGGTTTCTCTCTTCATTTCCATAACCGAAACTACAAATTACGGATGTATAAAGGCTCGAGGCTGGTTTCTAAGGTCAGGGTGAGCTTTCTCAGTTGGTTTAGGATGGGACAATGGTATTTACGAACTGGCTTATTAATAAAGGTAAAACAGCTTTATAACCAGTGGGCCGCTTGCCCGTGCGTCTGTGCGCTCTCGAAAGCGATCGCTGGTTCACTTCTTAGCAGGGAATTTGACACGCAAAGCGCTGCCGGCTTCAGCTGTTGTTTCGATTATGTAGTGACGTAAAAAATTACAAAAAAGCTGGCTTATCAAAGTCTAATCAACTAAAATCGAAACTAGTTGAACGACACTATTGAATGCGACATTATAAACGTCGCAGTAAGTCGGTGGATGGAAGCGGTTCAAGACCGTTCTGACTGATGATGATGATGATGATTGAATGAGGGAAAAAAGTCTATGGCCCTTAATTTCAAGGTTTGTAGAGTGATCGTTAGTAAGATCTGATGACTGACTGCTGGTTTTGATTCTAGGGCATACGTTTTATAGGTCAGAGACCAAATTTTCACATTCAAATATATTTATTTCGTTTTGATACTAGTTCAGTAAATAAATTAGGTATCACGACACAAGGAATCCCTAGTGTGGGATCAAGACTACGTAATTATGTGACTGTTGGGTGGTCGACAAAACCGTTGTCTTCTGCTCATGGTGAGCCGACTGCTAGAAATAAAAAGATCTTAGATCTTTAAATACCTCACAAATGTTATATGCTATCACAAGGTAACTTATCTACGCACCTGTTCTATTTAGGTATAAAATACAATTTCAATACAATATTCCACAGATAGCTAGCTAGTAAAACAGTCACAAAACAGGTTAAATTTTTATCAAACTCCTTTCAAAGTTATCTCCGCTATCGAAAGCCCGATAAAACTACGTATAACTAAAACAAAATGGCTGCCAAACTCTTATCTAATAGAGCAACTTGGCCTAGACAATTTACTAGGAAGCTACGATCTATTACCCGTTTTGACATTGCGACCGACCTTGGCGGGAAACGACGTGATTGGTCGAATTTTAAACATGGCGGAGCGCCCGCGCATTCATTGTTAGTTTTAATTAAAAGACTGGTTTAGTGATTTTTTATTTAAATTTGATTGCTATAATACGTCAGTGCTATTAATAACTAATGTACTTATAGACTTCACCTGCAGTTTGGGAATTTAAAAGACATCAAATAAATTTAATGACAGAATGGTTATTCGGATATAATAGTGTTATTTTTGCAAAAGGTCGATGGTTGCTGACTGTAACCTTTTAGGATAAACGATTAGGAGAAACTGTTACTGAAATTATGTCCCGACTTGTTATAAGACAAATTGTGTATCGATTACTAGTAATAGGCTATAATTACAAGGTATTTATCGACTATCTAAGGCCAAAAAGTCGTTAAAAAGTTTATAAATTTTGACGAAAATAAAAACTAGGTAAGTAATACAATGAAAGAACCTACTTACCTACCTATTGAACAAAAATTGATCTAGATAGTGCTTAGATCCACCCAGTAAAACATTAGGTACCTATAGGTACCTCCGTAGATACCGTAGATAAACCAAAATAGTTACCTACACTGAAAGAATGCTATGGTTGAATTTACTTAAGTCCTGACGGTCGACAGAATTTACAAGAGTAATAGTAAGATTTACTAAGACTTAGCTGTTCAATTTACAAAACAACTAAGGTTGACGGCAAAATATAGAATTAACCCTTTTATTTGATGAATTTAACAATTGCTATGGTTGAATTTACAAAAGCTCCAACGGTTGATAAAATTTACGAGAGTAATAGTAAAAGTTACTAAGTCCTATCTGTACAATTTACAAAACAACTAAGGTTGACGGCAAAATAAAGAGTTAACGCTTTTTTTTTGATGAATTTACCAACTTGCTATGGTTGAATTTACAAAAGCCCCGACGGTTAATAAAATTTACGAGAGTAATAGTAAAAGTTACTAAGTCTTAGCTATACAATTTGCAAAACAATATAGGTTGATGACAAAAACGGGGCTTAACAATTTTTTTCATGAATATTACAATTCCATTAGGTTATTATTACTAAAGATAGGTACAAATTATTGGTAGATGATGTCGTAACACATATTTAAAGTTTAAATTACAAAAGAATTAAGTAGATTATAACAATTGTAAGTTAATTAGAAATAACAATTTTGCTGTTGCAAATTTCACAGTTTTGAATGTCAAATCGAGCCGAGAATATTGTCATATTTACGAGTTCGGTGTGTATCTACAATAAATAATGTTTATATTACAAATATTATCATTGATTTATCAAATTTTCAGCGATATTTTCATGATAGATAATATTGTTTAACTTTTGCACGTTTCACAGTTATTAAGGTTTAAATCTACACGGGAATCATTGTTATATTTACGAGATCACTATCATAGATAAGTTCCTATTTTTACCGCTGGAGACGCTGTGTGCGTTACCATTAACAAACGTAAAATTATAAAAAAATTAAGTAGATTAAGTATACTGAAGATATAGGTAGACATGCTAGTAGGTAGATAGAATGAAAGCATGTTAGGTAGCAATTGCTAAAGAATTTACACATATGTGTGTCAAATCGAAAGCATTGTTACTGTCGTGTGACTTTGATTTAAGTCAACAGTAGCCAGCGAACGAAGTTTGCTTCTAATTTGGCTATTATTACTTCAAATTCCAGGAAACTTTGTACACATGATCAGTACACTAATATCAAGACCCATGGTGCGTCAGTTTCTTATAAAATTTAATGGTTACCAAACTAAAAAAACTAATTTTAAACAAAATGGCATTCTACGAGTCTACTATATAAGTGTACCTAGGTACTGATCATGTATACAAAATTTCATGGAGTTTGTTGAAATAATAGCCAAAATAGAAGCAAACTTCGTTCGCATACAAAAGGGTGTAAGTGCCCTACCGGTAACCTTCTCTTAAGTACCTATGCTCATGGTCATGATATCTATCCATACCATTATGTATAAGTGTAGCTAAGCTACCTTCCTGCAACAAAAGATACCTATTCCTACACGACGGAAAGCACTACATTAAATGACCAGTGGTAGGTGCAACGTAAATACCTGGTACCACTCTACCTACCTTTTTTATTTTGGAAATATTATATTATTAGCATAGAATATTAGTAGTAGGTACAGATACTGCAAATACTTACAGGCAAAGATTGATTAATCTTTAATACTAATCAGTTAGTAGGTGTAGCGGTACTTACTTACCTACCTACTTATTTACTTTAATAATAAGATTTTTGTTGAAAAATATCTCTTTCTAAACAGGGTTTTATGAAATACTCTTTGGGACCGTGAACTAATTAAAATGAGCCTAAACACGACTGTACTATTAACCATCGAGGAGTTCCGTTTCCATCATCAGATCAGCTCGCTGTCACCATGGTATTGTATTGTCTGTAAGTATTTATACTTAATTACTTACCTACCACTAGGTACTTACACAGATCTAGGTAAATAGTTGATATGTAGTAGGTAATTACATAATACCTATCTATCTACCTGAGCAAGTAGGTACCTACCTATCCAATTTAGGTTCAACAGCAAACATACTAGGTACGCACATAGGTAGGTAGGTTAGGTACCTACCTACCTACAAGAATCAATTCCTTCCCAATAACATAGTAGAAGTAGGTACGTAAATTAATGGAACACCATGACATTATGAAATAAGACAGAAAACTTCCAACTTCAGTATTTAACGTAGGTCTACATGTCCTTCATGTAGCATTGCCGTGGGTTACGCTGTTTATTTTATGATGTTACTAATAAACCTAGCATATACCTACCTATGCTTGGACTAGTTCTATTTCGATCGAATCTGAAACTGCCTGTGAATGCACATGACAAAACTCAGTTTAACTAAGTACCTATTCCAAGGTTAATTAGTCATCATTATCATCATCATCTTCACAGCAACTAGAAGTCCTCCTCTGTTCCAACTAGTTACATACCTAGTGGTTACATGCTGGACACAGGTATGGTCTCCCTCTCCTAACCACGCTTTGCAGATGGATGGTGATCGCAGTAATAGGTAAGTAGTGATAAGTGCTCAGGTGGTGCAGCTGCCCATCCACTGGTGAGATCTCTTAGTTGCCTACGACATCCACGGGAAGATGGAAGGTCCCTATAAGGCGTAGAACAGGTCACTCTTTATTATAAGGAGGGGGCTATTCGAGGCCGGCAACCACTACGGCAATGTTTTATTAATTGGTAGCTAGGTACCTACCTATTAAGGTAGGTTACTTAAATAATACTAATGTAAAAACGATACACGGTAGATCATACACCTGCCTACCTATACGTGGGTATTAACATTGGACGAATACTGTCTAATGGTAAGTAGTGTCACTGGTTCTTTCTTGGCATTTTACTGTTAAATTGTACCTAGTCTGTGGTCTTTGACTAGCTAGAGTTGAGTTAACCTATGAGTTAATCAATAATCTCATCGCAATCGCAATCCTATCTTTAAGTAAATCAACTAAGTGTTACTTAGATAGATCTTAGTGCCGTAGACCTAGGTACCTACTTAGGCAGCGTAAATCCAACTAAATCGAGTTCTCGAATTTGGTATTTTAAATTAATCATCTCAGCAAACCAGTTTTAGATAGGTTTATTTCTTGTAATGTAAGTAGGTAGGTACATAACATAATTATTTCAGAAACTTACTGTACATCCAACGGATACACAACGTTAAATCTAGTGACCTAGGTAGGTGCCTTATAGCTATATTGAATCAGCCAAAAACCGCGGGAGTCGATAATACTTACCAATAAGTTTGGTAAAATGTATCATACCTACAGATATTTTTTGTAAGTAGTATATAGTTATATATAGGTAGGTAATTTTACACGCATCACGCCATTGGCATTAATTTCAATAATTTGTTATGATTGGTCAGTAGGAGTGGACGAAGGACGGACAGACAGAACTAAACAATTAGGGATGCCCAATTAATTCACAACACAATGGATCTAGTAAATAAAAAAAACTACACTATTATTGTAGGGAAAGTACACTGAAAAATATAATTTTGAACGAGCGAAGCGAGTTCTTTCTGTCAACTTAGAAGAATGTATGTATATGTTTGTCCGACGATACCTAACTTCTCAACCGGTAATTCGACCTTCATGAAATTTGGTAGAGGGGTAATAGATTGGTAGATAAAATTGGTACAATTTGTAGGTAAGGTGATGAGCTGTATCGCTTGGGGGATTGTTGAGATATTGGGGTCCAAGAAGGGTAAACAAAAAGTCAGACAGTCTGGTCAAGTAGGGTGTTATATGAAATCGCTTTGGTTGGACATTGCAAAACTATTTTTATAATTTTTTAGACTATGTAGTTTCTGAGATATAAGGGAAAATCAAATATGTAAAAAAAACACCTCTAGGGTACTTTCAGTAATCCCACAATGCTGAAGTTAGGTATTTTGATAGCTTTTGCGTGTGACACAAATACGGGAAAAGTCTAAAATTAAAGAATTTAAAAACTTGTTACTCGACATAAAACTATGATTAATATAACGAACATCGTTATAGATACTAATTTTTCAATAAACTAAAGTTCACAATGATGCCTATGGTTTACTTGCAATACTGCCATCATGATACACTTACTAGATTATTTTGAGATGATAACAGACTTCAAAAAAGGAGGTTATCAATTAATTTGTCAGCTATGTACCTAGGTATGTAGTTGGGCAGATGTGCTCAAGATGACATATTTTTTCTTAGGTGGTAAAATAAAAAAAATTAAGTCGTATGAATTAAAAGACAAGCGTATATTCATTAAGGTGCGATTCAAGATTCTCGCTTGCTAGTGTAGAAAGACTTCATACAATTTGTGTTTCGTTTTTCGATATTGTCCCAAACAGAATCGTATCGGTTTTAGGGCAGCCCTACCGTGCTTCTGCGGCCCCCTCGCACCCGCGCCGTGGCTCCCTGCCGCGGCGCGGGCGCGTTCCCTCTTTCTGTTCTGTTCGCGCCGCTATAAGGAGTGGTTGTGCTGTTTGCACCGTCCACTCCAATACTACAAAGTTTCAGTTATTCAGCCAGTGTGTGTCCCAGTCCCAGTGAGTAGAGAAATAAGTAAACTATCAAAGTGAATAAAGCCGTGCGTGATGATGACAGATAGTGAAACCGAACAATTCCTACCGGCTAATTTTTTAACGACACAGGAAGCATTTAGAGGTAAGTTCCTACCTATGTGTAAAAAAACGATGTAACCCTGCATATTAAATTTATTTAATATGCTATTTTTATATTTATTTAAATTTATTTAATAGGCCGTGGTGTGTCCGGCAACCCGATCACACCACGGCCAATCAAATTGTTCTTAGGCCCCCTTATCGACACTCAGACCGAATAGACTCCTCCCGTAGATGTCGTAAAAGCCGATTTTATACCAAGGGATGGTCAGCAACATCCACCGGAGTACACAACACCAATGCTACGATCACCAATCCGTACGCAGTATGTTTCACACTAGCTACGTAAGTTTAATGTAAAATTAACCGCTTATTTATGAGGTGAGTAGGTAGGTACTTAGGTATGTGCTATGCTAAAACACTCAAACTTATACCTATTATTGTTTCAGTGCATGACATTGATTTAGCCTGTTCAGACAAAATGACAGAATCCAATATACAATCGTTGATACCCACTGAAAGCATAAAGGATCGAATAAAATTGAGGCATGGCTTGCTACATACATGAAAGAAAATATTTTTTGCGTAAGTAACTTTTTACCTACATCTTATTATTAGGCTAGGTAGGTATGGTACCTTTTAGAGTACCTAAATGAAAATATGACTAAAGTAATCTGGTAACTTTTATAATAATAGAATGTGTATGTTTTTTAGAGTTAACTTTCAAACTTTTCTACTACTGACGCCGAGTCCATAAGCTCTGTAGACATTGTAAATGACGTAAGTATTAATCCGTTATGACTTTTTGGTACGCTTGCCTGCCCCCATGTTTTGGGTTTGATTCCCGCCTAGAGAAAATAAGGGGTTCGTGTCCCTAGATCCGTTGGCCGAATTGTACCTATCTACCTACTTGACTGCAGGTAGGACCTTGTTAACGTAACTACCTAACCGAAGTATTTTTTTTAGAGTCGTGCTTCTGAGACTTATTGGACAAATGACGAAATTGAAATTGATCCGGGTCCTCAAAAGAAAAGGATAAATAAAAGGTAATGTAAGCTACTTAGCTAGTGACTATTAAAGTGAGTAGGTAGGTATACCCATAGATTTTTCAATTCAAATTCAAATTTTAATTTCAATTTGTAATAGCAGTACATTAGTTAGATAATGATAGTAGTTACTGATGAGGACTTAAGTTAGAATATTTATGTCGTAGTACTTTTAAGCATCACTGGCGATGATTTATTAACTTAACTAAGATTAATTTCTGGTTGTTGTTACATTACAGGAAACCTACTATATACCAAGCCAAAAATATGGTCATGGTAAATACATCCCTGCAAGATTGAAATTGGTTGACAAATACAACAACCATGAAAAAAACTGCAAAGTCTTGGCATTATAGAACATAAAAGGCAAAAACACATACCCAAAACAACAGAATTGGTTGATAAGACATACCATACCATGTACTGGTACCATAGCAGTAAGTAATTTACCTATTACAGTATAAATTGTCTCCTACTATATTGTACTATTATACCTACTTATTTTTCAGTATCGTATGAAGAATTTGAAGAGCACAAAGTATGGATGAAATTTAATAATGAGCCAGTTAACGATATACTCAAAAAATGGGACAAAACGTCCAAGCGACGAGTTGAAGATTTAAATTCAAACAAATACAATAACTATATTGTACAAGGTGAGTTTTATGTTTTATTAAGCAGTCCGGTCACTGTTCAATGTTTTAAAAATACTTTGAAAGTACAGTCAACTGTGCTACTGTTAAAAAATATAACCATGATTTAATCAACTGCACCATGCAACCGTACAGTTCCCTCAACAGATCTAGGCATATGTGAAGTAAGCAGTGGGAATTAAAAAAAAAGCTGGTCAAGTGCTAGTCAGACTCGCGTGGAGAGGGTTTCGTAGACCAATTATTTTATTAGTCAATCAACACAATTTTGTCAGCATTTTCTGACTACGAGTTTCATCTTTTTGGGTCCAGTAGATTTAGAGCAAAAAAGACTATTGCAAACAGACAGACAGACACCTAAGTAATCCTATAATGGTTCCGTTGGTACCTTTTGAATTAAGGAATCCTAAAAATGGGTTTGTGTCACTGCATAAGGTGCATAAGGAAGACCTCTGTGGCGCAGCAGGCAAGTAGCCGGCTAAGAGGACTAGGTTGAGAGGTTGCGGGTTCGATTCCCGCTGAAGGACAAATGTTTAATGATCTGCAAATATTTGTTCCGGGTCTGGGTGCTATGGTACCATGCTACTCGTAGTTTCTGATACCCATGACACCGGGAATCCTAGTGTGGGATCAAGACTACGTATGTGACTGTTGGGTGTTATGTTATATCATTCAGCCTGTAGAAGTCCACAGCTGAACATAGGCCTAGAATATTACGATGGTCCAGAGCCACCTCCATCCACCGACTCCCCGCGACGTTTATGTTATGGATGTTATTTTAACTGTCTGTTTGGCCGCCAAATGGCTAACTTCACGTTTGGCTAGATCCGTTAAGCAAAAGGCAATAGGAAACGCAACAATGGGGATCATTTTGCAGCTTAAGATACTTTGTTAGTTAGTAAATGTCTTGTTAAATCTAACCATTGTTCAAGGTGACAGATAATATTTGAAAACAGCTTTCAAAAAGCATTGGTTGGACTAAACAGTTGTTT
Source organism: Epirrita christyi (assembly GCA_951392215.1). Taxonomy (NCBI): domain Eukaryota; kingdom Metazoa; phylum Arthropoda; class Insecta; order Lepidoptera; family Geometridae; genus Epirrita; species Epirrita christyi. The sequence goes on along the minus strand of OX595855.1, from coordinate 9,839,721 downwards.
AACCACCTGTTTATTGTTGGTGAAACCACCCCTTAGCGCTGTCTAAATCTTTTGAAACTTGAAAGGAGGAATATTTAGGTCGAGAAGTTGCCCCTATCAAGTTTCCTAAGATTTAGGAGCCGCTAAGACTGCCAAAATAATCCCCATTGTTGCTTTCCCCATTGCCATTCGCTACTGTAATTGGGGGGCTAGACTTGTTGGGCAAGTTTCGTTGGTATAAAATTTGCCCTGGCCGCTAGACATATTTATATATTAAAATAATAAACTAAAACCAGCCAAGTGCGAGTCGGACTCGCGCACGAAGGGTTCCGTATCATTATCTATAAAAACGGTAAAAAAACAAGTGAATTGTATGGGAGCCCCCTTAAATATTTATTTTATTCTGTTTTTAGTATTTGTTGTTGTAGCGGCAACAGATATAAGTACATCATCTGTAAAAATTTCAAATGTCTAACTATCACGGTTCATAAGATGTATCTCATGAACCGCGATAGTTAGACATTTGGGTCCGCCTGGTGACAGACGGACGGATAGCGGAGCCTTAGTAAGAGGATCCGTTTTACCCTTTTTGCGTACGGAACCCTAAAAACTCAGCTTTCGTATGTTTGTGTCACCAAAACTTAAAACGTAGTTGATAGATTGACTTATTTTTTTACAGAATTGCATTTCTATAACACCCAAGAGTGTTTTTGTATACTTTGTATCCCGAAGTTCAGCAAAAAGTAGCAAGGTTTAGCTAGTTTATTTTTTTGAATATTTCAGAATGACGGTGGAGTAGTTGGACAGTTGGAGAAAGGTCCTGTTAGAGAAGAAATCGAGATGTCAACCGCTCGTCATTGTGGTTTGTACTGAAGATAAACAGCAAGATTTTTACGTGCCATGTGACTATATTTTTTGCAAGATTGACAGTTTATTGAAGGCATTAGATGTAATGTTGCAAAATTTTTCATGAGTTCTTCATCATTTGATATAAATTCTGTGTTATTATGAAGTGATAGCAGATGGTGCCTAAAAGACCTCAGGCGTTGGAATTCACGATCGCAGTTATGCTGTGCGCAGCGGTCGGTAGCGTTTAATGTTGTAAAAATATTTCTGTAAAAATATCCAAATCTTAATAAATATAAATAGCTTTAGATGGAAAATTTAGTATCATCTAACAAATTGGGTAGGATTCCTGAGTTAAAGTTAGTCCAAAGATATTTCATATCGTGTATTCACTCTTACAGAACCAATTAAATAATATTAAATTTTCTTACATATTCCAAAATACTTAACTCGTAGAACCCATCCATACTGAGTTCTAGGACGATTTTGTTTGTAAAAATTAACTAGATGCCCTATTTAAGGTGGATCGTCTCGCATGTGGAAATTCGAATTTTAGTATGTATGAAAACTGTAAGACCACATGTTTTGGTTTATAGTATCTCATAAAGATAATTAGTTTAGCTAATATTCTTCAATGATTTTTACAGTGTTTTTTTTGTAGCTTAACTATTTATATTTATGAGATACTATCAATTAAAATATGTCTGGTCTCTTAGTTTTTGCAATACCTATTTTGTTATCTCAGGAAGTGTTGATAAGCTGGGACGAGCAAAAACACAATAGCTTTCATGTTCAAACGGCTTGGCCAATTTTGGTGAGATTTAGTACATAGATAGATTTAAAACCTTAAATACTTTACATTGCTTATTTTTGTTAACACCCCGAGGCCACCCATTGTAAAAAAACATAATAAAATTTAAATTTTGGGCCACAAGCGAGACGATCCACCTTAAGTGTATATTTTCTACGTAAAAATGTGAATTGCTCAGGCTTTAGTGACCATTTTCAAGCATAACTGTATTCTTTGCAAAAATGGAACAATTTTTTTTTAAGAATTTTTTTTTTTGAAGATTTAAATATTTGTTCTATTATAGTGCTATCGGTGGATTTAGCCAAACGTGAAGTTAGCTATTTAATGACGGGGCAGACAATTTACGACCTTATGCAGTGATAAAACCATTTTTGCGGTCCCACTGTTAGCTTCACGCCTGCCTTGATCCGCCGACCTTATTATAAATAACTCTTATTAAACTGCCACAGACAAATCTTATTGTTAATTAATTAAATTACTTTTAATTATGGATGGGTGATAGTGCTACCACTCAATTTTGTTTGTTTCAAACTGAAGTCAAAGTATTTGTATTCATTTAAATCTTATAGATAACTTTGAATGTTATTTTTGAGTATGGATGGTAAAGGGGATGGTGTCAAAATATCCCAAAACTTCATCTTATTATAATAAATTAATAAAACTTTCCTTATGTTTCATTTGTTTCTACAATTTTTGTTTAAAACAACTGCTTTTGTATATTGTTTCATCAATTGTGGTATTTTTATACTTATGCATAATATTATATTGTATTGTCAGATTTTTAGGTTCTGCTTTGAAACTTTGGTAGGTATTTTTGTGAAACGCTTTTAGTCACATCATACCTATTTTTTGTGTAATCTATCATAATAAGTTATTCTTTTGTCGTAATTATTACCCAATTGCTTATGTAGGTTTCACCATTTTATTGTAAAATTTACAAAAGCATTGGGTGAGTAACAAAAGTATAACTATGATAGATCATACATCAAATTATGTAGATACCACTAAAGGCATTTCGTAGAAAATACAAATGTTCCAAAGTAGAATTTAAAAAAGCTATTGGGTAAATATTACCAATGTAATTTATTGGATTATACAAAAGTGGTTTACTTAAACTTACCAAAATTAATAGTAGGATCTACAAAAGAAATTTAAGTAGATAGGTAGATAATACAAAAGCTATCTAGTAAAAATTACCTCATTTCCTATTAGAATCTACGAAAGAAATTAGGTATTTATTACGAAACCTTACAGTAGATAACACAAAAGTTGTCTAGTAAAAATTATCACAATTCATAGTTAAATATATGAGAGCAATTAGGTATTTACTACAAAATCTTAAAGTAGATAGCACAATAGTTGTCTAGTCAAAATTATCACAATTCATAGTTAAATATACTAGAGCAATTAGGTATTTACTACAAAACCTTAAAGTAGATAACAAAATAGTTGTCTAGTAAAAATTATCACAATTCATAGTTAAATATACGAGAGCAATTAGGTATTTACTACAAAACTTTATAGTTGATAAAACTAAAGTTGTCTAGTAAAAAATACCACAGTTAATAGTTAATATACGAGAGCAATTAGGTAGATATTACAAAACCTTAAAGTAGATAGCACCAAAGTTGTCTAGTAAAAATTACTATAGTTGATGGTAAAATTTCCAAATATACAATAAGAGTTAAGTAAATAATACAATTTAATTAAAAATTTACCAAAGTGGTTTATTGACTATCCTACCAGTACTTTGGTAAACAATTACAATAGTATGAAACTTGTTTAGTGAAAAATAACAAAGTTCATGGTAAAATCCACAATATGATATTTGATACATTATTACCGAAACTATCGTAGGTAGTAATCTACCAAAGCAGTTTGGTAACTATTCTACCAGCATCATTTGGTAACTTAAATATACCAAACTACTTTGGTGATCAGCCAACCGTCGCCGTTTGGTAAAATCAACTTAAGCCAGCGGTAGGTCCTCATTCAAACGTTTAATTTGGTACATATAATCTGGAATCTGGTAAATTCAACCTTAGCATTCTTTCAGTGTATGAACATATACCTACATACCTAGGGATATCACTAAATACGGGATATTTACCATGATTTTTGAGTTTTATTTTATTTTCCCTTGATCATGGCGCATGCTGTGACGAAATATTGAGAACTAATACAACTTACGCCAAAGGGATGGGCAGCAGCATCCATCTGAGTACTTAATACATACTGCGATCACAGATCCGTTCTATGGTGAGGCCAGCCCCCCTATTCCGTAACTGAAAGTCACTCGGTGACTAACGTTTGACAAGAAATATGACCATCAAGTGCTCAAAAATAATTGTCAATTGATATACGCTCTGATTTTTAATCTTAGACAATTTTTGTAAACAAAGAAATGCCACTGTGTGTATAAGTGTCACATATGTGTAACATATGTGTATATACACATAATTATGATACACATACATGACACAGTGGCATATATTGACATTTCTTTGTTTACAAAAATTGTCTAAGCTTAAAAATCAGAGTATAGACATTTTACTTATCAAACGTTAGTCACCGAGTGTTTGACAAGTAAAATTACCATCAATTGCTCAAAAAGAATTGTCAATTGATATATACTCTGATTTTTAATCTTAGACATTTGTTGTAAGCAAAGAAATGTCAAGATATGTCACTGTGTATCTACACATATGATACACATACATGACACTTATACAGTGACATTTCTTTGTTCACAAAAATTGTCTAAGATTAAAAATCAGAGTATAGTCATTTTACTTGTTAAACGTTAGTCACCGAGTGACTTTCAGTTAGGGAATAGGGGGGCTGTTTCAGCACTGGACATCTACCAAAGAAATGAAACCAGGGCCCCAATTCTACTAAACAAATTGTGTTTGAATTGTTAATTAATTATCTCAAAATGGTCACTTTTGACACTTTTGGTATACTTAAAAAAAAGTGAAAAGTGTTAAAACTGTCAATTTTGTGATAATTCATTAAAAATTCAAACACAATTTGTTAACTTAGTAGAATTGGGGCCCCAGGCTTGTACAATTTCATTCATCCACAGTAACAATAAACTATTTATAGTCTGTGTTAAGCATGTTAGATAATATGTTATAACAACTGTGTAGTGTTTGTTTGTCTATCACATCTCATTCATGAGCGCTAGTAAACAGTGCTACTTTGTATTGTATGTGCTAGTTCACCTTACTCCCTATTATAATAGACTTTGACCAAACTGTCACCAATTATTTCTTGGTTCGTCTTTGTGGTTAAACCAGCTTGAGATATCATCATCATCAGCCTGTAGACGAACCGAGAACCTTTAATCCCCCAGTGGTCAGAGGCCCAATTCACTAACTAAAAAATTGTTAAAATAGAGTTCGGATCATGTTTCGATCTTGTGTCGATGTCATAAATGTCAGAATTGATATTCTCCTAACATAAAATACAACACTGTAATGTGATTATATCGAAATGTGACCGAAACTTGAACGATTCAAAGTTTTTTCGATAATTTTAGCATAAGTAGATGGAGTCTCTCTTTACTCTTTCCAATTATATATATAACTATCCTACTCTAAAGGTGGTCACCATGAATTGAAAGTAGACTAAATTGTTATTTATGAGGGAACAGAATACCAACATTCTGTCAATTTACAATTCAGTCTCGATTCGGTTAACTTTCAGTGTATTTTTAAAATAACTTAGAGAATTGGGCCTCAGTTCTGCGATATGGCCTGCCCATTGCCACTTTAACTTGCTAAGTTAGAGCTTTGTGACTGACCACCTGTGATGACTTCATGAGTGATGATGACAGATGATATGATAATATTTCTTGGAAATCTACATTGTTCCAAAGATAAATCAATAACATTATACCTTTGACAAATTATTATACAATTATCTCCTTGAGAAAACCTTGTTTTGTTACGGTTCTGAGAGCTTTGCGATTTAAAGTAAAAAGCTAAGAAAATCAAATACAAAAATAAGTCCAAAAAACTTGACGACTTACCTTAGCATTTAAGAGTGGTCAGAAAAAGAAAATATCTTTTAATAATTCAACTCAGGGACTTTTTATAATAGCGAAGCTAAAGGGTAAGAGGCACAGAGAGTCTATTAACCAAGCTATAGACAAGAGCCCTGTTGCATTTTCATGCGTAAGCAATGACAAACGATCATACTATCTCTTGTCTCTAATGTAATTGTAATTTTCCGATGATGTCCATATAATAAATTCATGGTTCATACCTTTATCGACCTGGTGAAGGTTTTACCACGAGTTTGTCACCAATTTTTGGTATAACTATAGTGTCCAATAGTGGCAGTTACGACAAAAGCTATTTATTCTTAGTGTTATTTATTTATTTATTTTATTTTGGTTTGTGGGTTAATTTCTGACCGCCTTCAAAATTGCCATCTTTGTCATGCTACTCCGTGGCCTAGGGAGATGCCACTTTGCCCCTCAAAGAAACTTCAACTTAAGATAATTCGTGGCACAACCGTTCCGTGGCGTTCGTTTTAGGTATCTACCGACGTAATTGAAAAGGAATTATTGTATGGTTTTGTTAATTATATTTGGAAACGGTTTACGAGATGATCCCCTGAGAAACAATGCAATGATATCCAATATAATCTGAGGTTACTTAGAAAAACCAGAATTTATACCTCCTTAACCCATTTTTTTATATGAAATATTAGGTAATTTTGTACAAAAGTTATTGTCCCCTGAGAAATATCTTATTTTTATTCGATATATTGCTTAGTTTGGGAGGTTTTTTTGAGTGACCCTATTTCATTGCACGCCAGTATATTTCATTAGATTATTTAATTGAAAATAGTCTTAATGCTGAATTTTTTTTTTCAAAATTTTTGTGCTCATAATTTAGTTGCTTTCTGTATAATCCAATTACCGACGAATCAGTTTAAAATTTACCAATTTAGAACGCGTTCTGGAAGAACGGTTCTCACCAAATGTGTTAAAAACCTTTGTTTTAAAATAATTTATCCACATCTAATTAGCTACTTTTTTATCTAAATCTGTCTTGACAAAAAACAAGTCTTGACTTACAAGTCTTTCAGGTAAGTTGTGAAAACAACACGGCAATTACCAATAAATGTTTCACAAATAGGAAAACCGGAATCAATCTTCAGCAAGGGTAAGGTTGACATCACAATGAGATACGGAAGTCACACGGCCTAGATTCAATTGTGTGTGACACAACTGACACCGTCCGACCCAGGATATTTCAGATCAACTGGTCCTGTTATCCAAAATTGTGAAGGGATTAGAAAATTAAATCTTACCACAAGACAAACAGTTCTCAATTTCCGTACAAAGTGATGATAGCAATAGTTTTTAGAGTTCCGTACCCAAAGGGTGCGAATGGGACCCTATTACTAAGCCTACACCATCCGTCTGTCTGGACTTCGAAACCGTATAGGGTTACGCAATCCGTTTCTTAACGCATTTGGCTACTTTTTTAATGATATAGCAGATGGTTATTAGAACTACAATACCACCTAGAAGGTGTCCTAATCAACTAATTGACTAACTAACTCTAACTAGTTTTGCAAAGTGTTGGTCGCCTTGAGACATTGACATTGGTATTTCCAACAAAATCTAAAAAAGCAATTCATAGTGATAAAGAAATAATTATGTAATTGGCAGGATAACGACTAAAAGGTTGGAACTTAAATCTTAAGGAAAATGCGGTCGAATTAAGAACTTTTTTGAAAGTGGTTAAAAAGAAAGTTAAGAGAAGGACTTAAGAAGAAGGGTTAAAAAGAGTGTAAAGAGAAGGACTTAAGAAGAAGGGTTAAAAAGAGTGCAAAGAGAAGGACTTAAGAAGAAGGGTTAAAAAGAGTGTAAAGAGAAGGACTTAAGAAGAAGGGTTAAAAAGAGTGCAAAGAGAAGGACTTAAGAAGAAGGGTTACAAAGAGTGTAAAGAGAAGGACTTGTTAAAGAGAAATGGCAACAGTTAATTAATTAAAATGGCCACGCAACAAATCAAACGAACACCAGACAAATTCAAAACAAAGCAACTGCTAAAAACATTGATCATATCATCCATAATAATTATGCAGCGAGTTCCGCATAATAAGGGAAAAAAGTTGAGAGCACGAAAAATTGATAAGGGGTGGTGGTGATAAGGTGGCACCTTCTATTGATCGGGGGTACCCACCCACCCCCTGAGTATAAGTATAAAAAGCGTAACAAATTTTCGTCTTAAGAAAAGGAAAAGAAAAAATGTATACATCCACCCCATTTCACCCCCTAGCTGCACTCACACCCCAGTTGGGTGGGGGTGCATTTTTCTCGCGATCGTGCCCTCTCTCTCGGTTAGACGTAAGATGTTACAAAGGATTCTTTGTTAGCGGTCGGAGTTAATTAGATTTCGGATGAGTTTTTACGGTTTTCATATTTTTGTCTGGGTATTTGTTCGTAGTTCGAAAGAAAGGATATAAATAGTATTAAGATCGACTAGGACAATTTAATCCATTATTATAGGCCAACCTTCTTCATCTAAAGAAGAGATGACAGATGTACCGATAAAGATAGGCTTATTATGTGTGGAAACTTGTAATTGGCTCTCTATATTACATTTACTTGTTTGTTAGTTTACCTAGCTGTAAGTTTTCCAAAAATTAATAAAAAAACATAATAAAATAAAATAAATTAGAATCTTGACACACAATTTATGTGGCCCTATCTCTACCCCTCTAGTTATCTGCCGATAGCTCTATATCTGTCGATAGCTCTCTATTGGTCGATACCTTTTTATCTGTCAATAGAATATTGACAAGGAAACTGACATTGAAAAGTGACATATGGCATACTTCCAAACACTAAAATAGAGTTAAGGGTTAGACAATTGTTCATACGCTTTCGCTAACTCGAAACAAAGAGACGGCTTGTATAGGAAATAAAAAGATATAGGATACGGCGTTTGTCGATCGTTTATGTCTATTTCAGTCTAGTGAATTAGCGGTACGCTAACTTACGCATGGTAACTTTGTCTAAGAACCTACTTCAATTCAGTTTCATCACATTTAATTCAATTTATCCGAATTTTTTTATAATGATGTCATACGTCAGCAATGTGGTTCACTCAGAAACTTCTATTACATTATGGTATCTACATCAACAACTCGAATACTGATGTTATCAGAAGAGCTCTTAGGTAGAGGCCTTTCGGGGAATTACCACTGTACTTCCATACTTGACTTGGAGTAAGAGTGCCCGGTAGAATTAGGTACAGGTTACGCTTAGGTAAAGGACTCGATAGATCGACGACATAGTAATGACAGTAGAAAGTCAGTGGATGGAGGCGGCTTCTCACCGATTGTCGTGACTTTCTATGGAGATGGCAGCCTATAGAAGTAAACTGCTGGATATAGGTCTCCCCTACTAAATGCTCCAAACAGTCTTGAGCCACCTCCATCCACCGAATTCTCTCAACCTTGTAAATGTAGATGATCCAGTTAGATTGGCTTTGCTACACTATGTCACCTGGTTCAAGAACCTTCATTCCCCGACGGTTGTCGCGATTCTGCGAACCATGTCCTGTCCATTGCCTCTTAAATTTGTTGATTCTGAGAAATGTCGGTTATTGTTATATAGCTCTCTCGATAGCCTGTTGCGTGATTTTAAGCGTATATACTAACTAATTCGTTCAGTCTATTTCTAGCAAAAAAAAACCTACTGACCTAAATAAGAAACAGTGACTGAAATCGGAGCATTTATTTGCCCAAACTTTGCTTTCACAATTTTGCTTTATTTTGTGACTCAACAAGTAGCGTTTAGTAGGCCGGTGAAACTTCTAGACCTTATTAACTATGAAATAAAGTGCAAATTAGGTTGAAAACATTTACTGATGTTGCGTCGACCCTGTTAGGCCTGTGGTAAACTTCTACCTTATCTCACTGTCAATTAGGTCTAAATTAGGTTAAAAGGTAATGTTTTAGTGGGATTTAGAATTTAGTCAAGTGTTTTAATAGATATGATACATAGCAACAACTCAGTAATACTTTTGGAAGAGTTCGTCCGGGGAATTACTACCGCCATACCTATTTTGATAATATGAGTATTACTATGTTCCGGTTTGAAGGAACCGGTGAAATTACAGGCACATGAGACTTTATAACTATATGTCACAGGATTTGCGCAGTGCGATGCCACGTATGACGCGTCCTAGATGGACGTGACCTAAGTGGTATTGCAGTTTTAATCGCCAAGGGTGAGCGACCAGACAGTTCCGTTATTTATAATAAACAACTTTTTGTCGCTGGTTTAATACACTTTGAGACAGTTTGGTTGTAAAGGTGCAAATGATAGTTTTGCATAAGCTGTAAAGCTTCTTCTGGCAACTGTACAATACAAATATAAACTCGCTCCCTGCTAATATAAAAAGCTGCCAAGTGTGTGTCGGACCATGTACAGTGAAGGGTACCGTAGTCGAAACGTTCACGGTTCAAATACAAAGTTAAGAGTATCGTGTACTTAATCGAAAATATTATACCGTAAATACAATGGGGGGAACAGCCATCATCACCAAGCTTGGCAAGCGGATTGGTGATCGGAGTATTAATTTTGAGTACCCAGGTGAATGCTGCTTGCCCATCCCCTGGTGCAATCCCTTAGTTGGCTTTAACTACATCCATGGGAGGAAATGGCGGGGTCTATTCTTAGGCCGGCCACACCATGGCACAGTAAATAAATTAAAAGTTGAAATAAATTAAAACATAACAAAGGAAACTAGGAACCTCAAATATCCTCTCCCATTTGTATCTCTGTTTGAAATATTCACAGAAAACCACAAAATTCAATTTGTACAACTACCGTTCTTGTAAAATACAAAATGAAGGGGAAAAGCGAAAAAACTCGGGGTGTTTTGTACAGAGGAATTAAACCAGGGGGGGTATACCACCCCTTATGGGGGGAAGACGCTGGATGATTAATTATTAGTTTGTGTGTGTTCCAAAGATAGTGTTCTATTGCTAAGGGGTGGCCGATGTACCTATGTATATACTTCGAGAATATATGTTTTATTAATTACACCTTCCTTGGTGAAGTGGATTTTGTCCAGGATACAAATTGGGATAGAATATTTGCATGTTTGTTTACAAAGATTGCTAGTTTTGAAGAGCTATTTATTATAACATAACACCCAACAACATTCACATACGTTGTTATGATCCCACACTAGGATTCCCTGTGTTGTGGGTATCAGGAACTATGAGTACCATTGTACCATAAAATCCAGACCCGAAACAAATATTTGCAGATCTTACAAACATTTGTTCCGCAGCGGGAATCGAACCTGCAACCTCTCGCATCTCTACCGGCTCGCCAACCGCGCCACAGAGGTCGTCAAAATTAGGATTAAAAGGGATTATGTAAATTAATGTGACTTCTCTCGTTACAAAAGGTACCATTTTATGATAAAATACTCTTTTAAGGAAAGAAGTGACTGTAATCCCGGATATAAATTGGAATCAAATATTTAAATATTCATATTTTATTATTGCCGTATGTATGCTATGGGGGAGGCCTTATCCAGCAGTGAATATCTACCAGCTGATGGAGAATATTGGTGTAGTGTGTCCAGTCTAAGAATAGACCCCTCCTTCTCCTCCCGTGGATATCGTAAATGCCGACAAATTATAAGCATCCATCTGAGTACTTACTCAACAACACTGTGATCAGCAATATGCCAAGCCGTGCTAATTATGGCAATTTTCCCCTATTGTATTTTGTGGGGAGGCCTCTTCCAGGAGTAGTCGTCTAATGATTTAAATATATTTTTTACAAAGTAGCTGCATCAATCTGTATCTCCTGATTTTTTTATCATCAGTTTTCTGGATTGCCTTCCATTATTAACTAACTTAATGACGTATTCACTTTAAAAAAATATCCATTAGAGAAAGGAAATAGGTTACGACTCACTAGGCAAGCCATGCCAAGAGATGGCGCTGTTTTTCCAAATGTATACATTTTTACTAATTGTGTTATATTTGATCGGAAATAAACTTATTTTTATTCCATTTGCGGGTTTTTGGATATGTCTAGAACACATCTCAAAGATAATTGAACCGACTGATGGCCATACTTTTGAATAAGTATATATATCGGTACGTCACGAATAAATAACCTGACTGTAAAGAGAACTGAGGCCTTACCATGAGCTCTTGTAGCGATTCAGTTCAAAAACTATTCAGTACAAAATATCGGTTCCATGATGTCCGCAGCTATATTTAAAGGCACACACAGAACAACAGAAGGTCTATAGACTTCTGCGATTAAAGTTATTCAATGATGACGGATGTCAACGATGAACCGATATTTTGTACTGGATCGCTATAACAGCTCATGGTTAGGCCTCTGCACTTCCCTTTTAGATCGTTAGATCATAATCATAGTCATATGTCTGATGTGCCTGTAATTTCGTCTGCGCAGTGGCATCCCATTTCAACCTTATCTTCTAATACATAATGTTCAAAGTATGAAGAATGTTTTCGGCAATAACTTATGACGTGAAATATGACATCAGTGACGTTTTGTGGGGATTTAAAATAGGTCGGTGTAACTCAAGGTGGACTGATAGCCTTGGTAGGGAATTTTTGATGTTTTGATCTATCTATTTTAAGCGATAATAAGTATTCCAAAATTATTAGTATATAGGTAATTAATTAAGCACCTATTTTTAAGTTTTCAAGTTTTCAATAATAATATAGGGTGTAAAAGGACAGGTCCCAAATACTGAAAGTACCGGTAAAGCTATCTATATCATAGCTATATAAAATAGCGCGAGTTCACAGAGCGCATCGGCTGCGCGAGTTCAACGCTCCCGGGCAGCTGATCGACGCGCTGCGCCAATATTTCTTAGCTGGTTTTCATTGCTTTTTTGACGTTTTTATTTATTAACGTGTTTTTACTGATGGAAATTAGATTTTCGTGTTCCTTTTATGATGTTATTTAAAGAAAACACGAAAAAAGCGGCCCAAAAGTGAGAATTTTTTTTCAGCTTAATTATTTTCAGAACCATGGTCTGAGTGCACTATTTCAGTTTTCGGGAGTAGTCTTTTTACACCCGTTATATTAAGTAATTTTTTTAAGTTTTCAGTTTAAATAATCAGGAATTGAAGTCTGTACTTAGTTTTTTGTAAAAATTGTCTGCTTAAAATTTACACCATTTTTTGCATCAAAAATTACTTTACCATTTTCTTTCATTCCCCCATTGAATACTATGGGGAGATTTGCCATAATCATCCCACTTGGCAGGCGGATTGGTGATCGCAGTTTGGTGTTAAGTACTCAGGTGGATGCTGCTGCACATTCCCCGATCTAATCCCTTAGTAAGGTTTTTTCTACATCCACGGGAGAAGGAGGGGTCTATTCTTTAGCCGGACTCACCACGGACCAGTGAAAATCTTAAGTCTTCATAATTCACAATAGCCAACTCTCTTTAATCTCACAAAGGTGAAAAAAACCCCATTTCACCCCATCACGAGTTAATTGTTCCGCACAAAAACAACAGAGTTACCTTTCAAAATGTGAAGAAAGGCTCAAAAACGTGAATAAAGGCTTGAAATGAGCCATCACGATAACAATAGCAGGAAAACAGAATGAAATTGGACATAATGAGTGTCTTCCAAGGTGGGTTTGGCCTGGGGCCCCGTAAGCAGACCCTGTGTCACTCCAAATCAATAAATAATAAGCACTCAGACATAGCTTCATACTGTATAAAGCCACGTCTGAGAACAGCTCTCTCCATAGCCCGTTGCCATATGTGTCATAAATTTTAACCGTTGTTGCTCTGATATTTTGGGATAGCTCAAAGTATCCCAAAATATCTGTTCATGGTGTCTGCCTATCGTTCTTCAGTTATTGGAATACGAGCAGTCACGAGCTTATTTTAAGGTTCATAATTACCCTTTCCCAAAATATCCCTGGTTTCAATATGTCCATATCCCAGAATATCCCTGTACTAAAATTTAATTTTCCTAGAACGTCCCTTTCCCAGTATGTTCCTCTCTTAGAATGTTCCTTTTCCAGAATTTTCATCATTGGCTGGTCGATGTTCATCGCTGGACGAGGCTTCCACCATCAAAAGCAATTGATTGATTGGTATTTATTGTTGGTGCTAAGTACTCAAGTTGTACCATTCTTTAGTGTTATTCCTTAATCAGCTCTTACCACATCCACAGGTGGAGGAGGAGGTCTATTCTTAGGCACACACATTTCACCAACCTTTACAAAAATATCACTTTCCCAGAATGTCCCTTTTCTTATGAAACATAGGAAAAGGGACATTCTGGGTATGTATACATCGCGTGCGAGCCACAGATTAAAAATTTCCGTTTCAGCGTCTTCGCAGTGAAAGCTCCTTATTCTGTGGTATCTGGGGCCCTTTGGGTCAAGAACGGAAATAATTGTTTTAATAAAAGTCGCGAAAGAGGTAAAAATGTAGAGACGGAGACAGATAGGGTGTGGTGCACACCAGGAGTGCCTCGTTTATAACGAGTCTATATCATCTGTTTTTACTCAACTGCTTTATTCTTTATTGTACACACATATACATAATAAGAACACAAGACAGAATTAAAGGACATGTACAGAGGCGAGCTTAACCCTAAAAAGAGTTTTCTTCCAGCAAACCTCTGAGGCTAGAGAGTGGTGATTATAGAGGTAGATTAGTGCACACATATAATAAGAAAAGTGAGAAACAAAACAAATTAAAAATTATATATTAATTAAAATAAACATACTTAAACATAGATAAATATATATATATTAAATAGCAAATACATATCATATATATACTAATATATATAATTAGGTAGGTATCATACATAAATAAAAATATAAATTCTACCAAAGAAACAATTTACAGAGAAAGAAAGAGAGAAGTGCTCTTTTACTCTACTACTATTACTACTACTGCTAACTATTTTACTAGATACCTAATCTAATATAAGACTACTAACAATAATATCATTATTATATACCTACTAAATTAAATTTAGCTCATTTTAAGTGAACTGTAAAGTTCTTTATGAGTGATAATAAACTTACTAAAATAACTTACGTGAATTATATCATTCATTTTGTAAAACGGGAAATTTTCACGTACCGATATGTTGGTGGAAGCACCAACAGGTTTCGACCATAATCGAGGGTCTTCATTAGGGTGGGTATAGGATCCGCGCTACACTCTCTCCGCGTCCTTCCACGTACTGCATCTCTGAGGTCGCTCCTCTCGGCTCTATACCCACCCTGATGAAAACCCTCGATTCGGGTACGTGAAAATTTACCGTTTCACAAAATGAATGTTATTAATATTTTTTAAACCGAACTGCTTCAAGCAAAGGTAATTGATTCAAATCCTATGTATCGAAGTATTCTATGATTACCGTGGTGTGTCCACCTGAGAATAGACCTATCCATCTCTCATGGATAGCGTAAAAGCCTATCTAAACGATTACACCAGGGTATGAGAAAGATCATCAATAACTTATCATTTAAAAAACAGACTTCCTCCATTGTATTCGACTAAATATTTGGATGAAAAAAAAATGATGAAAGAACCACAGCGGTGAAAGGATTATGATACTTTCTGAATGCAAATGCTTGGTTTCTTGCTGAAAATATCAAAATCGCCATATGTATGCATACAATATTTGAGGAGTTTCCTCAATTCCTCATGGATTCCATCATCAGAACTGGATTCTGAAAAAAATGGGATCAATCTGGAAGTATATCTATTCAAATAAAAGAAGAATTTTCCAAATCGGTTCATAAACGCCGGAGATTGAGTACACAAACAAAAAAAAAAAAAAAATACAACCGAATTGGGAACCTCCTTTTTGTGAAGTAGGATAAAAAACAGTCCAGTTGAGTTTTTTTTTTCCTCTCGTTTCCGTACAAGTTGGCTACCATAATAACCATTAACCTAATTAACTTAATCAATGAACAAGAATTTGATACGCATTTTCTCATTACGAGTATTTTCCGTTTACCGTGAGAATTTTAAAGACTACCCTCTTATTCATAATAAATTTTAAAACCTTTGATAGCTACAATAGCTTTTGTCTTGTTTTGACGTATGTGATTTTACATCAGAGAGAACAAAACAAAAGCTATTTGAACTAAAATAAGTTTAAAAAATAATTATGAATTACTAGTTGCGCCCCGCGGTTTCACCCGCGTGAATAATGATGTAAATTGATGATGATGATGATGATGAAAAGTAGCCTATGTGTTAATCCAGGGCGTAAAGTATCTCCATTCCAAATTTCACTCAAATCCATTCAGTAGTTTTTACGTGAAAGAGTAACAAACATGGACTCACAAACTTTCGCGTTTATAATATTAGTAGGATAGGAATAAGTCATCAATCGTCATTTGTTTGTTTTAGTCATTCTTGTCTTCTGTTTAGTTTTAATTTTCTTTCTTAATCTTTGTTGTTTGTGTGTGTGTCTTTTGTATTTTCCCGTGTCTTTTTTAATGATCTGCATCATTGACACAAATACTTAAATGCTTTTTCTTTCTTTCTGATTATGGTTAGAATTTTAGTTTAGAGTTTTCTATAAACTATGAGAGAGGATTATTCAAATTGTTTTCTATATTTTTGGTCCATCCACCGTCTTCATACGACTTTTATAATATCGTCGGTTTATCGAGATCACTTTTCACACTGCGTCGTCCGGCTATGTGGCGTGCCCATTGCCATTTTATCTTTGAACTAAATTTTAGTTGCTGCAGTCAGTAATGGTTCATTACACATGCTACATTATAGTTATAGAAACATTTATTGTACACCATAATTACAAAAAAAAAGAGCTGATAAAAAAAACAAATCATAGGTACAATGGGCGGTATTATCGTTTAAGATCTCTTCCAGATAACCTTTGGATGAACAGGATTATAAGGATTAGAAATTATTCCTCCTACATCTTACTTAAACTTAACCCTTTTGTGCATACTGATAACTTAATCAACGCGTACCGAAAAATTCTTATCCTCGCTTATCCCAAGTTCTTCCGTGAAGGGGGGGGGGGGGGAGAAGGGGGAATCTCCTCCGCGCCTGTGTGAAAGAATGCTGGGGAATCAATACAGCGGTGCACATTAAATTGGCTGGGGGCGCCCCCTCCCCCACCCTTTTTTCGGTGATTTTCCGCTGGGGGTTAAATATGTTATTAGATATTTTTTGTGATATTGTGCAGGCGTTTTAATTAAGAATATAATTATGTATAGAAATGTATAATAAGATGGATATAATCCATATAATGATAAGTACAAATTTTCTATAGCTATATATCTTGCTATGGTGATTTGGCCTATAACACATTGCCACTTACACACATACATGACATTCGTCGTGGCATTCTTGGACCATTATCCAGTTATCCAGCAATGGACTTTTACAGGCTGATGTTGATGATGTACGTGGCCTTAATCTTGTTTTAAAACTGCTGTACAGACAAATAATAAATTTAAGAATATAATGTTTTTGTATGTAAAAAAAAATATGATCAATTGATCAAAACCAAACTATATAGAAGTCCACTGCTGGATATAGTCCACAGAGTACCACGACGAACGGTCTCGGGCCGCCATCATCCATAAAGAAAAGAAAGAAAATACGTTTATTTACCCCCAAAAAGACAACGTAACAGGACATTTAAAAAAAACAAAACAAAATTATCACAAAATAAAAACAAAAGTACACTCGAGAGCAATGAATCCGGGTCACTTAAAGAATCCTAAAAATCTCGGAAACTAAAAATGCTAGGTTAATGCAATAAATTGTATTTAATAGACAATGTAATACTCCTTAAATGAAGGTATTAAAACTTCTTAGTTATTGTAAAGTTATATCATAAAAAAATCAAATTTGAAAAAGGGCCACTTTCGAAGATGGAACTACGAAATTACAGCATTTGGTTTTGCTTTTGTTTGTAATCTGTCATTTATGTGGGTACATAAACCATGTTGATAGTGCTCTATATTCATTATATGGAAGCACGAGGGGGCAATACGAAGTATTAAAATTCAAGAAAATCGTAATAAAGTTCAAAAATTTCATGTTTCCTATTTTTGTTTTAAGGAGAGATCAGCAGTTTTTTTCTTTATGTAATTTTGTGTTAATAAAATGTATGGTGACTCATATTTTTTTACCTTCATTTAAGGAGTATTACATTGTCTATTAAATACAATTTATTGCATTAATCTATCATTTTTAGTTTCCGAGATTTTTAACATTCTTTAAGTGACCCGGATTCATTGCTCTCGAGTGTAGATCACATAAAATAAAAAACAAAAAATCCAATGGCGTCATGCGTGTTGTGTGCGGTCAAAATAGGTCCATTCCTCAGCAAACAGCCAGACCGGACCTACACAGTAAATGGTGTGGCGCTGGTTTTTCAGACAGGGCCATGCCCGAGTGACATCATGAACGTAGAAAGTCGGTGGTAATGTGGTAATCCATCGACTTCCTGCTACCTGTATAATGTCTTTAGTCCATCGAGAGAAGAGCCTACCACTACTGCGATAGACAGTGGTGGTCGCCACTCGGGATACTTTTATTCCCAACAGGTGACAGTTATACACGCTATATGGCCTGTCCATTGCCACTTCAACTCGCTAATTGTGAGGTTTATATCGGTGATCTTAAATCATTATTTCGAATTCTATCACGTAGTGAAACTCTACCATAGCTCTCTCCATAGCCGTTGCGTGACTTTGAGCATGTCTATAAGACCAGTAGTTAGCGACCACGTCTTAATGCTGTTAGTCATCATTGGCAACACGCACTGATTATAGACTTTCGTCTTAAGGCTCTTCCTTAAGACGAAAGTAATAATTATCGTATTAGTGACGAGAAGATGGCGAAGTTTCCCGCAGGGATTATCTCTTTCTCGCGACGTTTGCAACTGGCGTAAATTGTGCAATCAGAACTGTCAAACAGTAACTTTTGTCAGCATCATTTCGAATTCTATCACGTAGTGAAGCTTTGACATAGCTCCCTCCATAGCCGTTGCGAGACTTTGAGCATGTCTACACGACCAATAGTTAGAGACCACGTCTCAGTGCAGTAAGACATCACTGGCAATGGCAACACGCACTTATTATAGGACTTTCGTCTCACGGCTCTACGCTATTAGTGACGAGAAGATATGGCGAAGTTTCCCGCAGGGATTATCTCTTTCTCGCGACGTTTGCAACTGGCGTAAATTGTGCAGTCAGAACTGTCAAACGGTAACCTTTGTCAGCATCATTTCGAATTCTATCACGTAGTGAAGCTTTGACATAGCTCCCTCCATAGCCGTTGCGAGACTTTGAGCATGTCTATACAACCAATAGTTAGAGACCACGTCTCAGTGCAGTAAGACATCACTGGCAATGGCAACACGCACTGATTATAAGACTTTCGTCTTACGGCTCTACGCTATTAGTGACGAGAAGATATATTATGGCGAAGTTTCCCGCAGAGCTTATCTCTTTCTCGCGACAGGTTTGCAAGTGGCGTAAATTGTGCAATCAGGGGGCTCAGTACAGGTTTTGATAGTTTACGAAACTATATGAAGTTTCGTTTCCTTCCATACATTTACTTGCAGCGCCCCTAGCGAAAACCAGAAGAAAACTAAGGACGCTGTCAGTAAATGTATTGGATGGAAACGAAACTTTATATAGTTTCGTAAACTATCAAAACCTGTACTAAGCCCCCTGGGCTGTCAAACAGTAACTTTTGTCAGCATCATTTCGAATTCTATCACGTAGTGAAACTTTGACATAGCTCCCTCCACAGCCGTTGCGAGACTTTGAGCATGTCTATACGGCCAATAGTAAGCGAACACGTCTTAATGCTGTTATACGCATTGATTATAAGACTTTCGTCTTACGGCTCTACGCTATTAGTGACGAGAAGATATATTATGGCGAAGTTTCCCGAACGCTGCCGATCCGAGTTGAATTCGTCGGCATTCATGTACAACGGAATATCTTTTCATGGACCTACAGATCTGGTTCATTGGGGTAGGCTTGTAGAAATCGATGATTGGGGCAGGTTATGTCTGCCGGGGTCACAAGATACAGTTATATATTCTGTGGGGTTACGTACCCTTGAATACAGCCTCGCTGAATCGAGATTCCCTCACTCCTGTACGGCTTACAAATGTTAAGATGACTGCAAATGTTAATATTGGCTATGTCGGGGTACCTAGCTAGAAATCTTTGTAATTATACATTTTCTATTTTCTCGCTAGTGTTTTGCTATCGTTACTAACGTAAGGTAAACAGGCGATTAAACAACTGTTTAGCCTAACTAATTATTTTTGACAGGTATTTTCAAAGATTATCTGTCACCTTGACCAATGGTTATGGTAAAAGTCCGTTTATTTGTTCGTGAACTTGGGTTTTAGTCAGTCTGTGCTAGCCTACACTAGTACGTGTCCTAGGGACATTTGACAATTATTTTTTGATGTTTAGTTTCCAGTAGTTTTATAAAAAATCCAGATAACTGGAAATTATTATTATTCAATTATTACTAGTGTTTCGCCCCGAACTGAGACCTCGCGTTAACACCTTTATCAGCCTGACTATTAAACCAAGTAACTTCCATTTTTAACCGACTTCCCAGAAAAGGAGGAGGTTCTCAATTCGTTTTTTTTTTTTTTTTTTTATGTTTGTTACCGCTTATCTCCGGCGTTTATGAACCGATTTGGAAAATTATTTTTTATTTGAATAGATATACTTCCAGATTGGTCCCATTTTTCAGAATGAGTAATTGAGGGAACTCCTCAAATATTGTAGGCATACATATTATGGCGATTTTGACATTTTCAGCAACAAACCAAGCATTTGCATTCAAAAAGTATCATAATCCTTTCACCACTATGGTTCATGCATTTTTTTTTTCATCCTAATATTTTAGTCGAATACAATGGCGGAAGTCGGTTTTTAAATGAAAAGTTATTTTATTATTATTTTTGAAAATTTTCACCTCGAGGTCAACAGGATCTATCTGTAACAACTCTAATTTCTACACATCATCGAAATAACCTTTGAATAGGGCTAAGCAACGGGGCGTAATACTACATACCTGTTAGTACCTATATCAAGTACCTGACGAATTAATTGGTAACGTCCTTTTGACGAAATCATAGAACTCCAACGTCATTCAAATTCTTAGAAATGGGAGGTCAACAACGGATATTATATTGGTTTATTGTTTTATATGGTACATGTCTCGAAATTCTTCAATTTCAGACTTTTCCCTGTAGTTGTGACACAAAAGCCACAAGCATACCAAATTTCAGCATTGTGGGATTGCTGGAAGTACCCTAGAATTTTCGATTTTTACGTTTTTTATTTTCCCTAATATCTCGGAAACTACTAAGTTTAAATACTTATTAAAAACAGTTTTGAAATGTCCAACCCAAGCGCTTTCATTAGACACCCCACTTGATCTGATTGTCTAACTTTTATTTTTTTTACCCCCTCTTGGACCCCCATATCTCAGCAACCCCCTGACCGATATAGCTCATAACCTTACCTACAAATTGTATGGGCCAAAAAGCCCGGCTACCGTGAGACATGAATAGGTACCTACTCAATTGAACAATGAACCAATCTAACCAAAGTTCAAGGATAACTATTTTTTTCAACAAAAACTTATTTCCTACATGTGATGTTTGCAGGTCTGCAAATATTTGTTCCTGGTCTCGGTGTTGTGGTACCATGGTACTCGTAGTTCCTGATATCCACGACACAGGGAATCCTAGTGTGGGATCAGGACTACGTATGTGACTTTTGCGTGTTATGTTATGTTGTGTTAACTAACAAGTTAAATAAAAGCTTTTAAAAATGGAATTTAAAAATTTAGGACTCCAAATATAAAGCTGGCCGTGGTGTGTCCTACCTAAGAGTATACACCTCCATCTACTCCCGTGGATATCGTAAAAGCCAACTAAAGCTACACTTTATATCTAACTAATGGATTACTACTAAGGAATTACTCCAGGGAATAGACAGCAGCATCTACCTGAGTACTGTAAACTAATATACTGCGATCAGCAATCCGCATGCCAAGCGTGGGGATTATGGAAATTCCCCATTGTGTTTCATGTCCAGCACTGGACGCCTAAAGAATGGCGGCTGATAGCGATTCCCAATTCCTAAATTGATCCTAAATTATTAGATTCCTAAATTGCCCCTATATCTCTAGTCGTAAAGTAATTTGCCACGTATCTTACTATCTATATATAACTCGTAACAAAAAGATAGTCGCACCACGCAACAGGTTTGGCTGCAAGTTGACAATTTCTACAAACTTTGCCAGATCCGTAGCGAGCAATTAAAACTAGTGCTTATTATTCATCATCATCACCCTTTAGACGTCCACTGCTGGACAAGGCCTCTCCCATAATATATACTCAATTACATAAACTTTTTCCTTGAAAGGGTATGCAGAGCCTCATAAGACCTCTTTTTATAAAAATGGAGATTTAGCCTTTTAGCCTCTAATATCTCGCTACTTTTACATTATAAAAAAGTGTTAGGAATAACCTCGTCGCCACTATTATTACGCTCATAAAAAAAATGTTTTAGGAAGGCAACTATTACTAGTGATTTTCTAATTAATTACAAGTATTTTAGAATAATAAATAACCTAGTGTGAAGAGGGCACAATCATTCACAGTAGCATGTTTGTAGAAAGCAGTTCATAACGATATAACACACAGCTTATGAATCCACACATGGCAGTTAAAAAGTTAATCCATTTTAGCTTCGAAACTTGTAAACAAACCAAATAGTAACGTTCAACCGTTCGAAATTCAAAAACTTGGTGGCAAAGCCCACGTGCGGCCAATAAACTTGCATTCAGGGCTTCAGCCTGTACAAAAGAGTAATCAATGTACAGAGAACAAGCTTCATTTGCAAGTATATTGCGCGGCTATGTGAGTAAGATCTTCCCGACAAGACAACGTTTTCCCAGTTTTAGCGCTGGCTTAGTTTTGGAAAAGCTGTCAAAGCTCAAGCTTTTAAATTAAGAACATAATTAAAAGAGCATCGTAGGGCTCTTTACTTATAAGAATTATAAATGAACGCAAATCAGAGATACTTATATGTATTCTTTTCCTAGACACTTTTAGTGTAAAAAAATAAAAATATATTTTTAACTCGTATCGGAAGCTAGCTTCTGTAACACAGAACTAAGAGCACAGTCTGTACACTACCTACTCTGTGCCGAAACTAGCCGGCGAGCGATCAACAAAAACAAAAGCAGTCTGCACTGCAACAGGTTTCCCAGCTCACAATAAATATACGAACCAACCTCCAAACTGCAAACAAAATTCCACGACATGTTGCCTCGACAACACCGGCCAAAATGAGCAAAACAAATTCAAATCGAATTCTAGCATTCTACATTTAAAAGTTTTGTTCGTTTTTTAAATTCAAAACGTTCTAAATTTGAATCTCCGCGTCATCCGAAATGACCTTGTTTGATATTATTATTCAAATCAAATTCCAACCAGACACTATTTCAAAAGTTATTTAGATTTTCAGGTTTAAAAAAAACTACGTTGTTAATCTTACAGTCTTGTAACGTATATTGATTGTCTTTTGTTTGGCAATCTTTTTGACCCAAATTTAAAGCTATGTAACATGATACAAATCAAATCCTACATTCTAAATTCGAAAGTTTTTTATTCGTTTTAAATGTACAACGTTATTTTTTTTTTCAATTTGTATCTCTTCTTGGTGCTAAATGTCACGTGTCTTGCTAGCGGTTATTTTAGTGTCCTCTTTCTTTATTTAACCGTTCGACAATGAGAAGCGGTTTGTACGCGAGCGAACTTCCCGCCTATTGAATTTTCGCCTACAAAGGAAAGTTTTCAGGAAACGTTCCGGGCTACCGGCTCCGTACCCGTTTTATATTTAAGTGTAACTTTGACGAAAATGTTCCACAGTGTACGCCGTATTCAATTAAAGTTTGCCATGCCCAATGGAGCTCTTTCATTAGCCGAGCGATTATAGTATAAAGCAATGCGGTCTTATGCTAATAAATAGCGCTTATTACTATAGTGGAGAAAACACAAGTTTTAATTTTAATTAATTTAATAAATAACAATAAATGCGATACTGGCCACCGACGAAAACCGTTGGAAACTAATTAAAAACATCAATTCCGTGCGCCACGCTACGGGGGAATATTTCAAACGCACGCACACACGCACGCGCCACCCCCGTGCACACACGCACGCTACACGCACACAACAGTTAAAAATAAGTCCAGACCATATCCGCGTGAGAGAATGGTCTCGACTATCGTGAGGAGGAACGGAGTATCTGACAAGTAGCTATCACTAGCCACTGCCCTGGAAACACTAAACAGCAGTCAACTACCCACGTATACTAAAACCCTCGCTTTTACGATAAAAAGTACCAAAATTAAAAGTGAAAAAGTTAAAACAGATTTTTATTAGAAGAAATCAGAATTAAGAAACTGTTTAATAAATAACGTTTATTTGATTAAGTTGAAATAAATAACAAGATTTGAAACACGGATTACACGGCAGAAGGACTTGGCAGCAATTAATATTAATTAAAAGATTCCCAAGGCATTTTTCATAGTTAATTTGTATACCGTAAGGACAGATATCCGGTTTTAGTAATGAACAGTTGGCCAGTTCTAGAAGTTATCCGCGGAGACGGGGATAGCCGTGTGTCTTAAGGTGGAGCGGGACGGAACACTGAAACCAAGTTATCGTAAATTGATCTGGGCCGGGGGGACGGGGTGGCAACGACGCGGTCCCAAATTTGACAGCGATGGAAATTGGCGGGAAAGATTATTGGTTCTGCGCTATTGCTTCTTTTTCCTCAAATTCAAAATTCGAATGTATTTGAATTCTGAATTCTAATGTTCGAATTAGGAATAACAATGTCGGAATAAACTACGCAACTAGGTCACGTAGGTCAGGGATGAATGGAGATTCGTTTTTGCGACGATATTAGAAATTTCATTACGTTTGAGAGCTCGTATGAAAATTGTGCTCGTTTTAGAACATCCTTTGTGTCTTAGACGATCCTTGCTCACGTTTGCGACTTCATAAAAGTGCACACACCAACATCTTAATAACAGAATTTGAACGCTTCGAGCGATTTTAAAATAAGAATATCATAACTGGCCAGTGGGTTGGGGAGGCGGATTTCGGAAGAACGTTCGCACCCCCTCAAGTTTTTAAAATAAGAAAATTTTGGTGGAGCGTGATATTTTTAAAATAAGAACCTCTTTCGTGGCATATTCCGTGGAGAGAGATTTTAAAATAAGAATAGTTTTGGATACCCCCCTTGCCCCCGTTCGTCTGGAGTTTGAAATAAGAATTCGGGGCCAGATTTGGGTGGCGGGTATATTCGGTGGGTGTCGGGGTGTTCCTTGATGAGAACGGAGCTTTTTCGTAGAATTTCGTTAGCTCCTTCTCCAGGGGCATTGACCGCCGGAGTCGATACTTCGATAAATGTTATAGTAATTGGATAGACTATAGATTTTTTGCTCAAGGTAAGATGTTTCGAGATAGCGGAGTTCGATAGGACAGCATCAGGAAATAGAGGCTAATGAAATTTTAGTTTGAGAGATGCTGTAGCTTAGGTCGTAGGTAAATTAAATTGGGTTTGCGAGACTCCAAAATAGAGTGTTTGAGAGACAGGATATTGGGATGAAAATCGTGTTACTTTCGCCGTAATTTGATTTATGGATCGGCAACATGTTAGGAAAATTGCTTAACTTCAAAGCTAAGCAATTTAGGTCACTTTGATATAATAGTAAATACTAGATTCTCCAATACACAAGCTCAATGCCACGCAGCGGGCTATGGAGAGAGTTTTATTTGGATTTTTACTACGTGATAGGATCTGAAACGAGGAGTTCCGTATAAAAAACAAGGTTACCGACATATCTCTTAAAATTAGCATGTTGAAGTGGGCCACATAACTCGCAGAATTGACAACCGTTGGAGAATAAAGGTTCTCGAGAGGCGTTCACGAACTGGACGACGCAGTAGAAAGGCCCCAGGAAACCAGAGCTTACACACATTGGAGAACATTATTATCATTTCGGCCAACTGACGTTTGCTGCTGGATATAGATCTCTTCTAGATGGCTTCTTAAGCCACCTCCATCCACAGACTTCCCACAACCTTTAAAATGTCGTCGGTCCATCTAGTGGGGATTGGCTTATAAGAAATCAAGGCTTTAGTTGACTCATGACTACTAATGTCATGAGTGATCATGACTCTAGAATCAAGATTGTCTGATTATTAGTCAGCTTTAGGTATTTTGAGAGTCATTTCCTTCGATATGTTCAACTTGGGTTGGGTGTTGGTCTTGCTTGAGTGTAATGATGTCATCCATGTAAATAAATATTTTATACAAAACTGACGGTTGCCTGCGGTTGCACCCTTGTTATTCCCCGGATGGAACCAAATTTGGAGATAATAAGTACGACATATTTTAAAATCGGTTTTAATATACCTGTTTACAAAATTTCATCAAAATTGGTCTTGCAGTTTTGGCGTGAAAGCACAAATTAAAATTCAAACAAAATCCAACTTAAAACAAAATTGTAGGGTTTTGTACTACAGAAGGAAAAAACCGAACAGTTCTTCAGTGATGTTCAGTACTTTGTTGTCCGTCCGTCTGTCAAGAAACTTTTTCGTAAGAACGTCTGAACGAAAAGTCAAAATGTATAGGCAAGTTATTAAGAATTGTTAGTGTTGTACAAAGCTAATACAGTCGCTAAAATTAGCACTGGCTGAAAAAACTAATACTTTTCATTACTTATAAGCATTGACATTATAATATAGCGTATTTTTTTTTAATTAGCGTCGCTCTGCTTTTGCATTAGCCAGTTTCAAGTATTTAAAAAAACTAATAAAAAAAGAATTAGGTGGATGTAAACAGTTCAAGACCGTTCATCGTGGAATTCTAGGGGGACATAAGGAGGCCTATATCCAGCAGTCGATTTCTACAGGCTGATCATGATGATGACGATAATGAAGTATTTTTAGATTGATTTGCAGTTTGCAACGTTACACTCTATCCAAGTCAGAGTTTCAGTAAAGTCACGGTTTAGTAAAGCTGTGGCTGTTTTACTAAAACTTCACGACAATATTTTACTCTTTGAATAGTCACATAACACACTTCTATTTCATTTCACCACACTTGTGCTTTTATAAAAAGCTACATTGGTTAAAATGTCACCAAAATAAAAATTAATCCCCTTATTCATAATCATTTTTTAAACCTTTTTTAGCTAAAATAGCTTTTGTCTTGTTTTAATCTTTGTTAATCTCTGTTTGTATATGTGTCTTTTTCCCGTGTCATTCTTGTTTTTTTTTGGCACAAATAAATGCTTTTTCTTTTTTTCTTTCTTTTGACGTATGACATTTTACATCAGAGAGAACAAGACAAAAGCTATTTTAACTAAAAAAGGTTTCAAAAATGATTATGAATAAGGCCCTAAATGTGTAGTCGTGGTGTGTCCGGCCTAAGAATAGACCCCTCCTTCTCCTCTCGTGGATGTTGTAAAAGTCAGCTAAGGCATTACACCAGGGGATGGGCAACAGCATCCACCTGAGTACTCAACACCAATACTGAGATTACCAATCCGCCTGCCAAGCGTGGTGAGTATGACAAATCCATTGCATTCGATGGGGGAGGCCTCGTGCAGCAGTGGACGTCTAAGGGCTGCTGGTGTGGTATCCTCAAGTCCTCATTGTTGCATGTTTGTTTCAGGGTTGTCGCTCGTGTGCCATGGCGGAGTGCTCATTCGCTCGCTGCCAGCAGGAACGTCGCGCCATACGCAAGGAACTGCAACGTTGGACCAAGAACATGGTCTACATACTCGGTAAGTACTCAAAGTTACTGTAGTAGAGTAGTGTTATAACACCCTTTTTTGTATCCCGCCTAATGTCGCGGCCATTTTTCGCAAATTTGGGCATCTGTCACGGCTATTCCGTGAAGTTGCGCAATACCGCAAAACTGCGGCACGCATGATTAAACTTTAAGTTAACTCTAATATTTTGTATGGAAACTATCTAAAACAATTATGCCATTAGATTAGGGTTGAAATATTTTTTTTTTAAGACCTCTGCGACGCTGGAGATTGCGGGTTCGATCGCCTCGGAACAAATATTTGTACGATCTGCAGATATTTGTTCAGGGTGTTCTGGGTATTT
The DNA here is from genome assembly GCA_951392215.1 of Epirrita christyi. Classification (NCBI taxonomy): domain Eukaryota; kingdom Metazoa; phylum Arthropoda; class Insecta; order Lepidoptera; family Geometridae; genus Epirrita; species Epirrita christyi. The sequence continues at coordinate 9,811,823 of OX595855.1, read as the reverse complement.
TCTATGTATAATCAAAAATGTCTATCTATGTAATGTATTGTTTCAAGTATATCAGTTATCTAGTACCCATAACACAAGCTCTGCTTAGCTTGGGGCTAGATAACGTTGTGTGAAATGTCCAGCATTAACGCGGATATTAGGAAAAAAGATAAAAAGATCAGAAGAGTGTATAGGGAGGATTATACTTTTTTTTTATAATAATATTACACGTAGAGCAATAGACAACGGTGGTAGTTCTACCTATCGAACCTGCACCTCTTGCGTCTCAGCTACTCGCCCACCACACCACGGAGGTCGTCAACATGTATTTTCTTTATTTCTTTCTTTCATTATTTGTGTTAAGTACTCAAGTGGAGTGAATGCACCTTTACTCCAACAGATAGGTTCGAGTTTCCAACTCAAAGTTACCTCACAAAATGTTAGAAATAACAAAATGAGCAAATTTCACAGAGCTACTTTTAACACTATTGTATACTCTATTTTAAATGCTATTAGGTTAAAAATCTACTGTGTAACATGTTCCAAAGTTATAAATGGTTCTTCGCATGCAGGGAAGTTTTGTTTTGTTACCCTAAAACTCCAGCAATAAGGCCGCCGAACAAACAAACAAACAAAATTCATACAAGTGCATACAAAATTTCCTGCGAATTTCCAAGTGGTTCATTTGTTTTAGAAACTAACGGAATCCTAATATTACAGAAGTTTCGAGAACCCTTTAAAAGCATGGACCTGTATATGATTACTACATCTTCTCTTGGGTCACTGGTTCTTTTTCGGTTACCCTCGTCATCACATATCATCATCATCAGCCGGTAGAAGCCATAGGGCTCCTTCATAGGATGTCTTCGGTCTTGAGCCGCCTCCATCCACCGACTTCCTGCAACATTATTATTCTCCAACGGTTGTCAGTTCTGTGAGCTATATGGCCTGCCCATTGCCACTTGAACTTGGCTAATTCTGAAAGATATGTCCTTAACGTTCGTTAAGTGTCTCATAAACATTATGGAGCACTGAGTGCTTCGTGAAATTGAGCATCAGTTAAATAAATTGAAGAATATTAAAAAAAAACTGGTTTTCGTAGCATTTCGTAGCCAGTAATCCATGCTAGGCCTCCTCAAAGAATGCCACGATGAACAATCTTCAGCCATCTCCACCCACTGACTTCCTGAGACTTTGAAATGACGTCGGTCAATGAAAATATCGAGTTTCAACTTGGTCATATAACATAACATAACACCCAACAGTCACATACATAGATTACATAGTCCAGCCCCCCTATTCCCTAACTGAAAGTCACTCGGTGACATAACTGAAAGTCACTCGGTGACCTAACTGAAAGTTACTCGGTGACCTAACTGAAAGTCACTCGGTGACCTAACTGAAAGTCACTCGGTGACCTAACTGAAAGTCACTCGGTGACCTAACTGAAAGTCACTCGGTGACCAACGTTTGAGAAGTAAAATTACCATCAATTGACAATTCTTAATGATAATTTTGACCAATTGATGGTAATTTTATACTTGTCAAACGTTAGTCACCGAATGACTTTCAGTTAGGGAATATGGGAGCTGATAGCACACTAGAATTCCCTGTATCGTGGGTATCAGGAACTACGAGTACCATGGTGCTCACAGACCTGAAACAAAATATTTGCAGATCATCCAAATATTTGTCCCGCAGCGGCAATCAAATCAGCACATATCGCGTCTCAGCCTGCTACTCGTCCGCTGTGCCATGGAGTCAGTCATAATTATCTTTGTAACTAATTATGATTGTCTGGAAGAAATCGCTTCTGAGCGATAAGAACGCCCATTGTACATTTAATTACCATGTTATGTTTTCTTTATATAAAAAAAAGAAAAAAAATATAATATATATTATTATATTTTTTTTATTATTTGGTGTAGGCATAATAAAGTATTTTCTATTCTACTCTATTCTAAATACAATTTATAGCTTATATTCGATCGCTGAAATTGATGCATTCTCATCTTAAAACCGTTGCATTTTCTTTACATCCAGAAGCCGGCAACTTCGTTCCTCTTCGTCCCACTTCGTCCCACTCCGTCCTAACTGATAGCAATTCGGGAGAGATAAGGCGGCGTAGGTATTATATGCGGACATAGCGTGTTGCAACGCGTTCTACAGTGGTGCCAAGCGGGCGGAGGAATTTCAGGAAATTTGAAATTCAACATAAAATACGTTACAAATAGGGTGCCTGGACCTTCAATTTAAACCTTAGTTTAACTTTTATTGAATATTATGCTAAGTCTGCATTTTTGTGTAAAAAGTTCGATTATAAGACAATTTAGAAAATTTAAATCCCAGATTTAATTAGCTATTGTATAGGCAAGTTATAATGTTTCCTATAAATGTATACGATTTTTACAAAGAGTTTTAATTGGAATTATTTGTTTTTGGAATAGATTAAGAATCTTAAATCCATTAAAGGTTGTTTCGAAATCTATAGGAAGAGCAACACGAGTCCTGAAAATTGGTCACATACGAATCGTTTTCTTTTGTTTTCGTTGAAATTCAGGAAAATTGATAACGTTTCATTTTCCTGATAATAGCTGAGCCCACTGTGGCGACTTGCATCGGTCGGCAGTGCCACGCATGCGCCCGACTGCCATCCACTCTGCCAAACACAACCTGTTGCAATTGGGACGGCGTGCACTAATGCAACTTCTCTCCCGTTATCATCTACTAAATTATTCCAACACGGCCTCCGCGTAGCCGAACTCTAGCCAAAAACAAAACCAATTAAAAATAAAAAGTGCATCAACCGCCGGAATTCAAAATCGAACGCTCAAATTTTAAAATTGGAATTTCGATTTTCTTGCTCGTGTCTTGAGACGTGAAGTGCAGTGCGAATTGATAATGAAAATAGGTGCTTGTAATTTGTAACATATTTTTGTATAAATATTACCATTTACAATCAAGTTCCTGTCGTAAAGTTCTGTGTGATGTGCGTTTATGAAAGTTAAAAAAGTTTCGTAGACTTTTGAAAGTTTGATTGACATTGTTAAAATTTCGGGAGATTCGGTGTTAAAGTTTCGTCGTGGAGTCAAACTTGGAGGTCGGGCTCAACAAGTGTTCGTCGGATGCCTTCCCGGGTAAACGTGCTATACTTTGCATGCCCTATTCCGGGATTATGTAGCGTTTCGTACGTGCCGGTGCCAACGGTAAATTCGGGATTTGCTTGTTCTGTTTGTTGATTTGCAATCCTGCTTGTTTATTCAACACTTTGAGCTTGAGCGAGACTATTGCTATTGTTCTTTTTTTAAACCGCACCATAATAGTCTTTTAACTTTTTTTTTGGGTGGGGCGTCTTTTGTTTTAGAAGGCTTCCTTACGCGCCATCTTAGATAGGCGACAAAAAAGTGTCATGGCGCCCTAATAGAAGGTTTTTGTTCTAGTTTCGAAGATGGAATTTTTCAGTTATGTAATTTTTAAGTTTTTTTTAAGAAATTGTACTTCTTGTTATTGAGTAGCGGTGAATGAGTTTAGCCATTTTCAATAGAACTTATCCACAACAAGTTCCAATTTTGATATATGTACTTACATGACAAAATTGTAAGTTTTTTTCTTTGTGTCTAGTGAAGGTTGTTGTAAAATCCTTGCAAATAAATATGTTTTAGTTAAATTAAATGTAATTACGTAGTAAAATTAGCCGGCGGCAGCGGGTGTAGAAAAACCTCAAAGATAAAGATAAAGATAAAGATAATTTTATTTGTTTTGAATATGGTAATTTTACATTGGTGGTCATAATTCACACGTCCAACATACTCAGTCATACATTATGAATGACATACAAATAATTTAGTTCCCATAAGTAGGTACTAGAGTAGATACATCCATTCCATGTCAAGAGGCAGAAATATGCATCCATATGCGATGGATAAATTTTTAAGTCCATGGTCAAGGAACACTATTTGTCCTGTTGTCGCTGACTGTTGCTTGTTTCTTATTTTAAAAATTTTAATATAGGTATGTATACATTTGTAAGTATAGTATATAATATGCTTTATATATAAAATAAATTGTATGTATTGTAAGTAAATTGTAGTTGGTAGGTATTTATTGTTGTTTTGTATTATCAGTATGTATGTAGTTTTCATGTTATCGTATCAATATTTAAGTATGTAGGTAGGTACACCATAAATGCCCCATTTAATTTTACACAGTCCAGTCCATCCAAAGGTTGTCTGGAAGAAATCGCTACAGAGCGATAAGACCGCCCATTGTATAGCATAGTTAGTTTTAGTTTTCGTTTGTTCAATTGTTTAATTTTTACTATGGTGTGCAATAAAGTATTTTCTATCTTCTATCTATGGATACATATTTCTGCCTTTTGAGGTCCATGGAGCTCTGATGCTTGGCTCTTTTGAAGGAGTTATCCAAGAGGCTGATAGATGAGACCAATGACCAAAGGGCTGGCGCTTATCAGAAAATCAGTATTGCCATCTAATAAGGTAATGCCGCCTACTTTTTGGGCACCCTGCCTGGTCTTTGACGGTTTCTGTTTTTTATCTATAGATGGGGGGTTGTAGTATGAAATTGCCGTTTCACATTGAACAATTTAAATACCTATAGCTGTACCTATTTTTATTACAATTTTTTTTTATTGCATTATCTTAGTAAGTATCATAGCAATGACATTACAATTTTGACATATTTTAATCAAATTCAATTCAATTCTCAGAATAATAACTGAAGCAAATTCAATTTCTTCTTGTATGGGTGAGTGTTTATGATTGTGTAAATTCTGATCTGATTTTTGATCTATAACTAATCTAGGATAATAAACTAACTAACACAATTATGATGCATGGTGATTGAATTATTTAAATGAATATTATTATGATTAACTAGTTGCGCCCCGCGGTTTCACCCGCGTGAATAATGATGGAAATTGATGACGATGGTGACAAAAGTAGCCTATGTATTAATCTAGGGTATAAGGTATCTCCACTCCAAATTTCACTCAAATTCGTTCAGCTGTTTGAGCGTGAAGAAGTAATAAGCGTTTATAATATTATACACATTTTGGCTGTAATGGCTTACACATAAGATATAGATATATACTGTGTCGGGTTTTTTTGTAGGACTATTTAAGATAAACATTTCTATCATACATTACATATGTGTAACTCTAGCGGTTTTGGCAGCGCACGCCAGAATAGCTCGCAGATGGTAGATTTTTTCCTAATTACTTGACACTTATCGTCATATTATGAACAATTCACACAATATCTTTATAAATTGTAGCCTATGTGTTATTCTGATGTATAAGCTATATTATTGTAAAGTTTCATTAAAATCCATTCAGTAGTTTTTACGTGAAAGAGTAACAAACATCCATCCATACTCACAAACTTTCGCGTTTATAATATTAGTAGGTAAGTATGATTATCTTTTTTGTGTAAGTACATTTTGTACCGCTTCCTGAAAACACAAAATCTACTAATGTCAAACTATGATGCTAATTCCTTGGTTCTTTCCTAAGGATCGGCTTCCACTATTAATTTTGATTCATCGTTTATAACCTTATAGTGACTGATCTTCCTCGTGGTTCGTTCTTCAAGTCAAAGTTTCTTCTACGAAAGCGATGGAACCAAAAACGCACAGTGCTTTCGTTAGTCGTATATCCTCTCTAAACGCAGCATTGATATAGCATAGCATAGCATATCATTGATAGCAGCTGTAACTGCTGCATTAGAACCACGTCGGAAATCGTATTCGAAAATTTATCTAATAATTGAGGTCGCTTTGTTTAACTCAGATAGAATCTGAATGTTAAAACAATAGAATGTCATAAAATTTTGAATTAAGAATGTTTTTTTTTGTGTAAAATAGTTTTAATCACAATCTTGGTCCATGCAGGTTTATGTCATAAATTTTTTGAATTCAGAATGATATTTTTTTGAGTAAAATTGTTTTAATCACGTATCTTGGACCATGTAGGTTGACTATTGCGTTAAAATGGCAACTTCAAACATAAACCCCTATTTGATAATTTTTAATAAAATGTTACTTTCCAAAATTACAAATGAAAATCGAGTAGATGTTTTATGCAAAAACGCTTAAAACGTTTCAAAATAAACAGATACAACCTTTTCACTTTTTACCCGTAAAATGTTGGTCCGTGTAACTGACAGCGTTCCGGCTCAATAGCCAAAATGTGTAGGCCAGGCCTGCGGGCGACGGACGAAACATTTTATTTCATTATTTCCAATACACTGACAATCGGACTTGACAATGTCATTTTGTAAAAATTGTAATGTCGAAATGGGTCGAATGGGGCTGTAAAGGGGTTAAATTTTTGTAACCGACTCCACAAAAAGGAGGAGGTTCTCAATTCCACAAATATTGTAGGCATACATATGGCGATTTCGATATTTTCAGCAACAAACCAAGCATTTGCATTCAGAAAGTATCATAACCCTTTCACCACTATGGTTCTTTCATCATTTTTCTTTCATCCAAATATTTAGTCGAATACAATGGCGGAAGTCGGTTTTTTAAATGAAAAGTTATGTTGTGTTGTAAGTAGGTACAATATTTGTTTTTAATTTTGTGTCAAAAGTTTTTTGAAAAATGTATTTTTCATAACAAGCTTTTATTAAATTAGTGATTGGATCCGTGAGCTGATCAACACGAGCCCAAATACAACACAGGCTGTCATCTGAACTTGACTGGTATTAAAAAAAATCAGGTCAATCGGTTAAAGAAAACTGATTTAAAATTCATATGCAAGATTCCACCCGGACAAACATACATTATATTACAAGTTAAATAAAAGCTTTTAAAATAAGCATTTCGTTATAAGAATTACCTAACATCGCAGGAAGTCGGCGGATGGAGGCGGCTCAAGCCCCCTATCAAGGGGGGGGGAGGCCTTTGTTCAGCAGTGGACTTCCACTACAGGGTGCTGATGATGATGATGGTTTAAAGTCCTAATTGCATAATTTTACATAAATGATAGAAACAAGCAAGTTCTTAAAGGTCATTTAAAATTATTGAGCCGCTGTTACAATAATTTCGTCTTGTGGAAAACACATGTATCATAAATTACTTACGAAAGGTCACAATACAAAGTTACCTTGTAGTTTTTAAATATGAATTATCTATTATGACTTTGTGTGCCCTTACTTCTAAATAAACATAAATATTTCTATCCTAAGAAAGTATTTTAAATTGAGTTTGACGACCTCCTTGGCGCAGTGGGGCTGAGACGCAAGAGGGTTCAATTCCCGCTGCATGATCTGCAAATATTTGTTTCAGCCCCTATTACAGTAGCAAATGGCAATGGGGAACGCAACAATGGGAATCATTTTGGCAGCCTTAGCGCTAAAAATCTTATAAAACTTGAAAAGGGGGAAACTTCTTGACCTAAATATTGCTTCTTTCAAGTTCCCATTGTTGCGTTCTCTGGGTGTTATGGTATCATGGTACTCGTAGTTTCTGATACCCACGACACAGGGAATCCATAGTGTGGGATTTCTCAGGACTATATACATGACTGTTGGGTGTTATATTGTGTTATGTTATAAATGAAATCCGTAGAAGAACCAAGATCTCCGACATATCTCTCAGAATTAACAAAGCTTTTAGAAAAGCTGACAAAACTGACAACCGTTGGGGAATTTAGGTTCTCGAGTAACGACTACAAACAGGACGATAAAGTCCCCCATTTCGAAGAATTAGCAAGTTGAAGTGGCAATGGACAGGTCATATAGCTCGAAGAACTGATAACCGTTGGGGAATAAAGGTTCCGAGTGGCGACCACAAACAGGACGATAAAGTCCCCCATTTCGAAGAATTAGCAAGTTGAAGTGGCAATGGACAGGTCATATAGCTCGAAGAACTGATAACCGTTGGGGAATAAAGGTTCCGAGTGGCGACCACAAACAGGACGATAAAGTCCCCCATTTCGAAGAATTAGCAAGTTGAAGTGGCAATGGACAGGTCATATAGCTCGAAGAACTGATAACCGTTGGGGAATAAAGGTTCCGAGTGGCGACCACAAACAGGACGATAAAGTCCCCCATTTCGAAGAATTAGCAAGTTGAAGTGGCAATGGACAGGTCATATAGCTCGAAGAACTGATAACCGTTGGGGAATAAAGGTTCCGAGTGGCGACCACAAACAGGACGATAAAGTCCCCCATTTCGAAGAATTAGCAAGTTGAAGTGGCAATGGACAGGTCATATAGCTCGAAAAACTGATAACCGTTGGGGAATAAAGGTTCCGAGTGGCGACCACAAACAGGACGATAAAGTCCCCCATTTCGAAGAATTAGCAAGTTGAAGTGGCAATGGACAGGTCATATAGCTCGAAGAACTGATAACCGTTGGGGAATAAAGGTTCCGAGTGGCGACCACAAACAGGACGATAAAGTCCCCCATTTCGAAGAATTAGCAAGTTGAAGTGGCAATGGACAGGTCATATAGCTCGAAAAACTGATAACCGTTGGGGAATAAAGGTTCCGAGTGGCGACCACAAACAGGACGATAAAGTCCCCCATTTCGAAGAATTAGCAAGTTGAAGTGGCAATGGACAGGTCATATAGCTCGAAGAACTGATAACCGTTGGGGAATAAAGGTTCCGAGTGGCGACCACAAACAGGACGATAAAGTCCCCCATTTCGAAGAATTAGCAAGTTGAAGTGGCAATGGACAGGTCATATAGCTCGAAAAACTGATAACCGTTGGGGAATAAAGGTTCCGAGTGGCGACCACAAACAGGACGATAAAAACCCCCATTTCGAAGAATTAGCAAGTTGAAGTGGCAATGGGCAGGTCATATAGCTCGCAGAACTGATACCGTTGGGGAATAAAGGTTCCGAGTGGCGACCACAAACAGGACGATAAAGTCCCCCATTTCGAAGAATTAGCAAGTTGAAGTGGCAATGGACAGGTCATATAGCTCGCAGAATTGATAACCGTTGGGGAATAAAGGTTCTCGAGTGGCGACCACAAACCGGACGACGCGGTAGAGGAAGGCCCTCCACTTGATGGACTAAAGACATTAGAAAGGTCGCAGGAAGTCGGTGGATGGAGGCGGCTTATGACTGTTTGTCATAAGCCGCCTCCATTCTATGGGGAGGCCTATTTCCAGTGGTCTTCTACAGGCTTGTGATGATGATGATGAAGGTATTTTTGTAAGTACGCTAGTCTTTAAATAAATTTCAGTGATTTTTGTATTCATCATTGACGACCTCTGTGGCGCGGCGGGCGAAGGTTGGCCTACGACGCAGGAGGTTGCAGGTTCGATTCCCGCCTCGGAACAAATATTTGTACGATCTGAAGATATTTGTTCAGGGTGTTCTGGGTATTTTTCTATGTATAATAAAAAAATATCTATCTATGTAATGTATTGTATTAAGTATATCAGTTATCTAGTATTCATAACACAAGCTCTGCTTAGCTTGGGGCTAGATAATGTTGTGTGAAATGTCCAGCATTTATTTATTTATTATTATTTTATCATCATCATCCGCCTGTAGAAGTCCACTGCTGAACATAGGCCTCCCCCATAAAATGCCGCATCGAATGGTCTTGAGCCTCCTCCATCCACCGACTTCCGGTGACCATTAAAATATTTTATTACTACTATGTTTTTGAGTTAGGTTATCTTTAAATATAATTTAAAATAATGATAGTTCAGTTTTTAGTTTATTATAATATACCTAACCTATTATATTACATTAGGCTTTCAGCAAAAAGTTTCAAGCGAAATCTCCAAACTTCATGAGTTTCCTGAATAACGAGTTCACACAGCGCCATCTAGTGGAGAAGCGTGAAGCTTCAGTGACGTCATGGGGATATTTCAGGCGAAAACTTAGTCTTATCGTAAGGGCTTGGGGACAATATACGTGTGTACAATAACTAACTAAATAATTAAGAAAGAAAGAAAATTAACTAACAGTCGCAGGAAGTATGTGGATGGAGGTAGCTCAAAATCGCTCGGCGTGGCATTCTTTATGGAGATCTATATGATGTCCAACAGTATACATCTACCGAATGATGATGAAACGAGCAAAAATTTTAAAAGCTTACTAATTTTTTTACGGTCCTATTTTGCAAGGTTTAGTTAAAAAAAAAATTCTATTCATTTAATAAACACAAATACATAATTGGCGTCGTTAAAGTTTCATGAGTAATTTTGTTTTTCTCGAAAAATACGTGAAAATCATTATTTTTCCAATCCAATCAATTTGTAAGCCTTCTTAATGGACTAAAGACAATATAAAGGTCGTAGGAAGTCGGTATATGGCGGCGGCTCAAGACAGTTCATCGTTGCATTCTATATCTAGCAGTGGATTTCTACGTACTGATGATGATTATGATGATGATGATGTATTAATTTAACCTTAAAAATTAAGGAGCCATTAATATTGAACACATTTAATTAGCAACTTAATACAACTAACAAATTTTGTTTATCAAAAAAATTTAGTGCCCACAAATTTTCCCGCCAGCATCATCTCAATTCATGGCCGATTCGGTCAACGATCAGAATTTTTAGATCAAATTCAAATGTAAATAATGTACGGTATAACGGCAGCTAGATTTTGTTTCACGTAAAAGTATTACAGTGTCGAACTTAATGCTAAAAGGCATTCTCTTCCAGAACACTTAAAAAACGGCATAAACTTTTATTAAAAACGGGCTATTGCGAGAGATACTCGCACCCTGATGAGTGTTCTGCCCCTATTTCGTAACTGAAAGTCACTCAGTAACTAACTTTTGATAAGTAAAATGACCATCAATTGACAATTCTTAATGATAATTTTGAGCAATTGATGGTAATTTTACTTGTCAAACGTTAAATAAATAAATAAATGAATGCTGGAGACAGTTCACACAATATTATCTAGCCCCAAGCTAAGCAGAGCTTGTGTTATGGGTACTAAATAACTGGTATACTTAATACAATACATTACATAGATAGATATTTTTTTATTATACATAGAAAATACCTAGAACACCCTGAACAAATATCTGCAGATCGTACAAATATTTGTTCCGAGGCGGGAATCGAACCCGCAACCTCCAGACAGAACCTTCGCCCGCCACGCCACAGAGGTCGTCAATGGTGAAAACAAAAAATCACTGAAATTCATTTAAGGACAAGCGTACCTACATAAATACCTTCATCATAAGCCTGTAGAAGATCACTGGAAATAGGCCAATGGTAGTCCCCGTGAATTGAAAGAAGAAAAAATATACCATCATCAATAAATTGTTATTTATAAGGGAGCAGAATACCAACTTTCTGTCAATTTAAAATTCAGTCTCGATTCGGCTAACTTTCAGTGTAGTTTTAAAATAATTTAGAGAATTGGGCCTCTGAGCTTACTGAAAGTACTCTAGATTTCCATACAAAAATTATGCATTGCTTGCCATATCTGTACATGCATTGAGTTTGAAGATTGTTTTTTTTTTCAATACTAAGTATAAGATTATTTATTTGGTAAGTATAAATTTCATGTTGGAACAGGAGTAATTTTAGTTTATAAGACGATTCAAAATGATCCTTGTGATTTTAATGAATAAAATTCTTTTAATTTGATTTGATTTGATACCTTTAGTCGATTCTGAGAAAAAGGAAATTGATAGACAGACAGACGAACAACAAAGTGATCCTATTAGGGTCCCGTTTTTTATGTTGAGTAACGGAACCCTAAATAAGAAAACTATATAATTACACAGCATTTTCTCAAAACAACACCAGATAACATTAAATTCACATGAGCTCAATGGATCTCACCGACCTTCGTCCGTATTTACGTTGATATCTCCACTATTGTTGTTATTTGGTGCTAGTGACCGGATTATTATTAAAATAGGTGGTGCCACTTTTAGTGAGTATAAAACGAATCTAATGACAAACCTAGAAAAACTAAGAAACTATAACTCCTCTATGAATGAAGATTGGACCAATAACGCGAAAAAGTAACTTTTTTTACAAAAAGTTACACAGAAAGTTCCATAAGTATCATAATTGAAAATAGATTTTTGAAAATCGAACATTTTTAAACCAAGAAATGAGTTTGTTTTTTCAGGAGTGTTTTTTTTTTGTTGCTTGCCTTGTACAAAAAGGCATTAATATAAGTAAAGTTGTCACTAATCTAGGGTCTAACTCTTTACTAAGGTACAAGCAATTGTTGTTAATAAGTTCATAAAAGCTTACTTACTAAAACCTATCAAAATCAGGAAAATATTGCGATCTCTTACTATCGGATAATGCCAATCACTGGTAAGACTCATCATAGTAATTCAAGCAAAAGTCCACTGATGAACGAGGCCTCCCCCCATAGAATGCAAGGGGGGGGTTGCCATAATCACTACGCTTGGCAGGTGGATTGGTGTTGAATATTTAGAAATAACGTTAAATAAGCATGGGGGATTAGAGCTTAAGCAACAAAAGAAAGCTCACATTTCCCACCGAAAAATAGCGTTTTTATAAAAAACATTCTGAATTATAAAAAAGTTTGTTTGTAAAAACCAATATGTCTTGATTTTAGAATTTTAATCAAAAGTAACACACAATACTAATTTTCGTCTCCATAGCCGTTAAAAATTACAGGGCAATTAAGAAAACAGAGAAAAGTCCCAGTATTCCAAATTTAAACAGCGCATTCTACTCCACAAAGTAAATTAAGTCTTACGTCCATAGAAATAATAGTAAAAATAGCAAGAATTCAGCAGAACTAATTTTTGATGGTGGCTGCAACTTCATCACTGTAACGCAACGCCATCTCTTCGGAATCCTACAAAATTTTTCACCGAACTATTTTCTTATAAGACCTCACACACACTAACCCACTGTGCAGTGCAGTTATGACGCACACTACATTAACAAAGACTACACAATCGAACGCACCCACACGCCGAGAAAAAAACGATAAAAAAGCGCACACAAACACAATTTTTCCTATGCACACACTAGACAGAGATAGAAACGCTCCATATTTGAAAATTCAAAATTTTAGTTCCAAGCGATCGAAATTCAAAGTTTTCCTTAAATTTACGCAATATGGTGAAAATAAGATGTTATTTGGATTAATCCAAGGGCTAAGATAAGTAAGTAGAACTAAAATGTACAAGGTTCATACATACAAGCAAAGGCACTCATACAGATGGCCTGTGTGTAAACGACAGTGCACTTTGTGTTTGTAGTGGTGTATAGTGCGACATGCAGGAATTGATACTTGTGAAGTACTTTCGATTGAGGGTTCAGTTCCAAGTTTGTGAATGATTTATTGCTTATGTGCGAGGCTAAGCCTATAGAATTTCAATTTCAATTCCGATGCATCTTGGAATGAATTGACGTTTATTCGTTGTCGATCTATGCATTTCAATTATTACTTACAATTTCTTTAAGTATAATAGTGCAATAAGAATCTTGTAAGAATGATATTGCCTTTGCAGGGATCTAAAAATTTTGCGTAGTTACTCTTCATCACCCAGTATTATACTTGAAAAACTGAACATGAATCGTTGAATGATGTTTAAAAGTCATCTTTTTCGGCATATTTTATAAATCACCTAGTATTCTCTCGCTAAAACTCGAAATGATTGTATTTTACCCAGCAAAATGCATTAGAAAAGTAAAATTTACATTATTTTTGACTCTAGTTCAGTCAGTTGCAAGTATCAAGAGTGCACAATCTGCAGTTCTCGGTCGCAGTAAATACAAGGTAATGGCTAAGTACGCACGCGGTCTAGTACGGTGTGCGCTTGCCGTGCAGTCCCGCCTATGCACAATCGGCAGAGAGTCGCATTTCCGTTTCCAACACACAGGACCACAACACGCGTAACCGCTAAAAACCTCCGAAATTTCAAAACAGGAACACAAATTTGACCAGACTATTTTTACAAAAAATATTCATATCATTCGCGCGAATCTAATATCAAAAACGTATTTTGGATTTAGTGTTTTTTGCTAGTGCGATGCGTACATATCACTTGGAAACTTAGGACCCGAACTATTTTTACTAAATTATAGAAAAAAAATATTTTTGTGTAGTGACAGATGTAATGTGTTGCGATATATTTTGCTGTGACAGTGTTATATCTCTAAAGTACGGCTGAATGGATTCGTGAGTGTTGATGAGGTGACGTTTAAATTTGGAACTTTTTTATTTTTACAAAATTTCTACCGAAGTGTCAAACTGGACCGAAGGAGACGCGGCTACCTCTGACGCATGTAAGTAAGCTTATTTGGCAGTGAATAGGCCTAAAGTCTGTCCTTAATCCTGATATGGTCGTGGAAGTGTGCGTAGTGCAGTCGTCGTCGCATTTATAACGTTGTGCGTAGTGTTCACGCACATTTTTCGTGTTTTCTTATAAATATCCCCACCATATTTCCCCTCCTATACGTTTGTCCTACTCTTTTTCTATGAACTGCTATGAGCTAGTGTGCGTTTGCACACGTGTGTGCGTTAATAAATTGCAACCTATATTTTGAATAAAAGACCTAACGTTGAAACTAAAAAGTTTTACTTAACCATTACTTTACAAAACATAAAAACTTTGTCGGTAATCACTTTGTTAATAATTAAAATAGTCGTAAATTTTCGCCTGAAAATTATTAAAGCTTTCTTAAGCTTTTCTACATAGTACACGGGATTCATTTAATATTTATTTCATTATACTTAAGTATACAATATATTAGTTAAATAGTATGCAAATACGCTTATTATCTATGCCACGTGAATCTACGCACCATTTGTAGGCTAAAATTTGCCGTCGGAAAATTTTTCGACCGTATTTTGTTAATTTAATCAAAGTTTTTCGTTAAAATTAACCTAAAACAGTCACTTATCTCTATGTTATTTAAGCATGTTACTTAAGAAATGTTAAATTTGTCACTTTATTATACGTGAATCAAGTTCTTCATGGAATATATAAAGGTTTAAGAAATATATTTAAAAACAAAAATTTTTCACAACAAAACTAAATTATAAGTAAACAAAAATTCACTATTTAGCTATTATTTACTTACTTTTGTTATAAAAATTAATTGAACCATTTATTCTTTTGTATTTATTAGAATTCTCAAATTTAAGTCACATTCCCATAATTCAAGCTTGTCTCTTACCAAAAACAGGATGACCAACCAAGAAAAAACGAGTAGAGACACAACTTAGAAGCAGGTTCTCAGAACTTACTCAAGCGTCATAGTTAAATTTAGGTGTTAAGTTGATACAAACTTTAATGGCAAGAATGTTGTAAAAAAGCTTAAGTATAAACCATGAAAAACTACAGTTGAACAATTTTTTAAATAGGTAGGTAAATAAGGTCATCCGTCAGGAAATGAGACATGTCTGAACTTATAACTTTATTAATCGCTGACCTATAAAGTGTACAAAAAAATATTCCAGTGATATTAAAATCTGAAAAGGTTCATTAAGTAGGTACTCTCTTTTGTCGCTCGTTTAGTAAAAAATGGAGTCACGTTAACATTGAAATTTTAAAGTTATTTTAAGTATATTATGAACTGTTAGGACTTTACATTACATAAATATACGATTTAAATCAAAACGACAACACCTAATGCTTTACCGCCAAAAAAAATTGCAAGTGGGAATACAGAATCCTACATAGTATCTTATTTGATATGTTTGTTACTCTATCTGGCTTTAATAGCTGAACCAATATGGATGAAATTTGCAATAAATATAATTATTGACCAAAAATACTTACCCTAGGCCACTTTTTTCCGAATATACCACGCGAGCGATGCCATGGCTCAATGCTAGTTAGGTGTATTGATATTAGTTTGATAAAAAATTAGAAAAAAAAACTTTAATTAATCAGATGCTCACAAAGCCCTTTTAGACCCTAAAAGTATCAAGACATTTTTAACAGAAGGTACTCTATTCCAAAAAATAATTCCAAATTCAAAAACAAATACACTCGAGAGCAATGAATCCGGGTCACTAAAGAATGTTAAAAATCTCGGAAACTAAAAATGATAGATTAATGCAATAAATTGTATTTAATAGACAATGTAATACTCCTTAAATGAAGGTAAAAAAAATATGAGTCACCATACATTTTATTAACACAAAATTACATAAAGAAAAAAACTGCTGATCTCTCCTTAAAACAAAAATAGGAAACATGAAATTTTTGAACTTTATTACGATTTTCTTGAATTTTAATACTTCGTATTGCCTCCTCGTGCTTCCATTACTGCGTTTACGCAGAAAAAAAACAACAAAAAAACAGAAATCAAACAATGATAAATGACAGATTACAAACAAAAGCAAAACCAAATGCTGTAATTTCGTAGTTCCATCTTCGAAAGTGGCCCTTTTTCAAATTTGATTTTTTTATGATATAACTTTACAATAACTAAGAAGTTTTAATACCTTCATTTAAGGAGTATTACATTGTCTATTAAATACAATTTATTGCATTAACCTAGCATTTTTAGTTTCCGAGATTTTTAGGATTCTTTAAGTGACCCGGATTCATTGCTCTCGAGGTATTTGAGCTTAAAGCTCACCAAACTACAATTGACCCTCAGAGTATCAAGACCATTCAATTCAATAAACTCAACAATAATTCATTGAGAATCTACTCTAATCTATTCTAATTCTTATTCATTCCAAACTCTCTTCTTATTAAGTATTATTTATAAGACTATTACTATTAATGAGACTCGATTCTAATTATTATTAATTCCAAATTAAAAACTCATTTCTAACACACCTGTCATTCAAAGCAAAAAGGTTCAAGACTCAAGTTCGCGCCCTTCATTGCATTTGCCAATGGCGGCTGCGCGTGCGCTCGGCCAAGGCGAGCGTTCGCGCAATAGCGACTGTCAATGTTACTACATACCCCACAACTAGATTGTAACCATAAACGTAGACTCTTGGTGGAGTCATCATCATTACCATTAGCCTGTAGAAGTCCACTGCTAGACAAAGACCTCCCCATAGAACGGCACGACGAATGGGTTTGAGCCGCCTCCATCCACCGACTTCCTGCTACCTTTGAAAATGAGTATTTTCTAAGCTTTTTAACCGTCTTCAAAAAAAGAAGGAGGTTCTCAATTCGGTTTTTTTTGATGTGGTATTAATGTTTTAATTTCCAAAAATAGCTGTCTTTGTTAGGTACGCAAAAGCTCTACCAATGATCAATGGTATAGGTAGTTTTTAAGTACATTCTCAATATTTGTGGTCTTACAAAAACTTTCAGGAATATTTTTTGTGAAGTAAAATTTTCTTGTTTTGATTCCACATTATTTGTTAAAACATCATATAAAAAGTGTTTAGTTTTATACTTAGGAATGGAAACTGTTTTGGGACAAAGGAAATAAATTCAAAGTTTAACTAAATAACCGAAAAACGCAATTAAAAAAAAACACAATCAAATTGAGAACCTCCTTCTTTTTTTTAAAGTCGGTTAATACATTTGGAATATATTCCAAAATTATTTAAAAAATGGATTTTTCTTAAATTTATTCTTTAGCCTCCTTGGTGTAGGTTTCCCCCATTTCCTTCCAAAACTCTCTATTTCTGGCCTTTGACATCCGTCTGGTCCAAATGCAATGGTACCGTATCAAAATTGCAATGATAAAGTGTGTCACACACGTAGCAGATGCGGTAAGATATCTGTATCTGAGCGCGTATCTGTCCATATCGCTCTCTATACTAAACTCAAGGAGCAACACACACGTAGCAGATCACTTATATTTTACCGTCAAGCATCTGTAAGCACCGACATTATATCAAAAGATGGACAGATGATATCTGTGTATACAATCCGCACCAAGAAACAAGTATTGACAGTTTTACTAAAATAACTTTCGTTAATTATATCATTCATCCCTCGATTAGGGTCGAAACCTGTTGGTGCTTCCACCAACATATCGGTACGTGAAAATTTCCCGTTTTTACAAAATGAAGTATTGACAGTTTGAAGGTTTCCGTGTGAATGTATCATTTTCGTATATTATCGTATCTGCTACGTGTGTGATACCTTCAGATGGGATAAGTTTTTATACGCATATAAAATATTACCGCGTCTGCTACGTGTGTGATGCACGATTAGCTGAAAACTGTTCATGTTGCTAAATCAAAGTCAGCGCGTTTTCATCTTTATTTTGGCTCTGGGGTACGATTCGAGTGACAAAAATTCAGTAATATTGCCGTTAATACTCAATTTCTAAATTTCTTTATATTTAAACTCATTGAGGACTAAAGTTCTTATGCCTATAATATCAATATAAGTGCCTCCTCCAGTACATGTCCTGAATAATATAAATAAATGCTGGACATTTCACACAACATTATCTAGCCCCAAGCTAAGCAGAGCTTGTGTTATGGGTACTAGATAACTGATATACTTAATACATCAACATTACAAGATATATATTTTTTATTATACATTGAAAAATACCCAGAACACCCTGAACAAATATCTGCAGATTGTACAAATATTTATTCCGAGGCGGGAATTGAACCCGCAACCTCCTGCGTCGCAGGCGAACCTTCGCCCGCCGAGCCACAGAGGTCGTCGGAATAAAGGTGATTTTGCCTTTTTGATGGTATATTCAAAAATCGCTCCCCTGGCTCTTATCTGGCGTACCAACGCGTTGGTATTGCTATTCAGCGTGGAAATGCAGCCAACATCTTAGAGACGCTTCTATCTGGTAGTAATTTGGATCTGTTGAGCTATCTTTAGAGACTTAATTCTCTTAATTATTTTAAAACTACATTCAAAGTTGACCGAATCGATACTAAATTCATTGAAAATCTTTATCTTTTTTACCTCTGTGGGTTCGATTTCCGCCTCGGAACAAATATTTGTGCGATCTGCAGATATTTGTTCAGGCTGTTCTGGGTATTTTTCTATGTATAATAAAAAATATCTATCTATGTAAAGTTATTGTATTAAGTATATCAGTTATCTAGTACCCATAACACAAGCTCTGCTTAGCTTGGGGCTAGATAATGTTGTGTGAAATGTCCAGCATTTATTAATAACCCAAAAATTTGGACATTTTTCTTTTTACCGTCAATTGCCTTAAAGAGGGTAACTTCAATTTATTTATTTTGCGTCCATTGTCTATATTTAGTCTATACTAGTTGCGCCCCGCGGTTTCACCCGCGTGAATAATGATGAAAATTGATGATGATGATGATGAAAAGTAGCCTATCTGTTAATCCAGGGCGTAAATTATCTCCATTCCAAATTTCACTCAAATCCATTCAGTAGTTTTTACGTGAAAGAGTAACAAACATCCATCCATACTCACAAACTTTCGCGTTTATAATATTAGTAGGATTCATTTCTATGTTCGATAATGCCATCCAATACGATAATGCCTGTGTTTCCTTCCATCTAGCTTAACACAATGTATGTATATTATACAGTGCAGACTATTCCACAATATCACATATCCAGGTGTAGCTCGCTAAATACTGCTAAATGTAGAACCTTATAGATAGGTAGCTGTATTGTTTAGGGGAGATGAAGATTGTACTGCCAATAATGTAGAGAGCGTCTCCTGTATCTGTTGATGTAAATAGTGATTTTTATGTTGAATTGGATAATTAACATAACAAACATAACATAACACACAATAGTAACATACGTAGTCTCTGTATCGTGGGTATTAGGAACTACGAGGACCATGGTACCATAACACTCGGATCCAGAACAAATATTTTCAGATCATATAAACATTTGACCCGCAGCGGGAATCAAACTCGCACCTCTTGCGTCTCAGCCGGTTACACGACCACCGTACCAATGAGGTTGTCATATTTTTTTTTGTTATAAGTCTAAAGATAAATTAAAACTTGCATTTTTAACATAAGAGCGCCCGTAAGCTAAAAACTTGGATGAAACCGAGGGCGACAGCTATAGTTACTCATAAAGAACAAACATCTGCTTGTTTACCAAAAAGTTCATAACGACTACGGCCTCCAGACGAAAGTAATGAAATTAACGAAAAACAAAAAAAGCCATCATCTGTTTTTTGCTGTCTGCCGCTGAAATTGAGTGACCTCATTTTTGGCGGGGCAGCTTCTTTTTAGGGTAAAAATGATAATTATACTAATAAAGTATAATATGTATAATATATATAGTTCAGTAGTAGTTTATATAATAATAATAATAATAATAAATAAATGCTGGACATTTCACACAACATTATCTAGTCCCAAGCTAAGCACTAATTAGAGCTTATGTTATGGGTACTAGATAACTGATATACTTAATACAATACATTACATAGATAGATATTTTTTATTATACATAGAAGATACCCAGAACACCCGGAACATATATCTGCAGACTGTATAAATATTTATTCCGAGGCGGGAATCGAACCCGCTGCGTTGCAGGCAAACCTTCGCCCGCCGCGCCACAGAGGTCGTCATTTCCCTAGTTATTGTGAGTAAACCAGATATCACATCAATATAATAACTGAAATACGTGATTTTTCAAACTTTTTTCTATCAATGACAAAGCCAGAAACACAATTGGCACACATATTTTTTTGAAAGTTAAGCCTTTAAAGTAGGTTTTTTGAAATTTCTAGGAAACAACTTCAGACACATATCCAAATTAAAAACTCACCGAAGGAAAATATAGTTTATTATCCGTGACCAAACCAAAATTTACCTAGACTAATTAGTATTCCCATAATAAATTAAATAAGATTTGAGACTTTACTTCTGTGCAAGATATGGTCGTGCGATATTCAATCTTATTCCTTTAGAATTTGCGTCTAAAAGACGATTCATACGTATATGTAGATATTATATTTTCGGAGCGCACTCTTAAGGCTGATGATGATGATGATGATGATGTCACATCACACGAGGCTCTTTTCACAAGTCCTGATAATTGTCCTGTTAAAAAGAAGTTGTAGAGTGTCGCTACTGTATTGATAATCTTACACCTGCGTTTGCATTCTATGGCACGGCCTAGCTCCGTAATTTACGAGGCCTAGGCCGTAACCAGGGCTTAGGAAAATGGAAAGTGTGAGTGGTGACCGCTTAGACAGAACTATAGAGTGGACCTCTGGCGCGACGGGAAAGTAGCCGGCTGAGTTGCAAGAGGTGCGGGTTTGATTCTCACTGCGGGACAGATGTAGTTAATAAAAAGGAGGAGGTTCTCAACTCGGTTGTATTTTTTTATTTTTTTATTTTTGTTACCTCGTATCTCCGTCGTTTATAAACCGATTTGGAAAATTCTTTTTTTATTTGATACTTCCAGATTGGTCCAATTTTTTCAAAACCCAGTTTTGAGGAGTTCCCTCAATTCCTCATGGGGAATCCATGAGGAATTGAGGGGAACTCCTCAAATATTGTAGGCATACCTACATATAGCGATTTTGATATTTTCAGTAACAAATCAAGCATTTGCATTCAGAAAGTATCATAACCCTTTCACCACTATGGTTTTTTCATAATTTTTTTTCATCCATTTATTTAATCGAATACAATGGCGGAAGTCCGTTTTTTTAAATGAAAAGTTATTATTTATTTTTTGTTTTGCTTGATCTGCAAATATTTGTTCCGTGTCTTTGTGTTGTGGTACTATGGTACTCATAGTTCCTGACACAGGGAATCCTATAGTGTGGGATCAGGACTATTTATGTTACTGTTGAGTGTTATGTTATTATCTATTCCAAATTTAATTCAAAATAGTTCAGCGGTGACGTCATGATTAAGTAACAAACAGAGAGTAATTTTAATTAAAAAACAATCTATCTATACTCTTAGACAATTTTTGTAAACAAAGAAATGTCACTGTGTGTATAAGTGTCATATATGTGTATATACACATATATGATACACATACATGAGTGGCATATCTTAACATATCTTTGTTTACAAAAATTGTCTAAGATTAAAAATTAGAGTATAGAATGAGGGCTTTTCATCTTCGATCAAAAAGAAAAAAATAGTTCAAATTGATTCGATAGATGGCGCTGACTCAACTGTATCAATCAAGATTGTCTGTGGTGCACGCGTACAAAACTATTATCTAACTAGTCTGTGGCTATTAGTCATGTTAGTCTGTTTGTGTTTGCACCTTTCTTGAGTGTGCGCTAATGATTTCGTGGTGTTTTTAGAAGTAGGCAAAAATACAACGAAACAAAAATTATTTCTACATTGTTAATGTTGACATTTCACATTATTTTGACACTTGACTGCTATGTTACAGAGCAGCGCCATCTATATTCAACGCTGAAAGCATGATTTGAAACGGCCGTGAAAACCCCTCATTGTCTTCAATAAACTAAAAGACAAACAAAACTGAGGTACCTTAGAATAAAAAGGATTTATTCAACAAAGAGGTTCGCAACAAACTGTAATATCCAAAATACAAAGCCCTGCTTCAAAGTTCAAACAAGAAAACAAAAAAAGACGAGCAAGCAATAATTTCTAGTAGCAGAAAACTAAAATGGCGGCCGCGGGCGTAGATCAGGTTATCTATGCCTCGGTCCAGAGCAAAATAAATTCCTCCAAGTAAAAAGTGATGCTAACCATCCGTCTACTTATAACACGAGAAACAAGTCTTGACAAAAACGTTTGCGTTACCGCACCGGGTCTAAGGTGCGCCGGTCATTTGTTACCGCCATTTTTGTTTTTCTATGGTTTAGCTTTTCTTAATGGGAAGTTTTCTGACAGCTGAAAGAAAATAGTTCTAAATCCATGCGCATGCAGATTGCAGATGGCGCAGTCCAGCTAAGGTTGTCTAAAATTTGTCGGTCAGCCACCAACTGTCAGTGTCACTGACTTCACTCGCTCATGCTGTTCGTTGGTGAAGTATCTGTAATAAAGTTTTGTGTTGTTTGTTTCCACAAAAACAAGTTTTTTTTTTACAAAGAGAATTTGTTCTCTGTGGTGCTTTTGCAAAATCTTTAGAAGACAACCATGGTTAGTCAACTATTTTTTCTTTTTAATTGCCTCCCTGAAAACTTGCAAAGTTTTTAATCTGTGCATGAAAAAGCTATGGTTCAAAATTTTATCATATTCCTACGTGGCCAGTATGAACTTTGATGTGAAAAGTTATTCGAACTCCTTTCTCAGTTAATTCAAACGGTTTTATCTTGATCCAATACCAATTCAACTTGACAGGTACTCAATCCTTGTAAGATTCTATCAACGAAACGATGAGATAATAAACAGTTAAGTTTAACTACTGATGTAGAGTTTGTAGGAAATAACAGTTGTAATATTACCTAACAATTCCAAATGTCTGTAAAAAATATTATACCTAGCGCCTGAGCGCTTAGCTCATTCTAAGTTTTTAGCACACAATTGACTCGGACGTATGGTGTAGTGTAACAAGGATTTTGTATGGCAACACCGATGAGCGCCCCTAGCGTACACTCTGTGAACCTCTTTTTCCATACAAAAATCCTACGCCATACGTCCGTGTCAATTGCTTGTCAAAACTCACTCTCTGATCAAGATAACAGACACTCGTTGAATTATTCTGAACAAGCCAAAATTTCTTTTTTTACGTATTTTTATTACATATTGTTTTGTAATGAAATAAATTCTAAACATTAAGTTTAATCGGCGCTGATACTAGCCCAAAGCTATCGAACCCTTCGTACATCAACGTGCAAGAATCCAGTTGCGGACCAGTTTAAAACGTCAGATAGTGAAGTTATGCTTTATATTTATGTTTACAACGCACTTATTACGTCTATATACGTGTGCATTTAGTTTGTATGCGGGTAAAAAACGAAATAAATCTTCGGTGAATGACCGCACTCTGTTCGCGGTTGAGGCAGGGCAGGTTTCAGCGCTGTCAGCGCGGGCAGTTTGACAGCTTTTGAGGTGCGTTCGCTTTTTGAATTGTGGGCGTCGTGCTCTTTTACTTTTTTTTCCGAACGAAATCGATTGGCTTAGGATGCAAGTCGCCAGTCATCCTCGCTTCCTTTGACGTCTTCCATTTTTAAATCTTATCCGTTTTGAAATCTGCGCTGTCTTGATTAGTCATTGCTGTGGGGATAATGCAAGCAATATTTCATGATTATTCTTCTTGCGATGAAGACGTCTAGATAATGAAATATGAATTCATTTAGGTAGGTACTATTCAAGAAATTTTACTAAGACTCCATTTTGGATAGACAAACCACCATTTACCTAGCATAGCGTCAGAATTCTCCATTCAAAACAATATGCAATTATTTATTTGCCATCTGTAATAACAATAAATTATTATTTAAAACGATGTGTTTTTGTTTGCGATATCGATTTAAGGTCACAGTTAGGGCCTTTATCAGTTCAATACACATTTTATGAGTCATGTAGGGAATATATTAAACTGTAGTCTGCATTATATCGTATGTATAAGTATATTTATATATGAATTGCAGTAGGTTGTTGCTCTTTGCGATATCCTTAAGGCCATTGCATGGTATTTAAGTTGAAAGTGAGTAATTGGTAGATAAATCGCTGTAATTGAGGATTTGACATTGTTCTCATACAAATTTACCAACATTTTAAGAAATTGCTGACTTCCTGTGCCAACATGAGGGTAGAAGACTTTATTTCATTTTAAAATAAGAACGTTACATTTCGTTTTAAATTTTAAACTATCCATGTTTATTAAAATTGTAAGTTCTTTTTTTAAAATAACACTTTTGTATACTTACTAATTTAATCATGAATGTTTGTTTTGAAGTAATTGAATAATAAAATTACTACTTAGCAATAATGTTAGTCATTTCAGTGAGTAGGTTGGTATACGGAATTCCGGTGACGATTGTCAGTTTGTTTGTTTTTTAATTTTAAATAATATTTGCGTTTTTGTATTGTTATTTTGTCGTATTAACACATGCGTCAAAACAAATCGGCTTAAAACTATCTTTCCGGTTTATAATTTCTTGATTCATTATTTTAGTTAAACAGATAATATAATCAGTATTATCCGTAGAGTCTGTTCAGAAAGAGACCCGTCGTGGGATTGGAGGGCGCTGCTGTGCCTAATTATCTTTTTTGTTTAGTGGGCAATACAATAGCGCGTCTATTCCGTTTTGATACTATTACAATTGTTACTATTTCTTTAGTTTATGATTCAAAATGCCGACAGAAAGTAACCAGCTACTAATTATGGTTGTAACATGTAGTTCTAAACGTTAGTTCACAATTTGGCCACGACAGCTCTCTTTTTGAACAGACTCTACAGATTATACCTATCCAAAATTATAGGGTAATACATATAATGTATATCTTAGTTTTTAGACCTTGTTGAAGACCTCATAATCAAGAGATGGATTATAATATTTTTTTTTTTTTTTTTTGCATAGTAGTTTTGTTAGTACACTCGAGAGCAATGAATCCGGGTCACTAAAGAATGTTAAAAATCTCGGAAACTAAAAATGATAGATTAATGCAATAAATTGTATTTAATAGACAATGTAATACTCCTTAAATGAAGGTAAAAAAAATATGAGTCACCATACATTTTATTAACACAAAATTACATAAAGAAAAAAACTGCTGATCTCTCCTTAAAACAAAAATAGGAAACATGAAATTTTTGAACTTTATTACGATTTTCTTGAATTTTAATACTTCGTATTGCCTCCTCGTGCTTCCATTACTGCGTTTACGCAGAAAAAAAACAACAAAAAAACAGAAATCAAACAATGATAAATGACAGATTACAAACAAAAGCAAAACCAAATGCTGTAATTTCGTAGTTCCATCTTCGAAAGTGGCCCTTTTTCAAATTTGATTTTTTTATGATATAACTTTACAATAACTAAGAAGTTTTAATACCTTCATTTAAGGAGTATTACATTGTCTATTAAATACAATTTATTGCATTAACCTAGCATTTTTAGGTTCCGAGATTTTTAGGATTCTTTAAGTGACCCGGATTCATTGCTCTCGAGTGTAGTATAACTTCTTGTGAAAGAGTTCGTCCGAGGAAGTACTACCACCGTACCTATTTCTGCCGCCAAGCAGTAGTGTTCGCATCATTGTTTTCGGTTTGAAGGGTACGGGTGCCGGTGAAATTACAGGCACATGAGACTTTTCATCTTTATGTCTCAGGGTTGGCAGCGCGCGTGTGATGCCTCTGGTGTTGCAGGCGTTCATAGGCTACAGTAACTGCTTTCCATCAGGTGGGCCGTATTATTGTTTACTAGCCAAGTAGCATAAAAAAAATAGTTAAGATAGCAGACAAAATCAGGACTAGATACGCTAGAGATAGTGATAGATGGAAACAGTTGGAGGAGTTTTTACCGCCAAGAGCGGTCTCTACACAAATAACTAGTGGTTCGCCCCGAACTGAGACCTCGCGATGACACCGTTATCAGCCCGACTAATTTAAGAGGGGAAGAAAGGGTTTTGTATTTAACGGCTATATAATAAAAAATAAATAATAAATTGAACTAACAACAATGATGATAACTAAGATTAATGGCGAACAAACGAATATAGAATAAGTAGGTACTTATATAGATATACTTAATTTAATTTCATCATGTTGTGTAAGAGGTAATACAAGCTTATATTATATTATAATTTTTAGACATATTTTCATATGTCACATAGATTTCACTCCGAATCCCGTCCAAGACGCAAGTATGATGAGTTCATTGAACTGCATTTGGTAACGCCAATGCTCAGATAGTACTGATACATATATACATATCTGCGATTGATTTGGGTATGATTCCTGAAGCAGGGTTGTGAGTTACCGTCCGTATAGTTTAAAACAGTGACAACCCTAGGTATTGTGATTGGTTTGAAGTTAAACAGTAAACTTTGTACCTAATAGTAATTTTTAGCAAACAGCTTGGGAAATATCTTTTGATGGTATAAATAACTTTCTTCTCTTATAAAAAGTAGCAGAGACTCTTTTCTGAATAAAAGATATTATGCATGTTCTGAGTTTTTTTTTTTTTTTAATAATTTAATTATGAATTAATAATAATAATAATAATATAACGAGGTATAAGTAAAGACGGGTCTTTTTGCCTAACGAAATGTTAATCGCTTTTGATTACAACTTTACATTATATTGCAGTATTTGCAGTGTATATGTTTTAATTTAAATATTTATATTCTTGAAAAAATGCTCAAGCACACTGCTCAATGTACTGCAAAATCTTGATCAAAACCGATAATTGATTCGTTAGACAATAGGGACAGATTCAAATACATTTGAAACAAAAAATAAATTCTCACTTTTAACGATATATGTATTATGCCAAATTAAACATTTTTTTTTCAAAAAAAACCGTCATTTTTTCGTCATCAACAGCATTTAGACGTCCACTACTGGACAAGCCTCCCCCCTAGAATGCCACGACAAACGGTCTTCAGCCGCCTCCATACACCGACTTCCTGCGACGTTTATAATGTCTTTAGTCCATCGAGTAGAGGGCCTTCCTCGCGCCGTTGAAACTTTATTCCCCAATGGTTGTCAGTTCTATATGGCTTGCCCATTGCCACTTCAAGTTGCTGATTCCGATAGCTATGTTGGTGATCTTGTTCATGTACGAACTTCCTCATTTAATGGTTTCAATGGTTGGTTAAACAGGCATAAAGTTTCACGGAAAATATAAGATGCCCTAAGTTCTAGATCTCAAAAACCTTCTATTAAGAAGCTGAAACAAGATATAACAAAGGCCGATCAATACACTTCAGACGGTTTTCGACGTCCGACCTATAAAACTGCTAAGAACCAGCCAGCGGGGCCGAACATTTGGATGCGGCACTTGTAGGGGGAGGGGGGTCAAGAGGTTTTTAGCGGAAACCGCTGAATTGACAAGATATCATCGCGTTTTAATAATGTTTTTGTGGCATTCTTTTGTTATTAACCGACTTCAAAAAATGAGGAGGTTTTCAATTCGTTTGTACTTTTTAACCGACTTCACAAAAAGGAGGAGGTTCTTAATTCGGTTGTATTTTTTTTGTTTGTATCTCTGTCGTTTATAAACCGATTTGGAAAGTCCGTTTTTTATTTGAATATATACTTATATTTCCAGATTGATCATTATTCAGAATCCAGTTCTGATGATGGAATCCATGAGGAATTGAGGGAACTCCTCAAATATTGTAGGCATACATATAGCGATTTTGATATTCATGGAAGGAGACGGAGGGGGTATTCTTAGGCAGACCAGGCCACGGTACGCTACTCTATAGTCTCAAAGGTTTGCTGGAAGAAAACTCTCGCCTTAAGGTTAAGCTCGGCTTTATGCATGTCGTAGGTACTCGTTTATATTTGGTTATGTTTTGTGTGCAAGAAAGAATTATAAGAAATAATGAAGAATATAATATAATAGTGATTACATTTCTAGACGTTTCGAAGTTTTTTGGCTTCATCGACAAGGGTTCTTCCACTTTGACCCACTAAAACTTTTTTATCATCTAGTCTACTCTGCCCAACAAGAGGGGCAGATTCGTCTCATAAAAAAATAAATTCGTCGATTCTGCCCCAATAGCACGAGAAAATTCTGAAATGTATAAAGCGTTTTCAAAAACAAAAGAGGTAATTTGCATAGTTACCGAGTCTACGGAACACCAGTACGGCATTTTTTTTGCCGATAACCCAATCGGGTCCAAATGAGATATCTATGCGCCAGGAAAGGGTATCCTGGTTACTCCCTATATTAGCGACAAACGCGCCTTCATGTTAGTAATGGGTATAATGATTAATAATTAGTTAATGTGTATAATTTAAATGTAAAGGCAGTTTCTTTGGTGTCTATCAATAGGAAAAAAATGAGTGTAGAGTGGGAAACAAATCTAATCGTGTTCTTAACACCCCCCGTACCCCAACCACATAGAAGTGAGCCTCTACGAGGCTCTACGAGGCTCTACGAACCTCTAAATTCTATTGTGAACATGGATATAGTTTTGTTTTTGTTTTTAATAACATAACACTCAACAGACACATAAATAGTCCTGATCCCACACTAGGATCCCGTATGTCTTGAGTTTCTGGAGCTACGAGTACCATGGCACCACAACTGCTAGACTTGGAACAAATATTTGCAGATCATGCGAACATTCGTCCCGCAGCGGGAATCGATCCCACCTCTTGTCCACTGTGCCACGGAGGTAGTCAATAAATTGTTTAGTATTGTAGTTTTTAACGCTGAAAACGAGTTTATTAATGCTGATGGAAGAATTAAATAAAATTGTTATAAATAGAATACTGTAGTACTTTTATCCTGAACTTGGCTGAAGGTCACAGGTAATACAACCACATATTTCTATCTGGATCGTATTTCTCGTCATCATCAGCCATTAGACGTACACGAGGCCTCCCCCCATAGAATACAATGGGAGGAATTGTCACCACGTTTGGCAGGCGGATTTGTAATCACAGTATAGGTGTTGAGTACTCAGGTGGATGTTGCTGCCCATCGCCAGGTGTATGCCATCCCATGTAACATCCCATCGCACCCCATGGTCGGCTTTTATGACATCCATGGGAGGAGACGGAGAGGTCTATACTTAGGCCAGACACACCATGTCACAATATTTCTAGCGACTACACAATATTCAGACTTTGTTAAGTAAAGGGTGCTTTTAGTTTACTTTACCCCCGATGGGGAGTGCGTAGAGTGCGGTGTTCGGCTCACCCTGTCCACCATTTTTAACCGACTTCCCAAAAAAGGAGGAGGTTCTCAATTCGGCTGTTTTTTTTTTTATGTTTATATTATATCTACGGCGTTTATGAACCGATTTGGAAAATTCTTTTTTTATTTGAATAGATGTACTTCCAGATTGGTCCTATTTTTTCAGAATCCAGTTCTGACGATGGAATCCATGAGGAATTGAGGGAACTCCTCAAATATTGTAGGCATACATATGGCGATTTTGATATTTTCAGCAACAAACCAAGCATTTGCATTCAAAAAGTATCATAATCCTTTCACCACTATGGTTCTTTCATCATTTTTTTATTCAAATATTTAGTCGAATACAATGGCGGAACCATGTTTTTTAAATTAAAAGTTATTAACCACTCAAGTAATGGTTGGTGAAAATAGCCATGTATTTGTGTCTAAAGTCACTTTGCACAAATTACATTTTTTTCAGTTTTGTTTACTTTCCATTCTAAAACAATTCCTTAAAATAATGCCATATCCAAGGAGTACATAATGAAGGTTTATCTAGACGGTCAAAGATCCCTGGGGAAATGTGTATTACAGTTTTTAGGATAGAAACGCGTCCAGACAAACACCGCCAGAAATATACGTTTGTGTGAATAGAGTTTGCACACAACTGAAGATAATACCACGCTTGTGTGTATTCAGCTAGGCGGTTACGTAATTCTGTTGCTACCGTTTCAATCGGTTTCAATGCTGTTTCTGTTTGGAATTATTGCTTATCAAAATACACCTATATATGCTCTACGTTAGATCCTACTCTACGTATCTATGAATAACCGGATGTATATTTGTACTCCATGAATGAATGTCGTGAACACAAGTTAGTCGTTTCATTAATGAAATGACTTACGATTACCTAGCTTACGCAGTCTAGTTCCAATCAAGCTTTATAGGCAAACTGCGTATATTAGAAAGCATCGTTGATTGGGTTGATTGGATTAACCGCTCGATAAGTACGAAAAGTATAAGTTTTAGCGATTACCTAAAACTAAGAATAGAAACATTTAAATTGATAGCAACAGAGTTATGTAATCTGCAAGCTTGAGCTAGCTTTGTCAAGTTTTATAGTGCTGTTGAAAAATTTTGCATTGTTTGGTAACGACATTGTGTTTTGGGATATTCTCAGTGATTATCGGAACAGTGATACGTGAGTCACCTTTATCAATCAAGATATACAAGCTTCACAAATTTTAAAATCTTTTATTTAAAAACTAGTGTGTTAGTACAATAAAATAAAAAAAACGCAGACGCGACGCGTGGTCAAATCTTGTAACTAAATTTTAAACCAGTTGCACTAAACCGATTGAGCAGCAATTTCGCACACCTGTCAAGTTCCAATGACAATATAATATTATGGTGACGGTGAGCTGATCTGATGATGGAGATTTAAGGTGGACAACTGAAATCCTTGATGATTATAGTAGCCTGGCAGAATTTGGGCTCATTTTTATCAGTAAACCGTTCCGATCACTAATTGCTTGTTTTGGAAAACATTATATACAGGGAACTTTGTTTTTATTGATCCATTAGTAACATATAGTCTTAAGTTCTATTCAGGGACCTGCCCCGCTATTCCCTAACTGAAAGTCACTCGGTGACTAAAGTTTGACAAGTAAAACGACCATCAATTGCTCAAAATTATAATTGAAGAACTGTCAATTGATGTTAATTTCATTTGTCAAACGTTAGTCACCGAGTGACTTTCAGATAGGGAATAGCCCCCCTATTCCCTAGAATCTAGGGCCTAGATCATGGAACTAATACACAAAATAATCAAGAAAGAACCAGTTATACCACAAACGAACAAAATGCAACAATTGTTACCTCCAACGACCATCGCCAAAATATTACCAACGAAACAATACAGAACAGAACTATATAGCAAACATGTCTCCATTCACCGTCGTTTGACAAACACGCCAGCAAATAGACACAAATTACTGCTGGAAGCTGGCCAACGTGTGCTCTGAAAGTGAAAATGTGGACCACACCGTGCCAATAGGGCATACTAGCATCCGCTCAAAGCTTCGCTTGCATAGTACCGGTTTATAGCTAGCCTTTGTCTCAATCGTGGTTTTAATCTATCGGTGTACCAAATTTTATCAAAATTGGTTCAACCGTTACAACGTAAACATCCAATCTTTCTCTGACGTCTAACTACGAACGTGTACTTATTAAAACACTATACAGGGTGTTTTTTTGAAATGGGGCAGTATGGGGATATCCGAATCCATACGGCGAAACTGTCTTTGGAACCATTTACTCATTTTGTATGAAAACGATTTTGGCATAGTTAATTTTTTGGTCAAGCGTGAGTTCTCCATAAAAATGAGTTTATTCAATCATATTTTTTTTAATGCGTATCGACTCAGTTTCATGTAAGGATTGTTTCTTTGTATTGGAAGAAAAAATCTGAGCAGTAGAAGTTAGTCAAATTTAATAAAACGTTTTCTCATACAATTTGTAAGCAATACGTTAATAAAACTATCGCAATAAATTTTCAAAATGGCCTCTTTCTTGATGTGTGATGAATGTTGTTATACTGCTCTCGTGGATGGTCTCGTGAAATGAGAAAAATCAGAGCTGTAGAAGTTAGTCAAATTTGAATAAGAACGTATAATATGTATAATATGAACATATGATTAGTAGTTTTGATCTCACACTAGGACTCCCTGTGTCGTAGGCATCAGGAACTACGAGTACCATGGTACTATAACACCCAGACCCGAACAAATATCCAATCAATATCAACTTTATGATCCATTTGTGACCGCAGGTGGGAAGCGCCTGTGTGCCTCGGAGAGGGAGAAGCTAATAAATTAAAACTTAAAAACCTTAGGAAGGTAGTAAAAAGTAAAAAACATCAGCAAAAGACAGCACACACTACATGCTATATCCTTTAGAAGTATGAAGTAGACATGGAACGAGTAGTGATTCGCCGAGTACACGGACGAATACTCTGCTTTAAAAAAAAAAGCGGGCATTTATTTAAAATTATTTCGTATTTGAAAGTGTATTATTATTTCACTGTATTATTATCTATTTGAACTAAAATAATGCTTTATCAGAATTATCAGTTGGTTTCATTTGCTAGGGTTAAAATAATTAGTTATTTCGCAAATAAAACTGAACCTATTTTCACTGCAACTAGACCCAAATAGGGCCGAAAAACTAGTGTTTTTGCATCACAATCTTCCTCCATTAAATTTTAAATATTAGAAATAAACATGCCTATTATAGATTCTTATGCACGTTTTCAATGTTCCTGATGTTTTAATGTATCTAATATAATAGAATTGAAGTTATCGTGGCTTGGTATCATTTTAGAAAAATTACGACTATACACCACGTACTTTACTATTCTCCTGCTGACGTTTCGTTGACCATTTTGAGGTATCTAATATAACAATAATGATAAAAACTGGCTTTTTGTCTTTTTTTTCCCTGCAATATAATTAAGGCCGATTACTTAGGGCCGAACCCTAAAAAAGGCCGAATCCACCGAGTACCGATTAAGCATCATTTGATAAGAATTATATTACACAAAAAATAGCCATTTTGATATAACAGCAAGCGCGCCTATCATTGGTCACACCCGGAATCTCTTTATCAGACACACTTATCTATTAGATAAATGGATGTGGGCTGATAGACGTGGTAGGGGAACCTTGACTCGAGACGAAGCATTATTTATGGATTGGAATTACAATTACAATTTGTACTTATAAAAGTAGCTACAATTAAAAAAAACATTTAAATCGCTGTAGTTTAAAACCTTTTTTTTTGTAACGTCGGTTAGAGGTTGCGGTTTCGATTCCCGCTCGGGATAAATGTTTGTATGATCTGCAAATATTTTGTTCCGGGTCTGGGTGTTATGGTACCATGTTACTGGTAGTTCCTGATACCCGCGACACAGGGAATCCTAGTGTGGGTTCAAGACTACTTTTACCACCTTCTTTGTTGGCAGGTAGAAAATGACTTTGGCATTATGCCCTCCATTTGTACATTTACTTTTAGTTTTGTGTGCAATAAAGTATATACAAACAAACAAGACTACGTATGTGACTGTGTTATGTTATGTTATATGTCATATCTCTTTTTTATGACGTTTTATAAGTAGTTATCAATATATATTATATACGGTTTAAATGGTGAATTCAATTCAATTATTTATTGCACAATTATGTAGAAATCTGGTCAATAGGTATCTATACCCTAATTTTTAATTTTAGACAATTTTTGTAAACAAACATATGTCAAGATATGCCACTGTGAGTATAAGTGTCATGATTGTGTAGCATACGTGTAAATTCACATATGACACACATACATGACACTTATACACACAATGGCATATCTTGACATTTGATTGTTTACAAAAATTGTCTGAAATTAAAAATTAGGGTATAGTAAAAGTAGACAAAATAAACTAAAAGGAGAATACCATTTTTGACATTCATGACATTGCCGGAATATGTCACGATTTTTTTTTTTTTACTCATTTTTATTGCGTATAATTTTTGGGATTAACCTTAGATTAAAAGTTTCTCCGACGCGTCACGTAATTTTGATAGATATTAATGTCAAAAACGACTTATTTATCGTGAAAATCGAGTGACGTCAAATCTCAAACAAAAACTCAATTTTGTATGGACGTCATAAGAGATGTGACGTCATCACGCTGGCGAGATTTAATTTTATCCGGGCCCAGTTCAAAGTGCGAATATAACTCAATTATTGTCAAATGTTTCTTAACTACGTGGAAAATAAATGTTTGTTATTCTAATATTGAAAGGTAAAGGCCTTATTCATAATAATTTTTAAACCTTTTTTAATTAAAATTGTTTTTGTTCTGTTGTAAAATGTCATACGTCAAAATAAGACAAAAGCTATTTTAACTAAAAAAAGTTTCAAAAATGATTATGAATAAGGGGTTAATTATTTAAGAGTAATAGGTTAAATAATAAAACTTCAAAATCAGAGCATCAAATTAAATAGATAGAAGGAATCATGTTATTAAACTTTATCCGAACATTGACAATAGAAACATTCCAAATTCAAATCGCTCCATCCTAATTAACCCACAATCCGAACTAACGTTCTATAAACAAATAGTTCGCCCGCCATATTGGCCGCTTAAAAAAAATTAGAAGGCGGAACTAGGTGGCCGTTTTTGTTGAATTTCGAACTCTGGTCCTCCAATAGGGGAGCGCGGGCGGGGCCTGTCAATTCCACTGACTTGACGTGGACAATGACCTTTTGTTTTTTCAATGTTGGCTGTCTGATGATTCGGAACGGATAAACTTTTTTAGGTTTTTTGACAATGGTCGGTTTTGTTTTTCTACGCGTGTGGATTGATGGTTGGACGCAAATTTTTAGTTTGTCAATGATGAAATGATTTTAAAAAGTTGAGGCTTTTATTCGTTGGGCGAAGCATTGTATGCATGCATGCCTGCCGTTTTATTTATTTTAGTAAAAATGTTAAATATGAGTTTTTTTTTGTATGTATCTTTAAACATACGAATACACACACACCTATAATATATAATTAGGTACTTCTATAGATACTTACTTCTAGAAGCTTTTAAAAATACCCACTAACTTACTAAAAATCCGGTAGTACTTCTCCGGACGAACTCTTTCACAAGAAGTTCTACTACTAACAAAACTACTAACTATTATACTTACTCAACTAATTACAAGAGGAAATGTTCTACTATTGCAAATAAAATAATCGTTTCCGAGTTCAAAATAAATTAATACAATCAATAGAAATCACTTATCAAAACTTAGCAAGTAAATTCAAACCTAGCAAAATCTTTTCAGTACCCACACTTAAAGCAACCCATCTACCACAGCACAGCGCTAAACGCTGTATTCTGTCGCTAAACACAAAAAGCTAGCACAATCATAAAGTTTGCGCCACAATGGGTGACACGTGCTCTTACTTTAATTAGATTGGGAGAGTTTAGGGTGTGGTCACATGAGAAGGACGTCGATAGAAAACGTTAATTGGTTAATACATAACTGATTAAAAAAAATTGACCTTTTTACTTTGTTCAACCTTCTCAAACTTAACATAACACAGTACAATAACATAACACATTACAATAACATAACACCTGCGTCCCTCGAGGAGCAGGTGACGAAACGTGCTTTTAACTTTAATTAGATTGAGAGAGTTTAGGTTGTGGCCACATGTGGTAAGTTTGTGTAGGCCATCTATTTCTCTAGGATATTTAGAAATATATAAACATTGGATTATATAAAAAAAATATTTATAATCCTTCATTATTGCGTGATAAAGATTTATTCGAAGATATGGTTCTCCACAAAAAAAAAAAAACATTAATATTTTCTGTTAAATAGGGCCTTATACATAATCATTTTTTAAACCTATTTTAGTTAAAATAGCTTTTGTTTTCTTCTCTCTGATGTAAAATGTAATACGTCAAAACAAGACAAAACATATTATAACTAAAATAGGTTTAAAAATGATTATGAATAAGGGAGTAAGTAATTGTAAGTACACAGAAGTTTCAGTATCATTTTTCCAGGGAAAAGATACCTACACATACCTATACAGTGGTAATTAGCCGTTTTTTCAATTTAAAATGATTCCCAACCCGAAAGTTTCAATTCTATAAAAGATACCTATTACTTATAATTTAGTTAGTCAAACATAAATTTAATTTCCATGTTTTATATTATGCGTAAATCAATATTGAATGCTCAAGGTTTTCCTGTTTTCGACACAATGCATTTATTCTTCTAATTATTATTTGCAATTAAGTGACCTATTTCGATAACAAATGCAATTTGTGCATTTCGTCTTTTATGCACTATATTAAGAGTTGTAAATGCAGCTGCTTAAGGTTACAATTTGACATTCTTCTAAATGTATAAAATACTGATAAACCTTAAAAATATTGAAATCTGAAAATCTGACAGAAAGAACTTGATTGTCCAAACACCGTAAATGTATACGTGCAAATAACATAAGTGACAGAGTAAACACTTTTGTTCAGAGTCCATTATCTAATAAATAACTTTTCATTTAAAAAACCGACTTCCACCATTGTATTCGACTAAATATCTGGATGAAAAAACCATAGTGATGAAAGGGTTATGATACTTTCTAAATGAAAATGCTTGGTTTGTTGCTGAAAATATCAAAATCGCTATATGTATGCCTACAATATTTGACGAGTTCCCTCAATTCCTCATGGATTCCATCATCAAAACTGGGTTCTGAAAAATAGGACCAATCTGGAAGTATATATATTCAAATAAAAAAAGAATTTTCCAAATCGGTTCATAAACGCCGGAGATATGAGGTAACAAACATAAAAAATAAAAAAAAAATAAAACAACCGAATTGAGAACCTGTGAAGTCGGTTAAAAATAAACATTTTGCTACTGTATTTATTTATCTTAAAACTACACAGCTTTCTTTTATTGAGTTCATATAACCAAAATTTTCTTCTGTAAAATGATGTAACTGTTAAATAGAACACATAAATCACTCAGGTGACAAGGCATATAATAAAAACCAAATTGTAGTTTGACATGAACTTTTTACTTATTTGACCAGAGATTCGAGCCAACGACAACTGACAAACATGCAAGCAGTTTACCAGTTTCAAATAATAACAGAGGAGTTTTTTTTTGTTGGCTGTTGTTTGAGAGTATGTCCGTTAATGTATTTGTCCGTGATTGAATCGAGTCAGTCTGGTGACCTATAAAATGCATTATTTAACACCTACGTAACCCGGCACACCCACATTACTCCATCGTGTGTTTATATTATTCTGTGGTTCGATCCAGGAATGTAGCTAGAAGAGGGGGACTTGACCCCCTTTATTAGAGTTACCTTTTGGTATCCATCCACCAAAACCATACATTTCATGTTTCAATAAATAAATTAGAAACTGAATGCATAAAAAACCACCATGAATAAATAAATAAAATAAATATATGCTGGACATTTCACACAACATTATCTAGCCCCAAGCTAAGCAGAGCTTGTGTTAGGTACTAGATAACTGATATACTTAATACAACAACATTACATAGATAGATATTTTTTATTATACATAGAAAAATACCCAGAACACCCTAAACAAATATCTGCAGATTGTACAAATATTTGTTCCGAGGTGGGAATCGAACCCGCAACCTCCTGCGTCGCAGGCAAACCTTCGCCCGCCGCGCCACAGAGGTAGTCAAATGAACATGCACAAGCAAGTGTATTTTACTGTGAACTCTGAACTGGGGGTAATTGTCTGAAAAGCACGTACACGAGGTGACGTCAAATATCGAATGATAACCATAATTTTGTATGGGCAATATTTTTTTTTCGAGAATATGGGCACTGGGATTCATTAATTTGTTGTAGGGGCTTTCAATTATACAAAAAACCTTAAACATTCGTGACCTATTAATAATAAATATTAACATTATTGATACTAGTAATATTGGCAGATTATTTTTTTCAAAAATAATTCATCTTATGTATATTTTTTAACTTAATGAAAAAGTAGATTTGATTACCCCTCCAAATGTGTCCTGGCTATGGCCGTGTGCTCGTGCCTTTATTTGCTTTGCTAGCGATGTTTGCGCGCGGTGTACCCTCGCCCTTACCGTAATTGACGCGCTTAGCTAAATTGGAACGTGGCTGTTTGGTGTTTTGGATGTTTATATTTCTTATTTTAAAACTATGATAAACTATACACATTTTGAACATTTTCTCCCATATTTATAAACAAAGAAATATAAATATTTAAACAAAGATATAGCAAAAAATTTAACAATATTTTGAATAAAATAATACAATACTTTAGCAGGTTCTTTTCGTTTTTCCAAAGTTGTTACGGAACTCTAAAAATGGAGGCATCGTAAACTCTTTACAAAATTACGTATCATTAGCTGCGAGTTAGACTCGCTATTCCAGTATTCCACTTTAAAAATGCTCCCGACTACAGAGTAGTGATAAGCTAGCTATAGGACTCACCGCTGGGGATTTGGACTAAGTATGAACACTCACCTGGACGTGCCCTCCCCATGGAATAGGGGTGAGTAGCAATAACCAACCACGCTTGGCAGGCGGATCAGAAGATGGATGCTGCTGCTCATTCCCTGCGGCGTTCCTCTTAGTCGCATTTATGACATCCACGGGAGGTGTTGGAGGAGCCCTATTCTTAGATCGAGACAACAAAGGATAATAATAAAATACTACTTAAAAATAAAACTTAATAATATAATAATTAATATACATATATTATAAATTAACTATATCACACTAATAGTTTGTGAGTATGTTTGCATTGTTCTTCATGCTCAAACGGCTAAACGGATTTGAGTGAAATTTGGAATGGAGATACCTTATACCCTGGACTAACACATAAGCTACTTTTACTTATCATCATCATCATCAATTTTCATTATTGTTCATGCGGGTGAAACCGCGGGGCGCAGCTAGTTAATATAATAAAACAATACTTCAGTAAAAACAAAACGGTATACCGTGAAAAAATTATGAAACAAAAAAAACAAAAAATAATAAAACAAAAAACAATGCAGAAAAAGATAATCAATAAATGATAAAATACATTTATTTCGAGCAAAACTCATTGGTATATACTGCAGTGACCATCATTGCTCACTGCCCACTTCTCCTTTATCCGTACCATACAGGCATTGCTTACGACTGCTTATGACTCCTTAAGACTGCAAGGTAACATTGCTTCTTCTTACTCTCAGATTATTATCTAAAATAGCGGCTATTTTAGCTGCAACAAAAACTCGGGCAGGTCCCGAGTTCCGATGGTAGTTTAGTTCTTTTTGTAGCATCTAATGACAAAATTAAGAGCGAAATGCGTATAGCAAGCCTCACGCTACTATAGAGTGGTCAGGCATTAAAAGGTTTAAAGTGCATCACACACGTAGCAGATGCGGTAAGATATACTATCATTTGATGATAAAGCTGGCATTTCGGCAATAATTGACAGAAAATCCGATACTTTTATAGTAGTTTATGAAACTGTTGCATAATAAGGGTTCTTTACTCGTGTGATAATAAAAAAACTCGCCTCCGGCTCGTTTTTTTAGCTCACACTCGTGTTTTAAGGCGAAATTATGTGCAGTTTCACACACTACTTTATCTAATCTTATGAAATAGGTAATATTATATTTTAAAGTCTTGGTAACATTTATTGTCATACCTTCTAGATTTCGCCGGTAAGAGGTTCATTTGTACTCCACCGGACATTATCGAAGCTGCAACGATGCAGCTTCGATAATGTCCGGTGGAGTAAAATTTTCTTCAGTATCGCTACTGTTGTTTTCAGACATTTTTTAAAACAAAAACTAATTTGACAATGAAATTTAAAAAAAACGTAAAATTACAGCTTATATTTGCATTTATTTGTAAACGTTTAGCGCCAAAATCCATACGCGCGAGCGCTCGCGAGCGTGTTGCGCCGCGTCCACAGATTATGTATAGAAAAACTGCATTGCAACCTCCTTGGTCCTAGTGAAGTTGTATCGTAATGGAAAAAAGTTATATTATGATACAGTTGTCCATAGAAGAGCTGTATATTAATGTAATTTTTAATAGAATTGAAATTATCGTGGCTTGGTATCATTTTAGAAAAATTACGACTATACACCTAAAATCTAAAATGTAATTTTTTTAATTTATTTCGATGGCATGTGCATAAAGACTGTCATTTTAGTTTTCTTTTTAGTTTTATAATCTTTATATTTTAGTATGAGAGTAGATAAAAATTATTTTCATTCAGTTTCGGTATAAAAACAAACGGATTTGAGAAAAGAAAGTCAGTATGCTATGTTAGTATTTTTAACAAGTTACAGTGAAAAAAATTAGAATGTTTTTTTGCACCTCAATCGATTGCAGCTTGAATTACCGAATGTATTATTGTTCTATATTCAATAATTTCCATAAAAGATAACTAAGGAACTATTTTAAGTGTGGTCGTCTCACGAACCTGTACTAGCTTTTGTTCTCTCTGATGTAAAATGGCATACGCCAAAACAAGACAAAAGCTATTTTAACTAAAATAGGTTTAATAAATAATTATAGTTAATGTTTAATAAATGTTTAACTAAGTTTAGGAAATTGTTATGCTCCAAAAATTAGTTTAAATAATTTAATAAAACTTACCCCTATTGCTATTGCTGCGCCCTAAAAGAGGCCCAATTCTCTAACTAAATTTTTTTTAAAATAGAGTTCCGGTCATGTTTCGATCTTGTGTCGATGTCTTAAATGTCAGAAATGGTATTCTCCTAACTTAAAATACAACACTGTAATGTGATTTTATAGAAATGTGATCGAAACTTGAACTATTCAAAGTTTTTTCGATAATTTTAGCTTAAGTAGATGGAGTCTGTCTTTACTCTTTCCAATTATATATATATAACCATCCTACTCTAACGGTAGTCACCGTGAATTGAAAGTAGACCAAATTGTTATTTATGAGGGAGCATAATACCAACTTTCTGTCAATTCACAATTCAGTCTCGATTCGGTTAACTTTCAGTGTAGTTTTAAAATAACTTAGAGAATTGGGCCTCAGGGCACATGTAACTAACACAAACATGTAAAAATATCTATCTATGTAATATATTTTATTATGTATATAAGTTATCTAGTACCCATAACACAAGCTCTGCTTAGCTTGGGGCTAGATAATATTGTGTGAAATGACCAGCATTTTTTTTTTTTTACAATGAGATATCATCACATTCGCATTTATATAATTTTATGTGATATTTTGTAAGACCTTCACAATAATGTACGTACAAAATAAATGATAACTGATTAGTGATTACCTTTATTTCCTAACGGTTGTCAGTTCTGCGAGCTATATGGCCTGCACATTGCCATATTAACATGTTAATTCTGAGAACTATGTCGGTGATCTTGGTTCTACGGATTTGATGGATCGACGGATGGGTGGATCTCGGTGGATGAAGGCGGCTCAAGACCGTTCATCATGGCATTCTAGGGTTGTGAGGGGGGGGGCTATGTCACAAAACATGTTAGCAAAACATGCTATTGTTTGTAAAACACATTTTATTGTGTTTTTACTAAAACAGTTAGGCCAAGCCCCCTTTATGTTAAAAAACAATGTTATAGATATATATGTAGATATAGATTTATTAATTAGCAGGACAAGCAAATTAAAACGCTTGCTTGAGGACAAGTTTTTTTTTGTGTTTTAGTTAAACTTGCCCTTATTTTTCGGTTTGTCTTTCATTTTATAACTAATAAATTACCCTACCTATTAGTGGAAGCTTGTAATTGGCCTTCTGCATACATGTTTTTTGTTAGTATTAATATAGTTATTTTTCTGTGTACCTAGCTGTAAGTTTTCTTAAGATTCTAAAATAAATTATAATAAAAATATTTATTTATTTATTTAAATGTTTAAAACACCAAAACATGGTGCAGCGGACCCGGCTTTACACATAAAAAAATTGACCAAACTTGTCTTACGACAACTTCGTTCACATTGTGCATTCTAATGACAACAAATGCATAGATCATAGGCATTCCATGCACCCGGCTTTTGATACCTCTACATAGAATAACTAATAGACCTCGTCCGGCCAAATTTCACGTCATCATCATCATCATCATCAGCCTATAGAAGTCCACTGCTTGACATAGACCTCCCTAGAATGTCACGACGAACGGTCTTGAGCCACCTCCATCCACTGGCTTCCTGCTACCTTTATAATTAGTCCATCGAGAGATGGCCTTCCTCTCTTGCGCCATTCAGTTTGTGGTCGCCACTCAAGAGGAACCTTTATTATATTATTATTATTATTATTATAAGGTAACATGTTTTTTTTTTTAAATGGACTTTCATAAGTATAGCTATGGAAATTGGTGATTAACAGCCATTTTGCTGACATTCAAAGATAGCGCAGACCAAAGAGAAAAGACAGTAGATATGTGGAGACTGTGTGTGCCGGGTGGTAGACAAACCTGTTTAGAGACTGTTGTCTATGAAAGAAAAGTCTGACTTAAAACTGTCATGACACAGAGGCCCAATTCTCTAATTTTAAAAACATTAAGTAATAGTTACTACGTACTAATTGTGGCAGATGTGACTGACACGAAATTGTATTGTAATTTAATCGTTTTAAAATTAGAAAATTGGGCCTCTAGGTCTGCGCAATCCCTAGTCACTTGAAGACAAAACCAACGACTCATACTTCTGTCACAAATTGTTCTACAAGTTTGGTTTTAGGCCAAAACAATTCTCTCACGTTTTTGCACTTTAAAATTTATATCACTAAGTAGGTACATAGTACGATAAAAATGGTCATTTATAGCCCCATTTTATAGTCTCCGGCTATTTTCAACTAATGTCCGGCCTTTCTGATTTCATTATTAACCTCAAACGACGCACACACGCATTTTTTGCGGCACGCACTCAAAAGCATCCGCGTTACGCACACTAGGAAAAATTGTCCGAACGAAAAACGCGAACGTACTTCTTACGCACTCACACACACAAGTTTACTCGAAGGACACGCGGCGAGGTCGATGACCCTGGTTTTTTTTGCGGGCGAACGCAGCCGCACCGTATACTGTAACCAGCGAGCATTGGCCGCTGATGACTTTTTTTTCGACACCAAAAGATCGTTCACTCGTTGATGCTCGATACGTTGTTATTTTTACGCTGTGGGAATAGGGATGTGATGTCAGGTCTTTTTTTGTCTTGTTTGTTTTGATTGCGAATAAAATATACAGTTTGACGACATTTTTATCGATTGATAAACTTTCAATATTAATTAATGGTCATTATTTTATTAAAACGACTGATAATTTGACCATTAAAATGAACACTTACAATTTTATTTTTAGTTATTTATCAGACGAGTGATTGACCGATGAATGTGAAAATTGTGCAAGTTCAGTCAACTGAACTGGATAACTGAACTACTGCGAATAAAAGCAATTCATCACCATTTAACATGATTAATATTTATTTTCTTGTTTTGACTATTCATCGGAAAGGTACCTGCTATTTATTGGAAGAATTTGACTTTTAAATGTGCGTTATCAAACGTAAACGTCAAAGAATGTTTAATGTTCCAGCTTTGTTCCGGTTATACCGGAGAGAACCGGTAATAGTAAGTTTTTATCCGATGCCGTTAACTTCTATCAATGTAACGCGTTCGACATCTGAATACGAAATAAGAATGCAATCGTCGGGTAACTGAACTTGCGAATGGCATTATCGGATAATAACATCTTAGTTTGCACCATTTTATCTGTTTACTTTTTAAGTTTGCGATAAACAGTATTTGAACATCTGCACTGTGTAGGTACTATTAAAATTGCAAATGCAGCAACTTTTGTGTCAAGCTTACTTACATACGCATAAGTATTTATCTAAGTACATAAACTATATTATTTCCTAAGAAAATATGGTAGGTAAGCATGTTAATCATAAACCATCATAAATAACTAGTTTTTTTAAAAAGAATGCATGGTACATTTGAGGGCAATTTCTTCATTTCTGAATTTAAACACTTAGATACGACTTACCATTTATTTATTTTTTATCTTACTCTTGCATTCTTTGTCAATGTCCCAAATAAATAAAAAAGATAACAGTGACCACTTCTAACCAATCCCGCTATATTATTCACAACCTAGCCTAACATTTGGCGGCCGGCCCACTCTAATCTTTCCCAAACCTACCCCAAACAAACGCACAGCACACACAGACAATCGTGTATATATACTCGTGTACACACGCAAAGATCTGCTTTAGTTTGCGTGCGCCTTAAGAATTGAGACAT
Organism: Epirrita christyi; assembly: GCA_951392215.1. Classification (NCBI taxonomy): domain Eukaryota; kingdom Metazoa; phylum Arthropoda; class Insecta; order Lepidoptera; family Geometridae; genus Epirrita; species Epirrita christyi. The sequence goes on along the minus strand of OX595855.1, from coordinate 9,767,336 downwards.
TATGATTTATGGCTTTTGATACTTTTTAAGGAAAGTCAAAGGAACTTTTTTTGTATTTGAACTTGAAGAAAAAAGTTTATGTTTGCAAGACAGTTTTAGTAACAAAAGGAAACAAAAACAATATTGAAACCGACACTCTAGGTACTGGCAACATGTAAATTAGTTTAGCAAAATCCTAGGGTTAACATTTTGAGGAAAATTTAATATTTTTCCTGTCTCGCATGAAGACTGCATTAATGTGCACTTGTAGATAAGTACTAGTAAACAAAATTAACTAAAATCCGTTACATAGAATCCTAATACCTATGTGTTTATGAAATGTATGAAAGCGATCATGATCTCTTACTCGCTCAAAGTAACTTACATAACACGATAAAAAGTTTCATATTAATATCTCTTCATAAGAAAATAAACTCTTTTGTATTTGTGTGTCGACCCATAAACCGCGTGAAAGTGTGCGTGGCCTACATAAATAAAATGTGTGTGCATGCCCAATTCTTGCCTAGTGTGCGTGCGTATACTTGTGTGCTGCTTCTTCGCTCGGAATTCCAAGTTTGAAATTGGAATGAATGACGGTTAGGTTACTGACCTACGCCAGTGGCACTGGCTTGTATTTTGAATTTCAAAATTACTTTTTTACGCAACTCTCGGTTTTCGAATGCAAATTTTTTTGTACCGTCATCGTGACATCGTTTTTTGTTTTAATAACATAAGTAAGTACTTATTGTTGACAAATGGATCTCAAGTCTGAGAGTGAACTTGAGAGCACCAAAAACGTATTTTTTATTTATACGAGTCTAGGATTGAGAACGTTTATCGTTTTAACCCATGAATGTTCATCCCATTAGTATCCGTATTTATATCGATTTAACCCAGCGACCATTGTGTGGAAGCTTTCCCACCAGAGCGATTAGACTAAATTGCAGTTACTAAGTACTTTAGGCAAATAAAATATAAAAAAGTTGAGTATAATTTTATAGAGCCAATTAGATGTTAGACAACAAAGAAGCCGTGTCTTATCCGGCTTAAAAATAGACCCTCTGTGTCCTCTCGTGGAACTAGGGCATGAGCAGTAGCATCCACCTGAGTAAACCAACTGCGATCACTAATCCGCCTGCCAAGCGTGGTAATTATGGCAAATCCCCCCATCGCATTCTATGGGGACCATTCCCATAGAATGCAGTTGAAAAAATCGTTTCTGAAAATAATTTTGAGCAAAATAAATCCAAAATCCAACTTCCGGTGGAAAAATAAAAGCTTTTCCTTGACAAGGTTCCGTAGGCGGTGTTTCCCTATCCGGTGCGAGGGAGATGGAAAATGTGCGTTGATTTGTGTTGGAAAGAGAGGTAGGAGGGCGACGACCTTTAAAACAAATCGTTGGCAGAAAGGGTTCGGCTTAAGTACTGATAGCAGATTAATTGATAGGTACTAATTAGGTTAGACTCATCTCTAATATAAATAAATAAAATGAAATAAATAAATAAATGCTAGACATTTCACACAACATTATCTAGCCCCAAGCTAAGCAGAGCTTGTATTATGGGTACTAGATAAACTGATATACTTAATACAATACATTACATAGATAGATATTTTTTATTATAGAAAAATACCCAGAACACCCTGAACAAATATCTGCAGATCGTACAAATATTTGTTCCGAGGCGGGAATCGAACACACAACCTCCTGCGTCGCAGGCGAACCTTCGCCCGCCGCGCCACAGAGGTCGTCAAAAATAATCATCATCATCATCGGCCTTTAGAAGCCCACTGCTGGACATAGGCCTCATTCATAGAATGCCATGACGAACGGTTTTGAGCCGCCTCCATCCACTGACTTCCTTTATAATTTCGTTAGTCCATCAGGTGGAGGGCCATCCATCGTCCAGTAATGTAAATAATGAATACATTTATATAAATATTAGGTAAATATTTAATAATCTTCAACCACATCATCATAACGATGGGATAATTAACATAAAAATAAAACAATTTAAAAATGAAATGACTTACGAGAAGGTAAGGTTGTTAGTAGTACAACTTCTTGTGAAAGAGTTCGTCTGGAGAACCACCGTACCTATTTCTGCCGCCAAGCAGAAAAAAAAAAGCAAAGCTGCTCGCATTGCTGTGTTTCGGTTTGAAGGGTACGGGTGCCGGTTGAAATTACAGGCACATGAGACTTTTCATCTTTATGTCTCAGGGTCGGCAGCGCGCGTGTGATGCCTCTGGTGTTGCAAGCATCCATAGGCTACGGTAACCGCTTTCCATCAGGTGGGCCGCATGCTTATTTGCTTGCCAAATAGTATAAAAAAAAATATGTTACCGGGAGGGTTAATTTTCTGTTTTGTATTTTATAGGTACACACACCCACCTCTTTTATAATTTCTCCCACTTCTCTAAGGTTTGCTGGAAGAAAATTATATTAGGGTTAAGCTCACCTCTGTACATGTCCCATGTGTACTTAAGTTTTTTTGTCTGTAATATTGTGTACAAAAAAGAATTAAAGTGCGCATACGCCCCTTTGCAAACGAACGAAGTTCGATTCTAGTTTGGCTATTCTTTCTTTAAACTCTAAACGAAATTTTGTACAATGGGTTGAGTCGATATAAATACCTAAATGGGTTGACCTTCATTGGGTTGAGTTAAGAAGCACTCCAAATTATCTGTACACTAATATCTAGACCAGCATGCATATCTATAGCTGTTGCGGGGCGGCGGGGTGTCGCCGAGCGGTAGCGCGGTACGGTGCTGGTCCTCAAGGTACCGCAGTCGCTCGAGGCGTAGATGTTGTTGCGCCCGCCTGGTTTCAGGTTCTGCACCGCCGTCCGGAGCTGGATGTGGAAGACGCGAGGTAGATGACCTCAAGGGGATTTGTAAGATCCCGAGCCGTGGGCAACAGCCTATCCACGCATGTGAAGGGGTAGTGGGGGGTCCCTCGACAGAGAAACAACGATTCCTTTTGGATGGTGCGGTGCGAGGCTGCCTAACCATAAATTGCGACCTCGTAGACGATCGTGAGAGTGAGGGAGACCTCCTCGTTAGAGCGAGATGCCCTATACAGCGCCACCTCAAACTACTTCTGGTCTAGATATGCTATGTTTGTGGTGCGTCGAATCTATCTATTTTACTTTTTGCAAGGTAGTTACACAATTTCTTAACTACCTATGCTAGAAACTTATAATCACCAATCTAGTTAATGGGCATTAGTTAAAAATTATTGAAATTGTGCAACAGTGAATTACTTGTTGGGTAATTAATGATGAAGGCTCTGCCTACCTCTTCGGGTAAAAAATACCATAGCAACAGTCACATATTAAGTACATAGTCCCGATCCGAGGATTCCCTGTGTCGTCGTGGGTATCAGGAACTACGATTACCATGGTACCACAACCCCCAGACCTGGAACAAATATTTGCAAATCAAATATTTTTCCCGAAGCGGTAATCGAACCAGTACCTCTTTTGCGTCTTAGCCGGCTACTCCACCACGGAGATCGTCAATAAGTATGTCTATTACGTATGTACACAGTGGAGCATAAAAATCGTGTAAATTTTGTCATTTCCTTTTTTGTCACTCGTACATTATCTAGGCGCACCCTATTCCCTAGGCTCGTTACGAACCTAGACAGGGACCTAGGCAAAAATTACTAGGGTGCACCCACACATACATAACACCTTAACTTGGTATACTAAACCCACACATACGCACTATCAATAATGTGAGTGTGCGTAAGTTTGGGTGTGTTTGTAAGACTGTTTTTTGGAGGTTTTTTGGTAGGAATGTTATAATAAGGTTTTCAGTATTTTAAGGAGAATAATCAAAATTAAAAATAGTAAGTATTTAGTAATTATACTACTAACGTGCCGTGGTGTGCCCGATAAAAAAAACCTGACAAAGGGAATACATCAGGGGAGGGCGGGCAGCAGCATCCACCTGAGTACACAACACTAATATTGCATCCTACTCAATTCTAACTTTTTTTTAGTAGAAGTATCTGGATTTCGAAAAATCATAAAACAAATCTTATGCAAAGCTTCTTTTTAACCGACTTCACAAAAAAGGAGGTTCTCAATTCGGTTGTATTTTTTTTTATTTTTGTTAACTCATATCTCCGTCGTTTATAAACCATCATCAGAATCCTTTTCTGATGATGGAATCCATGAGAAATTGAGGGAACTCCTCAAATATTGTAGGCATACATATAGCGATTTTGATATTTTCAGCAACAAATCAAGCATTTGCATTCAGAAAGTACCATAAGATAAACCTTTCACCACTATGGTTTTTTCATAAAAAAAATAACATCCAGATATTTAGTCGAATATAATGACGGAAGTCGGTTTTTTAAAAGAAAAGTTATGTAAGTCTACAACCTTTTTTTGAGATTGTTCATTACATTAACTCAGGGTCATTCTGTATAGTATGAACAAGGTGTTCAAAGGATGATGGGGTCATTCTGTATGTATGGGTTTTTGGATGATATGTTTAAAAAAATCCAGCGCAGACACAAACCAATCATGTGCTAGTTAATGGGTTATAAGTTAACTTAAGTTTAATTTCTCAAAATTAGCAAGTTGAAACGGCAATGGGCGGGTCGTATAGTTCGCAGAACTGTCAACCGTTGGGGAATAAAGGTTCTCGAGTGGCGACCACAAGCCGGATGACGCGGTAGAGGAAGGCCCTTCACTCGATGGACTAAAGACATTATAAACGTCGCAGGAAGTCGGTGGATCGAGGCGGCTCAAGACCGTGCGTCGTAGGAAGGCCGTTCACTCGATGGACGCGTTGTGTCATATCAGCAATGGCGTGTCAAAAACAACGACACAAATTTATATACAAAAAAAAATACAACCGAATTGAGAACCTCCTTTTTTTTAAGTCGGTTAAAAATACAGATGAACGAGATCGTTTTAGTTTGGCTGAACGTTAGGCGTGCTACTCACATATTCGAGCCGGCCTACTTTGGCCACCATGGGCGGTAAAACCCGAATATGTGTAGTTTTCCACGTTCGTCAAATAGACCACGCTGCCAGCCCGTACGGCATTTAGTGCCGAACGACCTTGCAAGAGTTTTCCCCTTATTTGTTTCGGCATTAATCGGCTTCGTTGAGCCTTTTTTACACTGTAGCTGTTAATAAAGAATCTACTGTAAAGCAACTGTAGCCTAGCCGAATTATGACCAAACGAACTTACTGCCTTGTTTCGCTCGGCACGTTTGCAGAACCGAACCGTTTAGACCTAACCAGATTTGAGGAAATGACTGATGAAAAGCTAATAATCTAGAGATATATTCAACTTGCCCCATATTGCGATAGCATAAGACCATGGGGAATGCAACTATAGGAACATTTTAATAGTATGAACGCTGTCAAAAAAATATAAAACTATTCAAATGAGGAAAGTTTTGTACAGCGCTAAGACTCAAAATTCGCATAGTTTCGTGACCCATAGTCAGATGCTTGCGCAATTTCATGGGGCTGATTGAAGTTAACATACATACATACATAACACCCAACAGTCACTTACGTAGTCCTGATCCCACATTAGGAATCCCTGTGTCTTGGGTATCAGAAACTTCGAGTGCCATGGTATCACAACACCCAGACCCGGAACAAATATTTGCAGATCATGCAATCATTTGTTTCACAGCTGGAATAGATCCCACACCTCTTGCGTCTCAGCCGACTACTCGCCCGCTGCACCACAGAGGTCATCAACAACCCGTTACAACGTTGTGGAGGTTACAAGTCGGGTACGGGCTTAAACGGTTCCGATATACTAAAGCTCGGCTACAGCTATTTGTCGAACGTTTATTTACACATATTCGGTTCAACCGAACGTGCCAACCCGAATATGTGTGTATCATGCCTAACAACCAGAGATACATGTAAACACACCCTTTAATAGTGAATCCGTTCAGAAACCGATAGGACACGCTCGAACAACAGTGTAATCTCACAACTTTTTAAAAATAACAACACGTATTTTATAGTTATTTTTCGGTCGGGGATTTATGTGAATCATTGTTTTTGTGTCTTTATTAGTCATTTCAAGTCGGTTAAAGTTTGGTATAAGTACAAAGAAACATTCGTTTTGTGTCCGCTAAGTTTTCGAGTTATATAATGATACTGCAAGTTGGTAAGTCAGTTTTTTTTGTACAACTAATACTGTTAGTAGGTATTCTTTATTGTCTAACCCTAAAATAACATCAACAATTTCAAGAAAAGTTAAAAAAACCGAGATGATAGGTACTCCTGCTCGGCCGCTCGGAGTCTCAATAATAGTTTAGATAGTTCATCATAATCATCATCATCATCACCATCATCATCATAATCATCATCATCATCATCATCATCGTCGTCGTTACCATCATCATCATTATCATCATCATCATCATCAGCCTGTTGTCCACTGCTGGGTCTCCCCTATATAATGATAAACGGGCCGCCAATATACATGTAACCTAACATCTTAAAATATATTATTTTTTTTATATTATAGAACGAAGGTACGTAACTTCAAAAATATCATAATCAACAAACCTACATTATGGGTCTTATCCCTTCCGGGCAACCTTCAGTGGGTATAACATAACGTTGACTTTGACTTTGACTTTTGACATTTGTAGGCTAGCTAGAGGCGCTCATAAATAATAATAATAATAATAAATGCTGGACATTTCACACAACATTATCTAGCCCCAAGCGAAGCAGAGCTTGTGTTATAGGTACTAGATAACTGATATACTTAATACAATACATTACATAGATAGATATTTGTTTATTATACATAGAAAAATACCCAGAACACCCTTAACAAATATCTGCAGATCGTACAAATATTTGTTTCGAGGAGGGAATTGAACCCGCACCACTTGCGTCTCAGCTGGCTACTCGCCCACAGCGCTACATAGGTCATCGCTAAATAACTAACTGTCCCGCCCGCAAAGTTTATTTGCTAGTTTTTTTTTTAAAGTTTTCACTAGTCTTGATAGCGTAATTTATGCTCACCAAAGAACTTTAATAGATTCGAGCTTAATTTTCTTTTAATTTTGAATTACATAGTCCATGAACCAAACGGACAAAGAGTTATTGAAATAGCCCAGGAGAGTGTATGGAGTAGACTTAACATTTTGATTATCTGTCTACTTATTTATTTTATTAATCTAGGATTCACTAGACCGGTAGTTCATCTTAGACTAGTTTTTAAGCAATTCAAATATATACCGTTCTCAAACCAATTCGAATCCCAATTTTATATGCATATCTATATAGGTAGATATTTGATTTTTTGTCTGTACTTAACTTCTCTGAAAACCCACACGACATAATTATTTTACTTACAAATAAGTAAAAAAATTTAAGTAAAATAATAATTTTAAATAGATCCCTTGGGCATAGGATCATCAATAACAATAAATACTCATATTTATCTAAGGCAGCGTCTGTCAGTCTGTCTGTTTGTAGTTATAATGGCAAATAAAGTTATCTTATCTTATCTTATCTTATACTTAATAGCTCGATTTCTAATGATTCGACTGCGGTTTTTACTTTCGTTTTGTTAAGGTATTTATGGCAGAATGTATTAGTTTTTACCAAATATCGTCGTATATTTAAGAGGGTGGAGGCGCGAGCAAATGCTAGTTCATCATCATCATCATCATCAGCAGCAGCCTTTAGGCATCCACTGTTGGACGAGGCCTCCCCCATAAAATGCAATGGGGGGATTCATCCAGCAGTGATAAAGAAGTTTTAGTTGTTCAAGGAGGGCTTTTAATCTTCGATTAAAAAAAAAGTAGGTCATATTGGTTAAATAGATGGCGCTGAGTCCACAGTAGCTGTCAAGATTGTCAAATGTTTTAAAAAAAAAAAAAAAAAAAAAAAAAAAGGGCATTTATTCACTTACACTAATCTAGTTACAAGAGTACAATTATAATAAAGTTAAATAGTTAGTGTATGAGAAAAGGACGAGGGCTCAGCCACGCTGTTTTTCAGCCTCACCTTAGAATGCTGCTGTCGTCACAGCAGCCATGTACTCGGAAGCTATCTGCTGTTTCAGCAAAGGAAACAGCAAAACAACCACCGAGAACTTATTATTAAAAACTAGGCCTTAGGCACTTACCCATAAAGCTAGGCACCCAAACAGGCTTATACTTAAATACAAAAGGGTAATTTGTAAGAATTTAGGTAAGTATATTTTATCTGTAGTGCACGTGTAATAAGCTATTATCTAACTAGTCTGTGGCTATTAGTATTCTGTTTGTGGTTGCTTCTTTAGTGTGCGTGTGCGCTAATAATTTCGTGGTGTTTTTAGAAGTAGGCAAAATAAATACCACGAAATTAAAATTGTTGAAATGAATGAATTATGATTTGAAACGGCCGTGAAAATCCCTCATTGTAATAGTATTTTAGGAATTTTGAAAGTTAGTCGCAGACGAAGTCACAGACATTTATTAATATATGATAACAAACCAAAAGTTTCAAAGTAAAAAAACAAAGCCCTCTCCACACCGTTTCTGCTCAATTCCGTTTAGTAAATTGGCATTTGCTAATTAGATCAGAACGGTTTAATAATTGGACTGTGTGAAAGGGAAGGCTGCATAAAACCTTGATGTGAGAAAGAGATACCGTGTGTTGGGATGAAAAAAAGAACGCATTTGTGGTGTCTGGAAGGTTATATTGTTTAGGAAAAATGCAAAACATTCTTTATTAGCTTGTAGCCAATAGATGGCAGCACATTCTTATATTTTTCTTACAAATTTGCTTAGAAAAGAGAACTTATTTTCTTATCAACATCTTCATCTTCAGCCTATAGAACTGCTGCCCATCCCCGGGAGGAGAGGGAGAGGTCTATTCTAGGCCGAATATACCACGGCACACATATTACTCATATACAAACCAATTAGAAAATGTTAGTATCTGTTAGGTACTAAATAAATACCACAAACACTAACAATGAATTTCTTCTTTAGAATTTTCTTTGATGTATTACGTTACAGCTAAAGTATCAAAATATATAAATCTAGGGGCTACCTCGTTACACACGTAGTCTTGATCCCACACTATAGGATTCCCTGTGTCGTGGGTATCAGGAACTACGAATACCATGGTACCATAACACCCAGACCCGGAACAAATATTTGCAGATCATACAAACATTTTTCCCGCAGCGGGAATCAAATCCGCAACCACTTGCATCTAAGCCGCCTACTCGCCCGCCGCGCCACAGAGGTCGTTAAAATACAATATAGACAATATTCATTCACCTTTTATTTTCTAACAATAAAAACAAAATGAGTTCCATTTTATGCGCAGGTTCTCAGACTAAAAATGAACTTTAGATTGTTGCACAAAATGTTGCATGTTGCATTGGAATCTGCTCATTATATTACCGAAGATATGGTTCGGCATATAAATAGGTAAAATGTAGATTGGATTTTTTGTATAAAACTGTTTTGTGCTAACTTGTTTAATAAATATGATGGCCGCTATCCAACAAAGAGACATTGACATTGTAATCTTTAAAACCCCAAAATAATAAACTACTCATGTAATAGAGTAATTTCATAAGAATAAAATAAAAGATATAGAGAAAAGAACTTAGACTCGACCTCTATAGGCACGTCTCATGAACTAAGGCGTATATTAATAGAACGATACAATTCTGAGAACGCAAGGAATACAAAAAAGTTAATTTTTGAATTGGATTTTTGAAATTGGAACACACTCAGGTTTGTTCTCTGAGTCAAGTTTGATTTTATTAATATGGGCCTTAGACACGGTAGCTTGCGTCGGTCGATCCTACCATGGACTGTTTGTTAGTCAGAGTCACTTCTATCCGTTTTTTAGTCTTACCCTAAAGAGTGCGTTTTTACCCTATAATAACGGGTCAAGTTATCAGCTTGATGTCTGATGATGATGATGATAAACCACTCAAATGTAAAACTAATTAGCCAGGTTTCGCTCGATCGATCGAGCGCAAGAAAGTCGCTTTGCAAAACAAAAGAATCTTCTAGAAAAAGTCCCAATTACGTTTTGCAGGCCACCCCTCTCCCTGTGGACTGCCCGCCCGGGTTCGTGTGGAGCAACGAACGTACCGGATTCTAAATCTATAAAATAAGTTATTTGTTGAAAATTCATTTTTGAATTGAATTGAATATCTTATAACTCAATAAACCACAATAAATAATAACTGATAGATCCCTTGTATATGTATGCAACTAGTGGTTCGCCCCGAACTGAGACCTCGCGATGACACCTTTATCAGCCCGACTATTCAAGTACCTCCTTAAGTCATACTTACCATATTTTCCATTATAATTTTTGTAAATTTTCACCTCGATGTAATTTCCTACACATCATCGAAATAACCTTTGAATAGGACTAAGCAACGGGGCGTAACGTAATACTACATACCTGTTTGTATATCAAGTACCTGAGGAATAAATTGATAACGTCCTTTTGACGCAAACCATAGAACTCCAACGTCATTCAAATTCCTAGAAATGGGAGGTCAACAATGGATGTTATATTGGTTATTGTTTCATGGAGTACAAGTTTCTAAATTCTTCAATTTCAGACTTTTCCCTGTATTTGTGTCACAAAAGCTACAAGCATACCAAATTTCAGTATTGTAGGATTGCTGTAAGTACCCTACAATTTTTGATTTTTACGTTTTTTATTTTCCTTAATATCTCAGAAACCACTTAGTCTAAATAATTATTAAAAACAGTTTTGAAATATCCAACCAAAGCGCTTTCATTGGACACCCCACTTGATCTCACTGTCTCACTTTTATTTTTTTTACCCCCTCTTGTACCCCAATATCTCATCAACCCCCCGACCGATATAGCTCATAACCTTACCTACAAATTGTACCTATACTATCTACCTCCATACCAAATTTCATGAAGATCGAATTAATGGTTAGGAAGTTTTCATCGGACAAACATACATACATACATACAAACGCTGATTCTTCCATCTTGACTCAGAGAACTCGCTTCGCTCGTTCAATAATGTTTTATTTTTTAGATACTTAAATAAAAGTGTGATGCAACAATTTTTAATAAGTAGGAATGTATAGTAGTATTTTTATCCTGCCATTGTAATTATTGAAATGCATTGTAGGTATAGGTAAATCTAAATATAGGCACAGACATTTAAAAATAAATTTACATATTCATAATTTGACATAGGTACAGTTCATTTTATCCGACTTGTATTCGTAATTCTATGTATTTGATCTAGTAACTTATAATAACATGCGGTGCCTTTACAGAATTCGTGTACTAACTTAATAGCTATACATATACATCCTATTAAATGTAAGCTTACGTACATTGAGCAAGAATAATTTAAATGATTATACATAATTAATTGATTCAAGCGTGACTTTGTGGAAATCCATTCTACACAAAAACGAGCTTCATCATTCCAACGAAAATTCATTCATTTTTCATATTTCCAACGAAAACGTTAGGAGTGGATTTGTTAGTATTATATTTGTTCGTCTATTCAATATTATATGATTACATGATTATAGGTAATCAAAAAATGAATTGCACAAACCAATTTTTTTTATTCGTGTATGGCTTCGTTGATGAGTTTTTCATACGAAAGACAACAACGCGCACTCATTCAGTACTTAAGACCTTTGTAAAACGATAAAGTGCAAAGTTCTTTTCAACGGTACCAAATAAGCATAAACAAGAATTAAAAAAAACCTTCTGTTGACCTGTATGGGGAGATTGGGGAGCTATCCTCAAATAAAGTTTTGAAAAACTCTAAATAAAAAACATACAATAATAATAGCCAAATAATTGCATTTTATGTGTGAATTTTGGCAAATCCCCTATTGCATTAAATGGGGGAGGCCTCGTCTAGCAGTGGACGTCTAACGGCTTATGATGATGATGATGATCATATTTCGTTTAGAAGCCTCTGACAGACAGACACAGGGATTGCATTGCCATAACATTATTGGTTTGGGTGTTATGGTACCATGGTACTCGTAGTTCCTGATTCTCACAACACAGGGAATCCTAGTTTGGGATCAAGACTACAAGGAAAGAAGAATAAAAAACAGAACTAAAATATTGACTTTATCGTCCGCTGTTATGATGGCCTCACGTTTTCCCCAAAGAGTTTTATTGCACTGTCCAAAGGAAGTAATTTCGTAGGTCCGACTTTTAGTTTTTAAGAAAGTTCATTTTCTTTTCGCAGACATTTTTCCAGCAATATTTGCGCTCCTATCTCAAGGTGTTAAGGTCTAAAGTTACATAACCATATATCCTAATCTAAGTACGAACTAGTCCGAAGGTTCCCAAATTGCTTCACGAGAAAAACTGGCTTTCAACTTTTTAACACCAATTTCGAAAAGTTGTATTTATTTTCAAAGACAATAGTGTTTTTCGCGAACTTACTACTATTTCATGTCACTGGTTTTTTACTGGTTAGGCCAGGGACCATATTGAAGCGTGGTGACCTTAAGGGCCTAGTAACCAATGATAAAACAACCAGTGTGGTGTATTCAGTGTGTTCGCTTCGCTGATGCACCAAGGATCCTTTCAGCGTGTGATGTTTGTTTTGGTTGAGCTTTCTCTCATCATCATCATTTAAGGACCCTGGTAAAGACCTTCGGACAAACAGTGAAAAAACCAGTGTGGTAACAAAATAAACAAACATGTAAACATTCTAACTTTCATAAATTGCTATGGATAAGTATATATGCGTGTGCCGTGATGTTTACGTTCTCCTCCCGTGAATGTTGTTAAAGGCGACTGAGGCATTACAACAGGGGATGAACAGCAGCATCTACCTGAGTACTTAACACCAAACTTTTTTTTTTTTTTTTTTACTAAATTTGTTTACCACATTTGAGCGGTACCCTAATAATATTACGATCTAGCCAAGTAGGCTAATGAGCAATTTTGCTTTGACTTATTTTTATAGAAATAAATATTACTAAGAATGTGTCCATTGGCACTTTTCTTACAGTCTCTATTTAAGGCGACACATTGTTCTTGTGTTAATTATAAGTAGCACTATCACTACACAATAATTTAAGTTGAACACTACACTAACTCAAAAGGTTTGGTTCTTTTGAGCCTTCTCACTTTGTCTGTGTTGTCAAGGAGCTGGATGGCCTCGACATTCTCGTGGTGATGAAGTCTTTTTTCATGAGCTTCAGCGAATTTCTTAATTATTTTATGAACGAATTCGATCTGGAGAACCCGGTGTAGATCATCGTTTCTCACGTACCAAGGTGCATTAGAAATGCCCCTTAGTACTTTATTTTGAAATCGCTGTATTATTTTGATGTTACTTTTACTTTTATGGCGAATCCCCCCATTGCATACTGTGAGGTAGGCCCCGTCCACCATTGGATGACTAACGGCTGATGAAGTTACAGATACTGCTCATTTAATAGTACATACTTAGTCATGATCCCACACTAGGATTCCCTATGTTGTGGGTATCAGGAACTACGAGTACCATGATACCATAACACCCAGACCCGCAGTGCAAGTAGGTAGGACTCGATTCGATAAATTTGACATTAAAATCCGATAAAACGGGACTATGTGTAGAGTTAATAGTCCCGTTTTGTCGAATTTGAATGTCAAATTTATCGAATCGAGTCCTACCTACTTGCAGCCCCGGTACAAATATTTGCAGATCATACAAATATTTGTACCGAAGCGGGAATCGAACCCGCAACCTCTTGCATCTCAGTCAGCTACTCACCCGCCGCGCGCCGCGCCGCGCCACAGAGGTCGTCACACAGAAGTGGTGATAGATTTGGATTAGCTGACAAAAGTGGTCGAGGTCATTCGATCTCCGGACGCGAGAGTGATAAGACGTCTCTTATTTGGTTTTTTGTTACTCCAGTAAAGCAGTGAATCTCACAGAAAAACCAAATAAAACTGCATTAAACCGCATTTTCTACCAAAAGCACCGAACAAAAGTAACCTTGGCCGTATGAATCAGTATTGCGTCGTATTTATTATCTCAATTCTTTGTTTCTTTGTGACCCACATTGGATGACTTCAATCAATCGGTCAAAATGTGCAGTCAGGGACATAAGGATTGTGTACACATTGAGATAGGCGATATCGATGCGCTGCGATTAAAAGAGAAATTAGTCACAAATACTTAATTTGGTGCGGTTCGTTCTTTACTTTTGAATGAACTAATGAATGAATGAATGAATGAATGAAACAAAGTACAAACTAATTCAGAATTACAAACAGCAATAAAATAAAACTAAATGTTTAGTTCAATGGGTGGTCGTATTGGCAAAAAGCGATATCGCTTATATCGCGTAGCTCTTCTAAACCTATAAGCGATCTTTATAGGGTTAGAAAAGCTAAACCTATAAGGAAGATTGGTTGGGGTATACTTAAATCTTAATAATCCTTGATTCTTTTAAGAAAGAAGAAAATATACCTTGTTAGGTAGAATGAATAAACTTACACATTAGTACTTACCTATTATATGAGAAACATAATATTTATATTATTATATTATTTGAGTAAACAACGAATATGGTCGCATTTCATAGGTGAGGTGAGGTAATTGAACATGACAAAAATTAATACAATTTTCCTACCTTGAAAACAATAAAACTAATATAAATCTAATAAATTTGGTATTAAATGAAAGAGCTTGATGATTAAATTCCAAAAATATGTAAAAATAACATTAACTACTTACTAACTATTCAAGTAAAATTTAAAAAACTAAACCCCGACTACGCAACAACTAAATATATTATTTTGATACTTGTTTTCAGATTTTTTGTAGTGGAGTTTTAGTTTTTAAAGCATTTGCACTTTAAACTTTAAGCACTACTTTATTTGTAAAAATTTAAAAGGTTTGTTGTTTTTTTTTCTCTAAATAAATGATACCTTAGGAGACTCAAAGGCTATGAAAATTTCATAGAAACCGAGATTTTTTTTTAATAAAAATACCTTAAGTTATCTTTAATTAGCGTAGCTTCGCATGTGCAGTGGAAACCATCCTGTCATTGCCAAAGTCTTTTATCATTATGGGATGCATTATTCATTGACTCATTTTGTTTCGACTTTGTTTTTTAAATTTAATTTGGTACATTATCTCAACACAACACGTGTTGTTTAACATTTTGATTTCATTTAAATGTTCTAGATCATATTATTATTTTATAGTGTGTTTATGTTTTTTAATGATTAATAAATTTATAAATGTTTTGTTACAGGTATGTGGTATTTATCTTATTTCAACGATTAAAATGAATCCGAGGAACAGAGGAGAGAATGCGTAAGTTATCTAAATACTTTTTCAGTCGATAAAGTGACTTTTACAAGTAATTAAATAGTTAATTAGTAGCCTGTAGACATCCACTGCATAAGGATAAGGCCTCTCCATAGTGCAATGGGGGAAAGGAGGAGGGGCAGAGGGGTGGGGGGGGGGATATCGGCCATAATCACCACGCTTGGCAGGCAGATAGGTGATCACAGTTTGGTGGTAAGTACTCAGGTGGATGCTGCCTTTTACGACATCCACATGAGGAATTGGAGGAGACCTATTTTTAGGCCGAAACTACAGCGGCACAATTACTTATTATTACTTATTAAATTTAAATGTGACCCAAATAATTGGTTTTAGCGAGACTCGAACCTGCAATTTCTCCTCTAGTCGGTTATCCTTTGAGCAATTTTTTTTCTTACCTATTCTGTCCAACTGCTTGGCAAAGCTCTCCTTCAGTTTCTTCTACTCTTTTCGTTCTTTGACCAGCTTTACCCATTCCCCCGTTACTTCCTCTTACTTATTAAAGGAATCCAAATATTATTAAAAAAATATCCAAACATTAATACAACAAAATACAACATATATACAAATATACAAACTACATAAGATGAGTTTAATTCTAGGGCGCATGTGTCCTCTGCATACAAACGAAGTTTGATTATTATCTTATCAAACTACATGTAAATTTTGTAAACATATTATAAGATAAGATAATTTTTATTAAAAATATAGTACACTTTGGTATTATTTCAATAGTAGTTGTAATAGCATAAAAATATTGATCAATGCACTAATATCTAGGATCATTGGAAAACCACGTTGAAAAACCTTATGAGAATTTATTTAAAACTAATTTTAAACAATTATTAATAAAAAAAATTTATATAAAACATGACTTTTTAGGTGACACATTAGAATAATTGTATGGTGACCTAGGATTTTAATTGATTTTATTTTGATGATTTGTTTAATTTTGACATTATTTTTGTACCATTTTGGATCGAGTGCAACTTTACCATTTTTTTCTTGTACATCTGGCCCAGGACTTTCTTTTGTATTGTACCTGTCAATAAGGAGAAATAGTGTCATTTGGGACTTCGTTCATGGTATCACTGGTTCTTTGACTGGTTTATGACATGGAATAGATGTATCTACTCTAGTACCTACTTATGCGAACTAAATTAATTGTATGTCATTCATAATGTATGACTGAGTATGTTGGACGTGTGAATTAGGACCACCATATTAAAAAAAAATATCTTTATCTTTATCATGGTTTGTAAGTTTCTTATAAAATTATAAAGTTTCCAAATCACACCGACTTAAAGATTTGTATAGAAATCATAGCAATTAAACTCATATCTTATAACCAGCATGGGTTGTGACTAGGGATGGCAACTTTTTTAAATCAAATATAGTATTTTCGACATCTACTACTTTTTTACAGGTAATAAAATATAAACTGTAAAAAATATTAGATGTCGAAATAAAAATTATGTTTCATTCATGAGACTCATGTCATTGACACACCAGCCAGGCACTGGTCCCACCACCAGCGACGAGCGATAAACGAGTAGAATTTGTACGTAGAACGAGTAGCCCAGCGATGAACTTTAAATATAATCTCTCTCTTTTATTTACACGGGAGCGATTATCTTTTGTTCGTTTCTTGGACGAGAAAATCACCGATAGCTAACCGCTCATCGCCGGCGGCGGTGGGACCAGTGCCTAACTGAAACTGAACTATTCCCTAACTTAAAATCTCTCAGTGACTAACATTTGACAAGTAAATAACTTTCAATTGAAATTTCTTAGTGAAATTTTTGAGCAATTAATGGTAATTTTACTTGTCAAACGTTAGTCTTCAGTGACTTGCAATTAGGGAGTAGGGGGGCAGAAGAGAAAAAGAAGGCTACGTTCCGTTTTACACATAAACATTATAAAACGAATAATGTTGCTTCATTTTTTAATTCAAATAAAATAGTTACACCTAACATACTTTATTATAATTAAATAATATTTGGACCCCTAATATATATTAGAAAATTCAAAAATGAAACAACATTATTCGTTTTAAAATGTTTAAGCTTAAAACGGAACGAAGCCTTCTTTTTCTCTTTTGCCCCCCTATTTTGCAACTACTATATAATATAGTACCCGACTGGGTACTATATTATATAGTAGTTGGCAACCCTAGTTTGTGATATTTTAATTACTAACTCTACATATATCAATTATATTTGTGTACGTGTATATTATATAAACGTAGATAAAACATTAATTTAACAGTACCTAACGCACACATACGATAGCGCAATATCTGTAGCTTAGCATTTTATCGCTGCGATAAAAGATATCGCTGTCAAGTGCACATCGAGCCCAAAATGCACTTACAATTATGTTATTGGGTTGGCAATATCATGCCAACTTTTCGAAAACACGTATTTTAGTTAAATTTGACAGTATTTTAAGGATAATCTAAAAATGAGAGCCTAATCAGGGGGCTTAGTATGGGTTTTGATAGTTTTTGAAACTATATGAAGTCCTTTCCATCCAATACATTTACTGACAGCGTCCTTAGTTTTCTTCTCGTTTTTGCTAGGGGCGCTGCAATCATACCGGACGTGGAGGGAACCAATCATGTAAATGTATGGAAGAAAACGAAACTTCTTATAGTTTCGTTAACTATCAAAACCTGTACTAAGCCCACAGTATTTGCCCCTCTCGATGGACTAAATAAATTATAAAGGTCGCAGGAAGTCAGTGGATGGAGGCGGCTCAAGACCGTTCGTCGAAGACGAAGCGCAAAACGTAATTTCAATAAGAAACAGCATTCAAACCGATAGCAGCAGAGTTACGTAATCGCATCCCAGCGGTGCGATTTTTGAAAGTAATTTAGTGACTAAACGTCAGTTAAAATGCTGTTTATTTCACGATTTCCAAATTTCTATAAATCTAAAACTCATTGATGACTAAAACTCTTATACCTATGATATCAACACAAGTACCTCCTCCTGTAAATCTCTTGAAAAACGGTGATTTGCGGCCTTTTGGATGAAATTTAGTCACTCAGTGACTTTAAAAAATCGCACCCCAGGCCCGTTTCCACCGGGGCGGAGAGGAGAAGAGACGAGAGCTAATTTTATTGATTTATTTAGGACAACAAAAAATTACGCTCGCATAGTACTAAATATAGGACTAAAAGAACTTTCTTCTAGGCTTGGTCGCGTTGGAACAGGAGTAATTTAATTTTATATAAGACGATTCAAAATGATCCTTGTGATTTCAATGAATAAAGTTCTTTTTGACTTTGACTTTGACTTTAGAACACAGTGATTCTATAAGAGTGACCAGCCCCGTTGTCCACAAAGTTAGGTATGTTTACATTATAGGGCAAAGAGAAAGTACCTACACATGACTTAAGTTTAGTGTGGACAATAGATAAGTATTTTAACTGCCAAAGCTGATTGACCGCTTGACAAAGTAAGCTTAGCTAAGCTGGCAGGTTATTAGTAAGCAGGTTTGACAGGTAAAAACGAAAAGGAAATAACGAAATTGGATTGGTTTATTCAAACACATCTCCTCTCGTCTCCTCTCCTCTCCGCCCCGGTGGAAACCGGCCATTACTGACAAGATAATCACTGTTCGATAAGCAGGCCAAATGAACAAGGTTCCAATAGTTTAATTTTATCAAACACGAAACGTCAACAATTATTTCCGTGTGATGCAAAACATTAATTATGCGAAGTAATCCAAATATTAACTCGGTTTACACTGATAAGAGTAACCTCCGTGGAGGGCGAGGACTGCCTGCTAAGGTGTGGGTTCGAATTCCGCTACGGTACAACTTGCATGAAACAATATTTGTTCGTAGCTCGTAGTTCCTGGCATCAACAACACAAGAAATGCTAATGTAACTGTATGGTGTTATATATTTATTAACCGACTTCCCAAAAAAGGAGGAGGTTCTCAATTCGGTTGTATTTTTTTTTTTTTTTTTTTTTTTTTTTAATGTTTGTTACCGCATATCTCCGGCGTTTACGAACCGATTTGGAAAATTCTTTTTTTATTTGAGTAGATATACTTCCAGATTGGTCCCATTTTTTTCAGAATCCAGTTCTGATGATGGGATCCATGAGGAATTGAGGGAACTCCTCAAATATTGTAGGCATACATATGGCGATTTTGATATTTTCAGCAAGACACCAAGCATTTGCAATCAGAAAGTATCATAATCCTTTCACCACTATGGTTCTTTCATAAAAATTTTTTCATCCAAAATTATTTTGTCGAATACTATGGCGGAAGTCGGTTTTTTAAATGAAAAGTTATTTATAAACATCAACGTAATAATAATCCATAAAATATTTTCAATGTAAAAATGATGCCAAGTCTCTTGCACAAAAAAAATTGAGATCTCATGTAGTACCAAGTCGGGCATTCTCATAGAACCTCCCTTAACTTATTTTGTAAATATTGAAGCATTATTAACTTGAATTATGTAACCGTAACCTGTAGAATTTTGATGATATATAGTGGATGAGTGGTTGGTACAATAACGTAACTTTGACAGCAAATATTTTGAAAACTATTACAGCTATAAACATGAAACTTGGTTATTTTTTTTAAGGCTTTATTAAATCAATGTGACATAAATGAAAGCATGATATTTCAATCCGTAACGAAGTTTTATGGGCCTGAAAAGTGTCTGAGTTTCATCGAAAAAAGTTTACTGTATGGCTTGGCCCACTCGACTTGGCTTGGTGCTGTCATGCAATTTGGTAGCTAATGTCCGACTCAGTAATGGTATACTAGTAGTTATCTATTTAACTAAAGGACTCTTCCATCGGACGATATGTGATTGGTAGTTAAAACGGAGGGTTCCCAACGAGTAACACCCAAACGAGTAACACTGTTACTCGTTGGGAATTTTTGTCCCAACGAGTAACACCCTGGGAGTGGTGTTACTCGTTGGGAATATTTTTAGAAAAAAATATCCCAACGAGTAACAGTGTTACTCGATAGGAAAAAAGTTCCCAACGAGTCACATTAAGATATTTGTCTGGGTGAAGATGAAAATTAAAAAAAAACGCTAATTAATGGCTGATCACTGCTTTTTATTTAAAAATAAAACAATCAACTTAATAAAATAAACATCGAAGTGTCGAACAACATTTGTATTAACTCCTCTTTAAAATCAAACTTGTGTATCTATTACAGGTTTTCATTAATTGTTCTCTAAAATTTAAGTTTTTTTTTTTTTTACTTTTTATGTACCACATTCTACATCATCATATAATACAAGGAAATAAAAATCCAGTTATTGACAAATACTATTATGGGCAGTTATTGACCAACTAAATTTAACTTAGCAAATAGTGCATGTGAAAGAGACAGGCCGCGCTGCTGCCTCCGACCACTTTCTTTCCAGTGAATCATTCCATCTTCCCGTTGCAGATATAAAACCACGGGCGCTTCATTTTGAAATAAAACATAATAGATATAAATATAAATTAATAAATAAATAAATGCTGGAGACATTTCACACAACATTATATAGCCCCAAGCTAAGCAGAGCTAGTGTTATGGGTACTAGATAACTGATATACTTAATACAATACACTACATAGATAGATATTTTTTTATTATACATAGAAAAATACCCAGAACGCCCTGAACAAATATCTGCAGATCGTACAAATATTTGTTCCGAGGCGGGAATCGAACCCGCAACCTCCTGCGTCACAAGCGAACCTTCGCCCGTCACGCCACAGAGGTCGTCAATATATTTATTGTATCTCTTTTTGATGTGTTTTTGTAATAATGGTGTAAAAAATGATAATATATAAGCAATCTTTCTATCTATCTTAATTTAGTGAGACTGCTGCCATCGATATTTTCGGAATGTTATTTTTCCAGCAAGAATCTGTACTTATGACTGATTAATCTCTTTATAATGAGTATTAATAATAGATACTAATAATATAATCATAGAGTTTATTTATTTCCACTAATCATTAGACTGTAATTAAACTTAGATTAAATAAAAAGACGGTGAACACTCAGCACGAAATGTTTCAAATTGGTCACTAGACTAAATCAGGCAAATACCTAGATAATTTGTACCAGTGTAACATAACATAACACCCAACAGTCACATACGTAGCCCTAATCCCACACTAGGATTCTCTGTATCGTGGGTATCAGGAACTACGAGTGCCATGGTACCATAACACCTAGAACCAGAACAAATATTTGCAGAGCATACAAACATTTGTTGCGCAGCGGGAATTAAACCCGCATTCTCTCGCATCTCAGCCGGCTACTTGCCCGCCGCAACTAAACGCCTAACTTCAAAGTTAGGCATGAAGCTGTTAAATAGTTTTTTAACCGACTTCCCAAAAAAGGAGGAGGTTCTCAATTCGGTTGTATTTTTTTTTTAGGAACTAATTTGTCTTTGCCCATCTTTACTGGCCGATTTCAGCTCAGCCAAAATCCATCGGGAGAATGTGTAACCCTATTAGCAATTTAATTAATTTTAGCTGATTTCACTTGTTCTCCCGACTACAGAATCAAGAGTTGATATGTTTTTTTTATATTGCAATACAGAGTTGCCCAAAAAGTAAGCTAGGAGTGCTCGTCATTCTCACCATAAAAAAAGTACGAGTGCCAAACGTAGATTAAGCCGCTTGATGTGATTCATCGTAGAAAGAGTATAGTTAGAATCGGCTTGCGCTTACTCCTGAGTTGTCCTGTGCTGTGGAGAACACTTCACAAAATGCTTATCGAACTCTACTTATCTCTGCTGCAGTTCCGTGAAATATCTTATAGTGCAGTGTTGTCTACATAAAAATTACAAACAGCACGATTGCGTTTTTTCACTAAAATTTATCCATCCATTGCTGCTTGATTATTGAACATATTTGAAGGACTAGAGATTGAACTAGCAGTGAATATATTTTTTTTTTCAATCTGGCTTATAAAATGTGGTGAATGTTCAAAGATGCCATATTTTGGAGTTGATAGTGTGTGGACAAAAATAAAAAATGGACTAACGAAGATAAAGTATAGCAACGAAGTATGGACACTTTCAACTAAATAGCTACGTATATTTTTTTATAACCGAACTAAAATAAAATGTCGTAATTTGTAGCACTGTTACTCGTTGGGATGTTTTTGTCCTATCGAGTAACAGTGTTACACTGGGTGTAACTCGTTGGGAATACTTCTTTTAATTTGTATCCCATCGAGTTACACTGTTACTCGATAGGAAAAAAAATCCCAACGAGTAACAGTGTTACTCGTTTGGGTGTTACTCGTTGGGAACCCTCCGTTAAAACTTAGATTATATATAAAATATTAACCAAAATGATTCCATTTAATTTACCAGCTACAATTACAGCTTACTGTTTTTCGATGGTATATATAACCCTAAATGTGCCCAAAGTTCTGGATTTGGGTCCATAACTTGATGATTGGGGCACAAAACCATGTGAATTAAAGGTAATAAGTAGCTATTTATAACATCGTTGCACAAAAGAGTCTTGTAGATAAATAGATTTTGAACTACATCATCATCATCATAGAAGTCACCTGCTGGACAAAGGCCTCCCCCTAGAATGCTAAGACGAACGCTCCTGAGCCGCTTCCATCCACCAATATCCTGCGACGTTTATAATGTCTTATGTCCATCAAGTGGACGGGCTTCCTCTACCACATCGTCCGATTTTTTGGTCACCACTCGAGAACCTTTATTCCCCAACGGTTGTCAGTTCTGCGAGCTATATGACTTGCCCATTGACACTTGAACTTTCTAATTCTGAGAACAAAACAGTCATATTACGGATTTGTTTATCCTCAATTAAGTTATGGGATTATCTTCTGGGGTAATTCTGTTGATATTCAAACCACTTTTGTTATGCAAAAGAGGTGCTTTCGGGCCATTTATAACATGAGAAGCACTGAATCTCTTCGCAATATTTTTAAGGATGAAAAATACCTAACCCTTGCCTGTATCTATATATTAGAAATTTGCTTATTTGTTAAAAACAATGGTAACTATTTTTTCGAGAAGAAATCTTGTAGAACTGATTCATTAAGAACAAAACACAAATATAATATTTGCATACCCCAAATTAATAATGCAATTTATAATAGAAGTACTTTTGTGACAGTAATTAAGATTTACAACAGTTTACCATTAGAAATAAAACTCCTCGAAGGAACCATGTTTAAAAATCATCTCAGAAAATGGCTTACATTAAATGTGTTCTATAACCTAAGCGAGTATTATGAGAGAGATAGTGAATATGTTAAGCAGTAGCTTTGCATACTTTGTTTGTATCTGTGGTATTAGGTTACTGTTTTAAGTGTATTAAGTATATTGTACGTCCTAGATGGACAAACTGTTTAAACTTGTACCTATCTGTATAACATCTTTTGTACAACAGTTAACAATAAATCTTTTTCTGATTCTGATTCTGATAGCTATGTCGGGAGTTCTATCACTCGGTTTGCTATTATACAGGCCTTGACTTAGGTTAGGTACTGAGCTGGAGACATTTCTGTAGCACAAAGTGTAGTACGCGTTGGAATTGTACATCACCATTCATCATAAGACGTAAGGTGGGCCAGCCGGCCTAGACAAACGGTATTCGCTTCGAAGCGATTCTATTTCTACAGTCGTAATACAATACAAAAGACCACGTGACATATCGATAGCTTACGTCAATCTCATACATTTTGAACTTTTCTATTAGCGTCATCGCTATTAGAGTGTTACTTTGTCTACGGCCTCTGGTGACCCGATATACAGGTTTTATCAATATATAACCTTTTTAGGCACCAGCTCTCAAGTATCAAGTATTTCTAGATTAGATTTAAGGTTACCTTTGTAACTATTATTTTAAGTGAGAGAAATAAATAAATAAACATAAATATCGAAAAATGATTAAATTATTTATGTAAACACAGAGATAGTACGATGCGGGCGCAGGCGCATGGCTCGAGGCCGGGCGTTCTTTTCTTTCACAAACTTGGCTCACGCACTACCATGCCTAGATTATTCTGAAAACTGATATTCAAGTAATTTCAGCGTACCTAATCTATTTATTTGAGCTAGTAAAACGCTAAAATAGTAAAGTCTAGTGATATAATCCATCAGAAAACAGTGGGCCCTTATCAATGTTTCAAGGACTAGATAACTGGTCTTCGTCATGGTTGGCCAAACGCTATTACGCATCATTATTTATTATCTTGTAATATAACTAGTATAGACAAGCTCAAAGTCGCGCAGCGGGCTATGGAGAGAGCTATGCTAGGAGTTTCACTACGTGATAGAATCTGAAATGAGGAAATGAGGAAATCCGTAGAAGAACCAAGGTCACCGAGCAGAATCAGCAAGTTGAAGTGGCAATGGGCAGGTCATACAGCTCGAAGAACTGATAACTGTTGGGGAATAAAGGTTCTCAAGTGGCGACCACAAACCGGACGACGCGGTAGATGAAGGCCCTCCACTCGATGGACTAAAGACATTATAAACGTCGCAGGAAGTCGGTGGATGGAGGTGCCTCAGGACCGTTCGTCGTTGGCATTCTAAGGGGGAGGCCTATGTCCAGCAGTGGACTTTTACAAGCTAATGATGATGATGATGGTGAAGAAAATAATATTTTTGCTTCACCTAAACATTTAATTCAACAAAATGTACTGCGTAATCTAAGCTAAGCGCACTCCCGCGCAACCATTTGTAGATATAGACATCTCGCTCTGTCGCGTCGTGTCTTACGAAACTTAGTGCTAGCAATGACCTAGCTGTGTAACCTACAAACTCAAGTTTAGTGCGAGTTACTGGAACGACAGTGCCTTGACCTTGCTCTATCCACCATCTTACACCACGCGGTAAGTAATGACAAATTTTAGTTCAAAAGTAATCTAAATTTTAATCTAATCCATTCAAATTTAGATCACAATTCTCCAAGTAACTATCTCACTTTTTTGTCTCATAAACCACTTGCCATGTTTTTCAATTTTGATTAGACCGCCTGCTTTTGAAGTTGATGAATTTTTAACCGACTTCCCAAAAAAGGAGGTTCTCAATTCGGTTGTTTTTTTTTTTGTATGTTTGTTACCTCATATCTCCGTCGTTTATGAACCGATTTGGAAAATTATTTTTTAATTTGAATAGATA
Organism: Epirrita christyi; assembly: GCA_951392215.1. Classification (NCBI taxonomy): domain Eukaryota; kingdom Metazoa; phylum Arthropoda; class Insecta; order Lepidoptera; family Geometridae; genus Epirrita; species Epirrita christyi. The sequence continues at coordinate 9,741,857 of OX595855.1, read as the reverse complement.
TACTTCCAGATTGGTCCCATTTTTTTGAGAATACAGTTCTGATGATGGAATCCATGAGGAATTGAGGGAACTCCTCAAATATTGTAGGCATACATATGGCGATTTTGATATTTTCAGCAACAAACCAAGCATTTGCATCCAAAAAGTACCATAATCCTTTCACCACTATGGTTCTTTCATCATTTTTTTTTCATCCAAATATTTAGTCAAATACAATGGCGGAAGTCGGTTTTTTAAATGAAAAGTTATTATATTTCAATATTTTTATTTTTTTATTCATAATATAATTAATAACTATAATTATTTAAATTACTAAGTCGTCGATCTTGTTATATTTTCAGGTAAAAACTAAGCAATAAATCATCTTTGTGTGTGGGTTATTGCATTAAAATCGCGACCTTTTTAAATTACATCGACCCCCGTTAATACCACAAACCTCTTATTATTTTTTCGGTCACGTGGACCCCTTGTAGTTAATCGTCGACTCCTGGGAGTCGATATAGACCACTTTGGATATCATTGTATTAATAGTCTTTGCGAAAAGAAAACAGGTTAGAGAGATAGATAGACAGATAGAAAGATACCTAAATAAATAGATAGAAAATTCTCTAATGCACATAACAGAAGTGCAATGAGGAACTTAATGCTAAAAGCATTCTCGTCCAGATAACCTTGGTGTATTGTAGAACAAATATGTGTCGGTAGTGCACAGAAAGGGAATAGTGACATATATATATACTATATTGCACTATTTATCAGAAAAAAATCTAAAAATAATAGGTACTGTTAATGCCTGAGATATGTTAATTATATATACCTTGTTACTATGACTAATGTGAGTACCTAGTCAAACCTTTGGAGGTTTTTAAGGAATAAAGTTATAATAAGTACTGTAAGAAATATTGTGCTTAAATAAATTTTTAAAAAAAAGTCTTAACGCTTAGTAGCTATTTCTACTAAGCGTTAAGACAACCTTTGGATGGAATAGACTGTATAAAAGTTACATGGGGTATTGACTTAAGGTGATTCCTCTCGCATGTGGCGCGAAATTCAAATTTTATTGTGTTTTTTGTAAATCACAGCTTATCAACACTTCTTGAGATAGAGAAAACAGATTTTGTGAAAACTAGGAGACCTAGCACACATGTTTTAATTGATAATATCTCATAAATGTCATTAGTTAAGCTACGCATATCTTTAAATAAAAAAAAACACTGTAAAAATCATTGAAGAGTATTCGTTGCTGAAGTAATGATCTATATGTGAAACTATAAACTAAAACATGTGTGTTAGGTCTCCTAGTTTTCGCAAAACCAGTTTTTACTATTTCAAGAAGTGTTGATGAGCTGTAATGAGCAAAAACGCGATAAAATTTGAATTTCGCGCCACATGCGAGAGGAATCACCTTAAATATTGATATGCATGTGTACAGATAGGTGCTATTCAGATAGGTGCTATTCAGATAAGTGCTATTCAGATAGGTGCTGTTCAAATTGGTGCTCTTCGTGGAATGCCTCAAATGAACGCTCTGGTTAAAGACTAAACGGTGCAAATTATTTCTGTCAGGCACTTAATAGTTTTCCAATAGACATGTGCTGGATAGAAATGACTAACAGACGGACTTGAATAATTAAACGTAATTACATACACCTGCGATTCAAGCTGATACGATAGGATGTTAGTTTAACCGATTTAGAGGGGGAAGGTTGTCTATTTGATGTTTTTAGGGTTCCGTGTCATAGCTCAACAAAAAAAAGAGGCCCTTATGTATAGGATCACTCTGGTATCTAACACGGGTATATTCGTGTACTGATCATGTATACAAAATTTCATGGAGTTTTTTGAATAGCTAAAATGGAAGCAAACTACAAACTCACGTACAAAAGGACGTAAGTGCTACGGGTAAACTTCTCTAAAAAACTCTTATAGCTTGCATTTGCCAACAGAATAAATTCGAAGGTTTAAAGTGAATATTGTTTGAAGAGACCAATTAAATGGGTCTCTTTAATCTCTTCTATACTTCTATATAATAATGTGGAGTATGGTTTCAGGTTTATAGGTTTTAAAACGACATGTCACTCGGGTGCAATCACAGAACTTGTTACTTCAGAGATCTGTCAATAGATGGAGCAACAGATGATTTGAATAGAAATAACTAGGTTACCAAAATTAAATGCACTTTTTAATCGCTACCAGGGGCGTTGTAATAGCGCTGTAAGCAGGTGGTACGTAAAACGACATAGCTTTTTTTATTTAAAATTCTATTTATTTACATGTATAGAAAATTAAAATTTTACAATAATGTTTTATTCTTTATGAAAATTTATTAGAACCACAACTAGCCATTACATTATTCAAATAGGTTCTAAATTCAATTTTATGTATTTGATCGGAAGTCATCAACGCAGTCAATTTAGTTGTTCCATTTTTAAATAAGTACCAACCTACTTAGGTTTTTAATATATTCCGAAATTTAGTTTACATAATCTAACAAGGCGTCGTTCATAGAGGTTTCTTATCATCAAAACTCAACAACGAAGCACAGTTTCGGCCGCTATCTAACCGTGAAAAAACTATGCCCGCCCACCTAGCTTACGGTATTTCGAACGTGCGACAAGGAAAGATAGCGGAATTTCCGCATGTTAGAGGGAATAAGGTCTATTTTTGTGCGTGCGGTCTTTGGCCTAAATGGAGGCTTTTATTAATTGCGCTTGTCACGAGTTTTGTTTGGACTTCGATTCTGTTTGCTTGGAATTATTTTTCATGTCTATGAAGTAGTTATTTTATTATGAATTACAATACCTAGTATGTACCATGCTAGTATGTTTGACTAAATTTGAAAGATAATTAACCTAATAAATATTTACGTACCTAACTACGTAGTGGGTCATCTTAGGGAGCCTTTAGGCGTCCACTACTGGACGAGGTGTCCACCATAAAAAACAATGCCAGGAATTTGCCATAAACACAATGCTTGGCTGGTTGTTTTTTTTAATTTTTTTTTCATTCTATTTTGCAAGCAAATAAACATACGGCCCACCTGATGGAAAGCAGTTACCGTAGCCTATGAACGCCTGTAACACCAGAGGCATCACGCGCGCGCTGCCGACCCTGAGACATAAAGATAAAAAGTCTCATGTGCCTGTAATTTCACCAGCACCCGTACCCTTCAAACCGAAGCACAGTTAGTTTGGTATTAAGTACTCAGGTGGATGCTGCTGCCTATACCCTGACATCTGCATGAGGAGTTGGAGGAGCCGAAACTACTACGGCTCATATAAATTTTCAAATGCTACATATATGTAGGTAATTATTTTGTACAAGTAGTAGGTACCTAGTTATAGGAAACTATGGACTTAAAACTAGGTATGTAATGTACCCATTTATTTGTGTATTTCCTTGTCTCGTCGCCATTTTAGTTTATTTTACAAAATATAATATATTTATCGCCCAACACAAGGCCCTGATTGGTCGACCGTTGACCACAGATTACACATTGGTCAAGCGAATTTAACCTACCTATACATATTCATGCGTCATTGGCTATATACTTAGGTACATTTTAATTTAAACTATAGTAGTAACTATTTTTTTGTAATATCTAACTATTAAACAACTAACTAACAACTTTCTTACTTTTTCCATAGAAGAACCAAGATCACCGACATAGCTCTCAGAATTAGCAAGATGAAGTGGCAATGGGCAGGTCATATTGTATAGATAGCTCACAAAAAAATTTGTTTGTTATTGCCATATTTGGTTTTCAAATCAAACCAAAAACCTATTTTCGAAACATTTTTCGTAACATTTATCGTAACATTATTTTGGTTAAAATTATCCACGTATTTATATGACATTAGATATTATTTTGGTTCGTCGTCCACAATTGGATATCTAGGCTCACGTTTATAGCAGACACCTAATCTGTCAGTCGAGGCTGTGCCCTTGCGTCGAATCTATACCTATACCTACCTAAATGTATGAAATTACACACTGCAGATCGTATGGAGCAAATTTTACGAGGCTATGACTAAACAACGACGAAATTAAGAATTATTATGTCGTCTGAGATCTGGCTGACTAAAAAAAAAGGTTCATTATCATCAGCTGTTCGATATCCACTGCTGGACAAGGCCTCCCCAATGGGGTGATTTGCCCCCATTGCAGTGGTATGATTTTGTTAATAGTAGAACTTCTTGTGAAAGAGTTCGTCCGCGGAAGTACTACCACCGTACCTATATCTGCCGCCAAGCAGTAGTGTTCGCATTGCTGTGTTTCGGTTTGAAGGGTACGGGTGCCGGTGAAATTACAGGCACATGAGACTTTTCATCTTTATGTCTCAGGGTCGGCAGCGCGCGTGTGATGTCTTTAGTGTTGCAGACATCCATAGGCTACGGTAACTGCTTTCCATCAGGTGGGCCGTATGCTTGCTTGTTTGCCAAGTAGTATAAAAAAAAAAAGGTCTGGCCTAAGAATATACCATTCCTAGCTGTGAATGTCGTAAAAGCCGACAAAGGGATTTATATCAGGGGATGGTCAGCAGCATCCATCTGAGCACTTAACACCAATCCGCCTGCCAAGCGTGGTGATTATGGCAAATCCAAATCCCCCCATGTATTCAATGGAGGAGACTTCGTCCATTAGTGGATATAAACAGGCTGATAAAGAAAAGAAGTGTTTTGTATGGAAAAAGACGATTTTGATTTATAAACAATAAAAGATCAAACAAATATCCCTTCAGAACTCAAAAACTTTTCCAGGACTGGGTAGAGCAGAGGTCAAAATGTTATACGGACCGGCTGTCTATGTAGCAAAAAGTATGAACGTCAAAATGCCCCAGTGTCAAAATGTACATAATCATCATGGTCACAATGTTATAGTGACAAATGGTACAAATGCAAGTACATCGAAAGGTGTGATAGACCTAATGCTCGATCCACTGAATAGATTGATATCAATGTTTGTCTTTTCACCCTTTTGGGCAGGCATAACATTCAGTCTTCAGACCATATTACCACCTTATCTTATGTATGGCTTCAACTTTCGTTTAATTAATTCTGGTTAGAATTTTTCTTCAAATTATGTCTTTCATTTTTATCTTTATTGATAAAGGTCAAGTCAAGTCGTCAATGTATCAGTCAAGCCATGCCTTAGTAAAGCGGTAGCAGGCTACTAAGACTTTGATGGGTAATTTCCACCTATTTAAAATATACACTTTATATGTAATGTCTCTACACTTAGGCTCTATGGTATATGAAAAGAATTTGTCGCTAACAAGATTTGCTAATTAAACGGTGTGGAAATGTAGTATTTTGTCATTAAGTTAGTTTAACTGAGATACCTACATAATGGCATTTAAACATTGATACCTTTGTATATTATACATTTTAACTCTTAACATATTAGACGTTTTGACGTGTGTGCCGCCAAGTCCCATAAGCTACACCGTTTAAAATGCCACTAAAATTACAATATTACTCAAAAAAACACTATAAATTTAAATAAAATAAAAATAGACGTGTCTTTCTTCGAAAGAGTCCCTGTCATACAATAAATGTCAGAATTATAATTACTTTTTAAAATATGAAACTGACTATTGCTAGATATCATCAATATAAACACATGATACACAGTTAAACCTATATAGTTTGGATGTATAGTTAAATGCACCTGTTTCCGTCCTAACCGGTCTCTAGATAGCGCAATCTCTATTTCATAATTTTGTTTGTTATTTTACATTTACAGCATTATACTCGTAGGTAATCTAACTGTTTTATTGATGCAAGGAAAGCATTCGAAAGTATATAATAATATTATATTAATAGGTACGTTTTTTTCACACTCAAAAGCATAGTTGGATACTTTTTACAGTCAAAACAACGTAATTTTCGGTGGTTTTACTCAAATAATAACAGTTGTTTTTTTTAATACGCCTTTACACTTCGAGTAGTCCCTAAAAATTTATAAATAAATATTAATTTTAATAAAAGAAATACTATCTTGAAAACTGAACGTATAGGTGCCAAGACTAAGTACCAAGGGTGTTTTTGTTATTTTTCAGTGTTTTGGTCAAAACAATTTTTACCTCATTCGAAAAGTTGTTCAGTTTGGTCATATACATCTATGATTTTGGTGAATAGAATTACCATAAATGATAGGTGAAGAACATAGCATTTTATTAAATTATTATTAATAATAATAATTATAAATAAAGCGTTTATTATCTCCCACAAAAGTCTTATAAGTAGGTTTGAGAACAAATCGGTAGGTTGGACAAAATTGTAGACCTGTTTTGTATTATTATTATTAAATGCTTATTAAAATTAGAACATAGATATAAAATACTTTATTGCATAAGACAAAAAAAACAAGTAAATAAGCAAACTTAATGCTAATTAGCATATTCTTCCAGCTAACCTTTGTGTTTGTGGTAGTACATAGTGAACACAAACTGTGACGCTTTGAAATCTATCGGGAATTTAAATCTAGATCGTTTTTTGGATCACTAATAAATCAACTAACGAGACTAATCTCCAGTAGTTTTCCTAGCTTGGCAAATTAATTTAGCTAATTTGCTTTATTCCTTGCAAAATGCCAGGCTTAAGGTCATATTATTATCCAAGTCATTCTGATGGCTTCCGCGTTTGCTAGCCAACTTAAAATCTAGCAATTGTTGTAAAACCCATGCTCTATATAATAAAACTTGTAAACGTGTCTGTCTGTATTGTGGAACCCTTAGAGCGGTTTCGCACTACGTCCGATCCGAATCCGATCCGAACCCGTGGAAATACGGTCCGGAGTATAGTCGTAGAATCTATGGTAGTTTACGCACTAGATCCGAATACGTGGCTTCCGTCATCCGATTTCTTCATATATCTGTATTTTCACGGATACGGATCGGACTCGGACCGGGCGTACTATGAAACCGCTCTTAAGCTTAAGTGAAGATATAAAAACAAAATAACTTCTCATAAAAAAAATCGAAACAATGTGTTCAATGGATTATTAGAAAAGTATTGTAACAAATGGGACAAAAATACAGTTATAACAGCAGGTAGTACAAGGTTACGACCTATCAGCAAATATAATGATGGCTTTTCTCAAAGAAATAATCCTCTTAATTGGTTATTTGTCGCCAGAAAGAAAATCTTAGAAGTGTTTCGATTTTTTTGATGAGGTATGTTATGTATGTATAATTGTATAATAAAAAATGAATTTTTTTGATAAAGAAAAGAAAAACTACTTACTTTACTTTAGTTTTAGCTTGTCTGACCCGTTTTCAATGTGGTTTCTACTAACAAGATGTTCAATAGGTATTTATCCAGTAAAGCCGGGTCTGCTGCGCCATGTAGGTATTGGTGTTTTACAAACATACAACATGTTTTACTAACATGTTATGTTAGAAAATTTTGAACATGTATTTATATCCAATTTTCATACAAACGCAGCTCAAGCCTACCGCGATTCTAAAAAGCGTATAAAACTATAAGAATCAAAGTTAAATAGAAAGTTACTGTTTAAGTAGATTAAATCCATTTAATTTTTTATATATATTTTTGTTTGGATTTTGAACATTTTGGAGGAAAGCGAGAGACAGGTACGATTTCAAAGTAAGACTTAGACTTAGTCACCGTGAAGTATACGTTCTATTTATCTGGACCTAACTGTTTATTAGCATGTTTTTGTTTCCAAAATTAAACCACGATTACATAAAAATACCTACTCAGATTTCACGCGTGTGAAGCCGCGGGAACAAGCTTGTTTAGAATAACGGAATATTCTATGAAAATGCGGAAACAGGTATTTATTCGAGTCGCAATCTTCACAACCTTGATTTGACTTGAATACAGATTCATTTACAAGATTTTAATTGTAATTGAGTTTTATCGGAAATATTAAGTATAAGTTTTCTTAGTTTATGTGCTGTGGTGTGTCCAGCCTAGGAATGGGCCTGTCTTCCCATGGATGTAGTAAAAGTCTTGCTAATAATCCCTTAGCCATCAGGGATGGGCAGCAGCATCCACCTGAGTATTCAACACCAATATTGCGATAACCAACCCGCCTGTCAAGTGTGGTGATTATGGAAAACCCCCATCGTGTTCTATGGGGGAGCCCTCGTCCAACAGTGGACGTCTAATGGATGATTACGATAAAAACTAAGGAAACGTAAAAATAAGGCTAAAGCTAAGTTTCGGTTATTCTAATTTTAGCTTAAAATAAAAAGATCAAATTTTCGTTTCATGATTTCGGATTATTATTAAACGTGACATGATTATTACCGAAAGCGTATAAAAAAATGGTTGACTAAAACGTTATTTTAACAGTCACTTACGAGAATGTTTTTAGTCCATCGAGAGAGGAGGGGCCTTCCTCTACTACGTCGCTTAGGTCTAAGAGCTTACGTAGCTTATGAAAGTAAATGTACCCTGTAGGGCGCTGCAATTTTAATATTGTAATAACCTAAATCGGCCTTATTACAGAACATGGACTAAATCTGAATTTAGTCCTGGCGTACTAGTCTAGGATTAAATATCGACATTAGGCATATGCGACTTTAAATACGAAAGCAGATGGTTTGTTTTCCGAAATCAATTCTCGCGCTACTTCGCAAATTTACAAAGTATCAAACTGACGGATTGTGTCACATCACAATTAAGATGTCCGAATTCTTACCTCCAACAAGCAATCAACTGTCAATTTATAGACCATTGCTAAACTAGGGGGCTGCCTGGTTTTAGATAAACCAGAGATAGTCCAAGCTTATGTCATTTTTGGCGTATCTAGCTCGAAAGTTGCTTCTGGAAAACAAACCATCTGCTTTTGTATTACAATCGTATATACCCTAGGTCGATATTTAAGCGTAGACTGGTAGTCCTGGTTTAAACCCAGACTAAGGACATTTTTTATAATAACACTAATAGAGTCAAATTATATAAAAATCACGCCTGACTAAAAAAGTTGAACAAACAAGTCAATCAGAAAAATCAATGTCAAACTAGGTTAAAATTACATAGATTATCATGTTCAGGCATGTCATATTATATTAACAATTTAGCAGATAAGAATTCGTCCACCGAATAGTAACATTTTAATAATAATAATTGCTTAAGCTTTTTATAAAGTCGGTGGATAACGGCGGCTCAAGACCGTTCATCATGGCACTCTAGGTCTATTTCCAGCATTGTACTTCTACAGGCTGTTTATGAAATAATTGGAGCATGTAGGTGCGTATCATACTAAATAATAGTGATGTTTTACAGTCCCCGAAGGCATATAACATCATAATATAGCAATTTAGCGTGCACTACTGACCTTTACACGATTCTATAGTGATACTTTAAAAAATATGTTATTTATAAATAACATAATGTTAAGAAAGATGCGTAAATACCCATATGTTATTGTGAAGAGCTTATATGTACAGTTTTCTTTCATGCACAATACCAACGACGACCTCTGTGGCGCGGCAGGCGAAGGTTCGCCTGCGACGCAGGAGGTTGCGGATTCGATTCCCGCCTCGGAACAAATATTTGTACATTCTGCAGATATTTGTTCAGGGTGTTCTGGGTATTTTTCTATGTATAATAAAAAAATATCTATCTATGTTATGTATTGTGTTAAATATATCAGTTATCTATTACCCATAATACAAGCTCTGCTTAGCTTGGGGCTAGATAATGATGTGTGAAATGTCCAGATTTTATTTATTTATTTTATTTTATATGTATTTCTATTTATTTATTGCCCAGAGTGCGATTTTTGAATGTCACTGAGTGACTAAATATTATCATCAATAACTTTTCATTTAAAAAACCGACTTCCGCCATTGTATTCGACTAAATATTTGGTTGAAAAAAAAAATGATGAAAGAACCATAGTGGTGAAAGGATTATTATACTTTTTGAATGCAAATGCTTGGTTTGTTGCTGAAAATATCAAAATCGCCATATGTATGCCTACCTACAATATTTGAGGAGTTCCCTCAATTCCTCATGGATTCCATCATCAGAACTGGATTCTGAAAAAAATTGGACCAATCTGGAAGTATATCTATTCAAATAAAAAAAGAATTTACCAAATCGGTTCATAAACGCCGGAGATATGCGGTAAAAAACATTAAAAAAAATACAACCGAATTGAGAACCTCCTCCTTTTTTGGGAAGTCGGTTAAAAAGGCCGCAAATCATTGTTTTTCAACTGGAGGAGGTAATTCTATTGATATCATAACTATAAGAATTTTAGTCATCAATGAGTTTCAATATTTAGAAATTTGGAAATCGGGGTTTTACGGCAATTTTACTGACGTTTAGTCATTCGATGACTTTCAAAAATTGCACCCATGTACGTACAATATTGTTAGTAATAGATCTCATTTCTAATGTCAGTCAGGTAGGTACATGACCTCCGTTTAGGGCGCTGCAATTTGGAGTCCAAATCTTATCAAATTAAAAATTACAAGTCAATACTTTAAGTTACTAGTGGTTCGCCCCGAACTGAGACCTCGCGATAACACCTCTATCAGCCCGACTACTTAACTAAGTAATTTCCATATTTTCTATTATTATTTTTGAAAATTTTCCCCTCGAGGTCTACCAGTACAGTACAGGATCTACCAGTAACTACTCTAATTTCCTACACATCATCGAAATAACCTTTGAATAGGGCTAAGCAACGGGGCGTAGTTATACTACATATCTGTTAGTGCCTATATCAAGTCCTGACGAATTAATTGATGACGTCCTTTTGATGAAAACCATAGAACTCCAACGTCATTCTAATTCTTAGAAATGGGAGGTCAACAATGTTATATTGGATACTGTTGTATGGAGTACATGTTTCTAAATTCTTCAATTTCAGACTTTTCCCTGTAGTTGTGACACAAAAGCCACAAGCATACCAAATTTCAGCATTGTGGGATTGCTGGAAGTACCCTAGAATTTTGGGTTTTTACGTTTTTTATTTTCTCTAATATCTCGAAAACTACTAAGGCTAAATAATTATTAAAAAAAATTTTGAAATTTCCAACCAAAGCGCTTTCATTAAACACCCAACTTGATCTGTCTAACTTTTATTTTTTTTACCCCCTCTTGGACCCCAATATCTCAGCAACCCCCTGATCGATATAGCTCATAACCTTACCTACAAATTGTACCAATACTATCTACCCCCATACTAAATTTCATGAAGATCGGATTAACGGTTTGGAAGTTTTCATCTGACAAACATACATACATACAAACGCCGATTCTTCCAACTTGACTCAGAGAACTCGCTTCGCTCGTTCAATTATCACTAGAAACGGGGGGGTTGCTGAGATATTGGGGTCCAAGAGGGGGTAAAAAAAATAAAAGTGAGACAGTTAGATCAAGTGGGGTGTCTAATGAAAGCGCTTTAGTTGGACATTTCAAAACTGTTTTTAATAAGTATTTAGACTCAGTAGTTTCCGAGATATTAGGGAAAATAAAAATCGTAAAAATCAAAAACTCTAGGGTACTTCCAGCAATCCCACAATGCTGAAATTTGGTATGCTTGTGGCTTTTGTGTCACAACTACAGGGAAAAGTCTGAAGTTGAAGAATTTCGAGACATGTACCCTATAAAACCAAATCCAATATAATATCCGTTGTTGACCTCCCATTACTAGGAATTTGAATGACGTTGGAGTTCTATGATTTCGTCAAAAACACGTTACTAATTAATTCGTCAGGTACTTGATATTATGCTAACAGGTATGTAGTATGAGAGACAATTTACTTGTCTCTGGTAGTATGAACGCCCCGTTGCTTAGTCCTATTCAAAACTTATTTCGATGATGTGTAGGAAATTAACACGAGGTGAAAATTTTAAAAATAAATGTAAATTATGGAAATGTCTTACTTAAGTAGTCGGGCTGATAAAGGTGTCATCGCGAGGTCTCAGTTCGGGGCGAACCACTAGTAATACATAGGTTAGTTAATTAATAACAAAAAACAAGTCAAAGCAATTTAAAATAGCAATGTATTGTGCCATGATCACGGGTAAACTGCAGTCTTTGCGAGTAGATTTTTATTGTTATTGATAGCCGTAACGCTAATAATTTATTGTGTTGGCAACGTAACGTGTTGGTAACGTAATGTTATTGGTAACGTAACGTAACGCTAAGTACGTAATAATGCTCAAAAATCATGGTAAATATCCCGTTTCTAGTGATAATTATGTTAATAACCATGATAGTTTCAAAAGTTATACCAATGTATTGTGTTTCACTGGTTCGGGTTTACGTGTCGTTTCGTAATTTTTCACAGCTTTCAAATCACAAGTGGGCTAACAAATCGAACGACCCCATTCAGTCTACAAAACGGTAAATATGTAGTTTTTCACCGACAATTAGTGATCGTTAATCAACATGTCAGATATGCTCGTTAACTGCATTCAGGTCACTAAATACTTCAACGTCAAAGTTAAGCTATGTCGGGTAATGAAGAATTGAAGATCCCATCTGTTTTTATTCTTTGCCTTATCATGGATAGGTAATAAACAGTAGTGTATTAAGTACCTATTATAGACAGTTTTTAGGGAACCGTACCCAAAGGGTAAAACGAACCCTATTACTAAGGCTCCGTGTCCGTCCGTTCGTCACCAGGCTGTATCTCATGAACCGTGATAGTTACAGTTGAAATTTTCACCACAGATGATGTATTTCTGTTGACAAATAATAAAAAATAGAAAAAATAAATATTTAAGGGTGCTCTCATACAACAAACGTGTTTTTTTGCCGTTTTTAACTATATTGGTACGGAAATCTTCGTGCGCGAGTCCGACTCGCACTTGGCCGGATTTTATTTATTTATTTCGATAGTTACTACTATCGGTATTAAGTATTCGTTTTTACTTCTTTCGTATTAATCTTGTAAAACTGTCTCTTTTGGACAATCAGATAGCATCATTATCAAAATCTAAGGAGCCTCCTCTCAAAAGACCTCAAAACTTAAGCATTCGAACTTCGTCTATGAAACCTTAGCACAGTTCCATGGGGCCACATTTCTAAGCGACATTGCGTTCAGTAACAGGTTCGGCCCTAGTCGTTTCAAATAAATAAAGTGAATCGCCGCGTCTGGTGCTCGACTTGCAAGGTCGCGCTAGCGACACTGTGATTTGTGGAGAACATCGGATAATTTATTTATTTTATTAATCTAGTGTCGTTATCTTATACTAGTTTTTATGCAATTATATATATTTTAGAAAAATAACGACTATACACCACGTACTTTACTATTCTCCTGCTGACGTTTCGTTGACCATTTTGAGGCATGACGTGAGGAAATGTAACATAGGGCGTGGCATAATTCCCAAAAAAAAGTCCCGCCTCCATCATGGTGTCACTACATGCGCCTGCGCACACTCTAACCTACAAACGGCAAGATTTCGTGACATTCATGCATCTGTGTGCGTTTCCATTCACACTAGCGTCTGTTGACTCAACACACATTACGCTAGAACTGTGATAGATGTTTGAAATTAATTTGCTCAGACTCTATTCGTTTTAAATAAGGTTCATTTTTGTTTGGTTTTAAAAATTACCGATAAATAGCTTTGAGATGGCATTGGTGGGTTTGGGTACAATAATATGGGCGTTGTTTGTACATTTATAGAATTAGTTCGTGGGATTAGAACATTTGATAGGTTGGCCTTAGATAAATACTTGCATAGCAAGGTCACATGATAAATAGAAGTGGCACTGAGTTTGTTTTATTTCTTCTGTGGCATCAGCCGTAAGACCGTCCATTGCTGGACGAGGCCCTCATAGAGTGTATTGGGGGGATTTGCCATAATTACAGTATAAGTGTTAAGTACTTAAGAGGGCACTGTACTACAATTTAGGGTCCCTCTTTAACGCACGCGATAACCCACGCGCCATCTCGCTCGCGCTAGCGAGTGTCGTGCACAAAAATGAAGTTTTTTGTTTATTATGGCAAAAATAAAGTGTTTATCAAAAAACTGATTTTAGCATAAGAATAAATAGTTATTACCTGCTTGTTGTAGTAAAATTTATCTCAAAACACCGTAGGGTTCCTGAGATTTGTTTCCAAACGTGTGGGAAACAAGGGTATTAAATAAAACTATCGAGGTTTTTTTTACATATCGTGTTTTCAACTTTACACAATAAATGCAAAAATATAAAACTTTCATATTCAAAAATATTGAACTCGTAGAACCCGTAGATACTGAGTTCTAGATCGATTTTGTTGGGCAAATTCACATAGTACGCCTTCTTAAGTGCGTGTTGCCAGTGATGACTTAAGGCACTGAGACGTGGTCGCTAACTATTGACCGTATAGACAAGCTCAAAGTCGCGCAGCGGGCTATGGAGAGAGCTGTGCTAGGAGTTTCACTACGTGATAGAATCCGAAATGAGGATGTCCGTAGAAGAACCAAGGTCACGTGTTTTTTTGTCGTTTTTATAGATCCATCTGTCTCATGAACCGAGATTGTTATAAAGTTGAAATTTTCACAGATGATGTATTTCTGTTGCCGCTTTAGCTTTTTTTTGCCGTTTTTATAGATAATGGTACGGCACCCTTCGTGCGCAAGTCCGACTCGCACTTGTACGGTTTTTTTTTAATTATAATTATTCTGTAGTTAATAGTGACGAAGGTTGGTCAATAAGACATTGTTTTTTGAACTGCCTAGTTTTTTTTATTTTTATTTGTTGAAACCCATTTCTATTGAGTTATTTAATTAAATTAATACCCTATACAAATGAATGAACTTCATGGCAATAGATTTCATGGCAATAGATTTCATAATTTTCAATGTTGTGAAAACAAAGATAGGAGGTTAGCTACCAGCTACTTAGCTCAAGTTAGTAACTTAATTAACAACTGCCTTGACTTAGTCATAAGCACGTGGCTTATAGTTGTGACTAGTACGAGGACATTCCATGAACTATACTTACTATAACTATTACTATAAAACAACTATAAGTATAATATCTAACATAATATACATAGTGTACCTCTTTAGCTTAATTTACTCTTATTACATTTTCATGACGACATTTTAATGGTAGCAGGAAGTCTGTGGATGGAGACGGCTCAAGACCATTCGTCGTGTCATTTATGTGGGAAGCTTATGCCCAGCAGTGGACTTCAACAGGCTGATGTGATGATGATATATTTGAATCAATAAACATTTCGCCATTTTGGAACTAACCTATAAAAAAAATGTATGCCTATATATTTTGCCGTGGTGTGTCCAGCTTAATAAAATACCCCTCCTTCCCCGTGGATGTAGTAAAAGCCTTACTTAGGGATCACACCAGGGGATGGGCAGCAGCATCCACCTGAGAACTTAACTTAAGGGTGGTGATTATGGGAAGTACCCCCATTGCATTCTATGGAGGCTTCGTCCAGCAGTGGGCGTCTAAAGGCTGTTGAAGAGATATACATTATAGACATCGATATAACCTCTTTTGGGAATAATAACTTTTCATTTAAAAAACCGACTTCCGCCATTGTATTCGACTAAATATCTGGATGAAAATGATCAAAAAACCATAGTGGTGAAAGGGTTATGATACTTTCTGAATGCAAATGCTTGGTTTGTTGCTGAAAATATCAAAATCGCTATTTGTATGCCTACAATATTTGAGGAGTTCCCTCAATTCCTCATGGAATCCATCATCAGAACTGGATTCTGAAAAAAATGGGACCAATCTGGAAGTAGATCTATTCAAATAGAATTTTCAAAATCAGTTCATAAACGCCGAAGATATGCGGTAACAAAAAAAAAAAAAAAAAGCAACCGAATGGAGAACCACCTCCTATTTTATGAATTCGGTTAAAAATATCCAACATTGTGTCGGAAAGAAAATGGATGTTATATCTAAAATACTAGCGTTCAATTTACAAAGCAACATGCATCAGCTGTCTCCATTATCAGATCATACATCCGTGCAAATAGTAGGCACACACGCTGTGGCCATGACACACAATTTGAAGCACTAAACATAACATACAAACATACATAACTGCTATGTAACGATGTTAGCGAATTCACATCTGAGTATTAATTTTTATGCTACAGAGGTGCGATTTTTTTATTTCACCGAGTGACTAAATATCATCAAAAAGGCCTTTTAGTCATGAATGAGTTTCAACATGTACAAATCAATTCGGCACCCTTCGTCCATTTCCCCGTTCGTCCACTCGGTGTCCGTTTGTCCATTTCCCAGTTTGTAATTCACCCCGTTCGTCCATTTCCTCATTCGTCCATGTGGCAAATAATATTTTTCTAAATGGCACTGACTTCAGTAGGTTTTTAAAGTTTAAGATTAAAAACTAATTTCACTACGAAATGATTCGCGAATACTCATAAAAAATATATAAATGGTCAAATTGAGAAACCTCCTCCTTTTTTGAAGACGGTTAAAAATACTAAATAATGTGATATGTAGTGTAATTCAAATAATATAATTCTATTATTCTACTATTCCCTACACAATCATTAGAAAAAAATTGGAAATAACGGGGATTGGGGATTAACGGAGATTTTTACTGACGTTTAGTCACTGGATTACTTTCAATAATCGCACCCTATTGCAGTATTTCAGTACGAGGAATACACACCACCATAATCTATGTAAATAATGTAAATTCCATAATTTCAATAATTGAAAATCATAACAATTCACGGGACATCAATTACCGCCATTTTTCAATACACGGACCATCCAAGATCTTCATTTTGTAAAACGGGAAATTTTCACGTACCTACTTATATGTTGGTGGAAGCACCAAAAGGTTTCGACCCTAATCGAGGGCTTTCATCAGGGTGAGTGCGATCCGCGCTACACTCTCTCCACGTCCCTCCTCGCACTGCGTCTCTGAGCTTGCTCCTCTCGGCTCGTCCGGCGCGGGGGAACACCCTGATGAAAACCCTCGAAACCTGTTGGTGATTCCACCAACATATCGGTAGGTACGTGAAAATTTCCCGTTTTACAAAATGAATGATATAATGCACGAAAGTTATCCAAGACCTTCTTTTTCTTTTTTTTTTTAAGGAAAGTTTCCTTAATTTTGTCAGTATCAGTGTCAAGTTCAATTACTTATAGGTCAAGTCATTAAAGTCTCAGTCAAATCATGTTCTAGTAAAGCGGTAGCAGTTTTACTAGAATGTTTATGGTCAATTTCCACTCATTTGAAAAGACACTCAGATATATTAAATATAAATATTTAAATTCTCTACTATGTGCTCTTGTAAGCTACACCAGTTAAAATGCCACCAAAATACGATATTACTCGAAAACCTAAAATTTAAATAAAATTAAAAAAAAATATGGCCGTAACTTCGATTTTTTTATGTTATTATGGCATTTGAGTTTTTTTTTTATTATTTTTTTATTGTCAATTTCATGTAGGTTAGATTATTTCAAGGAATTTTTATACTGATTATTTAAGTAGGTCAAGACGTTAGAGTCTTCTGTCAAGTCACGTTCAAGTAACGCGATGGCAATTTTATTAGGAATGTTCCTTGAAAAATTTCCACCACTTTGAAAAGACACGTTATACACTTATATTTGTTTTTAACATGTGCTGTTTTAAGCTACATCGGTTAAAATTACACGGTAACTCAAAAAATACTAGAAATTTAAATAAAATCATAAAAAGATATTACCGTAACAACGACTCTATAACTAGGTATCCTACTTATATATTTTTTATTTGTTTATTAATTGTCAACATGTACCTAATTTATAGCTTAGGTCTAAGAGTAGCTTATGAAAGTACATGTACCCTGTAGGGCGCTGCAATTTTAATATTATAAGTAATAGAGTCAAATTATATAAAAATCGCGCCTACCTAAAAAAGTTGAACAAACAAGTCAATCAATCATAAAAATCAATGTCAAACTAGGTCCTAAATTACTTAAAATTACACAGATTATCATGTTCAGACATGTCATTCACAGATTTATATGTACAGTATGCCATTACAATTATATTAACAATTTATCAGATGCGAATCCGTCCACCGAATAGTAACATTTCAATAAATTTCATGAAAACTTGTGTCTTTTTTTTAATAATAGTGTTTATATTTTATTTTTTGTAGCTGTCACTATCGTCAGTGCTGCCAACGCAAAATATGAATTTCAGATGACAGGTCCAATAAATGCGATAAATAATAACATTAGTCTTGCTGGAAATTAAACGAAATTGGATAGAAGCTAACAGTATGTATGTACCTACATAGATTTTTTTTTAACCGTCTTCCCAAAAAAGGAGGAGGATCTCAATTCGGCAGTATTTTTTTTTTTTTTTTTTATATTTGTTACCGCATATCTCCGGGGTTTATGAACCGATTTGGAAAGTTCTTTTTTTATTTGAATAGATATACTTCCAGATTGGTCCCATTTTCAGAATCCAGTTCTGATGATGGAATCCATGAGGAATTGAGGGAACTCCTCAAATATTGTAGGAATACATATGGCGATGTTGATATTTTCAGCAACAAACCAAGCATTTGCATTTAAAAAGTATCATAATCCTTTCACCACTATGGTTCTTACATCATTTTTTTTTTCATCCGAATATTTTGTCGAATACAATGGCGGAAATCGGTTTTTTAAATGAAAAGTTATTATTCTAATATGTTCTAGATTCAAACCGGAAAAACAGTGTTTACCAAACTAGACCAACGTGGTTTCGATTGCATCATTCAGTATTTTCCGCCTGTTTCTGGTATTTTACTATTTAAATTCTGAGAAAAACAATTAATTCATTTTACAATAGTCATAGTCATAATAGTTAATTGATACTTAACGAAAACGAATACAGGTCATTACAAGTATCTCCTCCAGTAGGTACATCTCCTGAAAAACGATTTTGATTTTGATTTGCGGCCTTTTTGATGATTTTATTTAGTAATTCAGTGACATCTAAAAATCGCACCCAGTAACTACTCATTAAAAATATTGGTATAGGTACCAATGTACATTCAGCTTGTGATTGGCTGAATGAAACACTCCACCTGACAATTTTAATCATATATAACTTTTCATTTTAAAAACCTACTTCCGCCATTGTTATACGACTAAAAAATTTTGGATGAAATTTTTTTGATGAAAGAACCATAGTGGTGAAAGGATTATGATACTTTCTGAATGCAAATGCTTGGTGTCTTGCTGAAAATATCAAAATCGCCATATGTATGCCTACAATATTTGAGGAGTTCCCTCAATTCCTCATGGATCCCATCATCAGAACTGGATTCTGAAAAAAATGGGACCAATCTGGAAGTATATCTAATCAAATAAAAAAAGAATTTTCCAAATCGGTTCATAAATGCCGGAGATATGCGGTAACAAACATTAAAAAAAAAAAAAAAAAAAAAATACAACTGAATTGAGAACCTCCTCCTTTTTGGGAAGTCGGTTAAAAAATAATAATGAATGTCAAAAAATAATAGTAAAATATTAATTCACATTAAATCAATATCAAATTGATCAACAAATATAGGTACAAGCTGTGCCAAAATTAAAAGATAAGCAGCCACTCTAGAAAAAAAAAACTCAATCGCTTTTTGAGTTAAAAAAATAATAAAAATCCTTCGAAAGTTGTCCCCAATTTTTAGCCCTTAGCTATTTTTAACTAACCATGTCACCAATTTTTCAAATGTTGCTGATTTATTTTGGAAGAGATCGCTTTCAGCGATAAGGCCGCCCATTGTGTTGCCTTTCTATAGTAATATTACTTGTTTATTGTTTCTGTGGTGATCAAGCAACGTGAGTAGCACTGCTATGTAACACGTTCCTTAAAAATTCCAGAAATTATTTTTTTCCCTTAAATTTTAAAAGATTTGAAAGGCAAGTTCCAACAGTCAGGAAAGGAAGTTAGGGTCCATGACTTACAGATTATTTGGTTTGCTTGAGAGGTGGTATTGATTATTTACCGATTTTGAGTTGCTGGCAACACTATCTCTACATTATAGTTTGACTAAATGATCTTGGTACACCTATAAAAGTAAATAACACAAATATTATAAATGCGAAAGTTAGTGAGTATGTTTGTAACTTCTTCACGCTCAAACGACTAAGCGGATTTGAGTGAAATTTGGAATAAAGATACCTTATACCCTGGATTAATACATAGGCTACTTTTCATCATCATCATCTACAATTTTCATCATTGTTCACGCGTGTGAAACTGCGGGCACAGCTAGTAATAAAATAATATTAGATGGCTCACTTTGGTTGCCGTGTGAAAATAGAATCAAGTATGTTATGTTCCTTTTGTTGTTTGTTCTACTTATTTCTCTTTCTGGTGACATTCTGTTTGTTTAGGAAATTATTTATTTTCATCAGATTTCAAATGCTTTACCTCATAAGCAATGGATAATCCTATCGACTTGTAGGTAATTTCACGTTTAGGTAGAAAGTGGCGGTGACCCATCTGACCTCTAATCTTTGACTAGTTCCCAACTTACCACGTGATAATGTTTAAATTGTTGATGCCATGATTTTCTTGTGTTTATTTGCCCATTATAGGTGTTTGGAAGATAATTCAAGATGCTGATAATGTATTATCATCATCATACAGCCTGTTGCGAACCTAAAGCAAGTACTTATTTCAGAAAAAGACAACATTTCCTTCAAAGGTTTATACAAGACTGACATTCCAAAAGTAAAAAAAAAAGAATTTTTTACTAAAGTTACTTTCGTGAATTATACTCCGCGTCCTTCCTTGCACTGCGTCTCTGAGCTCGCTCCTCTCGGCTCGTCCGGCGCGGGGGGGGGGGGGGGGGGGGAGTGCTTGTGACCGCGTCATCACGCGTTCTTCGGGCTTTTACAAAATGAAAAAAAAGAAATTAATAGGTAAATATTTATAATTCTTCACCAGCCAGCCTCTCTTAAGCTCTTAAAGGAGGCTGGCGTGGTAAGAGCTGGTTGCCAACACAGCCTTTAGACGCCCACTGCTGGACGAGGCCTTCCCCATAAATACAATTTCCATAATCACCACGCTTGGCAGGCGGATTGGTGATCGTAGTATTCATTTTGAGTACTATGAGGTGAATTCTGCTGCCCATTCCGTCGGCTTTTACGAAATCCATGGGAGGAGATGGAAGGGTGTATATTTAGGCTGGGCACACCACGGCATGGCTCTCTAAATACCTATAAATAAATTTACCTATAAATATACAACGTATTCATCTGAGATTTCTAAGATACAAAAAAAGGGTTTGATAGCAAAATTTATAATAAGCCCAAAGCCTTTAGGAACACGTCTTAAAATCTATAGATGGCATCACTAACGTCCCATATACCATAACATTTCATTGCTATCACTTATGTTTATTTTGAGTTTGACTGCTTAACGTTCGATATTTAAAACTAATTTTAATTTAATATCGCACTGTTTTAGATAATTCAACGATAAAGGCAGGGAATATACAAGTGTCAAGATGTAGCGTCGCGCAACAAATTACCTACAAAAAATGAGTCGATTTTCAAAGAGACTATTTTTGCGTGAATACCGCGTTTGCAACGATTATCTACAGACTTTTTAAGACTTTTTAAGGTATGCAGCTTTCTAGATTTTTGAAACAATGATCCAGAAAAAAATTAAATAGAGTCGAAGCGTAATTTAGCTGAAAAGAAATACGAGGTATGCTTTGGAACCTTAACAATGTGTGTAAAATTACCATATTCAAAACAAATAAATTATCTTTATCTTTATGAATGTTTGTTTAGAATTTTAGATTTACACGACACCATCCCATTTGGAACTGTGTGTTTTTTTTACGTTTCCTCGTGCTCTACAATCTATATAGACAGGTATATTATCTATGGTTGTAACGGTGTTTGAGCATAGAGAATTGCATTCCAACGTGTGGCCCTCATTATACATTTTGATTGTTTATTGAAGCCCGTGAGAGTAAAAACTATCACATAACATTCACTTATAGGGAGTCATTGTTTCCGCTACAATGTAAAATTTCCTCTGCCATTACTCGAAAGACGATTTCCTATAATTTTACAAGTTCACTTTAACAAAAGAAGTTAATTTGTGTGATTCGTAACGCATCATCATTTCGAATACGTCAGGGTTGACATACACCTTTGTTGAACACGAAACTCGTTGTTTGAATTATTACCTTGTTGACGTAGGCTTTTCAACAGACTTCAAAAAAGGTGGTTCTCAATTCGACTGTATGTTTTTTTTTGTTTGTTTGTTACGCGATTACTCCTCTAATGAGGGGTTTTCACGGCCGTTTCAAATCATGCTTTCAGCGTTGAAAATAGATGGCGCTGCTCTGTAACGTAGCAGTCAAGTGTCAAAATAATGTGAAATGTCAACATCGACAACGTAGAAATAATTTTTGTTTCGTAGTATTTATTTTTGCCTTCTTCTAAAAACACCACGAAATCACTAGCGCACACTCAAGAAGCAATCATAAACAGAATATCATGACTAATAGCCACAAACTACTTAGATAATAGTTTTGTACCCGTGCACCACAGACAATCTTGATTGATAGAGTTGAGTCAGCGCCATCTATCGAACCAATTTGAACTATTTTTTTCGTTTAATCGAAGATGAAAAGCCCTCTTTACGAATTGATTTTGATGATTCTTTTTTGTTTAGTAGTTTATACTTTTATAATTTTTATCGAAATTGATTCAGCGCTTTTTGAAAGAAGTCAGTGTTTTTTTTTTAAGTCTAGTTTTGATTATTCCACAGGCTGAAAGGATACCTTCTACTTCATCATCAGCTTGTATTAGTGGCATAAACGGCTCGTTGCTGATTACATACCCATTATTACTAATTAAATAAGTTGTGTATTATGTACACTTTGTGCCGTGTGTCCGGCCTAAGAACCCCTCCTCACGTGGATGTCGTAAAAACCGATAAAGGGGTTACACTAGGAGATGGGCAGCCAGCCCATGCGATCACCAATCCGCCTGCTAAGCGTGCATTTACCCCCTTGTATTTTATGGGGGAGGCCTCGTCAACGTCTAACGGCTGATGATGATACGTAAACTTTGGTACTTTGATAATCCTGCATCCCCAATCTTGCACAGTGACTATAATCCTCTAATTTATCTACCTACTCAATATATGAATAACACGATGTGTCAGTGGGTGAGATTATATATAAATAAAATTCAGCGTTGTCATCTCAATGTCATTTTTTAATCTGGCAACCCTGATTGCGTCCGCCATATTGGAATTTGCGCGCGCTTCCAACTGTCATTAGGCAGTGATGCCAACTTCGCAAAATTACAAGTTGCCGCTGCGTTCAACTATTAAATTATGGGGTCTTAGCCTACCTGTATTGTATGGCTACTTAATTATATCGCTTTTATAAAGCAATTTAGAGTTATTTTGGAAGTTATAGGCGTAATAAGTTATGATTATTGTGTACCTATAAAAATTCGTGGAAGGACGGAGATTGGTGATCCAAATGTTATAGGCAAAGTAAGATTCTAAAACCCAAACATCCAAAAAAAATTGTTACTGTAGGTATTTGGTGTTACAGTCTGCCAGAGTTCCATCACATTCTAGAAGCGTTCTTCGTTCTAAACAATGTTAAGCTCCATCAAAGTGCGAAACTATTTTACATAAATTACCGCGAAACCAAAGTCCGAGCGAAATACTCATTAAATGAGAATAGTTTCCGATAGTTGTCAATAGCCCATGGGGTACAATGGCTAGGTTTATTAAAATACTTGGTGGATTATGCAATTTCAAACACCTGTGGCCTAGTCATCCTGTAATGTTTTAGTTTGTATGAGCCACACATTTTGTTAGATCGGTTACATCATTTCATTTTTCAACATTCGGCACGTGCTTGGTTTTACTTTGATTCACATCTTTAAACGGGTTTTTTTATGCTACTTGGCAAGCAGACAAGCCTACGACCCACCAGATGGAAAGCAGTTACCGTAGCCTATGAACGCCTGTAACACCAGAGGCATCACACGCGCGCTGCCGACCCTGAGATATAAAGATGAAAAGTCTCATGTGCCTGTAATTTCACCGGCACCCGTACCCTTCAAACCGAAACACAGCAATGCGAACACTACTGCTTGGCGGCAGAAATAGGTACGGTGGTAGTACTTCCCCGGAAGAACTCTTTCACAAGAAGTTCTACTACTAACAAATCTGATACTTTTTCAACAGTATGAGTCTTTTTTTTTTAATAAGTTGGTTATCATCATCGTCTGCCTGTAGAAGTCCACTGCTGGGACGTAGGTAAATTGTAAACATTTTTTGTTTTTTTTTTGTGGCATCGATCGGCCGTTGTTTTCTGCCAGAGTTTATGCGTAAACCAGCTATCAAGTACTTACTATTAAACGATAAGTTAGGGTTGTAATTGGCATCGTATATGGAAGTGGGCACGCTTCACTGGGTGTAGAGGGCAGTGAGCCCGTGAGAAACTCACCTGCGATAATTTATTGATAGGTTTAATAGGATTTGAGAAACTCGAAATCTTTTAAGGTGAGGTTATCAAATTTCAATCGTTTATTTGGTATAATACACATAATTTTTCACTTTGAGGTCTTAACTCTATGATAAGCAATGTAAGTATTATTTAATTATAAGAAAAACAAATAAATATCATATTAATTACGAAGTTACATTTAAAATAATCCCATCAACTATAAACAATTCATCTAATAGCCAAAGAGTTCGTTTTTTCCAAGTATATTTCCACTTAATACTTTCAGTTCTTCAGGTAACTTAAAAATAGCCAAATTGTAAAATTTTACCTGTGTAAGATTTATTTTTTTGCTGTGTGGCGGGCGCAGCGCAATGCCACGCGTCCTAGGGCGCCCCCTAGGTGGATGTGACTTAGGGGGTAATTTTTGGCTAAGGTTACCGCTTAACATCAAGTGCATCCGTTGTTTACTCAAATAAAAAAAGGCTTACCTACACCCAAATTACAAATAACACTTTTTAAAATTTGCCCTTTGCCTACCCCTTAGGGGTCTAAGTGGTAGGCAGATTTTCAATGGGCCTCTTTATCATAACCACAGAATCTATCAGTAACTACTCTTTAAATGGCACAATCGTGGAGATATATTTTATTTATTTCGTATGTAGGTAATATAATTTTTATAACGTTATATTTCTCCACAATTGACGTTTTTAACCGACATTCTGCGTCTAAATTGACCAATTAAGTCATTTTCCTTGTTTTTATTAAATATAAAAAGTAATTAAAATAATGAGTTCTTTGTACCGAACTGATAAAGCTTTTCGCTTTGTGCTAAAATAATATAAACAAGAATATTTTTACTATATTAACAATGATTTACGAGAGCCGATAGTCAAAGCAATATATTACAATGTGCCCATTTTATGGTCATAATTTACAATTTAGCTGGTTATTGGTTTTTAAGTGTTATTGAACCCTTAACTTAAGGGAACATTTAGATTTTATAATATCCCTTAAATTACCAACCGGATGGGGTTCGAACCCCTCAACCCTCCCCTAGATACGGAGATGCATAACCAACTGCACCACTACACAAGGCAGCTCAAAATGTCGAAATGTATTTTTTGGGCCGTAAATAAACCTATTCCTAAATGTACACATAAGTATTTTTTTATTACATGTTATGTAATATAAAAAAAAATTAAAAGATGGACCGTAGGCCTAACATCGGTAGCATTTGCTGACCAATAGTGAGGCAGCAATAAAAAAATATAATTTTAATATACTACCTGGCCCTTTTTCAACAAACACCTGACCTTAAACGGAGCCCATTCGATGGGAGATGTATTAAAAATTGAAATAACAACTTGCGTGCAACGACCGAACGATAGATAGTGGCAAAAAAGAAATAACACAAACAGTGTGAATTGCAAATGAGATCTTAACACGATAAATTTAAAGAACTATTTCGAATAAACATTAGCGTAGCAGATGTTGCTCGAAATGAAGATTAGGGGAACTAAAGCATAAAAAGCAGTCAGCCAATCGCGTCCTCCGATGGTCATGCGTCCCTTTCGCGCGGTGATCACACTCTTTCTATTGCTCATATTTTTTGCGTTATTCTAATTCCTCATTCAAATTGACGTTCGATTCCAGGGGCGCGTAACCTTTTACGTCTAGCAACTTCTTTAAACATTACGTGTTTAAAAATTGTGCTAATTATAAGGTATGAAATTAAATAATTAAACTGTTATGTATTATAGATAACGATCTTGGCTTTAACTTATTTCATGACCCATGCTATTTGCGTTGCGTGAGTCATGATGGGACAGATAAAAGTTTCACGGTAGGTATTTTTTTTAAATTATTTCGTGTGTTCTTTTCGCTTCATTTATTTACATCCAGCTGTACGCTCAATGTCAAAACTATAGAAGCCAATCATAATCAATTAAGGGTATCAAAGCACTCATCAAAATAGAATAGGTACACGAGGACTTTTAACTGAGCATGTGCATAACTAAGAATTTTGGAACATATCAAAATTTTATACTCACAAAGTAAGTAAAAAACATATTGATAGGCTATAAAAAACTTTAGGTTGGTACAAAATTGTAGAGAAATTTTACTTTTGACTATTTTCTAAGTTCGGTATAGAGACCGTTAGGGAATAAAGGTTCTCTAGTGATGACTGCAAACCAGACGACGCAGTGTAGAAATATCCCTCCCCTCTCTCAAAGTCCCGACGGCATTTTAAAGGCCGTAGGAAGTTGGTGGATAGTGGCGGCTCAAGGTTCTTAAGTTAAACCCGTTTCGCGTGGCAAGGGGACGCCTATGGCTAGTAGTGGACAGGTTAGTGATGATGTTGATGATGATGATAGAGGTATAATAATTTGGCAGTAACATTAAAACAAAAAAAAGGATATCACATTAAACAAAAAAAAATCAAATCAAAGAATGACGCGCAGTAAATGTAGGTATTTCATAACAAGAGACTTAAAACTAAATTAAAATCCGCATAATTTAATTTGAAACAATGCAAAGGTCGTGCCAAGGTCACAAAAGATGCACAGCATCCGGTCCTTTATTGTTCTCAGATTTCAGATGTACGAGATAAGGTTACCATTGTTTTTATAACGATATTTGACATACTATAAGTTCAAAAGTCAGATTGCAAAAAATTCACTACTGCTTAGGATATCAATAGGTCATAGTTTTCTTCAGGACTCACCATTTTCAAAAGTCAAATGTTTTTTTTACAGTTGTTTAAATTTTTATATTAAAGTCAATACCTTAGTTAGATTTCGAACTGAGATATACGTAAAGAATTCATTATTTCTTTCAGTTTTATGCATATGAAAAAACAACTAAATATAGTTTTTTGCTGAATGAAACAAAATTAGGTTATGGTTTCTGTGACGGGCTTTTATTAATAAATTGAACTAAACAAGCGATCATGCGTTTTCATTTAAAAAGACCCATTTTAAAATGTCCTGTTTAAGTGCTCTCAATCGCTCTCAGAACTGAGTTTGATTTATTAGGTCCTTTCAAGCTAAACCTGAAAGGGATTTTTATAAGTCTTCGATGCAATATCATCCCACGCGCAACTTACACGTGCCAGTCAAATACGATGAAAAACCTTTTTCTATTCTCTCAATAAAAATATGTTTATGCATGGTATTGGAGATTCGTAGAACTAAACTATTAGTATCTGGATAAATCATTTTAGTATTTATTATAGTCTTCCCATCACGTTGGTCTGCCTGTTTCCTATAAAGATTTTCTTTCGGTTTTCAGCATTTTTTTCGGATTGATTAAGAATGTTTCTCCAGTAGGTGATGCTATGGCACTTTTAGCTGATACTATTCCAAGAATTTCAACCTACGAGAAGTAAACTAGTACCGCATCCCTGTATCTTTAAAACCTAACATAACACCCAACAGTCACATACATAGTCTTGATCTCACCCTTAGGATTCCCTGTGTCGTGGATATTAGGAACTACGAGTACTATGGTACCACAACACCCAGACTCGGAACAAATATAATTGCACATCATGCAAACATTTGTCCCGCAGCGGGAGTTGAACCCGCGTATCTAGGGAAAGATTTCGGGTTTGATCCTCGAAGGATACTATATAAATTTAATTTCTCGTATTTACTCTCGTCTACAGCCGCTGCGTTTGTTTATTTCGTATTTTGTTAGGCGAAAGGAGTTCAATACAAAGCAAGAAACTGTCCATTTCCATCTTAAGCAACAGAGTTTCCTTATTAGACACTGGAATGTGTACCCATAACTAGAAAAATAGCTAAAGGAGCATTACTTAATAATGATAATTAAAATTGTGCGATTCTATGCGAATGTACGATTTGCCAAACAAGGACATCGTATGTTTCCGTGTTGAATCATTTAAAATAGTTGAGCTTTATGGCAGAGGCAGAAGCTTTTGTAAAACTTTTTTTTATCCTTAAAAAGGGAAGGAAATTAGATAGAGACCTACTTAATTCCTTGCTGCAGTAATTTTATCTAATTAAAATCATACTAATCTCTAAAAGGTGATGCATAGAGAACTGCCGGTATTCGATTCGATGCGATTCCATTTCTATAGTCGTAATACAATACTAAAGACCACGTGACATATCGATAGCTTACGTCAATCTCATACATTTTGGACTTTTCTACAAGTGGCATCGAATGTTACTTTGTCTACGGCCTCTGGACTCTTTGACTCTGCAATCTTATATCTAGGTGTTCATTGTTCCCCTACTGACCCTTATCACCTAGCACCATCATCACTTTCTTATCCAGAGATTTAATTATGTAGTTTTTCATCTGCGACTCTCACAAAGCAGATGCTGTGCCTTTTCCTAAACGCATTGCGTTTGCTATCAGCTATCATAATCGTAGCATCAAGTATATTTTCAGGTATCAACATTTACTGCTTATGATTTATCTTTCTGAGTGAGCCACCAGATAATCTGTCAATGCCATCCAAACTTGGTTTACCGCTATCGCTCATACTATGTGACACACATTCAAACATGCATATACAAACGCATCTGACTCACGACGACCTTGAAATAGACCAGTCTAATCGCAGTTTTAGCCAATCAGTAGTCGGCACACGCTTTGCGCCATCCTTTGTTATATCGAGTTTTTGTCACGCCATTTTGAAAACCTTTTGTTTTATAACATTTCAAGAATTCATTAACTTGCATCGCAATCTGTTGTTATTGGTAATTGTCTATTGTTGATCTAAATTGTGCTTCCTATTGACTATGTAGGTAATTAAGTGTTACGGTGAAAATCAATTTATAATAAACTGGGTGTTTTGGAACTATTCCAGTTCTATTTAAATCGTTAATTAGTAACTAATTAATGATAATGTTATGTTAGCGATCGATGAGTAGGTATTCTCTGTTACGTTTTTTGTGATGTGTGAAATCAACTAATGCGTTCGTGTCAAAATGACATCACGTCATCCTTAGGCGATCTTATTGTTTGGTTTTCAGATCTCTTAGCTCTCACACATATTTAATAGATAACGTGGGCCTAATGCTTGAAACTATGTCTATGTATGCAGATGTCCGTCTTTAGTTAGTCTTCCTTAAGGTAATACATCTTACTTTAAGATGTTTTACCATTTTGTGCTTTTTTACTCTAAGCCAGGACTAGTATATATCTATGTAAACTCTCTTTTATTCAACTTCTACTTTGGCTTTGACACCTTAAACTTTTGGGTCAACCGTTCCCAATCTCATGCAATTCGTTTATATTTTTGCGCGATTTCTGTATCTATCGGGTAGTGTATGTATTCTAAAGGTCCAAGTGTGTCAATGAGACTAATCCTCGTATTCATAATAAATTTTTAAACCTTTGATAGTAAAATAGCTTTTGTCCTGTTTTGGCATATGTCATTTTACATCAGAGAGAACAAAATAAAAGCTATTTTAACTAAAATAAGTTTAAAAATGATTATGTCCAACTTAGATAAAACTGTCCGTCTTTTCAGATATCTTATAGCTTTATTGTACCAAACCATCTCTTTCATAACATTAGCTACTGGGAATCGGGTCTAATAATTACGTAATTATTTTTTTATTATTCCTTACTTGGAGTTCAACGATCGCATTAATTACAAAATTATAACACGTTGAGGTTCTCGCATCAGTTCTTCTGTAATCACAGTTTGAACTATAATTTGTGTATTTTATTACCGAGCTAAATGACACATTGTAATTGTAGGATTTATGAACATAGATGGTGTAATTTGTAGAGCTTATGTAGTTTGATAATATGTTAGATACTATGAAATTGTAAAGGTTGTTAATTCTAAAGCATTGCTTATTTAGGACGACCTCTGTGGCGTGGCGGGTGAGTAGCCGGCTGATGAGATGCGAGAGATTGCGGGTTTGATTCCCGCTGCTGGACAAATGTTTGTATGATCTGCAAATATTTGATCTGGGTCTGGGTGTTATGGTACAATGGTACTCGTAGTTCCTGTTACCCTCAACACAGGGAATCTTAGTGTGGGATCAAAACTACGTATGTGACTGTTGGGTGTTATGTTATGTGATGGTTTTAGTCACTGGTTGATATTATCCAATAGTGAGAGATGGGTTTTTTTTTTGTCAGATTTTATAAGCAAATCCTCTAATTCTAATTGTCGAGTCTATAATACAAGTTACGAAGCGTTCCACTAAAAGCACCGATTGAGGCATGGTTTTCTTCGCCAGGAGCTCCTTCGAGGCAAATGCATGTCTTCGAATTTTTGGTACAAGGATAAAATGATGGTTTCCTCAAGATGTTTCCTTCACCATTAGAACATGAAACACATACTAAACTTAGAAACATTTATCGCCTTTAAAAATCAAACATAACTTTGAATCGAATATCAGCATCAATAAAACCTACACCACCAGTGCTTTCAAGAATTGAAGTGCAAAAGAAATTGCATGTAATAAATTATTGAAAAACTAGGTAACTTACCTAATATAACATACAATAAGCTATCACATCTTATTGAGATAAAAAAAATATCGTCTCGATATTCTCTCTACCGTTTTTTATCATAGTTAATTTAAATAAATAAATAAATAATAATATGGGCACCCCGCCTACCGGTCAGTAACCTGAACTCTGTTTTTTATCTACAGATTTATTATAAATAAATTTATAAATGTAAGTTTTAAATAGTTTTTTATGTTTATATTCCCTGTATAAGAATAAAAAATAAAAAACAGATAAGTACAATTTTTTTATATACTTAGGTATAACACCCTTTATACTTTAAAATGTTGCGGACCCCTGCAAACGGATGCTATAGTATAGTAGATATAGAATAAATAGATAGACAGTGAACACTTTTTGTTCACTATGATAATTTCACTTTGATTCAGATCAATAGCAAATTATCTTCACGCTGTTTTAGACAGAAGTTGTTGATTTATAGTTTCTATGAACATTAGCTAATATGATTTAGTTAAATATCTACCGCACATACATAAAAACTGTAAAAATATGTACAGTTTTTAATTTAAATGTCATCATTATCATCATTGCGTCATCCGCTAATGGACATAGACCTCATCCATTGATAAACGGGATAACCCGCCACCATCCACTGAATTCCAATGACCCTCACATTGTCGTTCGCCAATCGAGAGGGCAGTCCTACTCTGCGACGTGCGGTTCGTGGTCGACTCTAGGACTTTTGTCAAATGTTGTTTGCATCTGCAAATATTTGTTCCGGGTCTGGGTGTTGTGGTACCATGGTACTCGTAGTTCCTGATACCCACAACGCAAGGAATCATAGTGTAGGATCAGGGGTGTGATTTTTGAATGTCACTGATTGACTACATCAAAAAGACCGCAAATTACCGTTTTTCAGGAGATTTATTGGAGGAGACTTGTATTGATATCATAGGTATAAGAATTTTAGTCATCAATGAGTTTCAGATATATAGAAACTTGGAAATAGTGGAATAAACGGCAATTTTAAAGACATTTAGTCACTCGATGACTTACATAAATCGCACCTCTGGACTATGTAAGTCATGCATGTCAAACTCAAAGTCATTGGTGGGCCAAATGCTTAAAGACCGTATTATCAGTGGGCCGCAAACCCCAACCACAAAGAAAACAAACTCATTGCATAGATATACCTTGTAGTACCTACTGCCCCCCTATTCCCTAACTGAAAGTCACTCGGTGACTAACAATTGACAATTCTTTATGATAATTTTGATCAATTGATGGTCATATTGTTTTTACTTGTTATAGTCACCGAGTGACTTTCGCAGGACGCTAATCGTTTATTTAATCATTACTTAATACTTATTAAAATGACAGAAAAATATACTTTGTTCTTGAAATTGAATCGGGCCGCAGTCAAAGTCGTAAAGGGCCGCATGCGGCCCGCGGTCCGCATGTTTGACATGCTTGATGTAAGTGATTGTTGGGTGTTATGTATGCATGTATAAATTAATTCAATACGTTGAAATTTTGTAGACACAAACTAATATACTAGGCCTGTGGATTGTCAATTTCTCATGAAATTGTATAGTCAAATTAGTATGGGTTGTCAGATTACCATAAAAATCTTTGTCAGAAACAAACTGACTAGCCACGGGCCTATAGTAGGTATATTAATGTTTACAAAATTTGATGGAGTTTTATCAGATAATACCCAAGATAGTTGCAAACTTCGTTTGTATGCAGAGGGCTTAAGCGTCCTAGCATTACACTCCTCTTTATAGATAAGAAGAGGCCAAGTTTATGGCTTTTTATAGTCGATCGAAAACTAGTTTTACAAGTCTTCAAAATTGCTTGCAACTAAGAATAGCCAAGCACGCCGCTTGATTCATTGGAAACGGTTCTGTATTTATACATACATACATAGACACATGCGTTTTCCCGAAGTAGTAGACCTGTGTTTTCACCTGTATGGTTTCAGCGGAAGATCAGCGTTGTGGTGCCACAACACAACAAATGCTGAGCTGGACGCCAATTTGTGCCAGTGTTGTATGACTGTGTTGGGTACTGAGAGGCACATTATTTTTATTAATGTAATGCTTGTCTTCTGTGTATTTTTAATAATCTTTGTTAATCTCTGTGTGTATATGTGTGTCTTTTTCCCGTGTCATTCTTGTTTTTTTTTTGGCACAAATAAATGCTTTTTCTTTCTTTCTTTCTTTCTTTAGACAGAGCCTTAATGGACCTTTCAATTCGCGACGTAGTGGTACCGGACGTAACGGTATACCCTTCTGACGTGGGTCGCACTATAGTATGAATAGGTATAGGAATATACTAGTGGTGCCAGCATTGCTTTACCTTGACTAACCCGGCTAACGCTTTCCATAGCCAGCAGCCAGGAGCACAAATTCTCGTAATACAAAAAAAGACAATTATAGTGGAACATGTTTCGACCTTGTATCAATGTCATAAATGTCATAGATGGTATTCACCTCAACTGACAATAACATATTGGACATGTGATTATATCGAAATGCGACCGAAACTTATACTTAAATAACTTAACTCGCGGCTACGCGCGCGCCCGTGTTCAACCTCTATTATAAATGATTATAAATTATAGCCTATGTTATGTTATTCTTATGTAAATATTAGCTACTTATAATACTGTAAAGTTGTATCAAAATCTATTTAGTAGTTTTTCCTTGAAAGAGTAACAAACATCCATCCATCCTCACAAACTTTTACATAGGTAATATATAGTAGAGAAGGATTATTTTCCATTAATTTTGACTAGAATTTTAATAGACGCATCTCTTTCCAATGTAAAAAAAAGAAACAATTTCACAAACAACAACTAAAATAACTATGTTATTATCTACAATAAGCGGTATTATCGCATTGTAGCGATTTTTGCTAGACAACACGTAAAAATTTACACTAAAAGTTTTTTTTGTCTTAGCTAGACCATAAGCACTTAATAGTCTTAATAAATTCAAAAAAACTTGTTTTAAAAAAAGTTCTATATGTTTTTTTATAATTTTACTACGGAACCCTAGAACAGCTCGCATACTTTCACATCTAAAATGTAAACGAACCCAACCGGTCTCTGTTTTCGTATTGGCTGTAACTATCGAATATTAATTTATGTTATTTATTACGGCGCGATAAAGTTTATTGTTCGATGCACTGTACTAATTATGTGTGAACTGACTGCGAGCGGGTAGCGGAGCAATTTTCAATAAGTTTTTTGTTGAATTTTTTTTTCAAAACAAAGATTTTATTATTTTGGTGATCGGAACTGTGAGTTGATCAAATTGAGACCACTGCCGGGCTACGAAGCACACAAAAATTGTTTAAAAAGTCTGGGTAATAGTTTGGCCGTAATTTAGGATATTATAACAGCCACTAATAATAATAATAAAGATAGTTTTAATTGCCGATAAAAAATATTTACATCTTTTAACCTATTCAAATTAAATTCTAAACAGAACATCAGCTTGCCTCTCGGCAAAGGCCTCCTACAGAGACATCCACTCTTCCCTATCTTGTCAATGGCCACCATGTTGGTCCCGCTATTTCCCTCAGGTCATCTTCCCATCGTTTTCTTTGTCTCCCTGTCCTGTCCTGTCATCCTTTTTCCTTCACATGGAACAATTCTATTACATCTTTGGTCCTTTTACCTTTTGAATCCCGCATAGTGTGACCAGTCCCCTCTATTTTAGCCTCCTTATGTAACAGCCACTTATTTAGAAGTTTTATCATAGTATATCATTTCTATAGGACCTATTTCCAGTGGATTTCTACAGGCTGAAATAATGTCGAATGAAAAATATCTAATTTTT
Source organism: Epirrita christyi (assembly GCA_951392215.1). NCBI lineage: Eukaryota > Metazoa > Arthropoda > Insecta > Lepidoptera > Geometridae > Epirrita > Epirrita christyi. The sequence continues at coordinate 9,707,120 of OX595855.1, read as the reverse complement.
ACCGTTACTTATTGAGAAGCATGTTTTAAATTCAAAGCCGCACTTCTTTTTCATCAGCCTAGGTCCTCGACCTTAGAGAATAGCCATGATTTACCATGGTCAGTACGCTTGGCAGGTGGTTGGTGATGGTGGCAAATCTCCAACAATCTACACTCATAAATACATTCATAAATTAATTGAACCACTTCACTGATTTTGATAACATTATGTTTAATCGTGCTGTGTTGTGTCCGGCCTAAAAATAGACTCCTTCATCTCCTCCCGTGGATGTAATAAAAACCTTACTAAGGGATTACACCAGGGAATGGACAGAAGCAACCAGCAATCTGCAATCCACCTGCTAATCAAGTGATTATGGCAAATTCTCCCATTTAATGGGTGAGGCCTCGTCCAGCATTGGATTTATAGAAGATGGTGATGATGATGATGATGTAGAAACGCCAATTATGGCCAAATTATTACTAGCCGCGGCGTTTCTGTATTTAGAATAGATCCCCCCTATACGTCTACTCCCTTGGAAAGGTGATTAGGGGATTACACCAGACAATAGCATCCACCTGAGTACTACTATACTAGCATCCAGCATTGGATTTTTACAAGCTGGTGATGACAATGATGTAGAAACGCCAATTATGGCCAAATTATTACTAGCCGAGGCGTTTCTGTATTAAGAATAGCTTTACGTCTACTCCATTGGAAAGGTGATTATGGGACTACACCAGGCAATAGCATCCACCTGAGTACTAAACCAGCATCCAGCATTGGATTGTTACAAGCTAGTGATGATGTATAGAAACGCTTACCGCTTCCAGTCTAGCCACTCCTAATGAGTACCGTCAAATCGAGATATTATCTTTAACGGATGCCAAGGTCCGAATAACGATATTTTTGCGCGAATCGATTATTACTAATGATTGATAGGCCCTATCTAGAGGTCATTTACGTGTATTGAACTGTTATTAACATTAATGCAAAGGGCACTTTATCAATGTGATAATTTTACAAGTACAAAGTTGTTAGAAAATACATTAAAATACTTCGGCACTAAGTGACCGCAGTATTGATGTTGAGTTCTCAGGTGGATGCTACTGCCCATCTCCTGGTGCAATCCCTTAGTTACTTTTTACAATACCCACGGGAGGAGACAAGAGGGTTTTTCTTGAGCCGGACACACCACGGTACTCCCTTGAAGTCTCAGAAAATTGTGTTTAAATTTTCTCAAAATCTACGTAGAGCTTTCGTAGCAACATAATTTTGGAGTCTATTGCTCTTGGATACCGCAGAGCCTTAAGACGAAAGGCTATAATCAGTGCGTGTGGCCAGTGATAACTTACAGAACTGAGATGTTATCGCTAACTGTTAACCGTATAGACAAGCTCAAAGTCGCGCAGCGGGCTGTGGAGAGTTTTACTACGTGATATAGAATCTGAAATGAGGAAATTCGTAGAAGAACCAAGGTCACCGACATAGCTCTCAGAATTAGCAAGTTGAAGTGGCAATGGGTAGGTCATATAGCTCGAAGAACTGATAACCGTTGGGGAATAAAGGTTCTCGAATGGCGACCACAAACCGGACGACGCGGTAGAGGAAGGCTCTCCACTCGATGGACTAAAGATATTATAAACGTCGCAGGAAGTCGATGGATGGAGGCGGTTCAAGACCGTTCCTCGTGGCATTCCAAGGGGGAGGCCTATGTCCAGCAGTGGACTTCTACAGGCTGTTGATGATGATGATGATGATGCTCTGGGATTTCACACCTGATACCCGTAGGGTCAGGAAACTAGGAAACTCCATGTGTCAGATTATCTGTGTTTAAGCCGTTTCAGACTAGGTCGGTAATAGTCGGTATTAGTTCTAGCCTCCTTGCAAGCACTCGATTTAGTCTTTGCTTGGCGTTCAGAGAGAACAGTGGGGCTACTCTTGAAAACAGTTCCAATCGCAATCCAGTTCTAATCTCAATCCAGTTTCAACGCTTGTTTGGCACTCTTGAACCAAATCGAGTTTGAAATTGAGATAGAGCACGTGATTGACTTTGCGTGAAGAGACAGAAAGTCGATTTCACTTAGTTTCATAAAATTCTACTCCAAATTGTGCGCATGTATTGAATTCAAGAGTACCAAATGACCAAGGAATCTAGTACTCTCTGACGATAAATGACACTATTTCCTGAATTAGGATCGAGTAGAGCGTCAAGAATAGCCCTGCAGTAGGGTTTAATATAACTGCGAATGATGGTGAATGAGTTAGAAACATTGTTGTGTATATAGTAAATATCAGGAGTTGATACTCCAAAGATTATCGGAGTATTTTGCAGCGGGCATTGTAATATAATTAGTTTTCTGTTTAATTTCAGGTCTAGAACGGGTGGCGGAGGAGTTGATGGGTCGAAGAAAATGGAAACAATACCAGGACGCGTTGATACCGAAACCAGAGGAGTCCAGCGACGACGATTCCATGCCATCCACCGACCAGCCGCCCGGGCTAAAGATAAAAACCATAGAGCAAATAAACGAGGACGATGCCCCGAAGAACAACAGACCAGAGACAATCTTGGAGAGCTTGATCAAAAGGCCGGCGACGCAGCCCAAACTGGAGTTAGCAGAGGAACCGATGGATTGGAAGCCACCGGACAAATGCTACTTCTGCACTGATGGAGAGAAAGGCGAAACATTACCAGAGACACAACCTCAAGGTGGCGCAGCGGTAAGTTATTACATCCAATTTAAAAGTAAGTCAGCAGGACATGGGTAGATTTCATATGACAAATGAGGAAGGCCCCATACCAATTAAATTTAATGTCGTAGTGTCTCCGGGCTAAAATAGACTCCTCCGATCGATGTTATAAAAGCTGACTGGGGTTAGGTACACCAGGGGATGAGCAACAGCGTCCAATCCAATGCGATCGCCACTCAACCTGCCAAGCGTGGTGAGACAATGAAAAATCCATTGGATTAATGGACGGGTCTTTGTCTAGCACAAACGTCAAGTGGCTGATGGTGATGAGAAAGAAAGAAAGAAGACATTTATTCATACAAACTTTACACAACAACATGATAAAATATACGCTAATATACAAAAAAAAAGTAAAACAAGTGTATAATACGCACGCTAACACATACGCATGAGGAACGCTGGGAACCCTGAGTTCTGCATGCCCTGTGAACGAATTCACAACGCTGATATTAAACACAAGGCTCAAGGGGGTGAAGTACGTACAAAATAAATCTGTAAAATCAAAATTATAAATATAAAGAGAACCACAAAATGTAAAAATAAATAAAAGTATAATAAGAGAAGTAAAATAAATTGAAAGTACAAGTTCGGGATAAGTAGGTACCAACATTCGGAACATTTTTTTTCCTTAGGTCAAGACGTGAACCCTCAACAGAAAAAAAGATGATGATGACATACCATTGATAGTACTAGTGACACAGCCTGTGCATACCAGCAAACGTGGAACGATGAACTCTGTGTTCAAAAACATGTTTTATCTATTATTCAATACTAAATTACTGTTGTCGTACATTTCGTGAAAACAACTAATAAACAAGATTATGTAAGAAAATCCTTGAGCTAGATTCTCGATTACCATGCCAGATGTTCCACAGTTCAGTTATCCTAATACCTAGATTTACTTCAAGATAGATGGCAATTTTGAACTACTTCAGACTAAAAAGTGGCCATATCGTGTTTGTTTGCATGTATGTCTGTTTGTCTGTGGCCTGTGTGTGTTTGTGCGGTTTTTTGTTTGCAAGATGATTCTTATGTATGTTCGGTGTAATAGTGCAGTCGTTTCCAAAAGGATCATCTTGCAACTCTAACTTTAGAAGAAACACAGGCATTTTTGCATCTCTAGCTATAATACGACCTCTGTGGCGCGGCTGGCGAGTACTCAGATGAATATGCATCACATATTGATCAGGGGACCCTCGTGTAATCTCTTAATTAGCTTTTACGATATCCACTAGAGGAGGCGGAAAAGTCTAAGCCGGACACGACATGTTACACAACAAAGTAGAAACCAATATTATATTACCATTGTGTTATGGTACCATAATGGTACTCGTAGTTCCTGATACCCACGACACAGGGAATCCTAGTGTGGGATCAGAGGCCGTAGACAAAGTAACATTCTAATAGCGATGTCGCCAGTAGAAAAGTCCAAAATGTATGGGATTGACGTTAGCTATCGATATGTCACGTGGTCTTTTGTATTGAATTACGACTGTAGAAATGGCATCGCTTCCAAGCGAATGCCGTTTGGCTAGGCCCTCTGGACTATGTATGTGACTGTTGGGTGTTATGTTATGTTATATGTGTTAAATAAAATTTTTCCGTTCATTTGTTTTAAAGCAAATTCACAGAACTTAAAACAATGACTAAACCAAAGAATAAAATGATGTAACATTTAACTCTATATCATAGGTATTTATTCTAGGTGAAGTGAGTAGGTATACCTTAACCTTTGGTCTTAGTTGTGAATCCATGATTCATTGTACTAGTGTAGTGTATTCGATTTTGTATTGATTGATACATCTGGCTGTGAATCATGGTATCGAAATCCATGAATACAATATGCTACTAATGAATAGTCCATCAAACTTCCGACGAAGTAACTTCGGTTGATTTCCAAGCGGAAGGATGCTGTAGTAAGGGTATAACTTTGTTTTAATAAACTCGGAACAACAAAGATGTTCTTACCTGTGGACATATGCTTATGAAATAGATAAAATATTCTTATTTAATTGTGGCTTCATGTGACGATTGAATAGTCTATGCCACTGCGTCAAAAATATTTAAAAGTGAATCTCATTGACAACTTTGACTAAATCAAATCAAATCAAAATAATTTTATTCATTGAAATCACAAGGAACATTTTGAATCGTCATTTAAACCAAAATTACTCCTGTTCCAACGCGACCAAGCCTAGAAGAATCAGACAACAAACACGGCTTGGCTTAATTTGATGATCCGTCTTACTGCTATGTGGAAAGCGCCTGTGTGGTGCCTCGGAGCAGGGAGTTGCTGATATCTAGTAAATTAAGTTAAAAACCTTAGGAAGGTAGTTAAAAGAAAATAAACATCATATAAGACAGCACACGCTACGCTTGATATACTTATAAATAACAATCTAATAGAACCCAGGTAAAAGTAAGTACAGATATTGCAAATTTCCTTTTTAGCAGTCGAGGATCAGAGCGACATCAGGCCACGTGGCTAAAAGATGACAAATATCGAATTGTTTGTCGTGGCGGATTTATTTAAAGAACTGGTTTTCAATTTTATTGGTGTTGTTTTTTTACGCTAAGCTCAGATTGATTTCACGAAACCCTATGGTTTATCCAAGCACAACCAACAAGAGATGTCGGAAGCAAAAGAAATATGCTTACCAATGGTTGGGAATACTTGTTGCATATGAAGATGGAGGAGCAGCGCATGTATGCAGGTTTTGAGAAAGCATCTCGATTGTAAACACCATGGTCTAGTCTAGCGTAGTCCAAGTGAAAACGTGAAAACCAGAGGTAGGGGAACGCAAGGCACTTCCGAAACACTCCATTTCTAAATGTTCTAGGATTTTGGATAGTTTAGGTAATGATTATAATATATTTGTACCCAAGTTTTGACAAATTTCTATGAAAATCTTGAATCTTATTTTTATGATGGAATCGTTAGATTACCACAGCGACACTTGCAGAGTAGGTCCATGAGAAAGTTTTAGATTTTTTAAATAAAACATATTTTTTCTTATATTTATTAGAGAAAATTGACACCCGATTGTTTTGCTACTTTTCTGTAATTAATTATATGTATGATGTATACTTGATCGCGCCCAATCAGTCAATGGGTCAGCTATGCGCCTAATCAGTCAACGGGTCGCTAATTTGGTGCCTCCGTATCCGGTATCCGGCTGCCAAGCGTGGTAATTATGGCAAATCTCCCAATTGCATTCTGTTGTTCTGTCTCGCCCAACAGTGGACGTCATCGGCCAATGACGATGACAATATTATAATGGGAAAGTTGGGATAATTGTTTAGTTCTCACTCAATCAAGTTAGCTGGACCAATTTCCATAAGAATACTGAACTCAGAAACGATATTTCAAATAATGTTCTGAAATTCGTAAGTTAAGGCGCTACCCTGACCTAATGACCTTGAGGTGTTCGCCTCTACAATACATCGCAAATTATTTATTTTAGTGACACCTATGTAGTCCGTTCTAATAGTACTGCCATCTACTAGCCGTCCGTCCGAGAGCCAGCGGCTGACTGGTCCGCTCCTTGCGCACAGCCAGATTCGCACGGATTCATGAAATATAATTCATAAAAAATAAAGAGAACCCGTTTTAAAAAAAATTAATTGTGTAATAATTCTACTATTAAATTAACTATCCAATTGTGTACACCAAAAAATTCAGTACTGCCATCTACTAGCCGTCCGTCCGAGAGCCAGCGGCTGACTGGTCCGCTCCTTGCGCACAGCCAGATTCGCACGGATTCATGAAATATAATTCATAAAAAATAAAGAGAACCCGTTTTAAAAAAAAATAATTGTGTAATAATTCTACTATTAAATTAACTATCCAATTGTGTAAACCAAAAAATTCAGTAACGTGAACTTCAAGAGAAGATGTATAAAATCAAGATTTATTTCAATTTTTACATGGGTTTATTGTCGAGTACTTACGACGTTAAATCATTAAACCAATCGTGGAACTTGATGACAAAATGTCAAATATATGTGGTCACTTTTAATTTTTTTTCTCTTTACGTATTAAAATAAAACAAAATAACAACTTGTTTTTTCCGGGAAATTGACAGGAAGTGGTTTTAAAAATTCAATACATTGGCCAGTAATTTTAATTGGAATTATTTACCTAGAAAAACCCTTTGAAACTTAATCAAATTAAATGAACATTTAGTGCTATTGTTAGGTATAATGGTAGGTGATTAAAACTTATCAATAATCTAAGTACCTACTCACTTAACCATTATAATCCGTACAAAAAGTATTTTCAAAGCTCGGCAGTTTTATTCCATTCTTTTTGGACCTTACCTAATAAATAACAATTCGGTAAATTTATAAAAAAAAAATGACAACTCTTTGGTGACCGTGGTGTGTCCAGCCTAATAGTAGATCTTTCTGTTTCCTGCCATGGATGTCGTAAAAGCCGAGTAAGGGATTAAACCAGGGGATGGGCAGCAGCATCTACCTGAGTACTCATCACCAATAATGCGATAGCGTTTGCCAAGTGTGGTAATAATGTCAAAACCCCCATAGCATTCCATGGGGAGAGAGACCATCATCCAGCAGTGGGCGTCTGACGGCTGAAAGGGCCTAGTGGGAATGAATCGAAATGTATCCCCTAACCTAAGGTTTGGGTTAGAATTGTCAATGGATCAACAATATTTTAATTTAAAGGTTACAGGAGGTGTGATGAATATGAATATATATTCTACGGCGGAGGCCTATTTCCCGCAGTAGACGCTGAAAATAAAATTTCCCTGAATAGATTATGTTCAGATTCACCATCAACAGCCTTTAGACATCCATAGCTGGACGGAGCCTCCCCCCATGAAATAAAATGGGGAAATTTTTAACACCCACCCAACAGTCACATACACATAATCCTGATCCTACACTAAGATTCCCTGTATCGTGATCAGGATCAACGAGTACCATGGCACCACAACACCCAGACCCGGAACAAATATTTACAAATCATTCAAACATTTATCTTGTAGCGGGAATTGAACCTGCAACCTCTTGCATCTCAGCCGGTTACTCGCCCGGTGCGCCACAGCTGTCTTTAATTGCCTTAATCACCACCGGATTGGTGATCGCAGTATTCTTGTTGAGTACTCAGGTGGATACTTCTGCCCGCCCCCTGTTGTCATCCCTAAGTTGGTTTTTATGATATCCACGGGAGGAGATGTGGTATATTCATAGGCCGGATACGCCACGGCAAATGTTTAGATTAATGAGTTTTATTCATAACAAAATGCGCATCCGTTTCAGCTCTTATCATTGTCTTCTATAATTAGGAACAGGTTATTGTAAACCCTTTAGCTAAGCAATTATACCTTGTCTAAACCATGCTTAGAATAACCAGTGTAAGCTGAGACGCGCGATGTCATACAAAAAAATAGGGTTACGTAACCGTTCGGTTGTAAAAATATGCACACTACCATTTTGACTTGAAAGTTTTTGCGTTAACTATTTGCGGTATTTTTTGTCACTTATGGAAATTAAAATAATACATTTTTCATGCTAAAAAGTTCCATAAACTTGTGACTACAGTGGGTTATTGCAGAGGCCCTGATAGCTCAGCTTTGGCTGGACGGCCGACAACCAGTTTCAATTTAGAAAACAATGCCCATAATATGCCTTATCCATTTTCTGGGATTCCACGTCAAAGTAGGAAAACTAGTATTTTGATTAATACGCGCGAAAGAGAGGGTGCGTGCTGGACCGGCACAAGTAATTTCAACCACTGTAGTCTACGTATTAAAGTCGATTTTCGCTTTCAAGTTCACTTTGTACTGAAATAGTGGATGTGTAGGCGTAGAGCATGAAAAGTAGGCAGTGTTTGGACATAAAGTGGAGTGGAGTGGTATTGTTTTTAAAACTTTGTAGCAATAATACCACTCATTATGCGAGACTAGTCATTTTATTCGTGAAAGCTTAAATAAAGAAAGTACTTTAAAGAGTTTTAATGCGAGTTTGAAATTGATTTTAAGTAGGCTGTGAAGGTTCTGTGGCCTACAAATTTATTTAAAAAAAAAAAAATCTTATATTTCTTTGTCATCGCCATGCCATTTGATGTGTAGGCTAGTTAAGTTTTTTTTTGGACTCATGGTGAATCTTATTACGTAATTATCAATAATTAGGTAATTAACTTTCAATTATATCTTTAAATAATCAAAATTATAATCATTTATTCATTTATAAAAGTCACTTTGAATCAGCTCATCAAAACAAAAGTGTCGTGGAGTATCGAATATCTAAACTTTTCATTTCATATTCCTTTCTTTATTTATACAGGTTTATCACCTTCAAGTCGTAATGACATATAATGATTAAAGAACTGTTCATACTCCTTTTAATGATTTCATATATCACCAATAGCTTTAAACGATTTAAGTACTTTTAAATAATTTCTGAGCACTTGACCAGAAATTAAAAATAAATTTGGTTCATATGTCAACATAAAAAAAAACTTCATTATGTCCAGTCCAGTTTTTCCCTATTCTAGAGAAACTGACGTTATATTTCTAAGTGATTCCACTACCTATAATCATTTGTCGCTCACGAAGAAACAGGTAGGTACAACTTCCTTCTTAAAAAAAACCATAAAAACTTAGAAACACTTTAAAAAGTGTGAAATTATTTTTAACATTTACGTGAGACGTACAGCAATTCTTTAGCAGTTAAAATTTTAAATGAATATCCCATAATTGCATACCTGAGGCACTCGGAGCATGTAATTAATTCTGCTACCTATTTTTGTAATTCCTAAGACTTAAATTTTTCGTGTTCTTATAGATTATATCGTAGAGCAGTAAACACTTGGTTTTATTTTAATTAAAATTTACATTAAGTTTTTTGACGATGAATTTAACTATGTACTTTCATACTTTTTTTAAGGAATGACGTTCACGTGGTATTGTTTCATTCTGTGTTGAATATCTTCGCACTCAATTCTCCCGCCCTGATTCTAGTAATTATTGAACACTAAGGCTGCATTTAGTGCTATACGGATGGTCCGTACGGACTACCGTACAGAGCTCCGCAGTACGGATCGTCCGTACGATCGACCATTTAGTGCTCCACGGACCATCATACGGCTCGGATGAGTATAGTCGCAAACAGCAGCAGTACAGCAGAGTATATTCGCGTAGCACTAAACGCGTAGATTAGATGCCTCGCGCGTCCGGATACGGGCGTATGGAGCACGGAAGCGCTCGACGGAGGTTCCTCGACCGGATAGACGGACGCTCCGCGGGCCGTGCCTACTAAACTCAATAATTGATTTCAATACGATTGCTCCGGACAAAAGGCGTCCGTACGGACCATCCGTATAGCACCAAATACAGTCTAAATTTTCAATCTATTTCAGACAATTGTCACGTCTACTGACTATCACAGCGTGCGTAAGCGTAGCAACTACATATTACTCAATCTTTGCGTGCATACGTTATCTTGCTCGCTCTAACGAACGCCTTCCTGAGCGACAGAAAGGTTGATGAAATCGAAAGGTGACTGAAACGAGATAATATTGTGAATTGAATGTCAAATAATAACGAGAATTGCCTTCCTGATTTATACTCTTTGATCTGAGGCCCAATTCTCTGAGTTATTTGAAAACTACACTGAAAGTTAACCGAATCGAGACTGAATTATAAATTGACAGAAAGTTGAATTTCTGGTCCCTCATAAATAACAATTTAGTCTACTTTCAATTCATGGTGACCACCATTAGAGTAGGATAAATATATATATAATTGGAAAGAGTAAAGAGAGACTCCATCTACTTATGCTAAAATTAACGAAAAAGCTTTGAATCGTTCAAGTTTCGGTCACATTTCGATATAATCACATTACAGTGTTGTACTTTATGTCAGGAGAAAACCATTTCTGACATTTAAGACATTGACACAAGATCGAAACATGATCCGAACTCTATTTCAACTATTTTTTAGAATTGGGCCTCAGATGTTAAAACAGCATCATTGTCATAGACATATACTAACCATTGTAGAACAAACATAATGTCAAAAAACTAATTAGGCAAAAATAAATCGATTATGTACCTAGATTTAATTTGTATTTTAAATTTTATGAATTAATTAGTATTACTTTAATGATGCTTAAATGATTGTAATTATACTTTTTTTAAGTATATGACATGTGAAAATTATTAGTAAATCTACAAATGACTCTACCTGAAGTATAAATAACTGGCTAAAATGATCACTGTATCAGGTCAGTGTATTTATGGCGTGTGAAATCGTACCCCTTGTCAGGAAAATACATGTTACAACAAATATTCCACAACGGTGCCTGTCAAAGTCAAAGTCATTTTATCATTATTCGGCTTGGCTAGATTTGATGATTTACTATACCAGGTGGAATGCGCCTGTGTGGTGCTTTGAGAACAAGGAGAATCTTATACAAAGAAAAAGATAATTTTAAATCCTTAGGTAGGTGTCGTCTCCACGACTCCCCTAAGCCGATCAGTTAAACAGCATAGGCCGGACAGAAAAGCCTATAGGGGCGGTCCGGAGAGGGTGGAAACCTCGGAAAATTCACGTGCAAAGGCCCACCCCTCTGCGAAACACGTGCATCCAAATAGCCTCGCGGAACGAACGCCTTTACTTATCATTGCCGGCTTGCAAAAAAAAAACAACACGTTTTAGAAACTAAAATTTCAGTTTTCGAACGAAACAGTGCCTCGATTTTCAACCTCATTTCAGTTTAAAGTAACAATTCTTAATTTGAATTCAGTAAATTATTTGACAAAATTAAAAATAGAACGATTTCAAAATTTGATTCTAAATTGTGGCGGCTATATTGTTGGTTTATTTTTATTCAGCGTAAGATTTTTCTATTCATTCTGATTGAACCATTGTCATGTTTAAATTCTTAATTTATGCTCTGAAAAGATTTCTAGAATTCTGTCACAATCGTTTCATGTGGAAATGAATAAGGAACCGACAGATGACCCGTCTGATTCTGATGGTAAGATGGAACACAATGCCAAATTATTGTGTTTTTCTAATATAATATACATCTATTTATATTATGTATATGTATAGAAATTGTTAACCCTTTTACTTTATGTTCTAATTTATATAAGCTTAATATCCGGCCATTGTTTGTAACTGTCACATATTTTTCATAAAGATGTGAAATCAGCAGCGTAGGCTTTGTTTTAAAACCGTTTTTGAAGTCATTCAACCTAATCACAGCCTTTGATATTTAATATCCTGACACCGCACTGTTGAAAAGCTGCTTTGTTTCACTGTTTTACTTTTTTCAAAGTGTGAAATGGAAAAACAGGCGATTTCATGGTTAGTTGGCGTTATTAGTTTTGTACATGAAAATGTACATTTTTTCATATTTTCGCGGCAAAAATGTATTGTGCTGAGTTACGATCTTACGATTGCATGCGTCACTTGTTTTCATTTTTTTGAGCGGGAAAACGTTTTTTTTAATATAACACGTTATAATAACGTAGATAAGCCGATTTGTGCAAGTTTTTGTTTGATAATTTATAGTTTGACTGAACACAATGAACTATTATTTTTATCCGTAAACGCATTTGCATGATTTACTGAAGCTTTTATTGCTCGAAATTAACTGTTTTTTTTTCCATTATGCAGATTTTAACTTATCATCAGCAGGCTTTACGAATAACGGTCTTACATATAAATATTTAAACATTTATAAAAATGAAATATGAAATGAGAAAATCCGTAGAAGAACCAAGGTCACCGACATAGCTCTCAGAATTAGCTCAGAAAGTTGAAGTGGCAATAGGCAGGACATTATAGCTCGAAGAACTGATAACCGTTGGGGAATAAAGGTTCTCGAGTGGCGACCACAAACCGGACGACGCGGTAGATGAAGGCCGTCCACTCGATGGACTAAAGACATTATAAACGTCGCAGGAAGTTGGTGGATGGAGGAGTCTCATGACCGTTCATCGTGGCATTCTACCACGTGGGTTACCAAATCATAACCTAAAAAAAAAACGATTTTTAAAAAACTGACTCTTCACGGCTTTTATATAGATATTAGTATATTGATCATATTATATACAAAATCTCATGGCGTTTGATGAAGTAATAGCCAAAATAAAAGAAAACTTCGTTCGCGTACAAAAGGCCATAAGCGCCCTACCGGTAAACTTCCCTTAAGACGATACTCGTTGAAAAAAATTCCCACGTTAACTCCGCCCATGAGCCCCGCTTAGAAAGTGATAGCGCTATTACTCACTTGAGCCCGAGAAAAGATGCGGTATAGATCAGAAGCACTCAAAAGTAAATGACGTAAGCGACATGTGATAAAACTTCGTTTTGCTTAAAAACTAGCAAATATAAAAATAAATCATCTTCTATTTTGTTACGTGCTGTGATTTTCTACCGAATTGTATAAAAATTTACCGTCAATATCTTCTAGATTCGAAGGATGGACGTAAAAAAGGTTTTCGGAGGGCCGGTTTCAAAAAATAAAACTATCAAGAAAAGTTTTACCAATCGTGTTTCTGATCTATGATTTCGTTAGATCGCATTCTCAAGTAATCACTGTATAAACATCAAGTTTGTAACTTTTACCTTTACTGAGTGAGAATGTAACGAAGTGACTCCAAAGTCAAGGAGCCTCGTCTTAAGTAGTGCAAATTGATCAATTCAATCTATTCATGAGGCTTTAGTTCTTAGGAATTAAAAGCTGTAAGTAGGTACGTTTGATTGCAACAAGAGCCACTTGACAACTTTCAACAGAAAACATCTGTACTTACTAAAATGTATGTGTTTTCGTAGCGTTTTTCGAACGTTTACGCCAGTCATTAGAATTTGTCGATTTCTAACATCGAAATAGCTTAATTGAAAGTGGATGCAGGCGGATTGGAAAGTAATTTCTGTGTCGGTATTTTGTAGGTATGCGTGTTATTGGAAACTTTCTAATTCTCTTATGTCCATTTTAAGCTATTTTAATAATCTATTAAAATTTTCCAGTTTAATTCAAGAGCTTTCCCGAGTTGCTCTAAATATATTTACAACGCTATATTTTCATTTTTAAACGTTCTGCAAAGGGAACTATTAAAAAAACTAATATTTGAACAGTTTTTTTGTAAACCAAGAACGTATAATATTAAAAATCACTCTACAAATGATACATTTTCGGAACCGCCACAAAGGTTTTACTAATACTCACAAAATTTACTTATTTTTTAATGTTTCAATTTTATAAAAAAGTAACTCAGATATAAAAAGCTCAATTTATTTTATAATAGCATGATTGAGTGTAGCAAATAGACATATACCAGGGGGTGGGCAGCAGTATCCACCTGAATACTCAACACCAATTATACTGATGTGCGGTCTTCCATCCAGACTTTCTGTGACCGTTACAATGTCTTCGGTCCATCAAGTGACCATTGGATCTCACTACCGTCACGTGTTACCTTCTGATAACCGGCTTATTCCACTTTTCCCCCCTGAGGAGGATTATTTCAAGGGGGAAAAGTGGAATAAGCCTGATAACTTTGAAATTATTGTTATATTACCCTTTTGCAATTAAACAAACTTCTCTCTCTCGCTATGAAAAAACCTATTAGCCATGCAATGCAAGTAACTGTAGGTTCGTAATTTAATTAATAAAATTGGTTACAAAAAACTCCAATACGTCATAAAATTTAAAAAATACTACTTTTTTAAACATTTACTAGAATTTAACTACTTAGCTCTAGCCTAACTAATTAGAAGTCAGCTGTCCATTATACAAAAACATTAACCTTACGGCCATATTGGATATTCAAATCGATCAAAATTATGCATGCATGGATCCATCTAACAGCATAGCAAATTAGAAAAAAAAAAACAATTGTTCTCGAACACATTAATAAAAATACATTCTAAATTCAAACGGGCCATTAACCGGTTCCCACGAGCGCCATGTTGGCTCGTCCTCGCCCGCTATTGGTCGAGGCCACGAGTTAGAATTAGAATGTGTAGACCCCACCATTTGGCGCACGGTAAAATTACAAGTTTTTTTTACGTTCAAGTTCAAATAAATGAGAGCAGCTGCTCCGAATGACGCCCTGTCATCAACCGCCAATGGCTGTTAGAAAAAAGGTTGACTAGCCGCCGAGTCTGAATTGTGAAATTGCCTTAATAATTGGCTGTCAAATTTGATAAATATAGCTTCCATTCTTTTTGTTTAAATGGACTGGACTACGAATTAAAAGTGACTATTAACTGATAATAATACTAATAATAATAAAATGCATATTATTTTATATTTAAAATACACAAAAAAAAAACACAACAGACTTCTTTCTGGCGACAAATAACCAAATAAAAGGATTATTTCTTTAAGAAAAGCCATCATTAGGTATAATATTTGCTGGCAATTCGTAACCTTGTACTGTTATAATTATGGGCATTTTTTTTTCAGTTTATTACAATACTTTTCTATTAATCTATTAAACTTGAGAAGTGTATAAATAAAACCTTAATTTTTCCAGAAGAATGAAAAAAGTTTGTTCAATCTCTGATTTAGCTCAGAAAAAAATAGTATTTAAAAAGGAATAATTGTCTAAATTTGGCGCGCAACCAAACGAATGCGCATTTGACAGCTATTACCTATGCACTAATGCACTAAAGTACATGAAATGACGTGTACCTGTGTGGCAAAACAATCTGTTAGTTAATATTCAAGGTGGACGTGATTATCGAATCGTCAAGGTGAGCCCAACTGGTTGCCGTATGACACTGTACTTGTTCTACGTTCTATGTCAATGTTTGAATTTAGAATTTTTACTTTTTTATCATTAGTTGGAAGGTTTTATCCATGGCCTGTCAGATTATTGTCTATTACTGGTTGTATGTAGACCTCTACAAAGTTGCAATATTTAGTAGGTAGGTACTTATCTATTAAATATAAGTTCCGGCTCGGTATGTTATGCTCATCTGACAACACGTAGGTAAAGCAACAGAATTGCCTTAAAAATTAAGTTTACAACTATGGCATTTTTTTTGTAGGTTTTTCTAATGTGTTAATGCTAGAAGAAAGCGTTAGCCTAGTTAGTCGTAGAAAAGCAATGGCGGCGATTACCTCACCTCTTGTGTGACCCACAGTGAAAAGAAACCCATTGAGGCTCTGCCTACCCATTCGTGGAAAAAGGCATGTGTTTATGTTATAATTTAATTATTAGGTTAATTCGGGTTCGATTCCCGCCTCGGAACAAATAGTTGTATGATCTGTAGGTAGTTCAGGGTGATCTGGGTATTTTTCTATGTCTAATAAAAAATATCTATATCAATGTAATGTATTGTATTAAGTATATCAGTTATCTAGTACCCATAACACAAGCTCTGCTTAGCTTGGGGTTAGATAATGTTGTGTGAAATGTCCAGCATATTTATTTATTTATTTATTTATAATGTATATTTTTCAACTCAATCGAGAATATATTTTTTAAGTAACATCTTAATTTGATCATTGTAATTTAGGTATCTTTTTTCCTCGTGACGGTATCCATACGGGATACCTAGAGATTAAATATTCACGAATAATCCACGTGAGATATTTATGAATTGTATGTAGGATATAAATATCAAATGGTAAGTATAAGCGCACGACTGGGTACTGATGAGTTGATGACCTTGTATGCCGGAACAACGATAATATAATAATATTTTACATTTGACTTGACATTTTTTTGTCATAAGAACCATCAACTTACAATTTTTTGTTTTGTCAATATTTGAATTTCGATTTTTCTGTATTTTGGTGTATGGCGTGTGTTCGGTCTAAAATTTACCCGGACGTAATTATTACACGGATTTTTGTATGGAAAATTATGTTTACAGAGTGTACGCTAGGGGCGTTTATCGGTATTGGCATTCACAAAATCCGTGTTAAAATACACCGTCCGTGTCAATTGTTAAAAAAGCACCAAGACAAATCATGCTATAAGATATTAAATTTTTATGTTTTTTTTTATGTCTACCGGCTGATGAAGTAGATAAAGATGCTACATACGTTTTAGTATTCGATCCCGAAGTGTTCAACGTAACCCTATTTTTATGGCAACGCTGGGTTCGTTTGTCAGATGCTTCTAACATCAAAACGAAATAAGATAAAAACTTGATTTTCACACAAAGCATGCAAATCCTTAAATGCCTTATTTACTAATTCAAATCAAAACAAATCAAAATAATTTTACTCATTGAAATTACAAGGTTTATTTTGAATCGTCTTATAAAATAAAGTTACTCCTGTTTCGCGACTATAAGCTTAGAAGAATCAGGCTTGGCTTAATTTGATAATCCGTCTTACCACTACGTAGGAAACGTCTGTGTGGTACCTCGGAGCTGGGAGAAGCTGATGCATAGAAAAAACGAGGCCCTTAAATGTATATAGGGACGATTTTTTGTACTACAGGGGTGAGATTGAAAGTCACTTTGTGACTAAATATCATCAAAAAGGTAGCTAATCACCGTTTTTCAGGAGATGTACTGGAGGAGGCACTTGTATTGATATCATTGGTATAAGAATTTAGTCATTAATGAGTTTCAATATATAAAAATTTGGAAATCGGGGATTTACCGCAATTTTACTTTTTTTTTTCAAAAATCGCACCACTGAGAGCTGATTCTAACTATTTTGCACACAATTGACACGGACGTCTCGTGTAGTGTAGTGTGGATTTTTGTATGGAGACACCGATGAGCGCCCCTAGCGTACACTCTGTGAACCTCATTTTCCATACAAAAATCCGTGTTACACTACACCAGACATCCGTGCCAATTGCTTGTCAAAACGTAGAATCAGCTCTCAGTATAGAGTTTGTAATATAACGCGTCGATAGTATTTTCATGATAAACTAAATAAAGGCTCTATTGAACACTAATCACAGATTTCCTCATTTATCAACATAAGGAATCATCAATCATTTATGTTGAAATAAGCGGAAAAATTCTAAACTGCAAAGGAGGAAAATCAAATCAGATCAAAATCAACCTTAGAACAGACAAGTCAAGAGCCAATAATGTCAACCTTGAATTAGTTTCCACATTTAAATAGCTGTCAAAGGCTAGTATGCAAGCAGCATCATCATCATCATCACCAGCCTGTTTACGTCCACTGCTAGACGAGGCAAAATTTTTCCATAATCACCACGCTTGGCAGGCGGATTGGTGATCGCAGTTTGGTGGTAAGTACTCAGATGGATACTGCTGCACATTCCCTGGTGTAATTCCTTAGTAAGGCTTTTACTACATTTATGTGAGGAAAAGGAGGGGTCTATTCTTAGGAAGGACACAACAAGGCGCAAAAAAAAGTTAAAATAGTTAAAATAAGTAGTTGAAAAGGTGTGTGAGCATGAAAAGAGTATCCGAAAAGAGCAAATCCTTTCACCATCGTTAGCAAGGATTAAAGAACTTCCATTCCCCTCTATCATCCGTCATCTCCAATATTCAGGCTTTATCCATGTATTCTTTTACACAATCCATCCTAAGATTGTGTCCCATTAATGTGAGGGGTCACCCTCCTAAATAACTCCTAAATAACTCCTGACCTAATAGAACTTTTCCATCAAATTGGCGTTTTGAAACTTCTTCAGCAAAATCCAAGTACCTACGTCAGAGATTTGAGCGTAACCGACGCACAAGGGTCAAAAATATATTATTTTGTGGTTTTAGGCAATACTAGTATCAAACAGGACATACACACCTAAACTCAAACATGCGTCAGTCTAACTTTAGGTATTAAATACAGACAAATCTTCCTTCGTAAAAACCCGAAGTTAAACCACGGTACGTGGAACTATTATTTTTTCTAACAATAGTTCAGCATGAAGCCTAATATACTTGTAATTACGAATTAAAGCCGTACAACTCAATGGTACATCTGGGACGGGGGGGGGCGTGACACTTGTATTTTGTGTAGTGGTACTAGTGGGATAAATCTGTACCAATTGTACCATCAATGGTACAACTCAATGGTACATCTGGGACGGAGGGGGGCGTGACACTTGTATTTTGTGTAGTGGTACTAGTGGGATAAATCAGTACCAATTGTACCATCAATGGTACAACTCAATGGTACATCTGGGACGGAGGGGGGCGTGACACTTGTATTTTGTGTAGTGGTACTAGTGGGATAAATCAGTACCAATTGTACCATCAATGGTACAACTTAATGGTACATCTGGGACGCAGGGCTAAAGTTGTTGCGTCATCATCATCAGCCGTTAACGTCCACTGTTGGACGAAGCCATAGAAAGAAAAAGGGGGATTTACCATAATCACCACGCTTGTGGATTGGTGATTGCAGCATTGATGTTGTTTACTGAGTCACTAGGATTCCCTGTCGTGGGTATCAGGAACATACCATGACACCCAGACCCGGAACAAATATTTGCAGATCATACAAACATTTGTCTCGCAGCAGGAGTCGAACCCGCAACCTCTTGCATCTCAGCCGGCTACTCGCACGCCGCGCCTCAGAGGTTGTCAAAATTCAGTATTAGTCAGTATTAGTTAGTTAATACAATCGGAAAATACAGATACAGACATCAAACCCCAGCTAACGCATTTAATAGAAATCACACTACCAAGAACATTTAGTAGGTATATAGATACTTATAAATAGTACTTAGTAAAAGAAAGATATTTTAAATTGCTGTACCATAAATTGGGCGAATTCTTAAGCCACATGGTCTGCTCATCCCAAATTTAGCTGACGGTTTTTATCTTGTTTCAGAGTCCTGCATCGGAATCAGACAGCAGTTCAGTGTCGGGGGCGAAGAGTCCTGCCGCGGCTGCTCCCCCGCTGTTGCAGAACTTACTCCAACTACACGCGCAGAACCCTCAAGCTATGGCGCAGGTAACCAATAAGCCACTATATCCACTGGGGTATATAGTTTCACGATTGGCAACCATGAACCTTAAAACCCAGTATGATGAACGGTTGCAAAATGTTGATGGATGCGGCTTAAGACCGTTCGTCGTGGCATTCTAAGTGGAGCCCCTATGTCCAGCAGTGGAAGGCTATGGATGATGATGATGAACCAAAGAGCGACAAAATGCAGAAGATTCTCATCAGCATCAACCTAGCAAAGAGTATCTTCCGCTAGAATGTGGCCTATCTCCAATCGCCAGATTCTAGATCTCACTACGTGCAAAATGCACAGGTAAATCTTTCAGAGGATAAGAGGACTCGGACGGTAGAAGCTAAACAACAAAAAAAATTGTTGGCATCGAAGAAAGGGATTCCCAAATATTGGACTTCAATAGCCCTTCATCTTAAAATGTCCTATTCAAGTCCGTCTGACCTCTACTTATACCTCTACTGTATGAGCCTGAATTTCGGTAGCTTATTACCCTCGGCTAGAACTTTGAATGGTCTTTCATAGTCTTAGCTCGCAGAAACGACAACTGTTGGGGAATAAAGGTACTGGAGTGGTGACCACGAACCTAACAATGAAGTGCTGGACAGCCCCTCAGATGGACCGATAACATTGTATAGATTGAGGGAATTCAGTGGATGGACACGGCTTAAGACCGTTCATCATGGCATTCTATGGAGATGACCTTGTGTACAGATTTACACACAGATTAAAGATAGATTAAAAAATATATTTATTATTAGAAGATATTAGAAGTTAGACTTTTTGTGTAGATTTTGTTAGTAGTAGAACTTCTTGTGAAAAAGTTCGTCCGGGGAAGTACTACCACCGTACCTATTTCTGCCGCCAAGCAGTAGTGTTCGTATTGTTATGTTTTGGTTTGAAGGGTATGGGTGCTGGTGAAATTACAGGCACATGAGACTTTTCATCTTTATGTCTCAGGGTCGGCAGCGCGCGTGTAATGCCTTCGATGTTGCAGGCGTCCATAGGCTACGGTAACTGCTTTCCATCAGGTGGGCCGTATGCTTGTTTGCTTGCCAAGTAGAATCTATTAAAAAAAAAAAGATCCTGGGAACGAAAAGTGGCTGAAACAATGATGATAATGATGGATCTTACTCTAGTTAACTGTATACTGATAAAGATGTTTTCAGTTCCAGCAGATGATGGCGGCGCTGGCGGCGCTGGGCACGGGCCTAGTCCCACCACCCTTCGCGCAAAACTGGATGCTGCCAAGAATGGTGCCGAACCGACAGCAGAGTGACACGTAAGTGTATATTTTTTTGTTTAGGTATATTATGTAATTGCTAAGTGCTTGGTCCCTAATTCATCTGATGAAATGTGGTGATGTGGTTGAGGATGTAGCACGCTTGCCTAGAAAATACGACTTCGACTTGAGAACTCTAAAATTGGTACGGATAGGTAAGATTTCCACCTTACAATCAGCTTGGCAATGGACGAGGAGAAAAGTTTTTTTTTCTACTTCTACGTAAGCAAGCCGATTTGATTGTGGAAAGCAATGACGACAATGAGCTCACCACTTGTCACGTCTTTATTCCTGCGACTGTGCAACCCATAGTGAAAAGAGACCCTTTGAGGCTTTGCCTACTCCTTTGGGGAAAAAGTTATGTGTTTATGTATGTACGTATGTATAAATTGGGGGAAAATTGTGACTAAGGTGCTTATCTACTTTGTTTTATAAATCCATCAATCCTACCTATTTATAAGACGATTCAAAATGATCCTTGTGATTTCAATGAATACAATTCTTTTCATTTGATTTATAAAGATCAGCGCCTAAGACATAACCCAACCAGGAAATAAGATATTTGTCTTACGTATAATCATCATAATATTGTTTGAAATTAAAGAAGAAATTACAACGAGAAACCTCCCATGGGCTTGTGATGAGTCCAACCTACTGTTCAAAATCTATTGAATAGAGCCGTTCTAATGGCATTGAAACTAAAGTTTAAGGCAATATAAGAAGATTATTTCAATGTTATCTCTTACATAAATCGTTATGGCATCATGTTTTATGTAAAATTGTACATTATTGCAATTTTAACTCGAATAGTTTATCTGTTTCTTGAATGTAAATAGATAAAGCTTTAAAATAAATAAATAAATGCTGGACATTTCACACAACATTACCTAGCCCCAAGCTAAGCAGAGCTTGTGTTATGGGTACTTAGATAACTGATATAC
Source organism: Epirrita christyi (assembly GCA_951392215.1). Lineage (NCBI taxonomy): Eukaryota > Metazoa > Arthropoda > Insecta > Lepidoptera > Geometridae > Epirrita > Epirrita christyi. Next base: position 9,685,276 of record OX595855.1, on the reverse strand, counting down.
TTAATACAATACATTACAATAGATATTTTTTATTATACATAGAAAAAACCCAGAACACCCTGAACAATTATCTGCAGATCGTACAAATATTTGTTCCGAGGCGGGAATCGAACCCGCAACCTCCTGCGTTGTAGACGATCCTTTGCCCGTCGCGCCACAGAGATCGTCACAGTTAGAAGACCAGTACAGTAGAATTTACCGTTTAAAAAGTGATTTAATGATGGCTCTAGCTAGAGTTTCGATACGTAATAATTTATAGATCAATAAAATACCAAGAGCCATATAATTCAAAATAATAATATAATATTTTAGCTATATAATTCGTAGGTTTCTATAGATACAACAAAATTATACAATGCAATAATAAGACATATTAACAACAACAAAAATTACAAAGTTGATTAGATAATTACCTGATGTGATATTAATCTATCATTTAGAAGAAACAGAATTTTGAAAACTCAAGCAATTGAATTAGAATCTAGAATGAGTAGGACTTAAAAATCTAAAATAGGTACTGATGGATTCCTGGCATTGAATTGAAAAGGACCGATTTAAACGGAACGTGTCGGGTACAGAATTAATTTAACTGCCCGCATGCTGATTCCGACACCATGGTGGTCTTAATCCAATACCACGGGATAGAGTACTTAAAAATGTGACTGCACTACTGAATGTTTGTATTGCATACATAAATACATAAGTACATATTCACTAAAGGGGTAGGCAGGTTCTTAATGAACCTCTTTTTAGTGTAGAATAAGAATAAGAATAAGAAGCATTTATTGTTAACTGTTTTTTTTTAGGTCGCACAACCGCTGAAATTATTTGTCTTGTTGATGTTACGGGACTCATGGGACTCCATTGTAATCGGCTGAATTTGCACAGATGTGTGAACCATTGCATTTATAAGTTATGTATTAGTTGTGGTCACCAAGAAAAAACCAAAGACATGAAGAAGTAGAGTATTAAATTAGTTTGGTTAGTATGTATTCTGGATAAAAAAAATTAAGGTAGGTATAATTATGTATATTAAGGTGTGTTCTTGTTATTTGAAGTGCAAGGCGGTAAAACCATGACAGGCAACTTATTAAAAAAAACAATACCTCAATATTCTATCAAAACGCCTATGTTACCTAAAACACCGATGAAGGCCCTAAAAATAGAACCCGAATCGATAAGTTTTCTGGAGCGTTCTCCGATCCAAGGTGCATCGTTAGCATTTTATGTGACCCGCGTACTGTTGGGATCCGATTCAGAGCAATGCTGGCTTATATAAATCGATTCATTGGATTTGGAGGTTCGGATGGAATCTTAAATCAAGAAGCACTAAACTTTTTTTTTATTTTATGTTACTGCTATAGCCTCGTCTTTTCTTGGTCACATTTGTATGCCAATTCATAGCATTGTGATTGCTTTGAAGGACTTCTTTTTTTATTCACGTCTGTCCGTGGTGTTTTACTTAATATCAACATCATCATCATCAGCCTGTAGAAGTCCACTGCTGGACATAGTAGGCCTTAGAATGACACGACGAACGGTCTTGAGCCGCCTCCATCCAATGACTTCCTGTGACGTTTATGTCTTTAGTCCATCGAGTGGAGGGCCTTCCTCTACCGCGTCGTCCAGTTTGTGGTAACCACTCGAGAACCTACTAGGTATTTTACTAAAGTCCATAATTTGTAATCAACAAAACAAAACGAATGATATTAAAATTCGATTAACACAAAATTGTTTCACACAATCCCACTTTACAAAATTGGAGTAAATATTTAACAAAAGCATTTGACCAGCTTGCCTGCTAAATTATTTCAACCTGTCGTGTCCGTAAATTACTTATGTACTTATTTAATTCAAATTCAATCATAAATAAACACTAATCCAACCTTGACTGCAATCGACTAAATACCTACCTACCAATACATCATGTGGCGTACCACAAGGTACGACACTAGGCCCATTTGAATTTTAAATGGATACGGAATTCGTGCTATTGTTCTATGTGTGCATACTATGCATGTAATGACGATGACAAGTGGCCAAACAAGACATTGTGTTGTTAATGGTGATGTATGGAAGCTGTTTGGATGTTTATCTCGTTATCTTGGATATTGAAGGATTTATTGATGTAATTTTATCAAGAAACTGCCTCTGGGTTTGTGTTGAAAGCTAACAAACAACAAGTTTGTTGGCTGATGGCCTTGTGAAGATTCCACTGCTGAGATAATAGGCGCTTAACATCAAACGGGCAATACGCATGACCTAGAACTTAATAAAAAAAAAATAAAAAAAACTTTGACCTATAGATGTAAACTTTTCACACAGGGTGTAAAAAGACAGCTCCTGAATATTAAAGGCAGGTACAGCTACAATGAAAACCCGTACTAGTGTCCTGGTGTTTATGACAATTGAACATTACTTTGTTACATTACTTTCATTCAGAAGTCGGTATCTTGAAAAATGCCTTAAGACTTTTTCCTTTTTTATCTGTGGTATTTGATTGATAATCATGGCCTGAATGTCCCGCTTAAATTTTCAGTAGTAGTTTTTCAACACCCTAAACATACATATGAGGTACATAAGTACCTACCGTTTTGTCAAAGTTTACAAAACAAAAAATCCGTCAAGGTGTTATTTTTTTTTAAATTACGTAACTGGCTTGTGGTCCACCTTCAGGTAACTCCAGCCCATAACCAATGCAATACCTCTTAGGTCGCGTCCACTTAAGACGTGCCCTACGTAACATTGCACAGTGCCCGTCATCCTGATACATAAAGATGAAAAGTCTCATGTGCCTGTACCTTCCCCGGCACCCTTCAAACCGGAACACAGCAATGCGAGCACTACTGCTTGGTGGCAGAAATGTATGGCTGTACTTTACCGGATGAACTCTTTCACAAGAAGCTCTACTTTTAACAAAACTATATCTTATTGATATGTATTATTAATCTTAAAAGTTCCCCTTCCCCCTTCATAAACCGGTTAAATATTAAGAACGATAAAACTAGGGTTGGCAGATAATGCCGAATGAAATAGGAACCTCTAAAAGTCGGCGTTTATCAACACTACACTCACTACACTGTCACGTCGAGTTTACCTGTCAGACCAGATGGAACCGGACTCTACCGGTAGAGAGTTTGAAAATTTAAATTTAACTATGTCACTCAGTCTTAGGTACATTATAGCGAGGACTGCTAAAAATAAAAACGGGACAAAAAGCACGTAAGAAATCAATTTGCGAGCGAAATTGCTTCCTCAGATGATCTACGAGAATAAGCCGTACAAAAGTCTACAAAATCTGTTGTGAAAGAGCTGGACTAGCCATGTCTAGGCACAAACTTGCCAGCTCTAGATGCTACAGGCAAAATCAGTTGCGAGCGGAACTGCTTCCTAATATTTATCGGGCTACAAGAATAAGCCAAAGAATTAACAATAAGCAAAAGTAAAAAATGCCGGTAAACTGTAAAAGAGCCGGACTTTCCAGCTATAGGTGCAACAGGCATCTACAAAATCGGTTTTCGAATTAAATTACTTCTTAAAATATATTCGGGTATTAGAATAAGCCGTACAAAAGTCTAAAAAAGCCGGTAAAGGCGTGAAAGAGTCTGAATAGCCAGATCTAGGCACTAGCCAGCTCTACATCTACAAAATAGGTTTTCGAGTGAATTTACTTCTTAAAATATATTGGAGTATTAGAATAAGCCGAACAAAAGTCTAAAAAAGCCGGTAAAGGCGTGAAAGAGTCTGAATAGCCAGGTCTAGGCACTAGCTAGCTCTAGGCGCAACAGGCATAGCTACGAAATCGGTTTGCAAGCGGAACCGCGATTGTCGGCGACGCTTCCGGCGATCGACTTCGGCGGATGCACGTGCCTGCCTTCAGATAGACAGGGTTAGGAGAATAAGGAGCTCATTTTAAAAATAAAAAATTTACCATATTAACGTAAATTTTTAATAAATGTACCTACTTGACCAAAATACGGCCTCATCACCGTCGCGTCATCAGGCCTCCATCACAGATTGCAAATGAAATGGAAATGAAATTGTATTTGAATTTTTATTTGCCTAATCAAAAAGCTTGGCAGGTGGATTGGTGATCGCAGTATCATGCTGCTGCCCATCATTATCATTTCATTTATTCAGGAACAATTTACAATTGTATTTGAAATTTAGGTAAACACAATCGCGGATCAAACTAAACGAATCATAACTTTTCATTTAAAAAACAGACTTCCGCCATTGTATTCGACTAAATCTTTGGATGAAAAAAAATTATGAAAGAACCATAGTGGTGAAAGGATTATGATACTTTTTGAATGCAAATACTTTTGGTTTGTTGCTGAAAATATCAAAAACGTCATATGTATGCCTACAATATTTGAGGAGTTCCCTCAATTCCTCATGGATCCCATCATCAGAACTGGATTCTGACAAAAAAAATGGGACCAATCTGGAAGTATATCTATTCAAATAAAAAATGATTTTTCCAAATCGTTTCATAAACGCCGGAGATATGAGGTAACAAACATAAAAAAAAAACACCGAATTGAGAACCTCCTCCTATTTGTGAAGTCGGTTAAAAATCAATCCACATCAACTTCACCAACAAAAAAGATCAGTACTTTCCGGTATTTATCAACAATAAGATCATACCATATGAAAATACGGCAAAGTATCTGGGAATGACGCTTGATGCAAAGCTACGCTGGAAAGCTCATGTCAAGAAGAAGAAAGATCTGTTAGAACTACGATACAAGAGGATGTACTGGCTGCTTGGAAAACATTCTACTCTAGCGGTACACAATAAAATATTATTATACAAACAAGTCCTGATGCCAGTATGGACCTATGGTATACAGCTTTGAGGCTGTACCAAAAAGAGTAACTTAGAAATAACACAACGATATCAAAATAAAGTACTCAGGGGAATAGTAAATGCACCCTGGTACGTAAGAAATTACGATCTCCACCGGGACCTTAACATTGAATTCGTCGACAAAGTCATCAAAAAATATGCAGGAGCTCACGAACGCAGACTTCATCATCAACACAGACATAGTGAGAAGACTCAAAAGAACGAAACCTTATGAGTTAGTGTATTGTAAATAATAGTGTAATGTAGTGCAAATTAGTGCTAGATAATAAGAACACAAGAACAAAGTGTCCTCCCCTTAAATAGAGACATTAAGAAAAGTGCCAATGGACACATTCTTAGCTATAATTTATTTTATAAATCTAGGTCAATTTTTTATTACTTATTAGCCTGCCTTATGGCTAGATTGTAATGTTATTAGGGTACATGAAAACGTACGCTAAGGAAAAGAAAAAAAAATATTCAGGAACAATTTACAATTGTATTTGAAATTTAGGTATATTAATAAAACAAAACACAAAAATAAAATGTCAATTATAATGAATCATCATCAGTCTGTATAAGTCCACTGCTGAAAGATTATTCAAAATGTCATAAAAAAATGTAACCTAAATTCATTGTTCACTGTTGTTGTGGAGTGCATAACTAGCTATGAAAGGACAATTCAGAACTTAAAAAAGTGACCCAAAATGAGACTTTCCTCACTGTATTGTTGTAGACATATCAGCGAAAGCTGCTTGTCTATAAATAAATCAATAATCAAGTAAATTTTGCTATGAGTACATTTGCAGCGATGTTCTCATAAAGTTATTTAATGTGGCCGCACTGACAGGTAGCACAATGTCTTACATTTCCATCTGTGCAAGTTGTGCCCACTTTAACGGTCTCAATAATGGAGAATTGTCGAACTGGGCAGGTAACATGCGCGATACAGACAAAACGGTATAAAAACGAGACGATATAACAACGGTTTTACATTTATATGAGCTTGATTATATTGAAGAGCAATAGTGGTGATTATAGCAAATCCCCCCTTTAATTATATGGGAGAGGCCTCGTCTAACAGTGAACCACTAGCGGCTCAAGACGAGTTATACTTACAGGAGTGGGATTATTGTTTGAAGTACAGAGGCCCAATTTTCTAATTTAAAAACATTCCAACCACAATATAAACTCACCGAGTAGCACTGTCACGTATAGTAACTATTACTTAATCTTCGCATAATACGCGAAGATTATGTAATAGTTACTATACGTGACAGTGCGACTGACACGAGGTTATATTGTAACTGGAATGTTTTTAAATTAGAGCATTGTGCCTCTGGTCACCGTATGTATAACTTATTTCATTTAGGTAGGTATATCAACTGTTGTTTGTTGTTGTGCCGTAGTGTGTCCAATCTAAGAATAGACCTCTCCATCTTCTGCTGTGGATGTTGTAAAAACCGATTAAGGGATTACACCAGGGGATGGGCAGCAGCATCCACTTCAGTACTTAGCACGAATACTGTGACCACCAACCTGCCTGCCAAGTGTGGTGATCTAGCAGTGGCTGCTGATGATGATGATTATCAACTGTTGGTAGACCTACATAGTTAATCCTACTAATATTATAAACGCGAAAGTTAGTGAGTATGGATGGATGTTTGTTACTCTTTCACGTAAAAACTACTGAATGGATTTGAGTGAAATTTGGAATGGAGATACTTTACGCCCTGGATTAACACATAGGCTACTTTTCATCATCATCATCATCATCAATTTTCATAATTTTTTCACGCGGGTGAAACTGCGGGGCGCAACTGGTATTAAAATAATATTTGAAAAAGATTTAAAGAGGTGGATATAACAGATTGAAAAATAAGGGAAAATGCTAGGTGCTAGGCATATTATATGAACACGTATACCCAACATGGTTATCTGAATAAAAACACTAGTTGATATTTATTTCCTTAGGAAATAACGTTAACAGTTATCTAAACGGCTAACGAGTATCGTTTATATAACGTCCTCAAACCGTTTCAATATCGTTTCTCAGCCCAACAAGCAACAGAGTGCGCAACGAAACTCAAATAGTGAATAGCTCTGAGAGTGACGCCGCGACAAAGGCGTCGCTCTATTGTACAGCTTCTTGAAGGTGATAGTTGGATGTTCGATTGTCTGGTTAGCATGGTTTTAAGGCTGAATTCTGGTGAATAGAATAGGGTTGCAGCAAACTTATACTGACGTTTTTCTCCTAAAACTATGATATCGATGTTTAATTTGAGTTCACGAACCTACCTCCCCCCTATAATCACCACTCTTTGAGGTTTGAGAGGTTTGCTGGAAGAAAACTCTTTTTAGGGTTCATTTCGCCTTTCTACATGTCCTTTCATACTGTCTTGTGTGCGTGTGTGTGTGTGTGTGTGCATTATGTATGTGTATAATGTTTTGTACCTACTTTTAATTATCATGTAAAATTTTGTGTATTTTTTTATTATCTTATGGTGTGCAATAAAGTATTTTCTAAAGAAAAAAGATCGATGATACATTCGGGGCGGGCGATTATCTCTGTCAGAAAATCAGTAACGCCATCTAGCGAGGTAACGTCACCAGCCATTTGGATGATGATGATGATGATGACAATGATGATGATAATGATGACCTACTATTTTCGATTATAACTTTATTTCTCCTTGCAAACAATAAGTCAATGATCCTATTTTAAACGACACTGCAGGTGTTAAAGTATAAAAGAACCTAGTTGATTTATTAACTTTTATCTTTATTGAATATTGAATAAATATTAAACAATTAGGACGAATAGGACACCAAAAACAGGCTTTCACTCTGTAGGTTAAATACTGTAATAAATAAGAGTTAGTTCAGCTAAATAAATATATCAATTATGAACAGAGTGAATAAAAACTGCTATTTTAAATATAAGGGGATAAAGTATGAAATTGACGTTTTGTATTGAAAAATTCAACTCAAAATTCAACAATTCTGAACTTGTTGGGCAATTTTCGTTAGCATAAGATTTTTTCTGGCTGCTGGCTTATGTAGGAGAATGTTATTATTGGTAGAAAGCGTTAGCCGAGTTGGTCGTGGATAGCAATGGCGGCGATGAGCTCACCACTTGTCACTTATAAATTCCTGCGACTGTGTAACCCACGGTGAAAAGAGGCCCTTTGAGGCTCTGTCTACCCCTTCGAGGAAAAAGGCATGTATTTATGTATGTATGTACGTAAATTGAAATAGGTTTTTTTCTATGATTTTTTTTTTATTAATATTATTATATTATAATATTTATCATATCAATTCAAAAAGAGGGCCTACAAATATGTACCTATAACAAACAAAAACTGCACGGGCGTGAAGTGAATTACATGAATTGTTGTATGGAAAAGTCGAAAAGCGCCCCTTAAAACCTTAATTTACAATTAAAAAACCAATTAGTATATTGTATACATCACACGCCCTTGTAGTTACTTGTTGAATTTATAGACACAAGCGTCACTGGTGAAGCTCTTTTTTCGACAATAGCTCGCCTAAAGCTTTTTTCCACCTTTCCTAACACATTCCTAAGGCATTTTTTTTATTTATTTATTTTATTTCGTTTCCCGAAATGCCTATAATGACGTGACCAATGGAATTTTAAAGTTCTTGATAAGAGTTCTTATAGTTTCCAAGAAGATTTTTATATAGTGAAATCATAATTTAACACAATTCGAATTTAATCACAATTTTACAAAACTTGAAAAGGCATTTTTATATCATACACACAAAAATACGGTATCAAAGCAATGGGGTCGCCTTCAGTCCGATCACCCCGACACCGCACAAAAAACTTTTTTTTTTGTTAAACCTATAGCGCCTTAATAAGTCAGCAGCCACGACTAATCTTATACCAACGAAAATTGCTCAACAACTCCGGATATAATATTTAGAATAAAAAATAATAAACATATGTGAATGTAATAGAATTTAAATTATCGTGGCTTGGTATCATTTTAGAAAAATTACGACTATACACCACGTACTAGTGTGTGTACGTATGTGTTAGTCATCAAAATTATACCTACAAGTAGGTTTTTAGCCACATAAATATTTTACAATTCCAATTTCAAATTGTATAAATGTTTGCCAATGCGCATCATTGCACTTTGCTGTGCGCAGCTGAGCAAATGACACGGGTTGATTATTTTAAGGACAGTCAAATCGGCAATAACGTTTTTCTCCGAGTTATGAAATTAGAATAACTATATGCATAAATTAACAGACGCCTTTTTCCACGAAGTGGTAGGCAGAGCCTCAAAAGGGATCTCTTTTCACTGTGGGTTGCAAAGTCGCATCAGGAATATTAAGATGTGACAAGTGGTGAGCTCATCGCCACCATTGCTTTCCACGATCAACTCTGCTAACGCTTTTTTCCAGTAATAACACACTCCTAAAATAATAAGCCAGCAGCCAGGATATATCTTATACGAAAGAAAATTGTCACCACATGAGCTCAACTTGTCATGCGACTGTGCAACAAAGTCAAAGTCAAAAAGAACTTTATTCATTGAAATCACAAGGATCATTTTGAATCGTCTTATAAGCTAAAATTACTCCTGTTCCAACGCGGCCAAGCCTAGAAGAATCAGGCAACAAACACGGCTTGGCTATAAATGGTCCGTCTTACCACTAGGTGAGAAGCGCCTGTGTGGTGCCTCGGAGTAAGGAGTTGCTGATACATAGTAAATAAGAACTTAAAAACCTTAGGCAGGTAGTCAAAAGTAAATAAAGATCAGCAAAAATATGCAAGACAGCACACGCTACGCTTTTTATACTTATAAATAATAATCTAACAGAAACATGTAAATAGGTAAGTACAGATATTGCAAATTTCCATTTTAGCAGTCGAGGGGCAGAGCGACATCATGCCACGTGGCTTTATCATTAATATAGTCATCAAGAGTGTAATACGCTTTCTTAATTAGATTCATCTTTATGTAGGATTTAAATCTTCGAATAGGAAGTTCAAATGCACCTTCTGGAAGTTTATTATAGAACCGTACAGAATTCCCCATAAAACCCACGGTGAAAAGAGGCCCTTTGAGGCTTTGTTTACCCCTTCGGGGAAAAAGGCGTGTGTATGGAATAATAAATAATCCTCCTAAAATTGTTTCTAAAATTTGTTTGTGTACGAAATAAATTCTTCTCGGCACAGATACCGCAGAGCCTCAAGACGAAAGTCTATCAGTGCATGTTGCCAGTGATGACTTACAGCACTGAGACGTGGTCGCTAACTATTGGCCGTATAGACAAGCTCAAAGTCACGCAGCGGGCTATGGAGAGACCTATGCTAGCAGTTTCACTACGTGATAGAATCCGAAATGAGGAAATCCGTAGAAGAACCGACGTCACCGATATAGCTCTCAGAATTAGCAAGTTGAAGTGGCAATAGGCAGGTCATATAACTCACAGAAATGACAACCGCTGGGGAATAAAGGTTCTCGAGTGACAAACTAGATGACGTAGTAGAGGAAGGTCTCGATAGACTAAAGACATTATAAGCGTCGCAGGAAGTCAGTGGATAGACGCGGCTTAAGACCGTTCGTTGTGTAATTCTAGGGGGGAGGCCTATATTAATATATACTAGTAGTGGACTAATACAGGCTGAAGATGATAATAAAAAAAAAATACTGAACATTTCACACATTATCTAGCCCCAAGCTAAGCAGAGCTTGTGTTATGGATACTAGATAACTGATATACTTAATACAATACATTACATAGATAGATATTTTTTATTATACATAGAAAAATACCCAGAACACCCTGAACAAATATCTGCAGATTGTACAAATATTTGTTCCGAGGCGGGAATCGAACCCGCAACCTCCTGCGTCGCAGGCGAACCTTCGCCCGCTGCGCCATTAAAAAATTGTCATTCAATTTTATCGCCTTGGCAACATCAACTTTCCGAAAATATGCTTAACCAACTGGGTATTTCATTCACCTTGAGTAAAAGCTGAGAAAATATTGAGAAATTTTGAGGTTACTGGAAATTCTGTAACTTTTACTTTTTTATTATTGGTACGTACCTGTGCCGTGGTTTATCTGGCCTCAGAATACCCCTCCTTCTCCTCTCGTTGATGTAGTAAAAGCCATGCTAAGGGAATACATCAGGGATGGGCAGTAGCATCTACCTGAGTACTTAACACCAAACTGCGATCACCAATCCGCCTGGCAAGCGTGGTGATTATGGCAAAGGGGTCATGGGGGGCGTCCCCCATAGAATGCAAAGGGGGGGCCGTTTGCGTTCTATGGGGACGCCTCGTCCCGCAGTGGACGGCTAACGGCTGATAAGAGACCTATTGTTTTATTATAAAAAAAACAATGGTTTACTTTGTTTTTGGTTTTTAAATTTGAAATATCTATATTTACAGAAAAATTATGCAACTACTTTGTTTATGCTTTTTATGCTTACATAAACAAAGAAGTTGCATAATTTTTCAGTATTTTTTGTTTTTTTAAGAAATATAAGTTAAATAGTTGAGCTGTCTAAAGACCGTTGCAGACGATTTAAAGATAGCTCAAGTGATCCGAATCACTACCAGATGGAAGCGTCCGGCTTGCCCGGTGAATGACAATACTAATGCGTTAAGCCAGATAAGAGCTCCTTAGGTCAACACGTGTCGCTTCGACCAGAGGTTCTGAAATAAAAAAAACGCTTTTAATTACTTTGTTTAAGTAGCGTCTTCTTTATCAATAAGTACTTAGTCAATAGTTAAATTACAATCATGGCTGGATTTGCTGTGACGGATAATATAACAATAGAAAAAACACATGTATCAATTCTTTGTCCTAATAACTTTTCATTTAAAAAACCGACTTCCGCCATTGTATTCGACTAAATAATTTTGGATGAAAAAAAAATTATGAAAGAACCATAGTGGTGAAAGGATTATGATACTTTCTGAATGCAAATGCTGGGTGTTTTGCTGAAAATATCAAAATCGCCATATGTATGCCTACAATATTTGAGGAGTTCCCTCAATTCCTCATGGATCCCATCATCAGAACTGGATTCTGAAAAAAATGGGACCAATCTGGAAGTATATCTATTCAAATAAAAAAAGAATTTTCCAAATCGGTTCATAAATGCCAGAGATATGAGGTAACAAACATTAAAAAAAAAAAAAAAACAAATTGAGAACCTCCTCCTTTTTGGGAAGTCGGTTAAAAATATAACTTACCTACATTTTAAACATGTTTAGATAAGTAGTCAAGTTTGAACGAATTGGAGAATAACCCAGAAAAAATAATTATATTTCAATATAAATAAAATACACCTGCACCAAAATTGTCATTACATGGTGCATTCAAGTTGAACAAACATACACGTATATGGTTTAAATATATTTATTAAAAATTTTGCAATTCAGTGGTGAACTAGTGAATTATGATGATACCTTACTATTTTTGCTGCAATTATCTTTATAACCCTTATCATTTTTGGAGGTAAGATAAGTTCTTTTATATAAATAGTATCCGGCCGCAACTTTGCTTTTGATGTACTAGCTATATAGAAGCCTGTACAGTGTATATCTCAATCTAATTTATCTGTTACCAAATTTCATTAAAATTGGTTCGCTTTTCAACTGACTTCAATAAAGGAGAGGTTGAGGATTTCAATTCGACTGTATGTTTTTTTTTGCTTTCGTATCCAATGGACATTGCAGCAGAACGCCCTATTAGCAGAACGTTTGTATACTAATTGATCTTGATAATTCTTTTTTTCTGGTAGGTCATATACTTCAGAGGTGGTGCCATATAAATTTTATCGAAATCGATTCAGCGTTATTTGAAAGAAGTCGGTTTTTTTTCTTAATATTCACTTTTATTACTACTTTATTTAGAAACACAAACATCGGAGCCCTCAAAAGCCAATGCAACTTTGGCCATATAACGCTGGCATGTTTTTTTTCTTTTTGCCATTATTGAAACCTAGGACATATGCTAGAGAGATATGAGAAGTCAATAACAGAAAGAACCAGGTCTATCAACCGTAACTGGTGATATGATGATGGTATGAAAAACAAGGTCTGAAAAAAAAACAAAGGCTATGTACTACCCTCTTTACCCTGGTTCGGTTACGGTTAGTTTTGCTCTTGATTTCTCATATAGTCCTATAACATATGACCTATAGAGGTGTCACTTTTAGCGAAAGGAAAAACAACATGCATAGGTTGCATAGGCTTTTGTACTATTAGTAGGACTTCAGGAAATCAGTAATTTTGGTATTCGATTATTGAGTATACAGAAAAATCTTTGCATAAAAGGGGATGTTATTTAAAATATTAATATTCAATATAAGTATGTGATTGTTGGGTGTTATTAACGTTCATAGACACATACCTTTTTCCCCGAAGGGGTAGGCAGAGCCTCAATGGGCTTATTTTCACTGTGGATCACACAATCACAGAAATATAGACGTGGCTAGTTATTGGTTGCTAAAAATGGGCTAACTATATTCAAACAGGGTTTTTTTATGAACTCTAAGTAGGTATAGAGTTTGACTTTATTTTTGGATGGGTTTTTTGTAGAATCCAAAAACGAAAACCCATTGAAAATAACCGCCATCATTTCTTCAGCAGGCTGGCAGACGACAAGGCAGCCCCCTCGTCACCACTTCTAGCAGAACAGCCCTTGGACCTGAGTGCCAAGTCTACATCCAGCACCAGCGGTACCCCACCGCCTGATGCCAAAAACTTGGACAATAGGTAAGGGCTTCACTTTTTTATTACTTTTTTACACGATATTGTACAAAATCCAATCAGGAAATTCTTAAGATATCTATTTGACGTGCTTATTAGGTGCCGTGGTGTGTCCGGCCTAAGAATAGGCCTCTCCTTCTCCTCCCGTGGATGAAGTAAAAGCCTTATTAAGGGAATTAGCAGGGGTGCAGTACCCACCATACCAGTAGCATCGTACCTGCGATCACCAATCCGCCTGCCAAGCGTGGTGATTATGGCAAATCCCCCCATTGTATTCAATGGGGAAGTCTTCGTACAGCAGTGGACGTAAACTGGCTGGTGATGATGATGATATGTTCCATTTTTTCGACAAATCAATTGAGTTGAGAATTGACATCCATGTATACACAATTTAAATACTATCTAAGAGTTCCGTTATCCACCTTTCTCTGCGATCATCAGATAATCTCGTTGTCACCAATTAGTGTATTGTATTCAAAGTCAAAGTATTTTATTTCTGAATTACATGTTTATAAGATGTCATCAAAACTTGAGAAGTATGTTAAATTTAATCGAATAATGGAAACTAGGTCAACATCGGCATGCAAAATTTGACCTAAACATACCTAAAACTTGTTAGTGAACAAAAAATTCTAACAATACTATCAAAACCTTTTATGCTTTTGAAATTGGAATCGCATAAACAAATGACAGTCATTTATTAACCCACAAATACCGCCCAAACTATCTGAAAGCTTCATCGAACAATTAACACAAAAGCGTTGAAATTACAGCTGACCAAATTACTTAGCTCAATATTAGTAGTGATTTAGATCAGTTGAGCTATCTTTAGGTCGTTTGCAACGGTTTTTTGAGAGCTGAACTGGTTCCATTTGTATTACTTGTATTAGTTTGTTTATTCTTTCTGTAAATAAAGATTACGTAAATTATTGATGTGCAATATTGATCACGTTTTTTACGTTTCGTCCCGTCTTTCGTTTTTCAAACTCTATTTATGCTTTTCCAAAGTAATATAGAGCCAGAACGCTTATGATGCTAAATTAAAATGTCAGTGGCATGGAAAACTAGGTCGTAATTTTTCCTTTCATATTCTCTTATTTTGCTACCGGTTCCTTCTTGGTCACACTATGTTAGGTGAAACACCAGCTTCAGGTATAGTGTCCTTGAAAAGGACCTAGGTATCTATGGTAAAGAAACCAGGGTGGGGATAAGATTCAGTAAACTTCGCAGGCTCCTATTATTCGATTTTTTTATTGTAGGACTTGTGGTTTCATCCGATATTTTCATCCACCATTTGAAAACAATAAGAGTAATATTTTGCATAGCCGAGATTTTAATCTACAACCTTAGGATCGGAAGTCAGGGTCCCCCCAATACACCATCAGTGCTCTGTTTAATACCTATATCTTATTTTGCCGTTATATTGAGAACATCACCACTCCACACTCCGCTCGATAGACTAAGGACCTTATAAACGCCGCAGGAAGTCGGTGGATGGAGGCGGCTCAAGACCGTTCGTCATGGCATTCTAAGGCCTATGCCTGTAGAAGTGCACAGCTGTAAGTGGACTTCTACAGGCTGATGATGATGATGATGGTGATTGAGAACATCCAAAAGAGGTAGTCTCTAGGTAAAGAGGTGGTACGACTGCGTCATGGAATTTATTGTTCGGCTTCCTTTGAGGCCTCGTCACTGGGGACTGTTCTTGTTTCTATAGCTACTCCATGTTTCTCTAAATCAAAACTTACTCTATCAAATCAAATTAAATCCAAAACCAACAAATCCAATCGATAAATTCGCAATTCTCCACGCCATGCGAGCTGGACCCATAACCATTCACCACGGCAGCACTTCCTATTGGCCGAATTTACATTGAAAGCGGCTACTCGCGCCTGCTAACTGCTGCTCATCGTATCACAATAACATAGCCGAGGACTTGCTGCCAACCAAATTTGAGCGACTGTTTTGAATTATATGACAGCTGTGCCGTCCGCCAAAAGCTGCATAACATACGTAAAAAGGAGGATGTAAAATTAATTAAGTATACGATTCAAACAAAAATACACCGCGACACCTTTCACGAAGACTTTATGAAGAAAAAAGTGATTTCGCTTAAAAATTATGCAACGACGGCCAGGTGAGGACCTCACGCCATTTTCGAAGTCGTCTACTTTTATTCAAAAAATCGAGTGTTTTTTTTTTAGATAAATCGTGTTATTTTGTTGGTGTTTTGTTATTCTGACTATTTAGTTATAGGATAATTGTATATTTTATGATAAAGCAGGCATCAACCGATATTGAAATATGATTTTATCTGAAGATACAAATACAGCAGATATACGTACATAAAAAGATAAAAACGATGATAAAAGTGTGGTGAATGGATTTAAATCTTTAAAAGACGCAAATGTCTCGCAGATAAACTTTCTTAAGAAACTTGTCGGTGCTAGGGACAAGCGCCGATAGCCTGCTTTCAACGTGAATGCTGCATAGCTCATGTTACAATAACAATGGTAGCATACGGACCCATTAAAAACGAAACTCGGGTTTAATGAACTTTTGACAGGACGCCATGACAATTTGACACTAGCACCTTCTGTAAATAATTGTTCGTAGAATTTGACACGTCAATGATTACATAGAATGTGCTAATGACGGTAAAATTTGACACTAGTCACCGCATTATGTCTTGTTGCATTTGCAACAAGACCTGGCAACCATAACCTAGCTACACTATTTGTTAGTTAATTTTATTAGGTTAGGTTACAATGAGGTTCTAACCATGTGTTGGTAATTTAACCTTTGTATAAATTCTAACAAAATTTAGAGGAATAACGATTCTTGATCTTAATTCAGGAAACGGGTTATGTAGAGATATTATGATCGGAGTTTCGTAATAAAATTCAAGACGACGACATTCGTAGAAGAGCTAAGGTCGATATATATACGTCTTATAATAAGCAAATTGAAGCAATAGGCATACAACTCACAGAACCAATAACCGTTGGGGAATAAAGGTTCTCGAGTGGCGACCACGAACCGGACGACGCAGTATGACGGCCCCCACGCGATGTAAATTATAAAGAGCCGAAAGTCGGTGAATAAAGACGGATTCTAGACTGTTCGTGCAGTGGACATATCAATCGCACAATAGCTCTCTCCCGGTGCTAATCTATAAATTTTTACAATCCATAAACCAAGCCAAGAACCTTGATGTCAACGCCCTAGTTTTTACAAGCTAAACATTGCAAAATGTTTATCGGACAGACAAACATACTGAGTGTATTGAATCATGAGTGATGAAATTGTGTGGACTCTTTTCGATAAGACTTCATATGGTTCTCTAAATGTTTTTACCTTATAATGTTAAATTATGTTCTTCAATATGATTCACTTTATACAAACACACTTACACACTACATAAAACATGCACAACACACACTACACAAAACACAGACAACACTAATACATGCACAACACACTCGTACACACACCCATACTAGTAATAAATAAATAAATAATAAATAAATGCTGGACATTTCACACAATATTATCTAGCCCCAAGCTAAGCAGAGCTTGTGTTATGATTACTAGCTAACTGAATATACCTATACTTAATACAATACATTACATAGATACATATTTTTATTATACATAGTAAATACCCAGAACACCCTGAACAATTATCTGAAGATCGTACAAATATTTGTTCTGGAGCGGGAATCGAACCCGCAACCTACTGCATCGCAGTTGAACCTTCGCTCGCCAACGCCGCACCACAGAGGTCGTCCAACCATAGAAAAACATTTTTCTTTATCAAAGTCAAAAAGTATTTTTGAACGTATTTAAGTGCAATTTGGAATGGAGATACCTTATACCATGTATTAATATATAGGCTACTTTTCATCATCATCATCATACATTTTCATCATTATTTGCGCGGGTGAAACCGCGGGGCGCAGCTAAATAGTTAAATATAAAGTGTACCTATTGTGTATCTTTTCAAATGGGTGAAAAGTGTCCACAAAAGTTTTAGTAAACTGCCACCGCTTCACTTGACTGCATGACGTGAGACTTGACGACTTGATCTAAAAGAAAAAAGATAAAAATGAATGACATAATTTAAAGAAAACTTTTAAACAGAGGCCCAATTCTCTAATTTTAAAAACGATTAAATTACAATATAATTTCGTGTCAGTCGCATCTGTCACTATCAGTACGTAATTACTATTACTTAATAATTGAATGCCTTTTTGATCGAGTTCAACCTTAAACGCGAGATGCCAATGAGGGCATTGCATACGTGAAGATTAAGTAATAGTTACTACATACTAATATTGACAGATGCGACTGACACGAGATTACATATTTGTAATTTAATCGTTTTTAAAATTAGAGAATTAGGACTCAAAATTAAAAACGAAAGAGGAAGCCCTACGTAAGACAAAACAGTATGGTCTGAAGACTAAAGCCTGCCCGAAAGGGCGAAAAGAGCCGTGGTAATCTTAGCCTAAGAATAAAACTCCTCCAACTCCGCCTTTGGATATAACTTTTGAAACTATCTTATTTATTTATTTATTCATAAAAGGCACGCCAACAGCATAAATATTAACACTTTCACAAAACATGACTTAGTTAGACAGTTTTAGTCTGATACATATACCAATTATGGTTATGAACATAATTATCACAAAAGAAACGGGATATTTATAAAAAAAACGGGTTAAATATCTCGTTTCTAGTGATAATTATCCTCCTTTGGATGTCGTAGAAAGCGACTAAATAATTCATTTCATTTCATTTATTCAGGAACAATTTACAATCGTATTTGAAATTTAGTACATAAAATTACTCCAGGGGATAGGTATATCCACCTGAATACTTAACACCAAACTGCGATCACCGATCCACCTGCCAAGCGTGGTGATTATTTCTTAGTCCAGTGTCTCTTTAGTAAGAGTTACATTTAAGTTAGTGTAGTATTTTTTTTTTAATATTTTTATATTCTTCCAAACTATGGACTACTAGTTGCGCCCCGCGGTTTCACCCGCGTGAATAATGATGAAAATTGATGATGATGATGATGAAAAGTAGCCTATGTGTTAATCCAGGGCGTAAAGTACCTCCATTCCAAATTTCACTCAAATCCATTCAGTAGTTTTTACGTGAAAGAGTAACAAACATCCATACTCACAAACTTTCGCGTTTATAATATTAGTAGGATTGTATATAATTTGTGTAATCTGTGTAATAGTGTAAAATAAATTATTATTGTATTGTATTGTATTATGGCAAATCCTCCGGAAAATTACGCTATGCATGCTATGGGGGATATATGGGATGATCCAGGACCCGTATTCTCGGATAAATCTCATCCACGTTATGACGTCACATATCATATAACGCCCATACAAAATTATGGTTATCATTCGAGATTTCACATCATCTACTAGTGAGTGAACTAGTTTTTTCCGAGAATCACCCCCTGCAGTGGTTGTGTACCGGCTGATGGAGAGAAGAAGAACGGGCAAAAAAACAACTCTTAAGAGGAGGTAGCCAGTTGGTGACGTTTGCTTCTATTTTGGCTATAATTTCTTAAAACTCATAAAATGTTGTACACATGGTCAGTACACTAATATCTAGAACCGTGGTGCGTTCTAAAATAATATGGTTACCAAATCAGAAAATAATAACTTTTCATTAAAAAAACCGACTTCCGCCATTGTATTAGACTTGGATGAAAAAAAATGATAAAAGAACCATAGTGGTGAAAGGATTATCATACTTTTTGAAAGCAAATGCTTGGTTTGTTGCTGAAAATATCAAAATCGCCATATGCATGCCTACAATATTTGAGGAGTTCCCTCAATTCCTCATGGATTCCATCATCAGAACTGGATTCTGAAAAAAATGGGACCAATCTGGAAGTATATCTATTCAAATAAAAAAAGAATTTTCCAAATTGGTTCATAAACACCGGAGATATGAGGTAACAAACATACAAAAAAAAAAATACAACCGAATTGAGAACCTCCTCCTTTTTTGTGAAGTCGGTTAAAAACTGACGTACTACAGGTCTTGATATTAATGTACTTATCACGTGTACAAAATTTTATGAGCTTTAAGAAATTATAGGGCGTAAGCGCCCTACCGGTAATATTCCCTTAAAACTTCCATCAGTAACATGATCGTCAACAAAAAAAAGCTTTAAAAACGTTCCGCAAAAGCTAGATATTCGATAACGACTCGATTTCTGCACCGATATTATACACAATGTCTAATCGATAACTGAATAAATTCATTCGGTCGATGTGGGTCGCATGACTCGCCAAAACAAATAAAAATGCTTCTATAGACTCACAGTGCATCGACCTTGCATCCTCCAACTAAACAACAAACGAAAAATGCATTTATTACAACTACATAAAGCTGAAAGTGAAATGACGATGAACGTGAAAAATAAGAAAGCTAAATACAAGATGAAACTCAAGACGACCGTTCGATCCGATGAAAAATACACCCTATACCTTCTTAAAAGAGTTGTTTTTAGTCAGAATGTGGTAAGATAAGGGTGTATTCATAACCCGTTATCAGTGAGACCGACAGTAAATATTTCGCATTTTATCTTGGATTAATAGTGGTTGAAATGTCAGTTTGGACGATTGTCGGCTAGGGTACCGCAGCCAGGTGTCAATGAATCATTGTACCTTAGTGTCAGTTTTATCATCAAATGTTCACTTATCAATGCAACCAGAAAATACTAGTTCAATAATAATAATAAGTTATTTTTAGGTGAGGATGACAATGCAATACAATATCTATATATCTGTGTATACTCTGATTTTTAATCTTAGACAATTTTTGTAAACAAAAAAAGTCACTGTGTGTATTAGTGTCATGTATGTGTATCATATGTGTATATACACATATGATACACATACTTAAACACACAGTGGCGTATCTTGACATTTCTTTGTTTACAAAAATTGTCTAAGAATAAAAATCAGAGTATACACATAATAATGAGGGGATTTGCCATAATCCCCTCGCTTGGCAAGCGGATTAGTGATCGCAGTTTCGTGTTAAGTACTCAGGTGGATGCTGCTACCCATGCCCTTGCGTAATCCTTTAGTTGCCTTTTACAATATCCACAGGAGGAGTTGGAGGAGTCCTATTCTTAAACCGAGACTACAACGACTACCACAGCGTGATATAACATAACGAAAGTTTCAATACCCTAAATCCTGTTCATTCTATTCTGGCCATCATCAGACCTCGGACCCTGTTATCATTATTGTCAAAATTAACATTTTGAGCTCAAACTGAAGGTTCAACTGAGTTCCCTTCAAAGAAGTATCCTGATGCGGAAAGGGGTACGTTATACCCCACCATGGGATTTTTAAGGCGGAATCTGAAAAAAATCGTGTGGTTTTTGATGCCAGTTGCGGGACGACCACAGGATTGTCACTAAACGATACTTTACATGCGGGGCCGAAATTACAGCGGGATGTTATGGAAATCATTAATCGGTTCCGGATGTCAGAATACGTCTTCACAACTGACATAAAAATGATGTTTCGTCAAATTTTGACACATGAAGATGATCGGCGGTACCAACTCATCTTCTGGAGGGAGGCAGTGGATCAGCCTTTACTCCTGTACGCGTTAAACACTGTGACTTGATCCTGGAGACGGCTGCATCAATTTCCACCAAACATAGCTATGAACCATCTTTCAATACAAAAAAACCGCATTCAAATCGGTTCTATCAATTTCAATGTTCAATTGCTATTTAAAACTCAAACTATAGCCTCAGACTAATCCGCATTCGGTTAGGTATGGCTTACAGTATTTTTATTTTCGTTATTCGTGGCCTAACAGAGGAAATATTCAGATATTATACATAACAACTAATATTACACCATAACCAATGGTTACAGCTAACCGCCTGTTTATGTGAACATGAGCATAGTCCAAATATTTTCATAAAAGAAATATATGACCGAAAAAATGCATTGTTTATGCTTCTGTCAGCCTGTAATTATTTTACCTAATAGAAAAACGAAGCCTTCCACTAAGAGTACCGATCCTATTCCACTTTGAGCACAGATTCATAGAAAAAAACACCAAATAATGTAATTCGGAAAATACCGAAACAAAAATAGATATACAATAAAGAACAAAGAAAACAAGCCGGGAACTCCATTAGAATTTAGATTAGTCCGGGACTTCACGACAAAAAAGGTAAAAAAGTTAGATACGAGAATAGGTATCGACACTACCTAATTCGATTATCGAATGGATAATGTAAAATCGCAGTTTTAAATATAGGTACATATACAGGTTCTTCAGGAAACAAAAAGTAATTTTAGGATTTATTCAGTAGGATTCATTATACTTTGATTTGGCTCTACCGGGCCGACACATTTATGCAAAACCCATTCACAACAGGTAGCAATATTTATTAAAAGCTACAAGTAGCAATTATTTATTCCGTGGCTCAAGGCAAAATTTGGCAGGGCCATGTTCTCAAATCATATAACCCAATCAATAATAATATTTGATGAACCCAAGACTTCTTACGTGTTTTTTTAGTAAATGAATAACGGTTAAAAAACGTAAACGCGCTAAATTAGGTGTTTATATCATATAAACACCTAATTTAGCGCGTTTACGTTTTTTAACCGTTATTCATTTACTAAAAAAACACGTAAGAAGTCTTGGGTTCATCAAATATTATTATTGATTGGGTTATATGATTTGAGAACATGGCCCTGCCAAATTTTGCCTTGAGCCACGGAATAAATAATTGCTACTTGTAGCTTTTAATAAATATTGCTACCTGTTGTGAATGGGTTTTGCATAAATGTGTCGGCCCGGTAGAGCCAAATCAAAGTATAATGAATCCTACTGAATAAATCCTAAAATTACTTTTTGTTTCCTGAAGAACCTGTATATGTACCTATATTTAAAACTGCGATTTTACATTATCCATTCGATAATCGAATTAGGTAGTGTCGATACCTATTCTCGTATCTAACTTTTTTACCTTTTTTGTCGTGAAGTCCCGGACTAATCTAAATTCTAATGGAGTTCCCGGCTTGTTTTCTTTGTTCTTTATTGTATATCTATTTTTGTTTCGGTATTTTCCGAATTACATTATTTGGTGTTTTTTTCTATGAATCTGTGCTCAAAGTGGAATAGGATCGGTACTCTTAGTGGAAGGCTTCGTTTTTCTATTAGGTAAAATAATTACAGGCTGACAGAAGCATAAACAATGCATTTTTTCGGTCATATATTTCTTTTATGAAAATATTTGGACTATGCTCATGTTCACATAAACAGGCGGTTAGCTGTAACCATTGGTTATGGTGTAATATTAGTTGTTATGTATAATATCTGAATATTTCCTCTGTTAGGCCACGAATAACGAAAATAAAAATACTGTAAGCCATACCTAACCGAATGCGGATTAGTCTGAGGCTATAGTTTGAGTTTTAAATAGCAATTGAACATTGAAATTGATAGAACCGATTTGAATGCGGTTTTTTTGTATTGAAAGATGGTTCATAGCTATGTTTGGTGGAAATTGATGCAGCCGTCTCCAGGATCAAGTCACAGTGTTTAACGCGTACAGGAGTAAAGGCTGATCCACTGCCTCCCTCCAGAAGATGAGTTGGTACCGCCGATCATCTTCATGTGTCAAAATTTGACGAAACATCATTTTTATGTCAGTTGTGAAGACGTATTCTGACATCCGGAACCGATTAATGATTTCCATAACATCCCGCTGTAATTTCGGCCCCGCATGTAAAGTATCGTTTAGTGACAATCCTGTGGTCGTCCCGCAACTGGCATCAAAAACCACACGATTTTTTTCAGATTCCGCCTTAAAAATCCCATGGTGGGGTATAACGTACCCCTTTCCGCATCAGGATACTTCTTTGAAGGGAACTCAGTTGAACCTTCAGTTTGAGCTCAAAATGTTAATTTTGACAATAATGATAACAGGGTCCGAGGTCTGATGATGGCCAGAATAGAATGAACAGGATTTAGGGTATTGAAACTTTCGTTATGTTATATCACGCTGTGGTAGTCGTTGTAGTCTCGGTTTAAGAATAGGACTCCTCCAACTCCTCCTGTGGATATTGTAAAAGGCAACTAAAGGATTACGCAAGGGCATGGGTAGCAGCATCCACCTGAGTACTTAACACGAAACTGCGATCACTAATCCGCTTGCCAAGCGAGGGGATTATGGCAAATCCCCTCATTATTATGTGTATACTCTGATTTTTATTCTTAGACAATTTTTGTAAACAAAGAAATGTCAAGATACGCCACTGTGTGTTTAAGTATGTGTATCATATGTGTATATACACATATGATACACATACATGACACTAATACACACAGTGACTTTTTTTGTTTACAAAAATTGTCTAAGATTAAAAATCAGAGTATACACAGATATATAGATATTGTATTGCATTGTCATCCTCACCTAAAAATAACTTATTATTATTATTGAACTAGTATTTTCTGGTTGCATTGATAAGTGAACATTTGATGATAAAACTGACACTAAGGTACAATGATTCATTGACACCTGGCTGCGGTACCCTAGCCGACAATCGTCCAAACTGACATTTCAACCACTATTAATCCAAGATAAAATGCGAAATATTTACTGTCGGTCTCACTGATAACGGGTTATGAATACACCCTTATCTTACCACATTCTGACTAAAAACAACTCTTTTAAGAAGGTATAGGGTGTATTTTTCATCGGATCGAACGGTCGTCTTGAGTTTCATCTTGTATTTAGCTTTCTTATTTTTCACGTTCATCGTCATTTCACTTTCAGCTTTATGTAGTTGTAATAAATGCATTTTTCGTTTGTTGTTTAGTTGGAGGATGCAAGGTCGATGCACTGTGAGTCTATAGAAGCATTTTTATTTGTTTTGGCGAGTCATGCGACCCACATCGACCGAATGAATTTATTCAGTTATCGATTAGACATTGTGTATAATATCGGTGCAGAAATCGAGTCGTTATCGAATATCTAGCTTTTGCGGAACGTTTTTAAAGCTTTTTTTTGTTGACGATCATGTTACTGATGGAAGTTTTAAGGGAATATTACCGGTAGGGCGCTTACGCCCTATAATTTCTTAAAGCTCATAAAATTTTGTACACGTGATAAGTACATTAATATCAAGACCTGTAGTACGTCAGTTTTTAACCGACTTCACAAAAAAGGAGGAGGTTCTCAATTCGGTTGTATTTTTTTTTTTGTATGTTTGTTACCTCATATCTCCGGTGTTTATGAACCAATTTGGAAAATTCTTTTTTTATTTGAATAGATATACTTCCAGATTGGTCCCATTTTTTTCAGAATCCAGTTCTGATGATGGAATCCATGAGGAATTGAGGGAACTCCTCAAATATTGTAGGCATGCATATGGCGATTTTGATATTTTCAGCAACAAACCAAGCATTTGCTTTCAAAAAGTATGATAATCCTTTCACCACTATGGTTCTTTTATCATTTTTTTTCATCCAAGTCTAATACAATGGCGGAAGTCGGTTTTTTTAATGAAAAGTTATTATTTTCTGATTTGGTAACCATATTATTTTAGAACGCACCACGGTTCTAGATATTAGTGTACTGACCATGTGTACAACATTTTATGAGTTTTAAGAAATTATAGCCAAAATAGAAGCAAACGTCACCAACTGGCTACCTCCTCTTAAGAGTTGTTTTTTTGCCCGTTCTTCTTACACTACCTAATTCGATTATCGAATGGATAATGTAAAATCGCAGTTTTAAATATAGGTACATATACAGGTTCTTCAGGAAACAAAAAGTAATTTTAGGATTTATTCAGTAGGATTCATTATACTTTGATTTGGCTCTACCGGGCCGACACATTTATGCAAAACCCATTCACAACAGGTAGCAATATTTATTAAAAGCTACAAGTAGCAATTATTTATTCCGTGGCTCAAGGCAAAATTTGGCAGGGCCATGTTCTCAAATCATATAACCCAATCAATAATAATATTTGATGAACCCAAGACTTCTTACGTGTTTTTTTAGTAAATGAATAACGGTTAAAAAACGTAAACGCGCTAAATTAGGTGTTTATATCATATAAACACCTAATTTGGCGCGTTTGTCAAGGAAGTCTAGAAGAATTTTGTTCCTGATAAAGATTTTGGTCGCAAACGACGTTGCTTCTATGCTTATAACTGATTTTTCAGATTGAATTTATGATTGATCTCACTTCTTAAGTGACCGTTGCATTAAGGGGCCATCATGGTGGTCTCGAAATAAGCATAGAATTCATCCAACTCCTCCCGTGGATGTCGTAGAAGGCGACTAAGGCATTACGCCAGGAGATGGGCAGCATCTGATATCTGATTACTTTACACCAATACTGCAACCACCAGTCCTCCTACCAACCGTGGTGATTATGGCAAAACCTCTCCATATTCTATGGGGAGGCCTTGTCCAGCAGTGGAAGTCTATCAGTTGATGAAGACTAAGACCTTAACTAATGTCAAACTAAGCTGATGCCCCACTGTAGAGTGGAAAGAGGGTCTACGGAGGGTCTACGCCAGATCTTTCGAAATGCTATTTAACATTTTCAAGAATATTGGCAATAAAATGATGGCCTTGAAAAAACCATGGAACATCATTTATCAGACCTGCCCCCCAATGGGAAGTTTTCAGGGAGGCAATTAAAAATAAAAAGTTCCGTTAAGGTGAGGCCGCGAAAATATAATGCTGATTTGCCTAGTTATTGTGAGTAAACTAGATATCACATCAATATAATAACTTAAATACGTGATTTTTCAAACTTTTTTCTATCCGTCATCAAGCCCAGAAACACAATTAGCAGATATTTACTCGATACTTTATTTTTTTGAAAGTTATGCCTTTAAACTAGATTTTTTGAAATGTCTACGAAACAACTTCAGTCACATATCCAAAATAAGCACTCACCGAAGGAAAATATAGTTTATTATCCGTGACCGAACCAAAATTTACCTAGCCTAATTAGTATTCTCATAATAAATTAAATAAGATTTGAGACTTACGTCCTTTACTTCTGTGCAAGATACGGGCAAACACCAAGTGCGATATTCAATCTTATTGCGTTAGTATTTGCGTCTAAAAGGCGATTCATACGAGGCTCCTCCTCAGTACCGCGCCGTGCGCCAGAGTGGGAGGACGTTACGCTCGCTCGCTAATCGATTTGGTACTATCTTACGAGTATTTACTACCTTGTACAAACAATGGGAAACAAGGACAATAAAAAAATCGTCCACAAAAGAAAGAAAACTATTCGTTTGAAAAACAGTGCAAGAATTATAAGAGAGGCAAAGAAGTTAGTACCTACCTATTTACCAGTAATCACTTACAAGTATCTAGCTACTAGGAGGTAGGTAGGCAGAGTAGGCATGCACCGAGTATGTAGGTAGGTTAGTATCTAGCTACCTTTACCTTTTCTTTTCTTTGACGACCTCTTTGGCGCAACGGCGAGTACCCGGCTGAGATGCAAGAGGCTGCGGGTTTGATTCCCTATGCGGGACAAATGTTTGTATGAACTGCAAATATTTGTTCTGAGTTTGGGTGCTGGGGCCATGGTACTCTTAGTACACCCCAAGGTGTTGCCTGGTCAAAATAATTTTCCCCATTTTTAGGGTAATTTAAAAAAAGTTGCAAAATGAAAATTCTTATTATACAGAACCATTTCGAGAACCCCAAAATGACGCCTCATGGAAATAATTTTCCCCATTTTTAGGGTAATTTCCAAAAAGTTGCAATATCAACATTCTGATAATGCTGAACCATTTCAAGCATCACAAGGTGTTGCCTGGTCAAAATAATTTTCTCCATTTTTAGGGTAATTTAAAAAAAGTTGGAAAATCAAAATTTTGATTACACAGAATCGTTTCCAGTACAAGAGGTGTCGTATGTACCAAATAATTTTCCCCATTTTTAGGGTAATTTCCAAAAAGTTGGAAAATCAAAATTTTGATTACACAGAATCGTTTCCAGTACAAGAGGTGTCGTATGTACCAAATAATTTTCCCCATTTTTAGGGTAATTTCCAAAAAGTTGGAAAATCAAAATGTTGACTATACAGAATCGTTTCCAGTACCCACAGTGCCGTATGGACAAAATAATTTTCCCCATTTTTAGGGTAATTTAAAAAAAGTTGGAAAATACAAATTTTGATTACACAGAATCGTTTCCAGTACAAGAGGCGTCGTATGTACCAAATAATTTTCTCCATTTTTAGGGTAATTTCCAAAAAGTTGGAAAATCAAAATGTTGACTATACAGAATCGTTTCCAGTACAAAGAGGTGTCGTATGGACAAAATAATTTTCCCCATTTTTAGGGTGTTTTAAAAAAAGTTGTAAAATCAAAATTTTGACTATACAGAATCGTTTCCAGTACCCAGAGGTGTCGCATGGACAAAATAATTTCCCCCATTTTTAGGGTGTTTTAAAAAGTTGGAAAATCAAAATTTTGACTATACAGAATCGTTTCAAGCATCACAAGGTGTTGCCTGGTCAAAATAATTTTCCCTATTTTTAGGGTAATTTCCAAAAAGTTGCAAAATCCAAATTCTGATGATGCAGAACCATTTCAAGCATCACAAGGTGTTGCCTGGTCAAAATAATTTTCCCCATTTTTAGGGTAATTTCCGAAAAGTTGCAAAATCCAAATTCTGATGATGCAGAACCATTTCAAGCATCACAAGGTGTTGCCTGGTCAAAATAATTTTCCCCATTTTTAGGGTAATTTCCGAAAAGTTGCAAAATCCAAATTCTGATGATGCAGAACCATTTCAAGCATCACAAGGTGTTGCCTGGTCAAAATAATTTTCCCCATTTTTAGGGTAATTTCCAAAAAGTTGCAAAATCCAAATTCTGATGATGCTGAACAATTTCAAGCATCCCAAGGTGTTGCCTGGCCAAAATAATTTTCCCCATTTATAGGGTGATTTCTAAAAAGTTGGAAAATCAAAATTCTGATCATATAGATCCATTTCGAGTACCCCAAAATGTTGCCTCATGGAAATAATTTTCCCCATTTTTAGGGTTATTTCAAATTATTATTATATTAAATTATTATTATATTATTTATACATTGGTCACTAACAAATGGAAATTTAAGAATGTGTGTATTTTAAAAGGTGTATATCAACAAACAGTCTGATTGGTATTACCAAGCACCTCTGGGTACCCTAAAAATGGGGAAAATTATGTTGTCCATACGACACCTCTGGGTAATGGAAACGATCCCAC
Source organism: Epirrita christyi (assembly GCA_951392215.1). Taxonomy (NCBI): domain Eukaryota; kingdom Metazoa; phylum Arthropoda; class Insecta; order Lepidoptera; family Geometridae; genus Epirrita; species Epirrita christyi. The sequence goes on along the minus strand of OX595855.1, from coordinate 9,656,336 downwards.
TCGTGACAACGTGCAGAAATTGAATATTTAACAGTAGGAGAACTTTTTTTTCTGTTTTTAAGTGTCCATTATGATGATCACTGAACACGAGAATCGTGTTCAGTGATCAGAATTAAAGCTGACAGAATTAAAAATAGTTGCCGCGATTTTGTTTTTTTTGTTTCTTTCTTTTTCGATTGCTTTCAAAATCGATATCTGAGGATCCCTGTGATCACTGAACAAGAATCAGATGTCAGAAATTAAAAAAAGTGGCCGCCATTTTGAACTTTTTTTAACTGGACTGATTGCTTTTTAAATCGATATCTGAGGACCCTGTGATCACAGAACAAGAATCAGCTGTCAAAAGTTAAAAAAAGTGGCCACCATTTTGAACTTATTTGTCACGGGACCGATTGCTTTCAAAATCGATATCTGAGGTTCCCTGTGATCACTAAACAAGAATCAGCTGTCAGAAATTAAAAAAAGTGGCCGCCATTTTGAACATATTTGTTTCTGGACCGATTGCTTTCAAAATCGATATCTGAGGATCCTTGTGATCACTGAGCAAGAATCAGCTGTCAGAAATTAAAAAAGTGACCACCATTTTGAACTTTTTTGTTACCAGACCGATTTCTTTCAAAATCGATATCTGAGGATCCCTATGGTAATTGAACAATAATCTGCTGACAGAAATAAAAAAAAGTGGCCGCCATTTTGAACTTTTTTGTCCCTGGACCGATTGCTTACAAAATCGATACCTGAGGATCCCTGTGATCACAGAACAAGAATAAGCTGACAGAAATTTAAAAAAAATGGCCGCCATTTTGAAAATTTTTGTTACCGGACCGATTGCTTTCAAAATCGATATCTGAGGATCCCTGTGATCACTGAACAAGAATCAGCGGTCAGAAATTAAAAAAGTGGCCGTCATTTTGAAAATTTTTGTGACTGGTACTTACTTCCGGCCATTTTTTTAAATTTCTGACAGCTGATTCTTGTTCAGTGATCACAGGGATCCTCAGATATCGATTTTGAAAGCAATCGGTCCGGTAACACAAATTTTCAAAATGGCGGCCACTTTTTTTAATTTCTGACAGCTGATTCTTGTTCAGTGATCACAGGGATCCTCAGATATCGATTTTGAAAGCAATTGGTCCGGTAACTAAAATTTTCAAAATGGCGGCCATTTTTTTTTAATTTCTGTCAGCTTATTCTTGTTCTGTGATCACAGGGATCCTCAGATATCGATTTTGAAAGCAATCGGTCCAGGGACAAAAAAGTTCAAAATGGCGGCCACTTTTTTTTATTTCTGTCAGCAGATTATTGTTCAATTACCATAGGGATCCTCAGATATCGATTTTGAAAGCAATCGGTCCGGTAACAAAAAAGTTCAAAATGGTGGTCACTTTTTTAATTTCTGACAGCTGATTCTTGCTCAGTGATCACAAGGATCCTCAGATATCGATTTTGAAAGCAATCGAAAAAGAAAGAAACAAAAAAAACAAAAAAGTTCAAAATCGCGGCAACTAGTTTTAATTCTGTCAGCTTTAATTCTGATCACTGAACACGATTCTCGTGTTCAGTGATCATCATAATGGACACTTAAAAACAGAAAAAAAAGTTCTCCTACTGTTAAATATTCAATTTCTGCACGTTGTCACGAGTGGGATCGTTTCCATTACCCAGAGGTGTCGTATGGACAACATAATTTTCCCCATTTTTAGGGTACCCAGAGGTGCTTGGTAATACCAATCAGACTGTTTGTTGATATACACCTTTTAAAATACACACATTCTTAAATTTCCATTTGTTAGTGACCAATGTATAAATAATATAATAATAATTTAATATAATAATAATTTGAAATAACCCTAAAAATGGGGAAAATTATTTCCATGAGGCAACATTTTGGGGTACTCGAAATGGATCTATATGATCAGAATTTTGATTTTCCAACTTTTTAGAAATCACCCTATAAATGGGGAAAATTATTTTGGCCAGGCAACACCTTGGGATGCTTGAAATTGTTCAGCATCATCAGAATTTGGATTTTGCAACTTTTTGGAAATTACCCTAAAAATGGGGAAAATTATTTTGACCAGGCAACACCTTGTGATGCTTGAAATGGTTCTGCATCATCAGAATTTGGATTTTGCAACTTTTCGGAAATTACCCTAAAAATGGGGAAAATTATTTTGACCAGGCAACACCTTGTGATGCTTGAAATGGTTCTGCATCATCAGAATTTGGATTTTGCAACTTTTTGGAAATTACCCTAAAAATAGGGAAAATTATTTTGACCAGGCAACACCTTGTGATGCTTGAAATGGTTCTGCATCATCAGAATTTGGATTTTGCAACTTTTTGGAAATTACCCTAAAAATGGGGAAAATTATTTTGACCAGGCAACACCTTGTGATGCTTGAAATGGTTCTGCATCATCAGAATTTGGATTTTGCAACTTTTTGGAAATTACCCTAAAAATGGGGAAAATTATTATGACCAGGCAACACCTTGTGATGCTTGACATGGTTCTGCATCATCAGAATTTGGATTTTGCAACTTTTTGGAAATTACCCTAAAAATGGGGAAAATTATTTTGACCAGGCAACACCTTGTGATGCTTGAAATGGTTCAGCATCATCAGAATGTTGATATTGCATCACAAGTGCGTGTTGTGATCACAGGGATCCTCAGATATCGATTTTGAAAGCAATCGGTCCAGGGACAAAAAAGTTCAAAATGGCGACCACTTTTTTTAATTTCTGACAGCAGAATCGTGTTCAGTGATCATCATAATTGACACTTAAAACATAAAAAAAAGTTCTCCTATTGTTAAATATTCAATTACTGCACGTTGTCACGAGTGGGGGACGTTTGCACATTTTTCTCCCAACGTCCCCCAGTGGGGCCAAACAGGTGGGGGACGATGGGAGTAAACGTGGGTACGTACTGGAAACGATTCTGTATAGTCAAAATTTAGATTTTCCAATTGTTTGGAAATTACCCTAAAAATGGGGAAAATTATTTGGTACATACGACACCTCTTGTACTGGAAACGATTCTGTGTAATCAAAATTTTGATTTTTCAACTTTTTTAAATTACCCTAAAAATGGGGAAAATTATTTTGTCCATACGACACCTCTGGGTACTGGAAACGATTCTGTATAGTAAAAATTTAGATTTTCCAACTTTTTTAAATTATCCTAAAAATGGGGGACATTATTTTGTCCATACGACACCTCTGGGTACTGGAAACGATTCTGTGTAATCAAAATTTCGATTTTCCAACTTTTTTTAAAGTACCCTAAAAATGGGGGAAATTATTTTGTCCCTACGACACCTCTGGGTACTGGAAACGATTCTGTATAGTCAACATTTTGATTTTCCAACTTTTTGGAAATTACCCTAAAAATGGGGAAAATTATTTGGTACATACGACACCTCTTGTACTGGAAACGATTCTGTGTAATCAAAATTTTTATTTTCCATCTTTTTGGAAAGTACCCTAAAAATGGGGAAAATTCGTTTTTTCATACGACACCTCTGGGTACTGCAAACGGTTCTGTGTGATCATAATTTTGATTTGCCAACGGACGCTACTACGTTATATGAGCTCGCCGTCACCATTATATTGTATTGTCATTGGAACTTGGCAAGTATGCAAAATTTCACCTCAATCATATAACGGGAGCCGGGTCAAATTATCAAATGGAACATTCGAGCTGTACATACATAAGCTTATAATTTGGTAAGTATCTACTCTTAGTGGAAAATACAATTTTCAAACTTTTTTACAAACAAACCTGCTAACTAACGAAAAAGCAATCACGTATAAATAAGTAATAAAACCACCATCATTTACAACAATATTTATTTTTGTAAGTATTTAAAAAAATATAAGTTGAAGAAGTCTCCATTGTGTCTATGTTCGCTCCCCAACATCAAGTACAAAAATTTTGGATGTTTAGACGACGCGCGAATTTCCGTATCTGGGAGGCGGGGCTCAATGGCAAAGTTAGCGTGGGAATTTTTTTCGAAAAGTATCGTCTTAATTCCGGTAGATGGCGGTGACTGTGCATGGTTGTGTCTTCTGAAGATTTTGCAAAAGCACCACAGAGAACAAATCCTCTTTGTTTTCTCTTTTTTCCTCCAAGTTTCGCGTTGCGATTCCGAAGCTCGTTTTTCAAGTCTACTTGGTCCGGCTTCAACAATAACAACAAAAAATTATAACAATAACGTAACTAATAAATATATCAGAATTTCAACAAAAACTTTACGTATATACTTACTTTACTTCACCAAGGAAAAGATAGATAGATAGAAAACACTTTATTGCACAAGACAAAAAAAAACAAGTACATAGGCGAACTTAATGCTAATTAGCATTTTCTTCCAGCTAACCTTTGTGTAATATAGAGTGGGTGGTAGTGCTATAGGGAATTAATACATAACGAGATTATAAAGATAACATAATTAATTTCTTACCTACTTAAAATAACTAGATACATATAAAAAAAAATATATATAAATATATATAATTATTATAACCTACCATAAACATACTTATAAAGAAAACAAATGAGAAAATAACATAAGCGCTCAATTTGTTCAACATTTTGCAAGGAGAAAAAGTATTGGTACAGTTTGGACTTGAAAATTCCTATGGACGCAGCCTTCCGAATTTCGACTGGACTGGAAAAGCATGAGCGAGTGAAGTCAGTGCCACTGACAGTTGGTGGCTGTAGACAACCATGTCTGGACTGCGCCATCTATGCATGGATTTAGAACTATTTTCTTTCAGCTGTCAGAAAACTTCCCATTACAGTAGCAAATGGCAATGGGGAACGCAACAATGGGAATAATTTTGGCAGCCCTATCTAAATCTTATGAAACTTGAATAGGGGAAACTTCTTCATCGAAATATTCCTCCTTTCAAGTTTCATAAGATTTGGACAGCGCTAATGCGCCAAAATGATCTCCTTTGTTGCGCTTTTGAACGTTTTTATCAAAGCTAACCAATTTTCCCTTGTTACAGATTGAAACGCGCAGCCCTAGATGGAGCCTGCAACAGCTCAACCAAGCGGAACTACACAGAAGATGAGCTCCAATCAGCCCTTCGAGATATCCAGACAGGTAGACTCGGCACACGACGAGCGGCCGTAGTCTACGGCATCCCCCGGTCAACACTACGAAATAAGGTCAACAAGTTTGGTCTGACACCGGATCAGCATGAATCTGAGCCTGATAGCGACCCGGAACGGACAGACTCCCCACCGTCGGTGATACTAAAGATCCCGACTTTCCCCCCACCGGATGACAAAAGCCCATCTCCGGCCTTACCAGTGACACCAATATCGCCTATGACTCCAAAATACCAAGCGTCCTCTCGTAATCCTTCTTGCCAAAAGCCGTTGCTTCTCCCACCTTCCGTTTTCGCCGATCCTCCAACTCAACACTTGTTTACATCTCTCAGTGATGTCATAGCGAAAAGCATCAGCCAAAAGTTCCAGCAACCCTTAGACAGAACGCAATCAGATATGCAGCAGTACATGCGAGCACCAGACCGACATGTATCAGTCATCAAAACCCCTCCTGATAATCATCAGAGAAACTATCAAATGCCTAGTAATTCTCGAGGTGTTTCCAACAATAATGGTCAATCGGCTGCAGGGGGGAAGGGTACCCGACCCAAACGAGGGAAATACAGAAACTATGATAGAGACAGTTTGGTGGAAGCTGTGAAGGCAGTTCAAAGAGGTGAGATGTCAGTCCATCGCGCCGGGTCTTACTATGGAGTGCCGCATTCGACTCTTGAGTATAAAGTAAAGGAGCGTCACTTGATGCGGCCACGAAAACGTGAGCCCAAACCACAGCCCGATGTAAAACCTCAGCCTTCGAAGCCACAACCGCCTAAACCAGTAACGAAACCCTTCTCAAACGGACTGAATGGTCCTGAAACGGGGGGCTACCCTCCAGGGTATCCATTTTGGCCTGGAACTAGCTTCGCACCACACCCTGCTCCAGACCTATACGCATCTCATATGATGCGGCGATTGCGTGAGGAGGCACCTCCTCCAGCCAATGGATCCTTCCTAGAAGGGATTATCAGGTCTAGCTTGGAGCAACGACCTGGAGCAGCGCTTTTACAGCGATTAACGGCAGAGCCTCGTGTGCCCGGAATCTCCGGGCCGGTAGATTCCCCAAGTCTGCTGCGAAGGTTGGCAGGGACTGCGTCCCCAGAAGACGGGCCTCCGGCTCGACGACCGCGCTTAGACAGTTCTGACAGGCAACTGGCGGCCGAGATGCGTGAAGCAGTACAGCGACTACGCGCGGACAAACTCCGGCCTCGTAATGGAACCCCTACGCCACCGCTTTCCCCCCCACCGGCGCCCCCGGCCCCCCCAGACCGTGCCTAGGGGTCGCAAGACGCGAGTTGATCTCCTCAGTCTTTGTGATAATAGTAAAGTACATTCCGTTGGGGACAGCCGCGCTCTGGTGTTCCGGCACCCGATATAGTGCATTCGATTCCGTTTAATACTGTTGTAGCGACCCTAAGCTCTTAAAGGTTATGACAACATAGTTGCTTATATTTGTGACAGTTCTTAATTGATAGACTTGATATTTCATTAAGAAATGGCATGTCTGTGTATTGGATGTATATAACCAGCAATGTTGACATAGCTCCGTCTGTATTTCTGTATAATCCGGTTTGTTCTTCCCCTCACGACACGTCACCAAATAATCACAATAGTTACCTCTGTCACAGCCGTTCGGTATATCACAGCTTTAAGTACTGATGCAATCACAATAGTGTTAGTACCTAGTGTTTCGGGTGTCGTCGTTTGTGACTTTAAGTGCTGTTCAAATAGTAAAATTATTTCTTGGAATTAGGTTACCCTAAAATTTGGGAAAAATAGTTGGGGATGAAACATTTTTTACGAATTATAAATTAATGTAAAAATTGTGTGTTAGGTTTGAGAATGACACTGTACGCCACGACCGATCGTAGGGTTGTCCAAAATTCACGCGTATCCTGAGAGCCTCAATTGCAAAAGACAACCAAAAGTTAACGTTATATAAAATTAACTATTTAAATATATTATTATAATGTTAGGTAAAAAAACAATGTAACAAATTAATTATAAAGCTAGCTATGAGTGTAAATGTTATCGATTTTTAAGTGAACTATTGCAGATTTTGTGCGGTGTTTTTTATAATTAGATAGGTAATATATTGAATGAAATTATTAGCGCTATTGGCAGGTAGTGCGGTTGTGGTACTGTCTTTATCTATCGAAAGTTAAATGAAAGGGAAAGCACTAAAGGAAGGACATCATTTCGAGTTAAGAGCTTCGATGTATACGAAGCCACGTTCGGACTTATGTGCAATTATTATTTTGTATAAAATAGTAATTTTAACTGTGTCTAAGCTAACACGTGGATTTCCATATTACTGAATGTGATATTTAGGCATTACGAGTGCGGTTTGAGTGACGACCTGAGGGGCGCCTTGACCCCCGTCATATACACGTACGTACATTAAAATACATCTATAGTAAACTTATATATTTTATGTACTATTATTGTATCTTAAGAAAATAAATTCTTATTTTTCATGGTCCAACTTTTAAATGTTTTATCGACTTTACAAGAATGCGGTTAACCATTATTATAATATACTCTTGTCAACTTAAAATATAATTAGCCCAAAAAACCCTAAAAAAGATACCTGTCTTCAAATTTTGTGACATTTTTGGTGTTCAGTCAAAAGTATATTATTAAATTTACGAGGTGGAAAAAATGTATACGCTCTCACAGAATAAATTTAGGTAAAACTATTTGGATTTAAATTATCATAAATATTAAATGTAAGTTATGTGTAAATGTGCGCCTCATGAAAATTAAGAAGTCTTTGTATTATTTATGTAATTAAAATATACATATTATTATATACAAGTTAAACTATATTAATGTCGTACTTTTTCTTCGGAGACCATGATATTGTGCAAAATAGGAAAACAAGAGTCTGGACTCGACATTTCGACATACATATTGAAATTTTTATTGTTTAGTCAGGACCTTAAGACAAACCATTAACTTTATTATAGAAGAATCTATATTTGACTCAAGAATAAAATATCTTAAATATAATACATATCCCGAGTGCCGAGATGTCGAACGCATTCTCTTATAAAGGAAAACAAACATTTTTATATTCAAAATTTTAAACTAGTCGATAGCATGTCTTTCACCTTTGTTTCTTGTGCATAATTTTCGACGATTTTTAGCATTTAGTGTTTAAAAACATTAATCTCTATAAACGTTATGTGCATTTATCTAAACGTTTTGTATATTAAAAAAAATATGATAATTATTTACCGTCGTGTTGACAGTGACAGCCCTACCAGACCGCATTTCGATTTATTTTAAAATTGGAAAAGAAATCGAACAACATTTTTTAAATACGTACACGAATCTGTGTGTCTTTGCCTGACATTTGTTGTTAGCTTAAAAAGTTATTTTGTGTAAGTTTGTACAGAACATAGGATGGGACATTTTGCAAAGAGAATTTAGTTAATCATCAACATTCCGCTTAGAATGTTATTAGATTTTTTAATTATAATTTTTTTCATTGGGAACAAATCATTATGTTGTTTAATCTTATTTTGTAACGTTAGTTATTTTTAAGCGACTTTATTTTTAATGATACATTTATAGTTATAACTATAATTATATTGAGATGTTACACATGTCATTGTTTTGTGCAAAATGTTTGGGGACAATTCCCGGGATAGAGATTTGCGACTGATTGTAGTAGAAGAATAGCCGAACGGTATCAGCTTTGGCTCGGTCTGTACAAATGGTATACGCCGCCTTAACACTTAAAATGTTATTTTCAGCGGTCCCTACAATCATTAACATTATCAACATTCGTTATTTTCAATCAACTTGCTGGCAATTGTGATTACAAAATATAAAATGTTGAAAATTTTATTTGTGAAAACGTATCGTCATACCGTCCTACAGATCAGAAAGAGAAAAATCGGCCTCTGCTCATATACCTCATATAAATATGAAAATATATTTTTCTTTAGATGGCAACCCTAAAGATTTTGTGTCAAGTGACATTTGACGACATCGTCTCACTATTGGCGGGGCCGCTGGTTTATAGTGAATCATTTTATTGTATATTGTTCAATCATTTTTCCACGTAGTTTTAAGTATTTTAGTTAATATGTGTAGTGTAATTTCAATTACTAAGGTAGTCGGTAGTAATTCTTTAACATTTTGTTAAATTTCTTTCGTAATACGCTCCGTAAGTTTAGGTTAGATTCGAACGGCCCTCAAATGGGCCCGGAACAAAAAAAAGACAATGGTGGGAAGTTGCATTTTTTATTAAAAATATAAGATACTTCCAGTTACTGTGTGAATGCTCCTTGAATCATCATCTATAGAAATCAAAGTGACATTAATGTGACAGACGTCAATATTTGGCGCCATAATTTTCTTCTGTCATCCATTCACTTTCAAAGAAGTCTTTATAAAAACTTTTGCCATAGACTAAAAATTGACGCCTCTAAGAATTTGAACATACTTATTCTAAAATTAATACCATCAAATTTCGGAATTTGATTTACATAATGACAAGAAACACATTGGTTTCCTGTGTGGAACTCTTACACGTTGCCAGATATTGTCCTGACTGTCACGTGCAATCGCTTTCCATTAGTAGACTTTATGACTCATTAAGCTCATGTTTTATGTGACTTTCTACGTTATAAAGTTGACAATTGTTTTATTTGTCTATCATTGAAAAGCGATTGCAAAAGTGACATGCCTAAGATATAAGATTCGACTCTATTGTCACTAATTGTTTTTTCTTTACACATCCTGTATCTATTTCTAGATTAATTTAAACAATAATAATTATTGTACTATTATTAAACAATAATTGTCTTATTATTATTGGCATTTAGAGTTATCGTGGAATGGTATAGAATATCGATGAAAGATTTTTTTTATGTCTATTAAGGCACGGTTTTTGTTTTTAGATGTGTTAACATCCGTTTAATTAAAATTTACATTATGTACAATATGAAGCATTTAATTTTAGAAATATAATGTAATGTTATCTTTATTGAAAAATTGATTAGTTTTTAATTCGATTATTATTACGATGTATTTATTTTAAATTGACGCTTACAAAAATACTAACATCACAGCGGCAGGACATAGCAACTCTACCTTTTGAGAGTGCTTCCTACGCCCGAAAATTGGACTTTTTGTAATTAAAAAAAAACCAGGTAATGGACCAATATAATGATAGTTACACTGTTATTCTTCTAATGATTGAAAGCTCAGGTTTTGATATAAACATAATATAAACCATGGAGAGCTAATCAGATCAAATTATTATAATATTGTTATTTAATTATTGAGTACAAGTTTTAATGAAATTTTTTTTTCAATATACCTTACTCGCCTCTTTATTTTTGTTATTTTGTTCCTTTAGTTTTTATTAATATTGTTTAAATATCGTAACAGATTATTAGAATTGGGTTGCCTATGCAACTCATGATTATTTTATTATAAATTATATAAATACTAATTGTGTGTTTCACTTCATACAAGATTGTTATAATTTCACAATAGTTAAATGAACGAAACTCGAATTGGCGAGAATGCGATTGGCATTGTGTTGAATCTAGTCAAATTTTTAGAACGGGAAAATTGAAAATGCTAGGCTTACGACCATTTGACTGACTTTTGATAAAAAGAGTTGTAATTGACGTCCAAAAACCGTCGCTAGGCGACTTAAAAATTGCAATTGTGGAATTGTAGAGGATTTCTTGAACCGACCGTTGAATCTTTGTGAACTGGTAGGCTCATTTGAAGTGAAGTGTTTTTCAAAATGTCCTTATATCTTTAGGAATTATATCTTATGTTATTCTTAACGAAATGGCTGGTGAGGCAGGTGGAAGAATGTGCGAGAATATTTAAAACCTGTATACAATAAATTTCTTTCATTTGTTGATTTATTTGTTTTATTTACCAATAAATACACCCTTATTCATTATTCATTATTTATTCATTCATTCATTCATTCATTCATTCATTCATTCATTTATTGCTCTTATGTAGTAGGTATATTAGTATTGGTATTATTTATACTATAGTTAGGTAGTTAGGTATATACTTACAATTTGATAAAATTAGATTAAATTATTAAATTGTATGTATGCAATACTATTTATTCTTACTATTATAATTTATAATCATCATCATCATCAGCCTGTAGAAGTCCACTGCTGGGCGTAGACCTTCCCCTTAAAATGCCACGACGCACGGTCTTGAGCCACCAGTCACGGGCTATAGAGAGAGCTATTCTAGGTTTCGCTAACGTTATAGAATCCGAATAGAGGAAATCCGTTAAAGAACCAATATCACCGACATAACTCTGAGAATTAGCAAGTTGATGGACATTATACTTGTGTCAAAATATGCCACGAGGTAAGGTCTTGAGCCGCCTTCATCCACTAAACTAAAGCGATCGCCACAATTATCAGTCCATCGAGAAGGGGGCCGTCCTAAATTTTTTCATTTAAGAACTTTCATTTACTTACAAATATTATTTTATTCATTACTAACTTCTTCCTAGGCTCCTGGTATGAAAAATATTAGAATATAGTTAGGTACTCCTTGAATTTTCGCAGACAGTAGGTACCTACCTACTTCAATAGCTAGTACGTCACACAAGATCTATTAGTCATTCGAAAACTGCATAAAAAATCAAAACTAAAAATCACAGGATCAAAACTACAGGATCTATTAGTAACGTTAAAGTTCACAGGATCTAAACTACAGGATCTATTAGTAACATTAAAGTTCACAGGATCTAAACTACAGGATCTATTAGTAACATTAAAGTTCACAGGATCTAAACCACAGGCCCTATCAGTAACTACTCTCTTATACTGCGTCGTCTGGTTTATGGTCGATACTCAGAACTTTGCTGATTGTCTGTTCAACTTGTTAAATCTGAGATAATAAATGTCGGTGACCTTGGTTCTATGGAGGACAAGATAATCGTTAACTTTACAACTTACCGTTGCGGTTAAAGTTGTAAGAACCTACTTGTTATTCAAATTCCTTTAAAAAAAAGTTAATATGACAGCGCTCATCTGCCAAATGTCATATCTTGTTCTCAAATTGTAAGAAACAAAAAACAATTGAAAGGAAATATTGTAGGTAACAATCATTAACAAAAAATTTACGAATAAAATGGCGGTAGCCATTTTGTACCGCAAATTATAATAAATAAATACCTACACCAATTTTGGTTTTAACAGTTCAACTGTGTATTTTTCGAGTAATGCCTCCGGCGGCATGCCACTTGGTAGCAAGGCCGAGTTTAAAAAAAAAGTAGAGCCGGTTACTTCAAATTTAAAAAAGGAACAGGTATCTACTCTCATCGTCACAGGCTGATTCGTTCGCAATTTTAAAATTAATTTTGGAATCGTATTTAAGTATAGTATCGTTAAGTTCAGTAGCAGGTCAATAGTACCATTTGTCTTCTCTTTATCAGAGATAAAGTCTAAAAGCTCCACCTGTAGCTTTACGGGAGTCATCATCATCATCATCATCATCATCAGCCTGTTTAAGTCCATTGCTAGACGAGGCCTCTCCCATTGAATACAGTAGGGGGATTTGCTATTAATCACCACACTTGGCAGACGGATTGGTGATCGCAGTTTGGTGTTGAGTACTCAGGTGGATGTTGCTGCCCATCCACTGGTGTAATCCCTTAATAAAGCTTTAACTACATCCACGGGAGAATGAGGGGTCTATTCTAGGCTGGTCGGACACACCACGGCCACGGTATGTAATATTATTACCTATATCACTGAAACAAAATATTGTTTTACATAAACTCAATATTATTATTTGTGACTGTTAGTTAAGTTACCATTATATTAAAACCCAGACGTATTACAACAAAGGCCGAATGCAAGCAATACAGAAAAGAATACACCACTCAGCCCTGACATTGCGCCGGCGCATCGAACAAAGCCGAAAACAGTCGAATCAACATCGCCAAAAGAGACCATGACCTTACTCTTCTTACTCTTGACTTACTTGTTTGTACAAGTAGATATGTGTGTATAAATTTGTACCTTTGTGTGTGTGACTATGTAATTTTGGTACTTATGCATGCTTTTACAGACGTCAAAGAATAATAAATTACAAGTCTGATAGCGCACTAATGAACAAATATCTACATCTACCTACACTAATATTATAAAGAGGCAAAGTTTGGAGTAGCTACTGATAGATCCGGTTGCTCAGATCCGGTGAACTTTGATGTTACTAATATATCCGTTTAATTTTTAGGCAGGATCCGGTGACGAACTTGCTATTGAAGTACAGTCTGCGACAATTCAAGAAGTAGGAACTATATTGGATAATTATAGTAGCCTAGTTTGGGACCCTTCGTAAAATCTGTACCTCATCATTGCATGTTATAAATATAAGTATTTTTTTATTTTTGTATATTTCACTTTGATTGATGTTATAGATCAATTTGTGTTTGTTTTTAAATAAACTTATCTTAAACTTATCTTAAGTCGGCGAAAGGAGGCGGCTCAAGACCGTTCGTCGTGGATTCTAAGGGGGCGCCTATGCCCAGCAGTGGACTTCTTCCGGCTGCTGATGATGATAAATTAATTTTACCTACATATTCTGAAAAAAATTGGTTGTCTGTAAAGTCGGTTTACTGACGATATTTGAACGTGACAACGTCGTTCCGCGCTCTCGCTTGCACTTCAAGCCTTACATGGAACGCCTCAGAGCGAGGTAACGCCGCATGAGTCATGTTTTTTCGTGCGTGCAGCCGGCTCTATCGAATTATAAGACGTTGTCACGTCAAAAACTAAACAGTTTTAGAATATTAAAATCCTATCTGTCCTCTACCTTATCTTTGCCTGTATAATTGAACAAGCGAAGCGAGTTCTCTGTGTCAACTTGAAAGAATTGGCGTTTGTATGTATGTATTGTTTGTCCGATGAAAACTTCCCAGCCGTTAGTCCGATCTTCATGAAATTTAGTACCTACCTATGGGGGTAGATAGTAGGTATTGGTACAATTTGTAGGTATGGTTATGAACTATATCGGTCGGGGGGTTGATGAGATATTGGGGTTCAAGAGGGGTGAAAAAATTTTTTCCCCACGATGCCATCGCGAGGTCTCAGTTCGGGACGAACCACTAGTAATTTTGTTGTTTATATTTATATTACAAAGTAGTTATTTTAAAGACACAAAAAATCTTTATATAATTCCACATAATACCTACTAGGGATCATATCTGTCACTCTAAGTACCTAATCTTTGCCGATTCGAATACTTTTTGTTCGCACACTCCCACGCAACCATGTGTGCGTGAATTTTTCGTTGCACTGTGTCAGTTTCAAGCATTGAAAGTGTGAGTGTATTTTTCGAAGCCCTGTACCAGTGTGGGTGCATTTTTAGCGTGCACTTTGGGCAATGCACTCCGTACAAGGGACAGTGGCGTGGCACTGACCTACGCTTAGCCAATGCAGCTGCTGGGGGACAGGACGATTTCTGCGCTTCTCTGCGTTCGAAATTCGAATTTATGTTTTTTTTTTATAAATTTAGTGGCAGTAAGCTTATGCGAATGTATCGTTTGCTCTAGATACCTGTAAAACATTTTGAGGTAGGTAAGACCTAAACCTGTCCCATTTTTTTTTGATCAATTAGTAAGTTGAAGATAGCAATGAGCAGGTCAAATAGCTCGCAGAACCAACAACCATTAGAGAAAATGCCTTGAATGGCGTTCACGAACCGGACAACGCCGACGCAGGACTGCGTAATTAAGTATACGATCGTCGTAATCGTCAGTTACGATGTTTGCTGGTAGAACTCGGACTAGAGCCCATGTCGAAAAGAGGTTCATTGGACGCCTCATATTCACATGTGCTAAGAGTGCTACGCGTCGGACTCTACGCATGAAAAATATACTTGCCTACTTATTGCACATCTTATGCACCTGTATTTATCATTTTATTAACGGTGAATTCGTCTGCGTAGAGTTTTTTCCATACAAACTTCAACACTTCAATTTCCGAAATTCCTTTCTTAGTTTACCCCTAGACCATAAAAGGTAGGTACCCTCCAATTTCAGGTCTCTGGGACCCAAAGTGCACCCAAAGCTCAGGCGTTTAAACTGAGCTTTGATAGTCAGTGAATGAGTGAGCGAGTGAGTGAGTGAGTGAGTGTGTCAGGGTTCGGGTGTCTAAATGATGTAAGAATTAATCAAACTTAAAATTGGATAAAGGTGCATTTATTTTATGTACCTAGGTGTAAATAGAGTCTCTTGTGCTATTCGAGTGAAGTGACAGCGTGTGGTTACGCGACAGTGAGTTTTTTGCCACACATTACTTAATAAATAATTACCTACCTACTTGTAGTATAAACGGCGCAGTGTGCGAAATGTATGAGAAAGAACGCCATTAACAAAACCGTTTCTTTATTGGAGCGAATTACATTCGTACAAATATCTTTAATTATTAGGAAGGCAAGGCATCTTAGTAGATTTTTAAGGAACGCGTCTACTGAACAGTGTTCCTTGACACGCTACCCGCGCGTTAGCCACCGATAGTGCTGTCACGAAAATGCCAAAGTACCTACATGTACTTACCTAGATTATGTAAGTAGGTAAATCAGTGATTAGGTAACATGCAACGTTTGTTAGAATCTGGGGGATTAGGTGGACGTAATTTGGGATAGAATTTAAGTAACAATATGAAAAGGCTATTTTCATTGTTCTTCTTCTTTTAATTATGCTGGCTTCTGTGGCTTATAAGCCACATAATTTAATATAAATATTAAATTAAATTATATTCTATTCTATTATAGTTACCACAATATTGCCAATGTCAATGTCAACAAGATATAAAACCTAAGAATAAGGACTAATATAGCTCCTTATTCTAAGTATAGAACGGTAAGATGATGGGTATCTGATTTTAATCTGATGGTATGTAAGTCTTCGAGCAAGGAACATAAATGTATAAGTAACTACATCTATTACGTGTACGTTCCTTGATGTAAGTTGGCCGGTCTTTTAAGAGGGAGACTCAACCAGAATGTACCTATGTATGTTAACAAAACGTGATTTATTTATTTTAAACAAGGGACTACACAATTAAGTAGTTACCTATAACACACAGCATAATGATTGAAGCACACCAAAGTTAGCAAAGTTATAGACATAGGTAGGTAGGTAAGCCATATTTGTCTGTACTACCAAAGATTTCGTGTACTACCTGCTTTGATGACGGTTTTGACAGGTCCACTAAGAGTAGCCCCGGCCTACTGACGAAGAACCTATTCTATGATACTGTGAACTCTTCAAGGAACTACAGACCGTTCAGCGTAAGATGTCCCCTGCCTGCAATAGTGCCCTATTGCAGGCAGGGGACATCTTACGGTGAACGGTTGTACCTAGCACACTAAATATTAGTTCATCTTCCCTTCCGGAATGTGGATGAGGTATCCAATTTATACTGGAAGACTGAGATGCGAGAGGTTGCTGGTTCGATTAACGCTGCGAAACAAATGTTTGTATGATCTGCAAATATTTGTTCCGGCTCTGGGTTTTATGGTACCATGGTACTCGTAGTTTCTGATACCCCGACACAGGTAACTAGTTAACTATAGTGTGGGATCAAGACTACGTAAGTGACTGTTATTATGTGTTACGTGTTATGTTATGTTATTACCTACCTAATAGAAAAGATTGTAGGTATTAAACGATTTGAACCTAAGTGAGACTATATTTATGTACCTACCTACACTTTTTTAAAACCTATCTGTACCTACATAAAGTTACCAAGAAAGAGAACAGTTTTGTTGCAAAATACTTGCCTACTTACTAATAATAATGGAAAATAATAAGGCACTGTAAACCAAAGCGACCAGAGGGCCACTCTTATAAAAAAATCATCGATGTAAAAAGAAAATGAGAGTGGCGTCATTTTCAGGATGTTTAATATTCTTATAACAATGACTTTGCGCAAGCAGAGCAAAAAGAATAAACGGCAGTTTTTTAATCTTTTCGAAATAACTTAGGAAAATCTTTCAAGAGCACTTTGAATGAAATGAGTGTCTGACTGAAGGCGGTAGCGTAGGTAGATACCTATAGGTAGACCGTACCTACCTATCTATCTACCTTTGTAAGTAGTGGAGAGAGGAGTATGTACCATATAGTACAGGGACCACAGTTACTAACTTACTACTAAGTAGGTAACTTATTTACCCAAACCATAGAATTATATTAACTAATATCTCCTAGAACATAACTATATATGTACGATTACAACATTGCTTGTACTACTAACGCCATCTCTTGATGTTTTTGACAACTACATCATGGTTAGTAACTAAGGTGTGCTCTAGATGGCACTATGTTTTTATTTGAAAACTACCTAAATGATTTAATTAAATAGAACTTTAATTATTGACATTATGTAGTTATTGTCTTTAATTATTTTTTCCTAATTGTTTAGTTCATTAAAATTTAAATTTTATTGATGTAGCTTGAATGCTGGCTTCTTGAATGAACGCATTTTTTTCTGCCCGCACCTGTCTTCGGACAGTACGCAAATGTCAAAAAAAGTGTTGCCATAGATTTCAGATTTGCCATTAATTTGGTAATGTGTTTGGGTAGCCCATCAGATAGATAGATTAACACTTTATTGATCACCACAGAAACAATAAACAAGTAATATTACTATAGAAAGGCAATACAATGGGCGGCCTTATCACTGAAAGCGATCTCTTCCAGGCAACCATCAGATACGGATTAGATATATCTAAAGCTTAACTTGTATTATAAAACGATTTTTATAAATCGATAAATAAGCCAAGCCCGGACTTTGTACGCTTTTTCGAAAAGAGACGTTGCACATTTATAATTTGTTTCAAATTCTAGTGTTTTTTGAGTAATATCGTGTAATATCGTGGCATTTTAACCAGTGTAGCTTATTCGAAGAGCACATGGTCGTGTATATTTTAAATATTATAAGTGTAATGTGTGTCTTTTCAAATGGGTGGTAATTGTACTACCCATGTTGTGTTGTTGTTGTTCTGTGATCAGACCTAAATTTTTAAAAATAGCTTACATACAGTAGGTAGTAGTAGGTAGTACTTCTTTTAAGTAACTTGACACTGGTGAAATTGAGGAAACTTTCCTCAGAGCCATAAGCGTAAAAAAAGAAGTGTACCTACCTACTTACACATTATGTGCATAATGATTATAGGTATATTAAATAACTGACTAAATTAATTAAATTAAATTATCAAGATCTTGTAGTCGAGTTTGAATGTTTAGACAGTGTTGCAAACAAAACAAAATTAGTAATTTTATAAACTGCCCTCATCTCCCACGCCTATTCTATTTCTGCATAGTCTATGTATCCCTAGGAAATACCTACAGCGTATATCAAGTATTATGTTCCTTGAAGGGAGATAATACCTTGATATACCCCGTCTGCCACGAGTGCTGGTGTTTGGCTGACGTTTCTTGACTGTAAGTTGGGTAGTTTTTAACATGAGTGTGGCATCCCTAAATTTAGTACCGTACGAAAATTACGCGACGTCTCGGACTCGGAACCGCTTTAACGTCCGCGCTAACAAAACTCGTTGAAAATGCATCCATCAAAATGGTAGAATCGCTGCAAATGTTTCTATTCCTGTTCAAATCCAAATACAGACGAAAATATTCATGGTTCTCCCCATTCCTGTGTTCATGTCTCATAGTGTTATTGTTGTGTGTTGGAGTTCTTTCTAAGTGTAGTGAACATAACTGTATAAATGGTGTGTGTAATAATGATACGTGCGTGTGTTCTGAGGGCTGGCAGGGTCCTGAATGTCAGTACTGCGGCGGGAAAGTAAAGTGAGTGTTTTTGCTTTGTGAAAAAGCATTTTAAACGGGATGGTTCAGTGACCTCTTTCCCAGACGCGCCTTGTTTGCCAGTGGGCAGTATGCAAGAGAAAGCTGTAGGATTATCCAATTATACAGTTTGGCTTCTTTACTACATCCTGAGTACTCGTGAAGGTCGCGGGTCTAGTCTTATTCTATTTTAGAACAGTCACACCTTGATTTAATCGCCACTGTGATAAATAACCTGCTGGGTCACTATGAGCTTTAATAATGATTTCATTCATAAACTATACAGCCCAAAATGTTAATATTCTGCAATTTATTTGAAAGGTTCAGTCTCAAGAAGTTCGCTTCATGCTTAATTGTTCTACGATGAGGAATGTCAATGTATTATCATTATTTTGTACCAAATAGTTTATAAACTGAATCGCTATAAAGCTCACTGTAAATTAGCAGTTCCGAATTCAAATTTTTCGAATTCTAAATTCTATCAAATTTCTAATATTATTTTGTACAATATCATATGCAAAGTTTCTAGACATCTTGCCCCAGGTCTCACATATTTTACTGAAAGATGACTAAAACCGATGGAATATATTTTATAACTCAGCGGTTAAAATTAAAAACTGTAAATTAAAATACATGCTTTGGTTTGAGCTCCTTTGACAAGGACTAAGATATACGCATCAGCTCCGAGAGTTGCCTGTGTATTATAAATAATAAGATTAATACTCCTGGACTTGACACGCATAGTCAGGAGGTTCCTCTCTCTGCAGCCCTAGCCTCGGACCGCTTGGGCCTTGTTCTGCGGCCGGAGGTTTCCCGTTTTGATATATATTTTTTTACTATGATGTTTTTTATACTAAAATATGTTTTTGTAGATAGTACCTATTTCTTTATAGTAAAAATTTTGAATGCAAATGCTTGGTTTGTTGCTGAAAATATCAAAATCGCTATATGTATGCCTACAATATTTGAGGAGTTCCCTCGATTCCTCATGGATTCCATAATCAGAACTGCATTCTGAAAAAATGCGACCAATCTGGAAGTATATCTATTCAAATAAAAAAAGAATTTTCCAAATCGGTTCATAAACGCCGGTAAATATGAGGTAACAAACATAAAAAAAAAAAAAAAAACACAACCGAATTGAGAACCTCCTCCTTTTTTGTAAAGTCGGTTAAAAATGAGCTTAATTAATTATCCAACAGAGGTCACTAAATTAGTCAAAGGTTAAATGAAAAGTTACGTTAATTTATCACTTAATACCAATTAGCTAATTAAAACAATTATGTGTAGGTAATTCAGATAACAACCAAAACATAAATAAAGCAATTTATCTACTGTTTTGTTTCTGTTTTTGTTGTCCGATTTTTTTACTCTATATAGTTTATAAGCCAGATAAAAATCTGACTCCAAGAGCTGGTCAAGTCCTGTTTCACTTCATCTATTACTCACACTGGAACAGTCCTGCCAGACCCTTCTCCGTTATTTTAAGGAGTTGGGCTGGCTGAGCTTGTGTTAGCAGGGGGACAATGAAGAATACACCCCAATGCGGGGCGTCAGTGCAGATCTTATGTCTCCCATTTTTAAATTTTTGTTTGGTATTGTTTAATTTATTCACTACACTATTTCTTGCACTGTTGGCCTTATTAGAACCACTATACCTGAGCTGGAGGTCTAAAAAGGCCACTTTATATGAATCATAATACGATTAATTTAAAGGAATTGCTAAAGATCTGTTTAGAATTCGGAAAATGAATTGCTACCAGATAAATTGCTCAATGTGGCAAATTCATCTGGTAGCAATTCATTTTCCGAATTCTCAGTAGATCCTTCGCAATTCCTTTATATGAACTGTCGTATTATGATTCATATAAAGTGGCTTTTTTCTGCTCGTCTCATTAATTATTAATTATTATTATTTATTAAGATACACACCATGTGAAGAGGAAACAACACTGAACTTTATTCAAGTATCCACATTAATTATCAAATACATAACAGTCCTATTAATGGGACCATGTAAGAGACATATTTCTCAAAGTCCCGTTGCTTTCTGTTACTTCAAAATATTCCATCCTTTCTTTTCTTTAGGTTTTTATTGACCTGTGATGAAAACTCTCTCATATAATAAATTAAAATGTGTACTATTTATACTGTGGTGTGTCTGTCCTAAAAATAGACCCCTCCTTCTCCCGTGGATATAGTTCAAGCCTTACAAAGGTATTACACCAGGGGTTGGGCAGCTGTATCCACTTCAGTACTTAACAATAAACTGCAATCACCAATCCGCCTGCCAAGTGTGGTGATTATGGCAAATCCCTGTATTCAATGGGGAATGCTTCGTCCAGCAGTGGATGTAATGCTGGTGATGATGATGATAGTTGTACCAATCGTGTTTAGTGTAAAAAACAGACTTAAAATAAAATTTTACTAACTATGAAGTGCCATGGTGTGTCTGCGTGCCATGGTGTGACCGGCCTCAGAGTAGACCCCTCCCTATCCTCTTCTGGATGTTGTAAAAGCCGACTAAGGGATTAAACCAGAAGGGGATGGCCAGCAGCATGTACCTGAGAACTCAATACGAAAACTGCAATCACCAATCCGCCTGCCAATAGTGATTATGGCAGTTCCTGTTCAAAACAACAAGAAGTATTGGAACTATTAGAAGTACCTAAAAGATCTTGAAAAACCACCCATAAAAAACTGTGTTTATGCAAGTTGATAGTGATAATAGCACATACTACATACATAATGAATCATATTTGTGAATCACAATTGAAATTATCTCCAGTGTCAGATCAGAATTCAGTCTGATGAATTAACTATGAACTGCGATAAACCTTTTTGAATGGATGGATGATTCAGAGGGGCTATACAAAACAATACAGGTTTTTACAGTAGAGGTTTCTACTAAATATAGTACTCTAATATAATAAAATATATAATATATAATAATTAGCAAACCAGATTATTAAAACGAAATGTATTTCTTTGCTATTTCAGCGTAACCAATACAATAGGCTACATAACAGATGGGCCGGGGAATTACAGCGTAAGCACAGCTTGCTCCTGGCTACTCTCACCACCCCGCCTTGGCCCCACCACGCCTGTGCTCCGTATCAGACTCGAGAGCTTCGCCACGGAGTGCGGGTGGGACCATCTCTACATCTATGATGGAGATAGCGTGCGTGCCGAGAGACTCCTCGCTGTGTACAGGTGTGTATGAGCTACAATGTGATTACGACTCACTGCTTGCTAATCTCTCCCAGCACCTGTGCTCTGCATCAGATTCGAAAGTTTCGCCAACGGAGTGCCTGATCTCTACATCTATGACGAAGACAGCGTGCGCGCTGAGAAACTGCTCGCTGTGTACAGGTGTGTATGAGCTACAATGTGATTACGACTAGCTGCTTGCTAATCTCCCCCCACACCTGTGCTCCGCATCAGATGTGAAAGTTTCGCCAACGGAGTGCGTGATCTCTACATCTATGACGAAGACAGCGTACGCGCTGAGAAACTGCTCGCTGTGTACAGGTGAGTATGAGCTACAGTGTGAGTACGGTTTGCTGCTTGCTATCTCCCCACCACACTTGTTCTCCGCATCAGACTCGAAAGCTTCGCCACGGAGTGCGTGATCTCTACATCAACGACGAAGACAGCGTGCGCGTTGAGAGACTCCTCGCTGTGTACAGTATATAAGCTACAGTGTGAGTACAGCTCGCTGCTTGCTAATCTCCCCACCACAGCTAATGCTCCGCATCAGATTACAAAGCTTCGCCACGGAGTGCGTGGTGGAGTGCTACAGTCCTCGGCACGCTCGTGCCACGTGTTATAGAGGGTGGAAACTCAAACCGCGTGTCTGAAACGAACGTCGACTACTGGCCATTATATTGATTTGATCTTCAATTAACCCTAACTAGTGGTTCGCCCCGAACTGAGACCTCGCGATAACACCTTTATAAG
This sequence comes from Epirrita christyi, assembly GCA_951392215.1. Lineage (NCBI taxonomy): Eukaryota > Metazoa > Arthropoda > Insecta > Lepidoptera > Geometridae > Epirrita > Epirrita christyi. The sequence goes on along the minus strand of OX595855.1, from coordinate 9,633,424 downwards.
CCCGACTACTTAACTAAGTAATTTCCATAGTATGTATTATTATTTTTGAAAATTTTCACCTCGAGGTCTACCAGAACAGTACAGGATCTATCAGTAAATACTCTAATTTCCTACACATCATCGAAATAACCTTTGAATAGGGCTAAGCAACGGGCGTAATACTACATACCTGTTAGTACCTATATCAAGTACCTGACGAATTAATTGATAACGTCCTTTTTATGAAAACCATAGAACTCCAACATCATTCAAATTCCTAGAAATGGGAGGTCAACAATGGATGTTATATTGGATTCTGTTTTATTGAGTACAAGTTTCTAAATTCTTCAATTTCAGACTTTTCCCTGTAGTTGTGACACAAAAGCCACAAGCATACCAAATTTCAGCATTGTGGGATTGCTGGAAGTACCCTAGAATTTTGGGTTTTTACGTTTTTTATTTTCCCTAATATCTCGAAAACTACTAAGGCTAAATAATTATCAAAAACAGTTTTGAAATATCCAACCAAAGCGCTTTTATTAGACACCCCACTTGATCTGACTTTCTCACTTTTATTTTTTTTACCCCCTCTTGAACCCCAATATCTCAGCAACCCCCTGACCGATATAGCTCATAACCTTACCTACAAATTGTACCAATACTATCTACCCCCATACCAAATTTCATGAAGATCGGATTAACGGTTTGGAAGTTTTCATCGGACAAACATACATACATACATACACACATACATACAACGCCGATTCTTCCAACTTGACTCAGAGAACTCGCTTCGCTCGTTCAATTACCTCATCACCAGGCGTACGTTCACTGCTGGATGAGGCCTCCCCATTTATAATACAATGAGGGGGATTTGCCATAATCACCACGCTTGGCAGGCGGATTGGTGATCTCAGTTGGTAATAAGTACTCAGATGCTGCTGCCCATCCCCTGGTGTAATCCCTTAGTAAGGCTTTTACTACGAGAGGAGGTCACAACGCGTCCTAATTTACCTAATTCTTTATTTTTACTGCCTTCCAGCGGTGTTATGGAACGCGACACGTCTTGGACGCGGCAGGTCATAGCGCGGTCCGGCAGCGCGCTCATACATTTCTTCTCGGATGACGCCTTCGCGATGGAAGGGTTTAATGTCACATACGCGGCGTATAGCTGCCCTTCGAACGTTCATAGGACGAATTGTTCAAGTGAGTACCTTCCTTTTGATGAGTAGAAGGTAACTTTGTTTGTGTGTAGTATTATCAACTCTAGATATTGCAATAGAGTATCAATATCACACCTAGAGGCGAAATGCTAGAAGACCGGCTGGTTGAGTAATGAGTACATAGCTGTAGAAAGCAACAGGTACAGACAGGATTTTGTTAGATTACATTTTATGAGTGTATTATCAACTCTATAGCTATCTTTATAGAGTAGTTATACCATAAAGCGGATACTATCATACTACTTATCTAGTACGCATAACACAAGCTCTGCTTAGCTTGGGACTAGATAATGTTGTGTGAAATGACACTTTCGTAAAAGAAGGATTCGTACGGAACATACCCCCTTTGTATTGTTCAAGTAATTATGCTCTTTGAGTGGTGTTTCTGCTCTATATATATATCCCAATAAAGTAGATAATACCACAAAATTTACACCTTCAAATATTTTGGAGGAGCCGGATTGAGAAGTATATTCATTGGACACACCACAGCACGCTCCCCTTTTAAACGTTTATTATTCATATTGACTGGTCATTATGAATAATGTCGTCGGTAGATGAAAGCGGCTCAGGAGCGTTCATCGTGGCATTCTAAGGGGGAAGCCCAAGTCAAGCAGTGGGCTTCGATAGGCTGATGATAATTATATATAATGACAGCACAAAGCACCATAGACCGAACCAGGCTATTCTTTAAAATGGTGTTTGTTTTCAGATCACGGTGAATGTGAAGACGGCACTTGTAGGTGTGAAGCCGACTGGATCGGCGTGGCGTGTGATGAGCCCGTTTGTCCAGGTAAACAACTCTTAAACTCCTGCTCTAAATTATGATGGAAAACATTGAGGCCGAGATAAATAGACGTTACTTAGCACTGTCACTAGCATTAAAGTTAATACACGAGAAACAGGGGTATTACTAAGTATTGTCTATCTATGTACTAATTCTTAGCACTATCACTTCCATAAATGTTAAAACACGGGTATGACAGAGACAATGCTAAGCAATTAATATGTGGTAATCAACGTCTATGTATAACAAAATATTTAACAACAAACTTATTTTTGACGACCTCTGTGGCGCGGCGGCGAAGGTTTGCCTGCGACGCAGGAGGTTGCGGGTTCGATCCCCGCTTCGGAACAAATATTTGTGCGATCTGCAGATAATTATCTAGAAAGAAAGAAAGAAAGAAAAATATTTATTTGCTACAAAAAACAGGTTAGACAAAAAGGGGAAAAAAAAAGTAAAATAAAAAGGTACAAAAAAAATAAACTAAAAAGCAGCTAAGCTAATAATAATAATAACATTAAGTAACAAAAGCTATTATTATTATTATAAACAAATCAAATAAGTATAGATAAAATAAAACTAGAGACTGAGAGATCTAGTACCCATAACACAAGCTCTGCTTAGCTTGGGGCTAGATAATGTTGTGTGAAATGTCCAGCATTTATTTATTTATTATATATATATTAAAAAAAAAAAAAATTGTTCGGGTTGTTCTGGGTATATTCTATGTATAATAAAAAAAATATCTATCTATGTAATGTATTTATTGTATTAAGTATATCAGTTATCTAGTACCCATAACACAAGCTCTGCTTAGCTTGGAGCTATATAATTTTGTGTGAAATGTCCAGCATTATTTATTTTATTTAAATACCTTACATATTTCAGATGACTGTAACGCTGCCTATGGCGCGGGTCATTGCACCCCCCAGGGATGTGAGTGCACTCCTTCCAGGACAGGGCCGGACTGCGCCCGGGAGGTTTCCGCCGCGGGCTGGGGCTGGGCGTGGCGGGAGGTGGGGCAGGGGCGCCCCCCGCAGCACGCCCCGCCCCCTGCGACTGCGGCTCACGTGTTGTTGAACTATGGGGAGGATTTGTTACGGGTCGGCGGTGAAACTTTTGGGAATCAGGCGTTTTTGTATAGGTAAGTAATTTATATACATATAGCTCGCAACTTCTCCGTGGCGGATATCCTCAGATATCCTTAGATCTCCACAGATACGTGGGGATATCCTACTAGGGAGTAGTCAGAGCAATTAATTTTTGTTGTTACATGCCCACTTCTTGCTTAATAATTAGCATTCCATAATGTGATGGGTTTTCCATTACTGTGTATTGGAATATTAACTGTAAACCCATTTGCTACAGCCATCCATCGAGGAGTTCCATTGCCCGCTTTCCATCTCCGTCATAAGATCAGCTTGCTGTCATAATATTGTGTTGTCACCGGAACGTGACAGATACCTATACAACAATATTAATTCAATTTCCTCAATTATTATTCTAATTTTATATTAATCATATTACCCATGTGAAATTTTGCATGCCTAGTTATAAGGTAGAACATATTGCACTTTTTCTAGTTTAAGACCTTATTGTATTTACCAAAATGTGATTAAATAGATAATGTTCACTTCTCTTTCAGGTATAAAGTAAAAGAAGAAACATGGGCGCCAATCATCACCTACGATACGGGTCCCTTAGCTCGCTTCGCTCACTCGGCCGTTGTGTTCGGAAACGAGCTAATCGTTTATGGAGGGGTTGTGTACTCAGAGGACCCTGAGAGAGGGTGAGTAAGATAATGTTTGTTATGATCGTAGTTGGCCCTTTCAAGCAAGCTGTCTTACTTCGGTGAGGAAGGATAATAAGTTAGCGTATGTCTATGTTTGTATGGACGAACCTTCAAAACTCGAAAACCACTAAACCGATTCTGACAAATGAGGTATTAATTGTTTTGTGTTTATCATGGGGTGTTTCTTAGGTTTAAAGATTTAAAAAATGAAGTCGGTTAAAAAGTTTATCCGTCGTGACTTATTTTTTAGCACGTACCGTTTTATCAGAGACAAGTAAATAGCATTATGTAATATCTTGTTTGAAAGGTCTTGTAAAATCAAAATGAGGTATCTTAGGTGGTTTTGCAATTAAAATACGAGTTTGAGGAAAAACATTCTCGAAAAAAGAGGTTCCTATGATGTTAAGAGTCATTGTAATCGGCTTGAAGCTAATCTGAGTGGATGGGCGAATGAGCGAGAGTATAGGCGATTACTGGACCGACTGACCAACCGAGATTCTTTGTGATCACAGAATGTGAATTGAAGAATGTAGCCGCCATTTTGAACTTTTTTGCTACTGGAACGATTGCTTTCTAAATCGATATCTGAGGTTCCTTGTGACCAGAGAAAATGAGTCTGTTGTAAACAAAAAATACCGTCATTTTAAAACTTATTTGTTACTAGCTAGACTGATTGCTTTGAAAATCAATATTACGAGAGTCCTTGTGATCAGTAAATGCCAATCTAAAGATAAATAAAAAAAATGGCTGCCACTTTAATATCTAAATATTTTGACATTTGGGTGCCACTATTACTAGTACAAACAACAATAGTTTAAATGTAATTTAAACAATAGTTTAAATGTAATTTAAACAATAGTTTAAATGTAATTTAAACAATAGTTTAAATGTAAATAATTAATTAATTTTAATACATTATTATATATGCACTGGCGTTCCCTTATCGCCCCCTACTACAATTATAAACGGCAAATTTTGGTTGGTTTGTTTCTCAATCTCACAGTAACCGATTTCGATGAAATTTGGTACACAGATAGATTATACGCAAGTATTTCATTGCTATCATAATTGCTATTTGTTTCAGGGGTGGTCTTACCGGTCTTGAGGGTAGAGGGGGCGAGGTCACAAACGAGCTATGGCGCGTGAGGCTAGATACAGAGAGACCCCATTGGAACAACAACACGCCCACTGCCTGCTCCCCACACAGACCTGCACCATTAAAGCACTGCGGTAAGTCGTGAAGCGGGCCATGGAGAGAGCTACGCTATAGGGCCAGGTCACTTACTGTGGCAGGAAGCGCCTGTGTGGTGCCTTTCGGACAAAAATACCCTGTATTGCGTAGACAGTGTTATTTTTTTTTTTATATATATTGTGGACTGGCTTGTGGCCCACCTGATGTTCAGCGGTAACCCCAGCAATACCGCCAAGGTCACTTCCACGTAGGACGCGCCCTACTTCGAATTGCACTGCGCCCGTCACCCTGAGGCATAAAGATGAAAAGTCTCATGTGCCTGTAATTTCACCAGCACCCATACCTTTCAAACCGAAACACAGCAATGCTTGGCGGCATAAATAGAAATGTGGTAGTACTTCCCCGGACTAACTCTTTCACAAGGCGCTCTACTATTAACAAAATGGTATACTATTAGGAAAATAGATGGCGCTGCTCTGTAACGTAGCAGTCAAGTGTCAAAATAAAGTGAAATGTCAACATCGACAACGTAGAAATAATTTTCGTTTCGTGGTATTTATTTTTGCCTACTTCTAAAATCACCACGAAATCACTAGCGCACACTCAAGAAGCAATCACAAACTGAATATCATGACTTATAGCCACAGACTACTTAGATAATAGTTTTTGTACGCGTGCACCACAGACAATCTTGATTGATACAGTTGAGTCAGCGCCATCTATCGAACCAATTTGAACTACTTTTTTTCTTTTTAATTGAAGTTGAAAAGCCCTCATTGGAGTATTTTTCAGAAATTCTTTATTGGAGTATTCTTCTTTGAGCTGTGGTAGTACTCGGCTTAAGAATAGGACTCCTTAAACTCCTCCTGTGGATGTCATAGAAGGCGACTGGGGGATTAAAACCAGGGGATGGGCAGCAGCATCCACCTGAGTACTTAGCACCAAAATGCGATCACCAATCCGCCTGCCAAGCGTGGTGATTATGACAGGCTTCATCCAGGAGTGGATGTCTACCGGCTGGTGAAGAAGAAGATTCTTCAGAAACTCGCGGTTCGCTTCGCTCCATCTTTATCTCAAAGTGTGTTCTTTATTCAAGTTTGTTTTCCCACAGGTGGGCTTCACGTGTCTGGGCACACGGCAGTGCTGGTGTATCTAGGAGCGACGCGGAAGCCTGTGATGTTGTCATTTTTCGGTCATTCGCCGCACTATGGATACCTGCATATTGTGCAGGTAAATCTTGGTGGTGTAGTGGCTAGCGACTCTACCTTCTGAGCCTAAGGTCGTGAGTTCGAATTCCAGTGCAATTGATTTTTTCTTTAGAAAATTTGTAAATAAAATAATTGTAAGGAAACTTTAGCTAAGAATAAGACTGCTTCAACTCCTGTGGATTTCGTAAAAGGAGATTCGATCAATTGTTTACTTATTGTTAACTTAGCGCGTACTAATGCTTAGAACTGTCCCTGTCACTGTCTGACAAATGTTAAAATACGCATGTTAGAAAGTGACAGGGACAGTTCTAAGCATCAGTACGTGCTAAGTAACGTCTATTTATCTCGGCATTAGACTCAGCCTCCTGAGTACTCAACATGCCAAGCGTAGTGATTATGGCAATTCCCCCCCTATCATATATATCATATCTGCTTATGATTATGTTATTTGACGACCTCTGTGGCGCGGCGGGTGAGTAGCTGGCTGAGATTCGAGAGGTTACGGGTTCGATTCCTGCTGCGGGACAATTTTTTGTATGATCTGCAAATATTTGTTCCGGGTCTGGATGTTATGGTGCCATGGTACTCATAATAATTATCACTAGAAACGGGATATTTACCATGATTTTTTAGCTTTTTTGTAAACTATGTATGTGGCTACCAATAACAATAAATCTACTCGCAAAGACTTCAGTTTACTCGTGACCATGGCGGTTAAAACTGTGCCGAAATGTCGGGAATCAATAAAGCTCAAAAATCATGGTTAATTTCCCGTTTCTAGTGATAATTATGTTCATAACCATGATATTTTCAAAAGTTATATGGTACTCATAGTTCCCGATACCCACGACACAGGGAATCCTAGTGTGGGATCATGACTACGTATGTGACTGTTGGGTGTTATGTTATGTTATTTACCTGAGTATTTTTCTGCTTCCAGGAATATTACATAGAAGAAGGAGAGTGGGGTGTGAGCGACACTAAAGGCTGGGTGGCGCGCGCGGGTTTTGGCCATAGTGCGGCGTGGGACGAATTGTCCCGTCGCGTTTATATCCATGGCGGTTTGGTCTCAGAATCAGAAGCTACGCAGGTAATAACCCACCATATAATAATAATAATAATAATACCGCAGGGCACGCTTGTGGCGAGCGTTCGGTGAGTGGCGACACCCCGGAGCCCCATTACTCCCTGGGGTCAACAGAGACCCCTGACCCTCGGGTTGCCTTAGCCGGCTGGCCGAGGGTGGAGGCGCAAGAGCGAAACCTATGCTCCAAGGGTGGAAGTGTTAAAGGCATAAGCCGGGAGTAGCGCTTAGTGAAACTGCAGCACACCTCTCAACACCCTTTAGCCGTCCACGCCAACGTTGCCCCTTACGCTTTCTTCATTGGCGGCACATTTAAGGGACCCGTTTAGTGAACGGCAAGTCACCACCTGCCTAAATCGTTTTCAATAATTTAGAATTGGCAGGTGTCGTTTCTCATATTATAATAGCCCAATAAACATTCAATTAACATGTTCTCCTTGCAATAGAACCAACTTTCATCCATTTCCACAATAGTTTAATCATCTGTCTTCCATCCACCATAACAATAATGTTTTTATATCCTAATTGTAAAAGGGCCTCTTACTGTTGGCTAATACGGCCCCAGTAATGCCTCATAAAGGTCCAGGTTAAGCCTGTGTTTAAAAATAAATGACTGAAATAATAATAATCATTTATTGATCCAGAAAAATTTACATTATAACAATAATATGGCAGCGTAGGTACCGTAATTATAATTTTGTACACTAGCTCCCACACTAGGATTCCCTGTGTTGGGGGAAGCTAGGCTCTTCCAGTAAACTAGTGACAGATAGTGCATAATTGCTTAGATAAAAAAGACAAATCATAACTTTCATTTAAAAAACCGACTTCCGCCATTGTATTCGACTAAAATATTTGGATGAAAAAAAAATGATGAAAGAACCATAGTGGTGAAAGGATTATGATACTTTTTGAATGCAAATGCTTGGTTTGTTGCTGAAAATGTCAAAATCGCCATATGTATGCCTACAATATTTGAGGAGTTCCCTCAATTCTTCATAGATTCCATCATCAGAACTGGATTCTGAAATGGGACCAATCTGGAAGTATATCTATTCAAATAAAAAAAGAATTTTCTAAATCGGTTCATAAACGCCGGAGATATGGGGTAACAAACATTAAAAAAAAAAAAAAAATACAACCGAATTGAGAACCTCCTTTTTTGGGAAGTCGGTTAAATTTTTTAAATAGATACATAACATTATTAACATTAGACAAGTAGGTAGCAGGTAAGAAAGTAGGTAACCACCTACAAGTGGCCACTTTTGCTTAAGCAAAAGCTTAGCAGGTACCTACTACCTACCTATAATAAAACTAGCGGCTCGTTCGCGACTTCGTTCGCGTGGATCACAAAGAAAGAAACAAAAATTAGTTAACTAATATTTCACCCCTGTCTAAAAGTGATCCTGCTACGAAATATAGCATGTCTGTCAGTCAGTGAGTGGCAATTGAGCTTTATTTATATATATATATATAGGTGTTTTTTTTTAATGGGACAGTATGGGGATATCCGAATCCATAAGAGATACGGGAAAACTGTCTTTGGAACCATTTGCTCATTTTGTATGAAAATGATTTTGGCATAGTTATTTTTTTGGTCAAGCGTGAGTTATCCATAAAAATGAGTAGTTTTGATCAAAAATTTTTTTTATGCGTATCGACTCAGTTTCATGTAAGGATTGTTTCATTGTATCGGAAGAAAAAAATCTGAGCAGCAAAAGTTAGTCAAATTTTATAAAATGTTTTCTCATACAAATTGTAAGTAAATCTGGTACCTACGTTAATAAAACTATCACAATCAATTTTCAAAATGGCCTCCCTCTTGCTGTTTCCAGGTACGGGTACGTTTCAGAATACCTCTTGTGGCCTTAGACAAACGGTCCCATTTAAAAAAAAACACCCTGTATATATATATGTATGTATGTATATATATACCCTGTATATATATAGGGTGTTTTTTATAGTATATATATATATACTAGCAGAAGCCCGCGACTTCGTCCGCATGGAAGGAGATAAAGCATACAACCCCTAAAAACCACTATACACCCCTACAAACCCCTACAACCCCTATAAACCTTTTGAGTAGGCTGGCCGTGTTTGAGCTAATTTTAATCAGCTCTTAGCTCTGCCGAAAGATATGCCACTATGAAACACCTTAATCCGCCTCCATCCACCGACTTCCTGCGACCTTTACAATGTCGTCGGTTAATCAAGTTTTGAATACTTTTACATTTAATTAAATCTAGCTTTTAAAGATAATTTTCAATAAACTCTGCAGCCTCTGCGAGGTGCTTTGAATCCTCTCACCACACTGGTTTCTTCACCATTGGAAATTTGGACATTTTCAGGGCCATCATAAAATCAAGCTGGTTTCTAACCTAATGCAGGGGTCGCGTCCTTGATGGACGTGACCTAAGAGGAATTCCATTTGACGACCTTTGTGGTGCGGCGAGCGAGTAGCCGGCTGAGATGCGAGAGGTTGCGGGTTCGATTCCCGCTGCGGTACAAATGTTTGTATGATCTGCAAATATTTGTTTCGGGTCTGGGTGTTATGGTACTAGTGTACTCGTAGTTCCTGATACCGATGACACAGGGAATCCTAGTGTGGGATCAAGACTATGTATGTGTCTGTTGGGTGTTATCAGTCGGCACTCTCACCATAAAATAAATAAAATTCACATTATGGCGAGACTCCAACTTCAAAAAAATTAAATTATTATTAAATAACATATGTTATGTAATATGTTATTATTATCGAGAAGTTGGAGTCTCGCCATAATGTGAATTTTATTTATTTTATGGTGAGAGTGCCGACTGACCGTTTATCGATTTTCATAACTGAGGAGTTTTGGCCGAAGGGAGTCAAGTTCAGGAAGTTCAATGACACGAGACACCACACAGGTGCGCTACGCGTCGTCGTCTTCACGTGTAATAAATAAATAATTTTTTTATATATAAAATATGTATGTTAGTCCATAAGGTATATATTTCTATGGGCTTAATGTTTAGGTATAATTTATTGTACATTTCCAATTTTAATCTTTAATAAATTTATTATTTTTATTATAGTTTTTTTTTTTTTTTAGGCTCCTTCTGCTGCCCTATATGAATACGATGTTGATAAAAGAGTATTTAAACCGCTACCTCCGGCGCCCATACCCAGATATCTACACACTGCCATATTTGTTTCTCCAGGTAAATAGCTTTTTCCATAGGGTTCCGTACCCAAAGGTTGCCAAACGGGACCCTATTATTAAGCCTACGCCCTGTCAGTGGAAAATGAGGTTCACAGAGTGTACGCTAGGGGCGCTCATCGGCGTCGCCATACAAAATCCTTGTTACACTTCACCATACGTCCGTGTCAATTGTGTGCTAAAAACTTAGAATCAGCTCTCTTGGTGGATGCTGCTGCCCAACCGTTGGTGTATGTAATCCCTTAGTCAGCTTTTATGAAATCCACGGGAGGAGATGCCGGGGTGATCACAAATTGGTGATCGCAGTATTAGTGTCGAGTACTCAGGTGGATGCTGCTGCCCATCCACTGGTATAATCCCTTTGTCAGCTTTTACGACATCCACCGGTGGAGATGGATGGGTCTACTTTTAGGCCGTACACACAACGGCACACGTTCACGTCTGTTCATGGCATTCTATGAGCAGCATCCACCTGAGTACTCAACACCAATTCTGCGATCACCATTCCGCCTGCTGAGCGTGGTGATTATGGAAAATCCACCATTGCTTACTATGGGGAAGGCTTCGTGCAAAGAAAGAAACAAAGAAAGAAAACACGTTTATTTGTCCCCACTTAAAAGAAACAAAATAAAAACAACAATAGGTACCTACCTAAGTAGTAGGTAACTTTACAAAAACTAAAAAATAAATAAACACCAAATGGCGTAATGCATGTTGTGTGGGGGTCAAATAGGTCCCTGTCTCAGCATACAGCTACACCGGACCTACAAGTAGATACGGTGCAACAGTAGTCTTCTAACGCCTAATGATGAATCGTATTATTTGACGACCTCTGTGGCGCAGTGGGCGAGTAGCCGACTGAGATGCGAGAGGTTGCGGGTTCGATTCCCGCTGCGGGACAAATGTTTGTATGATCTGCAAATATTTGTTCCGGATCTGGGTGTTATGGTACCATGGTACCATAGTACTCGTTGTTCCTGATACCCACGACACAGGGAATTCTAGGGTGAAATCAGGACTATGTACAATATGTACATGACTGACTGGGAGGGTTCCCAACGAGTAACACCCAAACGAGTAACACTGTTACTCGTTATTTTTGTCCCATCGAGTAACACTATGGCCTGGGTGTAACTCGTTGGGAATATTCCTTGAAAAAAAAATCCCAACGAGTAACAGTGTTACTCGATAGGAAAAAAGTCCTAACGAGTTACACTAATATATTTGTCTGTGTGACGCTGAAAATAAATTAACACTCTGTTGGGTGTTAAGCGTATTCTACCTCCATTTAAATTCAATTATTTGTATCATGTAAAACCTAATAAATACTTTTAATATAAGTGAAATTGTGATATAAATGTTGTTCCAGGTGTAATGCTCGTGTTCGGTGGTAATGCGCACAACGATAGTGCGGCTGCGCATGTCACTAATCCAGCTGGATCCAGATGTTACTCAAGCGCTGGCATGCTGTATGATGCGAGGTAACTAGAATGCAGCTACCGTCGAGTGGACCGGTGGCGCAGTTGGTACAGTTTTACACAAAATAAAAGTCTTCCCGATGTACCTGCGCCGCAGACCAATTACTATAGCGCGGGACCCTTCTTTCTACCAATAGCAATCGCGCGTTAAAATCTTGCGCTGTTATTGGTTAATCGATTTCGCGGTTAAGTCGCGGCCGGTCGTACGTTCTCTGATCTTGTTCATCAGTCGACTCTATCCGACAGTGTACGAATCATGTCAGCGGGACAGAGCTATAATATACGTTCGGCTACTGTCGGATATCAGTCTGCGCTTTTCTGCGCAAACGAAAACAGCCGATCGGACTTATTTTCTGGGTAAAACTGAAGTCAGGTATTACTAGAGCGCCGGCATGCTGTAAATGCGAGATAACTAGCATGCAGCTGGTGTTGAGCGGACCGGTGGCGCAGTTGGTGAGCTCATTTAGGGGAGGGTTCTGTGAGTTCATTTCGAAGTGGAGCGAACGAATGGCGAAGTTGCTTGTGATTCTAACACGCTGTAACGGCTAAACCGATTTCCATGAAATTTTGTTGAAGCATAGATTATAAAAAAAAAAGCTGGACATTTCACACAATTATCTAGCCCCAAGCTAAGTAGAGCTTGTGTTATGGGTACTAGATAACTGATATACTTAATACAATAACATTACATAGATATATATTTTTATTATACATAGAAAAATACCCAAAACACCCTGAACAAGTTATCTGCAGATCGTACAAATATTTGTTTCGAGGCGGGAATCGAACCCGCAACCTCCTGCGTTGCAGGTGAACCTTCGCCCGCCGCGCCACAGAGGTCGTCGTTATATTATATGCGGGGTTACCTATTATGTCAACATTAGGTTACTTTTGTATCCTTATGCGATGCAAGCGAAGCCGCTGGCTTATGGTAGTTTCCCTTAAAATTAACTTTGTTTCAGATGTCAAACATGGGTAGAAACTATCCCACCAGTGGGAGCGGCGCGGGCTGCCCACGCGGCTGCTAAATTACCGCTACGACAAAAATCCACTGTTATTATGCATGGAGGGTAAGTTACATATCCCACTTTTGTTATTATAACATAAAACTTAACATAACATAACACTAGGATTCACGGATTCACTAGGACGTGCACGTCGTGGGTATCAGGAACTACAAGTACCATGGTACTACAACACCCAGACCCGGAACAAATATTTGCAGATCATGCAAACATTTGTCCCACAGCAGGAATTGAACCCGCAACCTCTCGCACCTCAGCTGGCTAGTCGCCCGCCGCGCCACAGAGGTCGTCAAAGTGGTGGTATTATGCATAGAGGGTGAGTTTCACATTCTACTATTGTTTTGAATCCACTGGTAATATGTATAGAGGGTAAGTTACACATGCCACTTTTTTTTTAAATTACTTAGTTGTTTTTTTTTTTCAATTTAAAATTCATAAAATCAAAAACGGACCTCAATCTAAGAAAATTAAAATTCCATTTTCATTTCTATTATCATACATGTAAAATTTATTATATTATATATGTAAAAAGGTCGTGTTAAATGAGGTATATTATATATATATTTGTTTATTATCGTAAATTTACAAATTTACCGTAATATAAATTTTGTATAGGTACATGTACTCCTGTCATTACCTGTGAAATGATTATGTGCCTAGTTCCTAGCTATATCTAGGTCGATACCTGGTTTTGTACTTAATCTGATAGATACCTGTAGTGTCACGCATAATGGACCATCCATAGAGTTCGAATGCGGAAAAGGGAGTTCTTTAACATTGATACCTGTAGTGTAGGAGGTCATAGGAGGATATAAGTATTTATTTATGACTATGACTTGGGAACCCTACTCTATGCGTGGTGCGACACGCACTTGGTTAGTTATTTTGCCTTGTGAGCGCCTAACGCTTTCGTTTGCATGTACTACTGTCTACGTCGTATTACCTTAAACATCTTTTTTGTTACAGTTTCGATGGAAGACTTCGCTCAGACGCCCTCATATTTGAAGTTGGTGATAAATGCTCCGTACATACAAGCGAAGTCGCGTGTGTAGCTAGTACTCAGAGGGCCGCAGTTGCTTGCGCGTGGCGACATCACTTAAATATATGCACACCTGTAAGTACTCTGACACCACCCAACTATCACATACATAGCCCTGACACCACACTAGGATTCCCTGTGCCGTGGGTATCAGGAACTACGAGTACCACGGTTCCACAACACACCAGAAGCCCAAGCACGGACATCTGTCATTATCGAAACGGTAGCGAGAAGATTGTAAATGACATTTCACACAACATTACCTAGCCCCGATCTAAGCAGAGCTTGTGTTATGGCAACTAGATAACTGATAGGTAATACAATACATTTCATACATAGATATTTTTACTATACATAGAAAATACCCAGAACACTCGGAACAATTAACTGCAGATCGTACAAATATTTGTTTCGAGACGGGAATCGAATCCGCAACCTCCTGCGTCGCAGGCGAACCTTCGCCCGCCGCGCCACGGAGGTCGTCAAATAAATCAAATCATAATAAATTTTAATATTGTTGTTTTAGCTAGAAGAAGTTGGCTGGAAGGAATCATTTGACGGAAGTGTGAAGTCATGCGCTAATGAACCATTATTTGGTAAGTCATCTACATTCTAAAATCGACTCGTACGCGCGTACAAATGAGCGTTCACTTCACTGTTCATTCACAAGACTGTTTTGCCTATTGAATACGATTATTGGCAGAATAAAAGTAAAAAATACCGTGAAATTTTATTGGTTTTATTTCATTGGAATTGACTTAACAAAATAAGCTCTTTAGCTAAGAAAGTATCCTAATAAAATATTTTGACGACACCTGAAAGTCAAGAAGCGGCAAGAGCCGTAATAGAATACTTATCGCCAAAATCAAAAGATAATGAGTTAACTTTTTGTTACAGATGAAAATAGATGCAGTTTGGCGGAATCCTGCGGTGCTTGTACAGCAGCTGGCTGCGCGTGGTGCGGTGCCTGCAGGCCGTCGCATCATTACTGCACCAGGCATGCACACCAAGTAAGGTCTCCGCATCATTATTGCACCAGGCATGCACGCCGAGTAAGGTATCTGCATCATTACTTCACCGGGCATGTACACTAAGTAAGGTCTTCGAGTCATTACTGCATCAAACATGTACACTAAGTAAGGTATCCGCATCATTACTGCACCAGGCGCGCACACCGAGTAAGGTCTTCGCATCATTACTGCACCAGGCATACACACCGAGTAAGGTCTCCGCATCATTACTGTATCAAGCTTGTAAACTAAGTAAGGTCTCCGCATCATTGCATCATTACTGCACCGGGCATGTACACTAAGTAAGGTTTTCGTATCATTACTGCACCAGGCATGCACACCGAGTAAGGTCTCCGCATGATCAGGCATTTATGCCCCAATCGTTGTTCATTGTTCATTGTGCGAGCTATATGGCCTGCCCATTGCCACTTCAGCTTGCTGATCACGTAGTGAAACTCTGAGCATATCCCTTTCCATAGCCCGATGCGTGACTTCGTATAGCTTGAGCTAGCTTGTGAGCTTGCGTATAAGTCTCAGTGCCGTATGTTATCATTGGCAACACGCACGGATTATGGACTTTCGTCTTGATGCTCTGCGGACGAGAAGATATGGCGAAGCTCATAAAATATAATAACTTATGTTTTGATCTAACAGATGGCGCTGTCATTAGAAGAATGCGGCACAAATACAGACACAAGCAAAGAAGCGTGTGGAAGGTACCACTCTTGCGCAGCGTGTCACGCACACCAGCACCATCACACACACGTATGTGTTTGTCCGAATCCCTTATCCCCCCTTTCATTTGTCCATTGAGTACTCACGTGTATCACGTATCATGTACAAGTAGCGGCACGAAACTCTAGCGCTGACCGTTGTTGCGCAGAAGTCAAAAGTAAGGTATCTTGGTATCTCTCTATCTCTATCTATCTTATACTAATTGTATTGCGTGCGCGACAGTAAACATGCGCAACTATCCCCTCCACGTTTCGTTCAACGCTAGACTTACGTGCCGCTACTTAATCTGCCTGGAAAACCCCTAAAAATAAACTATTTTTTTATAAAATTATCAAATTCTCTGAAATTTAAATTGAGAAATCAATTCTCAAATTTATCCTTGTTCAGTTGCGGTGATCAGATAAGAAAGTCCTCTTTAAAAGTGAAAACTGATAATTTCAGGGACAAACAGAGGAGTTGAGTCAGCGTGCGTGTTATTGGGACTACGATCATATTAAATGTATACCTTCCAACTCTACAGAAGACGTTAGGTATGGATTTATTTTTTATTTATTGAATTAGAACTAGAATAGAACATTATTTATTGGACAGAAACAAATAATGTACACAGGCGAACTTAATGCTAGAAAGCATTCTTTACCAGCGAACCTTTTTGTGGTATAGATTAATTTATGTAGGTGGTACATAATAATCACTTTTTAACTCGAA
Organism: Epirrita christyi; assembly: GCA_951392215.1. Lineage (NCBI taxonomy): Eukaryota > Metazoa > Arthropoda > Insecta > Lepidoptera > Geometridae > Epirrita > Epirrita christyi. The sequence continues at coordinate 9,616,970 of OX595855.1, read as the reverse complement.
TAATTAACTCATATAAAGTGAGCGGTATTATAAACGCTAATTGGTAGTTTTTTTATATATGCGTATTGATTGGTAGGTTTTATTTAAAAAAATAAGGTTCACAGTGTCCCCTAGAGCACTCATCAGTGTATCCATACAAAATGCGTGTTACGCTATACAACACTTCCGTGTCACTGGTTTGTTAAAAAACACTGTGCTGTTCCAAGGATAATCCGTGTAGTAACCTCAGTTCGTGATACAAACTTAGACTATGGCCTTAGTTCTTGATAAAAACTTAGTCAACGGCCTTAGATACTTACGACATCTAGATTACGGCCTCAGTTTTTAATAAAAACTTGGCTGCGGCTTTAATTCTTGGTAAAAGTTAAACTACGCCCTCAGGTCTAGATAAAAACTTCGACTACGGCCTCATTTCTTGATAAAAACTTAAACTGCGGCCTCAGTTCTTGTTAAAAACTTAACCAACGGTCTCAGTTCTTGATAAAAACTTAGCCGACGGCCTGAGTTCTCAATAAAAACGTTGACTACGACCTCAGTTCTCAATAAAAACTTGGTCTACGGCCTCAGTTCTTGATAAAAACTAAGAATACTACATCAGTTCTTGATAAAAACTTTTAGGAGTGTTACTACAACTGGGCCGTGCAGTGCGCCGTGTTCCACCTTCCACACGTGTGCAAACTGTACAGCGGAAGAGTGCATTTGGTGCGCGTCCGCTGGCCGGTGTGTTGATAAAGTAAGTACAATAACATCAAGTAACTGACAAATGACGACCTCCGTGGCTTCGTGGGTGAGTAGCTAGCTAATATGCAAGAGGGTTCGATTCCCGCTGTAGAACAAATGTTTGTATGATGTACAAAGCTCATACAAACATTTGCAAAGGAAAATGTAGCTTATTGTAGTTTCATAGCCTATTTGTAAGTCAAGCCTAATGATGTATATCGAAGCGACAATTTTTTGTCACGAAATCACACAAATATGTGTGAGGCGAAGCTTATCGCTTATTGTCAATCAACCTTCAAGTTTGTTGGTCTATGAATGATATTGGTCAAATTAACCGACATTTCTTGGTATGTTTTGAATGGTGGTTTTCACAGCCATCTCAAATAATGCTTTTCAGCGTTACAAATAGGTAACGTACCTACGCGTAATAAACTGTCAAATGAAACTTTCACTTTATACACAATGTCACAAAGACAAAAACTTTGAGAAACTACAAAGGTCTAAAAAAGGGGTTTAAGGGGTAAAAGGATCTTAAGAATTTTTTATACTCTATGTTGAGCCAGCGCCATCTATCAAGCCAGTTAAAACTATTTTTTTTATTGAAATAAAAAGGTCTCATTGAAACTTAAGGGGCCTGTTTAGTTTCTACTAAGCTTAAAAAATGGTCGTGTTGTTAGTTGATGTGGTTTTATTCACTCGTAATAATAGTGCTGTTTGTATTGACAGAACGCATACGGCGCGTCTTTCCCCCTCGGCGGATGCCGCGCGTGGTCGACCTCGTCTGGCGGCGGGCACGCGTGCTCGTCGCCCGGCGGCTGCGCGGCGCACGTGTCGTGTGACGCGTGTCGCGCTGAGCCCGCGTGCGGGTGGTGCGACGACGGTGCGGGCGCGGGTCGCGGCGCTTGCGTGCCGGGTGGGGCGCGTCGCCCTCACGCGCCGCGCGTCTGCGAACAGCACAGGTATATCTTATACAAAAAACCTCCTGAAGTGTTCCGAGCTTCCGGTACTACTTGGATAAATCGCCTGCTAGTAGTGTTATGTGCACAAACTACGGTTTAGCTCGAGAACAACGGTCTATTGGTTTGTCTCTTCTAGTGAGTATTTATTCTTATGGCCAAGTCCACATTTACACATGCTTAAAGTGCACCTTTTATCAGAAGCGGAATGCGTTGGTTGTACCTTTCACAATTTTGTGACATTGTGGGTTGAACTATTTATTAGTTTCTGGTTGAACTAAGAAACATAAAACTTATTTGAGCGATACAAGCACGTGATCGCTCGCCCTAACGTATAGTTGAATTGCAGGTGGCACTTCACACGCTGCCCAGAGTGCCAGTGCAACGGGCACGCAGTGTGCGACGCGCGTGCGCGCTGCATACAGCCGTGCGCGGGCCGCGCGGTTGGTGCGCACTGCCACACGTGCGCGCCGGGGCACTGGGGAAGCTCGCTCAACGGGGGAGTCTGTCAACGTGAGTATACCATTAGACATCATGTGGACAGCATCATAAATCAGGTTTACAACATAAGAGGCTCAGTTCTCTAAGTTATTTTAAAACTACACTGAATTATGAATTGACAGAAAGTTGGTATTCTGCTCCCTTATAAATAACAATTTAGTCTACTTTCAATTCACGGTGACTACCATTAGAGTAGGATAGTTATATATATATATATATATATATATATATATATATATATATATAATTGCAAAGAGTAAAGAGAGACTCCATGTACTTAAGCTAAAATTAACGAAAAAACTTTGAATCGTTCAAGTTTCGGTCACATTTCGATATAATTTTTTGTTAGTAGTAGAACTTCTTGTGAAAGAGTTCGTCCAGGGAAGTACTACCACTGTACCTATTTCTGCCGCCAAGCAGTAGTGCTCGCATTGCTGTGTTTCGGTTTGAAGACGGGTGCCGGTGAAATTATAGGCACATGAGACTTTTCATCTTTATGTCTCATGGTCGGCAGCGCGCGTGTGATGCCTCTGGTGTTGCAGGCGACCATAGGCTACGGTAACTACTTTCCATCAGGTGGGCTGCTGGAAATGTGCTTGTCTGCTTACCGAGTAGTATAAAAAAAATGTCCTTACTAAAGTAACTTCCGTGAACTATATCATTCATTTTGTAAAAACGGGAAATTTTCACGTACCGATATGTTGGTGGAAGCACCAACCGGTTCCGACCCTAATCGAGGGTCTTCATCAGGGTGGGTATAGGATCCGAGGGTTGAAACCTGTTGGTGCTTCCACCAACATATCGGTACGTGAAAATTTACCGTTTTTACAAAATGAAAAATGTCCTTGCTATTATTATGTATTGCATAATATGTTATCGCTTGTTATTATGTTATGTATGTTTCAGCGTGCGAGTGTAACGCGCAGGCGGTTGCGTGCGCGCCCGACACGGGACGTTGCTACTGCAGCACGAAGGGGTTGGCTGGTGATCGTTGCGATAAATGCGATAACACTAACCACTACCACGCCGATCTTTACAACAAAGGAGCTTGTTACTGTAAGTTAATCATCATTAACGACCTCTGTGGCGCGGCGGGCGAAGGTTCGCCTGCGACGCAGGAGGTTGCAGGTTCGATTCCCGCCTCAGAACAAACATTTGTACGATCTGAAGATATTTGTTCAGGGTGTTCTGGGTATTTTTAAATGTATAATAAAACATATCTATCTATGTAATGTATTGTGTTAAGTATATCAGTTATCTACCCATAACACAAGCTCTGCTTAGCTTGGGGCTAGATAATGTTGTGTGAAATCTCCAGCATTTATTATTCATTTATTTATATTTATTTATTCTGTCCTGAGGACTTACCATGAGCTCTTACAGCAATTCAGTTCAAAAACTATTCAGTACAAAATATCGGTTCCGTGATGTCCGCAGCTATATTTAAAGGTACAGTAGCAGAAGGTCTACATAGACTTCTGCGATTAAAGTTATTCAATGATGATGGATGTTATAATAATATATAATGTTAGTAATGCGCACGGTACACTTCCGGATAATCGACATGTTCAGGACCTTCGATAGGAGGAATCAATTAATAAGGACCGATCTTATAAACGTATATTTTATATGTAGAGTACAATTCTGAAAGGCGGACGGTTAGAGACTGGCCTGCCGGCCGAGCCACAGATTAGTATGTAGTGGGCCATCTTGCTAGATCAGCAAATGGTGCCCCTACAGTCATCCCCTTCTTAAAAAATATTTTTGTTATATAAATCAAAAATATTCTAAATATCTTAATTCTAAACTTGTTATAAATTGTACAAAAGCTTCACCAATGTAGCTTACTTTATAGTCTTTGTGTATGCTAAGCAAAATCGAACGAGTTCTCTATTACAAGGTATCGGTTACGAGTTACTACCTACCGTTTACAATAACAAAGTCGAGCTAAATTTCTAAGAACTCTTCGTACCATTATACAATTTGTTACACAAAGCTAATAAACAAAAAAATTATAACTACATTTTGTAAAATTATCCGCACAAAAAAATATATATATGTAAAAAAATTCCGAAAAAAAATGTAAAAACGATTTGTACAAAAAAAAATTGTAAAAACTGTAAAATCGCTTCAAAATTAAAATTTTTGTAAATCACTTATCACTTTTATACCACTATTCCCACCTATGCCGATGTTATGCAGCCTTGTTCATTCCAGCACCTTCCCCTCGTTACCGGTCTACATAGCGCGAGTATCATGCCAGTCACTCGCAGCAGTGCGACTGAGTATCCTCCAAGTCCGCAACAGATCCTCCGGTGAGCTCCCGGGCAGCTATTTTCCGAGTGATGGCTGGCATATACTATTCCCGTGCTGCCTATGTAGACCGTAGCGTGACGTCTTTGGGGGACCGCGGGTGGATGGCACAATCACTTCCCCGGCCACACACGCCAATCTCGTCGACGCTTCCTTTTCAAACGGCAATGATGGTGGCTGGAAAACAAGCTTCGGATTCATCTGCATTTGATCCGCATCCGGCTTCTCGTGGTGTCTGGTTGTGGGTGCAATTTCTTCTATGGTTTTTAACCTCCTGAGGGGTGGATCTTCTCAGGAGGGAGTCTCTCGCCGTCGCACAAGTTTCTTACATTCCTTTCTTACCACATCGAAGGTCGTCGTGGGTCCCATATTGTACAGGGAGATCTGTCGACGTATGTACTTGAAGGTTAAACCACGACGCATAACTTCGATGGTGGAATTCATGTCACAATTTACCTCTCCTCACCGATCACGTCGGGGTCACCACTGTTAGTAATGCGCACGGTACACTTCCGGATAATCGACATGTTCAGGACCTTCGATAGGAGGAATCAATTAATAAGGACCGATCTTATAAACGTATATTTTATATGTAGAGTACAATTCTGAAAGGCGGACGGTTAGAGACTGGCCTGCCGGCCGAGCCACAGATTAGTATGTAGTGGGCCATCTTGCTAGATCAGCAAATGGTGCCCCTACATATAATACTAGCTGGTGCCCGCGACTTCGTCTGCGCAGGATTAGTATTTCGAGTAGCTTATATGAGGGTTTCGTAGAAAAGCACTAACATTATGAAATTATCACATAAATAATTTTCGCGGCATAGTACGTGCTTTTTCTACACTTCCAAAAAATAGTACGGTAGTTATTATTATGTTTATTATACTTTAAAAATGCAATACTTGCCTATTTAGTTACTTGCCTAACCTTGGGCCTATATTACTACGCCGCACACCACGGTACTTTTTATAGGGTGGCAGGAAGTCGGTGGATGGTGGCGGCTCATCAATATCGAGATACCTTATAAACATTTTTTTAACGCCATCTATATAACATCTGGGGATAATGACAACGCCATCTAGTGAAAAACAAAACAGTGAATGTAGAAGTGTGCGTGCGTGTAATTACATGAGGCAAATTGACAGATCTTATTTATAGTGAATTTGAAATTTCTAACGACTTTGTAACGAAAATTCATGCAGCATCAAATTCTATGACCTACACCGTGCTCGCAAACGGTAAAATGACTCACAAAACTCAAAGACGCTCGAGTTTTGAACAAAAAATAAAAAAGTCAATATCTGTTTTTCCACGCCATCTAGCGTGAAACGAGCTTTAAGTAATCGAAAGCATCCCCCTCAAGTACCTACAATGCGTTTTTAACAAATCGCTAGCGCCTTGAAAATTAGCAAAACGGACACAACCGTCAGTGACGTTTGCCCTCACGCGTCTGCCCGCGTTCGGGTCGCGCTCTCAGCGAGGAGCGACTTCTTCCCCCACTTCACCCGCCGTGCGTCGGACCGCCCGGATTTTTTCCAACTTACTTGACACTTATCGTCATATTATAGACAATTCACACAATATCTTTATAAATTGTAGCCTATGTGTTATTCTGATGTATAAGCTATATTATTGTAAAGTTTTATTAAAATCCATGCAGTAGTTTTTATGTGAAAGAGTAACAAACATCCATCCATCCATACTCACAAACTTTCGCGATTATAATATTAGTAGGATGTTTATAATATAACAATGTATTGTTTGTTGCAGATGATTTGGCAGTAGATTACCAATTCACCTTTAACCTGTCAAAAAAGGAAGACCGCCATCTCTCCGCCATCAACTTCCGGAACGCGCCGGTTAAACCGGATGTAGACGCGGACTTCAGTATTACTTGTTCTGCGCATGCGCGGATGAATCTCACTGTCAGGACACGGAGCGACCCGGCCGAAAGAACCCTGTTTCAAGATGTCAATTGTACCAACTTTAGATATAAGTAAGTAATTCCAACAGACTATTGAGCGAGCTATGCTCGGAGTTTCAATATACTCTGTTTTTTTTATCTTAGACATTTTTTGTAAACAAAGAAATGTCACTGTGTGTATGTGTCATGTATGTGTATCATATTATGTGTATATATACATATGATACACATGCATTACACTTATACACACAGTGGCATATCTTGACATATCTTTGTTTACAAAAAATGTCTAAGATTAAAAATCATCAAATCTGCAAATATTTGTTCCGGGCCTGGGTGTTATGATACCATGGTACTCGTAGTTCCGGATACCCACGACACAGGGAGCCTAGTGTGGGATCAGCAGGGCGATTCTAAAACGTCGGAAACGTTTCCGATCGGATTCGTTAGTTTTTCATTTCGATGTGGTAAGTAACTAAAACAGTTTTCTAACAATTTTCTCTAGTAAAACACAGTAATATACAATATCTATTGTTTTTTACTGTGTTTTATTAGAGAAAATTGTTTTAGTTACTTACCTCATCGAAATGAAAAAATAACGAATCCGATCGGAAACGTTTCCGACGTTTTAGAATCGCCCTGCAGGACTGCGTATGAGAATGTTGGGTGTTATGTTATGTATGCCCATCCCCAAAATGGTAAGCCCTACCGCAATCCTTTTCTCGGCTTATACTAACATCCACGGGAGGAGATGGAAAGGTATAATCACTACGCCAAGGCACGACAATTTAACCTAATAACATATATTTTATTTTATAGATTCACGAAATCGGAACACTTGTTCGGCGTTGAAGACAATGTGACACTCACAACGTTCTTCGTTTACGTGTACGAGTTCAAACCACCATTGTGGATACAGGTACGTACCTGCGTGCGTTTGTACCGTGTCACACAATCTATAGATACTATATAATATTTATCAGAGAGCTGATCTCGAGCTGATTCTGAATTTTGACAAGCAATTGACACGGACGTATGGTGTAGTGCATGCATGTCAAACTCAAAGTTATTGGTGGGGCAAAAGAATCAGTGGGCCGCAAAACCCACCATAAAGAAAACAAACTCATTCATAGATATTCCTAGTAGTACCCTAGGGCGGCCCTATTCCCTAACTGAAAGTAAAATTATTATCAATAGACAATTCTTTAGGATAATTTTGACCAATTGATGGTCATATTTTTACTTGTCAAACATTAGTCACCGAGTTACTTTCAGTTAGGGAATAGGGGGGCAGGACGCTAATCGTTTATTTAACCATGACTTAATAGTAAAATAAAAGAAAAATACACCAAGGGTGTTATTATAAAAAATGCCCTTAGTCTGGGTTTAAACCAGGACTACCAGTCTAGGCTTAAATATCGACCTTTGGTATATACGACTGTAATACAAAAGCAGATGGTTTGTTTTCCAGAAGCAACTTTCGAGCTAGATATGCCAAAAATTACATAAGGACTATCTCTGGTTTATCTAAAACCAGGCAGCCCCCTAGTTTAGCAATAGTCTATAAATTGACCATAAATTGACAGTTGATTGCTTATTAGAGGTAAGAATTTGGACATCTCAATTGTGATGTGACACAATCCGTCAGTTTGATACTTTGGATATTTGCGAAGTTGCGCGAGAATTTATTTCGGAAAACAAACCATCTGCTTTCGTATTTAAAGTCGCATATGCCTAATGTCGATATTTAATCCTAGACTAGTACGCCTGGACTAAATTCAGATTTAGTCCATGTTCTGTAATAAGGCCGCAAAAGTTCTTAAAATTCAGTCGGGCTGCAGTCAATGTTGTAAAGGGCCGCATGTTTGACATGCTTGTTGTAGAGTAACACGGATTTTTGTATGGAAAATGAGATTCACAGAGTACGCTAGGGGGTGCTCATCGGTGTCGTCATACAAAAATCCACACTACACTACACCAGAAGTCCGTGTCAATTGCTTGTCAAAACTCAGAATCAGCTCTCTGCTAATATCTTGGCATGTAGTCATCATCAACAGCCTTTGGACGTCCACTGCTGGGTGTGGCCTCCCCCATAAAATAAAATGCTGCTATCTATCTTTTGCTATCTATCTGCTGCTATCTTTTGGTGTAGCCTGTATTAAACAGTAATAAATATTGTTTGTTCCTATAAGACCAGATTCCTAAAAAACCGATTAGTACGATGCTTAAAAATCCTAAGAGAACCGTTTCCTAAATATCAGATTCCTAAAAGAACAGATTCCTAAAAAAACAGATCCTACAAAGACAGATTTCCAAAAAAACAGATTCCTGTTTGGACAGAATCCTAAACAAACAGATTCCTGCATATCAGATTCCTAAAAGTACATGTGAAAACTAAAATATCTGAGTATGAATGTCTGAGCTGAAAATATCTGACCTGTGTTTTATTTTATCTGAGTAGCAAAATTTACTTTAAGAAGTAAATCTTTGCTACTCAGATTAAGATCAGGAAGAGTCTCAGAAATAGATCTACAAATACAACTTGAGATAAGGTTAGCGTAGCCTATGGACGCCTGCAACACCAGAAGCATCACACAGTTTATGTCTACGATCAGAAAGTAGGTCTCCTGGAGGCATGTTTATCACGACCTTACTCACGACTTGCGAGAGTGTACCAGTAATATTTGTTTTCTTTTCAGATCTCGTTCTCGCAGTATCCGAAACTGAATCTGCAGCAGTTTTTCATCACATTTTCCAGCTGCTTCCTGCTGCTCTTGTTAGTGGCAGCTGCCATGTGGAAGATCAAACAGGTAGGGGCTATTCTCAAATTTACCACTATCCATAATTACCACTTCCCATAATGCCCACTTCCCAAATATAACACTATTTACATAAAAATCACTTCCCTTATGGCAACATCCTAAATATACCACCTTGGTCGCGTTAGAACTGGAGTAATTTTAATTTATAAGACGATTCAAAATGATCCTTGTGATTTAAATGAATTAAATTCTTTGATTTGTTTTTTTTTAATGTTGAACATTATCTAGCCCCAAGCTAAGCAGAGCTTGTGTTAGGTACTAGATAACAGATATACTTAATACAATAACATTATATAGATACATATTTTTTTATTATGCATAGAAAATACCCAGAAAACCCTGAACATATATCTGCAGATCGTACAAATATTTGTTCCGAGGCGGGAATCGAACCCGCAACCTCCTGCGTCGCAGGCGAACCTTCGCCCGCCGCGCCACAGAAGTCATCATTTGATTTATGTTATGTTGGTGTTTTCTTGACAGAGATACGACATGTACAGACGACGGCAACGGTTGTTCGTGGAGATGGAGCAGATGGCGTCTCGACCGTTCAGCCAAGTCTTGGTTGAACTAGAAAAAGTTGGCGCTGGTAAGTTATGCACAGAATATTAATTTCGAATTTTTATGTCAATATTTGTCATGTATTTTTTATACTACTTGGCAAGCAAATTAGCTTACGGCCCACCTGATGGAAAGCAGTTATAGTCATAGTAGTCATAGTAATTTATTGATAACGAAAACGGTTACAGGCACAGAATAAATATTAGTACAAGTACAGAAGACTCACTTCGCAATTTTTTTTATATAAATAGCGACTCTTGCTAGGACGCAACAAAGTGCAATTCAGCTCGCACAAGCGCTTTGTACCTAACGCAATATTCACCTAAACATTGCGGCTCTCTCCTAACGCGTAACTCTGTCGCTGTCTGGCGCGGAGTGATGCAACTCGTAACGGTTGTCGACTTGTACCTACGAATTACTTAAGTACTTATCGTTTGTTATTATGGAGAAATAAAGTAGGTAAGTTTTTAGGTCCTTATGTAAGTAATTTAGAGCGATTCCGAAGTAAAGTGAAATCAAGCACGTAAGTAGGTAGAAAATTCAAGTAATTATTTAGGTATCTCCAACCTAGATCATTGCAATCTATGCTAAATGTACATGAAATCACACCTATAAAAGGCATTACTTCGATATGCACCTACAGACAATAACTAATGTACCTACATCAATCAAATAACATACCTTTCATCGTCCTTCGGCAATTTAAAAAATAAAATGACTGTCTTTTGACTACTGCATCCATTTACAGCACAATATGCACGCGAAGTCATATTTCCGCGGGAAACTTATTGTGCGAGCGCTCAGGCGTGCGCCCGACAGCCGACTGTCACTTGTTCTCTTTGGGAAACGGCTTGGATGTAGGTAAATAACGCGCGACCTTGAGCGAGTGGCATGACGGTGGCCTGTTGCAGGTCATTAAACATAAGTAGGTATAGGTAAAAAATAATAATCAGTGTTAAACTAATAATAATGTCAAATAATTAATTCATATCCATTTTAAATAAATCCTGAAATTGATAAATTGTCTGATCCACAAGCCATGTTTTTAAATTGTTTTTGAAAGATAGCGTCTAACTTGAGCTTCTAACACTTTCTGGTAGTGCGTTGTAGACCGGGGGAGCCATAACATGCACTAGTTTTGTCGTTTTAGTGAGTCGCCTACTTACCGCACTCAGCTTGTGAGTGTGCCGCGTGTTGTAAGTATGGCCATCTCCGAGTTTCACAAACGACGCCAGGTTGTTCCTGGCATACATACCGTTACCGTAGCCTGAAGACGCCTGCAACACCAGAGGCATCACACGCGCGCTGCCGACCCTGAGACATAAAGATGAAAAGTCTCATGTGCCTGACGTTACATGGTGTCCCACTAGTTCCATTGATTATTTCAAAGGAACTAGTGGGAAAATAAAGTCCCATTAGTACCATTAAAGGGACTGCCAAAAGGAACTAGTGGGAATGAATCGTAATTTGATTCACCGGCACCCTTCAAATCGAAACACAGCAATGCGAGCACTACTGCGATGAAATAGGTACGGTGGTAGTACTTCCCCGGACGAACTCATTCCGTGCAGACTTGAAATATGTATTTCTTTTAGGTAACGGTGTCCCTGCGCCAGTGGCGTTAGAACCGTGTCGAGGCGGTCGAGCCGCAGTGCTATCGCTTTTGGTGCGACTGCCCACGGGTGGGACTGGGCGAGCCCCACCGCTGGGCGGCCTTGCGGTAGCCTCGGCGCTCGTCACACTAGGCCACCATCACCAGCAGACACATAAAGAGAGCAAGAGACATCCGCATGGCACGCTGCACAGGTAATAGAATATTTCACCATAAGTGCTTTAGGCACGGGTGTAGCGAGGATATACTTTCGGGTTGTTAAAAAAAAAAAACAACAAAAATGTACACGATATGACATTAATATTCATGTGAAGAAAAAAAACACATTAAACTCACTGGTGTTTCTTCTAAAAGTATCAGATTTTGTCAAGTTTTTGAATATTTTGGAGGGGGTTTGAACCCCTAAACCCCCCCCCTGGCTACGCCCATGACTTTAGATATCGTTCTCATCAATTCCAGTCCATCTCAAGGTTGTCTGGGAGAGATCGCTATCAGCAATAAGACCGCCCATTGTACTTCCATACGTATAATAATATGATTATTATAATGTTTTAATTCCATCCATCTTCTATCTATTTTATAGTTGACTGGAAATGGAAGGAGCCGGATCCTATTATTATTAATATTGAAGAATTATTTATAATAGAAATAAAATTATTAATTTCAAAACTATTCTAGACTGTAACATTAATAAAACTGGGGTCTTTGTAAGAGTTTTGTTAGTTTTCGAAACTGTATGAAGTTTCGTTTCCTTCCATACATCTGACAGCGTTCTTTATTTTACTTCTCGTTTTCGCTAGGGGCGCTGCAAGTAAATGTATGGAAGGAAATGAAACTTTGTATGGTTTCGAAAACGTACTAAGCCCCCTGGACACTGACTGGACTCAGTACTCACTAAAACGTAATTTAAAATAGAAACAGCATTGAAACTGATCGCGACAGAATTACGTAATACGCAATTTACGTCCTTCAGTTTGAATGAATAGATTAACACTTTACTTTTTTGTTCACCAAGACCTAATAGGATTAAAATTATCAGTACAATGGGTGGCCTTATTTCCAGGTGATTTCTTCCAGGCAACCTTGCCAGGCAGTTGTAAATGAGTACAGTTAAGATCTAATTACAGTTTCCCTTGTTACAGAATCTAACGCTGATGTTAATAAGGTATATGTAAGTATTGTACATAATGCACTATTTGTGTGTTGCTCAAAGTGTTTCAATCGAATAATACTCAGATAGGAAAGTACGGTTTAAGAAAACCATTTAAAAAAAAACGTGTTACAAAGTCAATAGAAAAATATTCGTTTTTGTTTTATAATGTATCATGCCCACTATAGAGATACCCTAAATTGTATGCAACTTTAAAATAGAAGTCCAGCTATTTAATTCGTAAAAAATTGTGTTGTTGCCGTTCAAAATTAAGAGCATTTGAATACAAAAGCTTTCTTTAAGGTGGTAATTTGTGGACCTTATGGACGTGATACTCACCATCATTATCAGCCTGAACATAGACCTCCCCCCCTAGAATGCCACGTCGAACGGTTTTGAGCTGGGAGTGTGTCACTTGAACGTCATGATCGGCTGACCCACACCGGCCAACTCTCGATTAGCGAGAGTATATAGACCGCAATTTACCGTTTCGTTACATAAATTGTTTTTGAATGATGCACTATAAAATTAAAACTGTATATCTACGAAAAAAGGATATGTTTCATGAATGTATGGAGCTTGGGCCTGCACTATGTACAGTTTATATAAATATAGCTAAGAAACATAGAAACCATTTGTTATTGTTTATTTTCCATAATATTGCTTCGTGTTAGTGTACATTCAAGATTATCTTCGCCAAAGAAAGCAATCACACACAAGGAAATCACACAAGGAACCAGTTTTGTTGAGCGTCAATGACACTCAACAAAACTGTCAGTTGTCAAAGTCACTCGACTGTCATGGCTGCTCTAAAAATCGGGTGACCATATTAAAAAACTCATAAATAAACATTTTGGTACCGCTGTATTATGCTTCAAATTAATATAATTGTATTTTTATGAAAATCCCCTGTTTTTTTATATCTTTCTGTGTAGTGTACTTAGAGCAGGCCCAGGATGAAACATCTCCTTTGTATTTCTATTCGTATTCTGGTTATACTTACGTAAAAAAGTGGCTAAATATCTCCTCCACTTGTCTTGCACTATTTAAGTATGACACGGTCAGTTAGAAAAAGTAGACTTTTTCGAAAATGCCTAGTTGAAGCAGCTTTTGTACGTCGGCATAAGTTTTAATGGATCCCTTCCATTCCGTTTTAAGGTGATGTAAAATATGGCTGATGTTTGATTTATAAATTAAATAGAGCAAAATACTTTCCTTACATCAAATTTATTTATTATAATTTTAATTTAATGAACTAAGATTTTAGAATAAGTTTTATTTATTAATAATTGTATTGTGTTATCCGTCTTTTTATACAACTTAAAACATTAGGGCTTAGCGATTTTATTATTTAATGAAATTGTTATTGGTATTCATTTTAAATTTTGTATTATTTGGATAAGATTAAATTTAAATAATTTGACATTTCTCACACGTGATACTAAGACACTAAAACGCGTTATTACGCGTTTTATAATATTTTATCACAATAAAAAATAAGCTATAATAAGTTTGCAAACAGCATGACATAAAAATGTCTAAGTAAATTAAATTGCAGAGCAAAATATAAAAAAAATAGGTTAGTAAAGGAGGTTCTGGTAGCTAATAAATTGTATTGCTAGTCTTTTTAAACAGATACATACTGCAAAAGTTTATTACAATATGTAAAAAGTAGATGTAAATAGCTTAAACAAGACTTTGACTAATAAATTTCCTTATGACTGATATGTAAATGATGTAAAAAAGATTTTTGTATGAAAGCATTTAATTTGTAAATGTTGCGTCGAATCAAATTTCGTAAAAAAAAAACAAATTTTTAATTCGTCGTGATACATTTTGTAATGTTTACTTTTTTATTGCATTTATTTGATTATACAGTTTGATTCGATTCCACATTTACAGATTTTAATGTACACGTAGTTCTAGTTAGGAAAATGAAAAGTATTTTATTAAAATCATATTCTATCTAGGGAGTAAGCTTATTTTTTGCTGCTACGAAAAAAGAACGGTTTTTGTAATGTAGCTACTGCCATTTGCTTATTAGTTAAGCGGCGTCCTGCAACTTTTGTAATAAAATGTAGGATATTAACGAGTGCGTAAAAATAAATAAAACATAATAATAAAAAATAGAATAGTTATCTTTTAAACTTTCTTAAGATTGAATTTCGTTATGTTGCCAACCTTTCAAGCCTTTTTCCGCCCTGTATGTTATGTGTCTACTTTCGTGATTGCTCTGCTACATTGGCAGTTTGAAATCTTTTATTTTTTATCATAATGTCTGATTTAATTTGACAGATTTTTATAGGTACCCTAATGCTCGTTTTCACCAACAATTACGGGACACATAACGCGATACGGTTACGCATGACAAATCTGACAGTTTTTCATAGAAACCTGTCGATTGGAAATGCGTTAAGAGACCCACAAGAATTGGTTGGTGAAAATGTGCATTAGTCAAATAAGTTTTAACTGCATGATCTCCCGAGTAAAAGCTGTATGGGATAGTTTTTTTTTTAATTTTCATATAATTCCTTTTCAATGTATGAAAGAAATTTATGACCTTGTTGTAATAATAATTAAAATCCATGCAAACAATTTATGCAAACAGCCTCCCAATTATAGTAGCAAATTGGCAATGGGAATGCAACAATGGGAATCATTTTGGCAGCCTTAGCGCTATATCTAAATCATATGAAACTTGAATAGGGGTAACTTCATGACCTAAATATTCCTCCATTCCTAGTTTCAATAGATTTGGACAGCGCTGAGGCTGCCAAAATTATCCCCATTGTTGCATTCCCATTGCCATTCGCTACTATAATTGGGAAGCTGACCTTTCGGATTATTGAAAATAAGATTTTTGTAAGAAGAAGGGTTTGAAAATTATTATATATTTAAGTTATTTACCAGTGCATGTTTCCGCCGTGAAAAAAAGTATTAAGCCACAAAATGACTTAGGCCCAAATTGGTTTTAATTTACTCACTTTGCATTGCGTGTTCGTTGAGCTAGAAATCAAAATAAATAAAAACTCAGGGTTAAAATGCCCTGTTTGGTAAAATTAAGCGTTGCGTTTATCTTTATTACTGTCGGTTAGAATCCCTACTGTATTCTAATATATTAAAACTGAATTTAAAACACAAACTCCCTTATTCAAAATCATTTTTGAAACCTATAGTTAAAATAGCTTTTGTTTTGTTCTATACGATGTAAGATGACATACGTCAAAACAAGACAAAAGCTATTTTAACTATCAAAGGTTTAAGAATATGAATATGAGGGTAAACTTTTTATTTCAAAATATGGTTTATCCCTGAACTTACACAGAAAAACTTGCAGCTAATCTCGATGTAAATTGATTGACACCTCAAAACACGTAAATTCGTTAGCTTCTCTCATAACAGAGGGCCTAGTCTACAAATAGAACAAGCAACTACACGGCCGTGTGGTGTACATCAGAGTCTGTTCAGTGAAAGACCCGTCGTGGCCAAATTGTGAACAACATAATATTAAAACCATAATTAGGAGCTAGTTTCTTTCTGTCGGCATTTTGAATTAATAAGGCGTAATATGTGAATTTGCCCAACAAAATCGATCTAGAACTCAGTATCTACGAGTACTACGAGTTCAATATTTTGGAATATGAAAATTTTATATTTTTTTTATTTATTGTGTAAAGTTGAAAACATAAGTAAAAAACCTCAACAGTTTTATTTAATGAAAAATACTTGTTTCGCACACGTTTTGAAACAAATCTCAGGAACCTTATGGTTTTTTAAGATAAATTTTACTACAACAAGTAGGTAATAACAATTTAATCTTATGCTAAAATCAGTTTTTTGATAAACACTTTATTTTCGCCATAATAAACTTAATTTTTGTGCTCGCTAGTGCGAGCGAGATGGCGCGCGGGTTATCGCCTGCGTTCAAGAGGGAGCCTAAATTGTAGTATAGTGCCCTCTTAAGCACAGCAAACTAATCCAACGACGGGTCTCTCGCTGAACAGATTCTACACGGATTTTTGTATTGAAATTGTGGTTCTCAGGATGTCCGCTAGGGGCGCTTTTCTGTTTTTTCATCACAAAAATCCGTGTGGTACAACACGACCGTGTAGTTGCTTGTTAGATTTGTAGACTAAGCCCTCTGTAGTCGGGCAAGCAATACGATTTATAATTGTTGTATTTATTCTAAATCTTGACTTTTTTGGTATATCAGCTACTCAACACTTATTTTATTGTGGGTGTAGGTTATAGGCCAAACATCATTTGCTGATAGCATAACAAAAAATTTGTTTTTTAAAACATGTTATTTCCATGTTTTGTTATCTGATAATCAGTTAAACGAGAGCTGGCACCAAACATTTCCTTATTTGATTGTGGTTCTAGGTTATAGGCCACACGCCATTTTGCTGAAAGTAAAATAGTTTTTTGAGAGATTAAACCTATTTTTTAAGGTTTCGTAAGTATGATGTTATGTATATGCTATGAAACAACATTGATACCGACTGCGTAAATCTGTTGCTATCAGTTGCAACTAATAGCAACAGATCAATCGCAAGCCTGGTGCCAGTACTTATTAACGATCAAAATATTTTTCAGCCAATATGATTTATAAGACGATTCAAAATGATCGTTGTGATTTTAATAAAATTATTTTGATTTGATTTGATGAACAGAAACTATGGGTTCTTTGACGAAGCCCACACGCAATTTCATGGTTCACAAAAGCCTGACTTATCAATTTGAGTCTATAAACTAATACTTACTAACAGACGATGATGCATGACATGTGATTAAACGCTAAAATCTGAATGATCTAATGCTCAACTGGAAAATTTAATGCCCAATCATAATAGTTGATGCCCACTTTATATCCTTTTGTAAAATATTCAAATAAAGCCGTACCTGTACCTAATATTTATGTACAATGCAATGTATTTTTTTTACATTGTGCTATAAAGAGAGCATAATACTTTTACTATTAGTACAGATCCGAATCTTGGTATAAAAATATACTACGCCAGGTATGCTCTTCCGAGACCCGATGGTCAGGTGGGTAAACACCAGCTTACGTCATCACCATGACCCGAGAATACAAGGTCTGCTACCCCGAGACTGGAGGGCGATTACGTAATTCTGTTGCTATTGATTTCAATCGATTTCAGTGTCGTTTCTATTTGAAATTACGTTAATGCGATTACCTAATTTACGCAGTCTTGTTGCAATTAACCTTAAAGTAAAATTGTAAGCAAAATGCTTTAATTGTATTGTATTTATTTATTCATCCATAGACATGGTACCATGTACTTAGAATTGGGTAGTCGTAAGAGCGTCATTTCGAATAGAAACAGCATTAAAATCGATAGAAACCAATAGCAACAGAATTACGTAATCGCGCCACAGTTGTCACTATCCAGTTGCCACTTTATTGCAACAATTTTACGGAATGACGGAAATATTTTTTGTGATCATTCTGTTAAAAAAAGTATTTATATTGTCATTTTGTTTGTATAATCAACTCAAATAAAAGTCAAATTAAATTAATAAAAAAATAACGTTAATTCTTTCACTGAACGCGATTTTATAGTAACTTACTAGAATTTTTTATCAGACTCGATTAGTAATATAAGGGGTAAGTAATATAAGTTACTTAACCCCTTTTATTACTAATCGAATCTGGAAAAATATAATAAATATATATATGTAGTTATAAATTGGGATTGTGAATTCATCTTTTGATGATATTTAGTTATTCGATGACGTTCATAAATTGCACCCCAAAATACAGAAACGGGCTCTCAATTCTAATTGGCGATGACGTAGGCTGGTGTTACCCACGTGACCATCGTGTCTCGGAAAAGCATGCCTGGCGAAGTATGTTATTGTACCTTGGTTGTTCTTCAATGCCTCACCCACACTTCAGTCACTGAAATAATATTTTAAGTACCTATGTATTAGAGTATAATATTTGTACTATTGTTGATATATTATTATGTAGCTGTAATGTTATGGCGATGTAAATTATAATGAAGACATAAATTATTGGATTTCATAATAAAATATTCGATCTGCAATTATTTTATTTTATTTTTCTTAATTTGGAACAAAATACCTATTAGTTATTTATTCTGAGGATATACCTATGATATACCTATCATTATCATGGATATAGATACCTATCATAGACTTAATGAGGGGTATGCTTTCAGCGTTGAACATAGATGGCGCTGCTCTGTAACATAGCAGTCAAGTGTCAAAATAAAGTGAAATGTAAACATCGACAACGTAGAAATAATTTTCGTTTCGTGGTATTTATTTTTGCCTAAGTACTTCTAAAAGCACCACGAAATCACTAGCGTGCACCACAGACAATCTTGATTGGTACAGTTGAGTCAGCGCCATCTATCGAACCAATATGAACTACTTTTTTTCTTTTTAATCGAAGATGAAAAGCCCTCATTGGTATACTAAGACCATGATACCTATAAACAAGAGTTCCTTGCATCATATCAATTATATGGTAAACGAAAGTAGCGACGTTAATATTTGCATAATTTGCTTTAAGTAGATTATTCTGAGTGCATAAGTAGATTTTATATATGGCTAAAACTAACCTATTTGGTTGGACGTCAAAATCGTTGTATTTCTGTCAAAACAGAATTTTGAGTTTTGTTTATTTATTTTTATTAATTTACTTATTTCTTATTTTTTAAAGTTTTTATATAAATTTTAAAGTTTTTGAACAGTTTATTATGCATGCATGTTCTTCTAAGTTTAGGCTTCGCATGGTAAGTTAAAACTTGGAATAAATTAGTATTCATTTAAAGGTTTGGCTGTTTATCTTACCAATCTACCATCATCATCTACAGCCTATCTTTGTGCATGAAAGAAGCTTTCGTGAGTCCTTTCACCAGCGATTAAAGGGCCACCAAGAAGACACTGAATCACGAAGAATTTACGTGCAAAATTATAATTAGCAATCAATCAACATTGGCAAGTGCATGAGGTTGCGGGTTCGATTCCCGCTGCGGGACGAATTTTTGTATGATCTGCAAATATTTGTTCCGGGTCTGGGTGTTATGGTACCATGGTGGTCGTAGTTCCTGGTACTTTAAATTGGCAATATGCAGGCCATATACCTAGCTCGCGGAACCGACAACCGTTGGGAATATAGATTAGGTGGACTACAGGTTGATGATGATGTAAATAATTCAGGTTCTATAATGCTTCAGTCCTCAAGAAATGCAATACATTATACTCCTATGGATAACGCTGGTAGCTGGTATAAATGAACAGCTTTACTGCTCCGTCCGGTACAAGCGCCTGTGCCAGACCAAGGGCCGCCATATTGCCTGTCAGTTTCCTGATGTGAGTTCAACATGTCTATGCGACTATCATTGTCTTCCCACCTAGTGGTAAGACGGATCATCAAAGTAAGCCAAGCAGTGTTTGTTGCCTGATTCTTCTAGGCTAGGTCGCGCTGGAACAGATGCCCAATTCTCTAAATTATCTTTAAAACTACACTGAAAGTTAACCGAATCGAGACTGAATTATGAATTGACAGAAAGTTGGTATTCTGCTCCCTTATAAATAACAATTTAGTCTACTTTCAATTCACGGTGACTACCATTAGAGTAGGATAAAAAAAAATAATCAAAAAATCGCAAAGAGTTAAGAGAGACTCCATCTACAATGCTAAAATTATCGAAAAAACTTTGAATCGTTCAAGTTTCGGTCACATTTCGATATAATCACATTACAGTGTTGTATTTTATGTTTAGAGAATACTATTTCTGACATTTAAGACATCGACACAAGATCGAAATATGATCCGAACTCTATTTTAACTATTTTTAAGTTAGTGAATTGGGCCTCAGGAGTAATTTTAGTTTATAAGACGATTCAAAATGATCTTTGTGATTTCAATGAATAAAGTTCTTTTGATTTGATTTTATCGGTTGTGAGGCATGATAGCTGCCCTACTCTTTGCTCTTTGATCAGGTGTACAACATTTAATGGAGTTTCATGTATTTATAGGCAAAATGGAAGCAAATTTCGTTCGTGTACAATAATAAGCGCCCTACCGGTAACTTCTCCAGACGACCTCTGCGGCGCGGTGGGCGAAGTTTCGCCTGCGACGCAGGAGGTTGCGGGTTCGATTCCCGCCTCTGAACAAATATTTGTACGATCTGCAGATATGTACTTCTAATAACAAATATATCTAACTATGTAATGTATTGTATTATGTACATCAGTTATCTAATACCCATAACACAAGCTCTGCTTAGCTTGGGGCTAGATAATGTTGTGTGATATGTCCAGCATTTATTTATCTTTTTCGGCATCTTTTTTTTATTCATGGCAAGTATTTATTACAAAAAGCCGGACAAATCCGGTTTATGGTAGACTTGGTACAACAATACTCCGATTTTTTTCAGCCAGGCCCGAGTGCATCTTGTTTAAACTACACAGCCATCAAATTCGACTATGATTTGAAGAATTTTATCCTGTACTATGTGAACAGGTAACTTGATTCTTTCCGATGGGGTGCACTTCACTTCACATCCAATACTGAGATTTCCTAACAAAATCCTTGACTTTTCACTGGAGTTCACGTGGGGATTACGCGCCGCATGTCCAAGGAACATAATACTCTCCAACGAGAGCGTATACAATATGTTGTTTTGTACACTTGCCATATTTACGGAGGTTAATATACTGCTGACACCGATTACAAATCAATAAAAAAACATAGCTGAAAAATTTCATAATTAGTAAAAATTTTGCAATTAAAAAATATCCACCCGTGTTTACATTCACTGCACAAAATCAACCGCTGTGACACGAGCCTCGCGGCGCGGTCGACGCGGCGTCCTTTGACTTCGGACGACTCGATGCCGCATGCCGGCGCGCGGCGGCGCCTTTAAGCGGCATCCTTTGAGAATGGAATTTTGCGCGCGCGTGCGACGCTGGACAGTCAGTCGTCCCCGAATGACCGCGGAGTTAGGTCACGCGTCACGGTTTTGTGCCATCACCAAAATGTCAGGAACCTACTCTAATGTTGAGTTAGTGGAAATGGTGCGATTATTTAAGTGATTAAGTGGCCAGTGCCGTGGCCACCACGTTCTCCAGACTTAACTCCCTGTGATTTTTATTTATGGGGTGACGTAAAACGTTTGGTGTACGCGGACGAAGTGACGAGTGTCGAACAATAAAGACAAAGGATTGTTTCAGCTTTTGACAATGTCAAATTAAACGTATTTGTCCTGCGAAAGCTAAAACGATGCTTGAGCCGCCGCCGTGCCCTTTAGTGCATCGAAAAAGAAGGTGGACATTTCGAGCAGTACCTAGGGGTAACGTAATAAGGTAATAAGACTAGACCAATAATACCTAACCTATTGGATAGTGATAACAGGGGTCAATAACCTGCGCTATCCGCACGTGCCGCTGCCGATGCCGCCGCCGCACGCTTGGGGTCTATTCTCAAATCATACTAGGGGCATAAGCCCCTAGTATGAACAATCAACATACAATATGAACCATATTATATTATGAACATATAATATGGTTATTTGTAGTATGTACAAGAATTATCTTGTGTGACCTAAGATTGTTTTCATATAAAAATTGGTCAATAGTTATCTGTAGGATTTGTATTTTATTTTTAGATGATTACGTATACATTATGTCACGCGCTCTTCAAGTATGGCAAGTGTACAAAACAACTTATTGTATATCTTTGGTCTGTGCCGTCGCGCTATTGGTTCGTCAGTCGTTCGCAAACAACTGTAGTACCATGCGCATACGCATTGTCGTCGAGTGTTCATTTTACGGGACGAAACCTATGAGCGAAGCAATTTTTTTCGGTCTAGAAATGTTTTTTATAAAATAATGGAAAAAAATATTATAGTATTAGTAATAATTAAGAATAATAATTGATATTCATATTATTTGTCCACAAACCGCACAACGCGGTAGAGGAAGGCCCTCCACTCGATGCACTAAAGACATTATAAACGTCGCAGAAAGTCGGTGGATGGAGGCGGCTCAAGACCGTTCGTCGTGGCATTCTAAGGGGGAGGCCTATCTCCAGCAGTGGACTACTACAGGCTGATGATGATGATGAATATTATTAAATTGATTAAGTATTTACCAACAATCAAAAAAAACTTTTGTTCGTGGACAACTATAGTTATAATGTTGTTTGCGCTAATTTTGAAATGACATTGATTTTTAGTAGGTAGGTACTTAGTATTATAATCTGTGGTTTTGTTTCAAAGACGTCGACAACGGATAGCTGCAGGAAATGAGAGAGTTCGAGGAGGTGCCAATCTGCCAAAGCCCGAAGTCATGATGCTTGTTGTAAGTAAAACCCTACCGACTTACCAAATGTTCTCTAGTGAAAAATACTATTTTGCACTAAACCCACCTTTTATAAAAAACAGAATTCTTTTATGATCACTTTGTCTGTCCGTCTAATATTTATCATTAGTTTAGCTACGAATGTGAATGAATGATTTGTATCGAATGACGACCTCCGTGGCGTGGTGGGTGAATAGCCGGCTGAGACGCAAGAGGTGCGGGTTCGATTCCCGCTGCGTGATAAATGTTTGCATGATCTGCAAATATTTGTTCCGGGTCTAGGTGTTGTGGTACCATGGTACTCGTAGTTCCTGATACCCACGACGACACAGGGAATCCTAGTGTGGGATCAGGTCTATGTATATGTGACTGTTGGGTGTTATGCTATGTTATTTGGTTCATTGTCATTCGTATCTACATAAACTAATGGTATTTATGGGAATCTATCAATTAAAACATGTGTGTTAGTTCTCCTGATTCTCGCAAAATCAGTGTTCGCTATATCAAATTCTCAAGAAGTGTTGATGAGATGTAATGAGTAAAAAAACACAATAAAATTTGAATTTCGCGCTACTTTGCTAACGTTCCATTTTAACTTAATATACCTATAGTTTAACTAATGTTATTTTAACAGGAATGGGACCGCGAGCTAGCATTTCTCGCCCAAAGATTAGCTGACCAATGTCGCTTCGTTCACGATAGCTGCAGAGCAACATGTAGGTGAAACTTCTAAAATATTTAGCTGCTTCTTAAAATATTGCTTAGAATGCCAAACAGTAAAAAGACTAATTTTAAGCAATGTTAAATTTAATGCAATATATCATGGGTAAAAGCGCCTACGGTAGCATTAGGTAAGGGTAATACCACCCAGGCGTAATTACCCGTTCTAAATATTACTCGGCAGTATGTTAAATAAATCAAAAACTGATCGCAATTTGTTATAAACAATGTCGGCTAAGGACGAGAGAACAGTTATTTTAACGAATACGTCTTAGATTTTCGGGTAAAGGTGGGTACAGATTGGTGCAATGCAACATGTAATGTAATATTCTGCCTTACATTGCATGTTCCCTGCTGCCTTGGACGTGTGGCGCGCGCGGTACGCGCATTGACTACGAATCAGAACGAGAACACTGCGCGCCCCTTTGTGTTCGTACTAAAAACCGACAAATCTCGGATCGAGCCGCGCACGAGTTGTAATGCTCGGAGCGTGCGCGACCCAGGCGCAGTTCGTGCGTGCGAGTTGTCCACACTATGGGAATTCTGTTACATTAGGTACATGATACATTGCAGCAATGTGGACCTCAAATTCTTGCATTGCATGTTGCATTACATGTTGCATTGCACCAATCTGTACCCACCTTAAAACTCATAAATTAAGTAAATCTTACCACAAACTTCCCGCCCCACTTCCGCTAAAGGTAGAGGCCCAATTCTCTAATTTAAAAACATTCCAGTCACAACATAATCTCGTGTCTGTTGCACTGAGTCGTGTCAGTAGGTACACGAGATTATAATTGTGACTGGAATGTTTTTAAGTTAGAGAATTGGGCCTCAGTCCCAGGGCCGGATTTAAATTTGTGCCGCCCTGGGGCACGAAAATGCCGCCCTATGACTTAAATTTTATTTTAATAGTTTTCCTATATACACAATTTTAATGTGATACATAATACTTGAATTATATTTCTTGAAAGATAAAATGTTTATTTAAAAGAATTACATAGTTAATTATATATTGTATAGAATTTTTTTTCTCACTTTCCAAATTTTGCCGCCCTAGAAAATTTGCCGCCCTGGGCACTAGCCCCGACTGCCCCTAGTATAAATCCACCACTGCTCAGTCCACTAACTAACTCGCGGAGTGGGGACTTGGGGAGTGATGCAAGTGGGGATCAGCAGGGCAATTCTAAAACGTTCGGAAGGGTTTCGAAGGGGGAAACTTTGAAATTGAATAATGTCAGAAAACTATGGTTTATCCAATTCCAGTGCGTTACCCCTACGCGGGACAATCAGTGGGTGAAGTAAGATGGCGTAGAACAGACCAGCCGGTCCAGCATGATGCCAAGCGTGCGATACGCCGCGTACTTGATGCGTGGTGGGGAGAGCGACGCCGCGTCACACCGAATCAGCTGACTGAGCCCTTTCGTCTCGTGTTCAGGTTCTCCCGTCGTATCATTCATTATAATAATAATAAAGCGAAGAGCCTTGACCAACACCTTAAGAGGCTCTCACTAAATGGTTGGATCAAGGGTCAGATTCAGAAGGCTGTACTCCTGGACTCGGCTCGCATAGTCAGGAGGTTCCTCTCTCTGCAGCCCTAGCCTCCGACCGCTTGGGCCTTGCTCCGCGGCCGGAGGTTGTCCGTTTTGATTTATATTTTTTACTATAATGTTTTTTATTCTATTATGTTTCTATGGATAGTACTTTATAGTAAAAAAATTTTTTTTTTTAACGAGATTTTAAATAAATTAGTGAAATAATAATATTAATAATAATGCATTTATTAGTAGGTACACTTAAATTCTATGTTAAAAAGACATCATGGCTGATTGGCAGTGACACGTGGAAGTAATCGAAAACTCTTTTGCGTATCCCGACCAAACAGACTCCAGCGAGACTGCCTACCTGATCAGGACTCGGATAAAAACCTTCATTACTGGCAGGTCATAATGATCGGGAATGACCTGGAGTTCGAAATTTCCATACATTTGAAACTCATTGATTACTAAATCTTATTCCTATTATATTAATACAAGTGCCTCTTCCAATAAATCTCCCGAAAAACAGTGATTTGCGACCTATTTGGTGATATTTAGTCTCTCAGTGACTTTAAAAACTCGCACCCCTACAGGATGCTGTTGGAACTGCTCCGCACTCTGCTGAGCAATAAGATAATGCCTGAACTGTAGAATTCTAAAACGAGCATTTCATTATTTACTCCGTATTGTCTGAGGGCACTTCAGCCAGCTATGTGGAATGCGGCCGGATCTTGCACCTCCAACTGCTGTTCGTGTCGTGTGTAACTTATTACACCAACATGCCATAGGAGGCCTGTAGGAGCTTTAGTTGTGATAGCAGAGGAGCTGTGGCACTTCAGCCACTTCAGCAGCGCGGTGCACCACAGGATTTCTCACCCCCGAGTTTTGTTCGTGTGTTATTTCTCTCATACCAACATGCCATGGGAGATCTGTAGGAGCTGTTGTCACTTTAGGGGGGGTTGTGTCGGGGCACTTCAGACAGCTCTGCGTGTGGGGGCTGCATGCGATGGGGTACGCCGCCACGGGGTCTCATGCCCCTAGTGCTGTTTACACCAATGGGAGGCCTGTAGGAGCTGTAGTTGTAATTTCAGAGGGGCTGTGTGGGGGCACTTCAGCCAGCTCTGCGTGTGGAGGCTACAGGCGATAGGGTGCGCAGCGGTTCACCACGGAAGCTCCCGCCCCCGAGTGCTGCTCGTGTGCGACTTCTCCCACACCAACATGCTGGGGCAACGGACGTTGAACCCAGGCTCTCTGACTAAGTGTCCGATACACACGATGAGAAGACCTAAGACACAGTATCCATTGCTTTGTGCTCAGGTAAAAAATTAACATAATATAACACCCAACAGTCACGTACATAGTCCGGATCCCACACTAGAATTCCCTGTGTCGTGGGTATCAGGAACTACGAGTACCATGGTACCACAACACCCAGACCCGTAACAAATATTTGCAGATCATGCAAACATTTCATCCCGCAGCGGGAATCGAACCCGCAACCTCTCGCATCTCAGCTGGCTACACGCTTGCCGCGCCACAGAGGTCGTCAATTACTTCTTTTTACGCCCGGGAGATCAGAATATGTCAGCGAAGCGAGTTTTTATGAAATTTTCTTCCGACTTAGGATCAAAAATAATGATCAAAATAAGGTACCGAGTTAAAAAAAGGTTTTTAAAAACTTTTATTTAACTTCACCTGTAAGTACCGATGTGATCAAATCTTGCAACTAAATTTTAAAGCAGTTCCGCCCAGCAGATTGAGCAAAAATTTTACACACCTGTTTAGTTCCGACAACAATACATTATTATGGTTACAAAGAGCTGATCTCATTATGGAGACGAATCGTGGACGATGGGATGGACGACGGAACTTGTTGATGCCTGCAGAATACCTGTCAAAGTTCTGTTCAAACTGACATATAATTTAATGTACGAAAATGTCTAGTTCGATGTTTGTCTACTTATTAGCGCGAGAATAGGGTCCCAGATGACATTAGCGCATCTCTGGCATAGCCCCTCAAATCTTTCGACGCCGATCCTAAGGTTGTGGGTTCAATCCAGAACGTGCACGAACTCTCTACCTCTTGACTTCCACTTGGACTATTAAATAGGACTCTGTATATTTTATACGGAACTCCAACGAAACGCATCTTTCAAAGCTAAATGTGCTTCCAAACCAACATGCCCTAGGCCAAACCAAAAACTCGATGATTTGACCTGTATGATGGTAGATGAGCACATCATTTTTTATATGGAAATATCCATTGGTGTACGCCCGGGATAGGAACCTACGACCTTCAGATCGAAAGTCCCACTGAGCCAACACGGCAAATGCTCGGGACATGGATTGCGCTCCACCTCCACTCAGGTCCATCAAACTCCAAACTCGCCGGAGCAAGAAGAAGATTCCTACGATGACTATGAAGAAGATTTCGACCCTGGGCTGACGGCAGATGTAGTAGACATTCCCACTCCAAGCACACACTGCACCATCTCTACACGCAGACGGGAGACGACCAGGAGTGTGACTTACCGCACTAAAAGTTCGTTTCTTATGTTAAGAGGTACGCACTGTCTATATTGTCACACTTTCATTTGTTTCTCGAGCCGTCTCGAGACCTCTTGTGTTGTCACAGGTCACATTCGAGTGACACACCCCTGTTTTAAGCTTTGGTCTGGTGATCATGACGCACAACGCTGCGGTATGCGGCGCAACGCAGCGTCACGACGCAGCATTTAGCGTCCCTGCGGAGAGGTGGTCAGTTGATTTTGCCGCAGCTACCAAGGTAGACGTGAACATGAACAATTTTTCTAACTATTAAACTATTAACTATTAAACTTTTGTGTTTTTTATCTTTATTTTTATATAATGAAGGATATTTGCGAACTAATTCTATTAAATTGTCTTCGAAAAATTCCATAATGACTCGTGAAGTCGTGACGCACACCGCACACCGCAGCGTTGAACCGAGAATGACGCCGCGCTGTGCGGCAGTACACCTCCCCACTCCACCGCGCTTGCCCCTCGCCGCTGACGCATACTGCGACGGAACAAGAGACCATTCTCGACGTTTTTCATATGATTGAGTGTCCGGCAACGCATACCGCATACCGCAGCGTTGTGCGTTACGATCGCGAGACCAAAGCTTTATGTAGCGCACCGGCAGGGCTATTCTCTATCTCGCGACAGGACAGGCGTAATTGTGCAACAGGCGTAATTGTACAACAGGCGTAAATGTGCAATCATTGCTGTCAAATGTCACTTTTCGCATACAAAAGTTACCGATTGTCAGCAATGATTGCACAATATACTGTTGCAAACCTACACAAAATCAAAACATTAAAACACAAAATCCTACATATAAACAAAATATGACGTTTGTACGCGCAATGCGTGTAAGTAGGTACATATAGGGCTGCAACAAGGCTCATAAGTAAATATAGTAGGTATACAAATTGTTATTGAATCAGTAGGTAGTAGGCTCGTCTTCGAAATTAAGTAAGTTAAGTACTTACTACCTAAGTGATGTGCGCTTGCCCAAGAAACATTTAACAGCTAGTATTAGTAACACATACATATAGCTAGTATTAGTATTAGTAGTATTTAGTAGCTTATTTGTTAAATAGTTTCTGTCCATCCAAAGGTTGACTGGAAGAGATCGCTCTTAAGCGATAAGACCGCCCATTGTACCTTTGAAACTTTGTATCCTTATTTTTTTGTTGTTTTTTGTTTATGGTGTACAATAAAGATATAATCTATCTATCTATATACCTATCTATCTATCTAGTATTAAAGAGTCTAGCCGTGGTAGTCTCGGCCTAAGAGTAGGAGCCCTCCAACTCCTGTGCAAGTCGTAAAAGGCGACTACGGGATTACGTCAGGGGATGGGCCAGCAGTATCCACCTGAGTACTTAATAGCAAACTGCGATCACTAATCCGCCTGCCAAGCGTGGTGATTATGGCAAATCCCCCCATTAACACGCTATACATGCTTTGGGGGAGACCTTAGCCAGCAGTGCATGTCTGGCGGCTGAAGATTCACTCATTTCAAATAGTGGTCCAAATTAAAAGGCTGACTGGTTTGCAGACTACCCAAAAACGAAAGGCTTGATCATAGAAAAGTTGGATCAAGAGCTAGAAAGAAGGACTCAAGCGGAGTACATGACAAGCACGGTCACAGAAGACCAGGTTATGGCGGAGTGGAGGAGTAGGAGACCGCTACTTGAAGAAAGGCTGTGAGAATCTTGTGTTTATCTAAACCTATCTAAAGATAGGTAGATAGGAGAATCACGCATGCCAAATTCCAACCTGAGGCCCAAGCACGAACATCATGGCGATCATTTTGGCAGGCTTACCTGCCAAAATGATCGCCATTGTTGCGTTCTCCATTACCATTTGCTACTATAATTGGGGTGCGGGATGCGTGTATCCAAACCCTTTGTATGAGCCAGCGCTGAACACGTTGAGCTGCAACAGATTTGCGGAGCTCACTTTCTGGATTCTTGTAAGCCTCTTTTCAAGAAATATAATATTCTTCCTCTCCCATGTCTCTACATTAAACAAGCGGCAGAGTTTGTGAAGCAGCATCCCGAATTATTCAGGAAAAATAAGGAGTTTCTACTAATAAAATTAAGGGATAGATCTAACAACAGACTCTACAACCCAAAATATAATCTAAAAATGACACAAAATCAGGCCTATTAAATGTCGATAAAAAAAATCAATAATCTACCAGAGGATCTTAAAAATCTAACTGGAAAATTCAATATTAAATTAAAATTTGGCTGATGGGTAGATGCTATTACTCTTTAAATCAATTCTTACAATACAAGGATTTTCAATTATAATTTTTATTGATTAACCAAATTATTGACATTTTTATTTTACTTAGTTCATTGTTTAAATCTCAATTATTATTCTAATTTTATTGTTTTTATATTAATCATATTACCCATGTGAAAATTTGCATGCCTAGTTATAAGGTATTGGACTTTTTCTAGTTTAAGACCTTATTATACACTCGAGAGCAATGAATCCGGGTCACTTAAAGAATCCTAAAAATCTCGGAAACTAAAAATGCTAGGTTAATGCAATAAATTGTATTTAATAGACAATGTAATACTCCTTAAATGAAGGTATTAAAACTTCTTAGTTATTGTAAAGTTATATCATAAAAAAATCAAATTTGAAAAAGGGCCACTTTCGAAGATGGAACTACGAAATTACAGCATTTGGTTTTGCTTTTGTTTGTAATCTGTCATTTATCATTGTTTGATTTCTGTTTTTTTGTTGTTTTTTTTCTGCGTAAACGCAGTAATGGAAGCACGAGGAGGCAATACGAAGTATTAAAATTCAAGAAAACCGTAATAAAGTTCAAAAATTTCATGTTCCCTATTTTTGTTTTAAGGAGAGATCAGCAGTTTTTTTCTTTATGTAATTTTGTGTTAATAAAATGTATGGTGACTCATATTTTTTTTACCTTCATTTAAGGAGTATTACATTGTCTATTAAATACAATTTATTGCATTAATCTATCATTTTTAGTTTCCGAGATTTTTAACATCTTTAAGTGACCCGGATTCATTGCTCTCGAGTGTATTTACCTACAATGTTCTGGCAAATAAACTTATCTTATCTTATCTTAACAGAAATGTAGATATGACGTACAAAATATGTCAGGTCCACCAACGTGGTTAATCTAGGTTTTCCACTGTTACCTTTTTATACCCGTAGTCTTCCCATCATCATCATCATCAGCCTGTAGACTTTTACAGGCTGATGATGATGCTGTAAAATGTTTCACTTAATTGTTGTTTACTAATTTACCCGTGGTTTAGGTGCCAGTTGGGTAAACTAACAAACCACAAACCGAATGACGCGGTAGAGGAAGGCCCTCCACTCGATGGACTAGAGGCATTATAAACGTCGCAGGAAGTCGGTGGATGGATGCGGCTCAAGACCGTTCGTCGTGGCATTCTAAGGGCCTATGTCCAGCAGTGGATTTCTACTTGCTGCTGATGATAATGATGACCTGAGGCCCAATTCTCTAACTTGAAAACAGTTAAAATAGAGTTCGGATCATGTTATTAAATTATTAATTAATTATTAATAATTATTATATAATATAATATATTTAATATAATTATTATTAATTATATTAAATCATGTGAACATTGGTTTAATATCTTATTTCTAAGAGCTGTGGATTTTGTTGTGAAATAAATAAATAAATGTTTCGATCTTGTGTCAATGTCTTAAATGTCAGAAATGGTATTCTCTAAACATAAAATACAAGACTGTAATGTGATTATATCGAAATGTGACCGTAACTTGAACGATTCAAAGTTTTTTCGATAATTTTAACATTGTAGATGGAGTCTCTCTTTACTCTTTGCAATTATATATATAACTATCCTACTCTAATTGTAGTGACTGCGAATTGAAAGTAGACTAAATTGTTATTTACAAGGGAGCAGAATACCAATTTTCTGTCAATTCATAATTCAGTCTCGATTCGGTTAACTTATTCAGTGTAGTTTTAAAATAATTTAGAGAATTGGGCTTCTGGTTGGACCACGGGTACAAAAAGATACCAGCGAAATACATAGGTGAACCACATTAGGTGGACAACGGGTAAGAAACGCAAAATATGTCTCTATAGTGAACGCAATAAACCTGCTGGATTCTACACCACCATGCTCTCAGCTGACTATGATAATATTGATAGTGACCATCATGAAGGCTACCACAAAGTGATACCACTGCAGCATCGTACAACGGCACGTTATCGACCCCCAACGACTACCGGCAGTGGCAGTGCTGTAAGCAACTTCACTTTTTAACCCTGAATAAATAAAGAAATGCTGGTCATTTCACACAACATTATCTAGCCCCAAGCTAAGCGCAGAGCTTGTGTTATGGGTACTAGATAATTGATATACTCAATACAATACATTACATAGATAGATATTTTTTATTATACATAGAAAATACCCAGAACACTGAACAAATATCTGCAGATCGTACAAATATTTGTTCCGTGGCGGGAATCGGACCCGCAACCTCCTGCGTCGCAGGCGAACCATCGCCCAATACAAAGAGGGGTGTTATATAGGTATTAAAAATAATGGAGGGCAGTAATGCTTGCTGCATGTAGAGGTATCCACCATTCCGTTGTACGTGTCGCGGTACACCTCACCGTGAAGCCCGAAGTGGTGGTGGAGTACCTCGAGCAAAAGACCAGTCTCACCATGAGGGTCGAGAAGTTGGGAGTCTCGCCATAACGTGAATTTTATTTATTTTATGGTGTGAGTGCCAACTGACCGTTTATGGAGAACAACGGGAAAAATAATTCCCGTTGGCCAGATTAGTCTGACCACCAATCTGACCACTGGGAAACACTCACTTTTTTGAAGTGAAATTTATTTATCAAGATTAATTTGGCCAAGTTCTATTTGATATAGTCGAGATTTTAATGATTAAACGAACGTTCTTTTATATGAGCAATTATATACGAGCGCCTATAGTCCGAACAGAGGCCTTAGATAAAGTAACATTCTAATAGCGATGACACTAGTAGAAAAGTCCAAAATGCATAGAATTGACGTTAGCTATCGATATGTCACGTGGTCTATTGTATTGTATTATCGTTCAATAACTATTTCCAGGAAAATTATCTGAGACAACGCTGGAAACAGCCGCAAGATCGACCGATAAGGTAAACATTAATGGTAAACATTAGAATATGTTCAATAATGTTTTGTAGTATTAGGATAATTATGTTGGTTATGTTACAATATAATTATCGCAGTAGAGGAAGGGCCCCTCTCGGTGGGCTTTTAAACTTTGAGCTTTATATTGTCGGAGGAAGTCGATGGATGGAGGCGGCCCAAGTCCGTCAATGTGTCGTATCACGCGGACGATTTAGCTCGGCTTTAGGCTCGGCTCTAGTCTTGCGTTGCTGTTCGCTTTTCAAATAATGTCAAGCGCTCCCAACCTTCGAGCAACACGGACTTCCTGCCGCGGGCCGGAAGGGAGTAGCCTTAGCGATATATTACCATTCAAATAGTTCTGTCATTTTTTGCGGGAGGAAATGGGCACACAAGCGCAATTCCGCATATACACATCCAAATACAACACTGTAATGACTACACTCACACTAACAAACCTTGCACAGAATAACAACTAGTTTCATTAAACGCATATGCCTACTTTCGCTTGTAGTTTGACAGAGGGGAACGCTGCGAATGGCTACTCCCTTCCGTGTTGCTCGAAGCTCCCAACACATTTTTTTGTTATTATTTTCAGTTTTTTCGTAAACGTACCTACAACTTATCTAGATTCGCAATGTTAGCCGCTTGCAATAATTTGTGCAGTTAGTAGCTCATGTGATAAAGGGCTGATTTATAATAGCTAGGTACCACATAATTGATTTTATTCTAACCCCCTTATTCATAATCATTTTTTAAACGTATTTTAGTCAAAATAACTTTTGTTTTGTTCACTCAGGGCCTCAGGGGGCTTACCATGAACTCTTATAGCTATTCAGTACAAAATATCGGTTCGTCGTTGACATTACTCATCGTTGAATAATTTTAATCACAGAGGACATCACGGAACATATTATTTTGTACTGAATAGTTTTTTAACTGAATCGCTATAATAGCTCATGGTAACCCAGGATGTAAAATGACATACCTTTTTTTTATACTACTTGGCAAGCAAACAAGCATACAGCGCACCTGGTGGAAAGTAGTTACCGTAGCCTATTGCAACACCAGAAGCATCACAAGCGCGCTGCCGACCTTGAGACATAAAGATGAAAAGTCTCATGTGCCTGTAATTTCACCGGCACCCGTCCGGCACCAGCAATGCGAGCACTACTGCTTGGCGGTAGAAATAGGTACGGTGATTACCTACACCAAAAGAAGACAAAAGCTACTTTAGATATCAAAGGTTTAAAAATTGATTATGCATAAGAGGGATACTATAAATAAATAAATAAAAAATAAAAAAAATACTGGACATTTTACACAACATTATCTAGCCCCAAGCTAAGCAGAGCTTGTGTTATGGGTACTAGATAACTGATATACTTAATACAATACATTACATAGATAGATATTATTATTAAACATAGAAAAATACTCAGAACACCCTGAACAAATATCTACAGATCGTACAAATATTTGTTCTGAGGCGGGGATCGAACCCGCAACCTCCTGCGTCGCAGACGAACCTTCGCCCGCCGCGCCACACAGGTTGTCAAAAACTATCTAATGCTCAACTGGAAATATATAATAATGAATCATTACTTTATTAAAGTATTTTGTTGTTTTTCAGACCTGGGATAAACGCACTTCTAATAACGCATCCTCTGAAATATGCAAATCAGCGAACCGCGGTAAGTTCGTTTACACTAACCGCTTATTACAAGTGCAATATCTTGTTACTATTACTACTACTAATTATTACTAAATATTACTATTACTATTGTGTACTAATTCAATTCAATTCAATTCAATTATTTATTTCAGGCTACATGGGAAATGCACAATAAATTATACCTAAACAATAAGCCCATAATATAAATATATACCTTATAGACTAACATACATACTTTATACCTAAAAACTATAATTTTACATATAATAGAACCCAAACACAAGCTCTCATGGGGCCCATGGTCAAGAAACCACAATATGGGCTCTTGTCCAGTGCTCCATGAAAACGCAGTCTGTGTCCAGCCTCGCCGCAATAAGTTGTAGGTAGCTGTTGGAGCTAACGCGCACCCGCCGCATCAGGGACGCGGATCTTTTGCGCATTATCGCCGCGAAACCGAACTAAGTACCATGCAGCAGGGACGCATTGCACTGGCCGCCACCCCGAGACAAAGTTGAAAAGTCTCATGGGCCTGTTCAAACCGAAACACAGCAATGCTACACTATACTGATTGATATAGCACTTCCCCGAACGCTTTCACGGCCCTAGATCATACCCTAGGCCTGGATAGTAGTTAACTCTTGAGCTGCCCCGTGGCGGATGACAAAGAATCATTCCTTGCCACCGGCAAAAGGGCAGTAGAGCTTATGGAAAAATTAAAAAAAAAGTCTCCTAAAAACTCACTACCACTACGCGATCGTTGGCTTGGCAGTGATTTGCAGTGAGTTGGCAATGATCCATTGCCAAAAAACCCCACCTCAAACCATAGTGCACACACAAATTTATGTCTACCTACAAAATTATCATTGTTAGATTTATTGTACGTACATACTACCACATACCTAGTTTAGTTTTAAACAATATTTGTAAAACTCTCGTTCCATATTTTTTTGTACCAATTTTAATAATAAACTTACTTACTTACTATGTATGAAGAATTTAATGAGAGTGAATTAAGCTAAAAAGAGGTAGGTATGTCAGGATCGTAGCAAATGGAAATCCATGGTCTCTGCCTACCCCTTTGGGAAACAAGCGTGATTTTATATTTAATGTATTATAATTCCCAGTAGTCAACACTTAGGTTGTTAGGTTTTTTACTATTTTCCCGTTGTACTTAGTGTATACCTATATTGTACGAATTGATGGACAAAATAATATAATGTGAGAAAAATAGTAATTGTACGAATAGCCCCACAGTCTATTCTCTATATATCTCGCGACAAGTTTGCAACAGGCGTAATATATGCAATCATTGCTGTCAAACTTAGAGAATGCTGTCAAACGATAACTCTTGTATGAGACAGCAATGATCGTACAATTTACGCCTGTTGCAAACCTCTCGCGAGGTAGAGAATACGGGGGCGGGAACCTAAAAGATACATCTTGTTTTTCAGCCCTCACTCAAACTGGATAAGGATGATATGGACCAGTTATTCCGAGACACCGGCTTCAAGTTGTCTTGGAAAAAGGATTGATCGTGATGTTTCTAATAAAATAAAACGTTAATTTATTGACTGAATTATTTACTTAAGGCCGGTTATGATTTTAAAACCAAGACAGAAATGGTCTAGAATTCTACAGTTCTAATCGCAATCCAGTTTCAATCCTATAATAACGCTTGTTTGGCACGTTTGAAATTGAGATAGAGCACGCTTGTTGACTCGTGAAGAACAACAGAGACAGAAAGTCGATTTCACTTAGTCTCCATTCCAAAATGTGCGCTCGTAGGTATTGAATTCAAAAGTACCAAATGACCAAGGAATCCAGTACTCTGATGACAAGTGACACTAAATCCTGAATTAGGATTGGAGTAGAGCGTCAAGAGTAGCCACACAGAACGTTCAAAGAGCTGATTCTAAGTATTTAGCACACAATTGATATGGACGTCTGGTGTAGTGTAGTGTGGATATTTGTATGGAGACACCGATGAGCGCCCCTAGCGTACACTCTGTGAACCTCATTTTCCATACAAAAATCCATTTTACACTACACTATACGCCCGTGTCAAAACATAGAATCAGCTCTCTGGCTGTTTAGAAAGAGCCATAAGTCGTCACACACTTGCAACCACTAGATTACGACTCAGCGCCAATCAAGAAAGCCCGGCGGCGGCGCCTAAGTGTGTGACGATGAATCCGGTTTTAATTCTGTCCTTTGCTGTAGATGATTTACGTTTGACAGGTAAAATGACCATCATTTGACATTTTGAGCAATTGATGGTAATTTTACTTGACAAACGTTAGTCACCGAGTGACTTTCAGTTAGGGAATGGAGGGCAGAATAGAAATGGCATGTCTGTGGCTGCGCTTAGATGTGATTTCACCAACAATAAACCGGCGCGGTAGTCTAACCCTTAGAATAATGACTCAAATGCTTTTTGACAGGTATTTTCAAAGATTATCTATCATCTTGACCAATGGTTAGATTTAACAAGACCTATGGTGAAATTGGCTGGCCTATGGTGGAATTGAATTGGCTCTGTCTAGGTACTTTCAACCGGTTAAAATGACACCAAAATTACACGACAAAATAAAAAATGGACAACTCTATTTTCGAAAAAAAAACGTACAGTCGAATTGAGAACCTCCTTTTTTGAAGTCTGTTAAAAAGCTGAAAAAGTCTTCTACGGTTTTAAAGCAAAACTCATATTATCAAACTGACAGTTTTTCAAAGAAGCCTGTAGTTTTGACAATGAATGAAAGAATTCACCAAGCAATAACATCACAATAACATTGACCTGTTAAAAACAATTCGACGTGAACATTTTACTTCAAAAATAATTTATTTCATAACTCTTCTCCAGATTTTCAAGATAGCTAAAACGAGATTTGAGGTAGATAATGCTAAGGAGTTAAAACTTCTAGACGAACACCATTTCAAGGATGTAGAATTCAAAATGATGACGATATTTAGAAGATTTGTTACAAGAAAATAAACGGAAAATACCTAAACGAACATCGAATATACTGTACAACGTTTCGCCACAAAAATATCGAGGAAACGAAATTTATCAACAATTTACGCCTAGAAAGACGAGGTGAACAACGAAAATACAAAAAATTGGTGTGCAACGAAAATTGTTGTTGCCATAATGTGTTGTTGTTGTAGCGGCTGTTGTGCCCGATGCCTACGTATCCTGTGTTGTATTGCCCTGTGTAATATGCTATTCCACTTGTGTGGCTGTGACGACGTTTGTAATGATTGTTTGGGGGATGATGAAAATGTTTAAATCAGTAACAACATAACTCACAAAGTTGTTGTTGCCCTGTCAACTTGTCGGAGGACTGTGTTGTGATAATTTGCCATTTATGCTTTTCGAGGTCTATGTTCACAAGTGTGAGTATTATAATGTGGAATGTGTTGTAAGAATTTAAAAGTATACTGGAGTTTTTCAGTGTCTTTATTTAAACAGCAAAATGGCGCGAAATTCAATTTGAATTCAATGTTCCTTGGTCTACCTACCTTACCTAAAACAGATTTCAAGACGATATTTGAAAATTTTGGAGTCGCTGCGTTACATTCTAACTCAGTACCGGTAAAGGTTAGGTACAAACTTTATTTGAAGACGAGGACTGATCTCAAAAGTTCTATTTTAAATGCCCAGTGACGAGTGCCAGTTTTTTTATGCGTGACGAGATTAAATAATGAGATGCAAAAAATTGTGTAGGTAGAATAAATACTAATAATAGTTGCAACCGAATAAAATTTTAAAAAGTCTGGTTTTGGAAAGAAAATTCACAAGGGTGGTCATTTGTGTGGCTAAAGCTTTGGCATTGGGCGCTTTTATAATTTTTAACGCGATGATATTATCGTGGACGTCAAGATAACACAGTGCAGTAAATTGTATATGGAAGTATATGAAGACGCTTTTCAAGTCAACAGAGAGTTCAGAAGTCAACGTCTACGATAACGTGACTAGTACAGGGCCCTGATTCCCCATGACCAAACGTAACATAACGCGGGCACGTTACGATATCTGCGTGGAATCATCCATAAATCGTATTCTGTATGCCAATGTCAGATTTGATAAACACGACAAGGCGCGTTACAAGCATGTTACGAGTTGTCAAAATAACGTGCTTCAATCTTCCGCGTTTGGTAAAACGTGGACGAAACGCGGTTTAGATTTTCATAAAAATAAGGTAAATAATAACAATAAGCACCAAATTTGTGTTGGTATTTCATAGAGATCAATATAGATCTCTACGTTAAATATAGTGTGACTGTTGGTTTGTGGTGAATTTATTTTTATTGCATATTGTGGCATAACAAGGAATTTCGACTTTTTATCGCAAGTAATCTCTAATTTTACCCTTTCATTCCTAGTAAAGATGAGCCGAAGCAAAGCGTCAGCAGCCCAGCTTTCGTTTTTAGCAGATTTTATGAAAAACCATAGCGAAATAGCTTCCGGGCACCTTGCTAATTCGTTGCAGGGACGGGCGGATTTCGACTCTAAATGGGAAATTTTAACGAGTAGGCTCAACTCGCTAGGAGGCCCAATAAAAACAATAGTGAAATGGAAGCAGGTAAATAGCTATTGCTACAAGGATTCCCGCTTTATTTAAGAACTTTGAGTGAATATTATTTAACAATTTTAGACTTGGCGTGACCTCAAGAATAATGTAAAAAAAAAGGCCTCTTACAACCGAAACGAGTATCGGGGTTATGGTCCTGGCAGCACAGGCAATGGACCATCAACCATCAAATCCATGACAGCAGTGGATGAGGATGTCCTCTCTGTGATGGGGTCTGTGGCTATTTACGGCATGGATGGTATAGCCACCACTGAGGTAGGTACCTACTTATGGATATGTAATAATTTGATGCTATTTTTCCAGAATATCACAGCTTTGCCAAAATCTATACTTAACAATATTTTTAATTTAAAAATATAAACTATAAATATGTGTCTTTGGTAGGTGGCTTATGCATGTGCTGCACTTAGTTTAAAATTATTTATTTCGCTATGCTCATACAGATATCAACAGAAAATGCAGGCCCCTCGCAGATCTGCACATTGCACCCTCCTCAACAAAGGATAAGTCCATTGCCTGAGCTAAGTCCGTTGCCTGCGCCGCCAAGTCCATTGCCTGCCCCGCCAAGTCCGTTTCCTGCGCGGCCTCTTGAGCCAAGACCGTTGCCTGCGCCGCCTGTTGGGCGGTCCAGAAAGCGCAAGCGTATTGCCCCAAAAATTGGTATGTTAATAACATAACATAACATCCAACAGTCATAAACATAAAAACATTTTCTATTTTCAGATAGTTTTGATGCAAAACTACTCGCCATAGAGGAGGAAAAACTAAAAATTAAAAGGGAACGTAACATAATAGAAAGTCAAAAAAATACAATTCTGAATAGGTAATATAACATTTATTATTTACAATAACTTGTCAAATCAAATCAAATCAAAAGAATGTTATTAATTGAAATCACAAAGATCATTTTGAATCGTCTTATAAACTAAAATGAAGAGAGAATCAGGAACAAACATTATGAGCACACAAAGTGCGCAAAACTAATTAATGCCTGTGCCGTACTAATTTGTGATTAAACGACGGCATAGTAGGGTAATTGAAATTATTCTAAAATGGTTAGCCATGTAAAAAGGAAAGTACTACAGATATTGCAAATTTCCATTTTAGCAGTCAAGCAGATAGCTACGTTTGGCGTTTGTGGAGTATAAGTCGCTACCTTGAGGAGGAACACTTCAATAATGGCATGATTGGCTGGCTTTTGGGGGATTCAGGCTATCCACAGCGACCATGGCTTATGACTCCTGTGCTGCATACCTAGATTATTTATAATAATTAAATTATTTTTTATCCGTCCGTGCGATTTTGCCACTGTATATTTATCAATTGCTGCCTAGCGTTGTCAACAATTGGATCCATTAATATCATATTATCGTCATTATAATTTGGGCTTGGATCATCATCATCATCATCTTCAATTACAATGCCGTCGTTTAAACACAAATTGTGTAGTACGGCACAGGCATTAATGATTTTTGCACACTTTGTGGGCTCATAATGTAAAACTCGATGGCGCAATAAACATCGCCAACGAGCTTTAAGAAGTCCTATGCATCGTTCAACACAGACCCGTGTATGAACGTGCATGTTAGTGTAGTGAGCTTGTGGTGTATTTTCGGTGGTATGCAGCACAGGAGTCATAAGCCATGGTCGCTGTGGATAGCCTGAATCCCCCAAAAGCCAGCCCATCATGCCATTATTGAAGTGTTCCTCCTCAAGGTACCGACTTATACTCCACAAACGCCAAACGTAGCTATCGTGAGCTGCCCCTCCAAATTTCGCACAAATGCTGATTATTTTTAAGTCACTGTCGCATATCTGAAACAAGGTATAAGTAGGTATTAATATTGTATCAAATAGGAATTAATAGGTATCATCATCAGTGTCTTCACCCCCCTTGGACATCGAATCGCATGCATCATCGGTGAAAGGCAACTCTGCCCAACCTTCATGAAACACAGGCGTGATGGAATTTATAAAGTAATGTACACTTACAATAGCAGTATTTATGGCATGGTATCCTTTGCGACAAAAAAATGCTGCTTCGCTTGGGTGGTTCCGGGGTGCAACTATGGCTATGAGTGTCCCATCAATACAACCTATAACTCCTGGCATGCCAAATTTGTCATAGAATCTGTAATACAGATATGTTGAAATAAATATAATTCTTTTACAGGATTGCTGATGCTCTAGTGGATATTGCCAACACAATTAAGTAATAACTTTTCATTTAAAAAACCGACTTCCGTCATTGTATTCGACAAAATATCTGGATGAAAAAAAAATATGAAAAAACCATAGTGGTGAAAGGGTCATGATACTTTCTGAATGCAAATGCTTGGTTTGTTGCTGAAAATATCAAAATCGCTATATGTATGCCTATAATATTTGAGGAGTGCCCTCAATTCCTCATGGATTCCATCATCAAAACTGGATTCTGAAAAAAATGGGACCAATCTGGATGCATATCTATTCAAATCAAAAAAGAATTTTCCAAATCGGTTCAAAAACGCCGGAGATATGAGGTAACAAACATTAAAAAAAAAATACAACCGAATTGAGAACCTCCTCCTTTTTGTGAAGTCGGTTAATAAATAAATCGTTATGGTTGATTAAAATATTACCCTTGTTTGATTTTATTCTTTTCTTGTTCGGAGGTAGGGAATTTGATATAGGTTGGAAGCAGTTGATTCAGGGCATTCACAACTTCCTCTATGCAACGACTTACAGTCGGCTGGCTGAGAGGCGCTAGCCAATCCTGTCCCACTGGCTTTTGATAGCTACCAGTGGCCAGGAAATGTAGGGTCGTAAGTATCTTAAAAAAACAAATAAGTGCCTACTAAAATTAATTGTCCTAGGTTTCAGTCTAACCAAATCACTAGATACCTATATAATTCTGGAGTAGTAACAAAAAATAAAGGTACCTACCATTCTATTATTGCTAATTGAAAGTAT
Source organism: Epirrita christyi (assembly GCA_951392215.1). Lineage (NCBI taxonomy): Eukaryota > Metazoa > Arthropoda > Insecta > Lepidoptera > Geometridae > Epirrita > Epirrita christyi. Next base: position 9,574,866 of record OX595855.1, on the reverse strand, counting down.
GTATAGCTAATAATGTAGGTACACTAACTTTGACTTCTGGTGCTATGCTAGTACACCTCTGAGGAGTAACTAGACTGCCTGCGAGGATGCCGCACAAAAAAGAATACAACTCCTTAGTAACCCTATAGTAGCGCACGAACAATTTAGGATCAAATGATAGGGGGTCCGCAGAATCCCTCAATTGCCTTCTCTCTATATTTGTACGCTGTTGGCGCCAGCGTCGTACGCGTCGTCTTATCAGAATAATATCCATTTATTTCGTGGGTAAAATTTTGTTTTGGATGGTAGCTATTGTAAAGTTTGACTTTTTATCTTAGACTAGCTGACCCGCTAGCGACTTTGTCCGCTAGTAGGTTGGTAGTACATACTGCACCTACCATACTTTTAATACGCTTTCCCGCTGTAAATAAAAGTCAATTTTGAACAAATGTCACTTAACGGCCTTTTAGTGATCGGACGGCAGCACGGTCATGGTCGCTTTACGTCATTTAAAATTTTGAAATGTATGTAAATAATTAACTGTGATTCATATTTATTTATTTATCTAGATATAATTATATTTCGCTACAGTGTACGTAACTTAAAACTGAACGTATATTGACGAGTTCTGTGGTGCGAATTTGAAAATTTTCACGAATTTTAATTTATTATTACTCGAAAACTATTTGTTTCCATAACTTCAAAATCCGGACCTCCAACTCGATGGTTGGTAATCTAAAACTTAGCCAAAACGATTCCGTGCCTGTTTTTAGGAAAATTTCAGGTAGGTATCGCTGAAACATGTACCTACCTATTTGTTAATTTCATTTGAGGAATCTACATGTAAAATTTCAACATCTACCTACTACCAACCGTTTCCGAAATACAGAGCATTTTTGTTTTACATTAAAATCCCTTTTTGCACCCTTTAGAGGGCAAACTTTCCAAATTCCTTTCTTGGTACACCCCTAAGACAATCCGAAAGACAAGTCAAGCTCAAGTCTCTACGACGTGGTTTAGGCTGTTTGTTGTTGTCACTCGGTCAGTCAGTCAGTCAGGACTTTGCCTTTTTTAGATTAGATATATTTTGTAAACAAAGCAATGTCAAGATATGCCACTGCCAAAGTGATAAGACAGGGGTACATAGATGTACTACGATTCGTTCCGAAACTAGTCTTGCGTGATTTGATATATATCTTACTTATCATTCTTTTTGGACTTTACACTTTAAAAATAAACAAAATTGATATAAAATATAGTTTAGCAATTCTATAATTCACGATATACATAACTGAGTTGAAGATTGCACACAAAAAATTAAAATCGATTAAAAACCAACAATTTTCCGAAAAGACCGGATGTATGATTTTGAACGAATCACGTAAAAGAAAACACGAGGCATAGACAACCTATCTTGTGGCATACGGAATACAGTTTTTCGATTCCACACCATGGTGTGTTTTGAAACCACGTTTGCGTTTAGAGCATGTTATGACGTCACACGTTATTGGCAAGGAATCTCTTGGGTCATGGGGAATAACCGCCCAGGCAAATTAGCAAAAAGTGTGGACCTAAGTCGTGTAGTCGTGGATTCTTATGGAAACGTTAGATGACACGAAAAGAAGCTTATCCTAGGTTTGCACCGTTTCTGGCGCTTACGGAACCCTTTTAAATATTAGGTACAAACTTAAAAAGGCCGTAAATTTTAAAATAGAAAGAAATTACTTGATGCAAGTTAAATTACGTATAGAGAGACTGTCTTAGTGCATTATGATTTTGATAAAAACCACGTGCATGTAGGGAACACATTGTTGAACAAATGCATCTTCCGTAAATAAATACCAGTATAAAACTTCCGGCGGATGTAGTACTAATTAAATGAATAAGTTTAAGTCAATTTCCAGAACTACATTAATTTTCCCCGAAGTAGAGCGACAATAAAATATGGAAAAGTGCCTTCCGTGAGACGCACCAAGGTGCAAACCTGGTAATGTATTTCGAACATTTTTCTGATAAGTCTGTCAATTTGCACCGACTACCTTAATTTTCCCGGAGCCGCAATACCCACAAGAAGTTTTTTTTGTAAATGTTTTTTTTTAGTATGTTCAGTATGTCGGATTTAAAAAAAAAAAAACGGTTGTCTGTAAAGTCGGTTTACTGACGATAGTTCAACGTGTCAACGTCGTTATTGTGCTTCTTTGTCGCTCGTTCCGCGCTCGCGCGCATGCGGCGTTACCGCATGCGCATATATATATATACATATATATAACGCATGCGGCGCATTATATATACATGTGGTACATTATATAACGCATTATATATATAACGCATGCGGCGTTAGCGCATGCGCATATATATATCATATATAGCGCATGCGCATGCGGCGTTAGCACATATATATATATATATAGCATATATAGCGCATGCGCTAACGCCGCATGCGCGAAGCGCATGCGCTATATATGCTATATATATATATATGTGCTAACGCCGCATGCGCATGCGCTATATATGCTATATATATATATATATGCGCTATATATATTATATATCTATATATATATACATGTGCATATATTTATATATATATATATATATATATCGCATGCGCATATATATATTTTTGGGGATCAAAGTTGCCCGCGTCCGTAGGGAAACACCCTCGCGACCCTACACGTGATCTCTGGGTGGTGCTAAACGGGTAACAAGACTTCTGGTGGTAGGCTTCGGCCGTGGCTTGTCACCACCCACCGGACAAAGCCATTCCGTGAAGCGACAATGTCGTGTTTCGGAATGATGTTCGGTGCAGCCATCGTGGATGTGACGGGTCTGAGCAGTTCTTGCACTGGAATCAGCATGAGCGTATTAGAGACCGCAATGGTGCAAGTGTACCGGGAGGCTAGGCTTGGAGGGTAGCGGGATCCGAAGCACGGTTCTCCGCTGGCCGACCGCAGGTTATAGGGGGCCCAACTAGTAAGCCAGCCACTTATGAAAGGCTGCCCCGCCGCCTCGCGAAAAATCCCAGAATGCTCCATAGTGCCGGTTGGCGACCGGATGAGAGGACCCGATGGCCATTCCTGGGGGGTTCGGGCGTCCCCGCAGTCTCCAGTCTAGTCCCCCACAGGTACAAGTGCCTGTTGTATGTCTCTAGGTTCGCTAACCAGTGCCTCGCTCAACACCGTCTTCCCGCAAACCTAAACACTCTACTACATCATGAAAAAGTCAAGTAATAAAAAGTTGTGTCTACAGTGGAAGCACCTCCTCTCGCTTCAAGTGCACCTCTCCAATATCCGAGGATTGCACTCCAATCTCGATCCGGTCCATCATCACCTAGAGACCACCAAGCCACACTTATTATTCCTCACGGAGACGCAGATTCAATGTCCTCCCGATACAGCATACCTCACATACCCAGGCTATGCACTGGAGCACAATTTTAAACCCAAAGCAGGTATCTGTCTCTATGCCCGGGACGACATTTGCTGTCTGCGTCTGCGTGACCTTGAAGAGGCCAATTTTTCCGTTTTATGGATTTTGGTGGACACTGGCTTTGATAAGATCATCTACGCCGGTCTATATCGATCTCACTCTGGAGATCACGAGACAACCAGGGTGTTTAACTACATCTGTGAAACGGCGGATGTGGCCCAACAACGTTACCCTGATGCCCAGCTGGTGATTCTGGGGGACTTTAACGCTCACCATCAAAAGTGGCTGTTCCCATACCAGATTACTGACCATGCTGGGAGAGAGGCGTGCAAACTTGCACTCACGCTAAATCTCACTCAGCTGGTTAATGAGGCAACCAGAATTCCAGACGTTGAGGACCACACAGCCAACTGCCTAGACCTTCTGCTGACAAATGAACCAGATCGCCACTCAGTATCAGTGATGCCTCCTCTGGGATCGTCTGATCACTGCGTGGTGAAGTCTGTATCATCATACTCGCCACCTGATCCCTCGCCTAGAGGTAGTAGGCGAGTGTGGCGTTACAAGTCGGCAGATTGGGATGAGATGCGTCATTTCTTCGCTTCTTATCCTTGGCGGCAAACCTGCTTTTCTTCTTGTGACCCGACGGTTTGTGCTGATGCCATTACGGAGGTGATTAAAAGAGCAATGGAATATTTTATTCCATTTTCCGATACTTCGCCTTCAGGTAATGCTCGCCCATGGTTCAGTCCCGCGTGTGCTAGCGCAGAATCGCAAAAACAAACAGCATACTTAGCCTGGGTTGACGCAAGAAATAAGAAAGCCTCGGATACACGTAATAAGAAGAAAGCCTATAACAAAGCCGCCAAGTCCTGTAAGAAGGTGATACGGAAGGCTCGCTTCGATCGTATTGGCCGTCTGGGGGCTAAGCTTGCCGCATGTCCTGCGGGAAGTAAAGCTTTCTGGTCTCTGGCTAAATCGGTTGAATCGAACTTCAGCCGCCCTTCGCTCCCACCACTGCTGAAACCGGATGGGTCCCTTGCTCACGCTGCAGTTGAGAAAGCAAATTTATTTGCAACTCAATTTGCGGTGGCTTCGCGTCTAGACACCTCTGGCGAAACTCCACCTAGCCTTCCTCGTTGCGAAGCTTCAATGCAGGAAATTCGCATCCAGCAAAAAGAAGTGCTCAAAACGCTGCGTGGTCTTGACGTGAATAAAGCTAGCGGGCCGGACGGTATCTCAGCCGAAGTGTTAAAAACTTGTGCCCCTGAGTTGTCTCCAGTATTAACACGACTTTTCCGCCTGTCTCTGAAAACTGGTGTTGTCCCCAAGTCGTGGAAGCTCGCTAATGTGCAGCCTGTGCCCAAGAAAGGTAGTCGTGCCGACCCTTTGAACTACCGTCCTATTTCGATCACCTCCTTACTATGTAAATGTATGGAGCGTGTTCTGAATAGCAAACTCCTTGCATACCTCGAAAATAACGACCTCCTCAGTGACCGCCAGTACGGATTTCGCCGAAACCGGTCTACTGGGGATCTTCTTGTGTATGCCACGCACATTTGGAGTGAGGCCATCGAGAAACACGGTGAAGCACTGGCTGTTTCACTAGACGTCTCGAAGGCCTTTGACAGGGTATGGCACACTAGCCTTATTGGCAAGCTTCCAGCTTACGGACTACCAGTTCGATTCTGCTCCTGGCTCGCTGACTTTCTGAGGGAAAGATCAATTCGAGTAGTCATTGATGGCTGCTCGTCTGATCAATTAGCCATCAATGCCGGGGTACCTCAGGGGTCGGTGCTCTCTGCCACGTTGTTTCTGCTGCATATCAATGATTTGCTCATGCCCGGTGTCATTGGGTACGCAGACGACAGCACAGTTGTGGAGAGGTACGTTTCCACTGCTCGAGCTAGTCAGAGTGAAATTCAGAAGCTGAGAGATGAGATGCTTCAGCGTTTGAATTTGACTCTCAAGGCTGTGTCCGACTGGGGCGATGCCAATCTTGTTAAATTCAACGCCTCCAAAACGCAGGCTTGTCTCTTCTCGGCGAAAAAAAGTCAGTTTCTTCAAGTTCCCATTTTCCGGGATGTACCTATAGATATAGGAGATCACCTGGAGCTCTTGGGTGTTTCACTTTCGCCTACTCTCAACTTCGGCTCATACATCGAGTCAAAGGCAAAAACAGCTGCTATGAAGCTGGGTATCCTGAATAAGGTAAAGCGATACTTCACACCGGGACAGCTTCTCAACTTATACAAAGCACAAGTCCGGTCTGGTATGGAGTATTGCTGCCATGTTTGGGATGGCTCGGCCAAACACCAGCTAGCTGCCTTAGACTCGATTGAACGCAGAGCTTTCAGGCTTATAGGGCAGCAATATATGGCGGAGACTAAGATCCAGAGTCTCGAGCACCGCCGTAATGTTGCTAGCCTTTCCATTTTCTATAGGTTGCATTTCGGAGAATGTGCCCAGGAACTATATGATTTGATCCCACCATCTCCTTTTCATCATAGGACGAGCAGGCGCACGGCTCAGTACCATCCTTACCTCATTAGTATACCTTCTATTCGTACTAAGCGTTTCGGTTCCACCTTTATTATGCGAACTGCTAAGGAGTGGAACTCGCTGCCGTCGTCTGTCTTTCCTGAAAACTATAATTTGGGTCTTTTCAAGGCAAGAGTGAATAGGTGCCTTCTAGACCTTCGTGCTCCATCGTCGGCTGCATCATCACTTACCAACAGGTGAGATCGCGGTCAAACGAGGGTCTATAATTGTAAAAAAAAAAAAAAAAAAAAAAAAAAAAAAAAAAAAAAAAAAAAAAAAAAAAAAAAATAGCGCATGCGTTTTGCGAGGTGATGCATGACGAGGTAACGACGTATGACGAGGTAACGACGCATTAGTCATGTTTTTTCGAGCGTGTAGCCGGCTCCATCGATTTATAAGACGTTAACACGTCAATACTTGGTGCAAGCAAATGTAGATCATAACGGTACAAAGTCTATGCCAAATTGCACCGACTACTTCTATTTCCCCCACTAAGTTACGGATATTATATTAATTAGCTATAATATAATGTCAATGGTTAGACTTGTATTTTAAAGTTCTAACCTGAGATTCTGACAGCATATTTTGTATCTATGATTTGTATATTTCGATTAATTCAACGAGACATGCGATTTTCAAATTTAAGCAAAGCCGTTTGGATAAAGATTTTAGATTTTTGGATATTTGGATTTTAAGATCACACTGCAAGTTAATATCGTTCATTCCATCCAGCCCTACTAGAAGTTCAATATTAGTAATTACTTGAGGATTTAAGCTCTAAATAAATCAACAAAAGAAATACGATTACCGAGACTACTCCCTCTCAATCTTTAAAAAGTCGTCGGTCTAGAAAGAGGCCCCAGCCTACAATGCGTCGTCTGGTATTTAGGAAGGTAGGCATTGATGTATGCAAATATGCCAAATACGTAAAAATGTTTGTATGATCTGCAAATATTTGTTCCGGATCTGGGAGTTATGGTACCATGGTACTCGTAGTGTGGGATCATGTGTCGTATATATGTGACTGTTGGATGTTATGTTTTAATATTATTCTAATTTGGCATTATGCGTATTGCACTTTTTGCGTGTATGTCAAAATGCGTATTGCATATATTGCGTAAATGTCAAGATGCGTATTTAAAATTAGTCAAAAAGCGTGTTGGTCATCATGCGTCAGGATTCCAGCGTCGTAGCTAAAGCTTCCGCCCACATAATACGCAGATCCCACATCGAAACTTGGAAATACAACAACAATTTTCACAAGAATTTGGCCCGTCCACAACGAGTCAAATTCTTGAAGTTGCGATACTATACTCGACTCGTTAATAATGTGAAAGATTTTATGTTTTATTGATTGGTTTATTTTATATAAGTTGGTAAGTACCTGCTACATGGAGATTTAGAAAAATGCATAAAGGCACAGAATCAGCTTTTGCCGCTTGGCGCTGTAGGACCAGGATACCTGATATTGCATTTCTTGGAACCGGCTTGGCAGATCTGTTCATGCTTCGTATTAGCAGAGCCTCCACCCTTTCCCGCCACCAGTAGCAGGTTCTGTTATACCGTTGATGTACGCCATCAACGACTAAATATGTTGCACATTTGTTCCAAAACTTGTTCGGCTTAGGTTCGAAGATGGAGCTTGGTAGGTCACTCTGTGTTTTTTGAATTGGATCCTGGTTTCTTGGGTAACGATGCTTTGCTAGTGCACATTGGGTCGTAGGGGTTTTTTCCTTTAGAAAAACCTTGCCTGAAATTCATTTTGCATGGACAGATTACCTGTAAAAGTCCTGCTTTAACGTCGTTGATCCTATCCGGGCCGTAGCCCAGGCAGGAGTAGTGAAACCAATGTTTGCACTGTCCGTGGCATTGCAATCCGTTTTTCTTTGATACGCGTTCCATACATATGTTACATGGTGCCTTAACTTTACTTTTGAACATTGTGATTAGGGTTCGGTACTTTTATGGGAATCTGAGTTTCGGTCCAATAATATTAAGATTATGTAGGCATGGTGCAGTTTTTGGATGTGTATGTGAGCTGGGGATCTGGGTTATCCGTTTGTTTTCAAGGAACAAACTTATTCTCTTGACTCGTATAACATTTTTGTTAGTCTGTGACATGCCTCACGGACATGGCCTGACAAACGACGCGATGCTTTTTATTTTTTTAATTGTTGTCATGCCAAGAAGTTTTATAAACTGCAGACTTTTAGGTCCGCATCGAGTTGCATTTACGTGTTAAAAGAAGATTTTAGTTCTGAAGAACTAAAATTTTCTTCTTTTTCTTTTTATTTTAACTTTTCTGACTTTAGAGAACTAAACTCTTCTTCTTTTTCTTTTTAACCGAGTTCTCAAAAAAGGAGGAGGTTCTCAATTCGGTTGTTTTTTTTTTTTTTAATGTTTGTTATCGCATATCTCCGGTGTTTATGAACCGATTTGGAAAATTCTTTTTTTATTTGAATAGATATACTTCCAGATTGGTCCCATTTTCAAAATCCAGTTCTGATGATGGGATCCATGAGGAATTGAGGGAACTCCTCAAATATTGTAGGCATACATATGGCGATTTTGATATTTTCAGCAACAAACCAAGCATTTGCATTCATAAAAGTATCATAATCCTTTCACCACTATGGTTCTTTCATCATTTTTTTTCATCCAAATATTTAGTCGAATACAATGGCGGAAGTCGGTTTTTTAAATGAAAAGTTATTATTTATTATTATATAGCTTTTGTGACTAAGGAACTATTAGAATAAGGACCAAGGAACTAAACTCTTCTTCTATTAATTACGGCTTCTATGACATTAGAGAACTAAAATCTAAAATCTTCTTTTGACGCAAATTCTATTCTCAGGCCGGGCACACCACTTTGAAAATTGTAATTAAGGTAGGTAGGTAAGTAAACAAATTCATGTAGGTGTATAGGTAGGTATATTTACTAAACAACCGACACATCAAAACCAGCCCATGCTTATGGCACAAAGGCTCATGAATGAAGGTCTCATAAACATAACCCATATAGAAATCTGAAGTCAGATTTCTATGCAACATCATCATCATCATCATCAGCCTTCAGAGGCCCAATTCTCCAAGTTATTTTAAAACTACACTGAAAGTTAACCGAATCGAGACTGAATTGTAAATTGACTGAAAGTTACATTTCTGGTCTCTCATAATTAACAATTTAGTCTACTTTCAGTTCATGGTGACCACCATTAGAGTAGGATAGTTATACATATAATTGGAAAGAGTAAAGACAGACTCCATCTACTTATGCTAAAATTAACGAAAAAACTTTGGATCGTTCAAGTTTCGGTCACATTTCGATATAATCACATTACAGTGTTGTATTTTTTGTCAGGAGAATACCATTTCTGACATTTAAGACATCGAGCCAAGATCGAAACATGATCCAAACTCTATTTTAACTATTTTTTAGTTAGAGAATTGGGCCTCTGACGTCCAACTTTAAACGAAACCTCCCAACATTTTTTTTTCTGAAGGACTATATGCAGTTGTCCTCATATGGCCGATGCTGCGTTACCGGACTTTTAACTCCCACCATTGCATTCGATGGTGGGATTTGCCATAATGACTGCGCTTGGCAAACGAAATCCCTTATATAGTCAACTTTTACGACATCCACGGAGGAGACCGAGGGGTCTCCTCCCGTGGATGACACCTCTGTCTATTCTTAGGCCGGACACACCATACATATCACAATATTTTCACAGTAATTTCTATACATAGCAACAATAAAAACTAAATCCTAGTTAGTCCTATCATAGCACCAACGAGCACCACGGTATGACCACGAGCACTGAAGGTAATAAGATGGAATGGTACATCAAGGCTCTGACGACCTCTGTGGCGTGGGCGGCGAGTAGCCGGCTGAGATGCGAGAGGTTGCGGGTTCGATTCCCGCTGCAGAACAAATGTTTGTATGATCTGCAAATATTTTTTCCGTGTCTGGATGTTATGGTACTCGTAGTTCCGATACCCACGACACAGAGATTCCTAGTGTATCAGGACTAGTATGTGACTGTTGGGTGTTATGTTATTTATGTTATTTTAAGCTTTGGCACATTCAACAACCTTCCTCCCACCACCTAAGTTATGTTGGATTTCCGCGAAGCTTTTTCCTTTAGTCTCTGGTATAAAAAACATAATAAATAAACATACTAGCAGACAATTCACACTAAAAAACCAGTACGTCGCTGTTGGACCTAGGACATCTATTAGTAATGGAAAGTATTTGGTGGTGATGAATAGAACTATGAATGAGAGGAGAGAAGTTATAGATAGGCCGACACCTCTTGAGCGGTCGTCGAAGAGCTCTGCTGATAAGACCCAATTGATGGAGCCTACTCCTGAAAGAGAAAATAAGCCTTTAAGTCCTTAGAATCAAATTAAAAGTGTACAATTATAAATCATCATCATCATCATCGTAAATAAATAAATAAAATAAAAAAAATGATGAACATTTCACACAACATTATCTAGCCCCAAGCTAAGCAGAGCTTGTGTTATGGGTACTAGATAACTGATATACTTAATACAATAACATTTCATAGAAAGATATTTTTTATTATACATAGAAAATACCCAGAACACCCTGAACAAATATCTGCAGATGGTACAAATATTTGTTCCGAGGCGGGAATCGAACCCGCAACCTCCTGCGTCGCAGGTAAACCTTCACCCGCCGCGCCACAAAGGCCTTCCGACTGAAAACAATGGGGGGATTTGCCATAATCACCATGCTTGACAGGCGGATTGGTGGGTTTTGTGTTTAGTACTCAGGTAGATGCCGGTGTAATCCCTTAGTAAGGCTACATCCACTAGAGGAGGGGTATATTCTTAGATCACACCACGGCACAGAACAGGTGAAGTAATTTTTTTTTTAATGTTTTTCAATATGAGCTTTTGTGAAATTGGTGATCGGAACCGTGAGCTGATCAAAATGAGCTCAAACACTGCCAGACTGTTAATCGTCGAGAGGTTCCGTTATCCACATTCCGTTTTCATCATCAGATCAGCTCGCTGTCACCATAATATTGTATTGTCAACGGTACTAGACAGGTATGCAAAACTTTAGCTCTGTCGGTTAGATGGAACTGGTTTAAAATTCAGTTGCAAGACCACCTCATACTAACATCATCATCATCATCAACAGCCTTTGGGCATCCACTGCTGGACGAGGCCTCCCCCATAAAGTACAATGGGGGGAATTGCCGTAATCACCACATTTGGCAGGCGAATTGGTGAGCGCAGTATTGGTGTTGTTGCTCAGGTGGATGCTGCTGCCCATCCCCTGGTGTAATCCCTTAGTAGGCTTTTATGACATCCACGGGAGGAGGAGGGGTCTATTCTTAGGCCGGACACATCACGGCCAACACGGCCACACCTCATAATAGCAGGTGCTATTAAATAAAATCTTGCATTTAAAGAAGGCGTAATATGTGATTTTGCCCAACCAAATCGATCTAGAACTCAGTATCTACGGGTTCTAAAAGTTAAATATTTTGCAATATGAAAGTTTTGTATTTTTCCATTCATTGTGTAAAGTTGAAAACACGATATGTAAAAAAAACCTCGATAGTTTTATTTAATGAAAAATCCTTGTTTCCCACACGTTTTGAAAGAAATCTCAGGAACCCTACGGTGTTTTAAGATAAATTTTACTACAACAAGTAGGTAATAACTATTTATTCTTATGCTAAAATCAGTTTTTTGATAAACACTTTATTTTCGCCATAATAAACAAAAAACTTCATTTTTGTGCACGACACTCGCTAGCGCGAGCGAGATGGCGCGCGGGTTATCGCGTGCGTTAAAGAGGGAGCCTAAATGGGATAACTTTGGCTATCAGTGGGTAAACACTGGAAGGTAAGTTTACTTCATCATCATCATCATCATAGCCCGGAATAACCCACTAGGTATGGACGTTTCAGCCAGCCTCCCTTTTGTCGCTTACCTGCACTGTAACAGTAGACCACTAGCACCAACGAAATCAGTGGCAAGTAATTCATGAAGCCACTGATTGGACCCGCGTCCTTTATGTAGAAAAATGTTCCTAGGCCAATCTGGAAAATAAATATTTACTTTGATTTATCCTTTATTATTAAACGAGCAATATTTTGTATGAATATATGTCTTGAGATCTAGAAAAAGGCTCTCTAACGATTTCGATTTTTGCTAATTATATGGGGGTTTTTGGATGCAAAAAAACTATTTATATACTAGGTTTTCTATGTGTGAAAAGTTTGGCATAATTCGTAATGCGTTCAATTATTAATTGGTTAATCGGGAGCGAATATAATAATAATGAGAATTTCCTTGATATTCTAAATCTTAAAATAAAGGATGAACTTACCATACCCAAAGCTAATCCAGTCAACGTGCTCGTAAGAATTTGTTTTCTCCCAAACCTATCTGTCACTAACGTTGTACAAAAACTGGCCAATAGCTGTATTAACCCAATAATCACAGAACATAATTCCGGCGTTATACTAGTCTGGGTTGACTCTAGAATTGTCTGTAGGTAGAAAGATACACTGTTAAAACCGGTAAGCTGTGCCCCTGAAGCTAACACCATAACCAAAACGAAAGATTTCAGAAAGGTTTTATTTGAAATGATTTCTATGGTGCTGGTTTTGGAAGAGGTGGACTGTAGGGAGTATTCTTTAAGCTCTTCGGCTGCTAGGGTCTCAGAGCCGCGTAAGTAAGCAAGGACACTTAACGCTTCGGTTGTGCGATCTGTAAGAGAGAAAGATAAAAGTTAACACTTAAAACAACAAGGATAATTTTAAATCTTTACGGAGTGTTAATTTGAACCTCTTCTTTGAACCTCCTGAGATCCACGGGTATTCACTATTTCCCTTGGTCAGGGCTCCAAGAATATTTAAATTTTCAACATAGCAAATAAAAATAAAAAATGTTTGTTACTAAAGCCAAAATCGTTTGGGCGCTTTTCGAGTTCTTGCTGTATCCTTCACTTTCTGGACGTATTTTTGTCTCAGATAGGACAATATTTCTGAAATCTTATATAACTTTCCAGAAATATAATTTAACATTAAAGCCAATATCCAACACACGAGGGTTTCTCTTGTAATACCCAGACTTAAGAGACTGGTGGTAGCAGGAGAGCCTTCGCACACATTCACCCTCACAGTCCCACATATCCACCACACCACACTCACCTAACACACCCTAACTCTCATACTCACTCACATACCTATTTACATATTTTCATCCATATTCCTCTAAATTGTTTTGAATTCTATTTGAACTTTCTCTTTGAACCTCCTGGGGGATCCATGGACATTCACTATTCCCCTTGGTCAGGCTTCCAAGGTTTCATATGACTCTTGGAACTCCTGCTAGGATGTCTAATAATCTATCTTTTATCATCTATATTCTATCTTTTTCTATCTATTTAAATAAAAATCGATGTGTGCGTGTATGTTCTCTATGGAATCCTAAATGGCTTGACCAATTTTGATGAATTTTCAGGCAAGTTTGGTAGCGATCTGATCAACAGTATTTTGTTTTTTAGTGCTACCCTGCGAAGCCAGGGCGGGAGGGTGGGTGGGGGGGTATTGCCTATTAAACTGGCAATGGCTTTTGATTACAATTTTGCAGTACATTGCGCTGTGTTTTTTAGCTTCTTTTCCAGGAGCAAAAATATTCGAAATATAAAGCGCAATGTACCTTAAATTCGTATTCGAAAGCGATTACGAGTTTGATAGACAATACCGGGGGGTCGGGTACTTTATATTTGTGGCTTACCTTTAGAATACAGGAAGTAAGGACTGTGTGGTAAGAAGAGCAATGGTAGCGTGGTGACCACAATTATTGCCGTGTAGATGGCATTCAGCATGATGTATGGAGTGAAAGGCCCCACGCACAGCATGGTGACCACACCGATAGAGCACGCTATCTGCAGAATTGTGCCAAGGCTTCCACGGATCTCTTTCTGTGAATAAACAAATAATTCTTTATTATTAATTAACCGACTTCACGAAAAGGAGGAGGTTCTCAATTCAGATGTTATAGGCAATTGTATGCCTTTAGGAAATCAAGGTTTTTTAATGAAAAGTTATTAATGCGCGGTATGATCCTAAATTCCATCACAAAATGTTATCAAAACGGCTTTGCTTAAAGTAGAAAATCTAGTCATATTTGACGATGAAAGTTTGCATTTCAGACTGAATTCATTTTGAGGGTTTTTTTTTAATATACAAATCATAGATATTATAGATATGCGGTTAGAACTTTAAAAAAGAAAAGACCCAGTTTCCTCCCGGAATGTCCTATCAGGTAACTGACTTAGGTGTGATTTCATCAACAAATAAGCTGTCAAACAACTATTAAGCCTAACCTTCGAGCAACACGGAAGGGAGTAAGCCATTCGCAGCGTTCCCCTCTGTCAAACTACAAGCGAAAGTAGGCGTTTGCGTTTAATAAAACTTTAGTTGTTATTCTGTGCAAGGTTTGTTAGTGTGAGTGTCGTCATTACAGTGTTGTATTTGGATGTGTATATGCGGAGTTGCGCTTGTGTGCACATTTCCCCCCGCAAAAAATGACAGAACTATTTGAATGGTAATATATCGCTAAAGCTTTGGTCTCGCGATCGTAACGCACAACGCTGCGATATGCGGTATGCGTTGCCGGACACTCAATCATATGAAAAACGTCGAGAATGGTCTCTTGTTCCGTCGCAGTATCCGTCAGCGGCGAGGGGCAAGCGCGGTGAAGTGGGGAGGTGTACTGCCGCACAGCGCGGCGTCATTCTCGGTTAGTACTATACTTATAAATCTGTGATTCTCGGTTCAACGCTGCGGTGTGCGTCACGGGTCATTATGGAATTTTTCGAAGACAATTTAATAGAATTAGTTCGCAAATATCCTTCATTATATAAAAATAAAGATAAAAAACACAAAAGTAAACTAATGTGTAACTATTAAAGTTAAAGAAAATAGCTGGAGGGAGATAGCTGAGAAGTTGAATAAAACACGTGAGTATTTTGTATATTTCTAATTGTTTATTCGACAGCGGTAGGTATAAGTGATTCTGATAATTTGATGAAAATTGTTCATGTTCACGTCTACCTTGGTAGCTGCGGCAAAATCAACTGACCACCTCTCCGCAGGGACGCTAAATGCTGCGTCGTGACGCTGCGTTGCGCCGCATACCGCAGCGTTGTGCGTCATGATCACCAGACCAAAGCTTAAGGCTACTCCCTTCCGGCCCGCGCGGAAGTCCGTGTTGCTCGACCAATGCTTTTTGACAGGTGTTTTCAAAGATTATCTGTCACCATGACCAATGGTTAGATTTAACAAGACATTTACTAACAGAGTATGGTGAAATTGGCTCTGTGAATTAGGGGATAGGCAGTATCATGCAAATGACGATCATCAATCGGGATCATCATCATCATCATCATCCCCTGTCAAGCGTAGTAATGCCAATCGCCTCATTTGCATTCTATACATATAGGGAATTGTCGTCCAGAGTGGACATCTACAGGCTGGTGATATTGATGATGATGATGATGATGAGTGGATGTATATCGGCTGGTGATGATGACCTAATCTGGTGTAATGATAAAGGATATACAGGGTGTAAAAGGACAGCTCCCGAATACTGAAGGTACCGGTAAAGCTACCTATACCTATAGCTATATCATAGCTATATAAAATAGCGCGAGTTCACACTTCACAGAGCGCACCGGCTGCGCGAGTTCAACGCTCCCGGTCAGCTGATCGACGCGCTGCGCCAATATTTCTTAGGTGGTTTCCATTGCTTGTTGACGTTTTTATTTATAAACGTGTTATTATTGATGGAAATTAGATTGTTGTGTTATATTTAAAGAAAACACGAATAAAGCGGTTTAAAAGTGAGCATTTTTTTTCACTATTTTTCAGCTTATATATTTTCAGAATCATAGTCCTAGTGCACTATTTCAGTTTTCGGGAGTAGTCTTTTTACACCCGTTATAGGAAATACAGATTGGTTCCTGTTACGTCTGATCCCACTGCGTAGCGAATTGATTTTATAGCCAAGGTCAACAGTACAGTCGACAAGATAATTGAGTTGCGGTTTCATACGTCCAGTCAATCTCTTGTACTCACACTAGCAACCTCTGAAGCGTACATAGGCAGAACAGTGAAGATGATAGCATCTGAAGCGCCTGCTATTGCTCTTCCTAACATCAGCATCCATACATCAGTTGCAAAGACATAGAGCAGACCAGAGGCTACTTTGGGAACGCAGGCGATGAAAATTGTGTACTTTCTACCGATTCGGTCGACCAGGAACATAGCTAGGAGATTTGCTGAAAACAGAAAGAGACAACGTTATGTTATGTAAGTAGGTGAATTATTAAAAAAATACAATGGAAGGGAAGGAGAAAGGAGTCAAGTTCAGGAAGCTCATTGGACGCCTGATACGAGATACCGCACAGGTGCGCTACATGTCGCCGTCTTCACGTGTAAGGGGCCGTCCATTAATCACGTGATGTAGCATGTTTAACCCCCCCTCCCCCTTGGTGAGGTTTAAGACTAACCCCCAAAAAATCACGTGTATTTTAAATTAATTATTAAGTAGTGTAACAATCTTAATTTTTTTTGAATTATTATCTTTAAAATTAAAAAAAAAATTACTTTGGTTTTTCAGTTTAGAAATCGCGCGTTTGACGAAAAAATAAATTCACGTGATATCTTACAACAAACCCCCTTGTGATATTTCGTGATTTTTTTCTAAACCCTCTCCCCCCCCTTTCAAGCCTCACGTTATTAATGGACGGTCCCTAATAAGTTTTTTAGTCTACAATAGGGTATACCTATATATATACAGTGTAAACTCTTTATAACGAAACTACTGAGCATTTTTTGTCGTTATAGAGAGTTATCGTTATATGTAATGTAATTTTATATAAGACGATTCAAAATTATCCTTGTGATTTCAATGAATAAAGTTCTTTTTGACTTTGACTTTGACTTTTGACTATGGAGTGAACAAAAAAACAATAGTACAGACAAATTAGCAAAAAGTGTGGACCTAAATCGTGTAGTCGTGGATTCTTATGGAAACGTTGGATGACACGAAAAGAAGCTTATCCTAGGTTTGCACCGTTTCTGGCGCTTACGGAACCCTTTTAAATATTAGGTACAAACTTAAAAAGGCCGTAAATTTTAAAATAGAAAGAAATTATTTGATGCAAGTTAAATTACGTATAGAGAGACTGTCTTAGTGCATTATGTTTTTAAGAAAAACCACGTGCATGTATGGAACACAGTGTTGAACAAACGCATATTCCGTAAAAAAAACCAGTATAAAACTTCCGGCGGATGTAGTACTAATTAAATGAATAAGTTTAAGTCGATTTCCAGAACTATATTAATTTTCCCCGAAGTAGAGCGACAATAAAATATGGAAAAGTGCCTTCCGTGAGACGCACCATGGTGCAAACCTGGTAATGTATTTCGAACATTTTTCTGATATGTCTATCAATTTGCACCGACTACCTTAATTTTCCCGGAGCCGTAATAACCACAAAAAGTTTTTTTTGTAAATGATTTTTTTTTTGTATGTTCCGTATGTCGGATTTAAAAAATACTTGATGCAAAAGATCATAACGGTTCAAAGTCTAAGCCAAATTGCACCGACTACTTCTATTTCCCCCATTAAGTTACGGATATTTTTATGGTTTTCACCCTATTTCACCCTGTTCCGGAGGGTGAAATTACTGATGCTTATTATTAGAGGTGATTTTTAAGCCATACAAAACAATTAGAAAAGTTTTCATGACTACATCTAATTAGTTCCACACTTGTGCAAAAATCACCTAATTTGACTGTACTACAACCAAATTAACAAGAACCGAGAAAACAATGCGTCATACTGCACGTGTACAAGGCAATTAAGGATAACAAAAGCTAGACCGACCTCGGATGTTTCGGAGCTTCAAAGTCTTTTGTTAGCTGATAACATAACATAAACAATAATACCGATAATAAATATTTACTGTCTAAAAATATGAAAACATTTCTTCGTAAAGAATTTCGTATCGCTATAAAGAGTGTTTCAATATGTGGGTTTTAACGCAAACCAACCAAGTTGGGCTCACTTCAACGTTACAGGGAGTTTATTGTTATAAAGGATAACGTTATAAAGAGTTTACACTGTATACAATGTGTAACAAAATACCCCTATAAGCCCGAGGGGAGGGTAATACAGACGATATGGCGAACAACTTTAGTTCTACGACTTTATAAATTTCGAAGTTTTTAATTCATGAAATGCCTCCTAAACTTTCCTCCAGAAATGTACATAGCACTACATGGAGCTACCCTACTACAGCTGTTCATTTGATCTCTATGTGTGAACTCTGAATGCTGTAATAGCAAATCTAAAAATAAATCTAATAATATAATAATATAATCTAATCTAATGTAATCTGCAGCTCCATTTTGTGTTATGTACATTTTTGGAGGAAATTTTACGAAGCATTATATGAATAAAAAAAAATTAAATTCATAGAGGCGTAGAACAAAAATTGTTTGCCATAACGTGTGGAATACCCTCCCCTCGGGCTTATAGGGGTATTTTGTTACACATTGTATATATATATATACAATGTGTAACAAAATACCCCTTTTAATGTTTAGGTATTATTTATTGTACATTTTCCATTTAGCCTGAAATAAAATAATTTGTGTATTTATCGAACTTTAACTTTGGACTTTGGCTGTGGTGTGTCCGGCCTAAGAAAAGACCCCTCCATCTCTCCGGGGATGTTGTTCAAGTCGACTAAGGGATTACACCCGGGGATGAGTTGCAGCATCCACCTGAGTAGCCAACACAAATATTGTGATTACCAATCCGCCTGCCAAGCGTTCCTGATCCCACACTAGGATTCCTTGTATCGTGGGTATCAGTAATAGTACCATGGTACCATAACACCCGGAACAAATATTTGCAGATCATAAAAACATTTGTCCCGCAGCGGGAATCAAACCCGTAACCTCTCGCACCTCAGCCGGCTACTCACCCGCCGCGCCACAGAGGTCGTCATTATGGCTATTGTATTTTATGAGGGAGGCTTCGTCCAGCAGTGACGCAGAAGGTTGCTGTAGATCCTTCCTACTAATATTATAAACGCGAAAGTTTGTGAGTATGGATGTTTGTTACTCTTTCACGTAAAAACTACTGAATGGATTTGAGTGAAACTTTACAATAATATAGCTTATACATCAGAATAACACATAGGCTACTTTTCATCATCATCATCATCAATTTTCATCATTATTCACGCGGGTGAAACCGCGGGGCGTAACTAGTAAGTAATAATGATAATGAACTTATGGACTGTAAAAAAATCCTAAATTCAAAACCTTGAGTGAGCAAATTGAATCTTAGAGAATTAGATAATGAATAAATATTTCTCGATACCTTGAGAATTGCTTTCTAATAGATAAACACCTTTCACTGTTCCAAGGGCAGGCAATATGGCACCATTGATAATTACCTACCTACATAATGGCACTACATTTGTAGCACAAAGTATTACCCTTATAGTATTACCAGGGCCGGATTTAAATTTGTGCCGCCCTATGACTTAAATTTTATTTGAATAGCTTTGATATCTTATTTTTTAAGAATTAAAATAACTAATTGATTGCAGGAAATGTATTATGTATTATATAGCATTTATTATACATTATGTTTTATTAATATTAAATAATATACAAAATTTTAATGTGATACATAATACTTGAATTATATTTCTTGAAAGATAAAATGTTTATTTAAAAGAATTAGTTAATTATATATTGTATAGAAAAAAAATTCTCACTTTCCAAATTTTGCCGTCCTAGAAAATTTGCCTCCCTGGGCACTAGCCCCGAATGCCCCTAGTATAAATCCACCACTGAGTATCACCTAATATGCTTCGCGCACTGTAGGTAGGTACCGTCAAAATTTTATTGAGGCGTTTCAATGGAGTTTTCTAAGGTCAAACCAAGGATACCATGGGTCAAACAATCAACTATTCTCATAAGAAGGCCTATTTAATGTAAGATAATGCAAGGCTGGTAAGGTCTGTTTTGTGATGGTTTTGTGTTTATTTTCATATCACCGAAATACAATTGCTTTATTCAATGTAAATGAAAAATATTTGTATAGGTACTTACTTATAATAATATACATACACATACTTTTATAGTAAGTACCTAAACATTTATCTACAGAACACAATTTTATAGAGCTTGCCTATGTATTTTTAGTTTTTATTTTCTATTTAGTTTAGGCACTTCCTTTTTCTACGTTAGACCAGAGACAAGTAAGTTAGACATAAGTAAGCAGGTACCTAGGTAATTATTGTTAAAGTATACAGGATGTGTTTTTTTAATGGGACAGTACGGGGATATCCGAATCCATAAGAGATACGGGAAAACTGTCTTTGGAACCATTTGCTCATTTTGTATGAAAATGATTTTGGCATAGTTATTTTTTTGGTCAAGCGTGAGGTCTCCATAAAAATGAGTAGTTTTAATCAAAAAAAAATTTATGCTTATCGACTCAGTTTCATGTGAGGATTGTTTCATTGTATCGGAAGAAAAAAATATGAGCAGCAGAGTTAGTCAAATTTTATAAAATGTTTTCTCATACAAATTGTAAGTAATCTGCCTACGTTAATAAAACTATCGCAATAAATTTTCAAAATGGCCTCCCTCTTGCTGTTTCCAGGTACGGGCACGTTTCAGAATACCTCTTGTACCTCTTTCTTTATTGTTAAAACTGTGTACATAAAGGTTAGGCTTATATTTTGTAAATTGCAACAGTTTGCCCATTTCAGAAGTAGAAATAACTTTTAATCTTAGGTCTATACTCAATAATACTAGGGTATAGGTCTAGATATAGGTACCTACTATGTAGGTACGACTATGCTCTATAAGAGGCCACTGACTCCTGAAATTCGGTTTCTAACTATAGGTAGTCCTAATAACGTATTCGGTACTTGCTATGTCAATATAAATCTTATAGTTAATTAATTTTATTATATTAGGTCTCTATGTATCTAGGCATCTACAGAGTAGATTTGTTCCGAGGCTGGAATCGAACCCGCAACCTCCTGCGTCGCAGGCGAAGCTTCGCCCGCCGCGCCACGGAGGTCGTCTATTAATAGGTAGGTACAGACACAGAAGACATGATCAAAATAATATCGCATTTTTTTTCTGTGTATGTGTATTGTATAACCATGGTAGTCTTGGTCTAAGAATAGGACTCCTCCAACTCCTCCAGTGGATGACGTAAAAGGCGACTAAGGGATTACGCCAGTGGATGGGCAGCAGCACCCACCTGAGTACTTAACACCAAACTGCGTTCACCAATCCGCCTGCCAAGTGTGTCAGCGTGCTTTTTGCCATAATCAGCAAATCCCCCCATTGCACTCAATGGGTCTATGGAGTGGTCCCAGTAGTGGACTACTGGCTGATGAAGAAGTGTACCTATTGTATGTGTTATAATGTTGCTGTGTACAGTATTGTATGTCTTCCTAACTTATCTTTATCTTATCTTATTAGATTCTCCAGAATTATCTGTCAAGTCCTTAAGTAGGTACTTTAAATTACACAATGCAATGCAATGATGAAAATCGTCTACTTCCCTATTAAGAGTCGTTCCTAAGAATAGTAGTAGGTACACTATACCTATCTATGTTTGAAAGGAATGGATTATGCAATTTAAGAAGTAGGTAGGTGTGTATCTGCTATCAGAAGCAAAGGTCCACCAATAGAGAACCTATGGAGTTCATTGTGAAAGTGGCCATCCGGTTGAACACTTAACTAGTACCTCCTACCACCATATGACGGAGGGTTCCCAACGAGTAACACCCAAACGAGTAACACTGTTACTCGTTGGGAATTATGACGACTTTTGCGGCGCAGCGGGCGAGTAGCCGGCTGAGATGCAAGAGGTTGCGGGTTCGATTCCCGCTGCGGACAAATGTTTGTATTATCCGCAAATATTTGTTCCGGGTCTGCATGTGTACCATGGTATTCGGTAGTTTCTGATATCCACGACACAGGTAAACCTAATGTAGGATCAAGACTACGTATGTGACTGTTGAGTGTTATGTTATATTATTATTATCAACGTAATTCTGCGGCCAAGCAGTAGGAAACAGTTTGCGTTGGGAATTGGGATTGAGTGTTCGGTTTTATCTTTTTAACCGACTTCCCAAAAAAGGAGGAGGTTTTCAATTCGGTTGTATTTTTTTATTTTTTTTTTAATGTTTGTTACCGCTTATCTCCGGCGTTTATGAACCGATTTGGAAAATTCTTTTTTTATTTGTATAGATATACTTCCAGATTGGTCCCATTTTTTTCAGAATCCAGTTCTGATGATCGAATCCATGAGGAATTGAGGGAACTCCTCAAATATTGTAGGCGATATGGCGATTTTGATATTTTCAGTAACAAACCAAGCATTTGCATTCAAAAAGTATAATAATCCTTTCACCACTATGGTTCTTTCATCATTTTTTTTTCATCCAAATATTTTGTCAAATACTATGGCGGAAGTCGGTTTTTTTAAATGAAAAGTTATTTAGAGTTGGTAGTTGGTACCTATGCGCCGGTGAAATTACAGGCACACAACTCTTTTTATCATCGCCCCCTGATGATAGGCGAAGTGCTATTGCCACGTAGGTACAACAGTAACTACGTTCTAGGTGGACGTGCCCTCCTACGAGGTATGGCTGTTGTTTTTTTCATACTAGGTAAGTACATACATTACATTACCAACATAAAGCAGGTAGGTTTGTTAAACCTGGTACGAACCTTGTCCAAACCTAGTAGGTACAAACCTAGTACCTACAAACAAACCTAACAGGTACCAAACTTAGTTGGTACTAGGTTCACGTACTAGGTTCGTACTAGGTTCGGACTAGGTTCGTACTAGGTTTGTTATAGGTTTGGACTAGATTTGTAATAGGTTCGTACTAGGTTTGTATGTAATAGGTTTTAAAGTAGTTCGTTCAAGGACTTCAAGGTATAAAGGTGGTAGGTTACTTACCAGCGATCCCAGTAAGGAAGCCGATGGAAACCACCCAGGAGCCCTGCTCTTCAGTGAGCGGTAGAGACAGCACTGTTTCCGTCGCATTACGCAATTTTACCAGCACAGGAGATGGCCACGCCAGACCCACACCCGTGCCTAACACGCTGAGGTTCACTGGAACAAGAAGTATAAAAAGGTATGGGCAAGTCCGCAATGGCCCGACAATCCCTTCGTCGACCAAGACACGTTCTTGGTGACCCGGATGACGAAATCACCGCCGCGAACGCGGGGGCGTCGTCATCCAATCACGACAGAGTAAACACTACACAGATACAGCGACCCCGCCGGCGGGGTCGAAGACTTAAGTACCTTAAGTACCTACACGCCTAAACCGGTACAAGCATGTTCCGGGGCGTTTGCTCCTATCCTCCAGCCGTACCTAAGTGGTGCCCTTGCGCTAGTTGCCCCAACCTAATTTTAACGGTTGAGCGCCCTCCGCGCTCACCAAAAGTCCGGTAACGCAGCATCGGCCATCTGAGGCCAACTGCATTTTGTCCTTCAGAAAAAAAAAAAAAGCAATGGCCCGATTGCTGGGGATGATAATGGGCCAGTTGGGAATATATTCTTTAGGTAAATAAATAAATACCTACTACGTCGTTGTACTTAGGTACTACCTAGGTGGAAACAGAGTAGATAGATAGTACCTATCTAATGTAACCGAGCATTGGAAGAAAAATCCTATTAGAGGTTATCTAAATAACAATACCTACCTACATTCACGTATATTAAGTACTTACTATTTACACTGGCCTCCAAAAAAATCGACCCACCTACGTTTTTTCGCAAAAAAGTGTCCCATGGGTTTTTACTGCAATCGATAGATATTTTTTATGTTGATAATGAAAAAATGCAATTATGGGGTTGTAAAAAACCTAAAAATCTCGCGTGGTACGGTATATTTTACATAAAAATGTGTTATGATAATGAAACCATAACATTTGGCAAAATTAACTATTTTACTTTAAGTGGCAAAATTTATGTTTTTTGACATTTAAAAACATTTTCGCTTCACCTTAGTATGGGATGTTTCCTCCTCTTGCTTTAATGACTGCTGCCATACGCCGATTCAGCGAACGGATCAGCTTTTTGATGTCTTCTTGGGGTATCTGTTCCCATTCTTCCGTTAATGCGGCTTCCAGCTGATCTAACGTCTCTGGAACTGGATTTCGGGCTCTAACTTTCCTTTTTATCTGGTCCCAGAGATGTTCGATCGGATTTAGGTCCGGACTATTGGCTGGCCACTGCATAACTGGTATGCCAACCTCCCTAAGATATCCGGTTACAATTCTGGCGACGTGTGGTCTTGCGTTATCATGCATGAGCTGGAAATTTTCGCCAATATATCCCGCGTATGTAGGTTCCAGAATATCCGTTATGTAATTTTCAGCATTAACCGTACGATTCCGAAAGAAAACCAGCTCCGTACGTCCGGTCAAAGAGATGCCTCCCCAAAACATTGTAGAGCCTCCTCCAAACCGGACTGTTTCTCTTATGCAGCACTGAGCATAACGTTCTCCTGGTCTTCTCATAACGTTACGACGTCCGTCAGAGCCTACAAGGGACATTCGGCTCTCATCACTGAACAGAACTGTCTCCCATTGACCAAGATCCCATTGGATGTGTTGCCGAGCAAATTCTAACCTTGCTTGCCGATGAGATGCAGTGAGTTTTGGTCCCGTGGCAGGCTTGTGTGGTTTCAGGTTTTGCTCCCGAAGTCTTCTTCTCACCGTATTCTCACTTACAGCCACTCCACGAGTGTCTCTCAGCCTGCCCTGCACATCAACAGCAGAAAGATGCCGATTTCTCAAGGAAGTCAAGGCAATAAAACGGTCATCCGTCGTGTTTGTGACACGTCCTCTTCCAGATCCTGGTCTCCGGCGGTACTCTCCCGTCTCTAAGTATCGTTTATAAACTCGACGCACTGCTGATCGACTCAAATTTAATCTTCTTGCCACATTTCGCTGACTTAGCCCTTCACGAACGAGAGCTACCACTTGAGCGGCTTCTGCTTCAGTTGTATCCATATTTTATGGTTAAAAGCAACAAATATGATTGTTCTAACAAAAGATTAAATCACTACGATGCACAGTGAATGAATATGCCGCGGCAAAAGTTCGAAATAAACTAACCTTGCACTCTATGCAAAAGTCATTAATTTTTTATCAGGCTTTTAAAATGTTACAAATACCCACAATAGCACTTGTATTCGTCTAAAACAATGTCAAGTGGGTACTCAGATGTTTATTTATAAAGCATAAGCAAAACATACCAATATGTCAACGCATAGGTACTTAAGATAACAACTTTGTTACTCAAAATTAGCGGGTGGGTCGATTTTTTTGGCGGCCAGTGTATATCAATGCCTATCTATATACCAAAATTTCGATTAAAGAAAGTAAGTGGGTCTTTTATGGGGAATTCTGTACGGTTCTATAATAAACTTCCAGAAGGTGCATTTAAACTTCCTATTCGAAGATTTAAATCCTACATAAAGATGAATCTAATTAAGAAAGCGTATTACACTTTTGATGACTATATTAATGATAAAGCCGCGTGGCCTGATGTCGCTCTGCCCCTCGACTGCTAAAATGGAAATTTGCAATATCTGTACTTACCTATTTACATGTTTGTATTAGATTATTATTTATAAGTATAACAAGCGTAGCGTGTGCTGTCTTGCATATTTTTGCTGATGTTTATTTACTTTTGACTACCTTCCTAAGGTTTTTAAGTTCTCATTTACTATGTATCAGCAACTCCTTGCTCCGAGGCACCACACAGGCGCTTCTCACCTAGTGGTAAGACGGACCATTTATGTAAGCCAAGCCGAGTTTGTTGCCTGATTCTTCTAGGCTTGGTCGCGTTGGAACAGGAGTAATTTAATTTTATATAAGACGATTCAAAATGATCCTTGTGATTTCAATGAATAAAGTTCTTTTTGACTTTGACTTTGACTTTGATCTACCTATCCTTAGGTACTATAGTCATAAATTCTAAACACCTATGGGTAGGTACTATGTAGGTACGAACCTACCTACTACATATAAAGCAGTAGTAGGTAGGTACTTATGTGGTATGTAGGTAAAATTAGAAGAAATTAATCTACTTTCCTAGGTACCTGGACCTACTAAACAAGTACCTAGCAGAATTCCTGAAGATACCTCCCAATTATTTTATTATTTCAAAAGTTCACGGTTTAAAAATGTTCTCTCTCTCTCTCTCTCTCTCTCTCTCTCAATTTGGCGCCTAAAATAAGTCTCCGATTTACGGCAATTTATTTTTTCCCAGTTCCGGTTCGTCAATCAGAGCGTAACCACAGAATAAATATTAGTACAAGCGTAACCTTCAAAATATCTAGTGATGGGAACGATACCTAGATTATCCGATGATATTTACGGATTTAGAAGTGATTGACTTTGCCCCCAATTGGGGGCAGAGTTACCCGATTCGGCTGTTTTACCGTAACGACTAAAGTTATCTACGATAAATAGGTAGGTACTGTAGACTGTAGCTCATAATACAAATAAAGTTTTATTTTAAATTCTTGTAATGAGATACCTATCGTCACTTGCTTCATTATTAACGAATTTTATGGTCTTTCGCATATCTACAACTAAAATCCCATACTATAATATATTTGAACTGGGACAAACGAGCATCAATTTAAAAAAAAAGGCATTAAAATATTAAGTTTTTTCACTAGGGCTCCGTATCAAAAAGCTTAAGGTGCTGCCACACTGCTGTTTAAAAATGTTTAAGTAGGTATTAACATTTTCCAACACTAATACATTTATTATCAAATGTTAGGTAATATTGTTAAATGTTTTAAGTGCTCCTACATCGATGGAAAATGTGTACAAACATTTATAACATTTTGATAAATCGGCTCGCTCGCAGTTTGGATTTACGTTCCTTTATTGTTTTTATTGGATTAGCTTTTATTATTTGTTTGAAACCAACTTTGTTTAGAAATGTTTACTAACATTATCTAACATGAAAACATTTTCTAACATTGTGATCGCAGGTATGTTTCTTAACAAATATTTACTAACGTTTGCAGTGTGGCAGCTTGCAGAGGGCCTAGTCTATATTTTGCGGCACAATTACAACACAATCGTAACAATTACGACGCTCGTTCGAGCGCGCGCACAGATTAGTTGATAATTGCTATGTAATACACAGGCACCGTCGTATTCGTCCTCGTTACTATGGTTGCTACAAAACTCTGACTCTATGAGTAGGTAAAATGAATCAGGTATTTTCCGAAAGAACTATTTATCTATCAACCTACCAGGTACCTTCTATGCCTAGTATTGTATAATGTAGGTAAGCAAATATACTTCGACCTCAGCCCTACGGAGAATGTAATGTTTCATGTTGAGTTGAGCAGCTTGAGTACATAGAAATCATTACGACGGCATCGGCAGGTCTTTGACCGATCTGAGGTACATCAAGGTTTAGTGAAGTGGAGGTCACCGGGGGCGCTTATGCCCTTTTGCACGCGAACGAAGTTTCCTTCTAATTTGAACTTACCATCATACTTCCTTGTAAGTACAATATTATTTTCACACCACCTGCTCGACAATGTCCAGTTACATATCATGCAACCTCAACGTACTTATAGTAAAACATTGTCTCTCTAGGGATATAATAGTAGATTATGCACTAAGGGAATAAAGCAGTGTCTTATGTCGCGGGCGGCATATTGAACCCTGAGTGTAACGAGGGACTCTAAAGTTAACTCCCGAGTGTAGCGTCCCTCGCTATATGCGTCCCTTATATAGAGTCCTGAGCGAAGCGAGGGGTTCAAGCTGCCCAAGAAGAAGACAGGCTTTATTCCAGAGGAGCATACTCTACTTTTCACATCTACTGCGAGACAATAAAAAGCCAGGGTTCCATAAAATAAGTATCGTCTGTTTTGATGAACTCTGGAGCAGAATCATTATCGCTTGACATTTTTTGTTAACACTAATATTGCCATTGCCGTAATTATAATATTGCTAGAATATTGCAATAAATTTCACTGAAAAACACAGCACCAACATCTCTTTTGTTTCACATTCTTTAAAATCGCGCCTATTTCTTTTTTTTCTGAGTTCTGCTTTTGGTGGCCAGTTCGATTTTTGAACAAACCTCTTTACAATACCATATGGGCATTTTTTTACTTGGAGTTTTCCACGAGTTTCCACACGAATTTGACGTTCCAAATTCAAATCACTTTAATCCCTAGGGAGTTTCATACAACTTTATATCCCTAGAGAGACAATGTTTTACTTTACGTTGAGGTTGCATGATATTTAATTGGACATTGTCGAGCAGGTGGTGTGAAAAGTTATTTGAATTTGGAAAGTCAAATTCGTGTGGAGACTCGTGACAATAAGTAAAAAAATGCCCATATGGCATTGTAAAGAGGTTTGTTCGAAAATGGAACTGGCCACCATAAGCAGAACTCGAAAAATAAGAAAAAGGTGCGTTTACAAAGAATCTGAAACAAAAGAATCGTTTGTTTCACATGACATTTTTTATCAACATGAATATTGCATTAAAATTTACTGGAAATCACAGCAAAAAACACGCGTGTTTGGTGCTGTGATTTCCAGTAAATTTTATAGCAATATTCATGTTGATAAAAAATGTCAATCGATAGTGATTCTACTCCAGAGTTTATCAAAACAGACGCTTTAGAGATTATTGATAATCTACTACCGCCAAAATCAAAACAAGCCCTGGCTTTTTATTGTATCGCAGAAGGTGTGAAAAGTTGATTATGCTCCTCTGGAATAAAGCCTGTCTTCGTCTTGGGCAGCTTGAACCCCTCGCTTCACTCAGGACTCTATACTATAACTCCCTCGCTACGTTACGCTCAGGGTCCAATATGCCGCCCGCGACAAAGACACTGCTTTATTCCCTCAGTGCATAATCTACTAGGTTCTTACATACATGTAAGAACCTAATTACCATTACCACGTAAATGCAAATTACATACTAAAAATCATAATCATTTAAAATAACTACCTTTCAAATTAAAACGTGTTATCTTACCCTCTTAAGTTAAAAGGGTAACAAGTTTTTTCTAATAACATGTTTATCTATCAGCATAGTTTATGTATATTCTACTTATTTGAATATGCTCCTTTGTTTTGGCGGGTAACAGAACGGGTTTAATAGGAAGTTACACTTTTGCTAGATAGGTAAGTATTAATTAAGTAGGTTTAGTTACTACTTAATTATTTTTGTTCTTCCTCTTTTAATTATGGCCTCTGAGGAAAGTTTCTATAATTTTGCCAGTGTCGAGTACGTATATTATTTTGATAAAATTAGATCAAGTCGTCTCAGTCACTTAAGACATGTTCTAGTAAAGGTAGCAGTTTTACTAAAATACTGGTGAACTATTTTCACCCATTTGAAAAGACACGCAATACACTTCTATTTAAATTCACTAACATGTGCTAAATAATGCTAATAAGCTACACCAGTTAATATGCCACCAAGATTATAGGTACGATAATACTAAAAAAACATTAGAAATTGAAATTAAAAAAATGGAAGAAGTCGGAAAAAGAGGAAAAGATCACCCAGGTAAGTAATAATTATTTATTCATCTTAGAGAATTCTCTAAGTTATTCATGGTAATAAGTGTTATCATCAGCCGTGACTTCGTGAGACATCCACTGCTGGACAAGGTATACCAACACATACACTGCTCGTACGTAGTGGATACCTACTTAGGTAGGTACCTAATCTACCACAAAGAAAGGGACTTGCTTATAGATACACTAGCATTTGCTCCCGGCTCCACCCGCGTGGAACCTCTTTTATAAATTATAGCTGATAGGTATATGTTATTCTGATGTATAAGCTATAATACTGTACAGTTTCATCAAAATCTGTTCATCATTTTGTTTGTGAAAGAGTAACAAACACCTATCCATACATTCCATCCTACAAACTTTTACATTTTATAATATTTGTAGGATAGGTAAGATAATTATAAATTACTTATACAAAGAAATATCTCGTTTAATGGTAGCTATCAAGTAATATCTTGATAGTTACCATTAAATTATTATAAATTATATTTATTAAAAAATAATATATTAATAAATACTAAAAAAAAAAAATTTTTTTTGAGAAAATATACCTATCAATTATTATATTTGTATAAGATCTTTTGTATTTTGAGTTTTTGTACTGAGAAAACATTGTACTTATTTTTTTTGAGTGTACCTACCTACGTAAATGCTTTCCAAAGAAAATAATGAAACAAAATTTTAGTGTTTTCCAAAACTACCCCTTGTATCAAGAACAATAGAATCAAAGCTGCTAGTGGGTATCTAGTAAAAAAAATCATCCATTCCAAATAATGAAGCTAAAGCCCTTTCCTCCATAGAACTATGGGCTGAACTAAGGGTTACGCTTACGCCTATAGCCATCTCGAGTCATATAACTACCTAGATAATGCTACATAACGTTACATACCTTATTTAATTTTATTTTTACTTATTTTTTTTTACTTTATTAAATATTACCTACCAGTTATCACCACCAAATATTGTCGGACTATAGGACCAAAGACATTAAACATTTTATGACACTTCACTTTATAAGGTCTCTATGCTTAGATCACAACTATCACAGGTTTAAACAAATTACAAAACTCTGTTCAAAGTACGAGTGAACACTGAAATAACTAACCATAAAATACGTGCTATACCATACAACAATTCAACCAAACTATCGAAAAATAATGAATACGGATGCAATAGCAACTAGGTACCTAACTACGTTAACTCGATCGTGTTTATTGAGGTGACTTTTTGTCATACCTTTTAGAAAATTTTGTTTACAATGTTTATTTGTAAAATGAATGCCATAGATCCAATGATGTTACTTTCACAATAATCATTGCACAAATCACAGCATTAACAATGGACTTTGTTAGCTTGTCTATTTACACCAAGCATGTCAAACATGCGGCCCGCGGGCCGCATGGGCCCATCACGACGTTGACTGCGGCCCGATTCAATTTTGAACATAAAGTACTTACATTGTAATGATTAGATAAACGATTAGCATCCTGCCCCCCTATTTCCTAACTGAAAGTCACTCGGTGACTAACGTTTGACATGTAAAAATATAGCCATCAATTGGTCAAAATTTATAATCATATAAAAAATTGACATCAATTGATAGTCATTTTACTTGTGAAACATTTGTCACTGACTTTCAGTCAGAAAATAGGGGGGCAGTAAGTACTACTATATCTATGCAAGGAGTTTTTTTTTATGGTTAACACAACCCACGGTGCGACCCACTGATTCTAAGGTCTTTAAGTATTTGGCCCACCGATGACTTTGAGTTTGACATGCATGATTTACACGGTCCGCTGTTTGCTTTGGTACTACTTAACAGAAAGATTATAACCTGGATTGATTTTTACTATAATGATACTTTTAATCCAGAAAAATAATCCTTAGAGTAGGGAAATGGCGAGTGACCACTATCCGGTGTACTTATTCATTATTCAGTTAACCGGAATGTATTTACTATAATACCTCTATGCAAGCAGCAGGCTGCAGGAGTAGTCGTCCGGAGATATCCGAAATGCCTGTGAAATGGGAAGCTACCGCTATTATCCGGTATTCATTATTCAGGTATAGAATTTATACAATATACCTCCAGGCGAGCAGCAGGCTGCACGATTAATTGTCTGGAGATATCCGAAATACCTGTGAAATGGGAAGCTACCGCTATTATCCGGTATTCATTATTCAGGTATCGAATTTATACAATATACCTCCAGGCAAGCAGCAGGCTGCAAGAGTAGTCGTCCGGAGATATCCGAAATGTCTGTGAAATGGGAAGCTACCGCTATTATCCGGTATTCATTATTCAGGTATAGAATTTATACAATATACCTACAGGCAAGCAGCAAGCTGCACGAGTAATTGTCTGGAGATATCCAAAATACCTGTGAAATGGGAAGCTACCGCTATTATCCGGTATTCATTATTCAGGTATAGAATTTATACAATATACCTCCAGGCGAACAGCAGGCTGCAAGAGTAGTCGTCCGGAGATATCCGAAATGTCTGTGAAATGGGAAGCTACCGCTATCTAGTATTCATTATCCAGGTATCCGGATTTTTTCCAATATACCTAGGTATATTGTACATCAAAACGAAGGTACATTATCACTAACACGTAAGAGCGCCTTTTTAGGAGAATTACTCGGGTTAAACCGCGGGCGACAGCTAGGAGCTAATAATTAAAATGGTAGCTTTTACAATTTTTACTATGCTGAAAACTGCATCTGTTTATAAAAAGTAGGTACCTACTTACCTACTTTGTTTGGGTTTATCGTCATTCCTTTCACAGTACCTACTGCATTATAATGAGAGAGATAAACGTGAAGAAAACAGTGTAGCTTACTGTTTTCTTGACTAGATGTTTCTATGGTAGGTTACCTACCTAACAAGAAACTTCACAGTAGGTACGCAATTACTTTCAACGGTGTTATCACGTCTTGAATGAACCTACTCTTTGTGAGTGTAAGGTCACCAATTAATAGAATTAACTTAGTCGATGATCTGCATCAAAAGGTAGATAGGTATGTTACTTATATAGGTACCTACCCAGTCTAACGCAGTTGATTTAATTTCTAGTTAAACTAACTAACACTAACTAACTAGCTAGTTAACTAGCTAACTCGTAGTAGGTACCTAAGTAGCATTTCAAGTTATTAAGATAGCTATGTTGGTAGGTGCTTTACTCGGGTACCTACCTACCTATTTTACCTAACTTTAACAAAGTTTCGGCAATGCTTTAATAAAGAAGTAAGTACCTACCTACTTAACCACTCTACCTGCCTACCAATAAGGTAGGTATTTCCATGTTTTCTCACCTTCACAGCCTCTTGCAGTTGCAGTGGATCCTGTTTTTCGCTTTGTAAGTAGGTATGTAGATACCTACCTAGGTATAGGTATTGCGAATGATCCAGCACTATGGTTAGGTACTAAGGTAAAGGTACCGCTTTGGTATATCCTGTTTTGGTACCTACTACCTGTCTATACCAGATTTTATTATATTGGTGTGTAATGACCTTCCGTATCATTTTGCTTTTGCAACACTAACAACCTACCCAGCCTTTGCACGCGTTTACCTGGTAGATATGTACCTTCTTAATAGTAGATAGTTAGCTATGATGCTGATCAAAATCTGAACAGTAGGTAAGTAGGTCCTTACCTACTCTAATCTACTTTCTTACAGCACCTACAGTACGTAGGTAGTTATAGTAAGTAACTAGGTAAGAAGCCTTTTTTTATAAATAATAAGCACCTGCCTATGAGAATGTCACCGATAGCTAGTAAAAGCAAAAATTTAAATCTTTGAGTTCTTTGTTTTTTTGGCTTTCGCGCTTCTATTATTTCTATTTGTCTATATTTTCTTCAAACTCTATGAAACTTTGTACACATAACCACTAACCAGTACACTAATAAGACCCGTGGTGCGTTGCGTTAGTTTCTTATAAAATTAAGTAGGTAAGTATATAATGTTTAACAAATCTTATACTTATTAAAAAACTAACGCACCACGAGTCTATATATTAGTGTACTGATCATGTGTACAAAATTATATGTAGTTTGATGCAAAGACTTAAATCTTTGGTTTGATGTAGTAATAGCCAAGCAACCTTCGTTCGCGTACAAACTACTTTAACGGGGTAACTTTCCCGGTAGAGCGCTTACGCTTTTTTGTATCACTGTATTAACATCAAGTTTGTAACCTTTATCGTTACTGAGTGAGCATGTAACAAAGCGACTCTAAAATTGTAACCTATCACCAAAGCCAATAGTAGGCAAGTCACAATTTTTTTCTGAGCTTGCGGTTCTCTGCCGGTTTTTTGTTGGTGTTTGAAGAAGGCCATGTTTCGTGATCATCCGTAACGTAACCATCCCGAGCGGTGAACGAAAAAACAAATCCATGGTCGTACGTAGAGCCAGCGTTGCCAAATGTACAATAAACCGTATTCCTACGATTTTGTTGCCCCCCGTTTTACTAATATCCGATCGCAATACCGAAATCGTACGTGATTATTAAGTACGATTTTTTAAAGATTTTGAATGCTCTTTGCCATCATTACGCACCGTGTACGCAAGGTGTACGCCGTGTGACGTGTGTTGTGTACTCATACCTTGGAGCAAGGAACAAAATGGAGCGGCAGTAACCGCTGAGCGCTCATTAAAAACATCTGGCAACACTGCGTAGCGTAGAGGCCACGGAAGAATGAATGTCAATGGAAGTAAGATTTAAAGCCAGCGTTTTTTAATTGTATCCGTCTCATTCTTATCAATGAATGTTTTATTGTGTTGGAATGAGAAAAGCATTTAGAAATCTGTTCTTATTTTATTTGCATCGTACCAGGTACTTGGGTCCATTTATGACGTCATGATACCACATTACATCAAATTGAAGAGGTCCAGCTAAATATCTAAATCACCTTGTGATTTAGGACATTTTCGTGTATTCGGGTTATGTTTACATGTGAACGTCGTTTTGACAGGAGAGAAAAATTATAAAATTTTGTTGTAATACTGCGACTTACAATTAAAATTACCATAAAAAGGCAAGCAAACTAACAACAAATGGCATGTGCAGTGCCGGGATGTAAATCCCATTCCTCCACGAGACAAAACAATGATGTGAATATAAGTTTCGGTGGAAACTTATATTCACATCATTGTTTTGTCATTTTGTTTTGTTACCGGTGGGTAGGTAAGTTATTTTGTTTAGGTAGGTAATTGTAGATTAGGGGTTTAGGGGTCAGGGTTATATGTGTTTGGGGGCTATTTGTATACCAAAGTACCATCACATAATCCTGTTTTATAAGGATTCCTAGTCATTTTTATGCAAAAAATACAAATAGTATTGGTTATCATAGTGTTGTACCAATGCACCTGATACGATCGACTATCGATAGATTTTACGCATATAAACTACGCGGCTATCAAAATGGGGTGGAACCTTTTCAAAGTAAATATTTTAGTCTTATCGTTGCGTTTTTCTTACAGGAGTATTCCTTTCAATTCTTTCCTCAAGATATTATTCATTAAAAAAAATGGCTAGAGGCTATTAATTAACAAACCAGATTGGATCCCTAACGATAGACGAATCTGTACCAAACATTTTATTCGAGAATACTTTGTAAAAAAAAATGATGATTTGAAATGGCGGAGATTAGAGCCTGATGCAGTACGCACGCTCTTCTTACCACTAAGTCAACAATCCAGTCATCAAGTCAAAGTAAGATTCTACTCCAACGTTAGTTTTCAAGTTAGAATAAGTATATTTTTGTCTAATGTAATGCTGGTTTATTTATAGTAACATAACATAGCGCCCAATAGTCATATACGTTATCCTGATGCCACACTAGGATTCCCTGTGTCGTGGTTATCAGGAACTACGAGTACCATGGTACCATAACACCCAGATCCGGAACAAATATTTGCAGATCATACAAATATTTGTCCTATAGCGGGAATTAAACCCGCAACCTCTTGCATCTCAGCCGGTTACTCGCCCGCCGCGTATATATCTGCTTAAATTGTTTATAAATGTCTAAACAAGACTCGCTCGTCACATCTTTGCTACTCACTCACTTGACCATCGGTCAACTCAGCTTGAGTTTTTGAGTTCTGAACGTTCATCTATAACATCTTCATCTTACTTTACGGCATCCACGGGAGGAGAAGGAGGGGTCTATTTTAGGCCGGACACACCACGGCAGTTATGTGTACCTATCTAGTAAGCTACTGTAAATTAAAAATAGTGTGTTTAGATATTATGGTTTAATTTGATACCTGCCTCGCGTATGTGCAAATTTTGTATTTTGAATATAGTACCTAGGGCCGGTTTCTCGTAACTGTTGGAAACCATCAACGATGAAATTAACTATTTAATCATCATCATAGTCAATTATTTTATCGACAAAAAATATTTACCTACGATGTTCCCTTCACTAGGGAAAACTTCAATTGCCTATGACAAATATTTAGCGGTACGGAAAGGAAAACAGACTGTTCTATGACAATACATTTGTCTATCTCTAACATAGTGCCTTCTAGTATAGGTGTAAGAAGCAACACACTATAAACATCAGCAGCTATTTTAGTTGTACTTCCATTGGATTTCTTCTTCCATGGTAGAGGCCATGTCTTGGACGATAATTCGTCCAAGGGCCATGTAGAGGCAGGCAGTCTGCTGCTCAACTTGGACATGGCATCAATGGCATAGCCATGGACATAGTAAATTCCTTGGGCATAGCCTTAGAGAATTCTCTAAGGGCATAGCCTAAAGTGGCATGCACATTGATTCTTATTAATTAGTGACTACAAACAAACCAAAAAAAAAAAGCAGTTGTTTATTTATTTATTTTAGTTTTTCGCTGAGTTATTTATTTTCCTTTTGGTTTTTTGGATCACAAATTTGTATAAAAATGGAAGACGAAGACTATTGGAATACAAGCGAAACAAAAGCCAAAGCGTTCAGCTTTGACGATGACGTTGTAAGTAGTACAAAAATACACGTTTTTAGAGAAATGCTTCTATTATAGTTTGTTGTGAGGAGTGTTTTCCAGTTCCGATGATGATAATGATAAACTTCGCGCTGCCTCCTGACAAGAGGTGGTGATCCACAAGCGGTGGTAGGTGGAAATTACCACAGTCGCATTGCATTCTATGAGGGAAACCTCGTTCAATACTATACGTCTAACGGCTTGTGATGATAATTTGGCAAGTATTGTAAATAGATACGTTTTACCTTTCAGTTATCACCACAAGAGATCCTGGCCATCGGCCAGAAGCCATATGCAGGTCAGACAGAGCAGGATATGTTTGGTGCAACAGGTATCAGTGTCAAGACCGCACTGCTACCCATTACAAGTCTTGTCGGCCCTATGGTTTTGGATTTAAGTGAGTAAACAAGTAAAGCAAGTTGAAGTGGCAATGGGCAGGCCATATAGCATGCAGAACTAACAACTGTTTGGGGAATAAAAGTTCTCGAGTGACAACCACAAACTGGACAACACAGTTTGGCCCACTCTCGATAGATCAACAACATTAAAAAGGTATCAGGAAGGACCATGACTGTTCACCATGCCATTTTATGGTATATTACCTTTACGTCCAGTACCACTACGTAGTGAATATGGGGGAGGACTATGTTCACTTCCCTGATGATGATGAATGACATTATCAAGATATTGAGAGTTATTGTGAGTTGGCATTTATCATTCAAAAGTTGTCTGGTAGAGATTGCCACTTCCTGATAATACCTGTCATTGTATTACCTATCATGAACGAGGCAATAGTTTGAATCTATAGAGATTCAAACTATGCCTTGGTCATTATTGAATTAATAATAGTTAGTGAATAGTTGCTAATAATAATAATTTAACGTTTTTTTTAATTATTTTAATTGTTGACATTTGTGATTTATTTTGGTATTTTATGTAACTCTTTGTAATTTAATGGTGGTTTTTGACCTAATTAATAACTTGCCTGTTTTGTTAATATTTGTATCCCAGACATGGGAATTGTGAGCCACCTTATACTAAACATAAGAACCTTGTACGTAGCACATTTATGCAAATAAAGATGAATTATTATTATTATTATAATACTAGGATGAGGAGACAGTGGAGCATGTTATATTGTACTGCACAGCTACAAATGAAGCCAGGAAAAAAACCGGACTCCAGGAGCTGATAGAGTCCTGTTTAACTTCAGCCATTACTCATTCGGGAACACTGGAACAGTGCTGCCATCAACCCAGAGTCCTTCTCCGTTATTTAAAGGAGTTGGGCTGGCTGGGCTATGGTTAGCAGGGGGACAATGCAGGAAGTCAGTGCAGATCTATCTCCCTCTGAATTAGAATTAGAATTTAGTTACTAACAATTTTATTCTATTCTATTATTTAACTTTGCAAAACATGTTTTTGCAAGTTAAAACCAAAATATTTTTTTAAGAAACTATTATCATCAACTGCTGGGCTATAGGCCACGACAAACAGCCTAAAGCCGCCTGCATCCACCTTTATTTAATCCATGATCCATTTGAGTTGATCCATCAAATACTTGACTTTAAACACACAAGGGACCGTCCATTAATCACGTGAGGCTTGAAAGGGGGGGAAGGGGTTTAGAAAAAAATCACGAAATATAGGATAGATAGGGGGGGGGGGTTGTTGTAAGATATCACGTGTACTTATTTATTTTTTCGTCAAACGCGCGATTTCTAAACCGAAAACCCTTAATTTCGAAATAAAATTAGATTATAATTAATACCTGTATTTCAAAAAAAATAAGATTCTTAATAATTAATTTAAAAAATACCCGTGATTTTTTGGGGGGTGGTCAGCCTTAAAATATCACGTGATTAATGGACGGCCCCCAAGTTGTGCAAACACATTTTTTTTTAATTCCTCTATTACAGTTCTCCTGGCCCAATCTGGCAAAGACCTAAAGAAAGAGAGCCGAACAGAGACAGTAGAAACTGTCCCTGTGACTCTGAAGAGGCTGCTTCTTGGCAGGAGCTGTTCTCTACACGTTCACCGCAGTCTGAAAAGCAAGACTGAGCTTTTGGATGGTGCCGTCGCTGTCAACGACGGAAATGCTATATTGACGGTAGGTCATATGCTTGAACCACATTCATCATCATTATCATCAGCCTGTAGTAGTCCACTGCTGGAGATAGGCCTCCCCCTTAGAATGCCACGACGAACGGTCTTGAGCCGCCTCCATCTACCGACTTCCTGCTACGTTTATAATGTCTTTAGTCCATCGAGTGGAGGGCCTACCGCTTCGTCCGGTTTGTGGTCGCCACTCGAGAATCTTTATTCCCCATTGTCAGTTCTGTGAGCTATATGACCTGCCCATTGCCACTTCAACTTGCTAATTCTGAGAGCTATGTTGGTGACCTTGTTTCTTCTATGGATTTCCTCATTTCGGACACAAGCCAGTATTTCTAAGTAGGTACAAAAATTGCAAATGAAAATAAGCGTGGATTACTTATGCACTTTTTTATTTGACTTACGTAGGTACTTTTATACGTTATGCATTATAATGAGGGCTTTCAACAAAAAAAAAGTATTTCAAATTGGTTAGATAGATGGCGCTGACTCTACTGTAGCTGACAAGATTGTCAAGTGTATTATGTGTGGTGTATGCGTACTAAGTTATTATCTAACTAATCTGTGGCTATTAGATATTAGTCATGATATTCTGTTTGCTTCTTGAGAGTACGCTAGTGATTTCGTGGTGTTTTTATAAATAAGCAAAAATAAATACCACTAAACGAAAATATATCCACGTTGTTGATGTTGACATTTAACTTTATTTTGACACTTGACAGCTACGTAACGGAGCAGCGCCATCTATTTTCAACGCTGAAAGCATGATTCCAAACGCCCGTGAAAACCACTAATTCAGAGGGATGCTCATAAAAAAAAATATCGGGAAAAGTGAATGGAAACCGGGGAGGCTTTTGCCCAGCTATGGGACATCATAAACAAAAAAAATAAGTTAAAAATAACAAATTTACCTCTACTTACATCTTGTTTACACATGCCGCGACGCTTCTATAGGAACATTTTCTATCAAAGTACAATACCTTCTCGTCTCTTCTATCCGACTTGTGCCCTAGATTCCATGTGGACGAAGCCGCGGACAAAATGCTAGGTTATAAATAAGTACTTATAAAAATCTAAATCCTAGGTGGTATTGTTCCTGATAGCGACGCTGAACAAGAAACTAGTCTACGAGCTCCTGTCTTCGAGGCCTACAGCTCTCAACCACTACATAGCGTTCCTGCAAAATGAGGGCAAGCAGTCTGAACTCACTGATTTGCTTACGTAAGTTCAAACTTAGAGTAATAATAAACAAACTATAGAGCTGTTGTATACTAAATGTGGGTACTTGTCAAACCTTCTTGCAATAATAAGGTTGACTAAGTAGAGGGTAGTTTATATTGGTTCGGTTGATTACTACGTGTTTTGCTACCAAGCTCAATAAACCTATGTTACTAAAATATGGTGTTTTACTGGACATATTAGTGGCGACTTGGATTAAACGTGAACAATGGCGCTTAAATTAGTGAGATATCATGAATTCAATGTGAAAACAGACAATTGGGACAATTACGTCGATCGACTGAAGTATTGTTTCGAGGCGAGTGGAATCAAGGATGATTCAGTCAAGAGGGCAAACTTTTATACGATTTGTGGTGCTCCGGTGTTCGAAACCCTTCTCGCGCTAATTACCCCCAAGAAATCGAGTGATGTGACTTTTGATGAAATCATAAGCGTTCTAACCAAACACTACAGTCCGAAACCGAA
Organism: Epirrita christyi; assembly: GCA_951392215.1. NCBI lineage: Eukaryota > Metazoa > Arthropoda > Insecta > Lepidoptera > Geometridae > Epirrita > Epirrita christyi. The sequence goes on along the minus strand of OX595855.1, from coordinate 9,534,399 downwards.
CGAAATATCAGTGTCGTACAAATTCTACAAACGCGACCAAACAAAGGATGAAACGGCGGCAGAGTATATCGCTCAACTGAGAAAAATCAGTACCGAGTGCAATTTTCCTAATTTGGAGCGCATGCTACGCGACAGATTGGTGTGCGGCATGAGCGATCGCAAGCTGCAGTACGAGCTGCTGAAAAGAGACAATCTCGGTTACAAGGACGTGGTGGACGCTATGCTGTCGGCCGAGAGCGCAGGCAAGGACGCGCGAATGATGCACGGCGCCCCACCTGCCGACTACGTGACGACTTCGTCACCGTATGCGTCGGGGACTTCGCCGCCCGCTCCAGAACCAATGGACGTAAATGCTATGAAAGCTAAATTGAACACCCGTCTCTGCTACCGATGCGGAGACCGTCATGGTGGTGAATGCCGTTTTGTCAACGCGGTGTGTCATTACTGCAAAAAGAGAGGACACATCGAGAAAATCTGCACCGCTAAAAAGAAAAATAGCCTTGGAAAAGTTAACTACGCCGACGACGAATCCGATATTCAACTGAACGGGATCTATAAGGTGGATGGCGCACGCACGCGCTTGCCCGCCTACGAGCTACGTTTGTCGTTGGACGGCGTGCCCGTCATCATGGAAGTCGACTCGGGTGCCGCCTTCTCACTCGTCAACGAACGCACGTGGTCGCGCCTGCAGCCACGTGCCGCGCCGCGACCGCTGACCAGCCGGTTGCGCACGTGGAATGACTCGCCGGTGTCGGTCGTCGGACAGGCTACGGTGTCGGTGCAATATAAGGACATTAAGCGTGAACTGAACATTGTGGTAGCTAGAGGCTCGGGGCCTAATCTGATAGGACGCGATTGGTTTGAGGCTCTCGAGATATCTGTAAAAGTGAATACAATTCTAGACGTTGACATGACCGCGACTAACGCGTTATTGGTTAAGTACGGGGAAATTTTCAGAGACGAACTCGGTACCTACCGGGGAGACCCCGTCGCGATTCAGTTGAAACCGAATGCTGCACCTAAGTTTTTGAAAGCACGGCCGGTGCCGTTCGCTATTAAAGATAGGGTAGAAAAAGAAATAGATCGTTTAGTAGGTGAAAATGTTCTTCGGCCCGTATCATTTTCGGAATGGGCTACTCCGGTCGTTCCGATCATCAAAAAGAACGGTGCGATCCGTCTCTGCGGCGACTATCGTAGCACGGTGAATCAGGCTACAGAGTCAGATACATATCCGATGCCTACTGCTAGTGAAGTTTTCGCAGCAATTTCTGGAGGGAAATTTTACACGACACTCGATCTTGATAGGGCGTACACTCAAGTGGTTGTCACAGACGCCACTGCACGACTTTTAACATTAAACACGTGCAAAGGCCTTTACACTGTACACAGGTTGGCATTCGGCGTAAAGGCGTGCCCAGGTATCTTCCAACGACTGATGACGGCGCTACTGGCGGGCGTGCCCGGCATCGCTGTGCTGATCGATGACGTCATCATCAGCGGCCACACCATGCCGGAGATGATACAGCGCCTAGACACAGTGTTGGAGCGGATCGAGAAGGCAGGTTTGCGTCTCAACGGAAACAAATGTAAGTTCGCTAAGGAGCGAGTGGAGTTTTTAGGCTTCGTTATCGACGCCGACGGTATCCACCCGGCACCGAGTAAAGTTGAGTCGATACTGAAAACACCGAAGCCTAAAAATATTCAACAGCTACAAGCGTTTCTGGGCTTATATAACTTTTACGAGAGGTTTGTACCTCATAAAGCCACCGTACTTGAGCCTCTACATAGATTGCTCGACAAAACTCGGGAGTGGCTGTGGACTGACCGAGAGCAGAGCAGTTTCGATACTGCTAAGCGTCTATTGTCCTCTGAGCTGACACTCGTACACTATGACCTGAACAAGCCGCTGGTACTCACCTGCGACAGTTCAGAGTACGGGGCGGGAGCAGTCTTGGCTCACGTCATGGACGACGGACAGGAGCGTCCTATTGCTATGGGCTCTCGGACACTGCATACGCATGAGCGACGCTACTCCCAACTAGATAAAGAAGCGACTGCCATCATGTTTGGAGTAAGTAAATTCCACAATTACTTAATGGGCAGGTCTTTTATGATTGTCACGGATCATAAACCGTTATCAGGAATTTTTGATCCAAAAAGGCCTATACCAAATGTTTTGTCACCCCGTCTTATGAGAATGGCTCTGGTACTTACTTCTTACAGCTATGACATAACATACAAGCCAGGACCACAGATAGGTCATGCTGACGGGCTGAGTCGCTGGCCGCAGCCGGTTCCAGAGCAACCTGAACCACAACTGTGTGACATATTGCTCATGGCCGAGGCTCCTGAGGATTTTCCGATTGATGTAGACCAAATAGCATCCGCCACAAAGCGTGACAAGATTCTTAACCGAATAAGTCATCATATTTTATGCGGATGGCCAGCCAAGGAATCAGACGATCAGCTACGTCCATACTGGTTGCATCGTGCTGAACTATCGTTACATGGGGATTGTATCCTCCTGGGCTGTCGCGTGGTGGTGCCGCCATCACTCCGTGAACCTGTTTTGCGAGCCTTACACAAAACGCATAGTGGTATTGTCCAAACAAAAGCACTGGCCAGAAGCTATGTCTGGTGGCCACAATTAAATGATGACATTGAGACTTTAGTTCAGAGCTGTAACAAATGTCTGGAAAATCGACATATGCCGCCTAGGACCAGTTACGAGTGGGTCATGCCAGCAAAACCTTGGTCCAGGCTGAACATTGATTTTGCGGGGCCGTACCAGAACAAAACTTTTTTGATTATTGTCGATGCTTATTCTAAGTGGCCTGAGGTGTTCATCGTCAATAACATGACGTCTGCGACAGTGATTCGGTACCTGAGAATGATTTTTGCTATACACGGATTGTGTGAGACCTTGGTTTCCGATAACGGCACGTCATTCGTTTCTTCTGAGATGAAACAATTTTTAGAAGCCAATAAAATCAAACATGTTAGGTCTGCACCTTTTCACCCATCTACTAATGGATTGGCAGAACGCATGGTACAAACCGTAAAAGACAAGCTTCGCAAAATGGACGGCATGTCCTGGGATGTAAAAATTCCAAACTTACTTTTAGGACTACGTGCGACGCCATGTGCAGCTACTAACAAAAGTCCAGCGGAACTTTTGTTTAATAGACGTGTGCGTACATTACTAGACACAATAAATCCACACGATCAACAGCGTAAAAATAGGGAATGTCAAGTTTTAAGAAATAACCAAAAAAAGAACAGACAGACAGAAGAAGGGCAAAATGTTATGTACAGAAATTTCAGTAGTGGACCACGTTGGTTGCCTGGATCAGTAGTCAGCAAAGAAGGTCCATCCAGTTATCGTATTGAAACTGGAGAAGGAACCGTGGTCAGTAGACACATAGACCAGTTATTCAAGAAACAGACATCTGACACTACTGTAACAGAGCAGAAAAATGAGAAAGTTGATCAAAATGAGGAAAAGGAAAGTGTAGAGCAGCGTAATGGCGATGGACAAGAGAAGGAAATGGAAGATGTTTCCTCTAGCCAGGATAGGGAACAAATAATTGAGATACCGAGCTCAGACAAATGGGCCGAAATGCTAGGTATTCCAGTAGAGTCTGACCCTGGCTATTCAGGTGGGAAAGTTAAAAATAAACTCACTGTCCACGGCAGGTCTCCCTATACAAGACCTGTTCGTGAATGTAACTTTATGTTGTAAATAAGATTTGTGATTTTCTTTTTGTTTGAGTTAATTGTTCTGTTATATTCTTAGTTATTATAATTCTTAGAAGTTATTGTTATTTTTGGTTTTGGTTTGTTAATGGTGTACAGCTTACATACTTGGGGGGAAAGGTATGTTGTATACTAAATGTGGGTACTTGTCAAACCTTCTTGCAATAATAAGGTTGACTAAGTAGAGGGTAGTTTATATTGGTTCGGTTGATTACTACGTGTTTTGCTACCAAGCTCAATAAACCTATGTTACTAAAATATGGTGTTTTACTGGACATATTAAGAGCATTTAATGAAAATTAAAAAGGTATTTATTTCTACTTAGAACTACTACTACAGTCATATCAGCAGCCATTGTTGAATGAGGCCTCCCCCATTTCCACAACAGCCGGTCTTGTCTTCGACGACTTCCGTGGCGCGGCGGGCGAGTAACCGGCTGAGATGTGGGAGGTTGCGGATTTGAATCCCGCTGTGGGACAAATGTTTGTATGATCTGCAAATATTTTTTTCGGGTCTGGTTGTTATGGTACCATGGTACTCGGTAGTTCCTGTTACACAGGGAATCCTAGTGTGGGATATGACGTATGTGACTGTTGGGTGTTATGTTGTGCCGCCTCCGTCCACCGACTTCCAAAACGTGACCTTTAACATGTCGGTCTATCTAGATATAGGCCTCCCTAATACAATGCGTTTTCCAGGTTCGTCAACATTCGAGAACCATTATTCCCCAAAGGCTGTCGGTTCTACAAGCTATATGGCCTGCCCATTGCCACTTCAACTTGTAAATTCTGAGAGCTATGTCGGTGATCTTGAGTCGTCTGCGGATCTCCTGCCTGTCATCATCATCATCATCATCATCATCATCATCAGCCTGTAGAAGCCCACTGCTGGACATAGACCTCCCCCTTAGAATGCCACGATGAACGGTCTTGAGCCGCCTCCATCCACCGACTTCTTGCGACGTTTATAATGTCTTTAGTTCATCTTGTGTGTATCATTCATTATTTTAAGATTTTATAATATCTCAACAATTACCAACCAGGTGGAGATCGAACGAGATTAATTAAATAATCAATTAATATTTTTTTTTATAGCATGCTTGGGAGGAGTCCGGAAGCTGCAGTAAGTTTTATCTTTACAATAAAATAATAAATAAATAACACCCAACAGTCACATACATAGTCCCAGAGGGTGTATTACGAGTTTTGCATTGCAACAATCGAGTTGCGAGTCGTGAGATTTTGCCGTGATTTACATAATAACTATTCATCATTCTGTGCCGCGCAGTTGATAGAAACAGCACAGATTCATAAATAGTTACTACGTAAGTCACGTTGAATACTCACGACTCGCAAGTCGATTGTTGTAACTCCCCTTTGATCCTGGGGGATTCTCTGTGTCGTGGGTAGGAACAACGAGTACCATGGTACCAAAACACAGACCCGGAATTGACCGGTATTTGCAGATCATGCAAACATTTGTACCGCAGTGGGAACCGAACCCGCACCTCTCGCAAATCATGGACATTTTAAGTTAATTGGGGGAGTAATTAAAAAAAAATGAAATGGCGAAGCATTTTTTTAAATAAAAAATAAACAAAAAAATTTTTCAAAATTCAGCGTTGCAGAAATTACTTTGCCCAAAGTTTTAAGAATAATATAATTTTACAGATGTACCAATACCAACAAGCGGTTAAGACTCAAGGCAGTGTAGACGCCCTATTGCGAAAGATGACAAATTTGACCAGCAATCACTTTTCGCAACCCGGGATCGACGGACAACAGGCGAAAATATTAGCTGATTACATCAAACTACTCGGTAAGATAAAACTAGAAAGAGAACCACCCGTTTTACTGAGAGAAAGAGAGAATACACAAAACAAGGAAGAGCCAGATATGGGGAAGACAACTATCGCTCGCTCGTTCTCGCATTCACTTGTTATTTGAAGAAATTGCATATGTTATTTATTTATATGTTGCTAAATTTACCTTGTGCCGTATGTGCATATGCAATATTGTGTTCGCCTTAAGAATAGACCTCTCCTTCCGTGGATGTGTAAAAGCCGACTATAAGGGTATTTTTTTAATAAATATAGGTAAATAAAATGAAGTAGCGAAAGAGAGCAATTAAGAAAGAAGTAGAGAGAGATATCAATTGATAAAGAAGTAGCGAGAGAAGTAGAAAGTAAAAAAGTAGTAATACCAAAAAGTAAAGTAAAGTAAGTAAGTAAGTAAAGTAGTAATTGCGAAAGAAGTAGAAAAATAGCGCGAGCAATTGAGAATGAAGACGAGAGACACTGATAACGAATTTGAGGTTGAAATTGCGAAAAAAGAGAAAGATAAATTGTGGAAGGAGTACAGAGAGAGAAACGGTAAAAAAACAGAGATATAAGTAGAAATAAGATTGGAGAGAAAGATAGCCACAACTGTGTAAACAAAGGCGATTGTGGTTTATTATGTTCCAGAGTGGCAGAAACATGTGAACAAGCCAGAATTAAACAACAAATCGGCTTTATTTTGCTTAGCGCACACCTGCACGCATCACTGGAGCGAGGGAGCCGGCAATATGATGTCGCCTCTCACTCTCTGTCAGCGGCAACAGGTACTTTTTTTTTACTAGCATGGCAGGCTTGTGCTTTCGCCAGTTTAAAATAATTTTAATTAAGGTGGATCGTCTCGCATATGGCGTGAAATTCAAATTTGACTGTGTTTTCGCTCGTCACACCTCATCAACACTTCTTCATATAAAGAAAACAGGTTTTGCGAAAACAAGGAGACCCAACACACATGTTTCAATTGACATTATCTCATAAATATCATTAGTTAAGCTGCGGATATCCCTGAACCAAAAAAACACTAAAAATAATTGAACAATATTCGTAGCTAAACTAATTATCTTTATGATAAAACATGTGTGTTAGGGCTTCTAGTTTTCGCTATCACAAGAAGTGTTGATGAGCTGTAATGAGCAAAAACACACTAAAATTTAGATTTCGCGCCACTTGCGAGACGTTCCACCTTAATTTTCGTAACTCTCCAGTGTTAAGCGTGACAATGCAGCCAGCGTCTTGTGGTCGCTTCTATCTGGTAGTGATTTGGATCAGTTGAGCTATCTTTAAATCGTTTCCAATAGTCTTTAGATAGCTCAACTCATCTTCAGCCTGTAGAAGTCCACTACTGGATATATGCCTCCCCCTTAGAACGCTACGACGAACCGTCTTGAGCCGCCTCCAGTCAACGACTTCCTGAATACTTCGACTGACGACTTCCGACGTTTATAATGTCTTTACTCCATCAAGTGGAGAGCCTTCGTCTACCGCGTCGTCCGATTTGTGGTCGCCACTCGAGATCTTCGAGCTATATGACCTACCCATTGCCACTTCAACTTGCTAATTCTGAGAGCTATGTCGGTGAACTTAATTCTTCTACGGATTTTCTCATGTCGGATTCTATTACGTAGTGAAACTCCTAGCATAGCTCTTTCCATAGCCCGCTGCGCGACTTTGAGCTTGTCTATACGGCCAATAGTTAGCGACCACGGCTCAGTGCCGTGAGTCATCACTGGCAACCCGCACAACAAGGTAGCTCAACTGTTCGTCTATTCCCACCTGTTCTGTTGAGTAGTTCTGTTGGCAGAACTACTGGTAATTTTTTTACCATCAGTTCTGTTTACAGAACTAATGGAAAAAAAGTTCTCAGTAGTTCTGTTCATGAATCTTGAAATGAAATGAAATGAAATGGTTTATTTGCTGGAAACATGGTTAAAAGTTCTTACAAAATAGTTGTTTCACATGTTTCACCAAAACATTGGCATGCAAATTTTAAAAGTTGTAAATTATGAAATTAATATTATACAATTGAATTACTTAGGTATCTATAATTTTAGTCAATTTTATCAAATAAATTAAACAATAATAACATAACATTAACACAATCACAGTTGGTCATTAATTAGTCATTATTTAGAAATTCGTTAATTCGTCTTCGTCTTGTGATTCAACTACTACTACTTTTTCACCATGCAGTTTGCTACAAATTATTATCAAGTACCTACTGGCCACTTGCGGTATATTCTTAATTTATGATTCCTGACGACAACGTCATGAAATTCATGTTTAAAGGGTTTCAAGAGTGCAGAGGGACTTTTTCTGCTCCTTCGAAGGGAGATAGATAGATAGATAAACTCTTTATTGCACACCAAAAAATACAAACATAAAGGAAACATCAAAAAAATATAACGTACAATGGGCGGTCTTATCGCTAAAAGCGATCTCTTCCAGACAACCTTTCCTTGACTCTTTATTTTATTTAAATTTCTAGTGTTTTTTTGAGTTATATCGTGTAAATTTGGTGGCATTTTAACCGGCGTAGCTTATAACAATACAATTATTATTACATATTTGTTTCCATAATTAAAGTAAAGTGTTTACTTTCCGTCGATAGAACTACGTAACAGAACAGGTGGGAATAGTTGAGATTGAAGCCAGGTGTAAAGCATAGTCACAGAACTAATGGGGAAAAAAATCCCAGTAGTTCTGCCGACAGAACTACTCAACAGAACAGGTGGGAATAGACGCAATTTGTTTGCCTTGGCATGCCCGGCTTAAGAATAGATCCCTCAATCTCCTCCAATGGATGTCGCAAAAGCTGACTGAAAGAGATTACACCAAGGGATGGGCAGCAGCCTCTACCTGAGTATTCAACACCAATACTGCGATCAACAATTCGCCTGCCAAGCGTGGTGACTATGGCCAATACCTCCATTGCATTCTATGGGGGAGGCCTCGTCCAATAGATGTCAATAGATGTCATCTAATGGTGCAACTTCACTTGGTATACAGCGTGTAAAAGGACGGCTCCCGAATACTGAAGGTATCGGTAAAGCTAACTATATCATAGCTATATATAACTTTTCATTTAAAAAACCTACTTCCGCCATTGTATTCGACTAAATATTTGGATGAAAAAAAATTATGAAAGAACCATAGTGGTGAAATGATTATGATACTTTTTGAATGCAAATGCTTGGTGTCTTGCTGAAAATATCAAAATCGTCATATGTATGCCTACAATATTTGAGGAGTTCCCTCAATTCCTCATGGATTCCATCATCAGAACTGGATTCTGAAAAAAATGGGACCAATCTGGAAGTATATCGAGGGCATCAAACCATATGGGCGTATCGACTTTGGGCTACTGTTCAGGAGGAACAAAAAACTGTCTAACTTTTTTCAGAGATGTCAGATCTAACTGAAGTTTTCAGGAAAACTATCTAACTTTAAGTCTCAAATAATCATAGCACTTAAAATTGTGTAGCCCAACTCCTTCTAGTACTTTTCGTTCATACGCCCATATGGTTTGAAAATTTTCAGTGAATTTTGTGTTCCCCTTCACCATATAATTTGAGGCGTATGATAAAACATATTTTTTTAATGTGTTTTTTTACAAATAATCTGAATGGAGATGCCCATAGTATAATAAAAAACATAATAGTTTTAACAGGGAACCCTTCATCTCAGAAAAATCAAATTATACGCCCATATGGTTTGATAAAATAGTTGACTTTGTGTAAAAATTCCGTAGAGGCGTATAATATCCAGACCTATCTAATGAAACAGTATCTACTGATACCAGCTTCTTCCTCCAGTACAATACTAATTACTTATTCTGTATTACTAATTTTTGATAAAAATCTGGAAATTATACCTAAAATCCTTAAAAAAATCTTACAAACACATTTAGGTACAATTAAAAACAACTAACACATTAACAATTTGTCTGTCTTAAAATGTAATAAAAATTCAAAAATATTAATCACTATCATCAGCTTGTCCACTGTCCATTGCTAGGAATAGGTCCAGCACCTAGTGGACTTCTACAAGCTGATGATGGATGGATGGGGTTCTAGGGGGAGTGCATAGGCATCACGACGAATGGTCTTGAGCCACCTCCACCTATCGACTTCCTGCGAGGTTGCAACGTTTATTATGTCTTTAGTCGATTGAGTGGAAGGCCATCCTCTACCGTCTCGTCCGGTTTGTGGTCGCCACTCGAGAACCTTTATTCCTCAACTGTTGTAATTTCTGTGAGCTATATGACCTGCCATTGCCACCTATTCTTGCTTATTCTGGAAACTATGTCGGTGATCTTAGTTCATCCAAATTGAAAGAATACAGAAGCGTTTTCTTAGATATTTACAGTTCAGATTAAAGAAGTTTACGTCTAACTATTCCGCGCGTTGCAGAAAATTCCATATCCTCCCACATAAAGAGAGTAGGCGTGCCGCTGACTTATCCTATCTTCTCGATATTGCAAGCAGCTCGATCGACTGTCCTGAACTTCTCGGCCAATTGAGGCTTCGAACTTCTACACTATCAGTAAGAAGTCCTAACCTTCTTCACATTCCAAGAGTTTGTTGTATATACAGGCAGAATTCATATTTAATTCGATCATGCAGATGTTATAATTAAATGGCGCGAGAGGTCGATATTGACTTGTTCAATACCTCCTCCACAACTTAAAAGCGCGGTCTCGACTGAATCAAAGGCTTTCTCGTAGTCCTCTAACGCTAGATTATACTCGTTAAGTCATCAGTCTTCTGTATAATCTGCCGGAGCGTGTGGATGTGGTCTACAGTAAACCCGCCTTATTTCGGAGGCTGGAAGTCGTCTAACCTACGTGTGAGGAGACGATTCGTAACTACTCTTAAAAACAACTAATAGACGTGGCTCAGGCAGCTCAAAGGGTAAATAAATTTTAAATAGGGTGTCAACTTTTTTGAAAAACAGTGCTACTACTACTGTTCCACGCCTTCGGCGTTATGCTCTCGAGGATAGCAGTAGATAGATACATAATAGTAGATAGATAAAAATAATATAAACATAACACCCAACAGTCACATACATTGCCCTAATTCCACACTATTCTCTGTGTCGTGGGTATCATGAACTAAGAGTACCATAACGGGATTAAATAGCGTCTGAAAGACTTTTAGTATCAGTTCTCTACCCGCTTTCAGTAGCACTGTTGTGAGCACACGCTCTGATATCTTGGTTTTGTGTATAAAATAATGATATAAAAATTCCCTTCAAAGTTTAGTTAGGTTTTGTTGATGAATTCACTAACCCAATTTATAACTTATAGTAACCAAAAGTTCCAAAAATAAAAATGTGTTAGAAGACTTAGAAGTTAGTCTAAAATTAGATTTCAATTTTACAAAGGTTAAAAAATAGTCATCTTTGTTTATATTTTTAACGAGTGGAGTAATTCAAATTGTGTACTGAATTTATGATTTCACTAGATTGAAAGCTTAAGGTTTGATTTCACCAACAAATAGCAGGCGGTTAAGCAACTGTTTAGTCTAACCAATGCTTTTTGACAGGTGTTTTCAAAGATTATCTGTCACTTTGACCAATGGTTAGATTTAACAAGACATTTACTAACTAACAGAGTATGGTGAAATTGGCTCTAAGAATACGTTTTGTTTTTCGTAAACTATAAGAACTCATATCAAAAACTTAACTATTCTAGAGCTCATTAAATGGATTATGTGAACCTATAGCGTCTTAAGCTGTTTGAGAGCTGTTCGGATCTCGTATAGGCTGACATCCAGGATATCATCATTGTAGTGGCGGGTCAAACGGGCTCTTGCATCGCTCGTCGTGCTGGAAGCCGGATTTTGCGATGAGTTGTACAATTGAAAACTTCTCGTGCTCACGTACAATCTCGAGCTTTCGAAAGCTGACTTAGCCCAATTGACAGATCTCTAGCAAATACTTTGAAGCCTTAATTGCGCTCTATAGGCACTTTTAATACAATTAGTACTGAAAAGACGCAAATCGTGCCGCATGTACTTGAAGATCTGTTTATTGATCGCTCTGCCATGTATTTAAGAGTGCACTTAGAGAGTTTCTGTGTTCTATTTTTGCGAAGGGGTCCTAAATAACTCCGACTTGTCCACCAAGTTGTTGTTGTTGTGTTCACTTGGACAATTTGCACCAGCCCGTTGTTCAGCTCGTCCACTATATCGCATTTAGCCAGGTATTGGAAGCAATTCTGGAGTTCCAACTCAAAGTTGGAAGAGGAACCCTCAAGAGAGGGTTTGAATTTGAACAGGACTAATGAACTGGGCGGAGAGTAGATTTCATCAGACGGGACTTTTCTAACTTAACATTGAGATTCAATGAGCCTCTTACCATGCGATGGTCACTGGCGGTTTTGACCCTGTTGATCACAGAGACATCATTGCCATAATCACCAGGCGTGGCAGTTGGATTGATGATTGCAGTATTGGTATGGAGTACTCAGGTGGATGTCCATGCCCTGGTGTACGACATCCACGGGAAGAGAGGGAGGGGTCTTTTCTAGGCTAGTCTATTCTAGGTAAACCTAGTTACATCATCAATGTTAAAGTTTGTGAGGATGGGTGGATGGATGTTTGTCACACAAAAACTACTGAACGGATTTTGATGAAACTTTACAGTATTATAGCTTATACATCAGAATAGTATATTTAGCTATAATGCATATTTCCATACGGGCGGAGCCGCGAGCAAATGCTAGTAAAGAATATGTCCGACCATAAAGGCGTAAAATCATGCAAGCGGTTACGTTACTGTACGCCTGTATGGCCCGATAATTTAACTCATATGTTGACAAACGCCGACGATACGCCTGTATGGCACGACGTATTTATTTATTTGTAGTTATACGCCTATAATGTTTTGGTCAATATAAAAAAAACTAAAACACCTAAAAATATTAGTGTTTTGCCAGATTATGGATCAGAAGTTCTCAAATCAATAGGTAAAATAAAAAAAAAATGCCATTTTGTGGATACGCCCCTATGGTTTGATGCCCTCGATATCTATTCAAATAAAAAAAGAATTTTCCAAATCGGTTCATAAACGCCGGAGATATGAGGTAACAAACTTAAACCGAATTGAGAACCTCCTCCTTTTTCGGGAAGTCGGTTAAAAATAGATTTCGTGATTCATACCGGAGAAAACCTTTTTTTTCGTTTCGTATCGTATTTGTCAGCCAGCAATGTACGCATTTATTCCGGCCGCGCGAGTTCAACGCCCTCGGTCAGCTGATCGACCCGTCGCCAATATTTCTGATTTGGTTTTCATTGCTTTTTTTGACGATTTTATTTATTAACGTGTTTTAATTATGGAAATTAGGTTTTTGTGTTCCTTTAACGATATTTTATGGATATTTATAAAGAAAACACGAAAAAAGCAGCCCAAAAGAGTGCATTTTTTCCGTGTTTTTTCAGCTTAAATATTTTTAGAACATGATTCTTTCACTGATTTGATTGCACTGTTTCAGTTTTCGGGAGTAGTCTTTTTACGCCCTGTATATTAGCAAATGTTTGCGTTATTTATCCAAGGCAAAATCAACCATGACTCCATCAGTACACAATGTTGTTTGCCTTGGCAAAATAATGCATACATTAACGCAAATACGCCAAGTGAAGTGCCACCATAACGGCTAATGACGAATATTTTTTTCAGATATCTCCATTGCAGTATGACTGGGTGGTGCTAAATGTCCACGCAAAATCCAATAAATGGGACATTGTTGAATCTCTGTTCACGAAAAAAGTAAATACCTACAAACCTATTAATTCTTAATTATCTTATTTTTATTTATTAAAAGTTCGACCGGGGAAGTACTACCACTGCTCTTATTTCTGCTGCCAAGCAGTAGTGCTTGCATTGCTGTTTTTCGGTTTGAAGGGTACGGGTGCCGGTGAAATTACAGGCACATGAGACTTTCATCTTTATGTCTCAAGGTCGGCAGTGCGCGTGTGATGCCTCTGGTATTCCAGGCGTCCATAGGCTACGGTTACTACTTTCCATCAGTTGGGCCGTATGCTTGTTTGCTTGCCAAGTAGTATAACACCAAAATGCAAGAAACGTAATGATAAAGAATATATAATTTTGGTATCGTATTATAATAGTGGTTGTAATGTGTTTTGTGCGTGTAAATAAATGAAGAAACATTTTAAGAAACTCATGGCAAACTAAAATGATAAAAGAAACATTGTAAGCAAACTAAAAAGATAAAAGAAACATTGTGAGCAAACTGAAATGATTTAAAAAACATTGTAAGCAAACTAAAATGATAAAATAAACATTGTGAGCAAACTAAATTGATAAAAGAAACATTTTGAGCAAACTAAATTGATAAAAGAAACATTTTGAGCAAACTGAAATGATAGAAAAAACATTGTAAGCAAACTAAAATGATAAAAGAAACATTGTGAGCAAACTAAATTGATAAAAGAAACATTTTGAGCAAACTAAATTGATAAAAGAAACATTTTGAGCAAACTTAAATGATAAAAGAAACAATGGAAAGAAACTTATATGATAGAAGTACTCAACACCGATACTGCGATCACTAATCCAACCCGCTAAGCGTGTTGATTATGGCGAATCCACCATTGTACTCTTTGGAGGAGGCCCCGTCCAGCAGTAGAAGCCTACCAGCAGATAAGGACATGACTTAATTGTTCACTTTATTCCCTCAGGACTGGTTGGGGCGTACCACAATATCTTCTCACATACCCATAGAAACACTGCTCGCTCGACTGAACGAACTGAAAGCCAGTAAGCGAATGCTCGCTACGTGTGTCAATAAAGTGGCCAGTGCTGATGACAGGTTGAGACTAGCCCAAGTTTATAAGGTAACGGCAGTAAAGAAGGCCGGTTTCCACCGGGGCGGAGAGGAGAGGAGACGAGAGGGGATCTGTTTGAATAAACCAATTCGATTTCGTTATTTCCTTTTCGTTTTTACCTGTCAAGCATACCTGCCAATAACCTGCCAGCTTTGCTCTCGTCTCCTCTGCTGTCCGCCCCGGTGGAAACCGGCCCTGACTTACTACCACCTCCTTTCACAAATTATTTAAAATATATTCTACATTTCAGATACATTCGGTAGTAATCGAGACATTTGCAAAGCAAAAAGACCGTCTGGCCCTAACGAACTACAAGATGACTTTGAGCCCTCAGTCCGAAGAATACATATTAGCGGAGAACACGCTTCGAGACTTGGTAAGGTTTTATTCGTTTACTGCAAACACGCTTCGAGACTTGGTAAGGTTTTATTCGTTTACTGCAAACACGCTTCGTGACATTGTAAGGTTTTATTCGTTTACTGCAAACACGCTTCGAGATTTTGTAAGGTTTTATTCGTTTACTGCAAATACGCTTCGAGACTTTGTAAGGTTTTATTTGTGTACTGCAAACAAGTTTCGTTACTTTGAAGGATTTATTCGTTTACTGCAAACACGCTATGAGACTTTGCAAGGATTTATTCGTTATTTTGATTAGGTAATAAATTGAGCGTTTTCTTCTTGATATTTTCTATTTGATTGTGTTAGTAAATGAGCGGTATCGTCTATTTGATTGGATAAATAATTTAGGGTTGACGTGGATTTTATTGGGTAGGCTGATCGCTATCCGTCTATTTAATTATTCATTTTAGGAAAACCATCGGCACATAAAAATAAAATGTTAACTTTTAATGGTGAGCATTTAAAGGTCTCCACTCTGCCGTGCTTCCGAAAAACGCATTAACTAGGTTTTGACACTTTTCGACAAAAACGATTTTAAAATTTTTATTTTTATTTTGCTTGTATCTCCGGAACGTAAAGAGATAAGAACATGAAAGTTGTACCAAAACAAAGAAAAAAGTGTCAAGAATACAAAAAATACATGCATATATAAATATATAGTATAGTGTACTATATAACTTGAAAAAGGTACTTATCGCAAGCAGCCTCTTATACTTTTTGCCCATGATCACTTGTCATGAACGCATCAACTACCCTACTTGATGCATTTATGCTGTGTAAATCAATATAATGCAAGTTTTTTTAGTAAGCTTTTACCCCAATCCTTCAGTAATATGTATGTTAAGTGCATCAACTACTTCACATAATGCGCTTATGTTATGGAAAATGGCTAAATTTGAGGAGATAATACAAATAATGCCGATTTGTTGCAACATTATTCAAGAAAGGTTTGGTAGAATAAAATCAAAGTCATTTATTTCTAAAAGAATACAATGTTTATCTTATCTTTAAAAGTATTCATACCTCTGTGGCGCAGCGGGCAAAGGTTGCGGGTTCAATTCCCGCCTCTGAACAAATATTTGTACGATCTGCAGATAATTGTTGAGAGTGTTATGGGTACCCAACACCCACCAACCCCAATCACACACCCAACACCCAATCCCACAATTACCCAACCACAACCCACAATTTAGAATTGGCACCTGCCAATTCTAAATTATTGAAAATGATTTAGGCAGGAGTGACTTGCCGTTCACTAAACGGGCCCCTTAAAGGTGCCGCCAATAAAGACAGCGTAAGGGGCAACGTTGGCGTGGACGGCTAAAGGGTGATGAGAGGTGTGCTGCTGTTTCACCCAGCTTTATGCCTTTAACACTTCCACCCTTGGAGCATAGGTTTCACTCTTGCTTCTCCACCCTTGGCCAGCTGGCTAAGGCAAGCAGAGGGTCAGGGGTCTCTGTTGACCCCAGGGAGTAATGGGGCTCCGTGGTGTCGCCACTCACCGAACGCTCGCCACAAGCGTGCTCTGCGGTTTTATTATTATTATTATTATTATTTGCAGAGAACAAATATTTGTAAGATCTGCAGATAATTGTTGAGGGTGTTCTGGGTATTTTTCTATGTATAAAAAAATATCTATCTATGTAATGTATTGTATTAAGTTTTTTTTATTAGTATTTACTGAGCTTGGTGTTAGCGTCGTGACTAGCAGACGAAACACAAAATTCCCGTCTGATACCCTTCCCCACCACCGCCGTGGCCAGGTTCTGTTCTGGACCGCCATGGCTATTATAAACGCACTACTTTGTAATTTAATGCTATCTAATTTTTATGACAATATAAAACATTTTATTATTTCCGTATAATAAGTGCATTATCTTAAGTTGATGCTACTAATCTATAAGCACGCCACCAATAGTGACCATAGAGATTGCTAGAAATCAGCGCACTAACTCAAAAATAGTGCATTTATGACAAGCAAACCATTGAATGCTAGAAAACAAGTTTGAACTAGCTATAGATAGTGCGTACTTAATAAGTAATTTGTAATCGAAGTCTTAGTTAATGCGTTTATAAAAACTGAAAAACTGGGTTACTGAAGAAATCATGAAATGTCACTTCGAGAAAGTTGTAGATCTCGTTCTCCTGATTTCAGAACATGTACTAACTCAATTTCACCAAAAACCTTAGTTAATGCGTTTATCGGAAGCACGGCAGCACTTATAATAATATTATTGTATAAACAACTAAAATACAAAAACAAACGGCTTAAGTAATAGGTACCTAGTAGTAATAGGGTCTTTCACATTCACGATAAATAATTTTCGAGCTAATTGAAATAGTATCGCGAAATAATATAAAGTTTTGTTCAAGGATGTAAATTAGTAAAACTTTTAAGAGTTATCCGAATAATTTAGCGTTATCTGTCGATTTGATTGAGTAAAATTAAATATTATTATTATTTATTTATTTATTATTTATTTAAATAATATAGTTGTACTTACATAGTTCGTACGTGAGTGGCCAGGTTTGTACATAATAGTTTTTTTTTCTTTTACAGTCCATAAAATGGAAGAATTGATAATCATTTGAAGAAACAGTTGTGGAAAAGCTCTCTTCACTAGTTACTACTCAAACAGATCTTCAAATAAACATAAGATAAATAATTTGGAATTGCCTCTGACTTGGATTGCCCTAGGGGCAAGGATCTCTTCACGGATCTGAAGCAGATCAGAGAATATGCTCAATAGATTAAAATCGAAAACCTATGAACCTATATGTATGTTATGTAATAATAAGTACACACAGGCTAAGTAATTTAATTATTTAATTTAGTTTTAAGTCGTGTTGCACTTTGTTTATTAAAATTAAATAAGTTTAAAAAGATTTTAAATTTTACTGATTAGCTTACTTCAGATGTAGGTACTTACTGCATTTTTTTGTTATATGCTACTTAACAAGCAGACAAGCATACGGCCCACCTGATGGAAAGTAGTTACCGTAGCATATGGACGCCTGCAACACCAGAGGCATCACACGCGCGCTACCCACCCTGAGACATAAAGATGAAAAGTCTCAGTGCCTGTAATTTCACCAGCACCCGTACCCTTCAAACCGAAACAGCAATGCGAGCACTACTGCGGCGGCAGAAATATGTACGATGGTAGTACATATCTGGACGAACTCTTCTACATGATGTTATAGGGAAACAAAGCTGTGAATGAGCAAAATGTCTAATAACTTTTATTTGGGGGTAAAGAATGGCTATATAGAGCAGTTGCATGGTTTGTCTTGCGTATTTTCTTTGCGTTGTTTCTTTGATCTGGCTGAAAGGCAGATCTCCAGCGTAGAGTCTGTGCTACTATCGCTATCGCTACTAATAAGTTTTTGCCCCACCTGCTTAATGCTGTTCATCATCTCGTTGAGTTGCAACGTCAACTGTCCGGCCGTGTCACATATTTGTTTCATAAATTGCACGAGTCCGTCGTTTACACTATTGGCTTTGGCACGTTCAGGTTTTGCACCATCGATACATTCACCGCCAGCTCTTTTTGCTCCGTTGCTTGAACTTCCAGCGTTTACATCTCTTTTTGGATGTTCAGCTGTTTTCTTCTGTCCTGGTACGCAGCCAGAAGATGTATATTTTGATTTAACGTATCCACTCGAGTTACGGGTTGCAATCTGAGTGTCGTCCTCTTGTTTTTTGCATTGGCAATCATTTTGTTTTAAACAAACTCTGCGCGGAGTCATAGTCGAGGAATTGCTGGGCAAAGCAGGTTTACATGAATATTTGGATTTACACTCGCACAAAAAAGAATTGCCTCTCGAAATCTGGCCGCTGGCGTTGCTTTGGGTTTGTTTAATGTTCTTTGAGTTTTGTTGGTGCTGAGACTGCAACTCGCGGTGTATCTTTTGCGAGACCTTTATGGGACACGCTTTGTCATCGCAAATCGGGAGCTGATTCGCAACGCAATTCAAACTAGCGCAGGTATGTGCCGTGTTTGCGAAGAACTCTTTAATTGAAATCGATTCACAATCTGGACATGGACAAATTACCTTTAAAATCCCTGCCTTGATGTTTTTGATCTTACCTGGACTGTAACCCAGGCAGCTGTAATGGAACCAAGATTTGCAGACTCCCTGGCACTGCAGTCCTGTTTTACGTGACACGGATTCGATGCAAATTTTACATTGTTTTTCTACTTTTTTATTTGATTTTGACTCCATTATGATTGAGAATAGAAAATCGGTTCTTCTCTTAAGGGAATCTTTCATGGTTTGATCTTGGGTCTATGTATTAACTTTTGGAATTATGGTGCATCGTGCAGTTTTTGGTTAGGTACCTACATTGTCGTATTGTGTGATTTGCACTGACCCACAGATTTATAAGTATAGTACTGCACTGACCTCTAATATACAAGTAGGTACTTGTTGGTGATTTGTGTGCGAATTGTGACAATTGACTTTTCTTTCTTTGCTGCCAGCATGGTTTATTATTCAGCCTTATACAGTTCACGAAGGTTTACAAAATAGGTTGCATTATGTAACTAGCGGGCGGGAGCCGCAGGGCTATTCTCTATCTCGCGACAGTTTTGTAACAGGCGTAAATTGTGCAATTATTGCTGTCAAACGGTAACTTTTGTATAAGAAAATATGGAGAAAAGCTCAAATTCTCTAATTTTAAAACATTCCAGTCACAATATAATCTCGTGTCAGTCGCACTGTCTCGTATAGTAACTATTACTTAATCTTCGCGTATACATGTGAAGATTAAGTCATAGTTACTATATAGGTGACAGCTGACAGTGCGACTGAGACGAGATTATACTGCGAATTGAATGTTTTTAAATTAGAGAATTGGGCCTCAGAATAATGACTAAAGCATCTTTATTTTGAGGAGAAAAGCGACGATTGACAGCAATAATCGCACAAATGTTTTGACGTGTCAACGTCTTATAAATCGATGGAGCCGGCTGCACGCTCGAAAAAACATGACTAATGCGTCGTTACCTCGTCATGCGTCACCTCGCAAAACGCATGCGCTTTGCGCATATATATATATATATATATATATATATGCGCATGCGCAAAGCGCATGCGCTAACGCCGCATGCGCGCGAGCGCGGAACGAGCGACAAAGAAGCACAATAACGACGTTGACACGTTGAACTACCGTCAGTAAACCGACTTTACAGACAACCGTTTTTTTTTATACTACTTGGCAAGCAAACAAACAGTTTTCAATTTTACTTAACAGATTGAGAGTAAGAAGGCAGTCGAGAGTGAAAAAGCATCAAAGGTTTATGTCGCAGTGAAATAGTCATCAGCCTGTATACGTTCACTGCTGGACGAAGCCTCCCCCATTGAATTCAATGGATTTGCCATAATCACCATGCTTGGCAGGCAGATTGCTAATCGCAGTATTCGTGCTGAGTACTCATTTGGATGCTGTTGCCCATCCCCTGAGATACCCCTCGGCTTTTACGACATCTACAGGAGATGGAGGGTTCTATGGAGGGGCCAGATACACAACGGCACAGATCCGTCATTACCTCAAATAAAAAACTCTACGTCTCTACGGCGTAGTCTCTACGCCGTCTCTACCGTGTGCGCGTGTCTACGTTACCATACGCATCCGGTGTGCTGTAGCCTTTATAGTTTCAACAAACGGTCTGCTCCGATACCGTGTTTTTGTGTATAAAATAATGCAATTTAAAGTTTTTTGATTAATTCACTAAATTAATTAATAATGAAGAAGTTACCAAATGTTTAAAAAAATAATACGTGTAGGTCTAAAGTTGGATTTCAATTTTAAAAAGGTGGTAAGTGTACCTACTTGTATTAGTTGTAATATTATTTCTACAAATAAAGATATTACTTATTTACTAAATATTTATTTATTATACTTATCATAAATGACCAATTTTATCATCCTTATTCTTATTAGCCCCCAAACACTCTTGAATCTCTCTAAAAGTCTTCTTATTCGTCTCCGGAACCCAGACTACCACAAAAACACCAGTGAGAAAACTACTCGCTGCACAGAACCAGTATACGCCAGGTCCTATGGCTGAAGACAAGGAAGCGAAGTACTTGCTGGTGACGAAGATAGTGATTGAGGATGCGGTCAGCGCGATGGACATACCAGTAGCTCGGGCTGAATCGTTGAAGAGTTCCGCTATTACTATCATGTAGATGCTACAGAACCCTGAAAAAGATGGCGATATGTTAATGTAACGACCTCTATGGCGTGGCGGGCGAGTAGCCGGCTGTGACGCAAGAGGTGCGGGTTCGATTCCCGCTGCGGGTCAAATGTTTGTATAATCTGCAAATATTTGTTCCGGGTTGTGTGGTACCATGGTACTCGTAGTTCCTGATACCCACGACAAAGGGAATCCTAGTCACTCGGTGACATTAAAAAATCGCACCCCAGGTCTCTTTGATGTAAAAATCGTGAGATTTTGAATTGTGCGTGCAATGAGCTTTGAGACTTTAATAAATATTTGTATGATGGCAAAGATCGTGTGGCCCGTGGATGTGTGTCCAGGGGATGGGCAGCAGCATCCGCCTGAGTACTCAACACCAAACTGCGATCACCAATCCGCCTGCCAAGCGTCGTGATTATGGCAAATGACCCCATTGTATTCAATGCCTCATTATTTATATTTAAATGCCTCTTCCAGCATGTTCGACACGCACTTGGCTGTTTTTATATATTCCTTGACGACGTCTGTGGCGCGGCGGGCGGTTAGGTTCGCCTGCGACGCAGGAGGTTGCGGGTTCGATTCCCGCCTCAGAACAAATATTTGTACGATCTGCAGATATTTGTTCAGGGTGTTCTGGGTATTTTTCTATGTATAAGTAATAAAAAATATCTATCTATGTATTGTATTGTATTAAGTAGGTATATCAGTTATCTAGTACCCATAACACAAGCTCTGCTTAGCTTGGGGCTAGATAATGTGTGAAATGTGTCCAGCATTTATTTATTTATATTTGTGCAGGGGTAAATATTGTTGTGGTTGTCTCGGCCTAAGAATAGGACTCCTCCAACTACACCCGCGGATGTCGTAAATGGCAACTAAGGGATTACGCAAAGAGATGGGCAGCAGCATCCATCTGAGGTTACTAAACAACATACACTGCGCCTGCCAAGCGTGGTGTCTATGGCAAAACCCGTATTGTAATGGGGAGACCTTTTCCAGCAGTACAAGTCTACCAGCTGATGAAGAGCAGGATATATAGGGACGTAGGGATTTCTTACCTGCACTTTGGCAGAAGTAAAAGACCACCAGCGATACTACAGGAATAAAGTTAGCCATGCCGTGCATACCATATCCATAGTTCTTCAATTGGAAGAACGTTCCCAATGCGAGCTGAAAACAAACCAATACCACGATCAAAGTAGGTACTCAGTGACCACGATGTGAACATGGAGACCCTGTCAAAAGTCAGGTATGTTATTCATTGAAATCACAAGGATCACTTTTGAATCGTCATATAAGCTACTTTACTAGCTTTACTAGCTTACTAGCTGCGCCCCGCGGTTTCACCCGTGTGAAAATTGATGATGATGATGATGATAATAACATATGTGTTAATCAAGGTATAAGGTATCTCCATTCCAAATTTCACTCAAATCCGTTCAGCCGTTTCAGCGTGAAGAAGTAACATACATACTCACAAAATTTCGCATTTATTTATTAGTGTGAAGTGTGATGTGATAGTGCGGTGTGATGTGATGTGATAATGAGGGGTGTCGGCAGACTCGATTTCAGCATGATTCGAGTCTGATGAAAATAGATGGCGCTACACTGTGGATAAGCTGTCAATGGAAATAGAAATAGAAAATAAATTTATTTACAGCATCAACAAATCCGGTAATATATAAACTAAGCTATTTCATTTATTACACCATTAAACTTGGTAGGTACTAACGGTTTTAATAAAAACCGGACAATGCTGAAACTGACGGCATAATCAAAAGAAGTGTCTATCGACGGCCCTCACACTAGGCCGAGCCTGTGTGTGTGTGTGTGTGTGTGTAAGTTTGACTTAGTGGCAATGTGACTTTGACAAATAACAAAAATTAACCTAAAGGATTTTTGCCAGTTGCAATGAAGTCAGAGCCATCTATGGAGCCACTTGTTTAGACAAATGTTTGCATGATCTGAAAATATTTGTTTCTGGTTTTGGTGTTGTGGTACCATGGTACTTGTAGTTCCTTGATACCTACGACACAGGAAATGCTAGTGTGGTATCAGGACTATATATGTGACTGCTGGGTGTTATGTTATGTTATTTGATGTACGGAACCCTAAGACAGGCTCCTTGAAATACTTATGAGCAGAACTTTGTGTTATTGCTTGAGAAATCTAGAAGGCGACAATGGACTATCTTTCTTACCCATTATCATCAGACGAAAGACGTCCACCGCACATAGGCCATTATAAAATACAACTACGAACGTTCTAGAGACGCCTCCATCAACCAACTTCCTGCGAGCTTTAAAATGTCATCAGTCCCCGAGACCATCCTGCACTGCTCTTTTAGGGTGTATAGTTGCGTATATCAGAGGGAGTATGAAAGTAGCACCATTAACAGAAAAGATAAGGAGTAGGTAATTAACAAGGTTAGCGTGGTATGGGCAATGGGCATGTTATGCGGAGGGAAGAAAGCCATGTTACAAGAGTGATGAATATGATTGCGGATGGATACAAGAGTAGAGGAAGGCCTAAAAAGAGATGGATGGACTGTGTAAACTAGTGGTTCGCCCCGAACTGAGACCTCGCGATAACACCTTTATCAGCCCGACTACTTAACTAAGTAATTTCCATATTTTCTATTATTATTTTTGAAAATTTTCCCCTCGAGGTCTACCAGTACAGTACAGGATCTACCAGTAACTTCTCTTATTTCCTACACATCATCGAAATAACCTTTGAATAGGGCTAAGCAACGGGGCGTAGTTATACTACATACCTGTTAGTACCTATATCAAGTACCTGACGAATTAATTGATAACGTCTTTTTGATGAAAACCATAGAACTCCAACGTCATTCAAATTCTTCGAAATGGGAGGTCAACAATGAATGTTATATTGGTTTCTGTTTTATGGAGTACATGTTTCAAAATTCTTCAATTTCAGACTTTTCCCTGTAGTTGTGACACAAAAGCCACAAGCATACCAAATTTCAGCATTGTGGGATTGCTGGAAGTACCCTAGAATTTTGGGTTTTTACGTTTTTTATTTTCCCTAATATCTGAAAAACTACTAAGGCTAAATAATTATTAAAAACAGTTTTGAAATGCTCAACCAAAGCACTTTCATTAGACACCCCACTTGATCTGACTGTCTCACTTTTATTTTTTTTACCCCCTTTTACCTTTGACCCCAATATCTCAGCAACCCCCTGATCGATATAGCTCATAACCTTACCTACAAATTGTACCAATACTATCTACCCCCATACCAAATTTCATGAAGATCGGATTAACGGTTTGGAAGTTTTCATCGGACAAACATACATACATACATACAAATGCCGATTCTTCCAACTTGACTCAGAGAACTCGCTTCGCTCGTTCAATAATGATACGTGTAGGAATGGTGTGAGTACTGATATGACGGAAGATAGAGAAGAATGGAAGAGAACATGTTATGTTGTGCCGACTCCACCTGAGTGGGATAATTCATTTTATTTATTTATTTATTTACTTTAATCAGAACGGCAAGGAACCAATTACACTAATTAAACACATATTCAAATAATATTGAACAATAGAAATACAATAAAAATAACATAAGTCAGAGCAACAGAAAAAAAAACAGATTAATAACAATAAAAATATAGGTAAAAACAATGTCAAAAATAACGTCAAACCGACAGATAAAGGCACGGAGAGGATGATGAGTGGTTCTAGGTTCATATATAATAAAGAAACAGTAAAAATTGGGGTTACTCACCAAGCTGAAGCCTGATCCAATGAGGGTCACAATAAGAATGGGTTTCCTTCCAAACTTATCAGTAAACAAAGTACAAAAGCTGGCTAGGAGTCCTATACATCCAATGATCAATGAAGCTACTTTAGGTTCTACAATAGTATCCGTAGAGTCTAAAATCGTCTGTAGATACGCCATGATACAATTATGGCATATCAACTGTCCAATGACACTGAAAACCATGGTTATTATCAAAGATCTGACGAAGATATGGTTCCTGAAGAGATTCCATACAACGCTAAACTCTTCTCCATGATTGCTGTTCAATGAGTATTCTAATATTTCGGTATTGGCTAGTTCTTTGGAACCTCGAAGATATGTAAGGACTTTGAAAGATTCTTCTTTACGACCTGAAAATGGAAACAGAACTTTACAAAAAAATGTGCCCGAAATCAAACTCAAATCATCAACACGATAATGACAAGAGCCAAATGAGTCAAATAAACTACCAAAATTACCTTTAGCATGCAAGAAATAAGGACTCTCAGGTAGGAAGACCAACGGCAAAGTCCCTGCCAAGGTGACGACAGTATACAGCAAGTTAATATTGAAGTAGGAGATGAAGGGACCAGCTGATAGTAGAAGTACCATCCCGAATGTAACGAAGATGTTAAGAACAGCTCCGAGGGCACCACGGATCTCTTTCTGTAACCAAATGAATAATAAAAATTGATAATAAATTTTTATATTGGTGATTAACGTAAAAATACTCTTACTCTAATTTGAAGCATAATTTACTGCACAGAAATGTTTAAAATTCGTTTTTTTTACAATGGTAACATATTTTCCTGAGCAGCCATGACAGGGAATGTCACGTTTATTGCTCTGTGGTTGCTTGCTTTATCTGTTCGTTGGGAGTAGTGTGTCTACATAGAATGCGTTGCCTACGCTAGCTTTATTACGATCATCACATCAGTACAAGTTCTTTCAATTCAACATTTCTATTCTACGCGTAAATATTTTCCTTGCTCCAAGACCTTGGAGCCAAGACGAGAACGAAATGCAGTTATGGTCATAGTTGTCAACAGCTGTCGAAACATTTTACCACATAGTAAATTGTAGCCATATTGTTTTGTCTTGTGTTGCTCTCCGTGAGAAAGATATTTTAGGAACCTGCATTAAATGAAGCGAAATAATCAAAAAATGACAATGGGAAAAGGTTTTACATATATTTAGCCACGTTTACACAAGTGTACACCGACAAGGGCTAGGCTCCATACATCTTGGAACAACACCTTTAATGATATCCACGGGAGGAGTACGCAGGGGTCTTTTCTTAGACCTGACACATCACGGCCACCACCTCTCAGTCTACCAATCTCCCATTTAGGTTTAGCTCCTCTTCATCCAAAGGGTGTCTGGAAGATATCGCTTTTTAGCGGTAAGATCGCCCATTGTACATTTAGGTTTACTCACATCAGCAACTTCAGATGCGTAAGCAGGAACACAGCAGAATACAACAGCATCCAACGCACCCAGAGCTGACCTGGCTACAAGCAGCAACCAGACTTCATTCGCGAAGGTCTGGACTAGACAAGCCAGGGTTTTGAGGATAGATGTCAGAATGATACAGTACTTTCGGCCGATGCTGTCCATCACGTAAGCTGCTAGGAAGTGGGCTGAAAGTCCAAGATGTTTGATAGATCTACCTACTGACTCCTGCAGATAAACCTCACGATGACCTACTTGGTTAAAATATAAGGACCAGCGGCAAAAAACAATCTAGATAAACTACAAATAGCATAAATTAAATTACTTAGAAAAATACGGCCAAGTGCGAGTTGGACTCGCGCACGAAGGGTTCCGTACCATTAACTATAAAAACGGCAAAAAAATCACGTTGTATGGGAGCCCCCTTAAATATTTATTTTATTCTGTTTTTTAGTATTTGCGACAACAGAAATATTATCATCTGGGAAAATTTCAACTGTCTTACTATCACGGTTCATGAGATACAGCCTAACGGACGGACGGACGGACTGACAGCGGAGCTATAAAGTAATAGGGTCCATTTTACCGAATATTTAAAATTGAATTTATAATTCGAAAAGTTCTGACTGCCATTAGTCAATAATTAATATAATGTAATTAATATACAATGTTATATTATGTTTATATGGCCTGCCCACTGCCTCTTGCTAATTCTGAGAGCTATGTCGGAGATCTTGGTTCTTCTACGAATCTCCTCATTTCGGAGTATATCACCTAGTGAAACTCCGAGCAAAGCTCTTTCAATAGCCCGCTGAGCTGTGTATGAAGCCAATAGCTATAGCGACAATGTCTCAGTGCAGTCTTCAATGTAGTGTCTTCCAAAGTAATGTGACGAACTCCGTTTCGCGGTGGGCGAGTAGTCTGCTGAGACGCAAGAGGTGCGGGTTCGATACCGGCTCGGGACAAATGTTTGCATGATCTGCAAATATTTGTTCCAGGTCTGGGTGTTGTGGTACCACGGTACTCGTGTGGACTATGTGTTATGTTATGTTATATAGAGGTGCCCAGTAAATGTAGAGGGAGATACTTACGAAATATAGAAACCAGACAGGGCAAAGCTACAAGCCATGATCCATCTTCTTCAGTGATAGGTTGGGATAGCCCAGTGTTCGTACCATTGGTCAGTTTAACCAGAGCTGGTGAAGGCCATCCATAGCCTAGGCCAGCACTTAGTGACGCTAGGTTTACTGAAAATAGAAGTTAGCTAATGTTACCACAGCTATGGACTACACCCAACGAGAGGGAAAGGCCCGTATCTAATTAGCCCTTCAATTGCAGTAGCAATAATGGATCTCCATTATTGCGTTCCCCATTGCATTTGCTACTGGGCTGGTCTAATCGTCAGCAGACGATAGACTAGGCCTTCCCCAGCGAATGCTGAAGCTGATAAGCTGTGGGATAGGTGTACCAGGCGGATTTTAACGAATTGTCGTCCGAACGTTCGGTAAAAAGTTCATCGAGCCGAATATTTGGCTGAATATTCGGCAGTATTTAGCACTCCTTTTTTGTGCATTGAAAATTAATAATACAGTGCATTGGTTTCTAACAAATATATCTATAATACTTAACTATATCCAGTGATGGATTAACCCGTAATCAAATTAAGCAATTGCCTAGGGTATCACCTCTGGGGGGGCACCAGAAGAAGCACAAAAAAAACCGTCCTTAGGTTATAACGTCTCACTCTCACGTCACCAAAAACCACACCAAAAAAAGTTTTAAAATTCGCGCGTTTACATAACGTCTGACCTAGAGTCATAACCCCGCTGCCGCTTGCCCGCTAGTGCATTCGGCAATTCGAATGCACCGTAACTGCGATCAGCCAAAGGTTTAAAGACCGATTCTAGTTGACATACGGATGGGGGGCCCACAGGCGTGTATTGCTTAGGGCATCAAGTAGTCTTAATCCGTCACTGACTATATCTATGACTTACCTACTTACAGTTTCTAAACTTTTTTAGAGTTTAGAATGACAGCTCACGCTGACAGCAGAGAAAGAATTGCAATAACCACTTAATTTCAGAACCGTCACAAACTCAAAAAACTAAAATTTAAAAAAAATTCACCATGCCTCCATTTCTAATCGTCAATTACTAAACTCAAGATCAATGAAAGATATCTTGTAGAAGAACCAACAACTAACATAGCCATAATGCCTAAATGTAAACCGGTGAAGAATCCATGCGAAATGTGCATGGAAACTGTTACACAGAAAAACGGTATGCAATGCAGCGGTGCCTGCAAATCGTGGCTTCACTACGGATGCCTGAACTACACTCCGGGTAGGATCAAAGATATCAAGACAGGGATTATAAAGATTAACTGTCCATGCCCAGATTGCACATCGATGCCTCAGTCGTACAGGGAGTATCGCACTGACGTAGGATATCGCTGCCCTCTTAAGGACTGTCCCGCAAATAAGTCGCAGAAGTGTGATAACAAGTCGTGTCCCACTTGGAAAGGGCCTGACCCATGTGGGAAAAAAAGCAAATGCGTAAGCCTGGCAAACTCCCAGACTTATAGCAGCAGTAAATCTGAGTGTTCTTCTTCCGGGGACATGTCGAACCAAAACTGTAGTACAAAAGAATGTAAAACCGGAGCATTTTCAAATGAAATTATGGAAAAAATGTTGAAGCAAGTCGGTCAATTAACGAATGAGATTAATGAGTTAGTGGTTACAATGAACAAAGTGATGGGGCAAAAGGGGGGTGGCGGCGGGGGTAGTGGGGTTGGAGGATGTGCAGGTGTAGGCAGTCATGGAAGGAGTCAAGACTGTATGTCAGGCAGAAATCAAAAACACCAGAGAAATTGAATCTCTCTAACCATGTTCCTGTAATTCTGCAAACACTCTGTGGTAGTGGATCTAAGCAAGAGATTCTTAATACCATATCGTAAATGAATCTGAAATAAACCAATAAATTTTCATCGACGTTTTGTGTTTCAATTTACTTATTTGCCGAAATTAATTTTTGGCGAATTTATTCAAAATACTTAAGGCGCTGCCACACGCGCGTTGCGGCTGCGCTGCGTCGTCGGCGCTGTGACGACCGACGGAGCGGTACATACAAAGACATGCCACACGGGCGCTGCCGGTGCGTTGCGTCGTCGTCGGTCGCGGCGCGCGCGCAACGGAGAAGGGGCTGGGGAAACGAGCTGGGGAAGGGAGCTGCGTTGAAACGTCGGAGCGGCAGCGCAGTAAGTATTTAATAGCATAACGAAGCATAGTGTAATAATTTCCTGAATTTTAATAATTTATTTTGTAAATATTGTAATGATTTCCTGAATTTTACTTTGTCGGAAGTAGGTCACCTATTTGCCTGTATTTTAGTCTGTCAATTGACAGGCGAGTGCTTGTTCTATTTTGATTGGTCCACGTGTAAAGTGTGATTTTTCTGGGGAATTGTTTTGAAGGGAGAACCAAAAAAAAAGATGGCATTCTGAAAATGGACTTGGTCGAGACAAATTGTCTGGAATAAATACGAGTGATATTTTTAGTAAATTGTGATACCTATAAGAAAATATAATTATAATTTGTATGCCCAGTGAAATTAATGTATTGGTTTTACCCGAGTTGATTTTATTTCATCACAATAGCATAGCTGCGTTGACGCAGCGCCGACGCAGCGCTGACATTCACTGCGTTTTATTTATTTTTTATTTTTATTTATTTAGGACAACAAACAATTACACTCGCATAGTATTAAATATAGGAATAAAATAACACAGTGATTCTATGAGAGTAACCAACCCCGTTGTCCACAAGTTAGGTATGTTTACATTATAGGGCAAAGAGAAAGTAGGTACACATGACTTAAGTTTAGTGTGGACAATAGATACGTATTTTAACTGCCAAAGCTGATTGACCCCTTGACAAAGCAGTGTCCCCCTCACGCATTCCGACCACAACTACTAGAAAGGGAGAGAGGACAGCACCAAGCCACGGCGCCAGCCAGTCAGTCAGTATATATAGAAATTGATTGCAATGCTATACAAATCTATGCATAAAAATGTAAGATGACAGAGGATACATGAGTATGTAGGTACTTAATTATAATAATTGTAACAATTGTGGTCAAGCACACAAGTGTGTCGATTACACTTTTTCTGAATAGGCCAGGTGAGTTAGCGAACAATTCAGTGCTTGTAAAATGATTATTAAACAGTTTCATTATTCTATTTAGCGTGCACGCTCACCCGCGATTGTATTGCAAGGGATTTGACTGCGTTGAAATCATTGCATTGCGTTGACGCAGCGCAGCCGCAACGCCAGTGTGGCATCGCCTTGTCTTTAAATAAGACGAGAACTTAATAGCAACGTTATAATATAATTATCTAAAGCTTGCAGTCTGTCATCTAAATGTAGCAACATCATCCAGCAGTTTTCGTCTACTGCTAGACGAGACCTCCCCCATTTAATAAAAAGGGAGATTCGCCAGATTCACCTCGCTTGACAGGCGGATTGGTGATCGCAGTTAAGAGTACTTAACTCAGGCAAATGGTCCCCCATCCCCTGGTGTAATCTTTTAATCGCCTTTAACTACACCCACGGTAGGAGGGGTTTTTTCTTAGATCGGACACACCACGGCAGGTAGATAATTAGGATTAGGTAATACGGAAATCAAATTAGGTAGATACCTGCAGCCACCACAACATACTGTCTCAATAGTGGTCCTGGTCCAAACATTGTATCCCACTACTGGGTAAACGGATTCACGAACTTCCCCCACACACTTCAAATCAATATATTACATATCTCATTTCACTAAATAAATACGTATCTAAGTGTATAGCTTAGAACGTGTATTATTCACTGATAATAACTTAGTCACGCATGCGTAGTACTAATTATTATTTAATTGTAAATGTTTGATCAGCTGATTGGTTGTTTTATAAATAATGACACACATGTCATTATGTTTCCAGTAGACCCTTAGAATAAAGACTGAAGCAACAGTAGACACTACTCTTTGTCAGACATTTTTTGCGACAGTTCAATGTACACTTTATCTTGAAGACATTATTTGCGTTCATGTTTATTTTTAGGAACTCTTTGGCAGAGAAAGCTAAAAAAACTAAATGCATCAAATTCACATTGCCAAATGTAAAACATTATCCAACTAATATTAAAATAAATGGGGAGACACTTGATCTTGTCTAGTCTACCATTTTCTTAGGGCTTAATATTGATGCAGGGTTGCAGTGGGCACCACAAATTGTGGCTCTTGCTGGTAGACTTAGTTCCGCTGCATATGCAGTTCGTATAATAAGGCAGCTTACTGATGAAGCTACAGCTAGGCTTGTTTATTTTAGCTACTTCCATAGTGTTATGTCATATGGTATCATACTGTGGGGTAAAGCAGCAGATATCCAAGCTATTTTTGTCTTGCAAAAACGGGCAATACGTGCCATTTATAAAATGAAGTCGCGTGACTCCTTGAGAGAGCGTTTCAAAGAAATCAATATTCTTACAGTAATATCGCAATATATCTATGAAATATTATTACATACACATAAACACTTGGATAGTTTTATGATAAAAAGTGACGTGCATGGTATTAACACGAGAAATAAACACAAACTAAATATACCAAAATTTCGATTAAAGAAAGTAAGTGGGTCTTTTATGGGGAATTCTGTACGGTTCTATAATAAACTTCCAGAAGGTGCATTTAAACTTCCTATTCGAAGATTTAAATCCTACATAAAGATGAATCTAATTAAGAAAGCGTATTACACTCTTGATGACTATATTAATGATAAAGCCGCGTGGCCTGATGCCGCTTTGCCCCTCGACTGCTAAAATGGAAATTTGCAATATCTGTACTTACCTATTTACATGTTTGTATTAGATTATTATTTATAAGTATAACAAGCGTAGCGTGTGCTGTCTTGCATATTTTTGCTGATGTTTATTTACTTTTGACTACCTTCCTAAGGTTTTTAAGTTCTCATTTACTATGTATCAGCAACTCCTTGCTCCGAGGCACCACACAGGCGCTTCTCACCTAGTGGTAAGACGGACCATTTATGTAAGCCAAGCCGAGTTTGTTGCCTGATTCTTCTAGGCTTGGTCGCGTTGGAACAGGAGTAATTTAATTTTATATAAGACGATTCAAAATGATCCTTGTGATATCAATGAATAAAGTTCTTTTTGACTTTGACTTTGACTTTGAGAGAATTCAAAATTATAACCTTACATTATTTTGCTGTCCGTCTGTATCCTTACTATAATATAACTTTAATATAATATATAATATAAGAAAATAGATAAGATATAAATATTATAAATACAGCGTGTAAAATGACAGCTCCCGAACACTGAAGGTACCGGTAAAGCTACCTATATCATAGCTAGGTATATAAAATAGCTTTCGCCTGAGGAGTGATTCATACCGGAGAAAAACTTTTTTTTCGTTTCGTATCGTATTTCTCAGCCAGCAACGAACGCATTTATTCCGGAGTTCAACGCTCCCGATCGGCTGATCGACGCGCAGCGCGAGTATTGCTTATGTGGTTTTCATTGCTTTTTTTGACGTTTTTATTTATTAACGTGTTTTAATGATTGAAATTAGGTTTTTGTGTTCTCTAGCGTCTCTACGTATGTACACGGTACTAAGTCAAAAGTCAAAGTCAAAAAGAACTTTATTCATTGAAATCACAAGGATCATTTTGAATCGTCTTATATAAAATTAAATTACTCCTGTTCCAACGCGACCAAGCCTAGAAGAATCAGGCAACTACGGTGTGCCATGTCTCATACAGTTCCATACATTACAACGGCATGGTACGTCTAGGTACAACTATCACGGTGGCATCAGATACGCGCAAAAAGAAGTACGTAAGTAGCACTTCTAGAGAGAAGAGTTGGTTTGTTATATTTATATGGTAAAAAGAAATGAGTATATCAGAGGAAGTTTAAAAGTAGCGCCAGTGACAGAAAAGATGAGGAGTAATATGTTAGCGTGGTATGGGCATGTTATGCGGAGGGAAGAAAGCCATGTTATAAGAAAAGTGATGAATATGAATGTGGACAAGAGTAGGCCTAAAAAGAGATGGATGGACTGTGTGAAAGATGACATGTGTAGGAATGGTGTGAGTACTGATATGACGGAAGATAGGGAAGAATGGAAGAAAAGAACATGTTGTGCCGACCCCACCTAAGTGGGATAAGGGCAGGGAGATGATGATGATGATCGTAAAATATCTAACGTGCATTCTACCTACTAAGGTTAAATAAGGTAAAATTTGTACGGAATTCAGAAGTTTATCAGCATTACTTCTATTCAAACTTGTCTTGCATGACTACAATTCAATTTTGATAATGCCAATTAAATAATTACTTACGCATTACTAATGCCGCGGTTATTGAATTAGCGATAGTAAGAGCCAGTCAAATTTAATTAAACACTTAGAACACTGTTGATAGAGGTATACCTAATGATAAAATAGCTTTAATTATAATATTGCAAAGAATGTACACAGTAGCGTAGCAACACAATGCGAGCACAAAATGTATAGATACAGAAGGCCAGCTTAGTACAACAAGCGATAACAGGCGCATGCACAAATAGACACTCGTACCTACCCACGCAGAATTCGGTCAACTCGCGACTGGCTTTCGACCGAGTTCTACCAAGATTGTTGTGGGTGGGTCTATGTGTGCATGCGCTAGGAGGACATAACACAATCTGTGATTAGCTTGGGGCTAGATAATCTGCTGTGAAATGTCCAGGATTTATTTATTTATTTAATTTTGTATGGGCGTCATACGAGATGTGACGTCATCACATGGACGAGATTTATTCGAGAATACGAGTCATGTTACCGCTTGTTGAACAGAGCTTGCCTTCTGTATCTATATATTTTGTGATGCGACCTTGACAACTTTAAGGTGGAAGGGTTCGCAAGTGGCGCGAAACTAAGTTAGGTATTAATATTGTTTTTTATGCTCATCACAGCTCATCAACACTTCTTGTGATAACAAAAACTGATTTTGCGAAAACTAGGAGGCCTAAAGGCGCAGACCCACCGCGGCGCATGCTGTGCACGAGCACGCAGCGCATTTTAGCTGCGTGGATTTATTTGTTCGACAACGTGGGTCGTTTCCACTGCAGTACATACTATACACGAATACTAACCCACTGCTATGTACAGCGCTAGGTATCCGTGTACCGCATGCACAGCGTGCATGGCATTTGACAGCGTTGAGCTATGTAAGCGCCTATTCGAGCAAGCCACGCATATATCAATGTCGTCAATTGTTGTGTAGCGTGTCCGTGGGTTGCAACTTGCAGTGGACACAATCACATACATTTTCTTGCAAAGTGAA
This sequence comes from Epirrita christyi, assembly GCA_951392215.1. NCBI lineage: Eukaryota > Metazoa > Arthropoda > Insecta > Lepidoptera > Geometridae > Epirrita > Epirrita christyi. The sequence goes on along the minus strand of OX595855.1, from coordinate 9,499,737 downwards.
GGTTAACGCACGTGCGTAGCCTCTCCGTGCGCCGCGGTGGGTCTGCGCTTTTATGCACATGTTTGAATTGCTAAGTATCTCATCACTATAATTAGTTTAGCTTCGAATGTCCCTGAACAAAAACAACACTGTATATATAATTAAAGGACATTCGTGGTTTAACTAATCTCAAAAAGTATTGATGAGCCGTGATGACCAAAAACACAATAACATTTGAATAGTGTAAAACGGGACATTAGAACTAATCGAGTGATTGTTTTACTAAAGGTACCTACTTAATGGTAGCAATGAATTTCGGTGTATCGTAGAACCCCAGAAAGCATAATTAGCGCTAGCTTTAGCACGATTCTCATAATAAAAAATAGTCAAAAGATAGTTTGGATCGTGTTTTTTTTTAAATGGCTTCTGAGAATTTACTCAATTTTGCCAATGTCAAGTAGCATAGATAATTATCAAACAATGTCCAGTCGTCAAGTACTCTGTCAAGTCATGTTCTAGTAATCGACAGTTTAAGTACTAGAATGTTCCTGAACAATTTCCACCCCTTCGAAAAGACACGCAAAACACTTATTTAAATTCACTACCAATGTGCTCTTTATAAGCTACACCGGTTAAAATGCCACCAAAATTACACGATTTAACTCAAAAAAACACTAGAAATTGAAGTAAAATAAAAAAGGGCGACGTCTCCCTTCGAAAGAGCAGGAAAAGTCCTTGGATCGTGTTCCTATTTAGTTTCGATATCTTAAAGGCCACAGCACACAGCACACCACACGCCACAGCTGCGTACTCGTAAGACGTCGTCGTAAACATCGTCGTACCATGACGTTGTAATGTATGGAACTGTATGAGACATGGCACACCGCTTGCGTGACTTGCACGCGTGTACATACGTAGAGACGCGCGTGTCTACGTTACGTGCTGCATACGCATCCGGTTTGCTTTGGCCTTTAATGTCACAAATGGTTCTCCTCTACTGACAATACAACACGAAATGTGACCGAAACTTGAAAGAATTATCAATCCTTAAAAGTTTTCCGAGAATTTCGTCTAGAATTTTAGCCGTCACTCTTCACTCTTGCCTATGTTCATCATTATCATCAACATCATCAGCATATACAAGTTTACTGCTGGACATAGGCTTCTTCCTAGTATGTCTTTAGTCTATTAGTGTATAGGGCCTTCCTCTACCACGTCGTCCGGTTTGTGGTTGCCACTGGATAACTTTTATTCCCCAACGGTTGTCAGTTCTATATGACATATCCATTGCCACTTCATCTTGCTAATTCTGAGAGCTATGTCGGTGATCGTGGTTCTTCTACGGATTTCCTCATTTCGGATTCTAGTAGTGAAAACCCTAGCATAGCTATCTCCATAGCTCGCTACTTTGAGCTTGTCTATACGGCCAATAGTTAAGACGATACTTAATTTCCCACGCTAACTCCGCCCATGAGCCCCGATCAGAAAGTGATAGTGCTATTACTCACTTGAACACGAGAAGAGATGCGGTATAGATTCTAAGTAAATGACGTAAGCGACATGTGATAAAACTTCGTTTTGCTTAAAAAGTAGCAAATATAAAAATTAATCATCTTCTATTTTGTTACGTGCTGTGATTTTCTACCGAATTGTATAAAAATTTACCGTCAATATCTTCTAGATTCGAAGGATGGACGTGAAAAAGGTTTTAGGAGGGCCGGTTTCAAAAAATAAATCTAACGAGAAAAGTTTTACCAATCGTGTTTCTAATCTATGATTTCGTTAAATTAAATCCTCAAGTAATCACTGTATAAACATCAAGTTTGTAACTTATACCTTTACTGAGTGAGAATGCAACGAAGTGACTCCAAAGTCAAGGTGCCTCGTCTTACCACGGCTCAAAGCCGTAAGTTATCACTGGCAACGTCGGATTGGGCAATTTTTATGGCAATTCCCTCCATTGTATTCTATGGGGGAGGCCTCGTCCAGCAGTGGACGTCTAGAGGCTGCTGATGATGATGATGATAAACGAAACAATATCAAATAAAATAAAATATAAAAAAAATATATAAATAAAAATAATATTTAAATATATATATATTAATATTGTGGAAACGAAATAATATCATGTTTTATGAGCCTCAAAATTTTGTGTTTTCAGAGCGATCTTGCCAAATTCTATATTATGTTCATTAAAATGTTCACCAGAATCATTACTTTATAAATTCACTTCCTTAAAGCAGTTTATTTTTTTTATTACAATAAAATATAAGCGATTAAAATAAGTACCTACCGAATTAAAATTATTATTATTTTTTGTTGCTTTCTAGGGGAAGAGGCCTATGTCTAGCAGTGGACTTCTACAGGCTAATGATGATGATGTTTGTTTAATTTAAGTAGGTAATTATTCACAATATTTATTTATATGAATTAACTAACTATTAATAAATCTAGTGGGACGGATTGGGGCGCCCGAGCATCTGACATGTCTCAGGTTCCTGGCATTTTGCCAGTCCTGTCACACAATTGACAAGCCACTGAATGGACACCTCTTCTTTTTCACGCAGCGAAGCGTGCGCACGTAGCTGACGTAAATAGACTGTCAGCTTGTCAGCTTCGAGTTTCTTCCCAACGCCTGTTGAATCTCCAGGAAACTCCTCGCTTTAGTTTCCGGCAAGCAGAACATTACAAATAGACAGACAATGACGCAGTTTCCACTCAAAAACCAGTAGGTCGCAGGAGCTCCGATTGTTGAGATGACAGTAGTGAAGAATTTTGTGGTGATGAATATAAAAATGGACGTTGTGAAGATGGAAGATGTGACTCCAATAGCTCGGGATGCTCCATCGAAGAGCTCAGCTATAAGCATCCAAGTTATTGAGCCGAGACCTGAAAAATAAAAACGTTGTACTAAATAAAGAAGGAAAAAAAGGAAAAAAGAGTTCTGAATTCGGTTGTATTTTTTTACCTCATTTCTTCAAATTTAATTGAATTTAATTTTTAAGTTGGATCGTCTCGCATGTGACGGTATTCAAATTTTATTGTGTATTTTGCTCGTCATATCCCATTAACACTAATTGAGATAGCGAAAACAGGTTTTGCAAAAACTAGGAAACCCAACACACATGTTTTAATTGATAGTATCTCATAAATATCATTAGTTAAGCTACAGATATCCTTGAACCAAAAAAACACTGTAAAAATCATTGAACAACATTAAAAAAAATTAAAAAAACTTTTAATTCACAGTATTATCTTATCTCAGTCCAACTGTCACGTAAATCAGTGCGTAGGTACGTAGGCGTCGTAACAGTTAATACACTATAAATTATACACTAATCTTCGCATGTATAGATACGTTATCTTTCTCGCTCTAACAAAGGCCTTCAAGAGTGATAGAAAAGTTCTGAGTCGAAAGTTTAGTGAGATGACATTATATTGTGAATTTAATGTCAAATAATTACCAGAATTACCTAATGAGACATCAAAATATTTTGAAACAAAAACCAGAAAAAAAATATAAAGATAAGTGTAAAGCAGCCGAAAATTTTGACGGCATATACGTATGCACAACGTATTCCTGCCACCTATTCCGTATCTGAAAGTCACTCGGTGACTAACGTTTGACAAGTAAAATTACCATCTATTTGTCAATTCTTAAAGATAATTTTGAGCAATCAATTTCTCAAAATTATCATTAAAAAAAATGCCCATCAATGGCCATTTTACTTGTCAAACGATACGAGGGCGGCACTGAAAATTTCGGGAATCAAGGAAGTGGGTTTTTGTTTCGGGTTCGTACGCGTATATCCAGGATTCGTCACCTGATACGATGTTGTATACAGCATTTGAGGATCCTGTGTGGAATCTTTCGAGAGTTCTGACGCACCAAGTAACGCGAGCCGCTTTTTGCTCTTCACAGAGCGAATGCGGTATCCATCGGGAAAACAACTTTTTTACACCTAATCTGCTTAGCTTTGGGGGTTCATGCAAGATTATTTGTATTTGACTCATGCCAATGTCTAAAGTTGCCTGAATTTCGCCGTATGTCACATGTCGATCTTCCTCAATCAGCTTACGCACAGCATCAATGTTTTCTTGGGTGATTGCAGTTTTTGGACGACCTTGACGGGGATCATCACTGAGCTTGACACGTCCACGTTGAAATTCAGCAAACCATCGATAAATTGTGGTTTTGGATGGGGCTTCATCACCAAATGCAGAAATCATCCGGTCAACACACTGTTTTTGTGTTAAACCACTTCGAAAGTCATAATAAATCATCGATCTTGAATTTTATCGAGTCAATTCCATTTTCTCAACGACTAAACAAGTTTGACAAAACCTTGTGACAAGACCGAGAATCTTTTTTTAAAAAAATAATCGATTTTTAAAACCAAGGAGTTTTCAATTAAAAAGATTTTAATATGACAGAAACAGTGGAAATATTCCATTCCCGATACTTTTAGTGCAGCCCTCGTAGTCACCGAGTGACATTCTGTTATGGAATAGGTTGACCGAAAACTCGAAAGGCCACAGCACACCGGCTGCGTGCGCGCAGACGTAGACGTGCACGTCGACGTACCATGACGTTGTAATGTATGGAACTGTATGAGACATGGCACACCGATTGCGTGACGTGCACGCAAGCGTGTACATACGTAGAAACGCGCGTGTCTACATTACGTGCTCATATGCATCCGGTGTGCTTTGGCCTTAATAGCGGTCCTCTGCAGCCTGTTCAAGTTTAGTTTTATGAACATTGGACTATTAATTTAGCGCACATTCTTACTTTAATGTCATAGTTACCTGCATTAAAACAAAAGATGATGAAAATAATAGAGATGAGTGGCAGGTAGTTCAGGAAACCAGAGATCTCGGTGTGGTCTTCAGTTAATTTGAAGAACACCCCAAGTCCAAACTGTGAAAAGAACTGTAGATAAATAAACAAACGCTACACGCGTACAGGAGTAGTGACAGTTAAATAGATTGTTATACCATATTTAACGACGACACGACGTTAGGTAATAAAAAATAGAATCTACCAATATTGAGTGCCTCGTGTTTACAGACCAATGTGTATGCTTCTAAGTATGTATAACAAAATCCCAAGCGAAGTAGGTAATTATCGTTAAAAAAAAAACTAGATTAATTCATAATACCATTATTTTGAAGAGGGCTGTTCGTGCTATTTATAATATGGGCCCTACAGAATCACTTCGAATTTAGTTTAAAGAAATAAAATAGATAATATTTCATGAAAAATTTATGTATTTATGCAAAAATATAAAGTTATTATGTTTTTTTTTAATTTTGTTTTTTGACGACCTCTGTGGTGCGGCGGGCGAGTATCTAATTATGTTTATATTTTTGATATCATTGGTATAATAATTTTAGTCATCAATGAATTTAAATCTACAGGGGGCTTAGTAAAGGTTTTGATAGTTTACGAAACTATATTATGAAGTTTCGTTTCCTTCCATACATTTACTTGCAGCGCCTCTAGCGAAAACGAGAATAAAACTAAGGACGCTGTCAGTAAATGTATTGGATGGAAACGATCTTATAGTTTCGAAAACTATCAAAACCCGTACTAAGCCCCAGATATTTGGAAATCGGGGATCATTGGCAATTTTTTTGAAGTTTAGTCACAGTCTTTATTCTAAGCTGGACCACAACCTCCCTTATAGCGTTACCCCCCCCCCCCCCCCCACCTTATAGCGTTGTTAGCGTTACTTGTTAGCGTTGTTAGGGGGCGTATGGACGCCCCTTTGAGATAACTTACCATACCAATTGCCATTCCCATAACAGTTGTTGTGAGTATGGGCTTTCTTCCAAACCTGTCCGTCAAGAAAATCGTACAGAGACACGCAAACAGCTGGATCAATCCAATAACCACTGAAGATATTTCAGGGCTGATATTAGCTTGTGTTGACTCAAATATTGTTTGCAAATAAACTAACACAGCGTTGTACCTGTGGAGATAATTAAATTATCAAAAGTATGGTATGGTATGTATAAAAGTTGATAATGACGACCTCTGTGGCACGTTGGTTGAAGTTCGCCTGCAACGCAGGAGGTTGCGGGTTCGACTTTCGCCTCGGAACAAATATTTGTACGATCTGCAGATATTTGTTCAAGGTGTTCTGGGTATTTTTCTATATAAAAAATATCTATCTATGTAATGTATTGTATTAAGTATATCAGTTATCTAGTACCCATAACACAAGCTCTGCTTAGCTTGGGGCTAGATAATTTTATGTGAAATATCCAGCATTTATTTATTTCTATATATTTCAATAAAACAAAGATTGTGTAGGTAGGTACTTGCCCAACCATTTGGAATCCTATGGACAAAAACAGCGATTTCCCAATGGTTTTTAGGAATATTAAGTCTTTTAATAATTCCATTTTGCTGATAGTTACGGCGGCAGCAGTTGCTCTGTATTCCTTAATTTCTTCGTTAGCGAGTTCTTCCGAGCCTCGTAGGGATTTGAGGAGCTTTAGACATTCTTCACTGCGCCCTGAAAGTACATTAACGTAGTACATCTCATTGAACTACGCTGCTAAATTAATAATCGCTCAATTTTGTCTGTTTTTTTAACTTGAAACGTTTCTTGCCTTATTTATTATAATATCAACAACATTAATAATTAATGTTGTTAATATACATATAATAAATAAGGCAAGAAACGTCTGTTTCTTTTTCTATTATTATTATAGAAAAAGAAACAGACGAAATAAAAAACATAGTTTCTCGTTAATTTAACTCTTTTTCTTCATCAGCCGTTAGACGTCCAAAATGTAGAATGAGATGGGGGGATTTGCTAAAACCTCCACGCTTGGCAAGTGGTTTGGTGATCGCAGTATTGATGTTGAGTACTCAGGTGGATGCTGCTGCCCATCCCCTGGTATAATCCCTTGGTTGAATTTTAAGACATCCATGGGAGGAGGTGGAGGGATCAGATAACATAACACCCAACAGTCACGTATATAGTCCTGATCCTGATCATTTCATTTTTTTTCATTTTTAAAATTCATTTATTAGACATATCAAATCTTAACCTAAAACATTTCCAGTGTAAATTGAATCCTAGAATGTAAAAATCATAAATTAAAATACGTAAATTAAGCTAAAAGCGCTCATCAAAACTTATAAAGAAAATATTTGCTAAATTACTTTTTAAGAAACAGAGTTAACTAAATTGTGCCGGTTTTGCCTACGAATAAAGAATACATACATGCTAGCTTTAGTTGAGCATTACATTAAACAGCGTAAAAGTTTATTTAAATAAAACAGATGGTCCAGTGGCCGAAAATATTAAAAAGATGTTAAAATGCTAACAAAAAAAATTAGAAGTACCTACCCTGTGGGTACTCGTAAAAGTATTTGCTAGTTTGACAAATAATTAAGCTAGCAGCAGGAACAATTACCCGCTGCTCATCATAACCGTAGCAGTCACCCACTCAAGCTCGCGCCGCACCAGCATGATCCACGCACGCGGCACTCGGTCTATATCCCAAGATAATAAGGTCGAGAACCGCGCGCGTAGCGGCGAAGCCCGCACGCACGCCTGTGTGGGCCATTGCTCGTATCTATTCATAGCACTCAAGAAACAAGTGATGGGGTAATTTATAGCGATTGTACTTGTCGACGTAAGGTAAGTTTTTCTTACGAGTTGTACAGATAAGTTTAATGTATTTATTTTTACTATGTGGGTTACTGTATAAATAGAATTTTTTTGATAATTTGTAGATAAATTGATTCAGGGTTGGAAAATTAATTTTACTATGTAATTTATATAGGTTCGTACGAAAGGGAGTGTTAAAGACGTATTTTAACGCTTTGTTTTGCACGACTTGTAATTTATTTATGTTAGTTGGGCAGGTACTGCTCCACACTGGACAGGCATATGTAATACAAGGCCGTACTAAGGTGCGGTATATACTTAATTTAGTTGTGCTGCTAAGACAAGAACTTCTATTCAGTATGGGATTCAATATGTTCAGAGCTTTTGTGCCTTTAAGTCTGAGTTTTATTGTGTTTTCACTCCAATTAAGTTTATTATCCAGCACGGTTCCGAGATATTTTACTGTGGGACTCCATGGGATAACATAACCTTCAATTTTGAGGGTTCGAGCTGGGAATTTTCGATGCCTCGTGAACATAATTGCCTCGGTTTTGGAGGCATTTATTTTAACTTCCACTTGTTGAAGTAGGAACAAAGAAGGTCAAGAGATAGTTGAAGACGAGAAATAATTAAATCAATATCTTTAGAAGAAGTAAACGAAGCGGTGTCGTCGGCAAAACAGGCCAGGTTTGTGCGCGTCTGGATAGGAATATCATTTATGTATAGTAGAAAAAGCTGAGGTCCAAGGATCGAGCCCTGAGGCACGCCAGCGTGAATTAATTTTGATTGCGAGGATAAATCACCTATGTGTACCTGGAAAGATCGATGAGCTAGGTAGGATCTGATAATATTGATCAAGGATATAGGGATGTCTAGTTTGGCCATTTTGTGTATAAGGGCTCGATGCCAGACTGTATCAAAAGCTTTTTCGATGTCAAGAAGGAACATACCTGTTGATTCCTGCATATTAAGTCCATGTGAGACAGCCTCCGCAACTCTAGCTAACTGCTGAGTTGTTGAGTGGGCTTCGCGAAAGCCAAACTGCTCGTCTATTAGTCTGTTTTCTGAAGCACGACAAAGGCGACGGAAAATTATTTTTTCGAATAATTTACCTAAGCATGGCAAAAGACTGATTGGACGGTAACCACAAGGATCCGTAGGGTCTTTACCCGGCTTATGTATGGGAATGACTTTTGCTATTTTCCAAGGTGTTGGGAAGTAGTTAAGCAGGAAACAAGCGTTGAATACTTTCGTAAGTAATACAATGCACTTTTGGGGCAAATTTTTGATAAGATAATAAGAAATTTGATCCTGCCCAGGTGCTTTGCGTATCTTAAGGCTGCTTATGCACTTTTTGATTTCAGCAGGGCGAACTAGCGGAATTTCGAGACTGACAGCTGGAAGGTTGTCTAGCGAGCATAGGGAGGTTTCAACTGCATGTTGTTCATCACTATCCCAGTTATGGGTCAGTAGCATATTATCAGAGAATGTATTTGCTAGTATGTCACACTGCTCTCTTGCGTTTGAACTTTTGGACCCATCCTTAGCTTTGAGTGGTGGAATGGTGGAGGTGGATGTGGCTTTCAGGCCTTTAGCAATTCGCCAAAGATCAGTTCCAGGATTATCAACCTTTCTCAGTTTGCGGTTCCATAGCTCATTACGGTGCGATTTCAAGGCAGTGTTTATACCAAATTGGATTTGCTTCACATCATGATTTAAGATTTTGCGGATGGTGCTGTCTGTTTCCTTAGCAGAATATCGACGCAGTTTGTTTTTGTATTTTATTTTCCGTTTGATACATCTTGGTATAGAGGATTCCCAAGGCTTAAGGGTTGAGGTCGGTATACTAGTGTCCCTTGCTACAATGATGCTGTGCTGAAGGTGTAAGATGGTCGTGTCAATTTCTTCTTCTGTTTTATAAAACTGGTTAGACAGAAGGATGTTATCATTTAGGAAACTGCGGTAGCTGCTCCAGTTGGCTTTTGCATAGTTCAGCTTATGGATTGGCTTACGACTTATTTTAAAAGCAATTCGAACTAGGACTGGTAAATGGTTTGAGGAAAGTGCGTAAATTGTTTTAATGTCCTCAATAGCGTTTACATTTTTAGAGAGCAGGAGATCGGGAGTTGATGGTTCATGCTCACCGCGGTAATGAACTAAGGTAGGCTCATTAGGGCCGTGTACAATAACTTCATCATGCAACATAAGCTCATACAGAATTTTACCACGGATGTTAGTGGGACCGGGTGACCAATAAGAATGTCGAGCGTTTAGATCACCCATAATGAGCACTTTGCTACCTGAGAGCATGAGAGCCTTAATATCACTGGTAAGCGTAAGCGCGGGAAGATTAGGTGATTGGTAGACCGAATAAATTAGTATGTTTCCGTCCGTTAATTGCAGAGATATTCCTACGGCTTCAAGATTTTGGGTTGGTGGGGTAGAAACCAGGTTATGGTTTATGTCAGTCCTGACTAGGATTGCCACACCCTGACCAGAACCATTAGAACGCCTATCAATCCGGTAGCAAGTAAAACCAGGAATTTTAAGGGAAAGACGCCCCGTCAACCTAGTCTCGTTGAGTGCTATGATGTCAACGTTAAGGTCACTTACCGCCAGGTCCATAAGTTCCTGCTGTTTGCTGTGAATGCCATCGGCATTCCAGTATAATATGCTAAGTTTATTGGCATTAAAAATAATGTCCAACGTGAGACAGAATTAGGATCACTTTGTCCATAAAGGATTCGCACTTGGTGAAGTCCTGCTTGAGAGTCTTGATAGCAGCTAGAATTTGGAGCATTTCACTCGTCACCACGTCACGTGGCTGGACTTCTGCTGGAGGAGCTGCCATCTCATTTATAATAAGTTGAGGCACTTGCTGCAGTTCAGGGCGTTTCACCACATCGGGCGGTTTGTGTGTGGTAGATGTTGAAGGCTGATCAAACGCCATGTCAATAACAGCAGTAGACAGCGGTTCCTTCACGACTTTGGCAGTAGCAATGACATTGCGAAGCGAGTCCCTTTTTGATTTTATGCGCTCGAGGTACTTTAACCGTTCCTTGCATTGAGAGTAATTGGCTGGGTGATTTAGGTGGCAATTACAGCATCGAACAGATTCAATGAAGCCCTGCTTGGGACACTGCGAAGTGGGATGCGCCAGGGAGCATTTAACACATCTAGCAGGCCTATTGCAATTTCGTGAGGCATGGCCAAAGCCTTGGCATCGAAAGCATTGAGTGCCTATTTTGTTGCTCGTTTTGTAGCGCTGGATGGCAACGACACAATTTGCAATGTATTTTATTCTCTTAAACTTGGACATTTCAGTCCCGCTTGGCAGATGGACAAGAATTGGCGGGCATTGAACTGGCTTGATCGTCTTGATATGGGTTGCTGATGCTCCGGGAAAGCCAAGAGTTTCCAGATGGGTTGCCAAAGATTCCAGAAGGTTTCCCGGCAATCCTTTGATAACCACCTTAGGTAGTTTTTCGTCCTTTCTGGTGAACGTATGAAAGGATACATTTTCACTCTGGAGTCCACCTTTAATAGCTTGATGGCCATCTGGCGTGTAGCACTGAATCTTAACTCGATTACTGCCCTTGAACTCGAGATGGTAATTCTTTTCATATTTTTCGATGATATCCTTGAGGTTCTGGTAAGACCAGTCTTCACGTAGTTCTATCACGATAGGTGGGACACGTCCGGACGTCTTCTTCTGAGAGGCAATTTTGAAAGACTGCAAAACTTCGTTATCCACCGAGAGGCTACTGAAACGGTTACTTGTGCTGGTTTCATTGTCCCTCGAAACTGGTTTGGGTATAGCAAATCTCTTCGGGTGCTGCCATTGATCGGGTTCGTCCCTAGGCCTTTTGCTTGAATTGCTGGCCAAATCCGGGGTCGACGATGAACGTATTACGAACTTATCCATTTTTATCGACAGGTAAACTACTGGTACATCACTAGCGTAATAAACCGGTCGTAGAAATACAGTTTAAATGCTTAGTGCGTGCGGTTGCAGTGACAACCGAACGCCGACGCCTGATCCTGATCGTGGGTATCAGAAACTATGAGTACCATGGTATATACCACAACACCCAGACCCGGAACAAATATTTGCAGATCATGCAAACATTTATCCCGTTGCGGGAATTGAACCCGCAACCTTTTGCATCTCAGCCGACTACTCACCCGCCGCGCAACAGAGGTCAAATAATTGTTCCGGAACTGGGTGTAATGGTACCATGGTACTCGTAGTTCTTGATACAGACGAAACAGGGAATCCTAGTGTGGGATCATGACTACATAAATATTATATGTGACTTTTGGGTGTTATGTTATGTTATGACTCTACTGGGTTTGGTTGTACCTTGAGCATATAGAAAATATGGACTCTCCGGCAGAAACAGCTGCGGTATGAACAGAAGCACCACTACACTGGTTAACACGATGTTCATGGTCAGGTACGAGATGAACGGACCGCTGGAAAACATGATCAGCATACCGATAGCGGAAAGGATTTGGGACAATGTGCCCAGGGCACCTCTCTGTTCTCTCTGTAAAAAAAAACATTTAAAAGGTTGTCATTACCATTAACCACACCGCCTGCATACGCGTAGAGGTCGTCGTACCATGATGTTGTAATGTCTGGAACTCTATGAGACATGGCACACCGCTTGCGTGACGTGCACGACGACGTAGACGCAACGCGTGCAGTTACGCATACGGCTGGGTACGCAACAGACTGGTTGCGTGTGCAGCACGTATGCGTAACCCAGTGCGTCAGGAGTCTACGTGCGTGTCTACGGCGTAGAGACGCGCGTGTCTACGCCGTAGAGACGTTACATACTGCATACGTATTTGGTGTGCTGTAGCCTTAATTACTGTTTTAAATTACTTATTGAACGAGCGAAGCGAGTTCTCTGAGTCAAGTTGGAAGAATCGGCGTTTGTATGTATGTATGTATGTATGTTTGTCCGATGAAAACTTCCAAACCGTTAATCCGATCTTCATGAAATTTGGTATGGGGGTAGATAGTATTGGTAAAATTTGTAGGTATGAAATATTAGGTATGAGCTATATCGGTCAGGGGGTTGCTGAGATATTGGGGCCCAAGAGAGGGTAAAAAAAATAAAAGTGAGACAGTCAGATCAAGTGGGGTGTGTAATGAAAGCACTTTGGTTGGACATTTCAAAACTGTTTTTAATAAGTATTTAGCCTTAGTAGTTTTTGAGATATTAGGGAAAATAAAAAACGTAAAAATCAAAAATTCAAGGGTACTTCCAGCAATCCCACAATGCTGAAATTTGGTATGCTTGTGGCTTTTGTGTCACAACTACAGGGAAAAGTCTGAAACTGAAGAATTTAGAAACTTGTACTCCATAAAACAGAAACCAATATAACATCCATTGTTGACCTCCCATTTCTAGGAATTTCAATGACGCTGGAGTTCTATGGTTTTCGTCAAAAGGACGTTATCAATTAATTCGTAACAGGTACTTATGTAGTATCAGAGACAAGTTACTTGTCTCTGGTGGTATGAATGCCCCGTTGCTTAGTGCTATTCAAAAGTTATTTCGATGATGTGTAGGAAATAACATCGAGGTGAAAATTTAAAAAAAAAATATGGAAATTATGGAAATTATGGAAATGTCTTACTTAAGTAGTCGGGCTGATAAAGGTGTCATCGCGAGGTCTCAGTTCGGGGCGAACCACTAGTTATTAAGCTATTGCTAAACATAGGCTTCCCCCCTAGAATGCAACGACGAACGGTCATGAGGTGCCTACATCCATTCGATGGCTCTCTTCACGTGAAGGGAGCCCCCCGTCCGCATTGCGCACGCAATCGGTACTTCTTCACTTCAGTACTGAAGACAGTGCCTGATGAAATTAGGTACACTAGCATTATACAAATCTTTCACTTACTTAGCGTAACTTACACGGACTTACAGTAACTTAAACTAACTTGCAGTAACTTACACGGACTTACAGTAACTTAAACTAACCTGCAGTAACTTTCACTAACTTGCAGTAACTTACACTTAATAGGAGTAATTTAATTTTATATAAGACGATTCAAAATGATCCTTGTGATTTCAATGAATAAAGTTCTTTTTGACTTTGACTTACTTACAGTAACTTACACTAGCTTAAACTTACTTACACTAGCAATCTCAGAAGTGTAAGTCGGCACCACAGTGAGTGATATGACTTGTGACACTCCGCACAGCATCCTGGCTAGGAACAGCATCCAAACTTCATTCGCGAAGAAGTAGAGCAGAGACACTGCCAGGCGAGGCACGAATGCCAGGAGGAAGCACATTCTTCTGCCAAGATGGTCCAGAAGCCAGCCAACGAATAACATCGCTAAAAGTACAAGTAAAGAACTATCCATACAGCTGCAAGTACCTACGTAGGACTCGATTCGATGAATTTGACATTAAAATTTGACCAAACGGAAGTATGTAGAGGTAATAGTCCTTCGAGCACCACGGAAAGGAGTAGCCATTCACAGCGTTCCCCTCTGTCAAACTAAAAGCGAAAGTAGGCATATGCGTTCAATAAAACTAGTTGTTATTCTGTGCAAGGTTTGTTAGTATGAGTGTCGTCATTACAGTGTTTATTTGGATGTGTATATGCGGAATTGCGCTTGTGTGCACATTTCCCCCCGCAAAAAATGACAGAACTATTTGAATGGTAATATATCGCTAAGGCTACTCCCTTCCGGCCCGCGCGGAAGTCCGTGTTGCTCGAAGTAATAGTCCCGTTTTGTCGAATTTTAATGTCAAATTTATCGAATTGAGTCCTAATGTACTTGCACTGCAGGGACGGGCCCGGGCCGGTAGCCGTATTCTCTATCTCGCGTCAGGTTTGCAAAAGGCGTAAATTGTGCGATCATTGCTGTCAAACGGTAACTTTTGGATGAGAAAAGTGAAGTGTGACAGCAATGATTGCACAATTTTATGCCTATTGCAAACCTGTCGCGAGATAGAGAATAGCCCTGCGTGAAATGTCCGTACTGTGACTTGATCTTTTTCATCCCATCTATTCGAAAAGGACGACTTGGTTCGCCTTTAAGTGCACCCAAAGGTGGTGTTTTCTGTATGAAGCTTCTATAAGTGCGCCGCAATTATCTTTGCCGCGCACTTTTTAAATTTGGAACATCTTAGTGTTCAGCGCCAAAGAAGGCGAACGTAAATATTGTTTAAATAAATACTGGCTGGTACGACGGCCCAAAGTCGCGCCACCGGCTGAATAAAAAAAAACAAATTAGAAACGACGGCCCGCGGTTTCGTCATTTTTAACCGACTTTACAAAAAGGAGGAGGTTCTAAATTCGGTTGTATTTTTTTTAATGTTACCTCATATCTCCGGCGTTTCTGAACCGATTTGGAAAATTCTTTTTTTATTTGAATAGATATCCAGATATACTTCCAGATTGGTCCCATTTTTTTCAGAATCCAGTTCTGATGATGGAATCCACGAGGAATAGAGGGAACTCCTCAAATATTGTAGGCATACATATGGCGATTTTGATATTTTCAGCAACAAACCAGGCATTTGCATTCAGAAAGTATCATAATCCTTTCACCACTATGGTTCTTTCATAATTTTTTTTTCATCCAAATATTTAGTCGAATACAACGGCGGAAGTCTTTTTTTTAAATGATAAGTTATTCACGGATTGTTAGAAATTCATGGTTTTGTTTTGAAATAAAATATGAGGCGCCTTTTATTTTCTCATAGTGGGTGATGAAAAGTAGAGTGTAACACTCGGGCGCAAAATATATTTTTGGCTCGGGCGACGTACTTTGAATCCCTCGCTACGTTCGGGATTCTACTAAAGAATCCCTCGCTATGCTCGGGATTCTACTCTAGAATCCCTCACTTCGTTCTGGATTCAAAAAAGCGCCCTCGCCGTAAAAATATTATTTTGCTCCCTTATGATACAATCTACTATTGTATGGAAATATAGCAGCATAAACGGCATTCATAAAAAGTCACATCGTCAGCCCTGACGGGACACTGACGGGACACTGACGAGTAATGCCGTTGCTCAATTGTTGAACTCTATCTACCTATCTGTTAAAATTCAGAATATATTTCCCGGCCCGATACCAAAATTCGGCAAAATCTAAATGTATTTTTTTCTGTTGGATTTTGTATGAACTTAATAACATAACACACGCAATATTACGCAAAACTAGACTAACTTACAAGGCGCTACTACGCCATTACCTACGTAGGTAGACAAAAACAAAACAAGATTATCGCAGAAAATTTTGATATTTAATTGTCATACGACATTTAAATTTAAATATTTTAAAATTTTAATTAGTTGCCGTCCATTGTTTAAATGTTATTGCAGGCGCTAGAGGCATAGAGGTCTCTACCACAGAATAAATATTAGTATCTCTACGCATAAAAAATTTGCAGACCGTATTCTTCTGGCTACTGCTAAAAGTTTTAGGGGTCCCAAACTATCATAATATAGATGTTGCCAGGATGTGGTAGTGCGGTTCAATAAATAACGGTTACAAAATTTCCAAAACTAAAATTTTCTGCAGCATACATTGAAGAGCATAAAATTAAAACAAAAAAAAAATATGAATAAAAATCTAATGCTGTTTCATTGTTAAAAAAATAACTATTATTATCCGTGAGAATTCAAGGCGGACCTCTGCTAGTTAAAATTATTAATTAATTAAATGTACCTGCAACTCCTGTAATAGGGGCCAGAGAAGCAATCCACGTGCCTTCTTCCTCTGTTATTGGTTCCGAAAGTATCGTTTGATTGCTATCTCTTAACTTCACCAGCACTGGTGACACCCATGCCATTTCTAGACCAATTAAAAGCATGCTGAAGTTTGCTGCCAAAAGGTAATAAAAAACAAGTGAGTAGGTTGTCAAAAAAATACTTGACAGCCGATTACAGTGACCCATTATCATCACAATATTTCCAGTAAAGTTTATTTCATGCAACGTGCTAGTACCTAGTAGAACTTCTTGTAAAAGAGTTCGTCCGGGGAAATACTACAACCGTACCTATTTCTGCCGCCAAGCAGTAGTGTTCGCATTATTGTGTTTCGGTTTGAAGGGTACAGGCGCCGGTGAAATTACAGGCACATGTGACTTTTCATCTTAATGTCTCATCAGGGTCGGCAGCGCGCTTGTGATGCCTTTGGTGTTGCAGGCGTCCATAGGCTACAGTAACTGCTTCATGTGGGCCGTATTTGATTGCTTGCCGAGTAGGATAAAAAAAAAAAAAGTGGCAAAAACTAGCTAACTTATTAGGGTACACAAAATTGAAAATTATGACGTTTTCAATAAACTTCTGAAAATGTTACATAAGATGAATTAAATTTGAATTCGGTGATCACATAAATCACCGACATCGATATCATACCTCATAAATATCGATTTTGAATGCAATCGGTCCAGTTACTCTTAATAGTATCTATTACCAATAGCCAAAAGTACCTCTACTGAAAGTAATGTAAAATTTAAAAAAAAGGTGGGTCACAATAAGTTTGGACCTCCTTCCTTGATCCTTCTTTATATTTTTACAAAATTAAGTTTTTCTCTGTTTAATGGGAGTTGTGGATTTTAGAATAACTTATATTCCGATACCTACCTAATAGTTAAAAGATACATCAGCCAGGTTTCAAGTCATTCCGACTGACAGTTCCCGAGCTGTGGATGCCTAAAATGACCTAACAGCCGCGAGGTTCAATCGCGTTGTTCGATTGATCGAACCACGCGGTACTTAAGTCCTGGTAGTTCGATCAATCGAACAGTGAGGATTCTTGATTCTTAGTAGTTCGATAAATTTCATCGAACCACAAGGAATTTTAGGTCCTTGTGGTTCGATTGATTGAACTACGGGATTTGTAAGTACCTAATTCTTCGTAGTTCGATGAGTTTGAACAAAAAGGAAATTTTAGTTTAATTTGTTCGCTCAATAGAAATGGCTAGAAGTGATTCGAGTACTAAATCACTTTTTGACGACCTATGCGGCTCGGCGGGCGAGTAGACGGCTGAGATGCGAGAGGTTACGGGTTCGATTCCCGCTGCGGGACAAATGTTTGCAAGACCTGTAAATTTTTGTTCCGGGTCTGGGTGTTATGGTACCATGGTACTCGTAGCTCCTGATACCCACAACACAAGGAATCCTAGTGTGGAATCAGGACTAAGTATGACTCTTTTATAAAAAAAAACACTTGACCGTACTTACCAACAATGACGATAACATATTGTCGAAATACTGGTCCAAATAATTTCAATACAAATAACATTTTTACACTTTTATGTATTAATATATCAAAAATAACTAAATAATATATAGCAGATCTTTTCAGCAGTCAGACACAGACTGATTTAATTAGGATACCTACATATAAATAATTTATTTATATAAACATGAATAATATGCTATTCATTTTAATAACTATGCTAAAATAATACTGTCTAAACCGTGTCGAGCCACGCTTATTTATGGTCCCGTAATTTTCACCTATCTTTTTTTATTCAATGTCTGTCAAACATTTCACGACTTTCGTGGCGCAGCGGCCGAGTGGCCGGCTGATAAGCAAGAGGTTGCGGATTCGATACCCGCTACGGAACAAATGTTTGCATAATCTGCAAATATTTATTATTATTATTATTTATAACACACCGACAGCTCTCGGAGCTGATACGTGTATAATATATGTAGTCCAGGTGAAACGTTTCGCAAGTGGCGCGACATTCAAATTTTATTGTGTTTGTTGCACATTACAGCTCATCAACACTTCTTGAGATAGCGAACACATGTTTTGCGGGAATCAGGAGACCTAACACACATGTTTTAATTAATAGTAACTTATAAATATCATTACAGTAGTTTAGCTACGAATGTCAATGAATGATTTGTATAGTGTTATTTTGGTTCATTGACATTCGTAGCTGAACTAATGATATTTTTGAGATACTTTCAATTAAAACATGTGTGTTAGGTCTCCTGATACCTGCAAAATCAGTGTTCGCTATCTCAAGAAGTGTTGATACGCTGTAATGTGCAAAAAACATAATAAAATTTGAATTTCGCGCCACTTGTGAAACGTTCCACGTAGGTACATACAACGA
Source organism: Epirrita christyi (assembly GCA_951392215.1). Classification (NCBI taxonomy): domain Eukaryota; kingdom Metazoa; phylum Arthropoda; class Insecta; order Lepidoptera; family Geometridae; genus Epirrita; species Epirrita christyi. The sequence goes on along the minus strand of OX595855.1, from coordinate 9,481,010 downwards.
GTTATATCGCTTTTTAAATGATACGCAAAATCAAATAGGTTCTGAAGTCGCTTAAGAAGGTATAAGCTTCCTCTTCATCCCAAGCTACACCCCCCACTTTAATGGCATGGCTGAGTCCGCTGTTCGTTCCACCAAATTTCATCTTCGTAGGCTTCTCCAACTTACTCATTTCACGTATGAAGAAATGCAAACTTGCCTAACTCAAATTGACATTCTTAATTCACGTCCTATCACCGCCTTAAATTGAGATCCTTCCGATTTTTCCCCCTTACACCCGCTCACTTCCTTATACTAGGGCGATCACTTGTGTCTGTTCCGCATCCTCAGGTGACGGAAAGAATAACCAGTCTTGAGAGAAACAAACGAATAGAGTTTGTCATGCAATACTTCCGGGCAAGATTCTCCAACGAGTATGTCACCACTCTGCAGCAGAAGACAAAATGGCCCACTACTTCAAGTGAACTCAAATTGGGTTCTTTAGTCCTCGTCAAAGACAAAGCGCTTCCCTCGCTTCGTTGGTCCCTGGGACGCTGTGTTGCCGTTTACCCAGGAACTCGGGACCAAGTCGCACGAGTCGCTAACTTGAGAATCAAAGGAGGAGCCAACATTCGAAGGGCATTTACCAACATTTGTCCCCTTCCAGAGTCAACCATTTGAACCAGCAACCTACCTACCTACCTACTTCAACCATAGATTTAAATCTTTGACTTCAACCCGGGGAGTAGGTATGTCGGAGACAAAGCTTCGCTCACCTACAAGCGGACACCGGAGGCGGGGGCCGGGGACGGAGAGCGCCACCTCGGGTCCGATTGGTTGGCGCCGCGCGCCGGTCACTTTGCAAGATCTTAAACTCCAGTAGACACGCATTACGCATTTACCTAATTGTCTGAATAAAATCAGTATTACAGTCCACTCGCATTTTATTTACCATCTAACTGAGCTAGGTACCCAACATATTATCACTAAATGTAATAGTAGGCGTAACAAAGGCAACAGCTGTTTTTATAAAAGATCTGCGTAGTAAATATACTAATGACTAAAGACACTGTACGACAGCTGTTGTTTGTCCAGTCTAAGTATTTTTAAAAGAGTTCACTGAGGGAACACTGATCACCGATTCACCGGTATTTGTATCTGTGGTAAGTATTAGGTTACTGTTTTAAGTGTAGTAGGTACTTGGCCCGCCGATTTTTTTCAAAATGTTTGGCTCAGTAGTTTTGAAGATAAGGGGCGCTAGTAATATACCGGGCATAAAAAGACTACTCCTGAAAACTGAAACAGTGCATTCAGACCATGATTCTGAAAATATTTAAACTGAATAAACACGAAAAAAAAGTGCTCACTTTTTGTTCCGCTTTTCTCGTGTTTTCTTTATAAATATCCATAAAATATCGTTAAAGGAACACAAAAACCTATTTTCCATCATTAAAAACACGTTAATAAATAAAAACGTCAAAACAAGCAATAAAAACATAAGAAAATATTGGCGCTACTACGGGTCGATCAGCTGACCGGGAGCGTTGAACACGCGCGGCCGGAATAAATGCGTAGGTACATTGCTGGCTGACAAATACGATACGAAACGAAAAAAAAAGGTTTTCTCCGGTATGAATCACCTCTCAGGCGAAAGCTATTTTATATAGCTATGATATAGGTAGCTTTACCGGTAGGTACCTTCAGTATTCGGGAGCCGTCCTTTTACACGCTGTATAAATGTCAATGGCAAGGCAAGGGGTCAATGTTTATTTTTTTATTTTTGCATTTCTCATAACGAGCTGTTTCACTCGATATGTCACATAATGCATTTGACGCAAGTTTTATTTTTAATTTTCTAACAACAAAATGAACTCCCGAAATCAGAATTCGTTGATAAGCGTTATAAGTCCGTGACTGGGTTACCTAATTCTACCGGGCGTAAAATTACAGCTTTTGTGATCCAGTAGATTCGGAGAAAATTGGCTGTGACCGATAGACAGACGTACCTACATACAGACACCTGAGTGATCCTGAGTGGTTCCGTTGGCACAGAACCCTAAAAATGGTTAAAGAAATCTCAACAATTTTTTTTGAGTTGATCAAATTGTATCTAATTGGACCTACTTATCTTAATAACCTTGGACAATTGGGCGGAGCTAAAAGCACGAAACATCGCGTTGCGCATGCGCACAGCGCCCGTGCCGCAAGTTACAGAGTTTACCTACGTGTTGCTTATGGACTCGAATAAAAACTAAAAAAAATATAGACACCTGTAACTAATGCATTTTGGCTAAATAATAAACCATTCTTGCTACAACGGTTCGTTTATATGTATGCATAAAGGTAGGCAACTTCCGACTCTGTTGTGGTTCGAACCTCGGTCGTGCAACAGTGACTTTTCTAATAAAAATGTAAGTGCGCACCTGTCTACGTCTCAAACTGAAGGAAAAAAAACAAGCTGATTTTATGTTTTTTGAAAACAATGGGAAGTTTTCTGACAGCTGAAAGAAAATAATTCTAAATCCATGCTTACGTGGCGCCTTCGTGGCGCATTCCGATATGGTTGTCTAAATTTTGTCGATCAGCCACCAACTGTCAGTGTCACTGACTTCACTCGCTCATGCTGTTCGTTGGTGAAGTAAATAGGTATCTACGTAAAGTTTTTGTTGAAATTCTGATATTAGACTAGAAAAACGAGCTTCGGAAACGCAACGCGCAACTTGGAGGAAAAAGAGAGAAAACAAAGAGAATTTATTCTCTGTGGTGCTTTTGCAAAAACTTCAGAAGACACAACCATTTCAAGTCACCGCCATCTACCGTAATTTTAAGAACTATTTTTTCTTTTTAATTGCCTCCCTGAAAACTTCCCATTGACACGGACGTTTGGTGTAGTGCAACACGGATTTTTGTATGAAAAATGATGTTCACAGAGTGTACGCTAGGGGCGCTTATCGGGTCAATGTTACACTGCTAGTCTTTATTCTGAGGTTACACTACACCAAGCATGTCAAACATGCGGCCCTTTACAACGTTGACTGCGGCCCGATTCAATTTTAGGAACATGAACCCCTAACTGAAAGTCACTCTGTGACTAACGTTTGACAAGTAAAAATATGGCCATCAATTGGTCAAAATTATCATAAAGAAGTGTCAATTGATAGTCATTTTACCTGTCAAACGTTAGTCACCGAGTGATTTTCAGTTAGAGAACAGGGGGGCAGTACTGCCAGGTATATTATATATGCAATGAGTTTGTTTTCCCTAGGGTTGGATTTTGCGGCCCTCTGATTCTACCTCATCTACGGTCTTTAGGCATTTGGCCCACCAATGACTTTGAGTTTGACATGCATGCACTACACCAAACGTCCGGTCCGTGTCAATGAGGGGTGAGACCTTAGAATAAGGACTGAAGCACCTTATTCTAAGGGGTGAGGCCATAGACTGGTTTCTCTGTCTACGATGCTATCACTCATCAAAAAAACAATAAACTTGGTTTCTCTGTCTACGATGGAAGCCTTTTTTTCGGAAAAGCGGTCAAAATCAATGATTTGTCATTCATTGTCAGCTTTGACATTGACAGTCGTTCGTTTGCCACCCAAAACCCTAGAGGGACTTTTTCTGCTCTTTCGAAGGGAGACGTCGTCCTTTTTTATTTTATTTCAATTTCTAGTGTTTTTTTGAGTTATATCGTGTAATTTTGGTGTAGCTTATAAAGAACACATGGTAGTGAATTTAAATAAAATAAGTGTATTGCGTGTCTTTTCGAAGGGGTAGAACCCCATTCATTCTTCCGTGGTTTACTAGAACCACGGAAGAATGAATGTCAATGGAAGTAAGATTTAAAGCAAGCGTTTTTTAATTGTATCTGTCTCATTCTTATCAATGAATATTTTAATGTGTTGGAATGAGAAAAGCATTTAAAAATCTGTTCTTATTTTATTTGCATCGTAGCAGGTACTTGGGTCCATTTATGACGTCATGTTACCACTATTAAAACATTACATCAAATTGAAGAGGTCCAGCTAAATAGCTAAATCACCTTGTGATTTAGGACATCTTCGTGTATTCGGGTTATGTTTACATGTGAACGTCGTTTTGACAGGAGAGAAAAATTATAAAATTTTGTTGTAATACTGCGACTTACAATTAAAATTACCATAAAAAGGCAAGCAAACTAACAACAAATGGCATGTGCAGTGCCGGGATGTAAATCCCATTCCTCCACGAGACAAAACAATGATGTGAATGTAAGTTTCCACCGGTAGGTAAGTTATTTTGTTTAGGTAGGTAATTGTAGATTAGGGGTTTAGGGGTCAGGGTTATATGTGTTTGGGGGCTATTTGTATACCAAAGTACCATCACATAATCCTGTTTTATAAGGATTCCTAGTAATTTTTATGCAAAAAATACAAATAGTATTGGTTATCATAGTGTTGTACCAATGCACCTGATACGATCGACTATCGATAGATTTTACGCATATAAACCACGCGGCTATCAAAATGGGGTGGAACCTTTTCAAAGTAAATATTTTAGTCTTATCTTATCTTAAACATTTAATTCGAGAATACTTTGTAAAAAAAATGATGATTTAAAATGGCGGAGATTAGAGCCTGATGCAGTACCCACGCTCTTCTTACCGCTAAGTCAACAATCCAGTCATCAAGTCAAAGTAAGATCCTACTCCAACGTTAGAATAAGTATATTTTTGTCTAATGTAATGCTGGTTTATTTATAGTAACATAACATAGCGCCCAATAGTCATATACGTTGTCCTGATCCCACACTAGGATTCCCTGTGTCGTGGTTATCAGGAACTACGAGTACCATGGTACCATAACACCCAGATCCGGAACAAATATTTGCAGATCATACAAATATTTGTCCCATAGCGGGAATTAAACCCGCAACCTCTTGCATCTCAGCCGGTTAATTATTATGGTTTTATTTGATACCTGCCTCGCGTATGTGCAAATTTTGTATTTTGAATATAGTACCTAGGGCCGGTTTCTCGTAACTGTTGGAAACCATCAACGATGAAATTAACTATTTAATCATCATCATAGTCAATTATTTTATCGACAAAAAATATTTACCTACGATGATGCTATGTTCCCTTCACTAGGGAAAACTTCAATTGCCTATGACAAATATTTAGCGGTACGGAAAGGAAAACAGACTGTTCTATGGCAATACATTTGTCTATCTCTAACATAGTGCCTTTTATTATAGGTGTAAGAAGCAACACACTATAAACATCAGCAGCTATTTTAGTTGTACTTCCATTGGATTTCTTCTTCCATGACTAGAACATGACTTGACAGAAGACTTTGACGACTGGACATTGTTTGATTATATCAATAACTTGACATTGGCAAAATTGAGTAAATACCCAGATGCCATATAAAAAAAAAAAAAAACCCTAGAGTTTAGACTGAGGATTTTGATTTGAGGTTATTTTTATACCTTGTTTCATCGTAATTTCTTTGAAAAAAGCAGTAAAACTTTGAAAACATGCCGTTCATGAAAGGAAGAGCCCCCATTAGGCGCACACTGGACTACCTGAAAGCCGGAAAACTAGTTTTGAAGGATAAAATTAAAATATTTTCCGTAGCCTACAATATCACTGGCCAAAACAACACAGGAGCAAAAGAGTTCGTTTTCTGGTATTTACCGCAGATCCAATTTAAGAATCCTAATGTGCAAGTGGCTACGTTGAAGAATCTGACCCCTTCGCCATTCATTAAGTGCTACTTTGATGATGGGAGGAAGATTTTGGTGGACGTTGATAACAAGTCGAAGGAAGATATTTTGGAGCATCTTATTCGAACAGTCGGTATGTCTCAATCTGTATTTCTCTTTATCCTTTTTTTGTCGATCTCTGTGGCGAGGCCGACGAGGAGCCGGCTGAGATGCAAGAAGTTGCAAATGTTTGTTCCGGGTCTAAGTGTTATGACACCATGGTACTAGTAGTTCCTGATACCCACGACACAGGGAAACCTAGTGTGGCATCAGGACTATGTATGTGATTGTTGGGTATTATGTTATGTTATGTTTATAAAACTGATAAAACTGCATGTATTTTGTGACTCCCATCTTAATTAAAAATGGGTAGGTAAGCTTGTAGAACTGACAACCGCAGGGGATTCTCGAGTGATAACCACAAACCGATGACGCAGTGTGGGGTTGGCCCTCGTCTCTATATTGATGACATTGCAATAGTTGCAGGAAGCCAGTGGCTGGAGGAGGTTTCAGTCTGTTTATCATGTCATTCTATGGCCTAGGTAGCAGTAGATGCTAACCGTCTTATTATATTTACACTTTTCATCATCAGTCTGTAGGAGTCAACTGCTGGACATAGGCCTCCCCTTTAGAATGCCACGACGAACGGTCTACAGCCGCCTCCATCTATCGACTTCCTGCAACGTTTATAATGTCTTTAGTCCATCGAGTGTAGGGCCTTCCTCTACCGCGTCGTCCGGTTTGTGGTTGCCACTCGAGAACCTTCATTACCCAACGGTTATCAGTTCTTCGAGCTAAATGACCTGCCCATTGCCACTTCAACATGCTAATTCTGAGCCTTAATTATTATCATTTCAGGAAAATCCAAAGATGTACTGGACCAAGAAGCAATAGCAGCAGAGAAAAAAGATAACCCTGCTAACTTTGGCGTTGGTTGCGAGCGCCCTTGTATCTGTGAGATTAATGGGCAGATTCCATGTCCCGGTGTTGTTATACTGCCTAAGTTCATGCGAGGGAAATTTCAGAATCGGGAGAGCTAATAATAGGTTTGTTTTGTTTTAATTTATTAGAAAATGATGTTTGTGCAGCATTAGTTTTATTATGCAATAAAAAAAAAAATACTGTAGACATACTAACTTATGATCAATACTGATAACCGTTGGGGAATAAAGGCCCTCGAGTGGCGATCACAAACCGGATGATGCGATAGAGGAAGGCCCTCCACTCGATGGACTAAAGACATTATAAACGTTGCAGGAAGTCAGTGGATTGAGGCGACTCAGGACCGTTCGTCATGGCATTCTAAGGAGGAGGCCTATGTCCAGCAGTGGACTTCTACAGGCTGACGATGATGATGATGATGATGATGACTAACTGATGTCTCATCAGATATAAGTGGTCAGAAGGACTTTGGGCTGATGGCAGCGCTGTTCTAGTGTCCCCGGGTGGTGTATGTGGCCGTTGTTGTAACTAAGAGAGAATACCTGAGATGATAGCTCATTCTCTACATTAACCAGGCTAGACCCGGGTATAAGACCTTTTTTTGAAAATTTATCCTTGGGTTAATTTTGCAACCATAATTTTAGAAAATGTTCAAAAATATGGAAAAAAAGAAAAGATTTACCGGCTGATCCCAGTAGTCTTACCGAATAGTTTTACCAGTTGAACAACTAGGATTTTTTTCCCGGTAGGCTTACTAGAAAGACCATTGGAAATTCCCTTTAAATTCCAGAAATTGCAACTCTTACTTTTCAAACAGTTTTAAATTATTTTATCTAAGCATTTACAAAGTTAGATAATATAAGATACATTTTTATTTAGAAACATATGCAGGTTTATCTATTATTTTGAATGAATGAGTTGAAATTAGAATAACAAGTAAGTATGGTAAGTTGTAGATAATTTAAGAATATATTATTAGCATTAGATATGAATAAAAAACTGTAAAAAATATTTAGTTTTTAATTTCGCTAAACATTGAACTTAGAATACCTAAAAAAATATACATAAATACTTGCAAATTGTTTTGGGAACAAATTAATTCAAATAATTAAACAGAACAATAGATCATCAAGGTACAATGCACAACTAATATTGCCTTGGCCAAACATTAATTTGTCTTATTATATACCTAGTTACCTAAATGTATTACAAAACATATCAAAAATATTACATTAAGGTGATTCCTCTCGCATGTGGCGCGAAATTCAAATTTTATTGCGTTTTTGCTCATTACAGCTCATCAACACTTCTTGAGATAGTAATATAGTAGATAGTAGTCTATATGTGAATCTATAAACTAAAACATGTGTGCTAGGTCTCCTAGTTTTCGCAAAATCTGTTTTCTCTATCTCAAGAAGTGTTGATTAGCTGTGATTTACAAAAAACACAATAAAATTTGAATTTCGCGCCACATGCGAGAGGAATCACCTTAAATGTGGCAAAATCCAATCAGCTGCTAGGTACAATCATAACAAAATCCATGTGATTTCCACAGTTATTAGATTATTTTGAAAAGAATGAAGCGAGAAGGGAATGAAAGAAAACATCTGTCAACCTCGTATAGTGTGGGATAAGGCCAGAGCCGTAGTCAGTTATAACAAGCAATAGTATGGTGTAGTGCAGGAGTCCGTGGTGGTCTTGGCAGAAGAATAAGACTTCTACTCCTCCCGTGGATGTCAAAAAAGGCGACGAAAGGATTACGCCAAGGGAGGAGCAGCATCTGTTCCCCGTGACCCCGATAGGTACTTTAGGTTACTAAACCTAGTAAAAAGTGCGCTTCACTAGCGCTAGGTGTTGGTGGAAAGCAAACACGTATCTCAAGAAAGAACAGTATTATATTGCATTCAACTTTAACATTTATTTGATGCGCTAGTCAATCCGGCCCGTGCGTTTTCGTCAGCGCGATTCAGAATCGGTCCGAATTTACTAGCGACATCTAGTTTGATTATTCAACACTATTACAGTTCAACATTACCGCCCACCAAGGCCAAATTGGCAAAATTTTGGACTTTACACCGCCCACCATGAACCTTTCTGACATTAAAACAATAGAGACGTAAGCAAAGTTGAGTTCGTAGGTTAAGATAGTGGGAGGCAGCTCCAAAATCACACTTGGTTATACAATATTTTAGTCTTAAGCTAATATACTATGTTGCAGTTGCAAGCTTACAACTAACTGTCTCAGTTTTGTTACCAAATAAATTTACAATAAAATTAATCTTATTAGCTAACTATGCCGTTACAGGCAGAATACATAGTTTTGAGGTGGGTCTTTTCATGATATTTGACTTGGTACGAAGAGATACAACTCGAGTTATATTGTCAGGACCAGGATGTTTTGTGATCACTCGGCCAAGCAGCCAACGAGAAGGTGGCAATCCATCCTCTTTTATCAGTACCAAATCCCCTACTGCCGGTTCTGGAGTTTGAAAAGACCATTTGTACCTATGCATAAGCGAGGTTAAATACTCTTGGGACCAACGTCGCCAAAAGTCTTGAGTCATTTTTTGGGTAAGTTGCCAACGACGCAAACTTCCCATGTTAGAATTTTCAAAGGAGTAATCTGGGACAGTAAGCAGCGGTTCCCCAACAAGAAAATGCCCTGGAGTAAGAGCCTCGTAGTCTTCAGGTTCCGTGTCAACTCTTGAGAGCGGTCGTGAGTTAAGGCACGCTTCAATTTGCCCCAGAACTGTAGCCAATTCCTCGTAAGTCAAGGTTGAATCTCCAATAACGCGCTTCAAGTGGAATTTAACCGACTTCACCCCTGCCTCCCACAATCCGCCGAAATTTGGCGAAAGAGGAGGGATAAAGTGCCATTTCGTTCCATTACTGGCCAGACTGGCTGCAACTTCGCTCTGCATTGCAGACTGTTCCGCAGAAAACATTTTTGGCAGTTGTCTGGAAGCCCCTACAAATCCCGTTCCATTGTCGCTCCAGACATCCGTGCAATGACCCCGCCGCGAAACGAATCGCTTGAAAGCTGCTAAAAAGCCTTCCGTCGTTAGATCGCTCACTAACTCAATATGCACCGCTTTAGTAGACATGCAGACGAACAGACAAATGTAACCTTTATAGGCATGTTGCCCGCGGCCTTTGGACGTTCTGATGTTTATCGGTCCCGCATAGTCTACTCCGCTACATTTAAATGGCCTTGTTGGTGTGACTCGGGCAGGTGGTAGTTGTCCCATTAGTTGGTTTGATGTTGCCGCTGAATACCGAGTGCACCTGACGCACTTCCTGACATGAGCTTTAACCAGTTCCTTGGCTCCAAACACCCAGAATCTAGATCGCAAATATGTCAACATCAATTGCTGTCCCCCATGCAGTGTCTTCGCGTGAGCGTCTGCTACGAGTAGGTTTGTAAATTCCGACTTCTTCGGAATCAATATAGGGTGCTTCCTATCATCGCTTAAAGACGACATTTCTAGCCGTCCGCCTGCCCTCAAAACTTGCTTAGTGTCTATGTACGGATTTAATGATTTGAATGGACCTTTGAGTTTGGCTACTTTTTCATCCTCGCTTTTCTTTATGCTTGCTATTTCTTCCATAAAATTCTCTGTTTGACATTTCTTGATACACACCTCTAAAGCTTCCTTCAATTCTTGTGTTGTCAAAAACGCTTGATCCTTGTTTTCCTTTCGCTTTTTCCATGTTAGAAAACGCCTACAGTATGCCACTACTCTTACTAACCTACCCAGATTTGAATATCTTCCCCAGAAAGTGTCCGTATTGTCTGTGCTTGTCACTGTATGAACCTTTATCTCTTCTAAGCTGGTTTCTTCATTCTTTAATCTGTCATAGTTCACCTCTTTTCTATAGAGAACTTCTGGACCATTGAACCATAAAGTATTCTGAGCAAGTTCTGAAGGCTTCAGACCTCTTGAGGCGCAATCTGCTGGATTCTGTTTGGATGGAATGTGTGACCACTGCTGCGAATCAAGTGTTGTTAAAATCTCCGAAACCCGGTTAGCTACAAACGTCTGCCAGCGATTCGGATGGCTGTTAAGCCAAGCTAACACAACTGTAGAGTCTGTCCAAGCATGGATGTATTCTTTCTGGATCTTCAGAACTTCAGCAACCTCCACTAGTAATCTTGTCACGAGGACAGCTCCACAAAGTTCCAGTCTTGGGATCGACACCTGCTTGATGGGCGCAACCTTGGTTTTTGCTGTAATAAGATTGACATGGATGTCACCTTTCTCGTCAACGACTCGAATGTAGACTGCAGCAGCATACGCCAACTTTGAAGCATCAGAAAACCCGTGAAGTTCGACAAGCGTGTTCTTCTGAGAAGTCTGGAGCCAACGAGATATTTGTAAAGAGGCTAAGTCAGGAAGCTCGTTGCGGTAAGTTAACCATTCATCTAAAATCTTGCTTGGAACTTTTTCGTCCCACTCTATACCTGTTATCCATAGCTTCTGAATGAGTATTTTTGCTACTATTACTGTAGGTGCGACCCATCCCAATGGATCGAACAGGCGCGATATATCCGATATAACTGTTCTTTTTGTTACAGGTTCCTTTAGCTGTGGAAGTGCCACCGTGTATTGAAAAGCGTTGTTTCTCCGGTTCCAGGTGAGTCCTAGCAGTTTCATTATTTCATCCATTTTTAGTTTTAATCCATCTTCCTGATCTACTCCCTCTCCTGTTTCCTTGATTCTTTCTAGAAGTTCCTCACTATTGCTTGACCATTTTTGAAGCTTAAACCCTCCTTTTTGTAGTAGCTTGTTCATTTCTCGGTAAAGTTGCATTGCTGATTCGATATCTTCACAGCCTGTAAGTAGATCATCCATGTAGAAATCCTGCTTTACTTTTTCAGCTGCTGCTGGATACCTGGACCCTTCATCGAGCGCAACCTGCTGGAGTACTTTAACCGCTAAATATGGCGCCGATGCTGTACCGAACGTGACTCTCAATAATCTAAATTCTTGTGGTTTTGTTGCAGATGGATTTGTTACAAGTGCAGACGAAGTAGCTGGATTTTCCTTTCTCCACAGAATTCTTTGATAGTCCACGTCCTCAGCTGCTACCTTCACCTGGCGGTACATCTTAATTATATCTGAAGATAGGCAAATTCGATGCAGTCTCCACCTCATCAGAAGATTTCTCAGATCTGGCTGTAAGGTAGGTCCTACCATCATCGTGTCATTCAACGAAACCCCATTTTCTCCTTTGCAGGAAGCGTCGAACACGATCCGAACTTGCGTGGTATCTTTGTCGTTCCTGACAATAGCGAAATGAGGTAAGTATGTTCCTTTAGTTTCCATCACTTCTTCTACAGGTATTTCCACCATGTGATCCAGATGTAAATATTCTTCAAGTACTTGTTCATATTTAGCTTTCATATCTGGTGCTTTATTCAACTTTGCTTCTAGATATGTCAACCTTTTCTCAGCTATTCTCTTAGAATTGTCCACTTTCAGATCAGCATCTCCGGTTTTGAATGGCAGCCTCACAATGTATCTCCCATCCTGATCTCTTTTGGTTGTGTCTGCAAAGAACCTCTCGCAACGCATCTCTTCTTCGGTAAGTGGTGTTTTGATGTTTGTGTGTATATCGGCTTCAAGTTCCCAGAATTTCTTAAGTTGGTGATCCTCTTCAAAACACACTTGATGCATGGCTATCAAATTCGTTGCTTGATTGTTTGAATTTGAACCCGCTACCCCAGATAAAATCCACCCTAAAGATGTGTTTTGTGCTAATAAAGATCCCTGCTTTTGAATTCCTTCCCGCATTACTTGACCGACCACTTCAGCACCTAACAGAACATCAATCTTGCTTGGTGTGTTATATCTTGGATCAGCCAATGGCAAACTGCATACCCAATCTGTAGCAACTACCCTTTTGCTAGGAAGTAAGGTAGTGATTGACTGCAGGACATACACATCCACTGACAGCTTGATGTTTTGGAAGCCATCTCGCATAGATGATATGTTCAGTTTGATCATAGATTTGGAGGCAACATTTTGTCCCCCTCCCACTCCAGAGATAACTCCCCTTACTGGAGTCTTTTTCAGGCCCAAGCTTTGCGCCGTTGCTTCCGTAATAAAGGATGCCTGGGATCCTTGATCAAGCAGCGCCCGCACGATCTGAGTATCTCCGGTTTTAGTTTCAGCCTTGATGAGCGCCGTGGCTAACAGTACCTGTCCACGAGGTGCCACTCCTCCTGTTGCGAAGCACACTACAGGTGCTCCTTCCCCAGAACTATATTCCGCTGGTGAACCGCTACTTGCTGCTGGTTTTGAGCCAGTGTCACCTTTTAGATGCAGAAATGTATGATGCCGCCGTCGGCAAACGCGACATGAAACTCTGCAACGGCATTGATTGGCAGAGTGACCTTCGCCCAAGCAATTGAAGCACAATCGTTGTTTTTCTACAAATACCCTACGAGTTGATACCTCTTCGTTTTCAAATTTTTTACAATGTACTAATTTATGTTGCTCCTTGCAGTATTTGCATGTCACGGAAGCATTGGGTTCTTCCACGATGTGGAAGGCTTTTAATGGACCTTTTGACTTGTTGTTGAAGCCAGATCCCGTTCCCATGAACTCCAAAGCCCGAAACCTCTTAGTCAGGAATTCCTGAAAGTCTTTAAACGTAGGCAGTTCTTGATAATTCGCGCTTTGAAGCTCCCACTGCTTCCTGGACTCGGGATCAAGCTTCGACGAAGTCATGAAAATGATGATGACATCCCAAGTTGATACATCCACACCGAGATTAGCCAAAGCCCCCATGCACTCAGTTGTATTGTCAAGAATTTCCTTCAAAAAGGAAGCAGACTCAACACTGCCACTACGTTGACTAAACAACCGTTTCAAGATGGTATTACACAAGAACTTTTTGTTATTGTAGCGATCGTTTAAAGTCGCCCAGCATTGATTGTAATTTGCCGCTGATAAGTTGATATTCCTAACTAACTGTTCTGCTTCTCCTCCCAATAAACCCTTAAGATATTGGAACTTTAGTATAGGCTCTAAATCTGTGTTGTGCACTAGTGATAAGAACAGGTCTCGGAAGGCACTCCACTCATTGTAGTTTCCCGAAAATTTGGGAATGGTTATTTTTGGTAAGTTTGCCCGGCTTTTGCTCTGTTTGCCTTTACCGTTAGCAGAGTTACATTCCAAGAACTGATCCAGATCATTATTGTATTCTGCTAATGACTCTTTTAACAAATTCTGATATTCAAAATACTTTTCTTCTGCATCACTAAAGATATCTTTCGTAATATACGAGGAAGCACGCACATCTTTTGCATCACACGTTTTTAAAAACTCTGCATGAGTATCAAAGAACTGACCCCATAACTGTTCCAACGCGTCTAGCCTTGTTTGCAAATAAATTTTGCTCAAACGCTCTTTCGGTGATTTCTTAAAGTTAGTGTGAGCCTTTCCTATTCTCATAAAAGTATCCTCCTGTCTCAGTATAAACGATTCCATTTTTATGGTAAATTCGCTAATTTAAGAAAGTTCCAAATATTTTTTACAAAATTTTTCTAAGTGTTTGAGATTAGTACAATTTTTTCAAAAATCGGGCATAGGTTCCCCGTTGGTTACAAATTCTTAAAACTATTCTAAGTCTAAAACTGAATCTACAAATTATTCAAAGTCTCAAAGCAAGTGATTTTAGGTTAATTATCAAGTTAAGTTAAAGTCCAATGAATGAATGAGTTTACATTAAAAAGTTCAATTTGTACGTCACCAATACAACTTCCTGCTGTGGAGTCCAATGTCCAATCCAAGTAATCCCGCTTTGACTCCTTTAATCCGCTTGCTGGTTGCGTGCCCAACTCTTTCCTGAGTCGGCACCTCTCCTCTGATGCCGCGCACTGCTGCGGCTTGGCTGGCTGCGTGCGGTGGCTAGGCAAGCTCCCTCCTGAGCTAGCCCCACCTTCCGCTGCTAGTTGCTCCGTCTCGGCTGCACACACACCTTACGCTCCCTCCTGAGCAAGGTGGTGATGATAATTCGTTCAACGCCTTGATTGGGTTGACCGCCCCGGCCGTCGTAACCACTACGCACTTTTACTGATTCCCACCGTGCGGAATCCCGGGATGATGGAACAATCGCTGTTCCGACTCGAAGGACCAAAATGTTCCCCGTGACCCCGATAGGTACTTTAGGTTACTAAACCTAGTAAAAAGTGCGCTTCACTAGCGCTAGGTGTTGGTGGAAAGCAAACACGTATCTCAAGAAAGAACAGTATTATATTGCATTCAACTTTAACATTTATTTGATGCGCTAGTCAATCCGGCCCGTGCGTTTTCGTCAGCGCGATTCAGAATCGGTCCGAATTTACTAGCGACATCTAGTTTGATTATTCAACACTATTACAGTTCAACAGCATCCATCTCAATACTTAACACCATTCATTCCATACTTAACTACCTAATGGGAGGCCTCATCCAGCAGTGGATGTTTATTAGCTGATGATGAAGGATTATCTGGTGGACAGTTTACACGGTGCGAGTTGGCGTGAGAGTAGTCAGTTACAGCAGAGCCTCCGGACAAACATACCACGGAACTGTACGCTATAGGTTCACAAAATGCCTTTAATGAGCTCCAGAATATTTAAGTTTTTATAGATTACAAAAAGAAAAAAAATGTATCGTACTCTGATTTTTAATCTTAGACATTTTTTGTAAACAATGATAAGTGTCATGTATGTGTATCATATGTGTATATACACATATGATACACACAGTGGCATATCTTGACATTTCTTTGTTTACAAAAAATGTCTAAGATTAAAAATCAGAGTATAGTGAAATCATAATTTAAAAAAAAACTACTTTTTAACCTTTTTAAACTTGAAATCTAATTTTAGACTAACTTCTAACACGTTTTAAATTATTGGAACATTTGTTACTTATAAATTATAAATTGGGATAGTGAATTCATCAACAAAATCTAACAAAACTTTAAAGGAAATTTTTAAGGTATAAAGTGCATCACACACGCAGCAGAGGCGGTAATATTTTATATGCGTATAAAAACTTATCGCTTCTGTGGGTATCACAACCGTAGCAGATACGATAATATACGAAAATGATACATTCACGCGGAAACCTTCAAACTGTATTGTATTTCAATTTGTATACACAGATATAAACTGTCCATCTTTTGATATGCCTACAGATGCTTGTCGGTAAAATTAAGTGATCTGCTACGTGTGTGTTGCTCCTTGAGTTTAGTATAGATAGCGATATGGACAGATACGCGCTCTGATACAGATATCTTACCGCATCTGCTACGTGTGTGCCACACTTTAGAGTGTGCGCTCACCTTCTTTAGTTCATACAAAAATTTTCCTTGAACCTATAGCGTCTCACATACACAATTTTAAAACTTATACCCCCGTATAGCATTGGCCATGAGAGCCGCTGCTATATAAAGCATATTCTCATAAGCGTGGAACGTTCGAGAGTTGCAATGATAGAATAGGCTGTCGTCCACCTCCTTACCTCGCGGGCACGTGTGGAAGTACAACCAGTTGCAGCATGTATATTTGCAGATTTCCTGAAAGTAATCATAAAATTGTAATCTGAAGCAATTTATTGTTCATAACCATTGACATATTACTATCGTAAAGCAAAAAGGTTATGGCGTTCGGGTTGTTTCGTTCATTTCAACTTAGTTATAATGTAATCCGAGAGATGGCGCTGATTTTTCTCTAAGGAGACATTGCTATATTGTTTTGTCTGACAACCGTATCTTTACTATCAATAATATTATACAATTTTTATCAATGTTTAAATATAACACGCAACAGTCACATACGTAGTCATGATCCACACACTAGGATTCCCTGTGTCGTGGGTATCAGGAAGTAGGAGTACCATGGTATTACAACACCTAGACAGAACAAATATTTGCAGATCATGGCAAACATTTATCACCGAACCTGCACCTCTCGCGTGTCAGCCGGCTACTCGACTACCGCGCCATGCGAGTTGTTATGTTACATAATTTTTATCAGTTTTCAGTTGAGTCAGTCAGTGGGCCGTATGATTGTTTGCTTGCCAAGTAGTATAAAAAAAAAATCGTCGGTCGTGATGACTATAAAAAAATATACATTATTGTTGTAACAACTCTATACTCTGATTTTTAATCTTAGACATTTGTAAACAAAGAAATGTCAAGATATGCCACTGTGTGTATAAGTGTCATGTATGTGTATCATACGTGTATATACATATATGATACACATACATGACACTTATAAACACAGTGACATTTCTTTGTTTAAAAAAAATGTCTAAGATTATAAATCAGAGTAATAAATGTCACATCGGGAGTTCGTGTTTCCGATGATACACGAAATTTGCCGAGGCATTTAATTTAAATCGCAGTACTGTACATTAGTGCAAACACATACCGGAACGTCTATTTTAAACTCGGAAAGTTTCTCCTTTCTGGCAGTGGGACCAGATATAATAACGCACGCTTGAACAAGAAGATGTTCCTTGTCGTGGCATTCCTTGACCACCGTTAATGTGGCCATTTCTTTGCTTGCTTTCATCAGAAGTGGACTTACTGGGCATTTCTGGAATAAAATAATAAATGAGCGGTGATAAGAGCATCATACGTTCTTTCCCAGCGAATATACCTACTGATCTAGCTTTACTAAAGATCAAAAGAAGTTTAGCCCTCATACATCAAACTTTGGAAGTGTTGGCGCAAGCCGCGGCAGAGAATCATGATGGAATGGGTTTGATGGAAGTACCTGACAAATTAATTGATAACGTCCTTTTGACGAAAACCATAGAACTCTCAATGCCATTCAAATTCCTAGAAATGGGACATCTACAATGGATGTTATATTGGTTATTGATTTTATAGAGTACTTAGATACTAAGTTTCTAAATTGTTCAATTTCAGACTTTTCCCTGTATATTTGTGTCATAAAAGTTACAAGCATACCAAATTTCAGCATTGTGGGATTGGTGAAAGTACCCTATAGAACTTTTGATTTTTACGTTTTTGATTTTCCCTAATATCTCAAAAACTTCTTAGTCTAAATACTTATTAAAAACAGTTTTTAAATGTCCAACTAAAGCGCTTTCATTAGACACCCCATTTGATCTGACTGTCTCACTTTTATTTACCCCTCTTGGACCCCAATATCTCATCAACCCCGACCGATATAGCTCTTAACCTTATCTACAAATTGTACTAATACTATCTACCCCATACAAAATTTCATGAAGATCGGATTAACGGGAAGTTTTCATCAGACAAACATACAAACAAACGCCGATTCTTCCAAGTTGCTCAGAGAACTCGCTTCGCTCGTTCAATAAATAAATAAATTACTGATCCAATTCTGAAAATTCTCACTAATATAAAGCTACATTCCCAGAGAGCTATTTCACAAGGATGAAGTCCCGATTCAGCTAGTAACTTAGCAATGAGACCCGTTTTCCCAAAAACATGACAGACACTACTCATAATTTTTTTTACGTAGTCATACTTACGTCACAGCAGCACTTGAATCTGATGTTAGCTCCAAGCATCGGACAAAGCAGAAGATAGGAGTTCAGCACTGGATGTGGAGCACCCAAGTATGCCACATTAACATGTTCAATCGTGCCGAGTTCTTCCTGTAAAAGAAGTAGTTCTACTCAGACATTAGCTAGGAATTTCAGTCAGGATTCGAGCTAAAGTTTTTGCTTTGGCTTGTCTTTATCATCCTTTGATTCATCATTTGATTGTCTTTATAGAAATAAGGAAATCCGTAGAAGAACCAAGGTCACCGACATAGCTCTCACAATTAGCAAGTTGAAGTGACAATGGGCAGGTCCGTTGGGGAATAAAGGTTCTCGAGTGGCGACCACAAACCGGACGAGTAGAGGAAGGACCTCCACTCGATGGACTAAACACATTATAAACGTCGCAGGAAGTCGGTGGATGGAGGCCGTTCTTCGTGGCATTCTAAGGGGGAGGCCTATGGCCAGCAGTGGACTTCTACAGGCTGATGATGGTGATGATGTCTTTATCATCATTAGCCTGTATACTGAATAACCAACTGTTTGTCTGGACATAGGCCTCCACCATAAAATGCTACAACACAGCCACCTCCATCCATTGACTTCCTGTAACCTTTAAATTTTCGTCGGTCTATCGAGAGGGGGTCCTTCGTATACGGTGGTTTACCCGGTTCTCCGGTTGTCGGTCTCGCGAGCTACATGGCCTGCAATGCCCTCATCACTTCAAATGGCTCATTCTGAGAGCTATAAATTTCGGTGATCTTGGTTTTTCTACGGCTCATCTAGTTTTTTTTATTTGGGTTGATGGCGGGACTGGCTTGTGTCTTAGTGGTAAACCCAGCCCATAACAAAGCAATACCTCCTAGGTCACATGCACCTTAGGCTAGGACACACCTTACGTAACATTGCTATGCGCCCGTCACCCAAAGATATAAAAATGAAAAGTCTCATGAGCCTGTATTATCTCGGATCTTCCGTTTTGGATTATATCACGTAGTGAACCTCCGAGCATAGCTCTCTACATAGCCCGCTGTTCGACTTTGAACTTGTTTATGAAGCCAATATTTAGCGACCACGTCTCAGTGGTGTAAGTCGGCACTCACGTGACTATGTCATGTCTTAGATTGTATATTATATTTACTATAACAGTCATAATGGTGGCCAACGCCTGAATGGTGGCGTGTGTCCTCGACCTCATGCACAGCACTGGCACTGTGGACTTATCTGCGAACCGCTGCACGCACATATGGGACGTTGTAGAGACAAATATCACGTCGGACATGAACGAGAATACACTGGAAGAGAAAGATTAACTGAAGATTTGCAAAATAAAGGTTAAAGAAGGGTTCCGCAGGCTAGGCTAGGCTGGGAGCAAATCTTGTGATGTATTTGCTATTACGTATTTAATAGGCGCTTTCAGTATGCTATAGTAAGACAAGTTTAAAGCGTAGATAGACGCCAAAATTTGTCACTATCTCTCATTAAAGTTAACGTAGGTGACAGAATAGCGCTCGCGAAACAAAAATTGAGCGAAAATCACGAAAAACAAATATTAGCAGCCTAATTAATCATTAATTCGACTCGCCAATTTCTACACTTTGTAAAAAAACACCTTGACACGCTTTTATTAGACACCCCATTTGATCGGGCTGTCTCACTTTTTTTTTACCCCTTCTTTGACCCCAATATCTCATCAACCCCCCGACCGATATAGCTACCTTACTTACAAATTGTACCAATACTATCTACCTCCATACAAAATTACAAGAAGATCGGATTAACGGGAAGTTTTCATCGGACAAACATACATACATACAAACGCCGATTCTTCCAAGTTGACAAAGAAGTCGAGTTGTAAGTTGTTGTTGATTTGTGTGAAAGGAAAATAGTATCAATGCCATTTTAGTACTATGTACTTAGTTAAAAAAATTCTAACAATAAATATCCAATGTGAAGCATTTTAATTCTCATTACTTATAAATAATGAGAATTATTTCAATTTAATGTCTAATAAGCAATATTTTTTTTTGTACATTTGTATTCACTCATCTAGGAAGATTTACATGGAGAAAACCTATCGTTGGTGTCTATCTACGCCTTAATTTATCACCGTAATCTGTACCTATCAGTTTAATATTTTAGATTAGAACAGTGATTTATCTAATAATAAACCTATTTTGGAAGTCATTCAGATACAAATGGCTCGAGCTCGTAGCACTCGTAGCTCCATCGTAGATATAGAGCTACGATAGTCCTGGCTACGATTTAGCGTAGCCAGGACTCAATCAGGAGTTTTCAAATAGTTTACTCATAGTACCTATATACATGCAAGATTTTTCATTAAAAATTCTTCATACGAAGTCAAAGTCAAAGTCAAAAAGAACTTTATTCATTGAAATCACAAGGATCATTTTGAATCGTCTTATATAAAATTAAATTACTCCTGTTCCAACGCGACCAAGCCTAGAAGAATCAGGCAACAAAGAGTATTATTCGAGATTTAGTATTCGAGATTTTTCATGAAAAAAAATTCATTCGAGATTTTTCATTCGAGATTATTTAGAATTCGATCATTATTTACAACACCTAGTTGTTGTTAGGCCCCTAGGTTTATCATTCGAGATTTTCCATTCGAGATTTTTTAGAATTCGATCATTATATTTTAGAACACCTAGTTCTCGTTAGTGGCGAACCGCTAATTTTGGTTTCTACCTACTGATTCCACATACATATGTAACATTTTGGCGTTTCCGGAAGTAATCATTATTCTGTTCGTAGTACTGATTTGACCCAACTAGCCGCGAACCACGCTACTTGAGTCAAATAAGTAATTCTCTATGGGAGGCCGGTCGCACTCGGAGCGAGTCAGTCTTGCAGTAACCTAGCTAGGGGTAACTTATGCGCAAACTCTATGTGAAACAAGAAATATACGATGTATCGAAAAGTGATCAATAGTCGTTTTATTGGAATAGTGTGAGAGTGAGTTAGGCAGTGTTGCAGTTCGTTTTCAACTTCAGAAGTGGGATTGGAATCCACAAAAGCCCCACAAAATGTTGAGGATGTTGATGATGACGATGGCAGCGAAAAGAAGCAAGTTTCTTCGAGGAGCCCGTTGTTACAACGGGTAACCACTGCGGCAAACATGCACCACTACCGAGTGAGGCTAGAAGTAGTAGGGTCCGGCAGAGTCATAGGTCAGTCAGAATCCTGACAACACCAAGACGTAGCCGAGAACGGAGCCGCTCAGGCAATCGCGGACGAGATAGCAGGCGTAGTAGACAATTGGAACTAGAGAAACAGCGGTTGCGTATTTTGGGAAATCAATTGAAAATGGAGCGTGATCGCCGGGATCTTCAGGAGCGAGAACGACACAGAAAACTGGAGCTCCGCTTGCGGAGACTGAGCCCTGAAAGGGTCAATTTTGAGACCAGGTATGACCCAACATCTAAATTTTTTGAAGAATTTAAAAGCTATGAAAATGAAATTAGATGTTGAGTCAATACCTATTTGAGCATGATCAATCGTAATCATGACTGAATGTGACTCGAGGAGTTCACATCTTTGAGTACCAGAGTACCGATGAGTGTTACAGACGGAATCTTTAACATCTTAGCTTTAAGATAAATTATACCTAGGTATCTAGTTATGTGCCGATAATTGATTGTTAAAATGATGTTGAATAGGTAATTGAAATGTACAAATGTGTGAATGTGTGTTGAAAGCATACATTAACTTGATTCTAATATTTTATTTTAGTTGTGTTACATACTCGTACTGAGAATGTTTGTGAAATGATTACCTATATATCTCTCTGAAACGCGAGGACTCGTTTCTAGTCTGATGGCCGACTGTAACATTTTGGCGTTTCCGGAAGTAATCATTATTCTGTTCGTAGTACTGATTTGACCCAACTAGCCGCGAACCACGCTACTTGAGTCAAATAAGTAATTCTCTATGGGAGGCCGGTCGCACTCGGAGCGAGTCAGTCTTGCAGTAACCTAGCTAGGGGTAACTTATGCGCAAACTCTATGTGAAACAAGAAATATACGATGTATCGAAAAGTGATCAATAGTCGTTTTATTGGAATAGTGTGAGAGTGAGTTAGGCAGTGTTGCAGTTCGTTTTCACATACGAACGTCACCTCTCTGTTAACAGACATAATTTGGCTTCGCTCGTTTCATAAATAATTATCTTTAACAATCTCATTGCAAAGTCAACAAATGAAAACGGTTCTGTTTTATTACCGTTTACGGACCAATGTGATGTGGGAAACTAAACCTTATGCTTTCTGCTGTACAATTTAAGTTCCAACACTTTTTGTAATATAATTATTACCTTGCATGAGAGAGAACCTTGAAGTTGACTTATTTGATAAGCGGTCGGTTAAAATCTAGATAAGTATTTAGATACATAATATGGATGTTTCCTTGAATACCAGATAGGATTCTGACCTAGGTACCTACTTCAAGAAGTTTCAACTTGCTAAATAGCAAATTGAAGTGGCGATGGGCAGGCCATATAAGCTCGCAAAACTGACAACAGTTGAGAAATAAAGGTTCTAGAGTGACGATCACAAACCGCGCGACGCAGTTAAGGAAGGCCTGTCACTCGATGGACATTATAATCGTAGCATGAAGTCGGTGCATGGAGGCGGCTCGAATCGGTTCGACGTGGCATCTTATGGAGGCTTATTACCACAACACCCAGACCCGAAACAAATATTTGCAGATCATGCAAACATTTGTTCCGCAGCGGGAATCGAACCCGCAACTCAGCCAACTACATGCCAGCCGAGCCAAGGAGGTCGTCAAATAAATTTGCCTATTTTGTCATTGAATGTACAGCGTATGCTTTATTTTTGTCTAAACTTGAAGTGGAATGGAAATAATAAAGTTGAAAATCTGCCTTCTATTCAAATAAAACAATGTATCCTTTGTTAACTTAGTTTAATTGTAAAAAACAAAAAAAAAACAATAACATTGCTCCAAGTCCACACGATTATAACATTACAATGATTTCATTACATAACTTTTGGTAACATTAACATGATTGAGTCCCAGCTGTGGGTAAATTTCTAGTCCCCATCTCCACCGCAGCAATCGTCGTCTACTTCGAAACCGCACATCTTAGCTAAGAACACGCACAGTGTGACGCACAGTAAACATCTCAGGATCTTCCCACAGGAACCACAACCACAGCTGCAGGAGCAACACATTCTCAGAACCTTTTAAACTTTTTCAGTCGATGGGAAATGCT
Organism: Epirrita christyi; assembly: GCA_951392215.1. NCBI lineage: Eukaryota > Metazoa > Arthropoda > Insecta > Lepidoptera > Geometridae > Epirrita > Epirrita christyi. The sequence goes on along the minus strand of OX595855.1, from coordinate 9,457,551 downwards.
CCGAAATGTTCGAACTGAAGCCTACTTGAACACGGTCAGGTAAATTGTAAACTTTTCTATCGTAAGATTCTGTTTTCTTTCTTCTTATAGGCGTGTTTTGATTGTTTTGTCTTCAATTATAATATTTCGATATGTTTATTGATCGAAAGAAATCCGTTGTGTTCTTCAAATCACGGCACGAACTTCCTTGCTTCAATTTCTTCTGTCAAAAAACACGCCTTTTGTCCAGTTTCTGTGATTTAGTTTCTTCAATGATCCAACAACTCAGACTGAATACTATATATAGACTATTGACTAAAACGATTTACTTTGATGACTAATCATGTAAACAAAACTGTGACCGCTACTGAGCGTCACAATAGAATGAAATCATTCTGTGCTAGTTTCCAAGGTGTAGCAACTTATAGGGAAAAAGTTATCGTGCTGATAAAAATACCAGTTTATGTAGATAAAAGGTTACCTTCGTCCAATTTGGAGATTATAATCGATAGGATAAATATACTCGAGTACTTATGTTTACCAAATTTTCCATTAAGAAAAAAAAACTGGAACAATATAATAGGTTGCAAAAGTTTGCCCAGAATTGCTTATTTAGATTCTGTAGAGCGTTTCTTCCATCTCACTTCACGCGCTATCTTGATAGATGGCGTTATTCAAAACCACATTTAGTCGAGCACTCTTGTTCACGACTCGCCATGGCAACAGCCGTGACACGTAAGATTCGTCATGCTCTCCGTCTCTTTTCTAAGTACCAAGCTGTAGCTTCATCATCATCGGCAGCCGATTAAAGTACACTGCTAGACGAGGCCTCCCTCATCAAATGCAATGGAAAGGATTTGCCATAATCACCACGCTTGGCAGGCGGATTAGTGATCGTATTATTGGTGCTAAGTACTCGGGCTGCTGCTGCCCATTCCCTGGTGTAATCCTTTATACGGGTTTTACAACATCCACGGGAGGAGACGGTCCATTCTTAGGCAGGACTCGGCCGGACACATAACACGGCACGATAGATATAGATTGACCGTAATGATTCATTAGTTAGTGGCGTGACGTCTTATCGTGCTGTTACTTAGAGGCTGACGCTTTTTTGATTTGATATCTGGACCGGATACCAAATGTGTTTTATCGGGGGTGTTCCATGACTAACATCCCATCTAATTACACTCCGAAATCTTTGATCGTTCACTCACTGGTATTGTACTCTATTTATGTAATTGCTAATACACACGTAAGTATAGGTACATTTTGCTGTGGTGTGTTCGGCCCTTCCATATCCTCCCATGGATGTCGTAAACCGATGGGACTACACCAGGGGATCGGCAGCAGCATCCACCTGAATACTAAACACTAATACTGCGATTATCAATCCACGTGCCATGGTGATTATGGCAAATCAATTGCTTTCTATATGGTGGAGGCATCGTCCAACCGTGGACGTTTGAAGGCTGATGATGATGATGACTCCGTAGAATTCCTGTGCACCCTCTGGCATAGCTTCCTACTTGTTTTTTTTAACACCCCACAGTCACATATACTTAGTCCCACACTAGGATTCCCTGTCGTGGGTATCAGGAACAACGAGTACCTACCATTGGTACCATAACACCTAGACCCAGAACAAATATTTGCAGATCATACAAATATTTGTCCCGCATCGGGAATCAAACCCGAAACCTCTGCATCTCAGCCGGCTACTCGCATGCCGTGCTACAGAGGTTGTCAAACCTGTCATTATAGTCGTGATATGGAATCGTGATGAGGACATACCTGCCATTATAATCATAATCCCAGACCATGTGGTCGGTAATGTTGACGTCATACGCTCCTAGAAGCGTGGCTGCTTTCGACACGGCCATGTTCAGCACGGGTTCGTTCACTTCTTGAAGGATCATCACCTTCGCATTTGGGAGAATATCCTGAAAGATTTAAGGGAACATTACTAACCTAGCCACATAGGTACATAGCCCTGATCCCCTAGGATACACTAGGATTCCCTGTTTCGAGGGTATCAGGAACTACAAGTACCATGGTACCACAACACATAGACCCAGAACAAAAATTTGCAGAATCCTCCCGCATTGGTTTCCCAAAAAGTTGTCCTGCAGTGGTAATCAAACCTGCACCTCTCGCATCTTAGCCAGCATCTCGGCCGCAGCGCCACGGAGGTCGTCCCATTGATTCAAATATCTGTAATTCTTTGAAGGTGGCGCATTTTGAGACATCAGCAACTCATCTGAGACGGCGAATTCTGTGATGCGCCGGCTGAGGCGCGAGTTATATTGGATTCTTGCTGCGGGATAAACTTTTGTATAATCTGCAAATACCTATTCGTTTCGTGTTTAAAATGCTTGCTTTGACAACGAAACTGCTCCTTGTTGCCATCTCGGTGTGAATTTACCCTAATACGCGTCATTGACTGTGTCACGGACGTCCGGACAGCCAGGATACTAACCAATCTACTACTATGCGTATTCCGATGCTTCTTTTTCAGATTTATCGCACTGACTATGATATTCATGACCATTTCTGCCGTCCACTGTTTGAAACATATCAGATGTCGTGGTTTGGGACATCTGAAAATACAGAGGTCATGGTTTTGACGAGGATGTGGCTTGGATAGACAAATTATATGGTTAGAGGAATTTACTTTAATTAAATTGTTAGCGTACCTTCATTAGATTTAAGTTAATTAAGTGACGGAACTGGCTGGTGGCTCACATGTTTGTTCATCTTTTCGTCACCTACAAAACCTTAACTAATGGCATTGTTGCACTGTGCCCGCCACTCCGAGCCAAAGATTAAGTCACATGTGCCTGTAATTTCGCCAACAACTTCCAACCGGAAGACAGCTACGCAAGCTTCACAGCTCAACCATCTCAAGACTGCTAAATACCTGCTGCCTCAAGACGAAAGTCAATCAACCAGAGCGCTAGGTGATGACTTACGGTATTGAGACGTGGCCACTAACTATGTAGCTCAAAGTCTCGCAGCGGGCTATGGAAAAAGCTATACCCGAAGTTTTACTACGCGACAGAATCCGAAATGAGGAAATCCTAGAAAAACCAAGATCACTGACATAGCTCTCAAAACTAGCAATGGCAATGGTAATGGCCTGGTCAGGCCATATATAGCTCGCAGAATAAACAACCGTTAGGGAATTAATGGCTTCGAGCGTTGGTCATGGACGATAACGCAGGGTAGGAAGGCTCTCGATGCACAAACATATTTTTAAAACTCGATGGATAGAGGCGGCTCGTGACCGTTCGTCGTAGCATTCTATTGAGGAGGCCTATGTTAAGTAGTGAACTTCTTCTATCTAAAGGCTAATTATGAAGCTGTGCTTTCAGCTTGATAGGAATAGTGGTAGCCTGGTGATAGCACTTCCCCGGACGAGCTCTATCAGGGAGTGCTGCTAAACTTGACATAAAAGATTTTTGAATAGACTCTTCGCGTTGTGGCTTGGAGTGCACCGTCGTTGGTGTATCCTGAGATCGTGAACACAAGATTGTGAGTAGAACTGGCTCAGATTCATTGTAACTTCGCGCTGCTAGGTCATGCGATATTCTATTAATCATTAAACTTACGGGTAACAAAAATGTTGTTTTCTTATTTGTTGGATCAAAGGCAAGAATTTTGATGAACGAAACAACATTCTACAAACGAGGAATTTTGTTTATTTCAAGAAACATAACTTTATGTTTAGCAAGATATGAAGTATCTACAACCACAGAGTACTTGAGTACAACTCCCTGCCCCCTTATTCCCTAACTGAAAGTTACTCGGTGACTTACGTTTGACAAGTAAAATTTCCATTAATTGACAATTCATAATGATAATTTTGAGCAATTGATGGTCATTTTACTTGTCAAACGTTAGTCACCGACTGACTTTCAGTTAGGGAATAGGGGGGCCGAGGCCATAATAAAAAAAAACCTTGTCTACGGTATGTATGGAAGTATAACGTTGTAGTACCAACGTAGTATAAAAATTCCTTGCGTAGTACATGCGTAGTACTTATTAGGGAAAATACAAATTCCAATCTGTCCGACAAGCTAGTCAGGCTAACAGTTTGGAGTAATTTTGTCCAAACAGTTAAATCATCGAACTTTTGGTAGGACCATGGTAGGACAGATTGGAATAAAAACTTATTACTTCCATGACGGTATGACAGGCTTCAGATTATAGACACTTTAGTCCTTATTCTGAGCTTTAGTCATTATTTTGAGCTGAGATTCTGAGCGTAGCCCTGGTAGCAATTTTAGGTCATAACGACGTCCATTCACGGTCATTTTCGGCGTAAATGACGTTGTAAAAGACGTCCCATTGACGTACAAAATGACGGCCTAATGTCAGGTCCTAGCGACGTCGGTGAAGACGTTTAAAATACGTATTAAGGTAACGTACTATATGCGTCTCAAAAAACGTCATGTAAACGTCTGAAGGAAACGTTGTATGAACATCCTCAGAAGACGTTAATACGACGTCATAAAGAAACGTTATTTTAATGTCTTCAAACACGTATATATGACGTCCTATTAACGTCTGAAGGATACGACATATTAACATCCTCAGAAGACGTTCGTATGACGTCATACCGAAACGTTATTTTAACGTCTTGAAACACGTTATACATGACGTCATATCAACGTCTGAAGGAAACGTCATATTTAGTGATGAATCCAATATATTAATATTCGTTAAGATATTAGTGATATCGGATGTATTCATGTATTAGTAATCCATAGAACTTCGATATGCTAATATTTCATATTCACTTCTGTACACATACTGACTGATACTGACCAAGATACTGACTATTCGGTCTGGGTTGCTAATACCTCACACGTACGGTTCATAGTTACTCGGCTCGGATTCGTACGATGTTCACACTAATATTTTACCTAGATTTCTACACAGTATCGGTGAGAACATCGTACGTATCGCCGAATACATATCGGATGAACCAACCAATCACAGACATCTACGAATGCAAGAGAGTAGAGAGCAATGTTTCCAGCTGTGACAAGCAACTTAGTACGGCAGCTGATAAAAAAATACTGGTTTCAAAAGAATGGAAGGTGCAGTGTTTATATTTTCATTTATTACCTACCTATATTTACAAAAAACGTTTTTTACCCGCAAATCTTTTCAAGCGAACACAATATTGCCTTACCGTTGTGCATATTTTACCGTCAGCAAAAGTACGGTTTAATCGAAAAATATACGGAACTCTAAACATCTGAACGGTCTGGTAACATTGTGCGAAAGAGACATCTTGACGCAATTATATCTTACTCAATATGAGCGAGTAAGCGTATGCTCTTTATTACATAGGTCATAGGAACTATTTTTCTTTTCTACTATTGTTGATATTTTAATAGATAGATATTTTTTAATTGTAGATAGATATTTTTTATTATGCATAGAAAATACCCAGACACCCTGAACAAATATCTGCAGATCATAAAAATATTTGTTGCGAGGCGGGAATCAAACCCGCAACCTCCTGCGCCGCAGGCGAACCTTCGCCCGCCGCGCCACAGAGGTCGTCAAATTAGAATCATCATTAAGTATTATATTCGTGTACCTACAGCTCGTACATTAATATTGTAGTATTAGATTAGCCAACCTATAATCTTAGTAGATACTTTATATTAGCAGCAGTAAGTAGTCTAGGTGATATAAAAAAGATAAATTAAGTTATTTTTATTTATAAAGTATAATCTCTTGTGAAAATATAAAATAAATAATTATTTGTAAAAAAAAATTTTTTTTTTTTAAAAAAAAAATTCAAAATATTAAAATAATTATATTTAATAATTTTGAAATAAATAATTTTATTTCAATTATAATTAATTCTTCAATATTAATAAAAATAGGATCCGCCCCCTTCCATTGGGATTCAATTGGCTCTTGGAAAAACAAAAGTCATCATGTTGTTGGACGGCTGTGCCCGTCTAATGATTATTTTCAATGGTTTCAAATTAGGGTCGGCTTGCTTAATCAATCTGACCGGTGCCTATTAGGTTTTTGTTTCTTTCATCTCTCTGTAACCGTCATCCATAGCGTACCAATTTTAAGTGTGATGGTGTGTTTGTAACTGACTCAAGGTTGTCCTGACATAACAACTGAATTGTTACTATAGTACCACACCCCTTTATTATTATTATTATTACCTGAATATACTTACCTAAATTCTTACTTATCCTTTTGTATTTAAGTATAAGCCTGTTTGGGTGCCTAGCTTTATGGGTAAGTGCCTAAGGCCTAGTTTTTAATAATAAGTTCTCGGTGGTTGTTTTGCTGTTTCCTTTGCTGAAACAGCAGATAGCTTCCGAGTACATGGCTGCTGTGACGACAGCAGCATTCTAAGGTGAGGCTGAAAAACAGCGTGGCTGAGCCCTCGTCCTTTTCTCATACACTAACTATTTAACTTTATTATAATTGTACTCTTGTAACTAGATTAGTGTAAGTGAATAAATGCCCTTTTATTTTATTTTTTATTTTTTTTATTTTATTTTATATCATATCACTGATACTCAAATATTAGTTAAGGTATTATAATATCGCTTGGCTAATATATTCATATCAGGTAATACTGAGGAATATCGGTATTAACCCATCTCTAGTCATATTAACGTCTGAAGGAAACGTCGTATGAACATCCTCCGAAGACGTTAATACGACGTCATAAAGAATAGTTATTTTAACGTCTTCAAACACGTATAAGTATAAGTATATACGTCCTATAAGTTAAAAAAGGCGCTGGTAATATAACGTGGACGTGATTGGAAGCCCTGGTGGTAATATATTTTGTAAGTATTACCCATCCCTAGGACTTTGCCATTGCTTCCATGCTTCTAATATTCTGAGAGAAGTCATACATTGACAAAACGCAACGATAGCGCGTTCTAATCTACTAGTGACGCCATCTAGTCTTGTATTGAGTAAACTTTCTCTCGTGGGTTCTTGGGTAACAGGATTACAAAGTTTGCAGGAAGTGTTACAGGGGGTCGAAAATGGCTGGAATGGCGTCAAGAAAAGAATGGTACGGCTGTACCCTTGGTTTGACCCAGGACGTTACAGAATTTACCCTAAATGAACGTCACCAGGACGTATTATTCATGACCAACACAGGACGTCACCAGATTGACCCTAAATGTACGTTGCTAGGACGTATCATTCATGACCAACATAGGACGTCACAGACTTTACCTTAAATCGACGTTGCCAGGACGTATTATTCATGACTGACCCAGGAAGTCACAGAATTTACCTTAAATAGACGTTCCCAGGACGTATTATTCATGACCAACACAGGACGTCACAGAATTGACCGTAAGTAGACGTCGCCAGGACGTATCATTCATGACCAACATAGGACGTCACAGACTTTACCTTAAATCGACGTTGCCAGGACGTATTATTCATGACTGACCCAGGAAGTCACAGAATTTACCTTAAATAGACGTTCCCAGGACGTATTATTCATGACCAACACAGGACGTCACAGAATTGACCGTAAGTAGACGTCGCCAGGACGTATTATTCATGACCAACACAGGACGTCACATAATTTACCCTAAATGGACGTCGTCAGGACGTATTATTCATGACCAACACAGGACGTCACAGAATTGACCGTAAGTAGACGTCGCTAGGACGTATTATTCATGACCAACACAGGACGTCACATAATTTACCCTAAATGGACGTCGTCAGGACGTATTATTCATGACCGACCCAGTACGTCACAGAATTGACCCTAAATGGACGTCACTAGTACGTACCTTCAGGTACCAGACGCTAAAATGACGTCAGTGTGACGTACATATTCGACGAATAAGGGACGGACCTTAAAATGACCTTAGAATGACGTCATTTTATCGTCCGAGACGTAATTTTGCTACCTGGGAGACAGCTATAAATACGGCTTCAGAGCACATTCGGAACATTTGTATTCTTCCATGAGAACTTAGTCCAGTCAGTGAGGGGTTTGACCCTGACAATAATTCCTCTGTCGCTGAAACTTTGCAGCGTGATAAAGTAAGGTTTATAAATTACGGTTATTCTTATTTTTTCCACATCTTTTTTACGTTATTTTGGAGATAAGTTTAAGGACAGCTACTTTTAGGTGTTTTTTTTCGTTGTAAAAGTGATAAAAAAGTTGCTCATAGTATCATCCAAAAAAAACAGAACCTCGATAACCAAAAACGGAATGCGGATCTCTAAGCAAAAAAGCTGTGTCAAAAAAGGAAAAGCGGTGTATCTGGCAGCCCTTGCGCATGCGTGGTGCGATGCCCCGCTCTATTATCAGAGGCCCAAGCACGAATATCTAAAGTTACCGAGACACGATGGTAAACTTCAAATATCAACTCACAAATATTGAAAATTTCAAGTTTCTCCGGTGTCACTGGCCAATATTTGACGTTTGAGATCGTCTCGATAGCGTCTCGGTAACATTGATTGTTCGTGCTGAGCCCACAGAACCCCGCGCGGTACGAAAATTGTCTAAGTATAAAATGTTGATATTTAAAAGTTTGTGTAACGCATAAGCGTTTAGGCGAAATTTTATTGGATAACTTACAATTATATTATAATAAGGTATACTGTAACTAACAAATGAATAAAAAAGGACGGAGCAATTTTCCGCCAAAAGTTATTTCCAAAAAACCATAATGCTATGAACGAAAAGGCAAATCTTTTAGATAACTCTGCAAGGCGATTCGTTTAAACAACCTTACGCGTAAAAAAAAATAAAAACTGACGGAGCAATTTTCCTGAAAAAGTTGTGATAAAAAAACAGATATTCTTTAATTAATGCCTCACCGAAATCGAAATATTCCTGGATACCGTTACATATCTATACTTATTAATGTATACTAACATATACCGAAGAAATTTCAGACTGAGCAATTTTCCACCGAATGTTATAAGTGATTTTCATGTTTAGGTAGAAATACTTATTTAAAAATAAAAAAAATCCTAGATAATTTGTCAACCGTAATCTATAAACCTTACATTATCACATAGCAAAGTTTCATTGCCTCGTTCATCGGACTAACTTCTGAGATGAGAACATCAGATAATGAATTAAAACTTTTCTTAAAAAGAAGGTTGCATCTCTTTTACTCCTATCCATAATCATAAACCTCAAATTGCGTGTGAATACGGCTCACAGTCAGTAATTTAGGTAGATTGGTAGGTAGGTACTCAACTTCCACACAGGAACACAGTGGTTATGAAGCTCTTCAAAGGTTTTCCGGAATTAGTATAATAATGCGAACCTGAAAGGAAATCTACCCACCCAATGTGAACAATTTTTGCCAAAAATCTTTGGGAATTTATCCAAATTTTTTGCAAATATAGGTAAGTTAAGTAGGTACCTACCTAGAGTCTGTTCAGTGAGAGACCCGCTTCGTGGGATTGGAGGGCGCTGCTGTGCCTAACTAAGTACCTGTTTTGTTTAGCAGGCAATACAATATCGCGTCTGTTCCGGTTTGATGCTATTACAACTGTAACTACTTAACTATTTCTTTAGTTTATGATTAAAAATGCCGACAGAAAGAAACCAGCGCCTAATGGTGCTAATAATAAATTTGTAGTTCTACCTACATGAAATGCCCTAAAACCAGCTGTTTCTTGAAGTTGGAAGTACCTACGCGGTACAATCTTCAGGTGGTCGCGATTTTTTTTGTACTTTTAGCCTCTTCTCATTCAATATTCATACAACATCTTCGAGCAACACGAAACGTGTTGCTCGAAGATGTCTTCTAGTTTTCGTAAAATCAGTTTTCGCTACTTCAAGAAGTGTTGATGTGGCTGTGTGAAGTTGCGATGAGCAAAAAAACAAAAAAAAATATCTTCCCCTTCCACCATTTTAGCTTAGGGTTAAGTCTAGTATAAAATACTAGTTGCGCCCCGCGGTTTCACCCGCGTGAATAATGATAAAAATTGATGATGATGATGATGAAAAGTAGCCTATGTGTTAATCCAGGGCGTAAAGTATCTCCATTCCAAATTTCACTCAAATCCATTCAGAGGCCCAAGCACGAACATCTAACGTTATCGAGACGCTAGCGTTACGATAGTAAACGTCAAATACGAGGGCTGCACTAAAAGTATCGGGAATGGAATATTTCCACTGTTTCTGTCATATTAAAATCTTTTTAATTGAAAACTCCTTGGTTTTAAAAATCGAATACCATTTATTTATTTAAAAAAAGATTCTCGGTCTTGTCACAAGGTTTTGTCAAACTTGTTTAGTCGTTGAGAAAATGGAATTGACTCGAGAAAATTCAAGAGCGATGATTTATTATGACTTTCGAAGTGGTTTAACACAAAAACAGTGTGTTGACCGGATGATTTCAGCATTTGGTGATGAAGCCCCATCCAAAACCACAATTTATCGATGGTTTGCTGAATTTCAACGTGGACGTGTAAAGCTCAGTGATGATCCCCGTCAAGGTCGTCCAAAAACTGCAGTCACCCAAGAAAACGTTGATGCTGTGCGTAAGCTGATTGAGGAAGATCGACATGTGACATACCGCGAAATTCAGGCAACTTTAGACATTGGCATGAGTCAAATAATCTTGCATGAACAATTAGGTGTAAAAAAGTTGTTTTCCCGATGGATACCGCATTCGCTCCGTGAAGAGCAAAAAGCGGCTCGCGTTACTTGGTGCGTCAGAACTCTCGAAAGATTCCACGCAGGATCCTCAAATGCTGTATACAACATCGTATCAGGTGACGAATCCTGGATATACGCATACGAACCCGAAACAAAAAACCACTTCCTTGATTCCCGAAATTTTCAGTGCCGCCCTCGTATGAACCAATCAACTTACTAAGATTTCAAGTTACCCTGATGTCATTGGCCAATATTTTTTATTCGTGCTGACCCCGTTGTAGTTTTTACGTGAAAGAGTAACAAACATCCATACTCACAAACTTTCGCGTTTATAATATTAGTAGGAAGGATATAAACATGTAGGTAGCTTTTTTATTAGCAAGGTTAAGTGGGAAGCGAATGAGCACGCCTGATAGCGACAGACAATGCATTCCATTCCACAAACGGACAGCTTGCACTATAAAGGAGTTGTCATAGTAAGAGGTGTACCAGTATAGGTATTATGTACCTATATCAATTCTGGTAAGCCCTTTATTTCACCATTTCATTCAGCTTGAATCTGCCGCTCAAAAACACTAGCCAATTCTGTGACTGCCAATCAAGAGTAGGTACCAGCTTTTTTCACTTTAGGCACTGAATTCGTTAGGCGAATTGGTAAATTGGACTATGGGACCGCATTTTGTTCTGGTCACTCCGTGTATAGTAAGCAGGTTACCGGTGTTTAGTAGTTTTGACGAGCTCCGTAGCGCGGCCCCTGCATATCTAAAAAGGCCACTTTTATATGAATGATAATACGTCGATTCATATAAAGGAATTGCTAAGGATCTGCTGAGAATTCTAAAAGGAATTACTACCAGATGGATTTGCCACATTGAGCAATTCATCTGGTAGATCCTTAGCAATTCCTTTATATATGAATCGTATTATGATTCATAATATAAAGAGGCCTGTTTAGACCTGCTGGTCAGGCATGGCACCAGCCGGCAACCTGCTTTCGCTGTGAATCACTGAAGGCAAACCAACTTTTAACTGTTAACGAACTGACTTTATCAATTATTTCGGGGGTAATTTTTACCCCGGATTGGGCTGTGAATTTTTTAATTTGGTAAATTGTTGGTTAAGATATAACGCGGATAAAAGTAGGTGTTGTTACCCAAAAAGTTAGCAGGAAAATAATGCTTTTTCTGGTCATCATTAGTCTAATCTGGGCACGTTTCCATCAGGTGGAGCCATGGATTAAGGCCAAAGCACACAGGATGCCTATGCAGCACGTAAAGTAGACACGCGCGTATCTACGTATGTACACGCTTGCGTGCACATACGCCTCATAAGTGCGGGTTCAATTTCCGAATAAGTGGGACAAATGTTTGTATGATCTGTAAATATTTGTTCCGGGTCTGGGTGTTGTGGTACCATGGTACTCGTAGTTCCTTATAACCACGACACAGGGAATCCTAGTGTGGGATCAGGGGGGTTACCATAAGCTTTATATAGCCATTCAGTTCAAAAACAATTTATTACAAAATATCGGTTCGTCGTTGACATTCCCCATCATTGAATAACTTTAATCGCAGAAGTCTATAGAACTTCTGCTACTGTGCCTTTAAATATAGCTGCGGACATCATGGAACCGATATTTTGTACTTACTGGATAGTTTTTGAACCGAATGGCTGTAAGAGCTTGGTAGCCCAGCTGGACTATGTATATCTGACTGTTGGGTGTTATGCTTAGAGCATTTACGTGTTATGTTATTGTTATGTAATTAAATTAAATTAAAAATGTTTATTTGACACGAACATTTTGATTTGATAAATGTTGAGTAATTTTTTACAAAATATATAAATTATTGTATTTAATGCCGTGCCTTGTAAAGTTTTTTAGATGTGTTAAGTTATTTATAAAATATGTTTTTTTATAAAAAAAACAAAAAGGTGTTGTGGTTTTTCGTAGTTTAGTTTAGATACCTACTTACTAAAGATATTTAAACTTGTACATTGATATACTTATACATTTATACAGATGAACACAATGGTTACCTATTGGTACATTATGGTACAAGTGTGTAATGTTAGTGATTACCGCTGAGGTGCCATTGAGACCCGAGCCGTAAACTGAGGGTCTTAAGAGAGCCGAGGACGGTAATCATTAATACACACGTGTATCATACGACGTTTTTCAACACACTAGTGAAGAAAATAACTATAATTTTAACAGTGAAAACGAGTTGTGAAAAATTTTTCGCTATGGCGGGTAAATTAATCAGTTTTCCTATGCGCGCGCATCTAACAATGGCGATTGGCCATAGACTAAAGGAATGAGGTTTCTTTTTTTTTGGCTTTCCGTGGATAGCGTTTTAGCCACGTACAAAATGGGGAATTTAAAGTTTTCTTTATTACAGAGAAAACAAAAGTTATATTTGAGTGAAAGTTTTATTTATTAAACACGTAAAAGTTGAAATTATCTATTTAAATACGAAGTTGCATGAAATGAGCAAGCAATAGGTACTTAAAGGTAAGGTAAGCTTATTTTGTTCTATTGAACACGATCTTTTTTGTATCGAAACTTTTTTAAGAACAAAGCAACTCAACCAATAAATTAAAAAGAAAAAGTCGATAACTCACTTGTGAATAATAGCAATGAAAACTTCACAGTTTGATTACAGGTGTCATTATGTGCCTAATTGCGATGAAATTAGAGCCACTTTAAAAGCAAGTGTGTTGAAAATTATATTACTAAAGTAATGCATATACCCCAAAACACAGAAAATGCTGACCAATAATAAATTATTAAGAGGAGGTCAGCGGTAGGGCGAACCAAGTTTGCTTCTAATTTGGCTATTATTTCTTCAAACTCCATGAAATTTGTACAGTGATGATCAGTACACTTATATCTAGACCCGTGTTGCGTTAGTTTCTTATAAAAATACTTGGCTACCAACTCATAAATAGAAAGCTAACCTCCGCGTTAAGACCCAAAGGAAGTTAGATATAATAGGTATGCAATGCAATCACTATTTATATTATTATAATTTATCTTATCAGATTAACGTGAATAATTTGATGGGAGTAAAGTTGGCATATGTGGCTTCAAATTGATGAAATTAACTTTCTCTTAATTATTTGACAATCAATTCACAATCAGAGCATTTCATCACCGATTAAAAAAAAAAGTAGTTCATATGAACTACTTTTTTCGCGCCATCAATCGAACCAATATTGGTTCGATTGATGGCGCTGACTCAACTCTAGCTGCCAAGATTGTCAAATGTATGATATGTATGTAATTGTAGATGTATGAGATGTAATTGTAGATGTATGAGATGTAATGTTGTGTGGTGTACGCGTACTAAGCTATTAGCTAACTAAATTCTATGGCTATAGTCATGATATTCTGTTTGTGTTTGCTTCTTGAGTGTGAGCTTGTGATTTCGTGGTGTTTTTAGAAGTAGGCAAAAATAAATACCACGTAACGATAATTTACGTTGTTCATGTTGACATTTAACTTTATTGTGACACTTGACAGCTAGGTACAGAGCAGCGCCATCTATTTTCAACGCTGAAAGCATGATTTGAAACGGCCGTGAAACCCCTCATTATAATCTCATCTTAGTCATCTTATGTCAGTTCTGCGAGCTATATGTTTTGCCCATTGCCACTTCATCTTGCTAATTCTGAAAGCTATGTCGGCTGCCGATTTTGCTATGATGACTATATCATCGGTAAATCGAAGGTGAGTGATGTATTGGCCATTGATGTTGATGCTATATCTGTTCGTATGCAGAAGCTTGAAAACATCATCCAATGCAGAAGTAAACAGTTTTGGAAAAAATATAGTCTCTCTGTTTCACTCTATTCATAGACATTTGAATTGACATAGGCCACTTTGTCTGTTCGTATTTAGGACCAGAGTCCTGAACAAGGATGGACATAGTGGCCTTGCTGATTTAACTCTTCTGCTGGAGCGTGTTGATGTGGTCTACGGTAATGAAGCCTTTTCGGAACCTGGTTTGTTCGGGAGGCTGGAAGTTGCCAAACCTATATACGTGCGAGACGATTGGTAACTACTCTCGAAAACAGCAAGTGAACGAGGCTCAACCTTGGCTCAACAGTAAAATGGATCTATAATTCTTGAAGAGGGTAATATTACCTTTCTTAAAGAACAATACCACCATGTTCCTGGTTCACGCTTCTGGCGTTGCACCTTCAAGGATTAGGGAATTAAATAGTTTCTGATTGACCCTAAGTACCGGTGTTTCACCCGCTTTTAGAAGCTCTGGCGTTCTTCCGACCTTCCCCGGTGTCTTGTTGTTCTTAAACTGTTTGAGAGCCATTCGGATCTCGTTTAAGCTGGCGTCCGGGATATCATTGGTGTAGTGGCGGGTGAAACAGGCTCTTGCCCCACTAGTCGTGCCAGGAGCAGTCTTTACAACGAGGTGTACAATTGTTCAATTCTCAAGCTCTCGTAAAAACTCGACGGCTTTGACGAAATGATAGGTACTGCCTCTGTCGTTCTTCAGTTTTAAATAAAACATTTGAGTTAATTTATTTCATGTATCTATTTACCCCTATCTACCTAACGATTAGATTATTTATTTTGCAAACAAAATTATTATACCAAATTAGTGATATTCTGTACACTCAAGAGAAACATTATTATAATGAAACCATTAACCCTATCTTTACCAAACATTTTTCTTTAATTTTCCTGTAATTTCGTGCAACTTTGGTATCGCTCGGTAGATAAATGTATGATTGTTTGATTCAGTGTTGTGATTGATGTGAAACATGGAGTATCCAAAAAGACAACTATTAGTAGCATTGAGTGGTAAGTTTTTTTGTGAGGCGATATTAGCAGACAGTTTTAGAAACATCACAATAGCGAATATAGTTGGATTGCTTCATGAGCTTACAAAACAGCTGTCAGACCCGCGATGATTTACGGAACAAAGTGCTCGGTGCTTGTCATTATTCTGAGGCTCGACCTAAAAGAAGCACGAAACGCCAGATTAGTGGCGAGGTGTAACACGACTAGACGCCTAAACTAGATCCACAATCAAGTAGGTACGTCAAGAGATCATATTTTAAGGTAGTGTCAAAATAGCTATAGTTGGTATTGCCTTAATTACAACGCAAGAAGACGACTACCCGCTTACTCAGTAAAGACTTAAAACTAAGCCCCGAGGCAGAGATAGAGGATAGGCAGAGAGTCTACGTGGTGGTCCTTATGTCAAGATGAATGTAAAAGCCCTCAGCATCGCATATAAGACTACCCAGCAGGATATAGTATTCTGGCGCCGAAGTTATAAGAGTCCCGAACTTTAGATAAACTAGAAAAGCAGCAGGAAGAAAACAAGAGAGGATTTCTTGATGAGCTTTTCATACAATTTAATTTATTTTTTCAGTATACATCGGTCAAATCCTGGTAGGTTATGGGTTAGGGTGGACAGCACCGGTGATACCAAAGCTTCAGGATCCTTATCAAACCCCACTTCCAAATGTGATCAGTGATCAGGAGGCCTCGTGGATCGGGTCTTTGCTTTTTATTGGAACTATTACGGGTAATGTTTTTGAAATGTTCACAGATAATGTGTTGTCAGCAGCACAAATTACTTATTCGACAGCGGTTGCCCAACTTTACTATTATATGAATATACTAATGGTAATATTTGTAATTTCAGGTCCATACGTGACTGGTTTCCTTTCAAACATCACTGGCAGAAAGCCTTGCTTATTCTTGGGAGGAGCTGTCTGCCTTCTGTCATTCCTCGTTCTTGCCTTGGCCAGTAACCTAGCAATGATCTTCACGGGCAGAATTCTCATTGGTTTGGGCACTGGAATCATCTTTGTTGTGAATTTGGTGTATATTGGAGAAATTGCGTGAGTTTTTGAATGTATTGGTGTAATGTCACAGTAAGATACAGATATAATGAATGTTTTTTTAAATGGTCATGTTTTTGATCTTTCTCAAATGATATTAAGTACCGATGAAGTCAAAGATGTAGCACGTTTGTCTAGAAGATACCTACGATTTGAAGAATCCTAGATTGTTTTTATCGAGAAAAACAGACGCATTCATCTATTCCTATTGTACCAATTGCATTCCAGTTGTTACCTCACAAGTAAACCATATACATAATATACACATTGGTTACAGGATGAGCTCTACCAGAAGACTCCTTTGTCATCCCGTCTATACTCTTGAAATTTTATCTTATTGTGGCATGAACACGTGTCTCTAATGTTTAACTTTGTTATCTATAATATACTTATTACTCTCTTGTTTCAGATCTACACACATAAGAGGCATTCTCCTTACTGTAACGGCGATCTTCACTACTTTTGGAACACTAATTGTATATTCTGTTGGACCTTACGTACCATATTCAGTTACTGGTTACCTTGGAGTAGCAATAACTTTAGTGTACATTGGGGGACTGTTCTTTATACCTGAGACTCCCCTGTTTTTAGTTTTGAGAGGTAACTTACCAGTTCAAATATGTAGGGACTGATTTTCCTAAATTTTGTTTTTGTCTACAGTTATTGTCAATATTCATTCTGATACCGAAGTTAGCATTAACTTGACTAAAATTATGCAAACACTTCAGTCCTTATTCTAAGTGCAAACATTATTCTTGTCTCTGCTTTTTAAGTCAAATTACAAATAAGACAACTTGATCAATCAAATGTTATCGGAAATCTTAATATTCTCTATAGAATAATGCACTTTTGTCCTTCCTAAGTAAAATATTTATCCAACTGCAAATATTTTTCATGCAGTCTTTAAGTCTGCGACTTTCTCGATAAGTGTATACATGACAACTCGTATCATTGCTGTTATCAAATCAGATAGATCAGCTGTTTGGAATTAGTTTACGTAATTATTGGATGATAAGCAATGGCCATAAACGTATACAAATGATTATTATTTAATACACTCAGTATCAATATTTATTTCAGTTTGAAAGAAGTTAAACTAACAGCTTATTATTTTGAAGATAAGTCGTTTATTGGTGGTCTTTATGACGTAAAAAATATGAAAGTAAGATTAATGGACAAAATAACTAAACTGAGAGATGAAATCAAACAAAATTTATAGATGCTCTAGAAAATGGTAAAGGGCAGGACAAACAGCAAGAATGCACAAAAAATAGGCTTTTCAAGCGTTCATTTTATAATATAGCACGATAAATGCTTGAACTATGTGTTTCAGGAGAGGAAGAAAAAGCTAAAGAAACACTAACATTCCTCGGTAGAGAAGATGACATCGACAAAATAATATCGTTAAAACAAGAGCTATCTGATACTAAAAGCAACAATAATCAATGGTCAGAGATAATCACCGTGAGAAGCAACAGAAAAGCATTACTTATAACTCTTTCGCTGAACATTCTGCAGCAAATGAGTGGTGTTATAGCTGTTATATTCTTTGCAACAACGATATTTGAGCTGGCAGATTCGTCGGTTGAACCTAATATAGCGACTATTATAATTGGTATAACTCAATTTGCAGCTAGTTCTATAACGCCATTCTTTGTCGAAAGATCTGGAAGAAAATCTTTGCTATTATTCTCGACAGCAGCCTGTTGCTTCAGTTTAGTAAGTCTCTTTATTCTCAAAATCGTAAGGCTTCGTTATTTTATGTTTTAATTGTACCGTCATTTACTAAATATATTATCTCCTTTCAGGGAGTCTTAGGAACTTATTTCTACTTAGATGGTGTGAATTCGCCTTTAGCGGCAAGTGTGAAATGGCTACCGCTTGTGACTCTTATAGTTTTCTTCTTGTCTTTTGATCTTGGTAAGTAAATCAGACAGAATATTTCCCATTTTCACCAAACCATTTCTTTTCGCTTAAGAGACTCTTAATTTACGTCAAATTTGACATGAGTTAAGTATCCCGCAAAATAAGTAGTACTTGGTGAAGTTGGGTGATGGTGTCCCGTTATCACTTGGTGGTTGGTTAGTTTAGTTAGTTTTAAAAAAAATAGTGCACTTGCAAATAAAAAAAAAACCAAACAGGAATCTTCATAAAAATAAAGATGTCCAGGTATTCCGTATTAAGGAAACGGTCGCGGGTTCGATCTCCGCCTGGTTGGTAGTTTTAGGAATACTATAAAATGTTCGTATTTCCCTATATGTGTGGGTTAACATCTTACAAAACCAATAACTGTATTGCTGGATTCAGGGGACGGTTCGTCTGTCTCTCCAGAAGCTGAAGACCAACAGGGTATACAAACTTCAAGTTCTATACCTATGCTCTCCACGTTCAGGTGAAGTAGAAGAATGAGCTCCTTGATCCGGATTTCTGGCCAGCTGGGATTGTTTACCGACGCTATAGGGAAGCAGTTATGAATCAAAATCGCTCAAAACATGTAAAGTAATAGTTTTAAGCATAAAATACCCCCTTCCTTTACTGCATCGTTCGGTTTCACCGTTGATTAGTCTGATTCAAACGTAGTTCTTTCGATGCTGTTTAGGGTTTGATCTTGAGATGGTTTCGTGAAAAAGTTTTCTTATTGTTTCTTAAGTCGTTTAAATAAAAAGCTAAAGAATATAGGTTTCTTACATTGCATGTTATCGCGAGGCCTAACCAATGTAGGTTGGGACGAACCAATAGTATCTAACTCACCTAGATCATCACTAGTATTTCCATCCTTTGTTAACATTTATTTTACAGGTTTTGGCATAATCCCTGGCACATTCATAGGCGAGATGTTCACCCCCAACGTCCGTAGCACCGGTGCCACTGTCACCGTAACCATAGCCTGGCTCGTTGGCTTTGTCGTCGCCACTGCCTTCGGCTACATGATTCAGCTAGGACCATATTTTGCCTTCTGGTTTTACGCCGCGGCTTGCGCATCAGCGTTTATATTTACTGTGATATTTGTGCCGGAGACTAGAGGGAAGAGTCTGATGGAGATACAAGAGATGCTAAGTCGATGATATTAGGTGCCTACTGTGATGTGATATAGTGTTATGTCTATTCTTTCGAAATCAGCTGACACACTTCTCTGATCAAAATGATCCATGTGATTTCAATTAATAAAATACTTTTGACTTAGAAAGTGAACCAGTGCTCAAAATAAAAAAGTTTCATGCTTTATAGTGTTCTTATTTATACACATTTGGGAATGAATTATTAGTTAATTAATTAATTATTATTTAATGAATTATTAATTAAATTAATTAATTTAATTAATTTTATTAAATCCCTAACTATTAATTAATTAAATTATTAGTCAGGGATTTTTTCTCTACCACTTTCTTTTTATGTCGAGAATTCTGATACCTCGGGCAGAAAAACAGAATTATTCACTTATGTCCTACTTCTATTATCTACTTCTTTGACGACCTCCGTAGTGCAGTGGGCGAGTAGCCGGCAAAGATGCAAGAGGTGCGGGTTCGATTCCCGCAACGGGACCAATGTCTCCATGATCTGCAAATATTTGTTCCGAGTCTAGTTGTTATAGTACCATGGTACTTGTAGTTCCTGATACCCACGACACAGGGAATCCTGTCGTGGCGTTTCCGGCTTAAGAATAGACCCCTTTGTCTCCTCCAGGGATGTCGTAAAAGGCAAATAAGGTATTACACCAGGGGATGGGCAGCAGCATCCACCAGAGTACTTAACACCAGTATTGCAATAACCAATACATCTGCCAAGCATGGTGATTATGGCACATCCCCATTGCATTCTATGGAGCGAGGCCTCGAACAAATAGGCGTATAAAGCAGCCTTTCCCAAAGTGGGCGATAACGCCCCCTTGTGGGCGCTGCATGCCTAAAGGGGCGCAGTAAGAGACCCAGAAAAAAATGGTCGCTGCGCTCAGGTCTCAAGTTAACTCTCCGCTAATATAGCTCACAATAAAAAATAAAAAATGGTGGCGCTAAAAAATAATTTATTCTCAAAGTGGGCAGTAGACAAAATAAGTTTGGGAACCCGTGGTCTAAAGGCTGTTGATGATGATAAATGTTGTTGCTATGCCACTACTTTAGGGTTGCTTAGACATAAAAACACAAAATAACAAATATCGTCTCCTGGTGTCGACGAAGGCGTGGGTCCCGGTGGTTTGAATCGGGTCACATTTAAAATGCTTTTCACACCACCTGCTCGACAATGTCCAATTACAAATCATGCAACCTCACCGTAAAGTAAGGCGTTGTCTCTCTAGGGATATAAAGTTGTATGAAACTCCCTAGGGATTAAAGTGATTTGAATTTGGAACGTCAAATTCGTGTGGAGACTCGTGGAAAACTCTAAGTAAAAAATGCCCAAATGGCATTGTAAAGAGGTTTGTTCGAAAATCGAACTGGCCACCATAAGCAGAACTCAAAAAAAAAGAAAAAGGTGCGTTTACAAAGAATGCTATACACGCTGTGCGCGTTTGGTACTGTGATTTTCAGTAAATTTTATTGCAATATTCATGTTGATAAAAAATTATAAACGATAGTGATTCTACTCCAAAGTTTATGAAAACAGACGCTTTAGAGATTATTGATAATCTACTAGCGCAAAAATCAAAACAAGCCCTGACTTTTTATTGTCTCGCAGAAAGTGTGAAAAGTAGAGTATGCTCCTCTGGAATAAAGCCTGTCCTCGTCTTGGGCAGCTTGAACCCCTCGCTTCACTCAGGCCTCTATATAACTCCCTCGCTACACTCGGGAGTTAACTTTAGAGTCCCTCGTTACGCTCAGGGTTCAATATGCCGCCCGCGACATAAGACACTGCTTTATTCCCTTAGTGCATAATCTACTATTATTCTGTTATTATTTATATTGTATTATTTAGTGGTGGAAGAGATCCATTTGTTTAATCGCATTTCACAAGTACACAAGACATTTATTAATTAGCTCTGTAGCTATTATATTTAGTAGCTATGCATTCGTCGTTTTCCGGAATCTGTTTTGTATTCCACTATCCAACATAGTCTGGATTTCCATTAAGCTTTTCCCCTTCGTCTCTGGCACGAAAGCCATCACGAATAGAAAAGCTACACCATTGATGATAGCAAAAATCCAGAACGTCACGTGACCACCTAACACTGCCACTGTGTATCCGAAGATTGTGGTCGAGATGAGCCCTGACATCCATCCACAGAAAAGGCTGATCGAAGAACCTATTCCTCGGACCTTCGGCGTGAAGAGTTCTCCTGATAGTGTGTTTGGGATAATTGTTAGGCCTGTGGATGATAAAATACATGTAGTATTAGCAACCACTAGTTCTACCAACATCGAAATAAGTTCAACCGATACGCCGTGAATGAGTTAGAAATAAACATCGAATCTTTTGCGTTTATAGCTATCATCTCAATCCAGATCGTACCCACTACAGGTATTATCTATCTTCATTTTGTAAAACGGGAAATTTTCACGTACCGATATGTTAGTGGAAGCACCAACAGGTTCCAACCCTAATCGAGGGTCTAATTCAGGGTGAGTGCGACCCGTGCTACAATCTCTCCGCGTCCTCACACTCAAAATGACTGATATATAATTCCACGGGAGGAGAAGGAGGATCTCCCTTCTACTCCTCCCGTGGATGTATTAAAAGCCTTACTAAGAGATAACACCAGAAGATGAGCTGCAGCATCCACCTGTACTAAACACCAAACTGCGATCACCAATTACGCCTGCCAAGCGTGGTAATTACAGCAATTCCCCCCATTGTAATTTATGGGAGAGGCTATACGTCCAGCAGTGGAAGTCTAAAGGCTGTTGATGATGATTATTTTATAGTCTTACCAACGCTGTACATGAATATGGCAGAAACCAAGGAAGTCAATGGCAACCATCCCAAGCTGTCCATGTACTGTTGTTCTATCGCTCTCAGGTAGAAGTACACTCCCAGAACTGCCTGAAACATTTTTTATAAAACGTACATTTATTTGCGTGGTGACGGCTCCGTAAAAGTAGGCTTCCATAGTAACCACGAGACCAATTCAACTTATAAGTCCTCGGCGAAATAAAGCAACACATTTCATACGCATTTTCTCTTCACGAATATTCTCTGGAAACTGAAACATTTTTTTCATTCCAATAGAAAAAAAGTCGGATAAAATAGGCTGTAGCAGACAGACAGACACGAGAGTGATCCTATAATGGTTTAGTTGTTACGTTTTGAAGAAGGGAACCCTAAAAATGCTATCTAAAGACATTTGCAAACGATCTATAAATTAGCTCAACCAACCTACCAACCAGACTACTAATTATCAGGTAGGTAGGTAGATAGAATTGTGTCATGGTGTGTCCGGCTTAAGAATACCCCTCCAGATCCTCACGTGGATGTCGTAGAAGATGACTAAGGGATTACGCCAGGCAATGGGCAACCTTCTGAGTACATAACATGCTATGAGGTCTTACCCAGCAGCGGATTACTATCTGATGAAGTAGTGAAGCAGCTCGCTTCGCTCACCAGTGAAGTTAACCTGTCTGTCCTGGGGTCATGTATTCTTACCATAGATACACAGCAGCCAGCAGTCGATATCATCAGAAGTATCCTCCGTCCATACTTCTCAATGAACATTGGTGATATACACGCTCCAAGCGCGAACGTTGCACCAACGATAATTGTCGCTATATCTGGCCTTACTGATGATCCTGCATCTTTGAAGATCGTCGTGGCAAAGAAGATAACTGCTATAATGCCACTTGACTGCTGGAAAAATGCTAGACCAACTGTGATGAATAAGGAGATTTTGTTGCTCTTGACGGTGAAAAGCTCGCGCCAGATTTGTTTTTGTTGTTGCTCCTCTCGAAATTTTTCTATCATTGTTTTGAGTTCACTGTTTATGTCTATGTCTCTGCCAAGGTATTGGAGTGCTGATCTCGCTGATGCTTCGTCATCTGGAAGGTAAAAAGGGGTCATAACCACAGACGCTAAGAAGTAGTGTATGGTGGTGGAGTAGTGGAGTAGTTATTGAAGTGAATGCCATCATACATTATATATAATATTTAGCATAGGTACAATACAAATACACACACAAACACATGACATTTTTCATTTTTTTTATACGTGCCATTTATAAAATGAAGTTACGTGACTCTTTGAGCGTTAAGAAATAAATATTCTGACAGTAAATATCGCAATATAACCACTGAAGTATTACTTAAAACCTCAGTGCATGTAACATATTCGACGTCCATGGTGTATTAACACATGAAACGACTATACCTAATGCAAATGACCCACCTTTGATAACGTAATACATGGGAGATTCAGGCAAAAAGCAGCAGAGCACGATATAAACCACATTCAATCCCATCACCACATATCCAATCCCGGCGTAGCTCATGAACGGACCCACTGAGTATACCAATAGACCTCCAATGGCGTGGAACACCCCCATGGTAGTTAGAATTATACCTCTTATGTTTGGAGACCTGAAAAATAACATTTTGGTTAGAATAAAAAAACTTGGCTTGTGGAATAAGGGATTGTCCTAAGACAGCCCCGCCTATACAGGGAAGGTCAAACCAAAGCGTTCAATCTGTGTCCGCGATGGTATTCAGGCGTTGTCCCTTCTCTCAGCTCCGAGGCACCACACAGACGTGTCCCGGCAAGTGGTAAGACGGATCATCAAACTAAGCCAAGCCATGTATGTTGCCTGATTCTTCTAGGCTTGGTCGCGTTGGAACAGGAGTAATTTAAATAATATATAAGACGATTTAAAATGATCCATGTAATTTCAATGAATAAAATTCTTTTGATTTGATTTGTCTTTCGATGCGTCAACATGTTTCAAGAAAGTAACTTTCGTGAATTATATCATTCATTTTGTAAAACGGGAAATTTTCACGTACCGATATAATATGTTGGTGGAAGCACGAACCGGTTTCGACCCTAATCGAGGGTCTTCATCAGAGTGGGTATAGGATCCGCGCTACACTCCCTCCGCGTCCCTCCTCGCACTGCGTCTCTGAACTCGCTCCTCTCGGCTCATCCGGCGCGGGGGTGGGGGGAGTGCTTGTGTCCACGTCACGTCCGTTAGGGTCGAAACCTGTTGGTGCTTCCACTAACATATCGGTACGTGAAAATTTCCTGTTTTTCAAAATGAATTTTAATGTGTGAGAAAATGAAGAAAAGAAGATAGATTATAGCGATAAGTAACACATAGTAGACACTACAGGATTATTCATAAATTAATAGTTTTCAGAGTGTAAATAGGGTGACAAGGAATACTTACGCGATTTCTCCAATGTAAACCAACCCAGCAACACATAGCAGACTCATACCACATCCGACTAGTACCCGTCCGATATATATCAATACCAAGCTCCGTGAAGCTGTCAGCAAAGCATAGGAAATCAAGTTGAGAACTCCTCCGATGAGAAGGGTTTTCTTGCGTCCAATTTTATTGGCCAAAAACCCAGCTATGAAGGCGCCTGTAAAAAATAAGTAAACGCTTTAAACTCTCTTTGTGTGACTGGTTCTTGCTTGGCCAGTGATCAGCACACAGTCAGTGTGGTGGATCTGAAAAGGGGTTTGTGATCGATGGTGAAAGAAGTAAGGCCGTAAATTGTTCAATCAAGGCTGTCGTGGGGACGAGACGTGGGGACGAGCGGGAATAACCCGTCAAATGTAGCTTTTTAACCGACTTCCCAAAAAAGGAGGAGGTTCTCAATTCGGTTGTTTTTTTTTTTTTTTTTTTTTTTTTTTTTAATGTTTGTTACCGCATATCTCCGGCGTTTACGAACCGATTTGGAAAATTCTTTTTTTATTTGAGTAGATATACTTCCAGATTGGTCCCATTTTTTTCAGAATCCAGTTCTGATGATGGGATCCATGAGGAATTGAGGGAACTCCTCAAATATTGTAGGCATACATATGGCGATTTTGATATTTTCAGTAAGACACCAAGAATTTGCATTCAGAAAGTATCATAATCCTTTCACCACTATGGTTCTTTCATAAAAAAAATTTCATCCAGAATTATTTTGTCGAATACTATGGCGGAAGTCGGTTTTTTAAATGAAAAGTTATTTCATACAAAAGTAACCGTTTGACAGCCCATTGCACAATTAGAATAGATATAGAGTAGCCTTGCGGGATTACAAAAACAAAGGAAAAACTCTAAAATTTAGGAATTTCAGCTTTTTTTACCCCTAAAATGCGATAGTGAGGTTGAAGGAAAAGTGTCTGAAATTAGGACTCGTATAAATGAAACTTAGCTCTGAGAACAATCTTGAGTGTGTTCCAATTTCAAAGTTCCCAATCAAATATTTTTTTGTACTTTCTCAACATCGATCTCAGTCTATTAATACGGGCCTATATAAAAGGACTGACTATTACGGAAAAAATTACGGATTGGAACCTACAAGACGTGAGTCTTGCTCCCACTTGTCCTATTTTTTTTTTTTTTTAAATCGTCAACATCATCGTCATCATCAGCCTGTAGAAGCCCACTGCTGGACATAGGCCACCCCCTTAGAATGCCACGACGCACGGTCTTGAGCCACCTCCATCCACCGACTTCCTGCAACGTTTATAATGTCTTTTGTCCATCGAGTGGAGGGCTCGAGAACCTTTTTTTTATATATTTATTAATAATAAACCGCGTTTAGAAAACTATTTAACTGTGGAGCAGTGACTCCATTCAATATAAACAACAAAAAAATTTGCCGTCATATTTTATCTTCTGTGAAAACAACAATACCGTACCTAACTATATTTATCTCGATTGGAGTATTGTATATAATTACTCGAAAAAAAACAAGCAAAAAATTCTTTATTTGCAGCGCTATAAAAACTGTGGAGCCTTGAAACGTTACCTACCTATACATATATAATTGTGTGTATATAATTAAACTGGATAATATATATATATCATATTTTATATATTATATTTTATTATATTATGTAGGTATTATAAATGTAAATTTGTTCTACTCGTAACAATAGACAAATAGACCAAATTGATATTTATAAAACTTATGATTGTGATATCCTGCCCATCCAAAGGTTGCCTAGAAGAGTTCAATCTTAAGCGATAAGACCTCCCATTATACATCTGATTTGAAACTTTGTATTTTTTTTAACCGATTTCAAAAAATGTTCTCAATTATGAATTGATTTTGATGTCATACTTGTTTTTATTTTGGTAGGTTAAATGAGATGGTCCCATATAAATTTTATCGAAATTGATTTAGCGCTTTTTAAAAGAAGTGGGTTTTTTCTTTTTTTTAACCGACTTCCCAAAAAAGGAGGAGGTTCTCAATTCTGTTGATCACCAATCCGCCTGCCAAGCAATGCAATGGGGAGATTTGCCATAATCACCACGCTTGGTAAATAGGCTGATGATGATGATGATGATGTCCGGCTCTTAAACAAACCAATACCTTTTTAACCGAGTTCCCAAAAAAGGTGGAGGAGGATCCATTTTTTTTATTTTTTTTTTATTTTTTTTTTATTTTTTATGTTTGTTACCGCATATCTCCGGCGTTTATGAACCGATTTGGAAACTTCTTTTTTTATTTGAATAGATATACTTCCAGAATGGTCCCATGGTTCAAAATCCAGTTCTGATGATGGAATCCATGAGGAATTGAGGGAACTCCTCAAATATTGTAGGCATACGTACATATGGCGATTTTGATATTTTCAGCAACAAACCAAGCATTTGCATTCAAAAAGTATCATAATCCTTTCACCACTATGGTACTTTCATCAATTTTTTTCATCCAAATATTTAGTCGAATACAATGGCGGAAGTCGGTTTTTTAAATGATAAGTTATTTTAATTACTTTATTTTTGTTTTGTATTTATGGTGTACTATAAAGTTTTAATCTATCTTTTCATCTATCTACCTACTGTCTTCTAAAGCTTTAGAGGAACGCAGCATCATCATCACCAGCTTGTTTACGTCCACTGCTAAATGAGGCCCATTGTATTCAATGGGGGGGATTTGCCATAATCACCACGCTTGGCAGGAGGATTGGTGATCGCAGTTTGGTGTTAATTACTCAAGTGGATGCTGTTGTCCATCCCCTGGTGTAATCTCTTAGTTAAGTTTTAACTACATCCACGGGAGGTGACGGAGAGGTTTATTTGTAGGCCGGACACACGGTCACGGCAGCACACCAATTATTGTAACTGCCGTACCAAAACTATTTTCAAAACAGTATCATATTTAATAATATACTCAAGTAGGTACATTAATAACCTTACCTTAAAACGCTGACAAGAGTCAAATAGGATTAACTTAACATATTTTTAACAACATTTACACACTTTATAGCAGCGGAAACAACAAATTGCTAATCTGTATTTCCAAGGGCATACAAGACTAAGGTATGATTTATGTTTTTTTTTAGTAAAATCGTGAACTAACATTTTAAATTACGCTTCTATCTTACTTATCAGTTAGACACGTTAATGAAATTAAAGCTATATGCATAGACATACACTAAGGACACGGCGGACGCTCCCTAGATATCCGCCAAATAAACCGGTGTCAAAAATCAGTTGACTGACACCACGATAATCAGTCGGTGACGTACACCGCGCGCGATTGTATCGGCCACAAAATGCCGTATTGAGTGGTGAAAGGCTGCAGAAACAACTTTGAAAAGTGTAGCTTAAAAAAATATGGCATTTCTTATCATCGGTATGGCAAAATTTTGTATGTTGAACTTTCCCTAATTACAGAAAACAATTTTATTTCCTTGGTAAATCACTCTCCAATTCAATAAAAAGACGCCATACAAGCAAAACGCTATAACTTTGTAAGGATGTTAATTGATACGCGTGCGAGTTTCTTGGTTGTAAATAACCGGACTCCCAATAAGCAAGAAGATTATGGCGTTCGGGTTTTTATATTCATTTCAACGTAGTTATAATGTAATCCGAGAGATGGCGCTGATTTTGCTATAAGGAGACATTGCTTTATTGTTTTGTCTGTCAAGCGTATCTTTACTATAAATCTATGGCTATATGTTAAAATTTTGGAGTCGCTCCATTACGTGCTCATTCAGTAAAAATAAAGGTTACAAACTTTATGTTAATATTTTGATTATTTTAGCATGTAATGGAAATAAATCAAAAACAGAAACACGAATGGTGAAACTTTTCTCGATAGATTTATTTTTTGAAATCGGTGCTCGTAAAACGCATTTTACGTCTATCCTTCTAATCTAGAAAATATTGGCGTTTAATTTTTATACTATTCGGTAGCTAATCATATTATTTAAAAGTCAAAGTCAAAAGAATTTGGTTCATTGAAATCACAAGGATCATTTTGAATCGTCTTATAAACTAAAATTACTCCTGTTCCAACGCGACCAAGCAACAAACACGGCTTGGCTCACATAAATGGTCCGTCTTACCACTAGGTGAGAAGCGCCTGTGTGGTGCCTCGAAGCAAGGAGTTGCTGATACATAGAACTTAAAAACCTTAGGAAGGTAGTCAAAAGTAAATAAACATCAGCAAAAATATGCAAGACAGCACACGCTACGTTTGTTATACTTATAAATAATAATCAATAGAAACATGTAAATAGGTAGTACAGATATTGCAAATTTCCATTTTAGCAGTCGAGGGGCAGAGCGACATCAGGCCACGCCATTAATATAGTCATCAAGAGTGTACCTACTACTTTTTAAGCAAAACGAAGTTTTTGTCATTTGTCGCTTACGCCAGTTACTTCTTGAGTGGCACAAATCTATACCTTATTCTCTTCCAGGTGTCAAATGAGTAATCGCGCTATCACTTTCTTGCTGTTCTGCTAGCTCCGCCCACTCTAGATTCAAAATATTATAACATATCGTCTTAATAAGAGTAACAAATAATATTATACTCAGCATTTTTGCTCACTTTTCGTTTCACTGAATAGCGTTCAGCCACTTTCCTGTTCCTTGAACTTTAATGAGTAAGATAGAATTTGGCTGTTGTCAGGGCCTTAAGACGATGCTTTTCGAAAAAAATTCCCACGCTAACTCCGCCCATTGAGCCCCGCCTCCCAGATACGGAAACTCGCGCGCCGTCTAAACATCCAAAATTTTTGTACTTGATGTTGGGGTAGCGAACATAGACACAATGGAGACTTCTTCAACTAATATTTTTTTAATTAAAAAATAAATATTGTTGTAAATGATGGTGGTTTTATTACTTATTTATACGTGATTGCTTTTTCGTTAGTTAGCAGGATTGTTTGTAAAAAAGTTTGAAAATTGTATTTGCCACTAAGAGTAGATACTTACCAAATTATAAGCTTATGTATGTACAGCTCGAATGTTCCATATGATAATTTGACCCAGCTCCCGTTATATGTTTTTGGTGAAATTTTGCATACTTGCCAAGTTCCAATGACAATACCATATAATGGTGACGGCGCCGGCGAGCTGATAATTACTTAGTAGCGTCCGTTGGCAAATCAAAATTTTGATTACACAGAACCGTTTGCAGTATCCAGAGGTGTCGTATGGAAAAACAAATTTTCCCCATTTTTAGGGTAATTTCCAAATAGATGGAAAATCAAAATTTTGATTACACAGAACCGTTTCCAGTACCCAGAGGTGTCGTATGGACAAAATAATTTTCCCCATTTTTAGGGTAATTTCAAAAAACATGGAAAATCAAAATTTTGACTACACAGAATCGTTTCCAGTACCCAGAGATGTTGTTTGGACAAAAAATTTTTCCCCATTTTTAGGGTAGTATCAAAAAATTGCAAAACCAAAATTCTGATGATGCAGAACCATTTCAAGCACGCCAAGGTGTTGCCTGGTCAAATAAATTTGCTTCATTTCAAGGGAAATTTAAAAAAGATGGAAAATCAAAATTTTGATTACACAGAATCGTTTCCAGTACCCAGAGATGTCGTATGGACAAAACAATTTTCCCCATTTTTAGGGTAATTTCAAAATAGAGGGAAAATCAAAATTTTTACTACACAGAACCGTTTCCAGTACCCAGAGACTTGCAACTTTTTGGAAATTACCCTAAAAATGGGGAAAATTATTTTGACCAGGCAACACCTTGGGGTGCTTGAAATGGTGCTGCATCATCAGAATTTTGATTTTGCAACTTTTTGGAAATTACCCTAAAAATGGGGAAAATTATTTCCATCAGGCAAATTTTACGGTACTCGAAATGGTTTTTTGGAAATTACCCTAAAAATGGGGAAAATTATTTTGACCAGGCAACACCTTGGGATCCTTGAAATGGTTCTGCATCATTTTACGGTACTCGAAATGGTTTTGTATTATCAGAATTTTCTTTTTGCAACTTTTTTTAAATTACCCTAAAAATGGGGAAAATTATTTTGACCAGGCAACACCTTGGGGTGCTTGAAATGGTTCTGCATCATCAGAATTTAGATTATGCATTTTTTTGGAAATTACCCTAAAAATGGGGAAAATTATTTTGACCAGGCAACACCTTGGGGTGCTTGAAATGGTGCTGCATCATCAGAATTTTGATTTTGCAACTTTTTGGATATTGCCCTAAAAATGGGGAAAATTATTTCCATCAGGCAAATTTTACGGTACTCGAAATGGTTGTGTATAATCAGAATTTTCATTTTGCAACTTTTTGGAAATTACCCTAAAAATGGGGAAAATTATTTCCATCAGGCAACATTTTACGGTACTCGAAATGGTTCTGTATAATCAGAATTATGATTTTGCAATTTTTTGGAAATACCCTAAAAATGGGGAAAATTATTTTGACCAGGCAACACCTTGGGATCCTTGAAATGGTTCTGCATCATTTTACGGTACTCGAAATGGTTTTGTATTATCAGAATTTTCTTTTTGCAACTTTTTTTAAATTACCCTAAAAATGGGGAAAATTATTTTGACCAGGCAACACCTTGGGGTGCTTGAAATGGTTCTGCATCATCAGAATTTAGATTTTGCAATTTTTTGGAAATTACCCTAAAAATGGGGAAAATTGTTTCCATCAGGCAACATTTTACGGTACTCAAAATGGTTCTGTATAATCAGAATTTTCATTTTGCAACTTTTTTTAAATTACCCTATAAATGAGGAAAATTATTTTGACCAGGCAACACCTTGGGATGCTTGAAATGGTTCTGTATTATCAGAATTTTGATTTTGCAACTTTTTGTAAATTACCCTAAAAATGGGGAAAATTATTTTGACCAGGCAACACCTTGACGAGTGCGGGGCGCGCGGTCGACTGATCAACCAATACGCGCCGGCGCTGGCCGCCTCTCTCCCCTCGCTAAATAGACCCAAAAAATTTCTACTGTGCGTTGAAGGTCAGCGCTCCTAACTCATTGTGCGACCCGTACTTACCTACATACTTACTCGGTGCATGCCTACTCTGCCTAGGTACCTACCTCCTAATAACATAACATAACATAACACCCAACAGTCAAATAGGTACGTAGTCTTGATCCCACACTAGGATTCCCTGTGTCTTGGATATCAGGAACTACGAGTACCATGGCCCCAGCACCCAAACTCAGAACAAATATTTGCAGTTCATACAAACATTTGTCCCGCAGCGGGAATCAAACCCGCAGCCTTTTGCATCTCAGCCGGGTACTCACCGTTGCGCCAAAGAGGTCGTCAAAGAAAAAAAAGGTAAAGGTAGCTAGATACTAACCTACCTACATACTCGGTGCATGCCTACTCTGCCTACCTACCTCCTTGTAGCTAGATACTTGTATAAAAGTGATTACTGGTAAATAGGTAGGTACTAACTTCTTTGCCTCTCTCATAATTCTTGCACTGTTTTTCAAACGAATAGTTTTCTTTCTTTTGTGGTCGATTTTTCTGTTGTCCTTGTTTCCCATTGTTTGTACAAGGTTGTAAATACTCGTAAGGTAGTACCAAATCGATAAGCGAGCGCGCGAAACGTCCTCCCACTTTGGCGCACGGCGCGGTACTGAGGAGGAGCCTCGTATGAATCGCCTTTTAGACGCAAACACTAACGGAATAAGATTGAATATTGCACTTGGTGTTTGCCCGTATCTTGCACAGAAGTAAAGGACGTAAGTCTCAAATCTTATTTAATTTATTATGAGAATACTAATTAGTCTAGGTAAATTTTGGTTCGGTCACGGATAATAAACTATATTTTCCTTCGGTGAGTGCTTATTTTGGATATGTGACTGAAGTTGTTTCGTAGACATTGCAAAAAATCTAGTTTAAAGGCATAACTTTCAAAAAAATAAAGTATCGAGTAAATATCTGCTAATTGTGTTTCTGGGCTTGATGAAGGATAGAAAAAAGTTTGAAAAATCACGTATTTAAGTTATTATATTGATGTGATATCTGGTTTACTCACAATAACTAGGCAAATCAACATTATATTTTCGCGGCCTCACCTTAATAATTCTAGGCTTCAACCTACTTAATAACTATAAATGTAAAAGTTAGTGAGAATGGATGGATGGATTGATGTTTGTTACTCTTTTACGCAAACACTACTGGGCGGATTTTGATGAAACTTTACAATATTACAGCTTGCTAGCGTCCCGTTCGCGACTTCATCCGCGTGGTTCCCGGTGGTCCAGTCAATAAGTGATAAATAAATTATAGCCTATAGCCCTATAGGCTAGTATTATAATATTTATTTATTCATTTTCACATATATATCATTAATATCATCACCATCCTTTTTACATCCACTGCTGGACAAGGCCTCTCCCATTTAATATAATGGGGGGGCATAATAACCACGCTTGGCAGGTGGATTGGTAATCGCTGTATTGGTGTTGAATACTCAGGTGGATGCTTGCCCATCCCCTAGTGTAATCCTTTAGTCAGCTTTTACTTCATCCATTGGAGAAGGAGAGGTCTATTCTTAGGCAGGAAACACCACGACAAGTATTAATAATAATTTATTTTCAAGCACATAGATATAATAAGTTACGTACCAAAACAACCAAAGTAGATAGCAGAACCAATCCACGACTGATGAGTCTCAGAGAGCAAGTATGGAAGGGGGGTTTCCTCAGGATCCTGAAGCTTTGGTATGATAGGTGCAGACCATCCCACCCCGTATCCATTAATCAACTCTCCTAGGTTTACTGAAAGAATAGTAAGAATATTTGATCATTGTTTTTTAAAAAAACACTTAGCTCTTAATATCCTTGTTGCTAATGATATCTTCTCTTTGGGTCCCCCCAAAAATATACATTTTCATTTAAAAAACCTACTTCCGCCATTGAATTCGACTAAAAAATATTTGGATGAAAAAAACATGATGAAAGAACCATAGTGGTGAAAGTATTATGATACTTTTTAAATGCAAATGCTTGGTTTGTTGCTGAAAATATCAAAATCGCCATATGTATGCCTACAATATTTGAGGAGTTCCCTCAATTCCTCATGGATCCCACCATCAAAACTGGATTTTGAAAAAAATGGGACCAATCTGGAAGTATATCTATTCAAATAAAAAAAGAATTTTCCAGATCGGTTCATAAACGCCGGAGATATGCGGTAAAAACACAAAAAAAAAAAAATACATCCGAATTGAGAACCTCTTCCTTTTTTGGGAAGTCGGTTAAAAAATACACAAATGTCAAAGAATCTATAAAGTGATAGATACTCACAGCATCCAGCAATGAGGGTCTGGACTTTAACGTAGGTTTCTAGTTTAAATAGAAACATTTCAAATTTTGTTTTCTGTATCGCTGCACAATAGAAGTACTTACATAATACCTGTTGAATTCAGTAAATGAAGATATATCTTAGAACTGTTTGCTATAGGGATGTGCGTTCAAAGAAAATCTTTTCGAAACAAGACGAAAAGGACTCGTTTTTTCGTCATATTTATTTTATTTTATAAAGTTTAATAACCCTACAATATTTTTGGGATGTCCATTTCAACATTTGATACACAAATCACACAAATAAACCTATTTTTTTTAAAATTTATAATGCCTCTGATTTTGCAGGCGTTCAGCTACGGTAACTATTTTCAATAAGCGGGGCCGTATGCTTAAAAAAAAAATTAGTTACTGATGGGATGGTGAAAATGTGGCTGAAACTCAAACTCACTGTCGATAAAAAGTATTGCTTGGTAAAAAAAAGAGAATGAGATTAAAAAAAAGATTATTTTCTCAGAACAGTCTTGAAAAATACAAAGACTGCATTATAATCCCGGCACAAACGGCTTAAAATATTATCTGATCATAAAAATGCAAATTTATGCACAATCTTTGTCTAACAACACCAACCTAAGCCCAAAGCTAACCAACACATTTACGCTGTTTAACACAATTATTTCAACAGTTGCTTTATACGCGTGGTACTTCCTGGCAGGACCACTTAAGCTTTTCCAATTTTGATTTCGGTACAAATAAAGAGCTTAATTTGTACCTCTTAGAACTCGAAGCTCATAATTTGTACCTCAAAAATGGCCGAGTTATAGCAATATCGGAAATGGTCCTGCCAGGCAGTTACTACCCTGTGACACACCACCGCCGTTAACAGAATTGGGCAAAGCTGTTGTGATACTTGAAAAGTATCACAACAGCTTGTACCTTGCAAATAAACAAGAATTAATCCAATAAACTGCAATAAATCTATACTTTTCAGTGATAAATTCGCTAAACCAATCTTGTAATTTGAGAGTCGTACGATAAACGTATATGGATTCGTATGATTTAGACCAACAGATCCGATTTTTAACGGATCACTACCTATCTGTCACCATAGTCTATAGTTACAGCTAACAGCCCGTTTGTGTGTTGGTGAACTGGGGCACAAGGTTATACTTAAATATGTAATGACTGAATTAATGACTCACTCTAGCTGTTGGGAGAAGCATATAGCTTAGCGGCTTCCAATGAACAAAAGATTTCCTTTGGTACAGTTGGTCATTGGAACACAAAGATTAATTAAGGAATCATTTACACCATTTATTGTAATAAATAGTGCCATAATTAATTTATTCATGCTCAAATATAGGTACATACAAGTTTAAGCGCTTTCGTATCGAAAGGACATTTAAGCAGAACGCCCCTATTAGCAGAATCCTATTTGCAGCATGACCTAGTAGCAAATGAGACTAATATCAAAAAGACATGTACAGTCTTGTTCACGAGAAAATGAACATGAAAAACGATTTCGTATCAATATAATAATATTATATAAATCAACTAAAACAATAAAAGACGATCGAAACAAAAACAAAATACGATCAAAACAAAAAAATTAAACAAAATTTCTGCATTCGATTTTTTTGAATGTGACACATTTAAAAAGAATTATATTCGATGATTATTAATTAACATTTGTATATTATAGAAAAATTGGTAGATTAAAGATTTAAGGTCATGAATTTTGTGTTTATTTAATTAAACGACTTCACAAAAAGGTTCAAATTTCGGTTGTATTTTTTTTTGTTTTTTTGTATGTTTGTTACTTCATATCTCCGGCGTTTATGAACCGATTTGGAAAATTCTTTTTTTATTTGAATAGATATACTTCCAGATTGGTCCCATTTTTTTTCAGAATCCAGTTCTGATGATGGAATCCATGAGGAATTGAGGGAAATCCTCAAATATTGTAGGCATACATATAGCGATTTTGATATTTTCAGCAACAAACCAAGCATTTGCATTCAGAAAGTAAATCCTTTCACCACTATGGTTCTTTCATAATTTTTTTTTCATCCAAATATTTAGTCGAATACAATGGCGGAAGTCGGTTTTTTAAATGAAAAGTTATTCAAACAATACTTATACATAAAAAATTATTTAGTCCCCTCAGGGTAAGAAAAACATGTGCCTTTCTTAGCTTTTGGCTACCTATCAAATGTTTTGTGAAGTATCTCTACTGTTTGTGGAGAAAGACACATGAAGCTGTTATGTTTATAACGAGCATGAAGACGAATTAAATATTTTTAGGGTTCCGTACCTCTACAGAAAAAACGGGACTGACACTTTGTTGTCTGTCTGTCTGTCTGTCTGTATATAACTGTAAAGACCCTTATTCCCAAGATCGACTTAGGTAAAAAAAATTGCTTAAATTTTTTTCCAAATATAAAGTTTGATCAGCATGGGTATAGTCCCTTAAAACTAAGCTTCTAATTTAATGCATTCAAAAGATATGGCAATGCTCGTGCATTGCCATATCTTTTGAGGTGAGATCACGGTGAAACGAGGGTCTATTATTGTAAAAAAAGGGCTCTGAAGATTTTGATTTTTTGAGGGGATTTTTGCGGTAGTAGATTATCAATAATCTCTAAAGCGTCTGTTTTAATAAACTCTGGAGTAGAATCACTATCGTTTGTAATTTTTTATCAACATAAATATTGAAATAAAATTTACACAAACAATCACAATCACACTGTGTTTGTTCTGTGATTTGCTTGCAATAATTCATGTTGATAAAAAATGTCATGTGAAACAAAATTAGTAGTTTATGAAACTGTTGCATAATAAGGGTTCTTATAAGGGATAAAGTAGTGTATGAAACTGCACATAATTTGGTCTTAAAACACGAGTGTTAGTGAAAATTTATCTAATCTCATGAAATAGGTAATATTATATTTTAAAGACTTGGTAACATTTATTGTAATACCTTCTATAGATTTCGCCGGTAAGAGGTTAATTTGTTCGTTGCAGCTTCGAGAATGTCCGGTGGTGTAAAATTTTCTTCAGTATCGCTACTGTCGTTTTCAGTCTCAGTTCATTTTTTAATACAAAAACTAATTTGACAATTGTGCGTAAAATTACAGCTTATATTTGCATCAATTTGTAAACGCTTAGCGCCAAAATCCATACGCGTGATAGAAGGGGATGTAGTTTATTAATTAAAACAACGAGCTAACGGTACTGACTCTGTATTCAGACTGTCCGCCCTAACTTACATAACTCGCTTACTCTAGGGTTAGTTTACATTATCCCATTATAGCTATACATCTATATCTACTTATATGCTACGTATAGCTGTGGCTGTCACGGCCTTCCTGCCTAGGCTTCGTTCTCGAAGCCTACGCAATCCACAGATCACCATCATTAGACCTGAAATGAGACCTATATTAATTATACACATCAAATTATTATTTCAATGCCCTCCATTGGCATTTATTACTCTGCCCTCAACTGGCAATTTGTTTTTGTTTAATTTTATTACTCTTTTCTTTGTGCTCATAATTTATTCTTAATATTACATAAGATATGAGCTTTCAAACAAGGCCTGTGTTATTTTTTTGAACACTTCCTTGTTGAGACCCTTTGCGGTCTTAGCTCACTTATCGAGTACGTAGCTCGCGCCGTAGCTTTATTGTTATTGTGGTCCTGGCACTCTTATTATTAGATAAGATGCTCGCGCCCACTTGATTTTTTGTTTAGGCCCACTGCCCATTTTTTTTAGCAATCCATGCACACTTTTTATTAGAAAAGTGGCTTATGCCTTTTTTTTAGCAATCCATACACACTTTTTATTAGAAAAGTTGCTTATGCCTTTTTTTATAATATTGTACTCACAACTTTTTATTTTATTTATTATAAGCTGTCAATTATGACAGTATAGGCTTTAGTTATTATGGGCTGTCACGGCACCTTCCGAAACCTCTCTTTGCCACACTCAAATTCGTTCTTTTGGTACTTTTTGAAATGTTTTCTTTTCAACATTTGTAATATTATATCTGTCTCTTGGTAGAGACTTTTCAATTGTATATTCTTTTTTTGTTTTGCGATCCTAGCGCAGTCAATGACCCGCAACGCTATTTCGTAAGGACCTTGCTCTGTAACTCAAGGGCCTGTTCTATTTTTAACTTTGGTGATTCTGGCACACTGCTACACCTTATTATTTTTCTTATTTGTTATGCAGTCCCAGCGCACTATCAATTAGTCGCTCGCAATTTATTTACCATTAGTTTGATGT
The DNA here is from genome assembly GCA_951392215.1 of Epirrita christyi. Lineage (NCBI taxonomy): Eukaryota > Metazoa > Arthropoda > Insecta > Lepidoptera > Geometridae > Epirrita > Epirrita christyi. The sequence goes on along the minus strand of OX595855.1, from coordinate 9,419,107 downwards.
GATTATTTGTTTCTACTGCGGTCCTAGCGCACTATCAAGTAGTCGCTCACGCATTCAGTTTGTTTTTATTTAGCTTATCAACTATTGCGTTATTACGGCTCCAACAATTTCTCCAGCTTCTCTCTTCCAAAGCCTGTTTCTGTCTTCTTAGGTAAAGTCTGTACTCTCATTTTTTTTTGTATCGGGCTTTTGGCAAACACTTGTCAGTTATAAACGGCCTCTTATAACTTGGGTCTATTTTTTTAGACGGGTTCGCTGATTTTGGACGTTAACAATATCATATTCTTTCAGTTGCATATTGTTCTGCACATTTTATCAAAATTTTGTTTTATTTCAATGCATTACTTCCAAGTCTCTCCTCTGCTGTACCTCGTAATTGATGAACATCAACAGCTGATTCAAGTTCAGGTAAGTCAGGACTTAATCGCTAAAGGCAGGCACTTCAGAACAAATCTCTGTTAATCATTCTATTGGTGTGCAGCCAAAGCTTTTTATACTGTTGTATTAAGTGTTAACTGTAGTTTCCATAGAATGTTCGACCATTCTGACCTTTTATCTAGGTACTTTACAAGCCAGTAAGTTAAGTGGCCACATAATATCTTTCATCTTGTCCATTTTGCTATAATGGCACCGGTTGCTATATGTATATGTATAATGAACCTCAATATCCAATCTTTTCATAAGTTATTTTGTTTCTCTGCTTGAAAAATTTGTTCCTTAAGTATCAGTTATGATTATTTTTGTGGTCCCAAGATGAGCTGTGGTTATAAAGCTTTGAACTGTTGTGAGCTTGTGAGGCTTTTCAGTGGAACCATTGTTTCTGAATCTTCCTTTTGTCTGACTTCCAGCCATATCACTTGATTATTTAGTAGCACATTTTCTGTGTTATGTCATGGTCTTGATTCTGTCATGAGATACTACTCGTCCCAAATATTAAATTTCCTTTGCAGAACTTTTTCAGGTCCAGAGTAACACCAGCATCGTCTAGAATTTTCAATACTAAGTCCAAATATTCTAGACCTTACTCTATAGTTATAGAAAGTATTCATCAGAAGCAACGATCTTATAATGTATTAAAGATCGTTGATCAGAAGCCATATCAAGAGCAGTGTAATATCGTGTGTAATATCTTTCTCAATCTGTCCAATTGGTTATCAATCATTGGTAAAGGATATCTGTCCTTTACAGTGACTCGATTCAGTGCACGATAATCTACGCACAATCTGTCGCTTTAGTCCTTTTTCTTTACTAATTATTACAGGCGATGCGTAAGGTGAACTAGGCTCTCGTGTATTATATTTATTATTATTATTATTGTTGTGTGTATGTATTATTATTGTTTAAAAGCTCGGCTATTGTTTATCATACTTTAGTACGTTCAGACGCCGACAAACAGTACGGGTGGTAAACAATTGGTTCACAAATCGTGGTTCTAATTTCCATAGTGGCTGTTTTGATTTCTCGGACTTTATGCTTCGTAGCGATAAGCCCAGAGTACTTTATAAATAGTTCTCGTAACTGAACTTGGACTTCTTTAGGGGCTTGACTCACACAACTTTTTATAACGTCCTCCAAATTATAAACAATCTCACATTTCGGGGCTGAGACTAACGAAGATTGAAGTACCTTCGCAGGAAGTTATGAACATAATATCGGTTGAAGTTACAGCGTCTCTGCTGACTATTGCGTCATACAGAATCTCTTTGTCTTGAACAATGTGAATCGTAGTTTCCAAAGCAAAATCTTCTAGTTAGATTACTTTTTTATATGAAAAAATTTTTTGATTTTTTTTTTTACTTTTTTTTCTTTTTTTTTTATACTTTGTCTGATAGACCGCAAATAAATGGAGTAAGGAAAATTGGCGATTGGCACCAAATGGTCAAGCTGTTGATTCCCTGCTGAGATAACAGGATGCTCCACTGTCAATTAACATTTTGTATGATCTTTCCATTAATAAAAATAGCTGTTGTACATACCTACACCTAGCCATTTCTATTTAGGTAGGTGTATCTCTGCCTGACCGTATTTATCCTTTGTCAACTCTCTGTTTCGTCCAACAGTCCTCTGCCAGGTCCAGTCTTGAAGCAGAATGTACATTTGTTTTGTTTTGGATACTTCCTATTTGTAGGTGTATCATTTTCGCCCATCGGGATAGTTGGTATATTTTTTTGCCAAGTTGTATACATTAGTACGACAATCACGTTGTAGATGACCTATTCGATTACAGCGGTGGCAACGCGTCTGTTCGGTAATCAGTCTTGGTTTCTTTAATGAAGGTGGTAAAGACTCTCTATCAGTTTCTATGTTATCAGTAGATAAAGAAGATTTTGGGTAATTTGGTGAGATTGGAATGTATCGAGATAATTTTTCAAATAACCCACTCACGGTTTCTGTGCTACTGGCAATTGATTTTGCATGCGGATCTGTAATACCTCCGGTTATTAATTCCAATATTTCAGTCTCACGGAGCTGTAGTCGTAATTGCTTCAATATTCTATATTTCTTTGCCGCATAAATAGAAACAGTAGAGTACTGTGCACTAGTCATATTAGCCACCTTTTTAAAATCACGAAAAAGATCACGACACTTTGGAAATGTCATCTGAAGATCGTCCTTCAAAGCTGGCTAGGTTCTCTTTACTGGTGTCCATTCTTCGTATAACTCACGTGCTGATCCAGATAAAAATGGTACACATCGAGCAATTGTTTCCACATCGTCCCATTTGTGCTTGAAAGCAAGGGCATCTACTTCTGCACTCCATTCCTTGGCTTCAATTGAACCAACACTTGGGTCAAAAGTAGGCAATGCTATAGCCTTACTAGTGCTACTGTTAGCACTTATTTCACTGGTTAAAAGTTCACTCTCAGTATCACTCATAGTGATCATAATACAAGAATTATTTTGTTCTTAATTATTATGGCGTTATTTTGAATTCGGAGCGAAGCGAACTGAATTTCTCGCTATACGCTCGGGATTCTAAAGAATCCTGCGTGTAGCGAGGAATTCAATATACGCCGCTCGAGAACAAAATATTTTGTTCCCAAGTGATACACACTATTTTTCAGCACTACCTATGAGAAAAATAAAAAGCTACGATATCACCGTAGAGAATTTAATGTTAGTTAGTGATATTTTATATACATTAAACCTTCACGTGTGTACCTACAGCCTAACTACGCAAATCTATCAGAAGCACGGAGCGAACCACTCAGACGAGAGAAAGCTCAAACTCCTATGGGAGCAAAATTGAATTTGGCTCCCGCTATCCTCTATAGACAATTGTCGTTTTTCGAATGTGTGATGAAAAAGTGCTTTTATCCGCTAGCGTGGAAAAGATTTTAAAATTGGAAATTTTCTATATAAAAACAATTACACGCTAGCTAATAAAAATCACCTTTGCACGCAGATTTCGAAAGATAATAATAGGCCCAATTCTCTAATATAAAAACATTCCAGGCACAATATAATCTCGTGTCAGTCGAGTTTTCACGTATAGTAATACTTAATCTTCGCGTTTCTTGCGAAGATGAAGTTATAGTTACTATACGTAACAGTGCGACTGAGAAGAGATTATACTGCGAAATGAATGTTTTTGAATTAGAGAATGGGCCTCTGAGCTTGTGAGGAGAAATATTTATTTGTCATTGCATTGAGGCTGCATGAAGTAAAATATCTAAAGCAGCTATTTACAATATCATTAGAGGATGTAGATTGTAGCGTTTGATTGCACAAGTAAGAAGACAAACTCATTTAGTCTACTAGAACCAGCTACTAGCCGAGTGTAAAGTAGTTTTCTAGACATGCCACCGTCAATTGTTCAAAACAATTTTGGAACGGTCGGTCACGCAAAAATTAAATGAATTGCCGAAATTCTGTGTCTCAAATTGGTTTTGTCACGGTATTTTTGTTAAAAGGTTCATTGTGAAGTATACATCACTGGTAGTTGTTTCAATTTAATTATATATTAAGTTTTTTGAATAGCCAAATTCTTTGACTCTAATATAACTTTATCGATTTATATTAATTTAATAATTTACTTAACTAAAACTTAATTAAAACCCTCCCTTCTGTCTACGCCCATGACCTGAAGCATTTTTCAATACCTATGTTACCTAACTTCCATTCAACTTTTTGTTGTCATATGTAATTTCCTGCATACTATTCTTTGTAATTCAGTACTCTAGCATAGTGCAAAATAAACGGAAAATTCAGAGGGTGAGGAATTCAAGTTAGTAGCTAGCAAGCAAGCGCCTAACTATTCAGTTACTCATTTTGGTTTCTGCAATGCCACGCAAAACGCAAAATCAGTCAGGGGCCAACAATTCACGATATCTGTGGCACTTACAACGTTGGTATCGTGCTTAGTTGCTACTATGATCTGATACCGGGATCAGTCGGTACGAACTTCATACCGACTGATCCTGTATCAACAACAAAAATAATAATAATTATCTAACAATATTATACCGGATTACTGCTACCGGCCCCCAAATTGTCTATCTCACGATATGTTTGCAACAGGCGTAAATTGTGCAATCAGAGCTGTCAAACATTGCTTTTCTCATGCAAAAGTAACCGTTTGGCAGCCTTGATTGCACAATTTACGCCAATCGCAAACCTGTTGTGAGATAGAGAATAGCTCTGCAGGACCGATACCAGAGGCCCAAATCTCATATGTATCTTAAAAGTACACTGACAATTGACCGAATCGAGACTGAATTATGAATTGCTTTACAACTCCGATTTAAAAAAAAAGTAGTTCGAATTGGTTCTATAGATTGCGCTAACTCAACTGTAGGTAGCTGACAAGATTGTCAAATGTATTATCTGTGGTGTACTAAGCTACTATCTAACTAATCTGTGGCTATTAGTCATAATAATTATACTGTTTGTGTCTCTTCTTGAGAGTGCGATAGTGATTTCGTGGTGTTTTTATAAGTAATCAAAAATAAATACCACGAAACGAAAATATATCCACGTTGTTGATGTTGACATTTAACTTTATTTTGACACTTGATAGCTACGTAACAGAGTAGCGCCCATCTATTTTTAATGCTGAAAGCATGATTTGAAACGCCCGTGAAAACCTCTCATTGTCAGAAAGTTCGTATTCTGCTCCCTCATAATAACAATTTAGTCTACTTTCGATTAACGGTGACTACCATTAGAGTAGGATAGTTATACCTATTATCATTGGAAAGAGTAAAGAGAGACTCTTATCTATTTGCTAAAATTATCGAATAAATTTTGAGTAGTTCAAATTTTGGTCACAATTCGATAAAATCACATTACAGTGTTGTATTTTAAGTTAGGAGAATACCATTTCTGACATTTAAGACATCGACACTAGCTCGGAACATGATCCGAACTTTATTATGACTAATTTTTATTACGAGAATTGGGTCTCAGGTTCGTAAGGAGCCCAATTAACCGTAATCGATCTTATGTTCCTTTGTCGCTGACTGTCCCTATTATCCCAAAAGCCTTAATTACCATATTTCTGAGTGTTTCGCCAAATAAATGACTCGTGAATTCAAAGCGTATTATTATAGCTTACTTTAACACAAAAGCTGTGATTGATCACTTATCAACCCGGACTAAAAAAGAGGGAGAATATAAAAGGAGTATTGTAAATTTGAGGACTTTACAAAACATGCATACGTCTCATACGCCTCAGTGGTGTTAGCTCATTCCAAACATGTCCAAAAGCTTCAAGTCTTCTTCTACACAGGTTCTCCATGGTTCGTTCGCAATATATATCTCGACTGCGATTTAGATCTCGAATCCATAATAAAGCACACTTCATAAAGAACGCTGTCCAGCGGCATTATAAAGACTAAAATAGGCTGAGCAGTATCTCTATAAAATAGACTACTAAATTCTTCAACTGTGAGTTCAAACTTAAAATTAAGACGACATGACACGTCTTTCTCCAGAGACTCCAGGGTCTGATGATTACCAGCACAGGATGTAAGTCTGTGGGATTTGTTTGAAATGGGTTTGGCAATATAATTAAGATGGATTTTCGATTAGTATTCCAATAAGTAGCCATAGTCTTGCAACTACGTATGGAATACTAACAACTTCGCCAAATATAGCCATGTGCAACGATGTATCATTCAGACTTGCCTCGTAACTACCCCTACTAGGCATGGCAAAGAAAAAGTACGATATATTTCTTAAAATCTTTTCTACCTAAAGCTTTTTGTATTTCAGAAAAAGTTTTGCCCTTCGTTTCCGGTATACAAAATGATATAAAAACACAAAAAAGTACACAAAATGCTGAAAACATCCAATAAGTTGATGCTGGTCCTATGGAATTCGTTACTGCTGGGAAGAATCTGAGGGTTAGAAAGACGAAGAATGAAGAGAAGCATACTCCTGTTGATACACCAAAGGCTCTGAATTTTCCGTCGAACAGTTCCGCTATTTGGATCCATATAAGAGATCCACTGCCTGAAATAAAATCATACTTAATAAACAAAACAAACATAAATGAATCTCAGCCTGGGTGTAACCTGAATACTTTCATTCATTCTTGTCATTCAGGGAGACCACAAACAGAACCAATGATACGAGAGAAGAAAAAAACTGCTTGGACGCTATACCACACACACATAATATAATCCACATATCTATGAGTGAGAGAGACATTGTGAAAAAGTTAAATTTTAAAATTTACCTATATTGTAACAATAAACAACTAAAATGATGGATATAAGTGGGAGATAGTTCAGAAATCCGATAATCTGTAGACCTTCTTCTGTAACTGTGAAAAATGTTCCCAGGCCAATCTGCAAGAAACAAACAGACAGTCAAGAAAATTTAAATTCATTTAGTATGTTGGGATAAACTAAGTCAGAATTTGGTCATACCATTCCAACAGCCATTCCAATCAGAGATGTGCCCAATATAGGTTTCCTTCCATATCTATCTGTTAGAAGTATAGTGCAGAAACATGCAAACAGTTCTATACAACCGATAATAACTGAAGAAATTTCAGGCCTGACACTAGTATCAGTAAGTATTAGAATAGTCTGCAAGTATATAGAAATTGCATTGTATCCTATGAGCTGTACGCCAATGGACAGAATTATAACTTTTCCAAATGTTTTAAGTAAGACTTTGTCATTCAACAGTTCCTTTATATGAATTTTAGGATCGTCATTTTTATCGTATTCTTTTATTTCTTCTTGTATCTTGGTGTTTGAACCTCTGAGAAAAGTAAGTACTTTTATTGTATCTTCTGTTCTTCCTGAAATCATTATAAATACGAACTTTTGACATTAATTAAGTTACACTTTTCTGTTGATTTTCTTGTATCCAATATAAATGTTAGTCTTAGGTAGAATGTATAATATAATGTATATAACTTTGGTACTATAAAAATAAACTAAATTTGCTTTCTACCGGGTGCCAGTATAACATATTATAGTCTACTGCGGTAAATCATCGCACAGTCTACGTGTTAGCAAAGATTATTTTACCCAAGTGCTACAATTGTTATTATAATAATCACTATCCGATCAAAATATATTTTTCACACCACCTGCTCGACAATGTCCAATTACAAATCATGCAACCTCAACGTAAAGTACAGCATTGTCTCTCTAGGGATATAAAGTTGTATGAAACTCCCTAGGGATTAAAGTGATTTGAATTTAGAACGTCAAATTCGTGTTGGAAACTCGTGGAAAACTCTGAGTAAAAAAATGCCCATATGGCATTGTAAAGAGGTTTGTTCGAAAATCGAACTGGCCACTATAGCAAAACAAGAAAATAAAAAGAAATAGGCGCGATTTTAAAGAATGTGAAACAAAAGAGATGTTTGGTGCTGTGATTTTCAGTGAACTTTATTGCAATATTTTTGTAATATAGTATTAGATGTTAACAAAAAAACGAGCGATAATGATTCTACCCCAGAGTTTATCAAAACAGACGATACTTATTTAATGGAGCCCTGGCCTTTTATTGCCTCACAGTAGGTGTGAAAAGTAGAGTATGCTCCTCTGGAATAAAGCCTATCTTCGTCTTGGGCAGCTTGAACCCCTCGCTTCACTCAGGACTCTATATAACTCCCTCGCTACACTCGGGAGTTAACTTTAGAGTCCCTCGTTACGCTCAGGGTTCAATATGCCGCCCGCGACATAAGACACTGCTTTATTCCCTTAGTGCATAATCTACTATTTATTTAAGAACCATGATGGTCATTTCAAAAACAAAATCCTTGCTAGGCAAGCTGTGCCATATTCAGCGTCCATCTTAAAGTGGCTGTGAATACATTCTTCATACATTAATTTATTCTTCTATGTTTGGTAGCGTTGGATGGAACAGAAGTAATTTTAGTTTATAAGATGATTGACTTTGACTTTGATATTATTATGGGCACACAACAAATGTAACAGACGTAAGAACGTTGTAAATGACTTTGTTCTGTGGGGCCAGCACGAATAATTTACGTTACCAAGACGCTAGCAAGACGATCGCAAATGTCAAATATTGGCCAATGACATCAGGGTAACTTGAAATCTTAGTAAGTTGATTGGTTCATGTTTGACGTTTACTATATCGTAACGTCTTGATAACGTTAGATATTCGTGCTTGGGCCTCAGATTAGATTACCATTGATATTATTTACTGTCACTTTAAAGAAACCAAGGTAAACTGAGATTACCTTTGGAATGTAAAAAATATGGTGATTCGGGTAGGAAAATAATAGGTACAAACGTAGCTATGATAATACAGGCTAGGATTATGTTCAGTGAGACGTATGACACGAATGGCCCCACGGACAACATGATCATTGCTCCTAAAGCTGACATTATCTGTGAGAGTGTACCCAGGGCTCCTCGAAACTCTTTCTGAAACATAAATCATTACAAGCATTTATATAACTTGTACTGTGTGGCTACTCTTGTCTCTACTCCAATTCTAATTCAGGATTTAGTGTTATTTGTTGTCAGAAAGTACTAGATTCCTTGGTCATTTGGTACTCTTGAATTCAATACTAGCGCACAATTTGGAATGAGATTGGTGGAATTTTATGGAACTAAGTGAAATCGACTTTCTGTCTCTGATGTTCTTCACGAGTCAACACCGTGCTCCATCTCGATTTAAAACTCGATTTGGTACAAAAGTGCCAAACAAGCGTTATTAGGATTGAAAATGGATTGCGATTAGAACTGATTTCAAGAGTAGCCCTGCATGCTAGTTAATGTGGGACAAATCTTGAAACTGAATTTTGAACCAGTTACACCCAACCGATTGAGCTGAAGTTTTTAACACCTGTCAAATTCAAATGACAATACAATATTACCGTGACAACGAGCTTATATGATGATGAAGACGGAAGGTGGACAACGAAACTTCTCGATGATTAATAGTAGCCAGTAGTGTTTGGGCTTATTTTGATCAGCCACTACAAAAAAAACACTAATTTAATAAAAGCTTCTTTTGGAAAATAATTTTTTCAACAGAAAACTATATAACTAAATAATACTTTAGTCTAACTTTGTATCGCTCTCTGAGCAGGGTTTTCTGGTAGTCCAAAATTGTAAAGGCTTGTGAGGTCTATCAATACAATTTTTTGTCTGTTTGGTGAATACCATTAATCTTTTTATCTCTAGACGAGAGTAAAAAGAGTCAACAGTAGAAACATTAAAACAGATAAGTACTAAAAATACGTACACTAGAAATTTCAGAGGAATATGTTGCTGTGACGGATATGGCCATGAAATCCGATATACCACAGAGGCAGCGTCCGAGAATGAGCATCCACACTCGAGAGGCAAAGATGAAGAGAAAGCTCATGATAATCCTTGGTAAGCAGCCTAGTATCATAGTGGTCTTTCTTCCAAGATGGTTTGCTAAGAACCCAGTGAATGGCATTGCTGAAAACATCAAAATACTGATATTATCATTATAATAAAATTGTAATTAAAAGACGAAAGTGCGTTAATAAGGTACCTTCCTATAAGTAGCGGCACGTAAGTCTAGCGCCGAAGGAACCGTGTAGGGGATAGTTGCACATGTTTACTAAAGCGTAAGCAATACAATTAGTATACGATAGATAGAGATAGAGATACCTTACTTTTGACTTCTGCGCAATAACGGTCAGCGCTGAATTTCGTGCCGCTACTTGTACCTTGACTTGAACGACCTACTTTATTTTTACTATTATGTATAATTGATTCTCATGTAAGTGATAATTATTATCTTTTTGAGACAACAATATTATTAACTAGTTGCGCCCCGCGGTTTCACCCGCGTGAATTTTGAAATTTTGAAATGAAAATTGATGATGATGATGATGATGAAAAGTAGCCTATGTGTTAATCCAGGTCGTAAAGTATCTCCATTCCAAATTTCACTCAAATCCATTCAGTAGTTTTTACGTGAAAGAGTAACAAACATCCATCCATACTCACAAACTTTCGCGTTTATAATATTAGTAGGATAATTATGCATATTATGTATTGTTAAAGTACCTACCTAATGTATGTATTTATTTATTCTTAGTGTTTACCTTCTTCTAATTCTTCTCCACGTATTATGCACCACCTATACATAAATTTATCCACACTACACAAAGGTTAACTGGTAGAGAATGCTTCCTAGCATTAAGTTCGCCTATGTTGCCTTTCGGAGCCTAAAAATGTTGACTCTTCCCAGCCTTTACATTTTAGTGGTTCTAGTGGATGTTATCCGGCATCCCTTTAAGTATGAAACGTCGTTACAAAGAGTACAAAGATTAACCACAAGAAGAAAAGATCTAGAGGCCCCACTGTGCCCTAGATTAAAAATTGCGATGCATGGTTGTCGGTATCAGGCAGTCAAATTATATAATTATCTACCTGTTGATATGAAAACTATTGATAGTCCAGAGGCCGTAGACAAAGTAACATTCTAATAGCGATGACGCCAGTCGAAAAGTCCAAAATGTATGGGATTGACGTAAGCTATCGATATGTCACGTGGTCTTTTGTATTGAATTACGACTGTAGAAATGGAATCGCTTCGAAGCGAATGCCGTTTGGCTAGGCCCTCAGGTATATTCATTAGGAAACTAAAAAAGCTTTTGCTGGAAGGGTGCTACTATTCCATAGATGAGTTCAAGTTTTAATTAATTTTAATAGTACTAATTACATCTAAGTGACATTTTTTAATATTTAATTATATTTTGACATATTTCTGATTATTTTTTTTTTTGACATGAATTATTTTTATTATTTTTAGCAGTGGACTTCCACAAGCTGATGACCACTATTATTGTTATTTTATTTTTGTGTTTTTTATGTACTAAATTTCAAATACGATTGTAAATTGTTCCTGAATAAATGAAATGAAATGAAATGAAATGTACATGATTTGTTTTTTGTGCAATAAAGAATATTCTATTCTATTCTATTAATCTTAATACCAATTTGAGTCTTACCAGTAAGTGCGACTAAGCTACCTATAGACACGATCCAAGCACCCTCACTCTCCGTGACAGGTTCAGGCAGAATGGTTTCATTTGCATTCATTAGCTTCACGAGTACTGGAGACAACCATGCTGTGCATAGTCCCATGTGCATTAGCGTGAAGTTCGCTGAAACATAAAACATCTAGGTACATATGGCAAAACCTTACTACTACTTAATAACTAATTAATTAATAATTATAATTTTTTTTTTCTTTAATGGGATGACAAAGTTTGTAGGAAAAAGTGGCTGAAATTCAAAAAGAGCTCTAACGACTTCGATTAAAAAAAAAGTAGTTCAATTGGTTCGATAGATGGCGCTGACTCAACTGTGTAGCTGACAAGATTGCCAAATGTATTATCTGTGGTGTACGCGTACTAAGCTATTATTATCTAACTAATATGTGGCTATAGTCATGATATTCTGTTCGTGTCTGCTTCTTGAGAGTGCGCTAGTGATTTCGTGTTGTTTTTATTTTGTTTTTTTATGTACTTAAGCAAAAATAAATACCACGAAACGAAAATATATCCACGTTGTTGATGTTGACATTTAACTTTATTTTGACACTTGACAGCTACGTAACAGAGCAGCGCCATCTATTTTCAGCGCTGAAAGCATGATTAAAACGCTTGTGAAAACCCCTCATTGGAAACCTGAGGGCGTGAGTCTTACTCGCACTTGTCCGTTTTTTGTTATAACTTAGGTATGTTATTTTAATTGTACTCATAATGTAAAAACTCTTTTGTAAATTTATTTAAATTTTAATTTATCAGTCCTTTTTGCAGGTAACTCAAACATAATGTAGGTATTAATTTTTGTATTTGTTATAACTTTAAACGGCGCGGTCAAAGCAAAACATAACATAACACCCAACAGTCACATACGTTATCCTGATCCCACACTAGGATGCCCTGTATCAGGAACTACGAGTACCATTGTACCATAACACCCAAACAATCAAGAACTCGGGCCAGAGGGCCCGCTTCCGTGAAACAAACCCGTTCGTCAATGAACGAGTTTCTGGCATGATGTCTTCACCAACCATACAATGACACTTGGTTTTTACTACTTAACACTACTTAAGTTTGATTTAGATCACGTCCGTCAGATTCCACTTTCGTCAGATCACTTTTTTTCCGTATAGGTAAAAAAAAATAAACTGGTGACGAAACAGCAATTCTCATGACTCCTCGTCCGTCAGATTCCGCTTTAGTCAGATCAAAAAGCTTATAGAAACTTATTAAAAAACATTTTTTTTATTATTTTGTGAAGAATATAGGTGTATAAGCACCTTTTTATGTTTAAGCTTATAAGTACACTAAAGTATATTTTTAAATTTTGTCTTATTGGTCATGACTATCATTAATCGGATTAGGATCTTTTTGTCTCTCTACCTAAGAAGAACTGACGATTTATATTTATATTTTTTTTAGGGTGTTCTGGGTATTTTTCTATGTATATAATAAAAAAATATCTATCTATGTAATGTATATTGTATTAAGTATATCAGTTATCTAGTACCCATAACACAAGCTCTGCTTAGCTTGGGGCTAGATAATGTTGTGTGAAATGTCCAGCATTTATTTATTTATTTATTTATTTTATTTTATTATTTATGACAAAAGTGGAATCTGACGAAAGGGTCAGTAGAGGTTATCCACATCCGAAACTGAACTGAAATTATAAAAAAAACTGCTTCTGACGAAAGTGGAATCTGACGGACGTGATCCAAATCTAAGTTTTGTGGTGATGCCGTGGTTAGTCCGGCCTAAGAATAGACCCCTGCTTCTCTCGTGGATGTAGTAAAAGCCTTACTAAGGGACTTCACCAGGGACTAGGCAGCAGCATCCGCCTGAGTACTTAACACCAAACTACGATCACCAATTTGCCTGCCAAGCGTGGTGGTAATGGCAATGGGGGAAGTCTCGTACAGCAGCAGTGGACGTAAACGGGCTGGTGGTATGTAGTTACACATCAACGTATTTTAGTAAGTACACCATCAATACCCCATACCAATTTGATACAGTCCATTGTATCCAAAAGTTGTCTGTTAGAAATCGCTACAACTCGATAAGACCGCCTATTGTATAATATAGTTAGTTTTAGTTTTATTTCTAAAATTGTTTGTATTTTTGTATTAATAATAATACAAAAATACAAACAATTTAACTTATACCTATCTTTTTTCTATCTATCTAATCTGTTCTACTCTTGCAAGCCGAGAGTAGAACAGATTTTTTGGTTTAATCATACTCATACTCATTTATTCACCGTAAGAGGTTTACAGCACACTTGGTTAAGTCAAATTTACACACAGTACATTATAATATAACAAAAATGAATAAAGAAAGATTACTCAAAACCATTAAAAACAGACAAGCATAGGGATACATATGTTATCACACTAATTTGTACACAAAAAATAAAATAAAAGTTATTTCTGTTTTTCTGTTTAAGCTGCTGTAAATAGACGTTGTCAATAAATTACAAAAAGGTACCTAAAAGAAAAGAAAGAAAATTTATTTATTCCATCCAAAGAAAAGACAACCCAAGAATATGCAAAAAGAAAAAACAAAACATAATAAGTAGAAACAAAAGATTAACATTAAAAATAAATAAATATGAAGATAGACGTGATGTGTTGTGTAAGGTGAAATAGGTCCCTGTCTCAGCATAAGCTGCACGGTGATAAATAGTTAATAATCAAATTTTTTAAAATAAATGTCATAATTTTTACAAGCTGTTGTAAAGGGGCATTGTCAAGTACTTAAATTAAAGGGGATCGTCTCGCATGTGGCGTGAAATTCAAATTTTGTTGTGTTTTTTGCTCGTCAACAGCTCATCAACAGTTTTTGAGATAGCAAAAACAGGTTTTGCTAAAAACTAAAAGACCCAACATGCATGCCTTAATTGAAAGTATCTCATAAATATACGGATATCCTTAAACAAAAAAAAACACTTAAAATCATTGAACAATATTCGTAGCTAAACTAATTATCTTTATCATAAATATCATAAGTTAAGCTACGGATATCCATATACAAAAAAATAACACTGTAAAAATCATTGAACAATATCCGTAGCTAAACTAATTATCTTTATCATAAATATCATTAGTTAAGCTACGGATATCCATATACAAAAAAATAACACTGTAAAAATCATTGAACAATATTCATAGCTAAACTAATTATCTTTATCATAAATATCATTAGTTAAGCGACGGATATCCATATACAAAAAATAACACTGTAAAAATCATTGAACAATATTCGTAGCTAAACTAATTATCTTTATCATAAATATCATTAGTTAAGCTACGGATATCCATATACAAAAAATAACACTGTAAAAATCATTGAACAATATTAGTAGCTAAACTAAAAAATTACCTATCCTAATGAGATACTCTATCAATTAAAATATGTGTGTTTTGTCTCCTAGTTTTCTAAAAATCAGTTTTCGCTACCACAAGAAGCGTTGATGAGCTGTGATGAGCAAAATATTATAATTTGAATTTCGCGCCAACTGCGAGACGATCTACCTTAAGATTAAAAAATAAAGATTAATGAAAGTGATAAGACGGAACTTATCATTGATAGATGCTATGGAAGAACACGCAAAAGCAGTTGCTGATGAAGATAGTAAGTAGTAGGAGATAGATATAAAGAAAAATCTTACCAATAACCACAACGATGTATTGTTTCAATAGTGCTCCAGGTTGAAACATGTTTATTTTGATCTTCATATTTTACCATTTAAATTAAACTTCTTCAGTAAGACCTAATTAATGAATTTTATCTTCACATACATAAACCCATGCAACATTTATCCAACACCAAAACGCCACGGAACAATGAAACTCAGGTTTTTTTAGGGTTCAGTCTCCAAATAACACACTTATTATATGTGTGTATTATTTAATGTCTGTAAAAACAACTGTCTCTGATACACAAAAGTATTAAATAATATTATCTGACTGTCGGCTTCTCCGGCAAGATCTTATCATTGATAGTATTAAACTTATATAGATAACTAATCTTTATAGAGCCGTATTTAATTCGATTTAGATATGATTTAGGAATAATTATGCACAAGAACTTATTATCTGCCTCTATCCCTTTCGAGCCAGTATCACATTATATTTATCTCAAGTCTGTGTTTCGTCTTTGAATGCGAGTGTTATCTGTTTCACTTGATTTAGTCACTAGTCTAGTATCCCTTGTAGTCCTGCTCAGGGGGTACTACGGGGTTTGATAGTTTTCGAAACTATATGAAGTATCGTTACTTGCAGCGCCCCTTGCGAAAACGAGAAGAAAACTAAGGACGCTGTCAGTAAATGTATGGAAGGAAACGAAACTTCATTATAGTTTTCGAAAACTATCAAAACCCGTACATGCCGGTATATCCTCGTACACGTCACGTTTCAACTAAGTCCGTTGTCATCATTCTGTCACAGTATGTTTGTTTGTAAACGCACAAAATTTGTGAATAATACTTTTTTATAATATAATGAACAATGCCGGGCCGTCCGGCCGCGGTCGTCTCAACCAAGAACATAACTCTCCAACCATCTCAATAAGTCACATACGCTAAAGGCGATGCCACACGGGCGTTGCGACTGCGCTGCGTCGTTGCAACGCAATGAATGCCACACGAGCGCTGCGTCGGCGCTGCGTCGACGCAGCTTTGCTATTATATACTGAGCTGCCGCTTCGTCTTGTCAACGTAGCTCCCTTCCCTTGTCTACCCAGCCCCTTCTCCGTTGCGCGCGCGTCACGACGACGCAACGCACCGGCAACACCCGTGTGGCATGTACAGTGCCACCAGTATAAGTTGGCGGTGGCGATTTGTGGAGCTAAATCGGTCAAAAGGTAAAGCCACTTTGACTTCACAAAAATGTTTCAAGCACAGTGGCGCACAGCCGCGCCAAGTTATAGCGGTCGGACTATAGTTCAGATATGTATGTAGAACTATGGAGCGTCACCGCTCTGTCGTCGCAGCGCCGACGCAACGCAGCGACAAAGCTCGTGTGGCATCGCCCCAAGGAACAAAATACTGTCCAACCATCTCAATGAGTTACGCACGCACACACGCTTAGTTCGCTCGTAGTTCAGCCTTCCCAGCACACTCATCCTTCCCCCCCGCTCGGCGCGCAGCGCGACAGCAACACATCTAGTCAAATACCTATTTCATCCCACCATCTCGGAAAAAGTATTTTGCTCTTCGATGTATGAGTGCAAAAGCCGTTTTTATCCGCTAGAGGATCAAGTAAATTGAATTTAGAACATCGTGCGCACTAAGTTTGTGAATTCAAAACATCATTAAACCTATTTACTTCTACCTCTATGGTGCCGAATTTATCATACAACCTTTTTTAATTTTTTTAAAACTCAGACTCGAAACCTTCTTGGTGTATTACTTTTTTAAAAAATTGCTTTACGCGCGCCATTTTCTTTTCACGTCATATTGTTAAAACCTTAGGAAACTTGAAAACAAGTGAAAAACTTAAAATGAGTGATTCTAGCGACGAGGAAGTTTATTTGACGCCAACAGAATTGACTGAAACTGTTAAAAATGCGCAAAAGTATCTTGTGATTGTAAATTGACAGCAACACATCTAGTACATAGTTCGTAGTTATTTATTAAAAAAAAAAAAACAAAATACATTGTATGCGGAAATCAGTTATCAGGTAGGTACACATAATTTATATCATTTTTAGGCGATAATTTAACAATTTGTACAGAAATAAAGAATTATAATATTAAGTCAAATAACTAAAATAAATTCATTAAAAAAAAGTCAAATACATATATTTTTAATTTTTCTTGCAGACCGCTTTTCCACTTAAAGCTTTCTATTATTTTATTAGAGGCCGGAACCCTTGCCATATAAAGCGTATCACACATTGACCCATCTTATCTTCCACTTAATTCTAATACACAGAGATTAATGCACGAAAGTCATTCGTTATCTTTTTGAATCCACTTATAAATATTAGCATAATTTTATAATATTTACCAAAGTTACCAATTGTACTTTGCACACGTAATTGTCAGAACCTTGAAACTTTAACAAATCCAAAGAAGGAATATGTGATTTTGCCCGACAAAATCTAGAACTCTTAGTAACTACGGGTTCTACGAGTTAAATATTTTGGATAAAGAAAATTTTAATATTTTTGCATTTGTTGTGTAAAGTTGAAAACACAATTAAGTCTACGTCTAGGGTAACGCCTGTTGCGAAAACTAATGCATCTACTGAAGTTAGTGATTACCGCCCTATAGCAGTTTTGTCTGTCTTCGCGAAACTTTTTGAATGTATTTTAAATTTACATTTAACTCGGCAGCTAGAAGGTATTCTTGATGATTCGCAACATGGTTTTCGTACTGCTAGGTCTACAACCACGAATCACACCACGTTTATTGACTTTGTATCGTCTGCAATGGATGCTGGTAAACAGGTTGACTCCATATTCCTTGATTTTAGGCGTGCGTTTGATATGGTAGATAATGACATTCTGTTAGCGAAACTTTCGGCTCTAGGTGCTTCTCCTCTGCTACTGAGATTTTTTGCGAGTTATCTCTGTGACCGGAGGCAGTATGTGCAACTTAAAAAATTTAGGTCTGAGGAGTTTTACACACGATCTGGGGTGAGTAAAGGCAGCACGCTTGGACCAACCCTTTTCTTAGTGATGATCAATGACCTCCCTAAAATCTTAAGCACGGCTAAATGTCTGATGTTTGCAGATGATTTAAAAATCTACTTAGCCGTTGGCTCAGATATGGACTGTGTGCTATTACAGCAGGATATTGATGCAGTAGAAGGGTGGAGTCGGTCGAACAGACTTGCATTTAATGCTGCAAAATGCAAGGTGATAACCTTTACTAGGCGGCAAGTACCGGAAATGCTAGCGTACTCATTAAGTGGCAACACTTTGGAAAGGCTTAGCAGCGTGCATGATTTAGGTCTTGTAGAAGACGTGTGCCTGGATTTTCGGGAACACATTGTAGCTATTTGCAAAAAAGCCAATAGAACTTTGGGTTTCGCATTTTAAGGACATAAACGTAGCAATAATGCTATACAATTCTTTCGTCCAAAGCAAGCTAGAATATAGCTCAATAAGTTCGGATCCGCGTGAGGCTAAATATGTGATTATGTTCGAAAGGCTACAACGAAAATTTTCCAGATACATTTATAAGCGGGAGTATGGTTATTATCCCTATATGTTCCCTTCCTTGTTTGTGGCTGGTATGGTCGGTCTGGACACCTTAGAGCTAAGGCGTAAATTACAGCTTGCTTTGCACTACTGCCTAATACTTCGTGGCAAAGTCAACAATCCAACCAAATTAAGCAGTTTGCCCCTATTTGTCCCCGATAACTATGTCAGTGCGGGACGTCGCCATCGTTGGTTGTTCGCCACGCACGTAACGCGAACGCTACACGCTAACAATGCGCCTACGCAACGGGCATGGTTTTATGCTAGAGTTCCAGCATGTTGACATATTTAACGATAGTTTAAGTTCTACTATTTATGTGTCCCTTAGAGTATATTTAAGTTTTATATAATAAGTCTTGTTTTGTAATATGTGCCTTAACTAGGCAGTTTGCGCTTTGGTCAAAACTGTAAGCAAACTGTTTAATTTCATTAAATAAATAAATAAGTAAAAAAAACCTCGATAGTTTTATTTAATGAAAAATCCTTGTTTCGCACACGTTTTGAATGAGGTCTCAGGAACCCTACGGTGCTTTAAGATAAATTTTACTACAACAAGAAGGTAATTACTATTTGAACGAGCGAAGCGAGTTCTCTGAGTCAACTTGGAAGAATCGGCGTTTGTATGTATGTATGTGACGGATTAAGGTCCTGACGTCATCAATAAAAGAGGAGTCGAACTTCATAATTTATTTTATTACTTCAAGAACGCTACGACAACAAGTGCACCGCGCCAAAGCCAAATCAAAACTGCCAACTGCGGCCGCGCGCTCGCTTTTATACCCGAGCGAGAACAAAGGAAAGTAGGGTTGGTTGCTTGTTCGGCGCGTTGCACGTGGTGTTTACAACCGAACGATGACGACGCGCCGTCACGGCCATGCTGACGTGCGTACGTCCTCGTACGCGTAGTCTTGCAGGGTTCACAGGATTAGATCTGTTCGTACATCCTGACATATTATCTTATTAAAACATCTGGACCGGTCAGTTTTCTAATTTTACCCTTCAGGTTAGTCATTGCTCAGGTCCGGTCAAGTTACTTGACCCTTCATCAATAGCTCCCTGGTCCGATCATCAATGATCCTTCAGGATCCCTTCAGTTCTCAGAACTGGCCCGGATTTGCTAGTCCGGACACCTTTTTTTTTGGTCCCTGTAGCTTTGTTACAATAGGTCCGGCTATGCCCTTCTAAAGTCAAAGTCAAAGTCTGAGTCAAAGTCTGAAATCACAAAGATCATTTTGAATCGTCTTATAAACCAAAATTACTCCTGTTCCAATCCTTCAATGATCTATAACATTTTTACACATTTTTACATTTTTTTTATTTTTATTTTCTCGATGTATCCGAGCTGTTGTTTTACTTGACAAACAAACAAGCAAGCACACGGCCCACATGACGGAAAGCAGCCACCGCAGCCCATGGACGCGTGCAACACCAGAAGCACCACACGCGTGCTGCCAACCCTGAAACATAAAGATGAAAAGTCTCATGCGCCTGCAACTCCACCGGCACCCGTACCCTTCAAACCGAAACACGTCAACGCGAACACTACTGCCTGGTGGCAGAAATAGTGGCAGTACCTCCCCGGACGAACTCCTTCACAAGAAGTTCCACTACTAACAAAAAATATTATTATTGTGATAATGTTATTTGATTCTGGGTTGAGCGAGTCTATTGACGTACGTTGAGCATTATAGCTGTTGGCTATTAAGGTACGAGAATCAGCTGACATAGTGTCACATAACAACAACAACAGTCACATACGTAGCTCTGATTCCACACTGACTCCCCGTGTCGTAGGTATCAAGAACTACGAGTACCATGGTACCATATAACACCCAGCCCAGTCCCGCAGCGGGAATCGAACCCGCAACCTCTTGCATCTCAGTCGGCCACTCATCCGCCGCGCCACTCAGGTCGTCAACACACTATTCACAAACACGGTAACTAGTTACTGAAATGGTGTCTCCATTACTATTATTGTTTCCGTGGCTAGTTTTATGAAAAAACATTACTATCATTATTACACGCGCGCCGTCACGCCATTATCATCACTATAATTTTCCTCAATTTGCTAGGTTTTCAGAGGCTATTAAAAAGAAAAAATAGTTCTTAAATTTCCGGTAGATGGCAGTGACTCGACATGGTTGTGTCTTGTGAAGATTTTGCAAAAGCACAGAGAACAAATTCTCTTTGTTTTCTCTTTTTTTTTTAAGTTTTGTGTTGTGATTCCGAAGCTCGTTTTTCAAGTCTACTATAGACCATCCATACCATAATCCCTGCTCATCTTGGTCCGGTTTACTTCACCAACGAACAGCATGAGCGAGTGAAGTCAGTGACACTGACAGTTGGTGGATGACCGACAAAATTTAGACAACCATTCTGGACTGCGCCATCTGAAAGACGATGCTGACATAGAGAGGGAGCGGAGGGCGTTGTCTGCCAGAGCGAATATGATTGCCCGCAGGTTTGCTCGTCGTTCAACGGATGTTAAAATCTGCCTATTCCGAGCCTATTGTTCTAGCTTCTACACGAGCAGCTTGTGGGTTGGTTATACGCAAAGGCAGTACAGCGTCTTTCGCGTTCAGTATAATAACGCATTCAGGGTGCTAGTGGGGCTGCCCCGGTTCTGTAGCGCATCGGGGATGTTTGCCGTGGCGCGTGTGGACTGCTTCTACGCCACCATGCGTAAGCGATGCACGTCCCTGGTGCGCAGGGTCCGGGCCAGCTCCAACAGCATACTGAAGGCTTTTTCAGACAGATTTGACTGTGAGTACCTCAGCCACAGTTGTATGATTCATTTTAATAAGGAACTAAATTATTTATTCTAAGTGCAATGACATTACAATTTTTGACATTTAATAACCTAATTATGACATACTTTATTCAAATTCAATTCAATTCTTAGGATAATAACTAAAGCAAGTGTTTTAAGATTGTGTAAATTCTATTTGATTTTTGACCTTTAACTAATCTAGGATAAGAAACTAACTAACACAATATGATCCATGTTGATTGAAATAAATGAATAATAATAATAAAATAAAATGCCTGCCTCTAAAATATCACGACCTAATAAAATAACTTTTTCATCGGGCAATATGTGATAAGTTACATCGAACGAAAAACCTTGTACACTGGTCGGGCATTTTACTTGTAATGAGCAGATAATGTTTTTCGGTCCAACACCCTTTGAAACCCTTTAAGCTGTTTTCGAGAGTAGTTACCAGTCGTCTCGCACGTGGCTTCGACGACTTCCAGCCCCTCGAACAAGCCGGGTTTCGAAAAGGCTTTAGTACCGTAGACCACACCCACACGCTCCGGCAGATTATACAAAAGACTGAAGAGTGTAATCAGCCGCTATGTCTAGCGTTTGTGGACTACGAGAAAGCCTTTGCTTCAGTCGAGACCTGGGCAGTGTTACAGCGATACAGCGCTGATAACAGCGGACAGTTACAGTCTTTACAGCGATGCCAAATCGACTACTGGTATATTGAAATGTTGAAGTGTTTGTACAGCAGGACCACTATGTTTATCAGTCTTAAATACCAGTGCACGGATCCTATCCAATTGCAGAAAAGGGTGAGGCAGGGAGATGTTATTACTCCAAAACTGTTCACCTCTGCATTGGAAAATGTTTTCAAGCTTCTGAACTGGAATGGGTATGGCATCAATATTAATGGCGAAGAAATCACTCGCATTCGATATGCCGATGATATAGTCATCACGGCAGAATCGCTGGAAGACCTTAGCACAATGCTCAGAGACCTCAATACCGTTTCCCAACAGGTGGGTCTTAAAATGAACATGGGCAAGACAAAAATTATGTCAAATGCCCATGTCGCACCTATGCCGGTGCACGTTGGGAGTGATAATGTCGAAGTTGTTGACCACTATGTCTATTTGGGTCAGACGATTCAACTAGGAGGGTCCAACTTCGACAAAGAGGTTAACCAACGAATCCAACTCGGCTGGGTAGCGTTTGGGAAACTATGCCACATCTTATCGTCACAGATACCGCAGAGCCTCAAGACGAAAGTATTGAATCAGTGCGTGTTGCCAGTGATGACTTACGGCACTGAGACGTGGTCGCTAACTATTGGTCGTATTGACAAGCTTAAGTCGTGCAGCGGGCTATAGAAAGAGCTTTGGTAAGAGTTCAACTACGTGATAGAATCGGAAATGAGGAAATCCGTAGAAGAACCAAAGTCACCGACATAGCCCTCAGAATTAGCAAGTTGAAGTGGCAATGGGCAGGTCATATAGCTCGAAGAACTGATAACCGTTGGGTAATAAAAGTTCTCGAGTGGCAACCACAAACCGGACGAAGCGGTAGAGGAAGGCCCTCCACTCGGTGGACCAAAGATACCATAAACTCGCAGGAAGTCGGTGAATAGAGACGGATCAGGACCGTTCGTCATGGCATTTCAAAGGGGAGGCCCATGTCCAGCAGTGGACTTGGTACAGGCTGATAATGATGATGATGACCCTTTAAAACCACTTTTTCATAAAGTTTTTCGCCTTTAAGTAATTCAATATGACTCTTTCTAGCCAGACTACATTCTGGACCAGAATAAATATAAAAGGTAACTGAAGACCACTTATCTGTAAAATATCTCGAGCAGACCGGGAGCACAGGTTCACTTGCTTGTTGCTAGGATTCGGCAGTGGCGTCTTCTTTCCTTTTCTCGCGCTTGGGGCAAACAGTGGCTACGTGTCCGGGATCGTTGCACACGTCGCAGATCATAGCGGGCTTAGCTTGATCCTTTTTTTGCTAAAACAGGAAAAGTTTTTAGAAAGAACAAGCTGTTTGTCCCTATATTCAATACCACGATGAAGAAGCATTCTGATACCACAGAAGTGACAATTTCCACGAAAAGCTGTTAATGTGTGAAATCTCTTCGGGTCAGTTTCGGTGGTAACCGGTTCATAGATTTTTCGTTTCAATGTAAATCCTGTAAGCAAGACACGGTGGTATGCAATTACTGTGGTGGTCGCGTGTGCGGCGACACATGTGACTGCGATCAACTCCGCTAGCATCACGGTCACTGCAACTACAGTTACAACTACAACTACGATACCGTTTTTCCTTTCGCGTAGTTTGACCTCGCAACAAGCTACGCAAATATCGACCTCACGAATGCTTGCCACGTGAGCGCCATCTCCGCGGCCTCCGCGGCGGCATGGCATTCCACGGCACTTCACAGCACTAATCGCGAGATCAGGATCGAGGCAGTTGACACATTTCACGTGGATAAAACAGAAAACACAATCGCAGCGCGCGAACGTTACACAGAACAAAGAGGTTATCTCGACACGTGTTTTGCAGACATTTTTTTTAACAAAAAAATCAGGATGATATTTCACTGAATTGACCGAGTTTGAGTGGGAGTGAAGATCGCATCCCACTTCTGATGACGGATTAAGGTCCTGACGTCATCAATAAAAGAGGAGTCGAACTTCATAATTTATTTTATTACTTCAAGAACGCTACGACAACAAGTGCACCGCGCCAAAGCCAAATCAAAACTGCCAACTGCGGCCGCGCGCTCGCTTTTATACCCGAGCGAGAACAAAGGAAAGTAGGGTTGGTTGCTTGTTCGGCGCGTTGCACGTGGTGTTTACAACCGAACGATGACGACGCGCCGTCATATGTATGTATGTTTGACCGATGAAAACTTCCCAACCGTTAATTCGATATTCATGAAATTTGGTATGGGGGGTAGATAGTATTAGTACAATTTGTAGTCAAGGGTATGAGCTATATCGGTCCGGGGGTTGCTGAGATATTGGTGTCCAAGAGGGGGTAAAAAAAATAAAAGTCAGACAATCAGATTAAGTGGGGTGTTTAATGGAAGTGCTTTGGTTGAACATTTCAAAACTGTTTTAATAAGTATTTAGAATTAGTTGTTTCTGAGATATTAGGGAAAATAAAAAAAGTCAAAAGCGAAAATTCTAGGGCACTTCCAGCAATCCTACAATCCTGAAATTTGGTATGCTGGTATCTTTTGTGACACAAATATAAGGAAAACTCTGAAATTGAATCATTTAGAAACTTGTACTCCATAAAACAATAACCAATATAACATCCATTGTTGACCTCCCATTTCTAGGAATTTGAATCACGTTGGAGTTCTAAGTTTTTCATCAAATGGACGTTATCAATTAATTCGTCAGGTACCTACTTGATATTATACTAATAAATGTAGTATGTACGCCCCGTTGCTTAGCCCTATTCAAAGGTTATTTCGATGATGTATAGGGAAATTACCTCGAGGTGAAAATTGTATCTCAGTAGAAGGGAAGAAAATAAAATATGCAAAAAATACCTCAAAAATACTTCAAGTTCTCTGGTAATGTTAAAATTTTACCATTTCTTCCCCACTTAAGTAGTCGGTTCTGATAAAGGTGCCATCGCGAGGTCTCAGTTCGGAGCGAACCACTAGTTATTCTAATGTTAAAATCTGTTTTTTGATAAACACTTTAACTTCGCCCTAATAAACAAAAAACTACATTTTTGTGCACGACTCTCGCTAGCGAGATGCCGGGGGGGGGGGTTATCGCTTGCGTTAAAGAGGGAGCCTAAATTGTAGTATAGTGCCCCCTTAAGTAAGACAACGTTTTAATGAAACAGTTCGGAAACAAATTTAATTTAATTTTAATTTTGCTGCCAAGAGTTCTAACAGAATTATTTTAAATAACTTTAGTTTAGTACATTTTTAAACTAATAAGTTACTTGTTAGGATGTCGGCACTTTAGTCTATAACCAGCAAATGTTTGCATAATGTGCAAATAAAATAAAGAAATTACTTTTATTCTTCTTCGTCTTAGAGTTCTTTTAATTTGTGCAATAATAATTTTATTTATATTTGTTGAATGGCTCTAACACTACTGTAGATCATACCATCTAATACCTCTTTTTTTCTGTGCATTTACATTACATTCACTTTATTTCAGACCAATTTACATAATTCCTTGCGTTTGCGATATCGTGAATTCAGTTGGTGAAATTATGTGCTTATTATTAATTTTATTTAATATGTGACTAACAGTCGTAGACATACACTAAGGACATGGCGGACGCTCGCTAGATAACCACCAAATAAAATGGTGTAAAAAATCAGTTGAGTGACACCCTCGATAATCAGTCGGTGACGTACACCGCGCGCGATCGTTTCGGCCACAAAATGCCGTATTGTGTGGTGAAAGGTTGCAGAAACAACTATGCAAAGTGTAGTAAAAATATGGCATTTCTTATCATCGGTATGGCAAAATTTTGTATGTTGAACTTTCCTTAATTATAGAAAACAATTTTTTTTCCTTGGTAGATCGCTCTCCAATTCAATAAAGAGACTCCATACAAGCAAAACGCTATAACTTTGTTAGGATGTTAATTAATACGTGTGCGAGTTTCTTGGTTGTAAATAACATGACTCCCAATAAACAAAAAGGTTATGGCGTTCGGGTTTTTATGTTCATTTCAACGTAGTTGTAATGTAATCCGAGAGATGGCGCTGATTTTTTTCTAAGGAGGCATTGCTATATTGTTTTGTCCGACAAGCGTATCTATACTATCTAAATCTATGCTAACAGTTAACAATGAGGGCATTTCATCTACGATTTAAAAAAATTTGTTCAAATTGGTTCGATAGATCGATAGACTCGACTCTAGCTGCCAAGATTGACAAATGTATTGCCTGTGGTGTACGCGTACTAAGCTGTTATCTAACTAGTCTGTGGCTATTAGTCATGGTATTCTGTTTATGTTTGCTTCTTGAGTGTGCGCTAGTGATTTCGTGGTGTTTTTAGATGTAGGCAAAAATAAATACCACGAAACGAAAATATATCTACGTAGTTGATATTGATATTTAAGTTTATTTTGACACTTGACAGCTAGGTACAGAGCAGCGCCATCTATTTTCAATGCTGAAAGCATGATTTGAAACGGCCGTGAAAACCCCTCATTAGCAGGTAGAAGATTTTCAACGTGAAATTATAATTCAACATGGACGCGCAGTTAATATGAAATAACATCATCAATAAGTTTTAATATTAATATTTTATTTCACGAAATGTTCACTTCTTAGCTATTATTTCTTCATCTTCACCTTTCTACTTTCTGTACTGCAGTGTTACTGCAATCTTCGATTCCAACCTTGTTCATGTCATCCCGTCGACCCATATCTCTCTGTATTTCCGAAAAAGCTTTTCCTTTCGTCTCTGGCACCAAAAATGCAATAAAAACACACGTTACAATGCAACACGCACTGAACATCCAATAGGTAGCCGCCGGGCCAACAGCATTAGCGACTGATGGAAAATACCTGAAAAAGCAGTTTTTTTTTAATTAATTTTTCTAGCATTATATGCGCAGGCAGCCCTTGGGGTGTCATATCTGAAAAGCGCAACAAGCTTGTTACCTAATGTTGAAGTAAACGGTTATTTTCAAGTGAAACTAATAAATAAGCATTAAAAAATACGAGCTAAATATCGGCCTACGCCTTCTAGTTTTTAGGTTTCCGTACCCTTAGGGTAAAACGGACCCTATTACTAAGGCTCCGCTGTCCGTCCGTCCGTCCGTCTGTCACCAGGCTGTATCTCATGAACCGCTGATAGTTAGACAGTTTAAATTTTCACAGATTATGTAATTCTGTTGCTGTGCTGCTATAACATCAAATACTAAAAAACAGAATAAAATAAATATTTAAGGAGGCTCCTAATTTTTTTGCCGTTTTTAGGGTTTTGTACCCTTGGGGTAAAATGAACCCTATTACTAAGGCTCCGCTGTCCGTCCGTCTGTCCGTCTGTCACCAGGCTGTATCTCATGAACCGTGATAGTTAGACAGTTGAAATTTTCACAGATGATATATTTCTGTTGCTGCTATAACAACAAATAAAATAAAAAAATAGAATAAAATAAATATGTAAGGAGGCTTTTTTGCTCATTTTTGCTCGATATTGATTACGGCAACAGGTAGACGCTTGAAATATTCACAGAATATTGAGTTATATTATTCACTTTAAAAATAAGTAATTAAATAAAAATAAAATTAATATTTAAGGGGGGCTTCCATACAAAAACGTGGCTTTTTTCTGTTTTTATAGATAATGGTACGGAACCCTTCGTTCGCGAGTCTGAATCGCACTTGGCCGGTTTTTATTTTTATTCGAGATGTTTTCGTTCGAGATGATATTTTGATTATGCAAGCAAATGCAAAGAATAAACATGAAATCAGTGTCGTGCGTGATCAGTGAGGATAGAAATTTAATTTCATAACACCCAACACATACGTGCACATACGTTGTCTTGATCCCACACTAGGATTCCGTGTGTCATGGGTATCAGAAACGAGTACTATGGTACCATAACACTCAGACCAGAGACAAATATTTGCAGATCATACAAACATTTGTCCCGCAGCGGGAATCGAAACCGCAAACCTCTTGCATTTCAGCCGACCACTCGCACGCCGCGCCACAGAGGTCGTCGGGACTATTTCGCGTGATGAGACAGGACAAAACCATTAACAGGCTCCTTTCATAAAACAAAATGTGTAAGTCGTTTCGCTCGTTACAGTCCATCCAAACGTTGTCCGGAAAAATCGCTCTCAGCGATAAGGTCATCCATTGTACTCCTAATTTTAATAAATCCTATTATGTAAACCTGGTGTACAATAAAGTATCAATCTTTATAATCTATCTAAGTATTATAACAAGTAGGTACCGAGTAGTCAGGAAAATGAAAAATGTAGCTACGAATACACCCAAAGAAACACCTACAGCTCGTACAGGTCCATCAAAAAGCTCTGCTACCAGAGTCCAGATCAAAGACCCTATTCCTGCAAAAAAAATAAAAATAATAATACCCAACCCACATCTCTAAATGGCAATGTTGTGACCGATTCGCCCCTTATAGAATGCAATGGGGGCAATTTCCATCAATCACCACGCTTGGCAGGCAGATTGGTGATCACTGTATTGATGTTGAGTACTCAAGTGGATGCTGCTAACCATCCCTTGGCATAGTCACTTTTTACGACATCCATAGGATGAGTTGGAGGAGTCCTATTCTTAGACTGAGACTACTACAGCTACACCGAACACCTAACGGTAGCCATATTCTCTATCTCGCGAGGCGTGAATTTTGCGATCATTGCTGTCAAACAGTAACGTTTGTATGAGAAAAGTGACGTTTATCAGCAATGATTGCACAATTCATGCCTATTGCAAACCTGTCACAAGATAGAGGATAGCCCTGCGGGTCACTACACAGCTAAATTAAATGTCAGAGACATTTGCAAAAATTCGCTTGAGTTTTCGTTTATCTGTCTCTTATCCGCAATGAGCCATAGCCTTTATAATAATATACTAACCTGCATTATAGCAAAAGATGACCAGCATAATAGAAATAAGTGGCAAATAATTTAACCATCCCGTGATTTCATACATATCTGCTTGCAGTTTGAAAAATGACCCCAGACCGACCTGGAACGTAATGAATTATGTATCTCTTCAAACATGACATAGCACAGAGGAAGAGAGTATGGGAAGCCGTTAAAAATTAATGCGTGATTTAGATAGCCCTGGTAGTATTGGCCCGACTTTTCATGCTAAGGTTGGTCGTATACCAGCAGATTTTTCAATTTAACTTACTACAATTTATGGAGAAATCGTCAGAATAATGAACCCTTCCAGCTTGGTAAAATTACATCCACTATTAGCAGCCAAACATGGTAACCCACACCCGATTTGGAGAATAAAATGCTTACCATACCAACTGCCATCCAAAACAAAGAGATCATCAACACCGGTTTCCTTCCAAACCGGTCTGTCAGTAGAATAGTGCAGAAACACGCAAGCAGCTGGATACAGCCTATCACGACAGAAGACACCTCCGGCCGCACACTCGTATTAGTTGTCTCAAAAATAGTTTGCAGATAAAATGAGATCACATTGTATCCCACCATTTGAGAACTGAAAGAAGAGAACCATTATTTTTAAACACCAATTTCTTGGGGTTTTTCGAGTCATCGAATTATGTTGCCTGACGGATGTTTGCGGTCACTTTTTTATGCTTCTTAAGGCGCCCAGTAGTAAAAATATTTCCTTTGCCAATGGAACCTCGGGAGCTTTTGAAACTTGAATTGTCTATGAACTGAATCTTTATAAGATAAACATTACCTGATTGCTAAAAATATGACTTTCCCGATGGTTTTGAGGAAGACTACGTTTCTTAGAAGATATTTCTTGTTGACTATGACAGTATTCGAAGAGTGTTCTTTTAGCTCCTCTCGAGCTAATAATTCTGAGCCTCGGAGAAAGGTCAAAAGCTTTTCTGCTTCGTCTAATCTTCCTGAAATGGAAACCAGATAATTATAAGCATGTTGCTGCAGTGTTGGATAGGAGTGGAATGGACGAACAACACCAACTGTTGTTGAGAGGCAGGAGCAGTTGTAGAGGCTGTAAGTAGGTTTGAATAAATAAAAAGACGATGACTTCAAAATAGGATGGATGAAAGGTTGGAAACAAAACGATCATGATAATATCACGATCGTTTTGTTTCACAACCTTTCATATATTTATTGAACTACTTCTTACCTTTAGAATAAAGGAAGTATGGGCTCTCAGGAAGAAAGAGTATTGGTAAAAACGTCCCAAAAGTTATGCAAGTGAGTACAATGTTGATCACGTTGAAGGATACAAAAGGTCCTACAGACAATATGATCATCGCACCCAGTGATGATAAGATCTGTGACACAGTACCAAGGCCACCACGGATTTCTTTCTGAAAGTAATTTTATAAAACAGTGATAAAAATGAGGCATAAAGTGCTTGTTACAATACCCAATAATAATTATTTTAATAACTTGTTAAGTGTTTTGTTAGTAATATAACTTCTTGTGAAAGAGTTCGTCCGGGGAGGTACTACCACCGTACCTATTTCTGACGCCAAGCAGTAGTGCTCGCATTGCTGTGTTTGGGTTGAAGGGTACGGGTGCCGGAGAAACTACAGGCACATGAGACTTTTCATCTTTATGTCTCAGGGTCGGCATGGCGCATTTGATGCCTCTGGTGTTGCTGGCGTCTATAGGCTACGCTAACTGCTTTCCATCAGGTGGGCCGTACGCTTGTTTGCTTGCCAATGCGTATACAAAAACAACCTAGAGATATCATGATTATATGGTTAGTATGCAAACAATCATACTGCTGAGCATAAACCTCCTCCATAATACGCTACTCTAGACTGTAGGTGCTGAGCCACTTTCATGACTTGCCGTGCAAGAAGGAATCTGCCTTTCTTGTACGGAATGTTGTTATGTGTATTATCATGATATATAATCTCAGCTGTCGGTATGTAAAGGTCTCTTTTGCTAGGAACTCAATTGAGGCCACAGATCAGTAAATGTTCTCTCAGGCGTTGCAGCAGGAGCACAAAAAAGAACTGCTTGAAGAAGAAGCTTGGTCATCACCTTCGATGCTATCGTCGCAGGTTTTAAGGTTTTTCTGTATTCCTACTGTAAACTTTTTTGATAAATACATTATTAATATTATTATTATTATCTAATTATGTTTAAAAGAAAATGAAGAAATTTTTATTACTCCAGCGATCTCAGACGAATATATAGCACCGGCAGTTATAACGATATTGTCAGCTATTCCATGGAACACCTGACCCAGGAGCAGCATCCAGATCCTCGACGTGAAGATGAAAAGCAGACACGACGTCAGCCTTGGTATACAGGCTATTATTAAAGAAGTCTTTCTGCCGAGCTTGTTTATTAGATAGCCGGCGAAGGAAAATGCTGAAAAAATTTAAAAATTTCATGTTATTTGCAAAGATCACTTTGAAATAAGTCGACACCATTTTTAAGACAGCTTCTATTGCAAAGTACGGACTTATTCCCATTTGGACTTAGTTCCCCACTACGGGCAGTTGGGTTTTTTTGGCAAACTGGAGGGCAGTTGGCCCTAATCATAGACTTTTATTCCGAATAATCCACGAACATAATATTATTGTTACAAGGACGTGGATGATAACAAAACGTAAGCTGTACGTTTAGTACGGGTTTTGATAGTTTTCAAAAACTATAATGAAGTTTCGTTTCCTTCCATACATTTACTGATAGCGCCTTTGTTTTCTTCTCGTTTTCGCTAGGGGCGCTGCAAGTAAATTTATGGAAGGAAACGAAACTACAGCTTCGAAAACTGTCAAAACCCGTACTAAGCCCCCTCAGGACTGGAAAGAGACAAGTCAATTGTATGACGAGAGTCAGTGACGAGGCGGGGTGTCATGGGTCGCTAATTCTAGAGATAATGAAGAAAATTACATGACCAAGCGAGGTTTTTAACCAGCAGTTAGAGAAGTTAGACAGCGGATGATAATAAAAGTAGTAACTTACCAGTGACAGCACCTAATGGTCTGATAGACAGAACCCAGGCCATCTCATTCTCTGTCAGTGGTTGTGGTAGTATCGTTTGGTTCTCATCCCTTAGTTTCACCATTACCGGAGATAGCCATGCCAAGCTGAGTCCAAGATGGAACAGTGTGAAGTTTGCTGTATAATGAATTACATTGAAAATCAATAAGTTGTATTTTGCAGATATCTTAACGTATCGAACTGATAACGAAGTAAAGGTTGGTAAAGGTCATGAAAAGATAAGGAAAATTGGCTCAAGATCGATTATAAATCATCATCATTATCTACTGATTGATGGACAATCCTGGACAAACCTCCTTCATCGGATACGATAGGGAGATTATAATCACCACGCTTGGCAAGTTGATCGCAGTAGTGATGCTGCATATTAGGAGGATATTGCTACCCATCCCCTTGTGTAATCGTGTCGGCTTTTACGACATTTATAAGAAGAGATAGAGGAGACCATAGATGTCATTAAAATATAAATATACATTAATATTACATTAGACTGGAGAAAGCTAGGTATAGCTAGGCGCTTAAACGCCTGAGAAGCAGTTAATATCTTTTAGCTTATCGATATTCTGTAGTTTAAGCTCAGGCAATATTGATGAATAGTGGCATGCTTCTGAAAGATGGGACTTGCACAGTGGGCTGTTACAATTGAATACAAACAGGTTGTTTTTCAAAATTAAATTAACGTGACTTACCGATGATAACAATAAAGTATTGCTTCAGCGCCGGCCCAGTTTTGAAACCGAACATTTTTTTGTTGTAAAAACCAATTTTGTGAACCGTTTTCTCGAAAGATTCTTCATACTAATAATGTTCGGTACCCGTACTAATCTTAGGCTGATAAGCCACTTATATCTGTATAAAAATACTTGGTGATAAGTATAATCCCACAGACTTCTATTTGTTTTCAGTTAAGTCGACGCTGATAGTCAGAATGCATACAAAGACAAAGCCTTTTTCCCTGAAGAGGTAGGCAGTGCCTTAATAGTCTGCTTTTTTTTTATAGTAGTTCGCACAATTGCAGGAATATAGATGTGATCAGTGGTGAGCTCATAACCGCCATTGCTTTTCCACGACCAACTCAGCTAACGCTTTCTTCCACACGCTCCTAAATAAGCCAGCAGCCAGGACAGTCATCAACTCACGAAAATTGCACAAAAGTCCGGGTGAACAGAAAAGTTTTTATTTGAGCATGTGACGGAACCACATACCACACGCAATGAGCAGCAGCATCCACCTGAGTACTCAACACCAATCTGCCTGCCTAGCATGGCGTTTGTATGTATATGTATAGTGTTGTTTTATGTTATAGATACCTACTTTTTATTTATTTCAATACCTAGTTATTTTACATTGATATTAAGTATTAGTTTTTACTTCTTTCGAATTATAATCTTTTCAAATTAACGTAGGTACACCCCGGCCAGTCTTCTAATCTTACAGATCTCTCTCCATCCAAAGGTTGTCTGGAAATCATCGCTTCTAAGCGATAAGACCATCCATTATACTTTTAATTACTATAATAAGTTTTGTTTATTATTATTATTATTAATAAAGTATTTTCTATTCAGTATACTACAAACACCTAGTTTTTTTTTTAAAGTTAAAATTTAAAGCACTTTCTGCTTATTCATACAATTCTGAATTGTAAAGTTAATCTATTCAAACAGTAATAAAAACATTATTCAGGATATAAAACAGATTTAATGTTTGCTAAAACTGATAAAAAAAATTGCTTCAAGCGTTAGAGCTTGGCCATAGTAATCAGACATTGCGGACGCGTGCGCATCCTTTCGCTAGTCGTTGATTTGATTTGACTCATGACAAAAACATAACATAACACCCAACAGTCACATACGTAGTCAAGATCCCACACTAGGATTCCTTGTGTCGTGGGTATCAGTAACAACGACTACCATGGTTCCATAACACCCAGACCCGGAACAAATATATTTGCAGTTCGTGCAAACATTTGTCCCTCGTCCACCATGTCAGAGGTCGTCAAAAAATAACCATTATACAAAAACTAGTATTTGCTCACGGCTCCACCCGTGTGCAACCTCTTATAAATAATAATAAATTACAGCCTTTATATGTTATTCTGATGTAATACTGTAAATTTTCATCAAAATCCGTTCCGTAGTTTTCGCGTGAAAGAGAACAAAAACATCCATCTATTCAGCTCACTAACTTTTACGTTTGTAATAATTATTTGTAGGATTTTACAGCAATTTACCACGGGTCTAGATAAGTAATTAGTGTACTGATCATGTGTACAAAGTTCCATGAAGTTTGAACAAATAGTAGCCAAAACAGAAGCAAGCTTCGTTCGCGTACTAAAGGACGTGAGCGCCCAACCGGTAACCTTTCTCTCACCAAGCAAGATCGCGTACGCGTTCGCTCCCGCCCGTTCATAGTACTAACCTATTAGTTAGTCATTTTTTTGTCAACCCATTATGTAATGAATTAGCATAATAACTTTTGCTTAGTTCAAAGCATGCAGTTGATCCTCAAGTTAAGTTTTAAGTACAAGTTATAAGTTTGTGGATAAAATGTTTGAGTTAAAATGTGGGCCCACGATCAAGCAGTATGTGATAGTGGTTGTCGGTATGTATTTTTATAGTCTCATAAGCTCAAAGCCACGCAGCGGTCTATAAAAAGAGCTAAGTTAGGAGTTTCCACTAGATAGAGTGCCTGCGACGCAGGAGGTTGCGGGTTCGATTCCCGCCTCGGAACAAATATTTGTAAGATCTGCAGATATTTTATTTATGGTGTTCTGGGTATTTTTCTATGTATAATAAAAAATATATATCTATGTAATGTATTGTATTAAGTATGTCAGTTATCTAGTACTCATAACACAAGCTCTGCTTAGCTTGGGGCTAGATAATGTTGTGTGAAAATGTCCAGCATTTATTTATTTATTTATTTAGAATGAGAAATTCCGTAGAAAAACCTGGCATAGCCTTCAGAATGAGCAAGTTGAAATTTCAAAGGGCAGATCATATAGCTCGCAGAACTGAAAACCGTTGCAGAATAAAGACTTCGCTTGGCGAAGCTTGGCGAGATCAGAAGAAGAGAAGATATAGTGTAGGAAGGCTCTCTCGATGGGCCAAGGATATGACAAAGGTCGCAGGAAGTCAGCGGAGCAAGACCGTCTGTCGTGGCATTCTATGGGGAGAATTGCTTCTTGTTTCAACCCAATGATTCCCGCTGTGAGACAAATGTTTGTTGACCTGCAAATATTTGTTCCGGGTCAGGGTGTTATTGTATCATGGTACTTGTAGTTCCTGAACCCACGACACAGCGAATCGTAGTGTGGGATCATGACTACGTATGTGACTGTTGGGTGTTATGTTATGTTATTTATCTATTTCAGACGACCTATGTGGCGCGGCGGGCGAAGGTTCGCCTGCGACGCATGAGGTTGCGGGTTCGATTCCCGCCACGGAACAAATATATGTGCGATCTGCAGATAATTGTTCCGGGTGTTCTGGGTATTTTCTTTATGTATAATAAAGATATCTATGTATGTAATGTATTATATTACGTATATCAGTTATCTAGTTGCCATAACACAAGCTCTGCTTAGCTTGGGGCTTGAAGCCGTGTTTGTTGCCTGATTCTTCTATATGATTGGTCGCGTTGGAACAGGTGTAATTTTAGTTTATAAGACGATTCAAAATGATCCTTGTGATTTCAATGAATAAAACTCTTTTTGCCTTTGACTTTTTGAGATAATATTGTGTGAAATGTCCAGCATTATTTATTTATTTATTTTCAGCCAACTTCACCTTGTTCCAACTAGGTGCTAGCATGGCATGGTTGTCACCAGTTATGGTCAAGCTAAGGGATGTGAACCAGACTGTACTGCCACAACCATTGACGGATGAAGAGATGTCGTGGATTCTGTCTATAAGTGCTATTGTTGATCTCTTTGGTAAGCGAACAGTAAATTTTCGTAGACGATTTTGGGATAGAATCCTACTTCCTATTCTACTACTAATATTATAAACGCGAAAGTTTGTAAGTATCGATGGATGGATGGATGTTTGTTACTCTTTCACGTAAAAACTACTGAATGGATTTTAATGAAACTTTACAATAATATAGCTTATACATCAGAATAACACATAGGCTACAACATATAAAGATATTGTGTGAATTATCTATAATATGACGATAAGTGTCAAGTAAGTAGGAAAAAATCTACCATCTGCGAGCTATTCTGGCGTGCGCTGCCAAAACCGCTAGAGTTACACATATGTAATGAATGATGGAAATGTTTATCTTAAATATACCTACAAAAAAGCCCGCCAGAGTATATATATAGGTTATATTCTTTTCTACACCACGCTAATATAAGCTACTCGAAATACTAATCCTGCGCAGACGAAGTCGCGGGCACCAGCTAGTAGAATAAAAAAACCTTTATTGTACTGCTAGGCCTCCCCCATAAAATACAATGGGATGAAATGCCATAATCACCATGCTTGGCTGGCGGATTGCTTAAGTATCGGCGGTAAGGTGCATCGTCTCGCATGTGGCGCACCATTCAAATCTTTTTGTGTTTTTTGCTAATTACAGCTCATCATCAACACTTCATTATGATGGCAAAAACTGATTTTGCTAAAACTAGGAGACCTAGTTAGCACACATGTTTTAGTTTATAGTATCTCATAAAGATAATCAGTTTAGCTACAAACACTCTTCAATTATTTTTACAGTATTTTTTTGACTTTAGGATATTCGTAGCTTAACTAATGATATTTATGAGACCCCTAATATCAATTAAATTATGTGTGTTGGGTCTCATAGTTTTCGCAAAACCTGTTTTCGCTATCTCAAGAAGTGTTGATGACTTTTGACGAGCAAAATACACATTAAAATTTTAATTTCGCGCTTCATGCGAGACGATCCAGGTAGATGCCGCTGTCCATACTCTGGTGCAATCCTTAAGTCGGCTTTTACGGAGGCGATGTAGGTCTATTCTTAGGACAGAAATACCACGCCACCTAATAAAGATTTTTAATAAGGATATGTAACTAATGAGGCCGTGTGTATGGGCTAATAATGTCCTTCGTCTCCTCCCGTGGATTTCATAGCATTCAACTAAGTTAACACGAGATAATGAGCAACAGCCTCCACCTGAGTACTTAACACCAAACTGCGATTACCAATCCACCTGCCAAGCGTGGTGATTATGGCAAATTCCCCATTGCATACTATGAATGCTATGAAGAAGGCCTTATGATGACTACTAGCCAACAAAGGAGACTCACCTAAAGTGTTCACCAAGGAAGTAATTATTAAGTAAATATGTAATTTTAGCAACTAATAAAATGTTTCTTACAGCATTCTGCTTCGCTGGTTACTTAGCAGATAAGATCGGCCGGAAGTATTCGCTTATAATAGCCTGCCTGCCCAGGATAATCACCAGTTTCATTTTCATCTACGCGTCTCAAGTCTGGATGTTTCTGCTTGGTAGAGGCATCTGTGGTGTATCCGATGCTTTTACCGTTCACATTACTGCTACATACACTTCGGAGATAGCAAGCGTAAGTTATTATATTTATGTTATTCTCAGAATACCTCACCTGAGAGCTGATTCTGAGTTTTGACAAGCAATTGACACGGACGTCAGAGAGCTGATTTTAAGTTTGGACAAGCAATTGACACGGACGTCTGGTGTAGTGTAGTGTGGATTTTTGTATGGAGACACCGACGAGTGCCCCTAACGTACACTCTGTGAACCTCATTTTACATACAAAAAATCCGTGTTACACTACACCATACGTCCGTGTCAATTGCTTGTCAAAACTTAGAATCAGCTCTCTGGTATATAATAGTGTAGTGTGGATTTTTGTATGGCGACACCGATGAGCGTCCCTAGCGTACACTCTGTGAACCTCATTTTCCATACAAAAATCCGTATTACACTACACCACACGTCCGTGTCAATTGCTTGTCAAAACTTAGAATCGGCTCTCAGTGTAGTAGGACGACAGATAGATGACGCTGGCGTAGTATTGTAAGCATATTACCTAGAAGTTAGAACCCACATGTTTACCTAGAAGTGCAAACGGTGTAATATAGTAAGCAAAAACAAAGTTAAATACAAACAGGCTACGATATATATAATAACCATAAGACCAATGAAACTTTTTTGTCAATTTATGTGTGTGTGTAGTGTGGCCAGCGTAAGAATAGACCTCTCTTCCTTGTTGTATTCAATGGGGAAGGCTTCATCCAGTACTTCGTCGTTCAGACGTGAACAAACTGATAAAGAAGATAAAAAAGTAGTTTTATTTGTATGACACAATGACGCATTCTTAACTTTTTTTTTCTGGTTTGCCCCCAAAATCAGTACTCATTGATTTACGCTATACGTCCGTGATTCGGTCACTTAACTCTAACCCCATTCATAATTAAGCTTTTGTTTTGTTTTATCTGATGTATAATTAACAATGGTAAGAACAAAAATTTTAATAAAAAATAAGTTTAAAAACTAAACCCAGTCAGGGTTTTTTATTAAAATTTTTGAGTGGAGTCAGATAATGAATATTTGTTTCATTATATTGTTGAAATTTAATATTCTTGCCATATTGAATTTAGTGAGGCGTCATAATCTATGACACGCGGAACATACGAACATACAACCTACGCTTCATACTTAGAGCATTTAACGAAAGCTTCATATTATAACATCTCATTTGTCGAAATATGTCAAGTTTTGGAACTACGAGTGAAATGAACAAAGTTACATATTGTACACAAAGCAGAGGTTGCTAAAATCAAAACCCTCATTTTGCTTTGTCCTAGTCGAGTAATAAGTAACTATAGAACTGAAAGGTAATCATCATAACTTTTCATTTAAAAAACCGACTTCCGCCATTGTATTCGACTAAATAATTTTGGATGAAAATAAAATGTTGAAAGAACCATAGTGGTGAAAGGATTATGATACTTTCTGAATGCAAATGCTTGGTTTGTTGCTGAAAATATCAAAATCGCCATATCTCGCCTACAATATTTGAGGAGTTCCCTCAATTCCTCATGGATCCCATCATCAAAAATGACATACGCCAAAATAAGACAAAAGCTATTTTTAACCGACTTCCCTAAAAGGAGGAGGTTCTCAATACGGTAGTATTTTTTTTATTTTTTTTATGTTTGTTACCGCATATCTCCGGCGTTTATGAACTGATTTGGGAAATTCTTTCTTTATTTGAATAGATATACTTCCAGATTGGTCCCATTTTTTTCAGAGTCCAGTTCTGATGATGGAATCCATGAGGAATTGAGGGAACTAATATTGTAGGCATACATATGGCGATTTTGATATTTTCAGCAACAAACCAAGCATTTGCATTCAAAAAGTAGAATAATCCTTTCACCACTATGGTTCTTTCATCATTTTTTTTTCATCCAAATATTTTGTCGAATACAATGGCGGAAGTCGGTTTTTTAAATGAAAAGTTATAGCTATCAAATTATTATGAATAAGAGGGTAAATATTTACCAAATTTCATCTTTTTTGACCCAGTAGATTCTGAGAAAATAGGCCGTGACAGACAGATAGACAGCCAGACATCTGAGTGATCTTATAATGGTTCCGTTGGTACCCTTGAAGTACTTGAAGTGAAATAAATCAAATCTTCACCAAACTCTACAAATGTTTCAGAAAGGAATCCGAGGTGGCTTGGGCACTATTTCCCAGATTTGGTCTAGTCTTGGAGGGATGGTCATTTTGGTAACAGGCCCATATGTATCCTACGATACCATAAATATTATCCATACAAGCATCGTAGTTGGTACTGGAATCCCATTGCTGTTTCTACCTGAGAGCCCTTACTTCTTGTACAGTATGGGTAAGAAGCAACAGGAATTGTGATAGCTGATGGAAAAGCAGAGCCATACCTACTAAATCTTAGTAAGGCTGTAGAATCTAAAAACTCGTAATCCCCCAATCGAGAGAATACTCCTTGATTTCAAACAGCAATATTTTCTAGTGAGCATTACAGCATTACTGGTTGGCAGCTGAAATAGAATCAATGAGTGTCATTATCATAAAGAATTGTCAATTGATGGTCATTTTACTTGTCAAACGTTAGTCACCGAGTGACTTTCAATTAGGGAATAGGGCGGCAGGTCAACCAGTCTAGGCTTAAATATCGACCTTTGGTAAATAGGACTTTAATACAAAAATAGATGATTTATTTTTCGAAATCAATTCCCGCGCTATATAGTACAGGCAAATTAGCAAAAAGTGTAGACCTAAGTCGTGTAGTCGTAGATTCTTATGGAAACGTTAGATGACACGAAAAGAAGCTTATCCTAAGTTTGCACCGTTTCTGGCGCATACGGAACCCTTTTAAATATTAGGTGCAAACTTAAAAAGGCCGTAAATTTTAAAATAGAAAGAAATTACTTGATGCAAGTTAAATTACGTATAGAGAGACTGTCTTAGTGCATTATGATTTTAATAAAAACCACGTGCATGTAGGGAACACAGTGTTGAACAAATGCATCTTCCGTAAATGAATACCAGTATAAAACTTCCGGCGGATGTAGTACTAATTAAATGAATAAGTTTAAGTCAATTTCCAGAACTACATTAATTTTCCCCGAAGTAGAGCGACAATAAAATATGGAAAAGTGCCTTCCGTGAGACGCACCAAGGTGCAAACCTGGTAATGTATTTCAATCATTTTTCTGATAAGTCTATCAATTTGCACAGACTAAATTAATTTTTCCGGAGCCGCAATACCCTCAAAAAGTTTTTTTTGTAAATGTTTTTTTTTTGTATGTTCCGTAAATCGGATTTAAAAAATACTTGGTGCAAATGTAGATCATAACGGTTCAAAGTCTATGCCAAATTGCACCGACTACTTCTATTTCCCCCATAAAGTTACGGATATTATAAGGTTTTTCACCCTATTTCACCCTGTTCCGGAGGGTGAAATTACTGATGCTTATTATTAGAGGTGATTTTTAAGCCATACAAAACATTTAGAAAAGTTTTCATGACTACATCTAATTAGTTCCACACTTTTGCAAAAAATCACCTAATTTGTCTGTACTAATAACACAAATTTCCAAAGTGCCAAACTGACGGATCCTGTATGAAAGTGTCACACAGGTGTTGAAATGCTAACCTACACCAAGCAATCAACTGTCAATTTGTAGACTATTGCTAAACTGGGGGGCTGTCTGGTTTAAGAAAAACCAGAGATATTTAGTCCGAGGTTTTACTATTGACTATCTAGTGCAAGAGTTGATTTTGGAAACAAACCATCTGCTTATGGTACTAAAATCGTGCACCAAAGGTCGATATTTTAAGGCTAAAAAAACTCAGGCTTAAACCATCTTTCTTAAAGAGACCGATAATGTTTAGCTTTGTTTTCGGGGAATGATTGCTTTCTTGCTGATTCCATACCATATGAAATACATACTAAATAATCACGTTTTTCAGGACGCTCGGAAGAATCTATGAAAGTTCTAACGAGCCTCAGAGGATCAGAAACTTTAGCCAGGGAAGAAATAAAGGAATACTCTATCAACAACGATTATACTATAAAAATCAACAAACGAGAGCTATTAAAGGACAAAAATGCTTTGAAAACTCTAGGAAAAGTAATGCTTTTGGGCATAGGTTACATGCTAACAGGGTATACGTCAGCATCTTTCCACTTGCAGACTATTTTTGAAATGACACATACGACTGTTAGTTCAGAGATATCTTCAGCTATTATTGGAGTTATAGCAGTGTTCGCTTGCTGCTGTACAATATATTTGAGTGATAGATTTGGAAGGAAACCTGTGTTGACGATGGCTCTGATTGGACAAGGTATAGGAATGGTAAGTTTTCCCTTAAAATGAAATGAAATGAAATGAAATGAAATGAAAGTTTTATTTGCTTGAATACAGGTACATTGGTTCTTAATCTATTAGTTGGTTCACTGTATTCGACCAGATTGTCGTGCAAATGTTTAATTTTCTAATAATAATTTCAATAAAATTCTTATGTATAGTGTAAACAATTGCATGCATTCAAATTAAATTTATACATAAAGCACGGTAAATATAGGTTTTAAAATGTCAATATTAAATTATACTTAGCTAAAATTTTACTTAATAAGTCAATTTTCGAATTATAAACATTTAGAATTTTAATTTAAAATATTCATCTATAGAATAAAAACATTTATCACAGAGCCATCTATACATTTTATTTTTAAATTCATTATCCCTTAACTCTCTAAATTCATTGGGTAATTTGTTATAAATATTAATTGCCATTTTATAGCAGTTTTTATCACACATTTTTAATCTACACCTAGGTACTACTAAAGGCTTTTGTACTATTTTTCTTTTAAATATAGCATTTTCATCTTTATTAAACAGCTTTGGATTGTTCCTAACAAATTTAAACATTTCAAATAAATATAACGAGGGGAGTGTGAGAAGATTGTGTTCTATAAACAAAGGTCTACATGAATCGGTCCATTTTAAGCCAAATATTGAGCGAATACACTTTTTTTGCGCTATAAAAGCTCTCTGAGAGTCTGTAGAATTTCCCCATATTATAACCCCATATCTTAGAATGGAACATACATGACTATGGTACACTGTTAAAGCTGTTTCAATGTTAGTAAGATTTCTAATTTTTCTCAATGCGAACACGAATTTGTTTACTTTCTTACAAACACTATCCATTTGTAATTTCCAATTGCAAAATTGGTCTATAGTTATTCCTAGAAAATTTATATTGTTTACAAGTTCAATGTCATCATTATTATACTTTATGTCAATTTTATCATTTATGTTTTTGTTATTATATGTCATGTATTTCATAAACTTAGTCTTATTTGTGTTGATTTTTAAATTATTAGATTCTAGCCAATAAATTATATCATGCAATGCTTTGTTAGCAACATTCATAACAAGTTCGGTAGATTTTTCTTTTATTAAAACAGTTGTGTCGTCTGCAAACAAAACAGTGTACTGGTCTGTTGATTTCGGTAACTCGTTGATGTAGATTATAAACAAGATTGGACCTAGTACACTCCCTTGTGGGACGCCGTAACAGTTTTCCAAATATGGCGATCTATAGGTTACATGGGTTTTGGTTTCGTAGCACATCTTTTTTATTTCTGTACATTGCTTTCGCCCTCTTAGGTAACTTTCAAACCAACTGAATGCAGGGCCTCTAATGCCACAACACTCTAACTTGTCCAATAAACTGTCATGACAAACTGTGTCGAAAGCTTTACTCATGTCTAAAAATATAGCAATAGGAATTTCTTTTTTATCAATTGCGTCCAAAATTTCTTTAACTAGCTTGAAGCATGCTAACGTTGTCGATTTTTTTTTTATGAAACCGTTTTGTTGTTCACTTAAGACATCATTTTTTTCCAAAAACTTCATAACTCTCTGACTCATAGTTCTTTCAAATATTTTTGAAAAAATAGGTACCAACGTAATAGGTCTGTAGTTTCCAGTATCCGATTTCAAACCCTTTTTAAATAGAGGTTTTACCACGGAATATTTTAAGATTTCTGGAAATACACCATGTTCTAGAGATAAATTTATAATGTGTGTTAGTGGTTCAATGAAATGACGTAGATTTTGTTTTATTAATTTAGTATTTATTTCATCATATCCTGCCGAATTAGTGTTACGTAAGCTCATTGTAATTTTAAATATTTCAAAAACATCTACCGGCTCAAGATAAATTGAGTTAGCTAATCTACTAACGTTAATTTTAGCTTGATTATTTTGAATACATGTATTGTTCGCAATATCAATGAAAAATTTATTGAAACAGGTTGCTATATCGTCACCATTATTAAGTAGAGTTTCTCCATCAACTATTTCTTTTATTTCATTATGTTTGTAGTTATCTTTCAGTGTATCATTTACTATCTTCCAGGTTGCTTTACATTTATTTTCAGCGTTTGTAATATTTTTTTTGTTTTTGTCTTTCTGCATATTAATAACACATTTCTTTAATATCTTACTATAATTCCGGTATATAAGTTTATTGTTGTTTGTTTTACTTTTATAGTATTTGTACTGTAGTACCCTCTTTTTAATGAATGATCTTTTAAGACCCTTTGTGACCCATTTTGGGTGTGTAGAATTTTTGTTCATTTTAACTTTTATTAATGGAAAGCATAATTTAAAGAAAAGGCATATCGTATCGTGAAGCAATGCAAATGCTTTGTTCGTATCAGTTTCTAGTAATACTTCGGAAAAAGATAATTTGCTCATGTAATAATTAAACTTTTCAACGTTTTCATTACACAGATCCCTTTTGTAAGTGAACCAGTATTTTAGAGTACACGTCTCTGCTTTAGATTTTATTGTTAAAGTTTGCCCTGTATTATGATCAGATAAACCTTACTCGTGGACGTTACCCTTTGCGTCCTTTATGTCACTTATTATGTTATCTATGCAAGTATTTTGTCGTGTCGGTAAACTTATATGTGTCTTCATATTGTAATTGTATAAAATGTTATTTAACTCATCCTTATTTTTATTATTACTACTTAATATATCAATATTAAAATCCCCACATAATATATTGTTGTATTTATCATTATTACATGTTTTATCCAACAATATATGTAGTTTCTTAAAGAAAATATTTATATCTGAAGTCGGTGTACGATATATACAGAAAACATTTAACTTTAATTTTTTAATTTGGATACCACATACTTCAAATTGTTTTTCCATTGTAATTCTGTCTAACCATTTAATACACTCACATTCAATATTGGGTTTTACCAATATACACACACCTCCACGTCTTTGGTTTTCCCTCGAACAGCTACTAACTAATCCAAAAGCATTTAGTCTCAGGTTTTCCTC
Organism: Epirrita christyi; assembly: GCA_951392215.1. Classification (NCBI taxonomy): domain Eukaryota; kingdom Metazoa; phylum Arthropoda; class Insecta; order Lepidoptera; family Geometridae; genus Epirrita; species Epirrita christyi. Next base: position 9,374,119 of record OX595855.1, on the reverse strand, counting down.
ATCTCCCTTCTTTATAAACGTTTCGCTTAGACATATAATGTCAATAATATGGTTTGAATCTCCAAGTAAACTTATAGCTATTTCAATGTCATCTAATTTGTTCAAAGCCCCCGCAATGTTTTGATGCAAAATTAAATGTTTAATTTTTTTGCTCTTCTGCACGAAAAAATTTTTCTTTCTGAATTTCCTGGCTTACCTTCAATTCTGTGATATAAGATGTTTCACCATGACCGATAATCAAACCATCAGTCTGAGTACATTGGTTCTTTGTGTGAAGCCGTTTTTCCACTACATTAGAAGAACCAATTTCTAGCATGCCTGAGGAAGCCTTAAAACAAAGGAACCTCTTGTCATAATCAATCTGGTCTAGCACAGAATTTATTCTACGGCATAAAATGTATCGATTAAAACCAGTTTCAAGAAAATTGCACTCCTGGTTTTGTCTGCTTATTAGGTTAAGCATTTCATTAAGTTTTATTTCATACGAGCAAATGTTTTTATTCACACTTAAGATTATAACGGTACATTTTACTGTTTTTAAAAATACACATAGTTCTGTTATCATCCTTAATGCATTATAATCATTTTGGCCAATAGAGATTATAAGTTTGTCATCATTGCTAATGTCAAATAATTTTACACTGGCAAGAATTTCCTCAGTAGAGGCGTTTGGTTTTATAATGGAAATAAATTGATAATGACAATAGGGATTATTAAATCTTGATTTTATGAGTTCTGTGGCCAGTCCACTACATTGTCTACCTCCTACTATAAATGCTCTTCTTTGACATATATTTTTCAGGGTATTTGTTTTATTTATTGTTATTTCGGCTGTATTCTCAAGTGTTTTTTTGAGTGTTGTTCTAGTGCTTGAATATTCATGTCCAAGTGCAGTTTTAGGGTTTATTTTCATTGCTATTTCCGGTCCAGTCACCACTTCCGTTTCCGGGTTTTCCGGTTTCATCGCTATTTCCGGTTCCATCACTGCTTCCGTTTCAGTAACTACTTCCGGTTTCAATGCAACTTCCGGTCCACCATGACTATGCGCCATCATGGTTTCCTGTGTCAAAAGAGGCGATGGTCGAAAACTGTCCGTAAGTCGACGCCTCACACTTTTATTGGTGCTTGAAGACATATTTTGTCGAAAAGTAGATAAAGGGCTTCTGCATATCTGTTTCAAAACACTCAACTCCTGGCACACACTTGAAACTATTTTTTTAAGGTCAATGTTTTCCAATATTATATTTTCTAGCTCAGTTTGTGTGCTCTCTAGGTTAGTTTTTAATTCCTTTATCTCAGCCTTCATTTCCGCCATGTAAGTTGAGCACATATTCGTCGATAGGTCTAGACTTTTTCCCAATATTTCGTCACACGACAAGGGGCTCATCGAACTACTTTTATTTAGGAATTCCATGGATCTCGACTTACTTATTTGTGGTTTTCGAACAGTTACATTATTAATTTCTGCCATTTTTGTAAGGTGTTTGCACGTGCCCTGTGTTTATCAATTTCTGAGATTGGTTTTAATAGATTTTCCTGGGCGTGGTGAATGTGATGATGTGTGATGTAATGTTTTCTCAGTAAAACCTGCTGACTACAATGATACTTTCAAAAGGAGGAAGACGACTGACGCTCTAACATAGCAGTCACTATACATGGACTCCGGTCGACTCTGGCCATCAGCTCGGCGTCGTCGCACGAATGTAGGTATGGTTCCGAAACTCCTCGACTGTAGCGACAAGGTACACGGATGACAAAGATAAAGTGAGGTGCTAGAACATTCTCAAATATGGCGATGTAGTCAGTTTTTTACACTGAGAAAACAGTTCATCAAAAAATATGGTGATTTCACGTAACGTAGGGAGCATACGGAAATAACCATAAAGTACGATGAAACTACTGTTGCTGCTGCTAACCATATAATTATGATGAGCTGTCACCATGCATTAGTAGTTCGTATCACCGTATGTCCGGACTTACGGTGACGGTAATCGTAATGGACCATTACTTTTTGAGAGAGAGCATAACATTACATATGACTGTCATCATTATTTTTGTATGCTTTCCTACTATTTTTATGTGCTCTCCTCTAATTTCCAAGTAATCCCTATTATTTTATCATACTATTTATCCATGCTTTCCTACTATTATTGTATGCTTTCCTACTATTTTTAATGTGCTTTCCTCTCATTTCCGAGTAACTCCTGTTATTTCATTCTACTATTTATCCATGCTTTCCTACTATTATTGTATGCTTTACTACAATTTTGAATGTGCTTTCCTCTTATTTCCGAGTAATTCCTGTTATTTCATCCTATACCATTTATCCATGCTTTCCTACTATTATTGATGTGCTTTCCTATTGATTTTTCTTACTATTTTTCTATGCCTCCTGTTGTAGTATGGCTCGGGTATTGTTCCTTTTTCTTAAATATGTATGGGCCAATTAATAAAGATAATTGACACATAGAATAAGCAAGAGTACGGTTAAGAGAATGATGATGATGTATAGTCGTTCATCGTCATCACTCCCGTAACCGTACTTTTGCACGGTTATGGGTCAGAGTAGATTACTAAGTGTCAATTATCTTTATAAATTGGCCCACACATATTTAAGAAGAAGGAAAAATACCCGAGCCATGCTACAACAGGAGGCGTAGAAAATTAGTAAGAATAAACAATAGGAAAGCACATCAATAATAGTAGGAAAGCATGGATAAATAGTAGGATGAAATAACAGGAAATACTCGGAAATGAGAGGAAAGCACATTCAGAAAAAAGTACCTACGCAATACAGAAAATAACCCTAATAAAGTAGGTACTTCTAGATAACAGTGGATTTGGGATTTGGGGAATTATTTGCTATAATGGAAAAACATATGACGGATTAACATTTTAATTAAAAATTACAAAATATTATTAAATAACGCAAAATATATAATTTATAGTAACGGAGTAGTAGTTTTGGGGTAACGGAGGCGGGCTCGCACCGTCTCTTGCCAGAGGGCGCACGACCTCCTGTCACGGACCAGCTGAGGGTCGAGACCACTGTTCCAAAGCTGACTGCACCTTATCCGCGTCACCTGTACAAAATTGCAAGTGGTTAGGTCAAATAGATTTTTATATATGGGGGTCGAAAGTAGCTTTAAATTTGGGGTAGTAAATTCTGCCGAAGTCAGCCTACAAAACTCGAAAGGAAATTAGCTAAATTTACCTAAATACAGTATTTTGTGACATGTTTACTTTATGGTACCATAAAGAGTATCTCTAATTAACATGGGCTTTCACATTAGATATTTTACTTAATACGAGACTAAAATCAATACCTTATTCAAATCCCTGGTGATTGATCCTAGAACACGACGCGACTTCAGGCGTGCTGGACAGAGAACGGGATCGAGACTCGGGCTTTGCCAGGATACCCAACGTAATAAGATAGGCACGTTGAGCCCTCCAGGCGTTCACCAACCAGCCATGGTTTGGTACGCGTCAGCAGGCAGAACGATGCGTAGTAGAAAGGTGGAGATTATTTTATGTACAACCACATCATTTTAAATGGACATCAGCTGGGCATCAGTCGGCAAAACTGGGTTATGTACTGTCACAAGCTTTTAAATCAACAGCTTTCATAAACTGGTGCACTAATCTTAAAACACTTATTTTTGTACACGAACAAATGTTAGGTATTATGAAACCCAGCTGATCTTTGTTGCACTTTGTTGCTTCAAATCACTTCACATTTTGTAACACTAATTATAGACAATCCGTAATACAATAAAATTACAAACAAAAGGCGGAGCGCATGTGCTTCCCTGCTAACTAAATAGAATAAAATGACCGGGCTAGGACCTCCCGCGTGCCGTTCGCAGTAGACTGGTGATTTCACAGTATTTTAATATGCCGGTCATCCAATATTATGAATCTGTAATCATACTTTAGTAAAACGATAAACGTATTTTTGTGTGATGATCACGGTATTTTGGAGTGCCGCGTCAAATATTATGGTTCCGTAATCATATTCGATGGTAATTTGTTACGTAATTGTATTTTTGTGTGCTAGTCATGGTATTTTGGTGTGCGGTGTCAAATATTATGATTCCGTAATCATTATTTGATGTTTCTTCATTTGTTAATTAATTTTTGTATGCCCGTAGTCACATAGATAGATAGATAGATTAACACTTTATTGTACACCAGGAATACATAAAAGGATTTATTAAAATTAGCAGTACAATGGGCGGCCTTATCGCTGAGAGCGATTTCTTCCAGACAACCTTTGGATGGACAGTAACAAGCGAAGCAGTAACAAAACGGCGGAAGATATAGTCCGTAGTCGTATATGATAAGGATTTTATGCATAGAAGCTTCAAGAAAATTGATGCTAACTACAAAAATAAAGTGACGAAAACTGTTATATCTTAGGTATCATCGAATTTCTGCCAAGCAGACATCCAGCAGACCATTTCATATTACGTAGTGTTATTTTAAGAGGAAAGCATCGTAAAGTATCGATTTAATCTTCTTATATTCTGTCACCGTTTATTACGGAGAATGGTCATCATAATATTGTATTACTTACTATTTAAACTAGATTATTTTATTATATATACATGATACAACCTTATTTTAGAACAATTCATCGTATTTTTGAAAGACGTATTGATATTTTATAATGAAGCCAAAATGACATTTTTCTCAGTGTACCAACATCGTTTTTATTTTTCAGCTAAATAACGTTTTTAACTATACCGTTTACGATTGCAAAGTATATAAGATTTATTTTTCTCCCCGGAGTGATTGAAGAACTTTTTAAATACACAAGAAGGCGTTTTGATGCGTTTTAGGTCTTAAACTAGGACATAAGCGTCCACGACAGTGTTCCAAGTGCGACTAAAGTCAAGTGTATCGACAGACTCAGTTTTGTATGACCAGCCCTGAAAGTGCGTCACTCGTCTTCTCCTTTTAAAACCGTCATTGGCTGACTACTGATTTTTACGGCACACTGTAGAAAACCTCTGACGTGCCAGCTGATCCATATGAAGGAATAGTGAATGTCTGTAGATCTCCCAGAGGGGGTCCAAGTGGAATGCTTGATAAACATTGGAAACTTTTCATCGGGATTTTTTTAAATGCAAATCCTTACATAATTAATTTGACATTAATATATTTTTACATCTAAATGCATCGACTAGCATATATTTAAGACCTAAACATATTCAATTATGTGTATTCATGCAAATTAACGATTGAATCCTTCTTTCAGATCGGGCTTGGAACATTTTTCAAGCTGACAGAAGGTCACAGTGAAATCGTTGGGTTCTTGAACTACCTGCCACTCCTCTCTCTTGGATTAGTTATATATTCTTACAATGCAGGTAAATTCTGTTGCAGAACCAGCTGCTTTAGCACTGCCACAGACCAAAGATCATCCTACTTCCTACTCCTATACTATCCTACTAATATTATAAACGCGAAAGTTTGTGAGTATGGATGGATGTTTGTTACTCTTTCACGTAAAAACTCCTGAATGGATTTTAATAAAACTTTACAATAATATAGCTTATACATCAGAATAACACATAGGCTACAATTTATAAAGATATTGGGTGAATTGTCCATAATATGACGATAAGTGTCAAGTAAGTAGGAAAAAATCTACCATTTTCGAGCTATTCTGGCGTGCGCTGCTAAAACCGCTAGAGTTACACATATGTAATGTATGATAGAAATGTTTATCTTAAATAGTCCTACAAAAAAGCCCGCCACAGTATATTTCTATATCTTATGTGTAAGCCATTACAGCCCCAAACCCCCATTCACGCTCAAACAGTTGAACGAATTTGAGTGAAATTTGGAGTGGGGATACCTTATACCTGGATTAACACATAGGCTACTTTTCATCATCATCATCATCATCAATTTTCATTATTATTCACGCGGGTGAAACCGCGGGGCGCAACTAGTATCTCGTAAAGATTAGAATTAGTTTAGCTACGAATATTAATGAATAATGATGAAAATTGATGATGATGAAAAGTAGCCTATGTGTTAATCCAGGGTATAAGGACCCACTCCAAATTTCACTCAAATTCGTTCAGCTGTTTGAGCGTGAAGAAGTAACAAACATAACAGGTAACAAACTTTCGCGTTTACAATATTATACACATTTTGACTGTAATGGCTTACACATAAGATATATAGATATATACTGTGGCGGGTTTTTTTGTAGGACTATTTAAGGTGGATATGTCTATAATACATTACATTTATGTGTAATTCTAGCTGTTTTGGCAGCGCACGCCAGAATAGCTCGCAGTTGGTAGATTTTTTCCTAATTACTTGACACTTATCGTTCTATTATGGACAATTCACACAATATCTTTATAAATTGTAGCCTATGTGTTGTTCTGATGTATAAGCTATATTATTGTAAAGTTTCATTAAAATTCATTCAGTAGTTTTTACGTGAAAGAGTAACAAACATCCATCCATCCATCCATACTCACAAACTTTCGCGTTTATAATATTAGTAGGACTAACAACTAAAACATATTTCTATGGTCTCTTAGGTCCAGATAAATAGAACGTACTTCACGGTGACTAAGCCTAAGCCTTACTTTGAAATCGCCCCTGTCACTGTCACACAAATGTTACAACACGCGTATTAGAGAGACAGGGACGATTTCAAAGTAACGCTTAGACTTAGACACCGTGAAGTACGTTCTATTTATCTGGACATTAGTTTTCGCAAAATCGGTTTTTATTATCAAAAGAAGTGTTGATGAGCTGTGATGACCATAAATTTGAATTTAACGCCACATGCGAGACGATCAACCTTAAATAGGTTCTTATAGCTCAGTTTTAATAATTAATGTATCACTTATTACAGGTCTCGGTTCCTTAATCTGGTTATTGTTTGCTGAACTCTTCGACGGCCGTCTCCGAGCATTCGGTGTCTCAGCAGGTGGTGTAATATGTTGCATCTTCGGGTTTCTTACCATAAGGTTTCTGAACAATTTGATGGATGGCATCGGTCCAGCGCCTACCTATTGGATGTTCGGTGGATTCTGTATCGTTACTTGCTTGTTTATTTTGTTTTTTATTCCTGAGACGAAGGGTAAGACGTTTTTAGAGATACAAAATGATATAAAGAAAGGTGTTGATAGAAAATAAAAAATAAAATGCCTTTTATTTCTTGTTCAATTAGAAAAAAAAAAATATTTTGGTTTGTAGGTAGGTACTTAAATTTAAAACATATGATTGAATTATTTCTCATTGAAAAAAAAGCTAATCCTTATGATTAATACTTATTACCTAATTTAATACTTAGTTTAATTTAACATATTTTTATTTTATATTTTATTGAGTAATTTTTTTGTAGTATATAATGTATCTTAATTATATTTACAACTAATTTTCCTAATTATTTCCATTTCTGCAGTGATTTTTTTTAAATCTTTTATTTTAAAATCTGCGGTTGTTCTGCAAAAACCCTTTCGCAGGTAAAGGCCTCCTCCAATAGGGATGAATCATATTATTTTTCACGTTAGCTCTTGTTATAAAGCCCAAAACAGGTTTGGTATAGCGCTGACTTCTTCTTTTGTCTCAAATGATATAAAAAACACAGTAAGTTTGTAACAGTAGGTAGGTACAACTATTTTTAACCGACTTCCCAAAAAAGGAGGAGGTTCTCAATTCGGTTGTTTTTTTTTTATGTTTGTTACCTCATATCTCCGGCTTTTATAAACCGATTTGGAAAACTCTTTTTTTATTTGAATAGATATACTTCCAGATTGGTCCCATTTTTTTCAGAATCCAGTTCTGATGTTGGAATCCATGAGGAATTGAGGGAACTCCTCAAATATTGTAGGCATACATATGTCGATTTTGATATTTTCAGCAACAAACCAAGCATTTGCATTCAGAAAGTATCATAATCCTTTCACCACTATGGTCCATTCATCATTTTTTTTCATCCAAATATTTAGTCGAATACAATGGCGGAAGTCGGTTTTTTAAATGAAAAGTTATTTAAATTAGTTTTTTTTTTTATTTATGGTTTGGTAACTAATGTAATGTTATAAGAAACTAACGCACCACGAGTCTTGATATTAGTGTACTGATTATGTGTTACAAAGTTTCATAGTGTTTGAAGAAAATATATCCAAATCAGAAGCAAAGTTCGTTCGCGTACAAATGGGCCCTTTAGCTAGCTACCCGTGACTCTCTCTTAAGCATGCCCAAATTCCGTTTATTCACACAAAGTAAATTTCCGTAATAATTGTTAGATTATCTTATAGGAACTGAACAATCATGGCCATAATATTCCTTTGTATGTTAAAGACTTATCTAAAAAAATCTTATTTGTAAAGATATTAGATTTGATAACAGTTAATCGAGACACAACGGCAACGCATTATATCTATTTTTACTAGCTACACTCCGCTTTCTAAGCTCACGCTATGGTACTAAAATCTACCATACAGAGGCCTTACCATGAGCTCTTATAGCGATTCAGTTCAAAAACTATTCAGCACAAACTATGTTCTGTGATGTCCGCAGCTATATTTAAAGGCACAGTAGCAGAAGGTCTATAGACTTCTGCGATAAAAGTTATTCATTGATGACGGATGTCAACGACGAACCGATATTTTGTACTGAATAGTTTTTGAACTGAATCGCTATAAGAGCTCATGCATGGTAAGGCCTCTGTGTACAGCCTTCTGAAAGTTCGTTTATTATTATCGTCGTCCGAAAACGAGATGGATTAGTGACATTTTAATCATTATCATTAGCCTGTAGAAGTCCACTGAAGCTGGGCATAGGCCTTCTTACACTGAAAAACCGAAAAGGTTGATCTAACCTTTTTTCAACCATTTTGATGGGTTAATATAGCACCTGATTTTTAATTTCAGACAATTTTTGTAAACAAAGAAATGTGAATAAATGTCATGATTGTGTATCATACGTGTACTTACACATATTATAATTCATATACATGACATTTATTCACACAGTGGCATATTATGACATTTCTTTGTTTACAAAAATTGTCTGAAATTAAAAATCAGAGGCCCAATTCTCTAATTTAAAAACATTCAATTCGCAGTATAATCTCGTCTCAGTCGCACTGTCAGCTGTCACCTATATAGTGACTATTACTTAATCTTCGCATGCATACGCGAGGATTAAGTAGTAGTTACTATACGATACAGTGCGACTGACACGAGATTATATTGTGACTGGAATGTTTTAAAATTAGAGAATTGGGCCTCAGGGTATATACATGATTTGTTAAATCTATTTTCTTTTTGTAAAATCAAATGTCATGCTGCGGTTGTTTATACATTATTTAGTGTTGAATCAACTTAAATGGATTATTACAAAATTTGGGTTTTTCAGTGTAGCACAAAATAAATAGGTACAGAAGGTTGGCTCCGACTGACCTTGATTTTAATTATCTATGCTCGATGGTATTGCTATGGCTAGCACTTCAATAAGTGGCGTCAGCTTGCTCAGGGCGAGAAGTGATACAAAAGACACGCGCGATGAACGCAAATCCTTTCCGCGAACATCTTTTGTACGCAAACGAAGTTTTTTTTTTTTTTTCAATTTTTTTTTTTTTTATCATCAAACTCCATGAAATTTTCTACACATGATCAGTACACTAATAAGTAGACACGTGGTGCGTCAGTTTTTAAAAACAAAACGTTTTTTTAACGTATGATTTGGTAACCATATTATATTTTTTTATGAAACTAAAGAATGAAGGGTCCAGATATTAGTGTACAGAGGGTGTATTACAAGTTTTGCATTGCAAAAACCGGAATGCGAAACGTGAGCATTCAACGTGACTTACGTAGTTACTATATACTAATCTGTACTGTTTGTCGCGGCGTGGCACAGAATGATGAATAGTAACTACGTAAGTCACGTTGAATGCTCACGTTCCGCATTCCGGTTTTTGCAATGCAAAACTCTTAATAGGCCCTCTGATCAAGTTTTATGGAGTTTGAAGAAATAATAGCCAAATTAGAAGGAAACTTCGTTCGCGTGCAAATTACGCCCTTTTCCTCATAAGTAGTACAATTTAGCTTGCGCGCGCGATTTATCTAGGTACACGAAGGTATGTTATACGTAATACGTTGTCGGTTGCACAAGGGTACGTCCCGGACATCTGTCCGGGTAGCACACGTGAGTTGGACGGAGGCCCGCGCGACACAGGGGTCGGCTGTCAATGTATTATTCTCTAAGAATAATTATTTTGTTTCGATCTAGAGTACCTACTTACCTACAACTGGCTTAGAGATTGCGGGTTCGTTTCCCGCTGCGGTACAAATTTTTGTATGATCTGCAAATATTTGTTCTGGGTGTGGGTGTTATGGTACCATGGACTGGTATCGTGGACTTTCCTGATACCCAGGATACAGGGAATCCTATTGTGTGTGACTGTTGGGTGCTATGTTATGTAAATAAATAAATGCTTGACATTTCACAAAACATTATCTAGCACCAAGCTAAGCAAAGCTTGTGTTATGGGTACTAGATAAATGATATACTTAATACAATACATTAGACAGATGGATATTTTTTTATTATACATAAAAAATACCTAGAACTCCCTGAACAACAATACCTGCAGGTTGTACAAATATTTGTTCCGAGGCGGGAATCGCACCCGCAACCTCCTACGTCGCAGGCGAACCTTCGCCCGCCACGCCACAGAGGTCGTCATATATGTGCGTATGTCATGGAAGTAATAAGTACTAGTTGTACGTAGTACTTATTACTTCCATGGTGTATGTGAATTTGGAACGTCAAATTCGTGCGGAGACTCGTGGAACTCTTAGTAAAAAAATGCCCATATGACATTGTAAAGAGGTTTGTTTGAAAATCGAACTGGCCACTATAAGCAGAACTAAAAAAAAAGAAAAAGGTGCGTTTACAAAGAATGTGTTACAAAAGATTCTTTACACGCTTAGCGCGTGTTTGGTGCTGTGATTTTCAGTAAATTTTATTGCAATATTCATGTTGATAAAAAATTACAAACGATAGTGATTCTACTCCAAAGTTTATCAAAATAGACGTTTTAGAGATTATTGATACTACTACCGCAAAAATCAAAACAAGCCCTGGCTTTTTATTGTCTCGCAGAAAGTGTGAAAAGTAGAGTATGCTCCTCTGGAATAAAGCCTGTCTTCGTCTTGGGCAGCTTGAACCCCTCGCTTCACTCAGGACTCTATATAACTCCCTCGCTTTACGCTCAGGGTTCAATATGCCGCCCGCGACATAAGACACTGCTTTATTCCCTTAGTGCATAATCTACTATTATAACGCTTGGAGGCTTCATGACACAGATAAAGGAAAAAGTCTAAAATTGAGGAGTATCGGCTTTTTTAGATCTAAAATGGGATTGTGATGTTGTAGGAAACAGTGGCTGAAACAATAACAATACAATAGAATACAATACAATACAATTTATCCATAAGGCCGATTTACATGGCAAATTTTGAAGTACAATAATATGTTGTATACAAATAGTATACAAGTTTCGAAATAAATGTAGGATATTAAAAATCATATATATTTTGAAATAATTTATGGATTGGTAAGTCTCGGTCGCATTTAACCCGTTTTATTTACGAATATGACCCTAGGCTGACCCTAGGTATCCATTCTATTTGAAAAACTTCAAGAACGTGATAGAACGATCATCATTTTTCAACGCGTCACTACTAAATCGTTTAATACTTTTGGGAAATTAAAAACGTTTCTTCGAAAAGGTTTGGGTGATAAATTCTATTTATTAATAGCACTTGAAAAATGATGATTCTCTCGATATCTTTGAGATTCTTGAATTTATATTTTGGTAGATACTTTTAACCAAGTGGATTTCACTAAAGCTCTTGTACCTGGAGTGGTGGTCATCATTGATGGCCGTATATTATTGGAGACAGAACAAATGGAACAGGAGTAATTTTAGTTTATAAGACGACTCAAAATGATCATTGTGATTTCAATGAATAAAATTCTTTTGATTGAATTTGAAACGTCAAAAAAAACAACATACTGGTCGAATTGAGAACCTCCTCCTTTTTTTGAAGTCGGTTAATTACGTCTTCATGCGTAGATTCACTGTTTATTATGTATTAGGATAGGTATTAATTAATATAGTTCATAAATACTTCTATATTTGAATTAATTTAGAATACTTTTTAGTTTTGCTTTGTAGGTGCACCGCAGTCCATTATAGCGTTGCTCATTTCGTTTCATCTAAAAGTTGCCTGGAAGAGATCGCTTTCAGCGATAAGGCCGACCGTTGTATTGCCTTTCTATGTAAAATTACTTATTTATTGTTTCTGTGTAGTGATCAGTAAAGTATTAATCTATCTATCTATCTATCACTGCAAAAACGGCTACGTCTACGATAAACATACATACCTACATACATAGCAACCATCAATCACTTAAGTATGTTTAAGCAGTCTTGATCGCACACTAAGATTCCCTGTGTTGTGGGTATCAAGAACTACGAGTGCCATGGTACCATAACACTCAGACCCGGAACAAATATTTTCAGATCATACAAACAATTCCCGGAATCGAACCCGCAACTTCTTGCGTCTCAGTCAGCTACTTGCCTGCCGCCGCGCCACAGAGGTTGTCAAGAAACTAATAAAAACATTTAGCTACAAGAAACTACTTTAGATTAAACTGCTGAGGCGAGCCATACTACTGCATTATTTTTTTGTAATATTTTGCGACGGTTAGAATTTTAGTAACTCTTCAAAATTGAACTAGATGTCGCCACAAGAGAGTTACATCGCGTCATCGATGCGTTTTTGACCGACTTCAAAAACAGGAGGAGGTTCTCAGTTCGGTTATATTTTTTTATTACAACAACTATGAAGTCTTACGGTCAGAAACAGCTCCTCATGATCAAAACTGGTTTTAAAGACCTCAGCTTGATATTTTTGAGACCTATTCACCGATACCCAAAAAGAGATTTTGCAATGAGAATTAATAACTTTTCATTTAAAAAACCGACTTCCGCCATTGTATTCGACTAAAATATTTGGATGAAAAAAAATGATGAAAGAACCATAGTGGCGAAAAGATTATGATACTTTTTGAATGCAAATGCGTGGTTTGTTGCTGAAAATGTCAAAATCGCCATATGTATGCCTACAATATTTGAGGAGTTCCCTCAATTCCTCATGGATTCCATCATCAGAACTGGGTTTTGAAAAAAATGAGACCAATCTGGAAGTATATCTTTTCAAATAAAAAAAGAATTTTCCAAATCGGTTCATAAACGCCGGAGATATGCGGTAACAAACATTAAAAAAAAAAAAAAAAAAAATACAACCGAATTTGGGAAAGTCCTTTTTTGGGAAGTCGGTTAAAAATCATCTCCAACTTTGCGTATACCAGGGGGTGCTTGAAAAAACTATTTTTAAATTTTTCTCATTTAGGTACCTATGGTTTTGATATAGCATCGTAATAAATAATTAACTAATTTTGGTGACATTTTAACCGGTGTAACTAATAAAGAGCACATGTCAGTGAATCTAAATAAAATAAGGTGTATTGCGTGTCTTTTCGAAGGAGTGGAAATTGACCAGGAACATTCTAGTGAAACTGCCATCGCTTTGCTAGAACACCGAGGATTTTATGACTCGACATTATTTGAAATATAATCTACTAGTTGCGCCCCGCGGTTTCACCCGGGTGAATAATGATGAAAATTGATGATGATGATGATGATGAAAAGTAGCCTATGTGTTAATCCAGGGCGTAAAGTATCTCCATTCCAAACTTCACTCAAATCCATTCAGTAGTTTTTACGTGAAAGAGTAACAAACATCCATACTCACAAACTTTCGCGTTTATAATATTAGTAGGATTACTTGATAGTGAAGAAATTGAGTATTAACTCAAATGCTGTAACTAAAAAAAAAGAAAAAGAAAATGGACGATGGCGCTTCTAGAAACTACTCTCAAAATATGAATGAAAAAGTATAACCACATATCAGCAATATCAAGCAAGAATACAACTAACATAAAAGCCGGCTTCTAAAATAAGGCCGTATCTTAATTAATTACACGAAAATAATAAATTGACTTTAATTATAAGTGAAATATCGCTACAGAGACACTTCTAATTTCGAAGTAAGTAGGCTGAATTCAAAGAGAATTTCGATAAATTTTCCCGCCACTTATAGAGAAGTTTACAAACAAGAATTATGTGTAAGGAAAGTTAATTACAAGATCAAGGACCGCAAGACAACGGGGTGGTATATCCAACAGATAGGATAACAAAAAGGAGTAACATTAGTTGGAGAAGGCATTTTAATGCCAGTAATGGGTATTTAATGGTTACCATGAAAATGATTTTCTGCATTATTTTGTTTTACATTTTGGGATTTAAAAAATAATTAATAGACGTGACTTTTCAGAAAAATGCATTACATGATTTCAGTAAATAATGTAGGTTTGTCTAAACAAGTAAGTTAAGTGTTGACTGTAGTTACAATAATAATAGTTTATTTTTCTAAATATTACTTTATTCTGTTACAATTTATTAGCATACAAAAACATTTTTGTCATAGCCTTCAGTTGTTTCTCATTGCTTGAATCGAGTATCATAAAATGTTTATTGCCGCCTCTATGAACATGTTGGGATCATTTCAGTGCGGCTCTGTGTAAAACCCATGTCACAGCAACAATGGTGAGAGAATTAAAATATAATAGGTACTTAAGTTAAAATCGTACATCGTATCACTAGTTTGTTCTTGGTCACTGCGTTAAGGTAGTGACCAGATTTCAGGTAAGATAGCTTTGCAAAAAGCAATGACTGATAACATGGTGAAAAACAAGTGTGGTGAAAGGATTCGCCGCGCAGAGGCTTCTTTTGCACATGTCACGTCACTTTTAGTTGGTTCTATTGCATAGGATAAGTCACCGTTGTACCTACATGAAAAGAGCCAAAACACCAGTCAGCATGCGAGTCAAACTTGCGTGGAGAGAGCTTTGTATAAGTGGACAAGCATAGTAACCCTAGAACAATTGAACTTAAGAAATTAAGGCGCGTTAAATTCCTAAAATCCAAATATCCAAAAATCATTTTTTTTTATACAAACGGCTTTGCTTAAAGTTGAAAATGGCATGTCATATTTGACGATGAAACTGGTTTGCACTGGCTTATTTCAGACAGTATTAATTTTGAGGCGTTTTTTGAATTAATTGAAATAGTATACAAATCACAGATAAAAAATATGCGGTTAGTACTTTAAAGTACATGTATTGAATACATCTATTGAATTCGTAAAAAAAATTATGTTGTTGCCGTTCAAAAGAGCATTTGAATGCCAAAGTTTTTTTAGGGTGGTCATAATTTTTAATTGCAAACCCAGACTTTTTTAAAATTCTGTCTGGTTACAATATTGTTAGTATATTGGTTCTACCTACACTTTTTTTTGCATCTCATTATTTAATCTCGTCACGTCGTAGGTACTGGTCGCACTGAACGTTCAAAATAAAACTTTTGAGATCAGCCGTCGTCTTAAGGTGATTGCTCTCGCATGTGGCGCGAAATTCAAATTTTATTGCGTTTTTGCTCATTACAGCTCATCAACACTTCTTGAGATAGTAAAAACTGATTTTGCGAAAACTAGGAGACCTAAAACACATGTTTTAGTTTATAGTTTCACATATAGATCATTACTTCAGCTACGAATACTCTTGAATACTCTTCAATGATTTTTACAGTGTTTTTTTGGTTTAAAGGTATGCGTAGCTTAACTAATGACATTTATGAGATACTATCAATTAAAACATGTGTGCTAGGTCTCCTAGTTTTCGCAAAATCTGTTTTCTCTATCTCAAGAAGTGTTGATTAGCTGTGATTTACAATAAACACAATAAAATTTGAATTTCGCGCCACATGCGAGAGCAATCACCTTAAGCAACCCGCTTATTATATACTTACGCATTTTATTGTCACAAATATTTTACTATTTTTATTTATGAATTAAAAGAAGTAAGTTAAATAAATAAATAATGCTGGACATTTCACACAACATAATCTAGCCCCAAGCTAAGCAGAGCTTGTGTTATGGCAACTAGATAACTGATATACTTAATATAATAATACATTACATAGATAGATATTTTTAGTATACATAAAAAATACCCAGAACACCCGGAACAATTATCTGCAGATCGCACAAATATTTGTTCCGAGGCGGGGATCGAACCCGCAACCTCCTGCGTCGCAGGCGAACCTTCGCCCGCCGCGCCACAGAGGTCGTCAGGAGGAGGTCGGAGGAGTTGGATGTTTGGATGTAAGGATCATACCCTGCCTTAATTATCAATCTAGCAACTTTTCCTAACCACCATCACTGCTCATCATGCATCATGTTGAGCAGTGGGTAATACAAATGGCTCAACTGTTAATTGCTCAACTTCTAATAAGAGCACATACAAATATCCGTTTAGGAGAAATGAGATTTCAAAGTTCAAATTTCTGAGTTCTGTGTCTGGCCAATAATCCAGGTTCTTCAACTCATTTTAAATTAAACCCAATTAAGTACAAGGTACATTCAATCCGGTTCAGTCGTCAAGTTCAAATTATCACAGAAACTGTGATAATATTAAAAGGCAATAAACTAATAGAATTTAAATTATCGTAACTTCATTATCATTTTAGAAAAATTACGACTATTCGCCACGTACTTTACTATTCTCCTGCTGATGTTTCGTTGACGGACCTCCGTGGTGTATAGTAGTATTTTTTTTAACTTCCGCCATAGTATTCGACTAAACATCTGGATGAAAAAAAATATGAAAGAACCATAGTGGTGAAAGGATTATGATACTTTTTGAATGCAAATGCTTGGTTTGTTGCTGAAAATATCAAAATCGCCATATGTTTGCCTACAATATTTGAGGAGTTCCCACAATTCCTCATGGATTCCATCATCAAAACTGGATTCTGATGGAAAATGGGAGCAATCTGGAAGTATATCTATTCAAATAAAAAAAGAATTTTCCAAATCGGTTCATAAACTCCGGAGATATGAGGTAACAAACATAAAAAAAAAACAACCGAATTGAGAACCTTTTTGTGAACTGTTTAAAATAACTATCAAATGTTATTGCACTGTTTACTATTAGAATAGAATAGAATAGATAATACTTTATTGTACAGCTTGTACAGATCATAAAAATAAATAAAACCTAACATGTTAATAAAAAGAACACTGGGCGGTCTAATCACATAGAAGCGATTTCTTCCAGACCACCTTTGGATGGAGAGAGATCTGTAAGATTATAAGAATGGATGGAGGCGTACGTAAATATATTGGTTATTATATTAATTACTGATTTTTTGTATTATTATAATTATAAGTAAGTAATAGTATATAATAATAAATAAATAAATACCGGACACAACATTATCTAGCCTCAAACTAAGCAGAGCTTGTGTTATGGGAACTAGATAACTAATATACTTAATACAATACATTACATGGATAGACATTTTTTTATTATGCATAGAAAAATACCCAGAACACCCTGAACAATTATCTGCTGATCGTACAAATATTTGTTCATAGGCGGGGATCGAACCCGCAACCTCCTGCGTCGCAGTCAAACCTTCGCCCGCCACGCCACAGAAGTCGTCGATTTGTATTATCATGGCTGTTATTAGTAATTATTAGTATGAATAAATGAGTGAAAATACATTTTTCACCTTGCAAATTAGTTAGGAATTACACACATCAATTAAATAATTGAATGTACAATAATGTAACTTACACTTGTGTACTTTAATGTAGTCTTCGCTAGAAAGCGATCTCTTCTTGACAACCTTATGAATGAAATTTATTATTGTATGCATAATCTCTAGTTGATTATAATTGAACGAGCGAAGCGAGTTCTCTGAGTCAAGTTGGAAGAATCGGCGTTTGTATGTATGTATGTATGTATGTATGTATGTTTGTCCGATGAAAACTTCCAAACCGTTAATTCAATCTTCATAAAATTTGGTATGGGGGTAGACAGTATTGGTACAATTTGTAGGTAAGGTTATGAGCTATATTGGTCTGGGGGTTGCTGAGATATTGGGGTCCAAGAGGGGGTAAAAACAATAAAAGTGAGACAGTCTGATCAAGTGGGGTGTCTAATGAAAGCGCTTTAGTTGAACATTTAAAAACTGTTTTTAATAAGTATTTAGACTAAGTAGTTTCCGAGATATCAGGGAAAATAAAAAACGTAAAAATCAAAAATTCTAGGATACTTCCAGCAATCCCACAATGCTGAAATTTGGTATGCTTATGACTTTTGTGCCACAACTACAGGTAAAAGTCTGAAATTGAAGAATTTTGAGATTGCACCCTATAAAACACAAAACCAATATAATATCCATTGTTGACCTCCCATTTCTAAGAATTTGAATGACGTTGGAGTTCTAAGATTTCGTCAAAAGGACGTTACCAATTAATTCGTCAGGTACTTGATATGCTAACAAGTATGTAGTATCAGAGACAAGTTACTTGTCTCTGGTAGTATGAACGCCCGTTGCTTAGTCCTATTCAAAAGTTATTTCGATAAATTACCTCGAGGCGAAAATTAAAAAAAAAAAGTAATAGAAATTATTGCAATGTCTTACTTAAGTAGTCGGGCTGATAAAGGTGCCATCGCGAGGTCTCAGTTCGGGGCGAACCACTAGTATACAAGATTACGGTTAGGTTAAGGTAAGTGCTACCACCATGGCTACAAGATGGATATACTTCTGTACTTAATACCAATACTATAAACACCAATCCACCTGCCAAGTGTGGTGATTATAGTGAATCTCCCCTTGCATTCCTCGCCCAGCAGTGGGCGTCTATCGCCTGGTGATGATTAACAAGTGAAGTTAAATATAAGCTTTGAAAAATAATAATCTCTACATAAAACATTTCTATGAAAAAAGCGAGCGATGGACTAGAAAATACAATTCTTATGCTGATAAATCATTCATTCTTTCTCAATTCAAAAGCTACACAGACACGTGCACTACCCTCCGAAACTGAGCTGAACTGAAACTACCCTAGAGCCTTCAGTAGAAACACGGCTTCGGGAAAGGGCGGACGTTCCACCCCCAAATCGTACCCAAAACTCGTGAATCTAAATTCGAAAAACATGAACTGAAAGTTTCAAAGTATTTGATCGAATTCAAATTTGAAAAAAGAATAGAACAATATATGAAAACTTTTTTGAAGTTTTCTAGAACCAGTCTTAAAAACTTTTGATTGTTTGATATTTTTTTCTGATTTGCTGAAAGTTTTTAGTGATTTTGTTATTTTTTGAACAGCTGTAGGTTATCGTGCAGTGAAGTGGGGTGAAAGTTATTGCAAAAGTATAGTTTTTGAGTGAGTATTCAAACTATTTACCTATCGATATATTTGTACTCTATTGTATATTTTCTTAAGGGTCACGGCTCGGCCAACCTTAGGTTAGATACATAAAAGAGGCATGAGGTTTTTCTGCCACTCATAGTAAGTATTTTTTGATATTTTCATAAACATTGAATAACCCTTATACTAGCTCGTAGATATTCGTAGAGCCTCGTAGAGCCTCGTAGAGGCTTACTTCCTTGAGTCGGGGATGAAGCTGTTATCAACTACTTAAAATTTGTTTTTCA
The DNA here is from genome assembly GCA_951392215.1 of Epirrita christyi. Taxonomy (NCBI): domain Eukaryota; kingdom Metazoa; phylum Arthropoda; class Insecta; order Lepidoptera; family Geometridae; genus Epirrita; species Epirrita christyi. The sequence goes on along the minus strand of OX595855.1, from coordinate 9,354,426 downwards.
ACTACATAATGCGAAGGTGATTAATTATATTTTAGTACCTACCTAAATGATTTATTTTTTCAAAAATCAATACACCTACCACTTTTTTTTTATTTATTCTATTAATTATGTCACAAAAAATAAACATTTATTTCAAACGGAATTCTATAATAAGTTAAATTTGGTTGTGAAAAATATCAGGAGAAATAAAATCCAATCTGTTTTAGTACACCGTTATGAATTTACACACCGGAAGTTAAAGCATTTCCGGCTGTAAAATACCTCGGTAATAAAAAGCAAATAGCGGTATAAAATTAAACTGTTTTACGTACAAAACGAGGCAAGAACTGGGTTTCGTTATTTACCACATTTATGTGCCCACTGTGTGCTACCTACTCATGCTAGGGCCACGTTAATACGAATGTTTACACTGTGTTTGTTTGTCGTGCGTCGAATTATATATACTGACTTATTTACTATCTTTGTTGCCCTGATTTTTGTAGCTTTAGTCGCGTTGGAACAAACACATAATAGTTTATAAGACGATTCAAAATGATGCTTGTGATTTCAATGAATATAATATAAAGTTTAGATTTCGAAAAAAAAATATTAAAAATATAATATAAATATTTCTTTGTGTTTCCGATTCTTTTATGGTACGCAGAGTAATGTGGGGTCAGGGATTAGCCTAAGGTATGGTAGCCCTGAAAAGAGCCAAGTGATCAATGGAAAAAGAGCCAGAGAAAGAACTCAGTTACCCTCGCTGAGGTTCTTCTCATGAACATGTCACATGTATTTGAAATTTTTGGTTCTAGTAAATAATATAATCACTAGAGGATTTGCACAGCATCCGCCTGAGTACTAAGCAACAATTCTGCAATCACCAAACCGCCTGCCAAGCGAATTGACTTTGGCAAATCAACTCCATTATAATTTTTTTTTTATAAATTCTGGTCATTTCACTCAACATTATCTAATAGCCCCAAGCTAAGCAGATCTTGTATTATGAGTACTAGATAACTGATATAATACAATACATTACATAGATAGATATTTTTATTATACATAGAAAAATACCTAAATTACCCTGAACAAAAAATTATCTGCAGATCGTACAAATATTTGTTCAGAGGCGGGAATCGAACCAGCAACCTCCTGCATCGCAGGCGAACCTTCGCCCGCCGCGCCACAGAGGTCGTCAAATTCACAGAGGTTGTCAATTTGATGGGGGAGGCCTTGCCCAGCCGAAGACATCAACGGACTAATAATCATCATTATCATTAGCCGTATGACGTCCACTGTTGGACGAGATCCCAATGGGGGGGATTTGCCATAATCACCACGCCTGGCAGGTGATTTGGTGGATTGCTGATCGCAGTTGGATATAAGCTCAGATGGATGCTGCTGCCCATGCCCTGGTAAAATCCATTTGGAAGGCTTTTATTACATCTACGGGAGGAGTAAGAGAGGTCTATTCTAGGCCGGGTACACCACGGCACTATACATACATACATACATAAACACACGTCTTTTTCCATGAAGGGGTATGCAGAGCCTCAAAAGACCTCTTTTCAGCGTAGGTTGCAAAGTCGCAGGAAAATAGACGTGACAAGTGGTAAGCTCATTGCCGCCATTGTTTTCCATGACCAACTCCGCTAACGGATTCTTCCAGTAATAACACACTACTAAATAAGCCAGCCAGGACAAATCTGATACCAACGAAAATTGTCCAACAAGTCCGTTGCTGTAAAAAATCAAGCTTCTAGTTCAATGTTTTAAAAAGATATAGCCATTACTGTCTGACTTTTGTATCGAAATCGCTTAAATGGAAAAATCTCTAGCGTGAGGTGACCTCACCGTCACGGTTGTATGAAAACTAGGAGGCTTTGTGACATAAATAAAGGAAAAAGTCAAAAATTTAATTTAAAATTTTCTTATCAAATTCCTAAGTAAGCCAGCAGCCAGGACAAATTTCATACCAACGAAAATGGCCGAACAAGTCCGGGTAAAAATAAATTATAGTTTATAATAATTTTAATAGAGGGAGGGTATTACCCTCTGCTCAACTATGAATAGTTGAGCAATTACCAGTTGAGCCATTGGTATTACGCACTGCTCAACTTAATGCAGTTGAGCAATCTAGTTGAGCAGTGGGGAAGTAGCGTTTCCACGCGGGCGGTGCCGCGAGCAAATGCTATTAAGCCATCATTCTAAGATATTGTTTCACCTTTCGAAGGTCTCCAATATTTTCTAAGGACACTTGAGATAACGTTGGATTAAAGGCCAATTTCGGCCGTTACTTACAAGGTTAACTGGCCTTTATTTAAAATGGAGATGTTTTCATACCAGCTATAGGTATTATATAATTGAAATTATCGTGGCTTGGTATCATTTTAGAAAAATATACACCATGAGGAAGTCATGAGAATTGTTCATGAGGAAGGACCTCAAAATGGTCAACGAAACGTCAGCAGGAGAATCCTACTTCCTACTTAATATTATAAACGCGAAAGTTTGTGAGTATGGATGGATGTTTGTTACTCTTTCACGTAAAAACTACTGAATGGATTTAAGTGAAATTTGGAATGGAGATACTTTGCGCCCTGGATTAGCATATAGACTACTTTTCATCATCATCATCAATTTTCATCATTATTCACGCGGGTGAAACCGCGGGGCGCAACTAGTAGTAAAATATAGGTATTATGTTTTCAATCAATGGTCTCGATGGACTAAAGACATTGTAAACGTCGCAGGAAGACGGTGGATGGAGGCGGCTTAAGACAGTTCGTCTTGGCATTCTAGGGCAATTTTTGATGTAATTACAGGCTCATGAAACTTTAATGTCTCAGAGTCGGCAGCGCACGTGTGATGCCTTTAAATTAAAAAACCCGTCGGGACTTAGATCGCCTCAACAAATAAATCCAGGGCACCCCTAGTCAAAAAGAACGATTCAAATTGATTTAGGAGCGTTTTAATACCATGATGGAACACTTATCATGTCAAAAGGGATCTAATGAAAAGGCTGTAGATGGTTCTTGATGGTTTTCACAGCTGCTCGAAATCGTTGTGGGGTTTACTGCTAACGACCAACCCTGATAATTCAAGGTCCAGCCTTAGTGATGACTACAGTTTGACGACCTCTGTGGCGCGGCAGGCGAAGGTTTGCCTGCGACGCAGGAGGTCGCGGGTTCGATTCCCGCCTCGGAACAAATATTTGTACGTTCTGCAGATATTTGTTCAGGGTGTTTGGGTCCCTCTCGTTCCTCGCAACATCTTCAACTAATGATCCCTGTCCATAAGACCTCTTTTTCACGGACTCTTTTACGGTCACTGCGATCCGCTTATGGAACTCTCTTCCAATCGAAATTCGGAAAGCTGCGTCCATAGGAATTTTCAAGTCCAAACTGTACCAATACTTTTTCTCATTGCAAAATGTTGAACAAAATTGAGCGCTTATGTTATTTTCTTATTTGTTATAAGTATGTTTTTGTTTATGGTAGGTTATAATAATTATATATATTTATATATATATTTTTTATGTATCTAGTTATTTTAAGTAGGTAAGTAATTCATTATGTTATCTTTATAATCTCGTTATGTATTATTTCCCAATAGCACTACCACCCACTCTATATTACACAAAGGTTAGCTGGTAGAAAATGCTAATTAGCATTAAGTTCGCCTATGTACTTGTTTTTTTTTGTCTTGTGCAATAAAGTATTTTCTATCTATCTATCTATCTATTTTTCTATGTATAATAAAAAATATATATCTATGTAATGTATTGTATTATTGAACGAGCGAAGCGAGTTCTCTGAGTCAAGTTGGAAGAATCGGCGTTGTATGTATGTGTGTATGTATGTATGTTTGTCCGATGAAAACTTCCAAACCGTTAATCCGATCTTCATGAAATTTGGTATGGAGGTAGATAGTATTGGTACAATTTGTAGGTAAGGTTATGAGCTATATCGGTCAGGGGGTTGCTGAGATATTGGGGTTCAAGAGGGGGTAAAAAAAATAAAAGTGAGAAAGTCAGATCAAATGGGGTGTCTAATAAAAGCGCTTTGGTTGGACATTTCAAAACTGTTTTTGATAATTATTTAGCCTTAAGAGTTTTCGAGATATTAGGGAAAATAAAAAACGTAAAAACCCAAAATTCTAGGGTACTTCCAGCAATCCCACAATGCTGAAATTTGGTATGCTTGTGGCTTTTGTGTCACAACTACAGGGAAAAGTCTGAAATTGAAGAATTTAGAAACTTGTACTCCATAAAACAGAAACCAATATAACATCCATTGTTGACCTCCCATTTCTAGGAATTTGAATGATGTTGGAGTTCTATGGTTTTCATAAAAAGGACGTTATCAATTAATTCGTCAGGTACTTGATATAGGTACTAACAGGTATGTAGTATTACGCCCGTTGCTTAGCCCTATTCAAAGGTTATTTCGATGATGTGTAGGAAATTAGAGTATTTACTGATAGATCCTGTACTGTTCTGGTAGACCTCGAGGTGAAAATTTTCAAAAATAATAATACATACTATGGAAATTACTTAGTTAAGTAGTCGGGCTTATAAAGGTGTTATCGCGAGGTCTCAGTTCGGGACGAACCACTAGTGTATATCAGTTATCTAGTACAATAATAAAATCTCTGCTTAACTTGGGGCTCGATAATGTTGTGTGAAATGTCCAGCAATTATTTATTTATTGAACGAGCGAAGCGAGTTCTTCTAGTCAACTTGGAAGAATCGGCGTTTGTATGTATGTATGTATGTATGTATGTATGTATGTATGTTTGTCCGATGAAAACTTCCCAACCGTTTATCCGATCTTTATGAAATTTAGTATGGGGGTAGATAGTATTGGTAAAATTTGTAGGTAAGGTTATGAGCTATATCGGTCAGGGGGTTGATGAGATATTGGGGTCCAAGAGGGGGTAAAAAAAATAAAAGTGAGACAGTCAGATTAAGTGGGGTGTTTAATGAAAGGGCTTTGGTTGGACACTTTAAAACTGTTTTTAACTAGTGGTTCGCCCCGAACTGAGACCTCGCGATAACACCTTTATCAGCCCGACTACTTAACTAAGTAATTTCCATATTTTCTATTATTATTTTTGAAAATTTTCCCCTCGTGGTCTACCAGTACAGTACCTACAGGATCTACCAGTAACTACTCTAATTTCCTACACATCATCGAAATAACCTTTGAATAGGGCTAAGCAACGGGGCGTAGTTATACTACATACCTGTTAGTACCTATATCAAGTACCTGACGAATTAATAGATAACGTCCTTTTGATGAAACCATAGAACTCCAACGTCATTCCAATTCTTAGAAATGGGAGGTCAACAATGGATGTTACATTGGTTTCTGTTTTATGGAGTACATGTTTCTAAATTCTTCAATTTCAGACTTTTTCCTGTAGTTGTGACACAAAAGCCACAAGCATACCAAATTTCAGCATTGTGGGATTGCTGGAAGTACCCTAGAATTTTGGGTTTTTACGTTTTTTATTTTCCCTAATATCTCAAAAACTACTAAGGCTAAATAATTATTAAAAACAGTTTTGAAATGCCCAACCAAAGCGCTTTCATTAGACACCCCACTTGATCTGACTGTCTCACTTTTATTTTTTTTACCCCCTCTTGGACCCCAATATCTCAGCAACCCCTTGATCGATATAGCTCATAACCTTACCTACAAATTGTACCAATACTATCTACCCCCATATCAAATTTCATGAAGATCGGATTAACGGTTTGGAAGTTTTCATCGGACAAACATACATACATACACACATACATACAAAAGCCGATTCTTCCAACTTGACTCAGAGAACTCGCTTCGCTCGTTCAATAAGTATTTAGACTTAGTAGTTTCCGAGATATTAGGGAAAATAAAAAACGTAAAAATCAAAAATTCTAGGGTACTTCCAGCAATCCCACAATGCTGAAATTTGGTATGTGTATGGCTTTTGTGTCACAACTACAGGGAAAAGTCTGAAATTGAAGAATTTTGAGACATGTACCCTATAAAACACAAAACCAATATAACATCCATTGTTGACCTCCCATTTCTAAGAATTTGAATGACGTTGGAGTTCTAAGATTCGTCAAGAGGACGTTACCAATTAATTCGTCAGGTACTTGATACACTAACAGGTATGTAGTATCAGAGACAAGTTTCTTGTCTCTGGTAGTATGAACGCCCCGTTGCTTAGTCCTATTCAAAAGTTATTTCGATAAATTACCTGGAGGTAAAATTAAAAAAAAATATATGGAAATGTCTTACTTAAGTAGTCGGGCTGATAAAGGCGTCATCGCGAGGTCTCAGTTCGGGGCGAACCACTAGTTTATTTTACAGTTAACTGAGTTTTGATGAGATGCAACTCAATGTTCCGTAGTCTGTCTGGCTTAATAATATACCCCAACTTCTCCCGTGCATGTAGTAAAAGTCTCGGAGAATACACCAGGGGATGGGCAGCAGCATCCATAGATAGATAGATAGAAAATTCTTTATTGCGCATAAAAGTAGTACAAAGGCGAGCTTAATGCTAAAAAGCATTCTCTTCCAGATAACATTTGTGAATTGCGGAAAAAAGATGTGTCGGTAGTGCACAGAAAAATAATATTGACAGCTTACCAGAAAAAATTGCAAAAAAAAAAACTATTAGTAACTAAGTACCTTACTAATAATGCCTAAGATATTAAATAAAATGATGTATATATATATATAGATAAATAATATTATTATATACCTACACCATTTACAATAATTACAGATAGAAAAGTAAACATACCTACTTAAATAAAAAAAAAAGTAAAGAAATTGCTCTTTATTCGATCTTACTTAGGAAATGATAATAGATTCTAGACCTGAACACCTCCATTGAAGTGGCTTCACATAAAACTGGGAAGTAGATCCATCTGAGTACTTATCACCAATTGCGATCACCAATCCGCCTGCCAAGCGATTAGTTTTTTTTTTATATTAGGCTATTTTGAAATAAGAATAACAAAGTAAATGGCCAAACTAAAACATCATCATCATCATCATCATCAGCCTGTAGAAGTCCACTGCTGGACATAAGCCCCTACAGAATTCCACGAAGAACGCTCTTGAGCCGCCTCCATCCATCCACATCAACAACAATACAATTGCTCAATCCATCGAACTACGTGACGTCATCCGATTCGTGGTCGCCACTCCAGAGCCCTTGTTACCCAACGGTTATCAGTTCTGCCATCATAATATGACGGCTATCGCTTCTCACGAAACCCTAGATTTAACAAACTCTTGCAAACTTAATAAAACAGAATAATCAACGTAAGAGATTGGCAACAGGTAATAAAAGAGGTACTTAACCTTAAGCCACAGTTAAATCAATAGTTACTACGTGATACAAACTAGACCCCCCTCCCCTACCCCCTTACTCCCTTCTCATCTCGTTTAACAGCTATTTTACTGCTCCATTTTATGAAGCACCAGCTTCTATGACGTGCTAATCCTTTTACATAAATAATATTTAAGCCGGGTATTCATTAGGCAATATTTGTTAATAAACACTGTTTATAAACAGTTCATAAACAGTGTTTCACAATGTTTCATCATCTCTGTAAACAGTTTATTAACAAAGGTGATGAAATTAAACATGTTGCCGTGTTCCCCACTTCGAGTGGAGAGCAAGACGAAACATCTAGTTTATAAGCAAAAGTCAACTCTTCTGTCGGCCTTATTACAGAACATGGACTAAATCTGAATTTAGTCCAGGCGTACTAGTCTAAGATTAAATATCGACATTAGGCATATGTGACTTTAAATAGTATAGCAGATGGTTTGTTTTCCGAAATAAATTCTCGCGCTATTTCGCAAATTTCCAAAGTATCAAACTGACGGATTGTGTCACATCACAATTGAGAAGTCCGAATTCTTACCTCCAACAAGCAATCAACTGTCAATTTATAGACCATTGCTAAACTAGGGGGCTGCATGGTTTTACATAAACCAGAGATAGTCCAAGCTTATGTCATTTTTGGCATAAGCGCGGAATATCTAGCTCGAAAGTTGCTTCTGGAAAACAAACCATCTGCTTTTGTATTACAGTCGTATATACTCTAGGTCGATATTTAAGCCTAGACTGGTAGTCCTGGTTTAAACCCAGACAAAGGGCATTTTTTATAATAACACCCTGTGTCTGTGTGTGTCAAAAGGTGTGTACGTGTGTTGCGCGAGTTTATAAACATGGAAGTAGTGTGAGCGACATCCTAGCAACAACTGACAAGTGTGGACTGCAACGTTTCAGAAACAGTGTTTATGTAAACTTGTTAATAAACAGTTTATTAACAAATGTTGTCTAATGAATACCCGGCTCTACATAGCAGTCCATAATATTCCCACTGATGGGACTCTGGTCTATTCTTAACAAGAGTGCCTTTAATCCACCACGTTTGTTAATTCAATTGTTAATTATCTTAAAACAAATTAACATTGCACTTATCATCATCATCACCAGCAAGCATGTTTACGTCCACTGCTGGACAAGGCCTCCCCCATTGGGTTTAATGAGATTTGCCGTAATCACCACGCTTGACAGGCGGAATGCATGAAAGTATTAGAAAGACGCAACAAATGATAGTGAATCTAATACCCACTAAATCTTGGGAATAATATTTGAAATCTTATAACGATTTCATCGTATGAATATAAATTTAGTTATTTCTTTTCATACATACATTAATAAACGCCTTTTTCCCCGAAGGGGTAGGGTAGGCATAGCCTCAAAGGGCCTCTTTTCACCGTAGGTTACACAATCGCTGGAATATAGATGTGACAAGTGGTGAGCTCATCGCTGCCTTTGCTTTCCACGACAGACTCAGCTAACGCTTTCTTCCAGTAATAACACACTCCTACATAAGCCAGCAGCCAGGACACATCTTATATCAACGAAAATTTACCAACAAGTCATACAATTTTGTATATACATTTTTCTCATAGGAAATTATAACTAATAGTGATCACTGAGCCATTTTCCTCGAGTGACGTAGGCACATTAAATCCTGAGCGCATTAGGATTCTACTAAAGAATCCATCGCTAAACTCGCTGTAACAATATTATTTTGTTCCCTTGTAATACAATCTACTAAAGTGCTTCTAACAAATCGATAGTAATACATTTTAACTAAACTAAACAAGTTAATTGAATTTGTAGCTAATTTGACAAGACAAGCTAAAATCAAATCTCGATGATTTGATTTTACCCGTACAAATTGGTTAAAAGTTAGATTGGGGCAACGGGTGGTAGGTATAACAACGACAAGGTACGGACGTCAGCTTGGACCATTGCCAGATTGGGAGGGGTAGTAGAAAAATGCCCCGAACATGTTTGTACTTGTAGGTGTGAGGTACTAAAGGTACTGAAGAGGCTAATCGACCCCGCCGGCGGGGTCGGTGTATTGGTAGTGTCGGTGCGTCACAGCGTAAACTATAATAGTAGCCAGTTTATTGTTTTCATAGCTCACATGTCAATGAATTTTGAAGGATCTAGGCTATGGTGGTTGGTAATAAATTATAAAAATTGTGTATTCATTTTTATTTTTCATTATTTGTTGATTTATTGAGCTTTTTGACTCGACTTTTCTCTCTTCATTAGCTCTCAGAAATTGTCTTTTTATTCATTTATTTGTTGATTTATCGAGCTTTTTGACTCGACTTATCTCTCTTCATTAGATCTCAGAATTAGCAAGTTGAAGTGGCAATGGGCTGATCATATAGCTTGCAGAACTGATAACCGTTGGAGTATAAAGGTTTTCGAGTGGCGACCACAACCCAGACGACGCAGTAGAGGAAGGCCCTTCTCTCGATGGACTATCATCATCATCATCAGCCTATAGAAGTTCACTGATGGACTTAGGCGTCCACCCTGGAATGCCAAGACGAACGGTCCCATTGATAGACTTCCTACGACGTTTTTCATGTCTTCAGTCCATCCAATGTTCAATGAACCTAGATCACAGACATACACGCCAAAACGGCTTGGCCAATTTTGATGACATTCGGATTAAAACATAAGATGCTTTTTGTCCTAAAGTTCAGTTAATAACTGAAAATATTGCGGGTAAATCCGCGGGAATCTTCTAGTATCTATTTCCTACTCTAATAACAGATACCCTTTCCAAAAAAGTATATAGAATGAGCCAAAAATTTTTTTTATACCAAATCTCACAAGTTTCCTTGTAAGCAGCGTGTTACTCCGCCGCCAGTCACAAATTGTTTTCGCTTGACTAGACACCTTTTTTATTCGCCAGCTGGGACTCTTTCTTACATTGTAGACCGGGAGCTAGTAACCAAAACTGATTTGTGACTTGAATACGTCATTAGTATTGCTTCTATAGTGGGAGGCAATCCATAAAACTGATGATAACAAAATCGGGGGATACAGTTTAGTGTTGGAGCTACATATTATATATCATCTACATTCAAAATTTAATTAAAACACTCGATAGCTAATCAATGAATTCGTTACGAAGTGAGGACGTGATGCATTTCTCGCGTTGGAGCCCCCTTCGTAAGCGCTGCTACATACGAAATTAAATAATACGAAATTATGTGACGTAACGTCGTATTAACGTAAAATACACGGCCGATATATACGATACAGCCACAACCCGATTTTTTTGTAATAAATGACGGTTTTTGCGTTTGGCCTACCTGATGTTAAGCGGTAACCCTGGCCCATCACAAATGCAATACCTCTTAGGTCACGTCTACTAAAGGTGCGTTTAAACGACACGGAGTAGCACGATCCTACGCGAGCCGAGCCGTCCGTGGAGTTGCCGCTCGGCTAAATACGAACGCAAGCCTGCTCGTTTAAACGACGCGTCTCGTACAAACCCAATGTGATGGATCGTGCGAACTTTGCCGAACCGCGCCGAGCGTAGTTGTTTAAACAGCGCGTGGCGCGCTGAATCACGAGTGGAGCCAGGCTCTACTCGCGTGTTTGCGCGCCGTTTAAGTGCGCCTTAAGACGTGCTCTACTTGGCCTTGCACTGCGCCCGTCATCCTGAGACATAACGATGAAAAGTCTCAAGTGCCTGTAATTTCCATAACGTCAGGTAGGCCATTTCATCATCATCATCAGCTTTTAGAAGTCTTCTGCTGGGCATAGGCCTCCCCTTTAGAATATCACGACAAACGGACTTGAGCCACGTCCATCCACCAACTTCCTGCGTCGTTTATATGTCTTTTGTCCATCGAGTGGAGGATCTTCCTCTACCGCGCCGCCCAGTTTATGTTGTATGGCTTACCCGGTAGGCCATTTACGTAAAAAAAAAAAAAATGCATACTTATCACAATACCCTCCACCTTATAGAGCCAGCTGACCATAGGTTATTTTTTTACTTATTATACCTTAGAAGGTAATATAACGTAAGATAACTATCGTTAGCTTCCGAACTAAGTATTACATATTTCATCTTCCAGACCAATATTAATTGTTTTTGTGTCGTTGTCATGCTTAGATAAATTGCCCATTTATGGGTCTGTTTTGGCTGAAAACAACCAATCCGAGATAGGTAGATTCTGTTGCCGTACCAAACGGTACCATGATAAGATCACTTTGTCGTCTGCCTGTTTGTCAAGGCCCCTTTTCTCACTTAGCAGGTTATTTTTGTTGTACTTTTCGTTGACCTGGAATCTTGAAGTTTGGCACAAAGGTGCCAAAGTCCAAAAAGTGCCAAAAAAGTTAAGTAATGTAGCACAAATAAAGGAAAAAGTCTGAAAATTACTCCAAAAAAATACAACGGGTTAGTATTTTTTTCTACAAATCCCTATTTTCGGATTCTATATTAGAACTCCAAACCAATCAAGATCACCGACATAGCTCCCAGAAACAGCATGTTGAAGTGGCAACGGACAGGCCATAATTATGCTTGTAGAACCTACAGCCGTTGGAGAGTAAAGGTTCTCGAGTGGCGGCAACGAATCGAATAACGCACTGTAGAAATGCCAGTTTTTGATGGATTTTAAAGGTATGTTGGTGGATGCAGGTGGCTAATGACCACTCATCGTATGGTATATTCTATGGAAGAAGCTTACGTGGACTTCTGAGGCTGATGATGATGATGATGATGATAATACATTAATAAATAATCTAATATTATTCATTTGGTAAAACGGGAAATTTTTATGTACCGATATGTTGGTGGAAGCCACAACAGGTTTCGACCCTAATCGAGGGTCTTCATCCATGCGAGGAGAGACGCGGAGGGAGTGTCGTGCGGATCCTCTACCCAACCTGATGAAGACCCTCGATTAGGGTCGAAACCTATTGGTGCCACCAACATATCGGTACGTGAAAAATTCCCTGTTTACAAAATGAATGATATAATTCACGAAAGTTATTTTATGATCTAATATTGTTAATTTCCAAACGTCAGTACTTGGTTACATTTCTATGCAGCTGTGGTGACTGAAATAACTTTTTCATCCCATCTATTCGAAAAGGACGACTTGGTTCGCCTTTAAGTGCACCCAAAGGTGGTGTTTTCTGTATGAAGCTTCTATAAGTGCGCCGCAATGATCTTTGCCGCGCACTTTTTAAATTTGGAACATATCGAACTCAAATAAGTGCGCCGCAATTATCTTTTACGCGCACTTTTTGAATTTGGAACATCTTGAAAAGAATAAAACACAAATAAATGCGCCGCAATTATCTTTGCCGCACCCTTTTTAAATTTGGTTATCTTAGTGTTCAGCGCCAAAGAAGTCGAACGCAAATATTGTTTGAATAAATACAGGCTGGTACGACGGCCCACAGTCGAGCCACCGGCTGAATAAAAAAAAATCAAATTAAAAACGCGCGAACTACAGCCCGCGATTTCGTCATTTTTAACCGACTTTACAAAAAGGAGGAGGTTCGCAATTCGGTTGTTTTTTTTTTATGTTTATTACCTCATATCTCCGGCGTTTATGAACCGATTTGGAAAATTCTTTTTTATTTTAATAGATATACTTCCAGATTGGTCCCATTGTTTTCAGAATCCAGTTCTGATGATGGAATCCATGAGGAATTGAGGGAACTCCTCAAATATTGTAGGCATACATATGGCGATTTTGATATTTTCAGCAACAAACCAATGCATTAGCATTCAGAAAGTATCATAATCCTTTCACCACTATGGTTCTTTCATAATTTTTTATTTAATTTTTTTTTTAAACTAGTGGTTCGCCCCGAACTGAGACCTCGCGATAACACCTTTACCAGACCGACTACTTAACCAAGTAATTTCCATTTTTAACCGACTTCCCAAAAAAGGAGGAGGTTCTCAATTCGGTTGTTTTTTTTTTTTTTTTTTTTTAATGTTTTTTACCGCATATCTCCGGCGTTTATGAACCGATTTGGAATATTCTTTTTTTATTTGAATAGATATGTTTCCAGATTGGTCCCATTTCTTTCAGAGTCCAGTTCTGATGATGGAATCCATGAGGAATTGAGGGAACTCCTCAAATATTGTAGGCATACATATGGTGATTTTGATATTTTCAGCAACAAACCAAGCATTTGCATTCAAAAAGTAGAATAATCCTTTCACCACTATGGTTCTTTCATAATTTTTTTTTCATCCAAATATTTTGTCGAATACAATGGCGGAAGTCAGTTTTTTAAATGAAAAGTTATTCTATTATTATTTTTGAACATTTTCACCTCGATGTCTACCAGTACAGTACAGGATCTATCAGTAACAACTCTAATTACCTATACATCATCGAAATAACCTTTGAATAGGGCTAAGCAACGGGGCGTAATACTACATACCTGTTAGTACCTATATCAAGTACCTGACGAATTAAGTGATAACGTTCTTTTGACGTGAAGCATAGAACTCCAGCGTCATTCAAATTCCTAGAAATGGGAGGTCAACAATGGATTTATATTGGTTATTGTTTTATGGAGTACAAGTTTCTAAATTCTTCAGTTTCAGACTTTTCCCTGTAGTTGTGACACAAAAGCCACAAGCATACCAAATTTCAGCATTGTGGGATTGCTGGAAGTACCCTATAATTTTTGATTTTTACGTTTTTTATTTTCCCTAATATCTCAAAAACTACTAAAGCTAAATACTTATTAAAAACAGTTTTGAAATGTGCAACTAAAGCGCTTTCATTAGACATCCCACTTGATCTGACTGTCTCACTTTTATTTTTTTTACCCCCTCTTGGACCCCAATATCTCAGCAACCCCCTGACCAATATAGCTTATAACCTTACCTACAAATTGTACCAATACTATCTACCCTCATACCAAATTTCATGAAGATCGGATTAACGGTTTGGAAGTTTTCATCGGACAAACATATACATACAAACGCCGATTCTTCCAACTTGACTCAGGGAACTCGATCCGCTCGTTCAATAATTTTTTTCATCCAATTATTTAGTCGAATACAATGGCGGAAGTCTGTTTTTTAAATGAAAAGTTATTCACGGATTGTTAGAAATTCATGGTTTTGTTTTGAAATAAAATATGAGGCACCTTTTATTTTCTCATAGAGGGTGATGAAAAGTAGAGTGTAACACTCGGGCGCAAAATATATTTTTGGCTCGGGCAACGTACTTTGAATCTCTCGCTACGTTCGGGATTCTAGAATCCCTCACTTCGCTCTGGATTCAAAAAAGCGCCCTCGCCGTAAAAATATTATTTTGCTCCCTTATGATACAATCTACTATTTCATCCCACCATCTCGGAAACAGTATTTTTGCTATTCGATATCTGAGTCTAAAAGCCGTTTTTATCCGCTAGAGGATAAAGTAAAATTGAATTTAGAACATCGTGTGCACTAAGTGTGTGCATTCAAAACATAATTAAACCTATTTACTTCTACCTCCATGGTACCGAATTTATCATACAATCTTTTTTAATTTGTTAAAAACCTCGGAACCTTCTTGGTGTATTACTTTTTTTTATTTGCTTTACGCGCGCCATTTTCTTTCATCCACGTCATATTGTTAAAACTTAGGTTAAAAACAAGAAACTTGAAAACAAGTGAAAAAACTAAAATGAGTGATTCTAGCGACGAGGAAGTTTATTTGACGGCAACAGAATTGACTGAAACTGTTAAAAATGCGCAAAAGTTTTTTTTTTGCATTTAGTCATTTCCTCACTGAGGTGGGATGAAAAGTTACGTGTTGCACTCGAGTGCAAAGATTTTTCACCTCGTGCTCTTTTGATTCCCTCGTTAACGCTCAGGATTCTAACTTTTAAATCACTCTCTACGCTCGTGATTAAATTTTAGAATCCTTTGCTTGCTCGGTCATCAAAATTGAGCACGCGGTTAAAAAACAACTTTGCACTCTTGTATAACAATTATAACTATTTTGAATCATTTATTTTGTCAAACGTGAAGTTTTACTCACAAATCGGCTTTTGCCTCCACCATCATATTGGTAAGTACTTCTAAATTACCCGTTTTACAAAAGGAGTGAAAACAGTCTTTATCTGAACAAAAAAATAGCTTTTTGTTGGTTGTCATGGCGGCCGGAAGTCGGAACCAAACCCTACTGGGACCAATGTGTGAGAAATAGAGTACCAGAATAAATCACTGAATAAAGGGTTTTTTATTAATAGGGCTGTTAGCATGTGGGTATTTCATATTTATGAAATAGATAAATGTGGGTACTTGGTCAATAAAGCAGTCATGGCTAGCTACGGTGGTTTCATTACGACGTCTTCCTAAACAAATACTTTTACATGGCGCAGCCGAATATAAATCCGTAAAAAGTAAATCAAATGTGTTAATAGTGCAGTACGAAGAGTAAACAAGTGAAAAAATACAGTGGATGAAGAAATAAGCGTGGCACACAAGCAAGCACTATGGAGTCTATGTTGAGACCGCCGCAACCATTTTTGTTCGAGAATAATTTAGCTAACGTGACTTCTGGGAACTTGAGCAAAGAATGGGATAATTGGAAGAAATCATTTACGATCTATTATGAAGCTTGTGAGTTATCTAAAAAGGAGAAAAAGGTGCAGCTGAATATATTGTTACACATCATTGGAGATCGGTGTCGAGAAGTTTATGATCAGTTCCAAAGCAAAGAAGAGATCAAGAGCATTGAAGAATTATTAAAGAAGTATGATGATATATTTTTACCAAGAAAGAATCTAACAATAGAACGTCATAAGTTTTTCACAAGAGATCAGGGAGAATTGGAGTCATTGGAACAATACGTGTTTGAATTGAACAAGATGGCGGCGAAGTGCGAATTTAAAGAATTACGCAGTGATTTGGTGCGAGATAGATTGATATGTGGATTGAAAGATGGAACACTAAGAGAAAGATTGTTGCGAGAAGCTGATTTAAAATTATCAAAAGCCATAGATATTTGCAGATTGGCGGAAATGTCTCGAGCTCAGGCGGTAAACATAAAAACAGAGAATAATGAGCATCATGTTCATGAAGTGAACGTGGGTCGCGATGAAAATCAGTATAAATCGGCGGACGTGCACTGGATTGGGAGAAACCAACGCGGACAATCTCGGAGGATGTTTGCTGGGCAAGGGTCTTCACGCGGCGGCAGTGGCGCTGGCGTCTTTGGAGGCGTCAGTGGTTCCCCGTACCGTGGAACTACTTCTCATCAGTTTCGCGGCGGTGCCAGCAGTGTACGCGGACGTTCGTATCAGAGTGCCGGTCTGATAAATTGTCAAAAATGTGGTGGAAAACATAAAGGGTATGAATGCCCAGCGTTGGGACAGCAGTGTTTCAAGTGCAATCGGATGAACCATTATTCGAGAATGTGCAGAGTGTATGCGGTACGTGAGGAGGACCATGGGGAGCCCGCCGATCAGGTAATACGTTCTAAATGTCATAACAAACATCATAGCGACGAGTGGTTAACAGAATTGCTAATTAATAATGTGTGTATTAAATTCAAACTAGATACTGGAGCTGATGTAAACGTAATTCCTAAAAGATTTTTAAAGAAAATTGGTGTTTCCGAGTGTGATTTAAACAAAACTTCCATAAAACTGCAAGGTTATTCTGGTAGTGGAATATTAGTTATTGGCAAGTGTTACTTGAAAGTGCAGTACAAGCAGAATTTTTATTTTTTAAAATTCATTATAGCCGATGTCGATTCTGTTCCAATTTTATGTAAAGATTCTTGTGAAGAACTAAAATTAATAAAAAGAATTCTGTCAGTAGATTGTACATCAAGTGGCTTGTTACATGATTTTAAAGATGTGTTTGAGGGTGTTGGATGTTTACCGGGAGAATATGAAATTCAGTTAAAAGACAATGCTCATCCAGTCATACACCCACCACGGAAATTACCAATAGCACTCAGAGAGCAAGTAAAAAATAAGTTATTAGAAATGCAGGAACAAGGCATTATAGCAAAGGTAGAAGGTCCAACTGATTGGGTAAATAGTATGACGGTCGTGAAAAAACCTAGCGGTGACATACGAATATGTTTAGATCCACGTGATCTAAACAATGCGATTAGGAGAGAACATTTTAAACTACCAACATTTGAGGAAGTTACAGCTCGTTTATCAGGGGCCACGATATTCAGTACATTAGATGCAAAACACTCATTTTGGCAAGTGAAGCTAAAAGAAACTGATTTATGTACATTTAACACAATATATGGTAGATTCCGATTTTTGAGACTACCCTTTGGTATTTGCTCCGCTTCAGAAGTGTTTCATAAAAAATTATATGAACATTTAGATGACCTTGAAGGTGTTATTCAATTCATTGATGATATTTTAGTATTTGGGCCAAGTAAAGAGATTCATGATCAAAGATTACGAGCAGTTTTGCAAAGGTGCAGGGAAATAAATATTAAATTAAATAAACAAAAGTGTAAGATAGGATTAACTGAAATTGTATATTTAGGTCATAAGATATCGAAAAAAGGAATTTCTCCTGACGAATCTCATGTAGTGGCAATAAAAAATATGCCTATTCCATCCAATATCAAGGATGTCGAGCGATTCCTAGGGTTGGTAACTTATGTAGGTAGTTTTATTCCGAAATTATCAGAGCAAACGGCTTTATTACGTGAATTATTAAAAAAGGAAATTGAGTGGCACTGGGAGGAAAGGCATCAAAACTGTTTTGAAAATATAAAAAAATTATTGGTGAGTCCACCAGTTCTGCAATATTATACATTAAATAAACCTATTACGATATCAGTAGATGCTAGTAAAAATGGCTTGGGGGCGTGTTTACTGCAAGATAATTTACCGGTATCATATGCATCAAAATCATTAACAAAAACTGAACAAGGGTACGCACAAATAGAAAAGGAATTATTTGCATGTGTATTTGCATGTGAAAGGTTCTATATGTATATATACGGAAGATCAGATATAACAATAGAAACTGATCATAAACCGCTAGTGAGTATTATCAATAAGCCATTAGCGAACGCTCCGCCTCGCTTGCAAAGAATGTTAATGAGGTTGCAACCATATGCATTCAAACTTGTTTATAAGCCAGGAAAATATTTATATATCGCTGATACATTATCGCGCGCAGTCGCAGAGCCAGCCCTAGGTAGTGAGCCGCAAACACAGCCGCGCGACTATCTGCATTTTCAGGCGCAGGTATGTGCGTTATCAGCAAGCAATCAGCTGACTGACTCGCATTTATTAAAAATACAGAAATGTACTAAGGATGATAGTGAGTTGCAAAGTTTAATAAAAATTATAAAGTCTGGTTGGCCCGTACATAAAAAAGAGATGGAAAATGTTATAAGTCCTTACTGGGATTACAGAGATGAGCTCACAGTTGATTTTGGAATTGTATGGAAGGGATCTAGAATGGTAATTCCAAAATGTTTGCGGCGAGAAATGTTAAAAACAATACACACCGGTCATATGGGTCTAGATAAATGTAAACTACGAGCACGTGAAAGTATTTTCTGGCCTAATATTAATTCCCAATTAGATAACTATATAAGTAATTGTCAAGCATGTCTAACTTATAGAAAGCAAAACTCTAAAGAACCCCTGATTAATCATGAAATACCAGAAGTGCCATGGAATAAGGTAGGGGCTGACATATTTCATTTTAGAAATAAGTCTTTTATAATAATGGTAGACTACTTTAGTAAGTTTGTTGAAATAGAAGAACTAAACTCTTTAAAATCAAAGGAAGTGATTGAAAAACTAAAGCGAATATTTGTTAGACATGGGATTCCTCAAACGGTAATGACCGATAATGGTCCAGAATTTTCATCGACAGATTTTAGAAATTTTTCCTATGAATGGAATTTTATTCATAGGACATCTTCTCCTGGATACGCCCAGTCAAATGGCCAAGTTGAGCGTACTATACAAACTATAAAGAATTTAATGAAAAAGACAGACTACGATGGCTCTGAATTTAATTTAGCTTACTTAGAATATTTAAATACACCAATAAGTGCAAAAATTCCATCTCCTGCTGAGTTATTATACAGTAGAAAACTACGAACTAAATTACCTAGGTTACCTAAGGTTCTTATGCCTAAATTAAACATGAACATACAAAGTAAATTGAAAGCTCGTCAACTGTGTCAAAAACATTATTTTGATATAGGTTCACGTCACTTAGAACTATTGAATATAGGTCAAAAAGTGAAAGTAAAGAATAACAACAGGTGGGAACCCGGCGTTGTTCAGGATGTTGTTGATTCTCGTTCGTATTTGGTCAAAATGCAATCAGGACGTTTGTTGAGACGCAATCGGAAACATATAATTATTGACTCATTAAACCGCAGAGATCCATTAGAATCACATTCATCAGACTATTATTATGATGATATTTTGGATAATAGCGCAATACAATCACCACCCAGCTCCAGTATTGAGGTTCAACGAACCGAATCTGCTAACTATCATACTCGTTCTGGCAGGGAAGTGATACCTCCTGATCGGTGGACCTACCCAGTGGTGGTGCGTGTGCGTCGATAACTACTACTCTTACCTAGATCAAAGTATGTATGTAGATGTAGATATAATAATAGATCATAAAAATGTATCCATATATTAAATAATAAAAACTTGTGCATGTTAATTCTTTGTTTAACATTTTTAATAAAATTCATGATAAAAATAATAATTATGCATGATATAAATTGTATAAAATTACAATTGTATAAGTAATTGCTTTTGTTATTCTCATAAAGTACCTACCAGTATCAGTATAGCTGAAATGAAACATCTAGGTACAAAGTAATGGAAATTTTGTTTTTGTTTTAAGAGGGTTGATGATACCTATGTATAAATATTGGTAATTAGGTAGGTATAGATTGTTAGAATAAGTGAATTAATGTTTATTACTGAGATAATCAGTAAGTCTCAAATGTATTATTAATATTGTAGTTTAGAAGGTCTACCTCTCTGTTATAATGGGTTAACTATTTGTGTAGATCTTCTTATATTTTGATTTGATCTTACTACACAAATATTATTAATTTGTAAAGGGGGGTTGTGGGTATTTCATATTTATGAAATAGATAAATGTGGGTACTTGGTCAATAAAGCAGTCATGGCTAGCTACGGTGGTTTCATTACGACGTCTTCCTAAACAAATACTTTTACAAGCAAAGAAAGATTTCCTGTTTGTGAAGGTATTTGAATGAAATGAAGTATTTTCGACTCGGTTGGAATCTTGCGTAGAAAAAAAATGACCATTCATTTATTTTGATTTTTATTACTTTGTTATTCAAGGCCGTGTATATGCAGTTTTATTTAACATTATTTGATTACACTATTAGGCAGTTTTAGTTACACAAAGCATGATACAAATATTTATATATTTTTTTTTTCAAATTTTAAGCATACATGCTTATGGCCTTCCTGATGGTAAGCAGCTACCATAGCCTATGGACGCCTGCAACACCAGAGGTATCACACGCGCGCTGCCGACCCTGAGACATAATGATGAAAAGTCTCATGTGCCTGTAAATTCACCGTCACCCTTCAAACCGAAAAACAGCAATGCTAGCACTACTGCTTGGCGGCAATAATAGGTACAATGGTAGTACTTCCCCGGACGAACTCTTTCACAAGATGTTCTACAACTAACAAAATTAAAAATTTTATTTTATTAACAAATAAAAAAATACCTCAGAGTTACAATAGATACATTTTGCTAACAATATGTAAGTACTTATTACTAGAAAAATAAGTTAGGTTTAAGTGGTTAGGTATTAGTAATGAACATGGGCTCTCATAATATAAGATACCCTGTGTCTTGTGAAGCTTGCCTTTTCCAATACGGTCAACATAACATAACACACAACAGTCACATGCATAGTCTTGATCCCACTCTAAGATTCCCTGTGTTGTCGGTATCAGGAACTACGAGTACCATGGTACCATTACACCCAGACCCAGAACAAATATTTCAGATAAAAATATTTATCCTGCAGCGGGAATCGAACCTGCAACCTCTTGTATGAAATACAAATTAAAAAGATGAGCTTAAAGACCAAGAGGTAAGGCTACTCCATCATCAAAGCCGAATTAGGCTATTGGTTTAAATTTGTGTCCTGTGCTGCGAATAAACATGCTGATGGCACAGATTATTGATCTTAGCCAACTCATCACTACGCTTAAGGATCTATCTCAGCGGTCAGCGATGGCAGCTCCAAGATCTTTGACGAAGGTAGACTTTTGTGGAGCGAAAACTCCGTCAACGGAAGCAATAAGGGAAGTGAATATCGCATGTCGTATTTCACAAGCGTTTGAGTATTTCCTTCTTTTCTTCTTTGGTGGATTTTAGTACGGAGGTGATAGGGCGTGAAATATAAGGAGCGGCAGTGATTATGACATGTCTTTTTCTACACACAAACACTGACTAACGTTAGTAGTGATAGCAAAATAGTAACCAATCAAATTACAAAGATTTCAAGTTACTCCGATGCCATTGGGCAATATTAAGGACGCTCTCACAAAAATCAATGTTTTTCAGGTACCATTTAATGAACCAGGAATCATAATTGTGAAGATATCATAGTACAAAATTAGGTATAATATATTCAACTTTAGAGATACCGAATAAAAACTGGGCAGTTACATACAAAATTTTCACATAAAAACGTTTTAACCACCGCAAGAATCATAAAAAATTACAAAAAATTGCGTTTATTTAGGTACCAATGTAGCTAAATCCGCTGCATATGTTAGTAAGAAAGAATATACATTTATTTGTCCCCACTTAAAAAGAAACAAAATAAAAACAACAGTAAGGACCTAGTTATTTTACACAAAACTAAAGAACTAGGTAAAGAATAACTTTTCATTTAAAAAACCGACTTCCGCCATTGTATTCGACTAAATATTTGGATGAAAAAAAATGATGAAAGAACCATAGTGGTGAAAGGATAATGATACTTTTTGAATGCACATTTGCATTCAAAAAGTACTTTGTTGCTGAAAATATCAAAATCGCCATATGTATGCCTACAATGTTTGAGGGGTTCCCTCAATTCCTCATGGATACCATCATCAGAACTGGATTCTAAAAAAAATGGGACCAATCTGGAGTTATATCTATTCAAATAAAAAATGAATTTTCCAAATCGGTTCATAAACGCCGGAGAAATGAGATAACAAACATAAAAAAAAAACCGAATTGAGAACCTCCTCCTTTTTTGTGAAGTCGGTTAAAAACAACATTGATGAGCTTAGAAAGATGTTTCAGGATAAACCCTGTTTCAGGGTTAATTCCTGCATCAGGTCACAATATTTGTTAAATATTTTAGCTTATATCTAGGTCCTTGATTTTTCCAGCAAAGAGGAATGGAAAAAATACAAAGGCTTTTAAAAATAAAAAACGTGTATTTGGCCTCCGAGTAGGTACACTTTAAATTGAATGCCTTTACTATAGAATCGTGTGTTTGGCCTTCTTCTACAACTTACAATACGGCATCTCAGCCGGCTTCTCTTGAGATCGGAGGAAAACTGAAACAATATCTGCGATTGTTGTCTGAGCCTATTATTTCAGATGCGTTCACAGTTTAATTCATTACTGACTAATACTAGCTAAGATTTATACCTAACACTTTTTTTAATTCAAACTCGGGTAAAACGAAAAACACTTTCATAATGATGTGCTTACAGTTAAGTATTGAATAATAAATACCCGGAAAGTAGAGCACGCTTCGTGATGATGTATGAGATTCCTAGTTATTTTCAGCTGTCTGAATGTCTGGAGGCTTTTGGGATTACATTATTATTTTGATTAATGAATATAGTGATGGAAAATGTGTCGATAAGAAATGAATTTGAATAAGCATAATTCATTCTTAATGTTTCAGCGAATGAGGACCAATTGAGTGTTTGATGACCTTGTGGCGTAGCGGGCAGCTGATTGAGATGCGAGAGGTTGCGGGTTCGATTCCCGCTGCGGGACAAATGTTTATGTTATTTGAAAATATTTGTTCCAGGTCTGGGTATTATGGTACCATGGTACTCGTAGTTCCTGATAACCACGACACAGCAAATCCTAGTGTGGGATCAGGAGCACGTATGTGAGGTCACGGGAGCCATAGGTTCATGATTAAAGACTAATAAAATTATGTGTATTTCAGAGGTATTAAAGCTTAAGATAGTGCAAAAAGAAAAAATAGATGGCGCTAGTTAAGCCTTAACAACAGTCTTAAAGAAAATAATTTACACAATTTCAATTTACTTACTTTTAAATAATGTAAATCTTGTCTTGCACAACGCAGTTAAACTTTATAGTTAACTTCTAAATACTTCCAACTTAACTACTTTCCTACCAACCCCTCCCACAACAGTTGCTAGTTCTTATTGCTTACAGTAAACTTAATAAACTTAATGTTCCTTAACGACTGTATTTGAAAAGGTGAAGAAAACGTTTCATTTCACTTATGTGGCAAAACGTTGAAGCAAAACTTACAAGGAAACAGGTACAGCAAAAAGTTCGAATGTTACATCCTTTTTGCGGTTCATTAACGTCTTTGTAAAGTTAGGCAAGTCCAATAACTGGCAATAACAACATCATCCATCATCATCATCATCATTTCAGTTCGTCTGCACTCACTGTTGGATATGCTTCCTTTATGGCGAGGACTGATCTCAAAAGTAGTATTTTAAACGCTCAGTGCGATGTAACGAGATTAAATTATGAGATGCAATAAATAGTGTAGGTAGAACAATATATTAATAATAGTTGTAACTGAACAGAATTTTGAAAAAAAAGTCTAATTTTGCAAATAAAAATCGCACAAATTACCTTATAAGAGCTTTGATGGCATTCAAATGCTCTTTTGACACAATTTTTTTTAACAAATAAATAGCTAGATTTGTATTATAAATCGAGGGCATGACTAATTCCAGACTTTTCTCTAATTCTCGTAGTTTCGGACTTGGCCATCACCGCCCCTCTCAAAAAACCATTCTGTATAATTCCACTATAGATTTTAGGCATACTGCTTCATTTGGCATCTTACGTTTAGGGTAAACAGCTTTTTTGGCAAATCTCATGTTTAGGTGTAATGCCCTCATTGGCATCTCGCTTTTAAGGTAATTCGATCATAAGGGACAAATTCCCACTATACTCCAAGCCGTATTCTCATCAAAATCGAGATCCGCCAATCTCAAACTGTCATCATTATTTTTGACACAAAACGAAAACTAAAAAAGTATAAAAATTCCTTGCTCTCTCCATCTCTACTCTTCTATCACTGAAATAAAGACAGGTGCACAATAACAGAATTAGCTTCGAACTCAGTATACAAATGAACGAGCCCATTCGCTTGCAAAACACGTGTCAGATTACACGGTGCGTGTGCTGCGGAATAATTTGGGCTAACATGTAGAGATGACCTTAAATAAACAAGTCCATAAAATAAACGAGACTAGATTCTTATTTTGAGGGTTGTTCCCATTTTTGTCAAGAGTACAAAAATAGTGCAAAATTCTTTGCAGTCATCATCATCATCATCACTAGCCTGTTTACGTCCACTGCTAGACGAAGCCTCCCCATTGAATACAATAAATAATGCTGGACATTTCGCACAACATTATCTAGCCCCAAGCTAAGCAGAACTTGTGTTATGGGTGCTAGATAACTGATATACTTAATAAAATACATTACATAGATAGATATTTTTTATTATACTAGAAAAATACTCAGAACAAATATCTGCAGATCGTACAAATATTTGTTCCGAGGCGGGAATTGAACCCGCAACCTCCTGCGTCGCAGGCGAACCTACACCCGCCGCGCCACAGAGGTCAACAATGGGGGAGATTTGCCATAATTACCACGCCATATTAATTGGCAGGCGGATTGGTGGTGGCGCTTCGCAGTTTGGTGTTAAGTATTCAGGTAGACTCTGCTATGCCCATTCCCTAGTGTATGCTTTAATAAGACCATTTTCGGCCTTAGAATAGACCCCACCATCTCCTCCCTTGGATATCGTTAAAGCCACAATACTCAATACGAATACTGTGATCACCAATCAGCCGGCCAAGTGTGGTGATTATGTCAATTCCCCTATTGTATTTTATGGGGAGGCTTCGTCAAGCAGTCTAATGGCTGATGATGATGGTGAGTAAATTTTCAAGATTTCAAGGTGTTCATGTCACAGCACTAGTCGTCCATCTTGGGACATGACACGGTTTTTAATGACTTTCTTTATATCCTGACATAATGAGAGTCTATTCAGCTTCTACTAACGATCTATTATAAGACAGTAATGATTTCCTAAAATTAAAAACCATTATCATATAATAATAATTAGTTATTTGTTATACAAGAGTGCAAAGTTGCTTTTTAACTGCATGCTCAATTTTTATGACCGAGCTAGCGAAGGATTCTATAATTAGAATCTTGAGCGAGGGAATCAAAAGAGCACGAGGTGAAAAATCTTTGCACTCGAGTGCAACACGTAACTTTTCATCCCAAATCAGCGAGGAAAAGACTAAATGAAAAAAAAAAAAACATTTGCGCGCATTTTTAACAGTTTCAGACAATTCCGTTGGCGTCAAATAAAACTCCTCGTCGCTAGAATCACTCATTTTAGGTTTTTCACTTGTTTTCAAGTTTCTTGTTTTTAACCTATGGTTTTAACAGGTTTTAATAGTGACGTGAAAAGAAAATGGCGCGCGTAAAGCAAATTAAAAAAAAAGTAATCCACCAAGTAGGTTCCGAGTCTGAGTTTTTAACAAATTAAAAAAAAGGTTGTATGATAAATTCGGCACCATGAAGTAAAAAGGTTTAATGATGTTTTGAATTCCCAAACTTAGTGCACACGATGTTCTAAATTCAATTTACTTTATCCTCTAGCAAATAAAAACGGGTTTTGCACTCAGATGTCGAAGAGCAAAAACACTCTTTCCGAGATGGTGAGATGAAAAATATATTATACCGAACACTTGTGGCGAGCGTTCGGTGAGTGGCGACAACCCGGAGTCCCATTACTCCCTGGGGTCAACAGAGACCCCTGACCCTTGGTTTGCCTTAGCCGGCTGGCCGAGCGTGGAGGCACAAGAGAGAAACCTATGCTCCAAGGGTGAAAGTGTTAAAGGCATAAAGCCGGGAGTAGCGCTTAGTGAAACTGCAGCACACCTCTCTGCATTAGCCGTCCACGCCAACGTTGCCCCTTATGCTGCCGTAATTGGCGGCACCTTTAAGGGGCCCGTTTAGTGAATGGCAAGTCACCACCTGCCTAAATAGTTTACAATAATTTAGAATTGGCAGATGCCACATCTCATCCTATTAAACATTAAATTAGCTTGTTCTCCCTGCTAGCACCAACTTTCATCCATTTCCACAATAGTTTAAACCATCTGTCTTCCATCCACCATAACAATAATATGTAATTCTAAATTGTAAAAGGGCCTCTTACTGTTGGCTAATACGGCTCCAGTTATGCCTCATAAAGGCAAGCCTGTGTTTGAAAATAAATGACGTGAATGATTAATAATAATAATAATTTATTTCACAACAAACATTACAAAACAACTGTTTCAATTTAACAATGGTTTAACTATTACTAGATATAGATGATTGTCTCCAGTGTATAATTTATGTAAGCTTTTAGTATTATTAGGTATCGTTGGCTAAATTCGTGAACCTCGTATCTCCATTGACGTGAACTTTACAGTATAGGCACAAAAAAACAAACCTTTAGCAAAATGGCGGGCAATACATAAAAGGTTTTAGTTTTTTCGGTTTAAAAATTAACGAATTTTTGTACAGAAATACGAGTTCTACGATAAGAGGCGTTCAGAAAATCTCTATCAAACTGCATCAAAAACAATTTTTGGTTTAAAAACGGAGATACGAGTTTTACGAATTTAGCCGACGGTATGTATGTACATATAGCTACACATCAGCTTATCAATATAATGTATATAAGTATTACATACTATTTGTACCCCTTCTACTACGTACACGTCCATTCTATCCAAAGGTTGTCTGGTAGAGATCACTACTTAGTGTTAAGACTGTCTAATGTTTAACATATGAAGTTTTTTTTATACTTGTTGAATTTTTACGTTTATTCAATGCTTATGTGTGTGCAATAAAGTATTTTCTATTTATATCTATCTATCTATGATAATTAATGAGTTTGAAGACAGCTTAGTAAAAATAAATACGTATTTTTATGTTAACTCACGCACGCATATAAAACTCAAACGCAACCTCACGTGATTAAATCGTATAAGAGCTCTGAGATACTGTGGGAATAATATCTGAAGTTTCTGGAATTCTTTTTCCCGATTTTTCCCGATTCCCAAGTCAGTAACATCAAAGAAGCAAGATTGATACCATGAAGTTCTTAATCTCCTGTGTGTACTCGGCTTTATGATGAATTGAGAGAAAACGTTAGACGGCCGAAGAATTTATTTGCAGTCTACCTAAACTTTTTTATATTTCAAGATGCTTCTAAACAGGCGATTTAAATTGAGTAACATCCAGCGACTTCAACGATCAATATCGGTCAATAAAGCTCTAATAAGTCTATATGCTAAAAATACCACTGGTTACTATATACAACCAAGTTGCCGTGGTGTGTCCGGCCTAAGAATATACCCCTCCTTCTCCTCCCATGGATGTATTAAAAGTCATACTAAGGGATTACACCAATGGATGGGCAGCAGTATCTACCTGAGTACTTAACACCAAAATGGCATACCAATCCGAACGTGGGGATTATGGTTAATCCCTCCATTGTATTCAATGGGGGGGAGGCTTCATCCAGCAGTGGACGCAAACAAGCTGGTGATGAAGTTTATATAGTTTTTGGCAGTCGTTGGATGGGGGGCAGCACAGGACCGTTCGTCGTGGCATTGTAGGGGGGAGGCCTATGTCCAGCAGTGGACTTCTACAGGCTGATGATGATGATGATGATGAACATCTGAAGTGGGCAATTAAAAACGCGTAGATGACTCATGATGTTGCTGCAACTCATTACTTGATTTGATTTCATCGGCTGGTTAAGTTAGTTCTTTATACAACTAGTGAAATGTGTAACGCCCCCCCTCATTAAACCCCTCTTAAATAAACTCTACTTTTAAACTCTATTATAGTACTGCAACCAACTTATAAATCTAATCTATAAAATCTATGACCTAAAATATATAATCTATAAAATCATAATCCATAATTCCTAAATCAATAATATGGTTTATTCTGAATTTTTGAAACCTAATTAAATTAACCTAAATAAATTATAATATTCCTAATTCATAAATAACCTATCATATGATGTTATAATACTATATTTTTCTTAAATATAAGGCCAAATGATTCGTCTAGGGAACTCTACGTTGTGAATTTGTAATAACTCAGGTCCTAAGAAATAGTTAAATGAGGTCCAAAATAAATAAAAACCCTAAATTTTAACTAAGTCTACTTAAATAATTGATTTGCTAGCTAAATACCTGTTATTCAAGATACGATCTAATTGGAATGTTCTGGAACAACGCTCAAAATCCCTACTTATTAGTTCGTATCATGCTTTCTAAAGCTAAAATCTTTGACTAATTTCCATGAAATAACTATGTACTTTACTGTAATTTGCATTAGATGATGGAAATGTATATTTAGATATAATTAGAGAGAGAATTTTACTCTTTAGTTCTAATCTGAACTAGAAACGTATGGTAGCAGTCTAGTCATGAGCCCCGACCAGCGCTCATAACAGTGGCTTTCGACCGTCGCTTTTGGATAAGCCCCCTCCGCTGGCAATATTAGGGAATATTATCCAAGTGATATTCTAATAGCAATTTCTATTGTTAAATTACTTTACTGCAAAGGGACTGAGAGGGCGCGAATGAATTCTGTCAGTAGTATGTAGGTTGATGAAATCTTCATTCACAATAAACTACATTTAAATTTATTAATACAAAACAAATCTTCCATACCAGAATTTTTTCTCACCATCATAGGTAATTACAGCAACCTTCCACACAAACCTAAGTTATCATGGGGATCTTTGGCTCTTGGGCTGAAGACGCCAAAGATCCCAGTTCGTACCGTATTGTCCAATCACTAAAGGTATTCCTTAATAAACCTAATAATATACCTACCTAACATAGCCTAACAGCTTCCTTAGTGATCGAACAATGGAGAATTGTATCTCAGTATTTGCCTGTAAAATTCAACTATAGCTATTTAAAATCACTAGCAATTCTTAGAACATATAATTTACTGATTAAAAGAACCCCCCTTATTCAACATTTTACCAAGTCTAAATAGATTAATTACTATTAACTAGAATTAAACCCGCTTTTAGTTTCTTTAGTACCTAGTAGAAACGTCTAGAATCATATAAGTTAACAACACACTATATTAATTTAGATGCTTAATTAAATACCCATTTAAATTCAAAGTACAAATACTCAAGGACAAAGTACTAGAAGCTTCTAGAAATCGTACATAAGTTAATAACACAACTTACATTTTAAGAAAAGCTTTAGATATTCATGAATCTATCAGAAAGAGTAGAATTCTATATATTTTAGTATAGAAAACGACTTAATTAGCTCTACATCTGTATGGCTATAAACTCAATCAAAATTCTCTATAATTAAATTCATTTATCAGTAAGAATATTATAAACTAGAGATCAATTAGCATCCTAACGAATACCTCAAATACCTATTTCTCCAACATAATAATTTTAAATTACCGACCTTAAATCTCGGAACCAAACCTACGGCAAATGATCCAATAAAACACATCAATAACACAACACATCAATAACACAACACATCACAACACTCCCGATGAGCTTCGGAGAACCTCGAAATTCCAGCTCTTCCTACGAAACCCTGCAAATCAACTCTCCCAAAAGCCCAGCCCAAAACACAGAACCACATGCACATAGCCTCAACTCAAAGATTCGAATCCTGGATTTTAACTTACGCACTTTACCCGAAAATCACTTCCCGAAATTCCAACAATAACTGATCCGACTTATAAAATCTATTTACTTATATACTAGTATTTCGCGCTTCCTCAATGCTCGTTATAGTCCATGTGGCACGCATTCCGTTCAATGAACTTGATCATATGGTTTCGTACATCTTGGCCTCTTGTGAACACCAAATCCAAGCCACCAGTTCAATAACCTCTGAAATCTCTTCTACCCCAGGGGGTAGGTCTGTCTCCCCGCATTTCAATGCTTGCCACGGCAATCGTCGACTGTGATTGGTCCATTCAAATGCGTGCCATTTCAATCCACGCACTCTATAAACAATAATTCCGCCCTGAAAATCTAACGTTACTTAATTTTTTATTGATTTTATTAGACTAAAATAGATTTCCCTAATTTCAAGATACCTCAATTTTCCCTACATCATTTTTATAATTTAATTATCCAAAATAAAATTATAATTGAATCCGTAAACTCGGATATGACGTCACACTATTAGCTAAGTTCTGTTCAAACACGTCTCCCTACCATATGATCATAAGGATATTTTTTTATCTGTTTGTACTTAATATCCGAAGCATTCTAGCACATAAACCTATTGTTATTAATTAAAATATACAAAATTAGAATTTATTTAATCTATTTTGTTCAAATGCTCGCGATTTTAATTCTCTTTGAATTTATTTTGAAAGAAATTGACTATGAAATTCGATGGCGCCACTGTGCTACCTTTACGTTCAAAAAACTATACATTTGTGCGTCTGTATCACTCTGCTTTTCTCACAATCGTATTTATTCTTGTCAACTTAAAATCTAAAACATTGACCCCCATAAATACTTCCCAATTAAAACAGTAATATGCTATGCATATTATTAGTTCCAAATTTCGCCATGGCGCGCAGTCCTACATCTCTCTGCGCAGACTCCAACATTTCTGTGACATCCGATTGACCAGTTCATTGATCCGAACTTTGAATTCCCTTTTAGCACAAAGTTTCACTTGTATTTGTGAATAAGCCAATTTTGACGACTTTGAATCGTTACAAATGCCTACGACTTTGTTCACGTGGTGTTTTTTTAAACAACACCCCGCTTCACCCTATGATATAATATGATTCTTTACGTAAATAAATGTATATAATTATGTATCAAAAAAAATATATATAATCAACAAAATACTTTCTCTCAATTAAACAAGTTGCCACACACACATGATATTCCTCCAAATTGCATTTTATACTTCAATTGAATGTAATGGACAACTATGTTGGCCGACAAAAATAGCTGCTCATAAAGTTGCCCGTGTATAAGCACTCAAGAATATTTTTCTTTGTTTATTTTAGATTCTTTAACATTTTTCATCTAAGGTCCGTAAGATGATTTATTTTCTGAAGAAATCGATTTGATAGATTAGCAAAATTTTTAAAAAGCTTAAGAAGACCTGCTTTCTGTTTTTTATAATAACATCATCAGGCAAGAGCAAATGACCTAGGTTTTTAACCGACTTCCCAAAAAAGGAGGAGGTTCTCAATTCGGTTGTATTTTTTTTTTTTTTTTTTTTTTAATGTTTGTTACTCCATATCTCCGGCGTTTACGAACCGATTTGGAAAATTCTTTTTTTATTTGAGTAGATATACTTCCAGATTGGTCCCATTTTTTTCAGAATCCAGTTCTGATGATGGGATCCATGAGGAATTGAGGGAACTCCTCAAATATTGTAGGCATACATATGGCGATTTTGATATTTTCAGCAAGACACCAAGCATTTGCATTCAGAAAGTATCATAATCCTTTCACCACTATGGTTCTTTCATAAAAAATTTTTCATCCAAAATTATTTTGTCGAATACTATGGCGGAAGTCGGTTTTTTAAATGAAAAGTTATTATGTATTGCCTCTCAGTAAAAGACAATTATTTTGCCAATGTCAAGTGGTAGATTATATATATATTATTTGAAATAATGACATATACATTTATATATATATTTTATTCTGAGGTTGACTTCGTCCACAATGACTGTTTTCGAACGTTTTCTTGTGTCAAATGCCAAGTAAATAACTTTTCATTTAAATAACTTTTTAACCGACTTCCCAAAAAAGGAAGAGGTTCTCAATTCGGTTGTATTTTTTTTTATGTTTGTTACCGCATATCTCCGGCGTTTATGAAAAAAAAATTATGAAAGAACCATAGTGGTGAAAGGATTATGATACTTTTTGAATGCAATTGCTTGGTTTGTTGCTGAAAATATCAAAATCGCCATATGTATGCCTACAATATTTGAGGAGTTCCCTCATTTCCTCATGGATTCCATCATCAGAACTGGATTCTGAAAAAAATGGGACCAATCTGAAAGTATATCTATTCAAATAAAAAAAGAATTTTCCAAATCGGTTCATAAACGACGGAGATATGACAAACATACAAAAAAAAAAAAACAACCGAATTGAGAACCTCCTCCTTTTTTGTGAAGTCGGTTAAAAAAGTATGTCGGGTCGGCTCTTCCTTACACAGAAACTTGAACTCTTTTGTAGAATTGTGAAGTTAAAAGATAAACAAATAAACTACAAGCTACTCACTGTCGTCCTTTTACCGTGAAATTTCAAGTTAATCCGACAAGAAGACGCTAATAGCTTCTTGTTTCGAACAATGACAGAGTAACTTTACACGCCTCGGAGGTGGAGAAAATTAACTAAGTTTTTGATGGGTCCTTATCATCATCATTATCATCACCCTGTAGTCCACTGCCGGACACAAATCTCCCCCATAGAATGCAACGACGAACGGTCTTGAGCCTTCTCCATCCACCGACTTCCTGCAACGTTTATAACGTCTTAAGTCAGAGTGATGGGGATTTTTCTACCGCGTCGTCCGGCTTGTGGTCGCCACTCGAGAATCTTTATTCCCCAACGGGTGCCAACGGTTATCGGTTCTTCGAGCTTTAGGACTTGCCCATTGCCGCTTCATCTTGCTAATTTTAAGAGCAATGTCGGTGATCTTGGTTCTACGAATCTCCTCATTTTGGATTCCATCACGTAGTGAAACTTAGAGCATAACTCTCTTTATAGCCTTCTGCGTGATATTGAGCTTGTAGATTGTGGTCAATAGTATTAGCAATTTCTCAGTGCTTAAGTCATCACTGGCAACACACACTGATTATTACCTAGTTATAAATAGTTCTATATAGGTTTTCTATAGAGTATTGGTCAACTTTACTCCAAAATAGCATGTTTTATCAAATATATGTATTTAGAATCCAATACATCTTTGAATTCAAATATTTTTGCAATAGGCCCCCGTATTCTCTATCTTGCAACTCGTTTGCAACAGGGATGAATTGTGAAATCAGGGCTTTTAAACGAAGCTCTTCTCATACAAAAGTTACCAATTGACAGCCCTGAGGCCCAATTCTCTAAGTTATTTTAAAACTATACTGAAAGTTGACCGAATCGAGACTGAATTGTAAATTGTCTGAAAGTTGAATTTCTAGTCCCTCATAAATAACAATTTAGTCTACTTTCAACTCATGGTGACCACCATTAGAGTAGGATAGTTATATATATAAATGGAAAGAGTAAAAAGAGACTCCATCTACTTATGCTAAAATTAACGAAAAAACTTTGAATCGTTAAAATTTCGGTCACATTTCGATATAATCACATTACAGTGTTGTATTTTATGTTTAGAGAATACCATTTCTGACATTTAAGACATCGACACAAGATCGAAAAATGATCCGAACTCAATTTTAACTATTTTTTAGTTAGTGAATTAGACATCTGATTGCACAGTTTACGCCTATTGCAAACCTATCGCAAGATAGAGAATAGCCCTGAGGGTCTTCGAAGCAATAAAATCCTTACTTTCGACAGTCCTTTGAACTTCTAAGAAAACAACTGCCTACGGCAACGTTTAAACCGACAGTTGTGGGAGTTTATTAAAAAGATGGGTTCCGTATCAATAAATAACACCAAAACGTAACTTTTATTTAAAAATATATCCCAAAATAACGTACGTATTCTATTTTAACTACGCAATACTTTTGGCAAATCACCATCATCACAGGCACAGTTTTTGACGTCCATGGCTAGACAAGGCCTCTCCATAAAATACGATGGGGGAATTGCCATAATCATTGTATATGACAAGTTGAGTACTCAGGTGGATGCTGCTGCCAATTCCCTGGTGAAATCCCTCAGTTGGCTTTTATGATATCCTAGGGAGGAGATGGAGAGGTCTATACCGAGGCTAGGCACTCCACGGCAATTTGGTTGTAAATATCTATAAAAAACTGCCGGTAAAAGGAAAAAAATTATGCGTGGTAGGTTATTTGGTCTTTGAATAAGTTCAAAATCTTTTATGTTTTAGTAAGTTTAAGTATTAAGTCAAAAGTAAAGAGAATTTAAAAAACTCTTTTGTTCAAACGTTTCTAAAACAACACACGATAAGCTTGATACTTGTAAATAACAATCTAATGAAACCATATAAATATTATTAGAGTTTAATCGAGGGGCAGAGCGACAGCAGGCCACGCGGCTTTATCATTAATATGATTATTATTATTACATTATTATTAATATCTAGAGTGCAATACCCTTTCTGAATTAGATTTTTCTTAATTTAGGATTTAAATAGAATAGAAAGTTTAGATGCACATTCTAACTAATACTACTATCACTATTGACTTTGATTTCATTTTAAAATAATCCAACAGAAGGTTTTATAAAAGCTATCCACATAAAAGAGTTTCAAGTGACTTCTGATCAAAGGCTGTAGCTAAAAGCCTGGGTTACGTTACTGAACTACATACGTTTATACAGGGCGTAAAAGGACTACTCCCAAAAACTGAAACAGTGCATTCAGACCATGATTCTGAAAATATTTAAGCTGAAAAAACACGAAAAAATAACTTTTCATTTAAAAAACCGACTTCCGCCATAGTATTCGACTAAATAATATTGGATGAAAAAAAATTTATGAAAGAACCATAGTGGTGAAAGGATTATGATACTTTCTGAATGCAAATGCTTGGAGTCTTGCTGAAAATATCAAAATCGCCATATGCCTACAATATTTGAGGAGTTCCCTCAATTCCTCATGGATCCCGTCATCAGAACTGGATTCTGAAAAAAATGGGACCAATCTGGAAGTATATCTATTCAAATAAAAAAAGAGTTTTCCAAATCGGTTCATAAATGCCGGAGATATGCGGTAACAAACATTAAAAAAAAAAAAAAATACAACCGAATTGAGAACCTCCTCCTTTTTGGGAAGTCGGTTAAAAATGATCACTCTTGGGCCGCTTTTTTCGTGTTTTCTCAAGAATATCAATAAAACATTATAGAAGGAACACAAAAACCTAATTTCCATCATTAAAAACACGTTAGTAAATAAAAACGTCAAAAAAAAGCAATGAAAACCACATAAGAAATATTGGCGCTGCGCGTCAATCAGCTTACCGGGAGCGTTGAACTTGCGTGGCCGGAATAAATGCGTACATTGTTGGCTGACAAATACGATACGAAACGAAAAAAAAGGTTTTCTCCGGTATGAATCACCTCTCAGGCGAAAGCTATTTTTCACCGACTTCACAAAAAGGAGCAGGTATTCTAATATTATATTATTATTCGGTTGTATTTTTATATAGCTATGATATAGGTAGCTTTACCGGTACCTTCAGTATTCGGGATCCGTCCTTTTACATGCTGTATGTACAAAGTATGGTGAACATAAATAATACCATTCGTGACGATTTCATACCGATAGACGACATTATCGTATGAAAAGTTTCGAGTTTCATAAACTTACCTACTTAAGTCTCTTTCCCTTAAATGTCTGTACTTTATTACAAACAGTATTTCGTTCCGAAACTCGCCTACAGCGTCTCGAGTTTAAATAAAACTCCGAGTAATGGTTAAAGTTCAGCTTTTGAGAAAACAAATATTTTGCAAACGTTGTTTCTTGGTTGGAGATGGAATGTATGTCAAATGTTCCGCTGCCTACTGTATTTTATTGTAATTTATCTTGGAGTAGGAGAGTGCATTTGAAGGTTAAAGGCGCAGACCCACCGCGGCGCATGCTGTGCACGAGCACACGCGGCGCATTTTAGCTGCGTGGATTTATTTGTTCTACATCGTGAGTCTACGTTTCTGCAGTACACACTATACAGGCGTTTGTCAGCGTTGAGCTATGTAAGCGCGTATTCGAGCAAGCCACGCATGTATCAATGACGTCAATTGATGCGTAGCGTGTCCGTGGGTTGCAGTAGACACGATCACATACATTTTCTTGCAAAGACGTATAGCCTCTCCATGCAGCGCGGTGGGTCTGCGCCTTTAGCATGGTAAAGTTAGTGTTTCCTTATTTAGAAGTACGGTCATGTCGTTCGTAATTTATCGGTGAGTGATAGTGAAGCACTGGCATTACCGACATAGCTCTCAGAATTAGGAAGTTTAAATGGCAATGGCTGACTACCAATGTAGAATTTACGAGTGGTTACAACAAACCGGACGACGCGGTAGAGGAAGGCCCTCCACTCGATGGACTAAAGACATTATAAACGTCGCATGAAGTCAGTGGATAGAAGCCGCTCAAGACCGTGTGTCGTGGCATTCTAAGCGGGAGGCCTATGTTCAGCAGCGGACTTTTACAGGCTGATGATGATGATGATGATGATGGTGAAGCATATCAACAACGTTTAATTAAGCTTCCTTAAGATATGGCACTGAGCAGCCCCTTTATTGGCTAACGAACTGATAATCGCTTTCGATTCCGATTTTACAGTACATTGCACTTTATTTATTTATTTAAATTCAACTGCTTACTGCACTTACAGTATACACCAACGCGTGCGGCAAGCCAAAACTACAGGTACTTATAATTCTTAATAATGATTATATCACAGATACCTACTTAGCTTAGAAAACTGATAACATTATTAAGAAAAACATTAAAATTTGAAAAAAAAATATCGATATCTGGCTTCTGAGCAACCAGAGCGTTAAGCAAATTGAGGGCATTTATGTTTTGAATATTTCTGCTTGCGTCAATAAGCTGAAGCATGCGGCGCAATGTACAGCGAAATCATAATTGAAAGCGATTACCAGTTTGTTAGACAATTCTGGGGCAGGCCATACAGCTAGCAACTGACAACGATTGGTTAATACAGGTTCTCAAATGATGATAGTAAAGCCACTCTCGATAGATTGATGAAATTTTAAAGATGGCAGGAAGTCGGTGGCTAGACCAATTCAAGACCACTCGCCAAGGTATTATATGGAAAAAAATTCTTGTTTATTGTTTTTGTGTGGTGATCAATAAAGTATTAATCTATCTATCTATCTATATGGGAAAAGAATATATCCAGCAATGGACTTCTACAGGCTGATAATGACGATGATGAAGAAATGAATAGCTTACAAAAACAGATATGAATTGCTATTAAAAATGATGGTGTGATATTTATCGGTGGTGACTAATCCAGCAACGAAGCTATGTTATGTTAATAAACTAGTGGTTCGCCCCGAACTGAGACCTCGCGATAACACCTTTATCAGCCCGACTACTTAACCAAGTAATTTCAATTTTTAACCGACTTCCCAAAAAAGGAGGAGGTTCTAAATTCGGTTGTTTTTTTTTTTTTTATGTTTGTTACCGCATATCTCCGGCATTTATGGACCGATTTGGAAAATTCTTTTTTTATTTGAATAGATATACTTCCAGATTGGTCCCATTTTTCAGAATCCAGTTCTGATGATGAAATCCATGAGGAATTGAGGGAACTCCTCAAATATTGTAGGCATACATATGGCGATTTTGATATTTTCAGCATCAAGCCAAGCATTTGCATTCAAAAAGTATCATAACCCTTTCACCACTATGGTTCTTTCATCATTTTTTTTCATCGAAATATTTAGTCGAATACAATGGCGGAAGTCGGTTTTTTTAATGGAAAGTTATACTATTATTATTTTTGAAAATTTTCACCTCGAGGTCTACCAGTACAGTACAGGATCTATCAGTACAGTACAGGATCTATCAGTAACAACTCTAATTTCCTACACATCATCGAAATAACCTTTAAATAGGACTAAGCAACGGGGCATACATACTACATACCAGTATATCAAGTACCTGACGAATTAATTTATAACGTCCTTTTGACGAAATACATAGAACTCTAGCGTCATTCAAATTCCTAGAAATGAGAGGTCAATAATGGATGTTATATTGGTTTATGTTTTATGGAGTACAAGTTTCTAAATTCTTCAGTTTCAGACTTTTCCCTGTAGTTGTGACAGAAAAGCCACAAGCATACCAAATTTCAGCATTGTGGGATTGCTGGAAGTACCCTAGAATTTTTGATTTTTACGTTTTTTATTTTCCCTAATATCTCAAAAACTACTAAGGCTAAATACTTATTAAAAACAGTTTTGAAATGTCCAACCAAAGCGCTTTCATTAGACACCCCACTTGATCTGACTGTCTCACTTTTATTTTTTTTACCCCCTCTTGGACCCCAATATCTCAATAACCCCCTGACCGATATAGCCCATAACCTTACCTACAAATTGTACCAATACTATCTACCCCTATACCAAATTTCATGACGATCGGATTAACGGTTTGGAAGTTTTCATCGGACAAACATACATACATACACACATACATACAAACGCCGATTCTTCCAACTTGACTCAGAGAACTCGCTTCGCTCGTTCAATAATTTTCTAGTCGGCCACCATTTTATAATCATAACAATACGACTTCTGAGTTGTCCATTATTTATCAACCACACGCTTATTCTACGACACGTAAGTAGTTGCTACGAGAATCGTAGCGTCGTCGACAGTTGCTACGAGAATTGTAGCGTCATAGACAGCTGCTACGACTAAGTTGAGGTTGTTTGAAGATTAATCGATTTATATTGATAATCTGATATAAAAAACACAAAAACTTATTATAACACATCATTATTATAATCATCATCATCATCAGCTGTAAGATGTCTACTGTTGGACGAGGCTTCTCCCATAGAAATGAGGGGATTTGCCATAATCACCACGCTTGGCAGGCGGATTTGTAATTGCAGTATTGGTGTCTCATATTCAGGTGGATGCTGCTGCCTATCCCGATCATGCTTGACTTATCCCTAAGTCAGCTTTTACTACAACCATGAGGTATTATTACACATCTGTAAAACTAGTATTAAATTTGAAAATGTATCAAAATCCATGCTAGTGCCTCCTAGAGGCTACAAACTCATTTAAAATGCTTTGAAGGGCATTTATTGTGTTTCCATTTTATATACGTGAGGCGTACAAAATTAAAGGATCCCGAGAGTAAAAGTTTAAAAAATTTAGAAAATTCAAAAACTAGCTTTCATTTTCTTGTAGTCAATTCTCTTATGATTTAAAATTACAATGGTAATCGGTTTGATAAAATATAAATGCGTTTTATACCAAAACATGAATTGCAAGATTATGGCTCTTCAGTACCTTAATAGGTAGTAGTATTTAATCCACATGAAATGTAATCGTAAACGAATTTTCTAAATAAACGAATATATTACGTATATTTTATTTTCCCAAACTTTTTAACTTTGACGATGAGTTTGAATCTCATGCAGACATAAGATAAATTTGATGCTAATACAAATTGTGATAGTTTATTTAGCACGGTTTTGAGCTGGATTTGATTCTGTTTTGTTTATTTAATACTAGAGATTTAAGAAACAAGCAATTGACATTTTAATATTTTTGTCGTTTAGCTACCTTTGATTTTATGCGCCTCATGTGAAAACATTGATGTCTTTGGAAAACGTATAGGTGCAAATAAGTCCCTAAACGAATAAAATGCCCTAAACGAAATAAAAAAATCTTGGTTCGTCTACGGATTTCCTACTTTCGGATTCTATCACGTAGCGAAACTCATAGTATAGCTCTCTCCATAGCCCACTGGGCATGTCAAAATATAGAACTCAAGAATCGAAAAAAAGAAGAACTAATCATATCATCCCCATCATCATAATTGGTCTGTAGAAGTCAGCAGTCATACATTGATTTCCTAATTATAATTCTACGACAAATGGTCTTGAGCCATGTCTATCCACCGACTTGGTGCTACTTTTATAATGTTCTTAGTCTATCGATCTTTAATCTGCTCTACAGTCATTCTAAATCCTTATTTTTTTAGTATATGACTGTTCTGACATGTGGCTCACCTGATGTTAAGAGGTAGCCCCAGCCCATAACAAACGCAATACTTCTACTGTCACGACCACCTAGAACGACATATTGCACTGCGCCCGTAACCCTGAAACAGTGATAAAAAGTCTTATGGGCCGTAATTTCACCGGCACCCAATACCCTTCAAACCGGAAAATAGCAATACGCGCACTACTGTTTGACGGCAGAAATAGGTATAGTGGATCATACAATGATTAGCCCCCCTATATCCTAACTGAAAGTCATCTTGGTGACTAATGTTTGACAAGTAAAATGAACATCAATTGCTCAAAATGATCATATAGAATTGTTTATTGATAGTAATTTGTTCATTAGTAGTAGAACTTCTTGTGAAAGAGTTCGTCCGGGGTAGGGGTAGGTACTACCGCCGTACCTATTTCTGCCGCCAAGCAGTAGTGTTCGCATTGCTGTGTTTTGGTTTGAAGGGTACGGGTGCCGGTGAAATTACAGGCACATGAGACTTTTCATCCTTATGTCTCATGGTCGGCAGTGCGTGTGCGATGTCTCTGGTGTTGCAGGCATCCATATGCTACGGTAACTGCTTTCCATCAGGTGGGCCGTATATGCTTGTTTGCTTGCAAAGTAGTATTCAAAAAATAAAAGTAAAAATTGACATGTCAAACGTTAGTCACCGAGTGACTTTCAGCTAGGGAATAGGGGGGCAGGAAGCCCAATTCTCGTAACACAGTACAATCTCATCACATGTTTACGCTATAATCACATCCGAGTCCATTGTCACATCTTTCACTGCGTGCGTAGACGTAGTAATTTCACTTAATCTTCGCATGCATACGTTATCTTTCTCGAACGCCTAGCAAAGCGACAGAAAGGTTGATGATCGACCGAAAGATGACTGAGATGAGATTACTTTCAAATCAAATCAAATCAAATCATTTATTATCAGACAACAAATAGTCCATTGTGTTAGTAAATTGAATTACGCTAGGTTAGTAAAAATAAATGAAAGTCTAAATCTAACTAAAAACTAATTAATTAATTTGTTCAGGAGTCATCCCCCCATCAAACCATGATCTGAGATGACTCTCTGAACAAATCGTACCCAGATAGGGGAAAAGCAATTCACTGCCACTGTTTTAAGAATGCTGTTGTGACTGCCCCGTACTCTGCTCATCAGAGATGCGTTTTTTTTTCGAATGAACTTGAACTTTGTGAACTGAATGTCAAATAGTAACAATAATTGGGCCTTTGGAGTCATGACAAAATAATGCAAAAAACTGCATTAAATTTTTGAAGATAATTGGTAACTGACAAAAATCAACCCCAATACGCATATTTACCCTCCTTACCCTTCCGTACCATAATGGGTGGTAAAATAATAAACCTTTCAAGTGGAAAAACCCTTTCTAAGGTTCCGTAGCCAGTAGCTCAAATACAACAACACTTTATCTATCTATCTGTCTTATAAACGAGCAATATTTGTATTATATATACATACTTCGAGATCACGAAAACAGCTCGAACGATTTCGATGAAATTTGCTTTAGAACTTTTAGTGATGAAAAATTTATCTAGGTCTCATCTCTAGGAAAATGCTTTTTTCGAAGTTTTCACTTAGAAACTACTATCTTATTCAAATAAATTTTCGTGTTAAGTATTTTTTAAGTTCTACCTTCAATTTATTTTAAAGGCCTTAAATTTTTCAGATTATTCACCTCGTTATTGAAATGTATGAAGTTGGAGGTAAAGAATATACTTTTCACGATTTTAGAGACGAGTCTGAGACGTGGTTGCTAACTATTGGCCGTATAGATAAGCTCAAAGTCGCGCAGCAAGCTATGCAGAGAGCTTTGCCATGAGTTTCACTACGTGATAGAAAATGAGATGAGGAAATTCGTTCAAGAACCAAGATCACCGGTATAGCGGTGTAAAGCGGTGTCTATAAGACGGTGAGTGGAGGCGTGGCGTGGTAATCTAAGGGGGAGGCCTATATATCCAGTAATGGACTTCTACAGACTGATAATGATGATGGTGATTGTATAGGGGTTCATAGAATACACCTACCTCCAAAATTTTGTGTGTATAATAGTGCATAATAATTATAGTCTTCAATTTAAATGACTTTCACGAAGGTACGGACGGATACTCTGAAATACGTACAGGTAGCAGAACGAATTTATAAGGGTTCTGTTTTTGCCATTTGGCTATGGAACCCTAAATATATTTCATCAACAGCTTTAATTTCAAACTCGCGTCTCCTTAAATTTTACTGTCACCTTAATCTAAATTACAAATCCGCTTTGGGCGCATAAACAATTTTCTTTCCTTATTAATCCGTTTGGACGTTCCATTTTCAAAGGGAGCACTTTAAAGAGTATCTTGTAAGTATTTTAATGAGGCCTTCTGGCTTCGGTTTTCGACCCTATTATCGTTAAGGGTCCTTCACGATCGCCTGATCGGCTAATCGAGAGCTTGAGGACCCTTGTGTAGTGTACACGGTTCTTGACAATACGGGAACCTCGTTTTTGTGAGGGTAGTACGTATTTAATTCAAGTTTTTAAGGGATTTCGTTGTTTGACGAAAATATTCATCAGCTTGGGTCTGGCATTATTATTGACGTTATAAATGTCTATAAATTCGGTTTGGTAGCCAAGTAAACATTATTGCTGCATTGAAGTTATGCCAAAATTTATAAAGCAATATAACTCTGTGAATATATCGATAGTAAATCACTAGTTTAATTCAGATAGCTATTTATAATTCTAGCTAGTTAGGTTTTAACAACAGTCGAACTAATCTAAAAGAACATCAATCTAAATAATAATAATAAAACCGCAGGGCACGCTTGTGGCGAGCGTTCGGTGAGTCCCATTAATCCCTGGAGTCAACAGAGACCCCTGACCCTCGGCCAGCCGGCTAAGGCAAGCCGAGGGTCAGGGATCTCTGGAGGCACAAGAGCAAAACCTATGCTCCAAGGGTGGAAGTGTTAAAGACATAAAGCCGGGAGTAGCGCTAAGTGAAACTGCAGCACACCTCTCAATTCCCTTAAGCCGTCCACGCCAACGTTGCCCCTTATGCTGCCTTCATTGGCGGCACATTTAAGGGGCCCTTTTAGTGAACGGCAAGTCACCACCTGCCTAAATAATTTTCAATAATTTAGAATTGGCAGGTGCCATTTCTCATACAATAATAGCCCAATAAACATTCAATTAGCATGTTGTCCTTACAATAGCACCAACTTTCATCCATTTCCACAATAGTTTAATCATCTGTCTTCCATCTACCATAACAATAATGATTTTTATATCCTAATTGTAAAAAGGCCTCTTACTGTTGGCTAATACGGCCCCAGTAATGCCTCATAAAGGTCCAGGTTAAGCCTGTGATGTTTGAAAATAAATGACTGAAATAATAAACTTAATAAACTTTATAAATCTGCAGTAACATTCCATGTACCTACATACTAAGATAGATAGATTAACACGCGGTGCACAGAGTAAAAATAATAACAATAATGATAGAATAATTAAATACAAATATGACATGACTCAAATACATAATATACCAACTTTTATAAAATAGACTAATAAATAGTAATGAAGTTAAATACTATAAACATTAAATACTATAATCAGCCCTGATAAAAGAAAGAAAAACATGACTATTCTACTTATACACTAACAGGATATTTTCATACACATAATGGTTTTTAAGTTTTACCTTGAATGTGTGCAGTGAAGATGCCTGCCTGATTTTCACTGGCAAAGCGTTCCACAGACGCACAACTTGGACGGTGAAACATTAACATTTTAATATTATTTACATCTAGCTACCTAGATCGAATAAGCACCCACAATGTTCAGCTATTATGGAACTGTGTGAAAAGCGCTCTTATTGTTGCATTTTAATTATTTTACAGTGAGCACGAAGACTGTTTTCTATATAAATCAGACGCAAAGCGTGAATAACCGTGTTGTTTATAAATTAAATTTAGTTTATTTAGTGTTAAAATAATGTATATTAAGGTACAGTGTGGTCCCAAAGAAATAAAATGTCATTTGATACACAAATGTCGTACGTCAGTTTTGAATACGAAACAATAGGCATGACTTTAGAATCTGTAATATATATCTCAAAAAGGGGTGGGAGATAAAGCTAACAAACTTGAGGCATAAATGTTGCTTTCCGCTTATATAGGTGCTCATGACATTCAATCCCAAAGGGGATA
Source organism: Epirrita christyi (assembly GCA_951392215.1). Taxonomy (NCBI): domain Eukaryota; kingdom Metazoa; phylum Arthropoda; class Insecta; order Lepidoptera; family Geometridae; genus Epirrita; species Epirrita christyi. The sequence continues at coordinate 9,309,603 of OX595855.1, read as the reverse complement.
TATGGGATGATCACAGCTATTATTTTGCATAGAAATTCTATTTGGAAGCAGATGCAATTTTTAAAAGTTGGGAGTTTATCAAATTTAATAGTATATTGCTATACAAGGGCCGTAAGCGATCAACACCCGAGATATTTTACCGACCCCCGAGATAGAGCACTATCTTTCTTTGTTAATTATTTCTTTGTTTGTATTTATATTTTTATCTACGTATGGTACCTACCTAATCCTACTAATATTATAAACGCGAAAGTTTGTGAGTATGGATGGATGTTTGTTACTCTTTTACGTAAAAACTACTGAATGGATTTGAGTGAAATTTGGAATGGAGATACTTTACGCCCTGGATTAACACATAGGCTACTTTTCATCATCATCATCATCATCAATTTTCATAATTTTTCACGCGGGTGAAACCGCGGGGCGCAACTAGTACATAATATGAACACAAAACAGAATGAAAGGACATGTACAAAGAAAATGAAATTATAAAAATGTTTTAAAACAAATTTAATTCTAATTGTGGTTCATTTCATCGTTTGTTGCTAAAAATTTAATTTGCGTTCCCGGTTTCGGCCGTTTTTTTTTCACAATGATACTTTAGCCAGTCTCATAGAAATTTTTCATGGAGGTTGTATTTAATTGCAGCATAATTATGAACCTCGTTTTATTTTAAAATTTACTTACCGCCCTAGGGCCGTTAATCGCATTTACGTAGCAGTTTTCTAGTTTCAGATCATGAGTGAAGGAAAATAGTTTTTGTTGTGCTAGGTAAGTTAATAAGTATAATAAGATTTAATAAGAAACAAATAATAAAACCTTCGAAAATTACTTGCAGACGAATTGCGCGACAGACATTAACGGTACAGACAGCAGTATTAATTCGTTACCCCCTGCGTGTTCATAGATTGAAGTATAAACGAAAAGTATAATTATTTTCTACTTGTCAAATACAAGTAACTAAATTTGTTAAGCACATGCCATGTATTTAAAACTAAGCTTTATTTGAGTGATTGATAAAAAATAGAAATGCTTATTTGTAGGTCAAACAAAACACACCGAAACGTAACCAATTAATGGTACTGTTTGTACATATCAAAATATTTGTACATAGATCCGTATCGTAGCAAGTGGGAATCCATGGTTTTTTTTATGCTACTTGTCAAGCAGACAAGCATACGGCCCATCTGATGGAAAGCAGTTACCGTAGCCTATGGACGCCTGCAACACTAACGGCATCACAAGCGCGCTGCCGACCCTGAGACAAAGATGAAAAGTCTCATGTGCCTGTAATTCCACCGGCACCCGTACCCTTCAAACCGAAACACAGCAATGCGAGCACTACTGCTTGGCGGCAGAAATAGGTACGGTGGTAGTACTTCCCCGGACAAAAATGGTCCCTGCCAACCCCTCCAGGAAATAGGTAATTTTATATGCCAGGTAAGAAACAAACTGAAAACCTCCATGGCGTAGCCAGACAAGTTCCGACTGAGACGCGAGTGGTGCAGGTTTGATTGCCACGTGGGCCAAATGTTTGCATGATCTGCAAACATTTGTTCCGGGTCTGGGTGTCGTGATACCATGGTACTCGTAGTTTCTGATACCCACGACACAGTGAGGTTAATTTCAATACCCGAGTCGAATAATGAAAACTATTTGTTAGATTACACGCAGAACAGTTTATTAGCGTCAAATATACAATACACAATCTCTAAATGGTAGCACAGTTTAGAGAAAAGTATTTTTAACTATATCCAGATTTTTAGTCTAAGATTAAAAATCTATTATTTAAAAGGCAAAATCCTGACTGACTGACCGAGTCGCAACGCACAGCCTAAGCCGCTGGTCGTAGAGACTTGAAATTCCCCTCTAAGGGGTCCAAAAACGGCTTTCAATGTAAAACAAAAATGCTCTGTATTTCGGAAACGGTTGGTAGTAGATGCTTGAAATTTCACATGTAGATTCCTCAAATGAAATTAACAAATACACATTTCAGCAATACCTAAAATTTTCCTGAAAACAGACTCGTAAACGTTTTCTTTGTGAAAAGAACACTTCACGTTTTGGCCTGATTTTAGTTTATTTCGATGCAGTAAAAGTTAATTTAAAGGTGTAGTTGTTGAGATTAAAATATTTTCAGGACCTCAAGTAAAAAATGGGTCCCCTAAATTGAACAAATCAAGTGTAGTGTCGTTTCAAAGGTTGTTTCACGGTGTGGTTGTAGAGATTTCAATATTTTCAGGAACTCAAGTTAAAATTGAAAAACATGGTTAAAAGAGGTTGTAGGAGTTTGTAGGGTGTTTGTTTCAGTGCGGCCGCATTATCTTCTTCAACGCGGACAAAGTCGCGAACGGGATATGTTACCACGGAAAAAATAGCTCTGGCATGTGTCATGACGCTACTAGTGATGTGACCACACGCGCACGCTAGTGATATGGATTAACCATCGTGTTGAACGGTTGAATCACCACAACAGTGAATTCTAGTGTGGGATCAGAGGCCCAATTTACTTAATACGCAAAGATTAAGTAATAGTTACTACGTGACAGTGCGACTGACACGAGATTATATTGTAACTTGAATGTTTTCTAAATATGATAATTGGGCCTCTGGGCTATGTATGTGACTATTGGGTGTTAGGTATATAATTATGTTTTAGCTAAAATGGCACAACTAGAACTTTGTCTTTTGTTGTAAGGTTTAGCTCAGAAGACAATAGCAATAGCCTATTCAAAGAGCCTTTTGTTTTGAATGTGTGTTGTCATGTAATAGTTCCTTATTTTCCTTTTCTTGTGCAATGAATCACATGAATGTCATGATGCCTGTTTGTGTACTTGCAAGGAATGTGTGTGTTCTGTGTTTAACTATATGAGGACGTGCGCTCGAGCGCGTTATGTAATAAAAATGGGTTACTAAGTATCATGTGTAATGTCGATTGAAGAAGTAATAATTCCACCAGTTATACCTCCGACAGTAAATAAAAATAAGATTGAAGGTGTATATAAAATTTGGGTTCTATGTAAAATTACTAAGTTCGTGTATTTGTAAATGCATGAATGTCTAACATAAAACCTAACAGTCACATAATCAAAGTCAAAGTCAAAGTCAAAGTCAAAGTAAAAAAAAAAATTATTCGTTGAAATCACAAGGATCATTTTGAATCGTCTTATAAACTAAAATTACTCCTGTTCCAACGCGACCAAGCCTAGAAAAATCAGGCAACAAACACGGCTTGGCTTACAAAAATGGTCCGTCTTACCACTAGGTGAGAAGCGCCTGTGTGGAGTCTCGGAGCAAGGAGTTGCTGATACATAGTAAATGAGAACTTAAAAACCTTAGGAAGGTAGTCAAAAGTAAATAAACATCAGCAAAAATATGCAAGACAGCACACGCTACGCTTGTTATACTTATAAATAATAACCTAATAGAAACATGTAAATAGGTAAGTACAGATATTGCAAATTTACATTTTAGCAGTAGAGGGGCAGAGCGACATCAGGCCACGCGGCTTTATCATTTATATTGTCATAAATAGTGTAATACGCTTTCTTTATTAGATTAATCTTTATCATACGTTGTCTTGATCCCACACAAGGATTATCTGTGTCGTTGGTAGGTATCAGGAACTACGAGTACCATGGTACCATTCCATAACACCCAGACAAGAACAAATATTTGCAGATCATACAAACATTTGTCCCGCAGCGAGAATCGAATCCGCATCTCAGCTGGCTACGCGCCCGCCGCGCCATTACAAGGTAAGGAGGGTCGAGAAGTTGGAGTCTCGATAGAAGATAGAAAGAACTTTACATTTTTTTTTAACACGTTATAGATATAAACATTAAAATAATCACAATGTCTTAAGTATGGAAGTACAATGGACGGTTTCATCGATGAGAACGATCTCTTCCAGAAAACCTTGCTATGTACTGGAGTTAATGAGAACGATAAAGGAACGGATTGCCCAGGGGATGGGCAGCAGCATCCACCTGAGTATTCAACACTGATACTGCGAACACCACCATTATGGAAAATCCCCGCATTGCATTATGGAAAATCCCCGCATTGCATTATGGAAAATCCCCGCATTGCATTACGGAAAATCCTCGCATTGCATTATGGAAAATCCCCGCATTGCATTACGGAAAATCCCCGCATTGCATTATGGAAAATCCCCGCATTGCATTATGGAAAATCCCCGCATTGGGGAGGTCTTGCCCAACAGTGGACGTCTAACGGCTGATGATGATCATCACCAGGAGGAAATCCATTGCATTCGCTTCCCTCAAATGAATGAAAATGTGAATTTTATTTATTTTATGGTGAGAGTGCCGACTGACCGTTTATCGACTTTCATGAGTGAGGAGTTTTGGCCGAAGGGAGTCAAGTTCAGGAAGTTCATTGGACGCCTGACACGAGACACCGCACTTAGTTTTAGATATAAAATATGTATGTTAGTCTATAAAGTATATATTTATATGGGCTTAATGTTTAGGTATAATTAACTGCACATACCACATTTTAGTCAGAAATAAATTTATTTATAATATTAAATGATACTTACTATAATGGGTTTGCCATAATTACCACACAGGCCTATTGGTGATCTAGTATATGATTCCCATCCTTCCTACTAATATTATAAACGGGAAAGTTTGTGAGTATGGATGGATGTTTGTTACTCTTTCACGTAAAAACTACTGAATGGATTTGAGTGAAATTTGGAATGAAGATACTTTACGCCCTGGATTAACACATAGGCTACTTTTCATCATGATCATCAATTTTCATCATTATTCACGCGGGTGAAATCGCGGGGCGCAACTAGTATTTGATAAAAATAATATATTCTCCAAATTGTACCCGGAATAGATCTACAACTGTGCAAAGTTGCAAAGTTGCATAGTTGTAGATTCTATTAATATTATCTTCTTATGTCTTTTTTTTTATAAAACTATAGCAATAGAAAAGAAACACAATAGGGATAAACGGACTAACAACTCACAATAGGTTCCCTTTTTACATAAACTCTTTTTAGGTTTAAGCTCGCCTTTGTACATGTCCTTTAGTTCTGTCTTGTGTTCTTATTATGTATGTGTGTATAATAAACAATAAAGAATAAAGAACATGTTGGGTAACGAAACCCCAAAAAGCTCAAAACAATTCCTAGTGTCTCTTCAAGTAATAAAAGCTGAGCCATCTGAAAAAGAAACCTCTACTTTGTCTTCCTAACAACAGGGCTGTTTTTTTCTATACCTGAGTTTTGTGGGTTTTTGTATCTCTATCTTAAAAGCCTATGAAAAACTGGGAAAAATATTACTGGGAGAACGGTATAGAGCTGCGATGATTGGTTTATTAAGGTGGAATGTTAGCAAAGTGGCGCGAAATTTAAATTGTATTGTATTTTTTGATCATTACAGCTCATCAACACTTCTTGAGATAGCAAACACTGATTTTGCAAGAATCAGGAGACACATGTTTTAATTGATAAATAATAAATAAATGCTGGACATTTCACACAACATTATCTAGCCCCAAGCTAAGCAGAGCTTGTGTTATGGCAACTAGAACCATTACATTGATAGATATTTTTTATTAGACATAGAAAATACCCTGCACACATATCTGCAGATAGTACAAATATTTGACCCAAGGCGGGAATCAAACGCAACCTCCTGCGTCGCAGGCGAACCTTCGCCCACCGCGCCACGGAGGTCGTCATTGATAGTATCTCATGAAAATCATTAGTTTCGCTAAGAATGTCAGAATGATTATTATAAATGTTGCAGGAAGTCAGTGGATGGAGGTGGCTCAGTATCATTTGTCGTGGCATTCTAGGGGAGAGGCCTATGACCAGCAGTGGACTTCTACAGGCTGATGATGGTGATGATGATGATGATAGTTGAATTCATAAATAAGTAGATACATTTCAAAATGTTTCCTTCTAAAATATTTGCAAAGGCTTCACTTAGGGTCTGGCTTTATAAATAAGGTTCTAAATTACTTAATATTATGCTCAGTCTTCGATCTTCCAGAGACCTTAGACATTGAAACTCTAAATTATTCTGTGTCAAGACCACATCAAACATCCGGAGCGGCTTGTGGCGAGCCTAATTGGCACCATCGACGTCAGGCGACCCATCTCTAACGATACATGCCCAGAGATAACTCAATTGACATTGGAGATAATATGCTGGTAATTCTCATGTATTGCCTGGTGCACTAGTGCTAAGGTAGAGATATAGCCTCAGGGACTTATTCAAGACAATTAATATTTTGACCATGCCATCTCTATACATTTATATAAATATATTACATGCTAGAAAAAAAATAAAGAATTACACTAGACACTGTGACAATCAGCTTTGACACAAGACGTAAACATAAGCTATATTGCCAAAGACAAGACTATCAAAAGTTAAAAAATCTTTTACAATGAACTATGTTAGATTTTACAATGTGTTACCAGAAAGTATTACTAGTTTAAACGAAAGAAATTTCAAAAATAAAATATATTATCATTGTACATGACATCAATTATTTCACATTTGAATTGAAAAGTTGTACCCATCTATTATTTATTATTTGCATACCTACTTATAAGTATACTTATTGACATAAAGATGTCAATAAGTACTTATAAGTAGGTATGCAAATAATAAATAATATACCCTCCTCAAATAAAAGTATTTGAGGAGGGTCGGAACAGAAACCGACAAACGACATGGACGTTTTTTTATTTTTTTGATGCGAATCTGTAGTCTATGTTTGTATCTACCCAAACGACTCATTCAACCTGTACACAAACCGTCAAATCCACTACAAAAACATTCCTAAAAATCAATGATCTAATCATCTACAGACAAATCGATTAAAAAAATTGATGTCCAAACTGAAACCGACAAATCCTATGTAAAGATGATGTCCAATAGTGGTTTTTTAATGAAGAATGATGGCGGTTTGGTTACCACAAAAAATTACAATATACTCCTTAAAAAAACAATCAAACTGACCGATCAAAATTGATAGCACCTTAGTTAAATCCTAATTGATTTGACCAAAATCCGATAAATCCTAAATGATTTTTTCAAAAACCGATAAATCCAGTTGGTCTGATCAAAAACAGATTTATCCATTTTGTTTTTTTTTATATCTTTTAAGGAACTTTACACACAAATTATGTGAATTAGGTGTCCAATTAGTGTTGCTATTACCGATAAATAGTTTTTTCAATTTACCGAAAATCTGTCAAAGTGTATTTATCGGTTTTTGTTCCGAAGCTCCTCATTTATTTTGTAATTATTTGTTTCGAATTTTTATGTTGACATCTGTTTTGTTCACTTGTATTATTGTAAACTGACTTTCCTAAGTGCATGTAATACGTGCCTATTGAGATAGATAAATAAATTTAATTGAATTGGTGCCTGTGATTTTATAGGCAATACTTACTAAGCCTACCTGATAACCGTAGGGGAATAAAGGTTCTTGAGTGTCGTTCACAAACCGGACGACGCGGTAGAGGAAGGCCCTCCACTCGATGGACTAAAGATATTATAAACGTCGCGGGGAGTCGGTGGATGGAGGTGGCTTAAGGCTGTTTGTGGGTAGGCCTATGCTCACAGCAGTGGACTTCTACACGCTGATGCTGATGATGATGATGATGATGACCTACTAAGGGTTTAGAGTCATCATCATCATCATCATAATTTGCCTGTAGAAGTCCACTGCTGGACATACTCCCCCTTAGAATGCCACGACGAACGGTCTTGAGCCGCCTCCATCCACCGACTTCCTACGACGTTTATAATGTCTTAAGTCCATAGAGTGAAGGGCTTTTATTAAGAGCAGGGGTTCCCAAACTTATTTTGTCTACTGCCCACTTTGAGAATAAATTATTATTTAGCGCCCCCATTTTTTCACCTACATGGTGATTCCTCTCGCATGTGGCGCGAAATTCAAATTTTATTGTGTTTTTTGTAAATCACAGCTAATCAACACTTCTTGAGATAGAGAAAACAGATTTTGCGAAAACTGGGAGACCTAGCACACATGTTTTAATTGATAGTATCTCATAAATGTCATTAGTTAAGCAACGCATATCTTTAAACCAAAAAAACACTGTAAAAATCATTGAAGAGTATTCGTAGCTGAAGTAATGATCTATATCTGAAACTATAAACTAAAACATGTGTGTTAGGTCTCTTAGTTTTCGCAAAATCAGTTTTTACTATCTCAAGAAGTGTTGATGAGCTGTAATGAGCAAAAACGCAATAAAATTTGAATTTCGCGCCACATGCGAGAGGAATCACCTTAAAAACCAGTATAATTTCAAATTTTATTTTATTTTTCAATAAAACAGGACAGATATATGAACTACACCGAGATAAATATTGAACCGAGTTAGTTTAAACAATCTCTAAATTAATTTTGGTTGATGTTCACAAGTTGTAGTCGAGAGTCGAGAGCTCAGTTGGTGTCTAAGAGTCCTCCTAGCTAGATGAAATTACAAATCGCCCCCTAAGCCTCTATAAGTCTACACAACGCCCCCATTTCTTTTGGGTCTCTTACTGCCCCCCTTTATGCCTGCAGCGCCCACAAGGGGGCGTTATCGCCCACTTTGGGAAAGGCTGAATTTTACAGTAATGTAATAAAATTGCCAATGCAATCGGAAAGTAGAATAATTTTCACAGAGGCAGTATACGGTAGTACAAAATTCATATTTATAGTCACATTAGTTTAGTCTGTAGTTGGTTTTGCCCTGCAAAAGGTAACTTAGTTACGATTTTGATATAAGTTGTAAGTGCTGGTGTCCTCATTTAGAATTTGTTTTCGATATGGAAGGCTACAGGCGAGAGCCGCCATTTTGAATTAAGTGCAAAAATTTGATTCTTATTAAAATAACGCCTCAACAGTTGACCCTTTAGCAAAATAATATAAAAACATATACAGTAATAGTATATACAGAAATGAGGAACATACAACTTCTTAATTTTTTTTTCTCAATACATTTATTTTGTAATTAAGTGTAATAAGTAAGTTATAGTGGCCGGAAATAATGTATAGTTTTGAAGTCAAAATTTAGATTTTTATTTTTATTTCATATTAATAATTTGCAAATTAAATTGATGATTTGAATAATGTATTATTCCTTGATTCAATTATTTATAGCGTTTCGAAAAATCATATATATTCAAAAAATCATTAAAAAACTGGATGTACACACATCCAGTTTTTTAATGATTTTTTGAATCCTCCATCTTTCGAAGCCTTCTTTTGACCATTACGTAACTTACTTACTATAAAATACAGAATAAATATAGAAGAAGAAATATTATGTTCTTTATTCTTGTCGTGTACTTTTGTTGGGTAAACATTTCAGGCGTTATTAAATAAAAAAACAAATTTAGGCACCTTTAATCAAAAATGGCGGCTCGTGCTTTCGTCCCTCAAGTTCGAGAACTTTTTAAGTCCCAGCACACTGAACTGACGTTAAAAAAAAATAAAAAAAAAACAATTTAATTCAATTTAAATTTTTTCATTTAAATAAAATTTTAATGAAAAAATTGTGGATTCAGAAAGTACCCTTTCACCACTTTTAAGGTTTTTTCTTAATTTTTTTATCCAGATATTCAGTCGAATAATATGGTGGAAGTCGGTTTTTTAAATGAAAAGTTATTAATTTTTACCTGACATCTCAATATCTATGTTTCACAATTTTTTTTTGATTTAAACCGACCTATATTACTCACGTTAATAATCCTTCCAAATATGCACAAATCTAAACAAAACAAGCTAAATCTTAAAACAAACATCCATTAAAGGAATTTTCATATTACAATAATAAATAATGGTTTATATCTCGGGGATAAACGCGATTTCTAGGAAAAGGTAAGCGTACAGTCAGCGACAAAATTCAAACGTGTTTTATATTTGATAGAGATGGGTTCATGGCAGACGGTAAAAGTCAATAAAAACTATTTCAAAAAACTTGGCCAAGCTTTAAATATATTTAATGAGTAAGATGAAAAATAAAAAACATGTACATGTATAAAAAATAAGACGTTTTTAAACAAAATATTCAATTATTTCAAAATAATTTAATTTTTGCCTTCCGAAGTTATCCTTCACAATCAGAATTCCTTTATCTACCTACGTAATAAAGTAGATTATGCACTAAGGGAATAAAGTAGATTATGCACTAAGGGAATAAAGCAGTGTCTTATGTCGCGGGCGGCATATTGAACCCTGAGCGTAAAGCGAGGGAGTTATATAGAGTCCTGAGTGAAGCGAGGGGTTCAAGCTGCCCAAGACGAAGACAGGCTTTATTCCAGAGGAGCATACTCTACTTTTCACACTTTCTGCGAGACAATAAAAAGCCAGGGCTTGATTTGATTTTTGCGGTAGTAGATTATCAATAATCTCTAAAGCGTCTGTTTTGATAAACTTTGGAGTAGAATCACTATCGTTTGTAATTTTTTATCAACATGAATATTGCAATAAAATTTACTGAAAATCACAGCACTAAACACGCTGTTCACATTCTTTGTGAACGCACCTTTTTCTTTTTTTTTGAGTGGCCAGTTCGAATTTCGAACAAACCTCTTTACAATGCCATGTGGGCATTTTTTTACTTAGAATTTTCCACGAGTCTCCACACGAATTTGACATTCCAAATTCAAATCACTTTAATCCCTAGGGAGTTTCATACAACTTTATAACCCTAGAGAGACAATGCTTTACTTTACGTTGAGGTTGCATGATTTGTAATTGGACATTGTCGAGCAGGTGGTGGGAAAAATACTTTATATGGGTAAATTAACTGTGTATAATTATGCACCATGTTTTTTTGTATCGTCCTGTAGATTCGGAGAAAATAGGCTGTGACCGACAAAGACAGACAGACACCAAGTGATCCCAAAATAGCTCCGTTTGTATTTTTAAGGTACAGATCCCTGCAAAACACTTTAAGATAATTCATTTTTCAAACTTTATTATAACGTAGCAGCGTGGCGTTGCCTAATGGGTTCACCAATAAAAAAGGTAGCTTTGAACTTTTGTTAGCCGCTGAGGCAGAAATTCAAGTCTTAGATTTAATACAAAAAATTCAACTTAATTGAGAACCTCCTCCTTTTTTTGGAGTCGGTTAAAGTGTGCTGTTCTTGTTAGATTTAACTTTTGTAAACTTTAGCTGTTATTATCATCATTAGCCTATAGAAGTCCACTGCTAGACGTAGGACTCCCTTCATAGAATAGCAAGACGATTGGTCTTGAGCCGCCTCCATCCATCGACTTCCTGCTACCTTTAAAATGTTTTTAGTCCACCGAGAGCCTTTCTCTCAAAGTCAAAGTCAAAGTCAAAAAGAACTTTATTCATTGAAATCACAAGGATCATTTTGAATCGTCTTATATAAAATTAAATTACTCCTGTTCCAACGCGACCAAGCCTAGAAGAATCAGGCAACAAACTCGGCTTGGCTTACATAAATGGCTCTACTGCGTCATCTGGTTTGTGGTCGACTCGAGAACGTTTAACCTGCTAATTCTGAGATTTATGTCGATAATCTTGGGTCTTCTACGGATTTCCTCATTTCGGTATATCATGTTAGTAAAACTCCTAGCATAGCTTTTTCCATAGCCCGCTGCGCGACTTTGAGTCTGTTTATACGGCCAATAGTTAGCAACCACGTCTCAGTGCCGTAAGTCATCACTGACAACAAGCACTGATATAATCAGACTTTCGTCTTAATTGTGACTTATTCACATGTAGTGCTACTTATTATAATAACTTTTCATTTAAAAAACCGACTTCCGCCATTGTATTCGACTAAATATCTCGATGAAAAAAAAAATATGAAAAAACAATAGTGGTGAAAGAGTTATGGTACTTTCTGAATGCAAATGCTTGATTTGTTGCTGAAAATATCAAAATCGCTGTATGTATGCTTACAATATTTGAGGAGTTCCCTTAATTCCTCATGGATTCCATCATCAGAACTGGATTCTGAAAAAATGGAACCAATCTGGAAGTATATCTATTCAAATAAAAAAATAGTTTTCCAAATCGGTTCATAAACGACGGAGTAATGAGGTAACACACATTAAAAAAAAAAACAACCGAATTGAGAACCTCCTCCATTTTGTGAAGTCGGTTAAAAAGTTACTTATTGTTTTTTTTTGGCAAGCTTTATTACAAAATAAAACATTGCAGTGGGCGTTGTCATGCAAGCAACATTCATCATCATCATCACCAGCCTGTTTACATCCTTTGCTGGACGAAGCCTCCCATTGAATACATTGAGGGGATTTGCCACAATCACCACGCTTGGGCAAGCTGATGGTTTGGTTTGGTATTAAGTACTCAGGTAGATGCTGCTGCCTATCCCCTGGTGTAATCCCTTAGTATGGCTTTTACAACATCCACGAAAGGAGAAGGAGAGGTATAGTCTTAGGCTGGAAACAACGACATAGGAAGGCAATTAACAGTGCAAGCAATAAATAGCATGAAATATAATAATGTTAACTATAGTTGACTGTACCGAAAAGGAATAATTTTACGCTGAAGAACTTCGTACGCTATATAATCCCAATTGTTTACGTTTATAAGTTTCAACTGTTTGAAATACCGGAATTATGGAAAAACTTAAATGGAATTAGATAGGAATCAAGGTTCGTTTAACAAAATAGGTGATGTAAGATATTGAAAACAATTATTGCCCCAACTAAAATGAGCGGTGATATAAGTTCGCGGCTATAGTATGGTTTGTCTGTATGTATGTGGCCTTATAGCCCCGGAACGGGGTGCCCTGGGGCCAAATTAATTCTCCTAATTATTTGACATTCAATTCACAATACAATCTCATCTCAGTCAACATTCATCAACATTCAACATCATTTCAACATTTTGTTTGACGACATCTGTGGCGCGGCGGACGAAGGTTCACCTGCAACGCAGGCAGCGCAGATTGCGGATTCGATTCCCGCCTCTAAACAAATATTTGTGTAATCTGCAGATATTTGTTTAGGGTGTTCTGGGTATTTTATATGTATAATAAAAAATATCTATCTATGTATATATCTGTATTATATATACAGTGGTGGTCATATAATTAAGAACGCTGATATAAAGGGAAGATTTTTTCCAACTAAGATGCAAAACTAATTGTATGCATTTGTTTTTATTTCTCTCGGTATCGTAAAACATTTCCATATTACCACTGTATTCATTGATACACGTGATTGGCTAAAAATCAATAGGCAAACTTTTTACACTACTTTTAAACAAAGTATTCCTTATTACTGGCTGGTCACGTAATTAAGAACGCTAAGTAGTTTATACCTTTATTCAAATTTAAACAGAGAACACTCAGTCGATTTGTTACTGTTTGTATAATTTTGGCGCCATTACGTGCTGTAAAAGATTAAAGGTGATTGCTTCTTTAGAAAAAACAATGGGAAAAAATAAAAGTTGTGATAAATCTACAAGGGAAGTAATAATAAAACTTCGCCGGAAGAATTGGTCTTATAAAAAGATAGCCGACCATCTGCAATGTTCAAAAACGATGGTTTTCCACGCTGTAAAGCATTTTGCTACGTATAAAACTACTGCAAACTACTTCGAATGTTCCACGTGTACCTAAACAGAGAAAAACAACTCCTCGAGATGACCGAAACATCGTTCGTATGGCAAAACAAAATCCTTTTAAAGGGTCCAATGAGCTTAGAAAAGAATATTTTGGTGAAAACAACCCTTCAGCAATCTCAGCACGCACTATTCGAAGACGTTTGGTAGAAGAAAAATTGCACGGTAGGATAGCAAGAAAGGTACCCATGTTAAAACTTTGCCACAGGCAAGCCCGGCTTGCATTTGCGAGAAAGTATGAAAACTGGACTGTGCAACAGTGGAAAAATGTACTTTTTTCTGACGAGACGAAAATAAACAGAGTATGTTCTGATGGAAAACGATATGTACGACGTCCCCCGAATACAGCATTCGACCGAAAGTACACGAAAGTTACATTAAAGAACGGTGGTGGAAATGTGAAAATTTGGGGTTGCTTTTCTGGACATGGTGTAGGACCTGTAAAGTTGATAGAAGGTAACATGAATCAGTTCCAATACAAAAATATACTGGAAGAAACAATGTTACCATACGCTGAAGACGTTCTACCGGTCATTTGTACATTCCAGCATGACAATGATCCAAAGCACACTGCACGCACCGTAAAGGAGTTTCTTACAGCGCAATTAGTTTCTGTCTTAGACTGGCCTGCTAACAGTCCAGATCTAAACCCAATAGAGAATCTGTGGTTTGAAGTAAAGAAAAAGGTTTCAAATACAAAGTGTGGAAATTTAAGAGAGCTGTATGACGTTTTTTTTAGAAGAATGGAACTCTATTTCTCTTGCGAAATGTCAAAAATTAATAGAGTCAATGCCTCGCCGGTGTAAAGCTGTAATTAAAAGCCGTGGATATGCTAGTAACTATTAATTGTAGTTAAATATTTATTAAATTTCTTTTTATGTTTCCTGTGCTACATAATATTGTGATTTTTTAAATCTAAGTGTTATACAAAACAATTCCCGAGCAGTTAAATAAATCGTTCTTAATTATTTGTCCAGTTTCAGTACTATTTGAAAGTGTTACTTTGATAAAATCAATAAAATGTGCAAAAAATAGTTAGCGATTTCATACTTTATTCTTAAGTCAGGTTGCTCTATTAATGTGACTATTATATGACATAACTAGTTGCTTCTCAGAAGGTACACATCTCTGTGTATGATACGATTTAAATAAAAAACTTTTAGAACTTCAAATCGTTCTTAATTATATGACCACAACTGTATGTATCTATATATGTATTATATTAATTATATCAGTTATTTAGTACCCATAACACAAGCTCTGCTTAGCTTGGGGCTAGATCATTTTGTGTGAAATGTCCAGCATTATTATTATTATTATTCGATTATCATCTACCTTTCTGTATCTCTGGAAAGCGTTCGTTAGAGCGAGAATTCTAAGGGTACCGTAGTAGATTGCTTTGAACAACAACATATTCTTAAATGTTTTTTCTTTTGTTGCAGAAAAATGCTAAATAGCAAAACACGCTATCACCACGCATAATCACATGATAACCAACCCCGAAGAAAAATGGACAACAGAAATCCAAACCGAGTACATCATAGAAAACACAAAAAACGAAAACACCAAAGACACATACAATTTCACCAACGACTTGTACCAGATCGTGAGTTCAGATGGGAAAATTTGCGGTCAAAATTTTACCAACACAACAAACATGACTGTAGAATGTGATAACGCAGACTATGATTCTATTGAAATAAGTGTTGTGATAGTGCTGTTTTTACTCATAGTGACAACTGTGATAGGGAATACATTGATAATATCGGCAGTGGTAACGACGAAACGTTTAAGAACAGTTACAAATTGTTTTGTCACCAGTTTAGCTGTTGCTGATTTACTTGTGGGTATTTTTGTGATGCCGCCGGCGATCGCTGTACATATTACTGGTGAGTCCTAGTTATCAACATTATAACTGTATTGATACACATCTATGTACACATCTGTATGACTGATTTCACAGCTATACCTACCATAAGGCTTCTGTACCATATTGGTTTCTGCTTGAACGAATAGTTGTTCCGTTCAGTGGCTCGGTTAGAACGTTTGGTTGCTTAGTTAAGTACGGACTAAGCGTGAACCTAACCAAACGACCCAATGGTTGTAAAACACTGACATCTGTCAAATTCAAACTTATTTTACTACAAGCTGAATACCCTTGCTTTGCTTCGGTGAAGCCCATACACTATATGTCAACTATGGATTATACTTACATAAGGATCAAATAAAAGGCAAAATAGATTAAAAAATATTCATAATATTCCATCGTAGCTTCAAAACTACTTTGACAAATGAGGTATCATTATCTCGTCTTATGTATCATATCATTATATCATATCATATATCATTTTGACATTCTGCGTGTCATTAATTAAATGACGTTAAACTAAATTAAACGAAATAAAACGCTATTTGTCAACCTTAAAAAATATATAATTGATGTAAATATTATATTTTAATTTATAAGTTTCAAGGAGGCGGCTCAATACCGTTCGTCGATGGCATTCTAAGGGGGAGGCCTATGTCCAGCAGTGGACTTCTACAGGCTGATGATGATGATGATGATGAATAAGTTTGAATGATAGGGCTTGATAAGTATATTCTAAAAATACATCACATTAATACTAACTACTACTCTAAAAAGTTAAAAAAAACTAAAACCCAACTACGCTAAACTAAAAACAAGTATCAAAATATTTAGAAGGCGATCCACGATTCTATAATAAATTTAATTCTAAAATTAAAAGTTATAGTTGGAGGCTTTTCTAAATAAAAACCGTTGATTTGGTTTTCAGCTTTTGCATATTTTTGGGTTATAGTAAAGTTTTTGTATGTTATTTTTTTAGTTACGAAACCATCCATCAACTCAACGTTAATTTGAGAGCTAATTTCAAATGAAAACTGACTAATGGCATACAATGCTAATGTTGTCAGAGTTGACACCGGCGCTTAGTTGATATAGCGCAGGGCTGTGCCAAACAGCACCTAGATAATTAAACCACTTTGACAAAAACCGTGGTCCAAAACAAATCTTGTATTGAAGCCAATTTTTTATCTAACGAATATGAAGTTCATTCATATTGATAAATAGATAAATCTTTATCGATAACAACGTCAAAATATACAAAATAATTTAAAATAAAAAATATATGGCCTCAGTCGAATCCAAGCCGATGGATTTTATATGAAAAACATAATGTTCTCCGATTTCTTTCCGTCTCTGCAATAATTTATATATATTTATTTATTTTTATAAAACCAATCATTATTTAGTTACGTTTTTTTATATAAAATATAATTATAATTTCGTTGCATCGAAAATGTTAGTTAATATAAGTTATGTGTATAATAATGTCAAGTATTTCGGATCCTGGACCATGTAGTAGCTGTTAATAATTTAAGTTGAAAAAAAGACATGCATGGTGGGTTTAGATACTGCTTTTAAAAATACATAAGCAGTGTTTTTTTCATCTAACAATTACCTTTTTCGGGCTCTTTCGGAGTCATTCGGAGTAAATGGAGATTGAATATTACAAAAAAGTTAGAATATTACAGCCGTATTAGTTCGGATCCTATTCTTTATGGTCAATAACCACCCTTTTTGATCTGACCCTTTCAGTAAAGGGGAAGTCTATTGAAGCGAGCGAAGCTATCTGAGCCCTATGTTACTTTTCTGACGGAGTTTTGTGACTCATTAGCATTTTCTCGTTCAGTATACTGGACTTATGTCCAATATATTGGACACTCTCTTAAATGATTCCAATCCGTTCTATTTCCATTCCAAAACGTTCAAAACAAATGTAAAAATTAATATTTAAAGCGAGGACTGATCTCGAAAGTAGTATATATACATATACAAGTAGTATAGTACAACTTAAAAAAGCTATGGCATTCAAATGCTCTTAATTTTGAACGGCAGCAACATAATTTTGTTTATGAATTAAATAGCTAGAAATGACGCCTCTTGATCCAAGTCTCACCTCAGTTATCTTGTAACTCTTACCACTTCAATAAGAAGATACATTTTCCAAATGTCCAATTGTCACTTTGGAATTGTAGATCTCTTTGTTTCTGATTCGATCTCACAGAGTCAACCGCAGCATCTACCTCTTCAGCATCAACCTCTATTTAGGTTTGTAGGTATGTTTAGTCTTGCATTCACGCTAAAACTACTCTACCAATTTTGATGAAATTTGGTAGGTATACAGACATTTACAGATGCATTGAGTTCAGTTGAATGATGCGAGTGAAACCGTAATAATTTACAAAAACATGCATATCATTTACTACTTCGGTATTTGTTCTTATATTTTCACTGTTCTGTTCCATAAAACAGCAGCTTAAGGACCTACCCTAAAGAGGTCCGTAGACACGTAAAATTTTTAAAAGCGTTACGTGACGTGAAAATATCTAAGGTTCCATTCTTTTCATATATTTTATCACGATTTAGATACGTGATGTAAAAGGACAGGTTTTTTCAATATGAAACGTGAGATTCTGGATTCAATACTTTGACAGTGTTGCTGATGGAGTGATTCAAATTATGTCTACATACTGTAAGTTGCTGTTTTTTCACGATTCCTGGAATAAGTCCCATTAATAGAACCCCGAAGGATTCTCGTAGTCCCATTCCTTTTTTTTGTTTTGATACATAGATTTAAGAACTGAACGTGTAAAATTATGTGTGCATTCTACAAATAAACGATTGATTGATTGATAAATACAGTCATGTTTTACTAAAGTAACTTTCGTGAATTATATCATTCATTTTGTAAAAACGGGAAATTTTCACGTGCCGATATGTTGGTGGAAGCACCAACAGGTTTCGACCCTAATCGAGGGTCTTCATCAGGGTGGGTATAGGATCCGCGCTACACTCCCTCCGCGTCCCTCCTCGCACTGCGTCTCTGAGCTCGCTCCTCTCGGCTCGTCCGGCGCGGGGGTGGGGGGAGTGCTTGTGTCCGCGTCATCACACGTTCTTCGATGACGTCATTCCGGTCGGGTTGCGGTGTTCCATCATCGTCGCTGCCACTCCCGTCACAACCATCGGGCGTGCCAGGAGCGGTCAAACAGGCTACACTAACAGTGTTTCTATCAGGCTCAATCACTTCAATGTCGTACGTCCCATAAAGATAGGATTTCCAAGCCTGTGGTAGAGCCCATCCTCTATCCCTGTTGAAATTAGGCAGTCGACTAATCTCGATAGCCTCTCGGATCTTACGAGGAACGAAAAACTTTTCCCTGGACAAGACCCGGGCCTTGTCAAAACGGATGTAGTGCGACGTACCAGAGGTTAATGAGTGCTCCGCCAACGCTGAACTATTTATGTCCACATTCTTCATGGCGCGTATGTGTTCAGTGAGCCTGGTAGAGACATTCCTTTTCGTTTCACCAACATAACACTTGCCGCAGTCACAGGGAATAGTGTAAACACCGGGGACACCTACAGGGTCTCTATCCTTAGGAGAGCGTAAAAATTGGCTCACTTGTGTGAGGGGTCGGAATATCGTCTTGATACTGTACCTACGCTTTAACAAGTGTCCGATTTCATCCGTTACCCCCTTAACAAAAGGTAGGTATGCCACCGCTCTCTCAACCGATCTTATGAGGATTTTCAATTATTTTATTAACATTTTTTTTTATAACTTAACACCCAACAGTCATGATCCTACACTAGGATTCCCTGTGTCGTGGGTATCAGGAACTACGAGCACAATGGTACCTTAACACCCAGACCCGGAGATAATATTAAATATTTTGATCTACAAATTTTGTAGATCATACAAACTTGTCCCGCAGCGGGAATCGAACCCGCAACCTCTCGCATCTCAGTCGGCTACTCACCCGCCACGCCACAGCGTTTTTAATTCTTCTTTCTGTTTTTAAACGGAAAATAATGTCACTACCATAACCCAAAACACAGTAATGCGAGCACTACTGCTTGGCAGCAGAAATAGGTACGGTGGTAGTACTTCACCAGACGAACTCTTTCACAAGAAGTTCTACTAACAAACTATTGTAACTATTTTGATAAAACTTTACAGATACATCAGAATGACATATAAGCTATAATTGGTAATAATTTACAATAGACATTCCACGCGGGCGGAGCCAGTTCAAAGCAAATTCAGTACGCATTCTAGTATTACATTCCAAACAAAACAAAAATGTAAATGTTAGGTAGGTTTTAACAAATATATTGACACCAACGTGCAATGTCATAAATTATACTAACAAGTACAACATCTGAGACTTGTTCGTGCTCGTCTATATTCTAATAAGAAATATGAGGGCATCAGTTGTGGGCACGGTTAAGTGTTCAAGGATCATCCACTCAGTTACATCGGTCTGGAGATAACGATACGAATATCGGGGTGACTAAACTTTTTGCGAGACATTCCTGCCTACTTTCTCAGCAAAAGTTTAATAGCTACTTAGTAAAAGTTGCTAACAAATAAATTATCATCAATGATGATCATTATCATCATTGGCGGCTCAAATAATGGACCTGCTGGGTTACCATGACCTTTTATAGCCATTCAGTTCAAAATATCGATTCCCTGATGTCTACAACTATATTTAAAGGCACAGTCGCAGAAGGTCTATAGACTTCTATTGAACGATGGGAAATGTTAACGACGAACCAATATTTTGTACAGAATTGGCAAGCAAACAAGCATACGGCCCACCTGATGGAAAGCAGTTAACGTAGCCTATGGACGCCTGCAACACACGCATCACACGTGCGCTGCCGACCCTGAGACATAAAGATGAAAAGTCTCATGTGTCTCTGTAAATTCACCGGCATCAATACCCTTCAAACCGAAACTCAGCTATGCGAACACTACTGCTGGGCAGCAGAAATAGGCACGGTGGTAGTACTTCGCCTGACGAACTCTTTCACAAGAAGTTCTTCTATTACAGATATGGCTATAAGAGCTCATGGTTTCCAGTGCTTGGTAAAAGCCTCCTTTTTGCATCTAGTTCTTTCCTTCTAAGGTCTTTATATCGTTCACCATTGTGGATTATGGTGTGCCTCGTTTGTGCTACCTTTCAGCCACTATTCGGTCAGGCCCTCACCAGGCATCACCGAATCTAGCCAAGTGTCCTGTCCAGCGTAACTTTAGTCTCAAATTTCGGTTTCCAATACCTTACGTCGAATTTTGCGTATTGAGGACATGGTCAAGTAAAGATATGCCAAGTATGGCATGCTTCATGACCCTCATTCTATCTAGCTTTCTTGAAGAGCGTCTATGCTTTGACGCCGTCATTAATTGCAATAAGAACCAAATAGGGTACGAAGCAGCGTCCGCTTCGGTGTGGATCTCAAAAAAAGCAAATATGCAAGTCTCGACAGGGCTTACATATTTGAACCTTTAGGGGTCGAGATTCTGGGTGCCCCCCTTCAGCTGCGTTGTCTGGTTTGGGGTCACCGCTCGAAAACCTTTATTTCCCAACAGATGCCATTTCTGCGAGCTTTATGACCTGCGCATTACTACTTCAACTTGTTAATTCTGAGAGCTGTCGGTGATCTTGGTTTGTCTACGGATGCCTTCATTTTGGTTTATATCACGTACATCAGTAGACTATCTACAAATATCACTAGCGACTCAATGTAAATCAGCCTTACGGCGGCAGCAGAATCATATATACAATATGTATCCTATACAGAGACATGTAACTAAATAGACAGGTTTTACTCATTCACTCTGCACTGATAAAATGGCGTATTATGTTATTTATACTATACCTACTTACGCTTTGTATTGACTGAAAAAGGAGATTAAATTACAGCGCTATACGGAAACCCAGTTGTGAGAAAGACATAAACATTATTTATGTTCAAAGTTGCGTCAAGCCATGGTTGACAATCGGCAAGCTACGAGATGTCAGAGGCCCAATTCTCTAATTTAAAAACATTCCAGTCTCGTGTCAGTCGCACTGTTTCATATAGCAACTATTACATATTCTTCGCAAGAAACGCGAAGATTAAGTAATAGTCACTATACGTGACAGTGCGACTGAGACAAGATTATACTGCGAATTGAATGTTTTTAAATTAGAGAATTGGGCCTCTGAGCGGCAACGTCGCAAATAATTCGTTATAATTCAATAAAATGTTGAATAATATTGTGTAATACTTTCGAATGAAATGAAATATCTTTCCTTTCTTTTGTGGACGCCGTATAATTTTTGCACTTCCGAAAGACGCAGGATGGCATTTTGTTTTGGTTTTACCAATTGGTTTGGCGTGCGTCGTTATTGCCAGACCAGAAGCAACTAAGCGAACTTACGGTAATTACCGTACTTTCATTTCGTCTGAGTGCGGAGTAGCGTATCTATTGCAATATAGAAGATCGTTGATCATATATCCCTCCATATGACGCCGTTGGTTGCAATCCAAATATCATATCGTGCACACGTTCCACAAACATGAGAATATTACTAAACTATATGAATGTAAAAAGAACGCGTACCCACATGTCATGACGCAGGTTTTTGCCAAGCTGTCTTACTGCAGCATGCAGCCTAATTTGTGAGAGCCTTGACATGTGTGGGACCAGATAAGAAATTTTGGGTGGCTCCTTAGGCTAATAACATGATAGGTATGACCAATACTATATATTTACCTGCTATCGGTGTTTTTTAGGGTTCCGTACCACAACAGAAAAAAAGGACCTTTATGTTATTACTTTGTTATGTCTGTCTGTCTGTCCGTCTGTCAAGAACCTTTTTCTCAGGAAGGGCTAAAGGTACCTTAAATGTATACCAAATATAAAAGTTTGTGACTTTATAGTGCCGTAAAAAAACAAGCTTCCAACTCAATGCAATAAAAAGTTATGACAATGAATGTATGATTTTTGTATACAAATCGTGAAAATGAAAAAACCGCTAGGTACTTGCAGTGACCAATTATGAAGTTTAGAGTACTCGGAGGCTTTCTTATAATTATTTATTGCACACATAAAATATTTACAAAGAAATAATAATGAAACATATGTACAAATCCGAGCTTAACCCTTAAAAGTGTTTTCTTCCAGCACAAACAACTTTTTTTTTTTGTGATAAACATATAGGAATGAGTCTAAAATTGAGGTATTTCAACTTTTTTTACTCCTCTTTAGGAGTAAAAAAAGTTAAAAAGTTGAATCTAGAAAAGGGCTCTGAAGATTAAAAATAAAATTACGTATTGGAACCCTCAGCGTGCAAGTCCAATCACACTTTTCCGTTTTATTTTTAGAACTTTATGTCCCACTTCAGGTAAAGGCATCCCTCCCATTCTTTCTTTCGTCTCTATTGTTGGCTATTAGGGGCCAATCTAATAACTCACAAGTTTTCAAATCATTGTGTTCCGTACCTCAAAAGGTAAAGAAAGAAGATTCATTCATTTAGTTTTCCTCAATGAACATAACATAAAAGTAGACACATGAAATAAATTACCATAAGTATCAACGGAACTATTATAGGTTTTTTTTACTACTTGGCAAGCAAACAAGCATACGGCCCACCTGATAGAAAGCAGTTACCGTAGCTTATGGACGCCTGCAACACCAGAGGCATCACACGCGCGCTGCGACCCTGAGACATAAAAGTGAAAAGTCTCATGTGCCAGTAATTTCACCGGCACCCATACGTACCCCTCAAACCGAAACACAGTAATGCGAGCACTACTGCTTTAGGGCAGAAATAGGAAAGGTGGTAGGACCTCCCCGGACGAACTCTTTCACAAGAAGTTCTACTACTAACAATTAGGATATTAGAGGAACCGTCTGTTACGTGTACCAATTGCAAAAGTTTGATAAAAACTGACTTTTCTTTTAGCATGGTGAACCTACCTAACTTATATGTAATACATTGCTTGTGATTCACACGGGACGTGACTATTAGTTTCGCGTTGCTTAAAAATTCAAGACCAAAATCTATCTGAAGGTTAACTTTGAATGAAATAAAATAAGTACCTGAGGATCCGTATCATCTCATCAAAATATATCACGTAATATAGCAACGTTCGACGAACAACTTAATAAAAAGTTCTACCACTAAAAAACTTCAACTAACTATGTCAGATATAATGGTGAAGTTCAGAATTTTGTATTTTGCAAAAACAGAAGGAGGTTCTCTATCCGTTTGTTTTTTACCTCAACTTTCGTTAATTTTATAAACCGATTTGGAAAATTCTTTTCTTATTTGAAAGGAGGAAAGGTACTTCCATATTGGTTCCATTTTTATCAAAATCTAGTTTTGATGATGAAATTCACGAGGAATTGAGGGAACTCTTCAAATATTACAGGCATACATATAATAGCGATTTTAGTATTTTCAGCAACAAGTTAAGCATTTGAATTCAGAAAGTATCATTTGGTGAAGTGGAACTGATGAAGAAATCCGCTGTTACCATCAAACTGAACTGATTATGAAGCCAAAAATAAAACTTTGTATGCCGTGTTTGGGTTTATTAGAATTCTCATGAGATGCAATCTGGCTTTAAATAATTTTGATGGTAATATCCCGCGTTCAAATTGCGCTACTTGAGTCGTATTTTATTTGTGACCTTGATTTAATCATTTCGCCAGACTATTTTTTTCGCCATCAAAATATCACCCTGATACTTATTCGAATACAATGGTGGAAGTCGTTTTTTTTAAATGAAAAGCTATGTATATTTTCCCTGAGTAATTCATAATCATAATCATAATCATCTTTATTTGGAACAATTAAGATAGTACAAAAACAAATGAAAAACGATGATACCCGCAGAAGTAAAAAATACTGTATCGCAAGTATCAACGCCCTCCTTAGTACAGTCAAATTAGGTGATTTTTTGCACAAGTGTGGAACTAATTAGATGTAGTCATGAAAACTTTTCTAATTGTTTTGTATGGCTTAAAAATCACCTCTAATAATAAGCATCAGTAATTTCACCCTCCGGAACAGGGTAAAATAGGGTGAAAACCTTATAATATCCGTACCTTAATGGTGGAAATGGAAGTAGTCGGTGCAATTTGGCATAGACTTTGAACCTTTCTGATCTACATTTGCACCAAGTATTTTTTAAATCCGACATACGGAACATACAAAAAAAATTTTTTGTGGTTATTACGGCTCCGGGAAAATTAAGGTATTCGGTGCAAATTGATAGACTTATCAGAAAAATGTTCAAAATACATTACCAGGTTTGCACCTTGGTGCGTCTCACGGAAGGCACTTTTCCATATTTTATTGTCGCTTTACTTCGGGGAAAATTAATGTAATTCTGGAAATTGACTTAAACTTATTCATTTAATTAGTACTACATCCGCCGGAAGTTTTATACTGGTATTTATTTAAAGAACAAATGCAACTTTGTTCAACGCTGTGTTCCCTACATGCATGTGGTTTTTATTAAAATCATAATGCACTAAGATAGTCTCTCTATACGTAATTTAACTTGCATCAAGTAATTTCTTTCTATTTTAAAATTTACGGGCTTTTTAAGTTTGTACCTAATATTTAAAAGCCTCCCGTATGCGCTAGAAACGGTGCAAACCTAGGATAAGCTTCTTTTCGTGTCATCTAACGTTTCCATAAGAATCCACGACTACACGACTCAGGTGCACACTTTTTGCTAATTTGCCTGTACGACCTCCATATTGTGGAATAGAGGGTTCCAAAAATATCAAATGATAACAGAGCAAGGTAATGCTAGAAAAATATAGAAAGATACAAATAATAATATTAAAAATTGATTAAACATGGAATGATAACAAAATACACCAAAATTGTGTCCAAAAACGCCTTCCATGATTGTAAACGAGGTTCTATGTCTATCCTTGACATTTTATTACTAAAATTGCTATTCGATTACTGGGACACGCACCCGTCTCCCTCACGTGTGTTTTGTCAATCACCACTTACTTACATATTTATTTGTAGATAAGTAGGTAGATTGGAAATAGATAATGTGTGCTATGTTGCTTCATGAAGCTCATTTTAGTTCCTAGATCTTTTTTGTATGGAGGTCCCTGACGACCTCTGTGGTGCGGCGCGCAAGTAGCTGGCTTAGATGTACGATTCGGGTTTGATTCCCACTGCGGGACACTGAAAAAATTCACAGCAAAAAGAAACATCAAAATTGGATCAGCCTTCACGGCACAATCAGTGTATATCTATAGAGAAATTCCTTTTTTGAAGTCGTTACAAAGATAAATAAAATAATTTTAAAAGTCGATATAAAAGATATCTCATAAAGAAGAGATTGCAATCCCAATTCGCCGCAGCATCCCTGAACGAAGCGAAAGTAGGTTACGCTTACCATAAAATACATTTTCAATATTCAATTCAGTCCTCAATAATAAAAAATTCTCACTAAAAATGTCTCTTACAAAAACGTAAACCTTTTAAAGACTTGATTGATGACCAGTCTAAACGGAACAAAGATAATAATTAGTGCATAGAAGTGAAACTCCTTGTGACAACAAAACATAGAAGTAAGTATATCTCCTCCCGCTCAGGTATAGTACGGCTAGAACAGGCTGACTAACGTCAGTAAAGATAGCCATCGCAACAGCGCGGTAGCACAGAGCGATGCCACGCCGCCACGTGGCTTTGATTAGCAGACTTAGTATAACATAACACTACGCCCCGCCCCGCGCCACAGAGTTCGTCAGTCAAATACGCGGAGAGTGCGTGAGTTAGTAGGTACTTAATATAGCGCTACACCTGCGGAACGTACCGCGCCGTTCGGTTCACTGCGCTCGCAGTGTTTTTCAAGTTCCCTATGATACATCAGCCGAAATTACGTCAGTACGAAAAACTTCAGCCGCTGAACTTTCGGCGCGGTACCAGTGTCAGTGGCGCCAGTGTCATTTCTATTTGAGTTATTGGCTATTTATAATGTATGTATGTATTCATATTCATTTATTTAGCCTTGTAACAATGGTTTTTACACTAGGCAAGTCACATAGTATACAATAAAAAAACCATTTCAACAAAATTTAAATACGTTACACATTACAATAGTCAAGCAAATATAGCATAAATGGTACTGTTAAACTATTTCTAATGAAATCGACATCTAGGTAACTAATGTAAGAGTTTCACTTCCTCACGCTTGTCTTATATGCTAGGCAAACAACCTTGAAATAATTACTAAGGAAAATATTTTTACCTGAAGTTTACTTAGGTCCAGACCTATTCATGTCAAATGACCTGGCGTATTCTGAAGACGGTCCTTATTCTAGGATTTAAGTCTCCGTAATGTTATTTCATCAATCTTAGAAAGCTCTACCTATTTATCTGAGTACTCCGAAACCTAGGTATCAATCTATATAGAGCCTACTTGAATTGGGAGCATCTTATTCCGGTTTTTTCTAGATCTAGCTATCGTTTAGTTTAAAATGATTATTAAATAACATACATAACACCCATATACGTGGTCTTGATCCCACACTGGGATTCCCTGTGTCATGGGTATCAGGAACTACGAGAACCATGGTACCACAACACCCAGACTCGGAACAAATATTTGTAGATTATACAAACGTTTGCTTTGCAGTGGGAATCGAACCCGCAACCTCTCACATCTCAGCCGGCTACTCACCCGCCGCTCCACAGAGGTCGTCTAAAATAAAAGACCGTTCGCCGTGGCATACTATGGGGAAGCCCAATGTCCAGCGGAAGAGATCGCTTTTAGCGATCAAACCACCCATTGTACGTTTTTTTGGCCTTTGCTTTTGTTTGTTTTTCGGTGTGCAGTAAAGAGGTTTTTTATTTTTTTTTATTTGTCTATATTATTATATATTTATGAAATTACTGCAGTTGTATATTTTGTCAATGTTCCATTTCTGCCTACCCTCTTGTCAGAAATCAACTCGCCAAACGTTCCTTGTATCATTTTCATGACGCAGTTGGGCCGCATTCTATCCTTTAGATATAAAGATATAATCTATCTATCTAGGTATCTTTAGATATAACAAACCTCGTCGATAGGCTTTTACGTTTCGTTCAACAAAGAAAAAACAATGTCTAAACTCGTTCAACCGATATACTGTTAAGTATAGGTTTTCAGTACAGCTTAAATAGAAACGAGCAGGATTAATACAAGTATTTGCCAAATCAAAATTTATTTTACGAGTACTTGGCAGATAGTGCCTTAACACCCAACATAACACCCAACAGACGGTACGTAGGTAGTCATGATCCTACACTAGGATCCCCTGTGTCGTGAGTATCAAGGAACTACGAGTACCATGGTACTATAACACCAAGACCCGTAACAAATATTTGTAGATCATACAAACATTTGAAAGCGGTAGGATATTCGTAGTCTACCTAATGATTTATGAGATACAATCAATTAATTAGTTTGATCAATTAAAACGTGTGTGTTGGGTCTCCTAGTTTTCGCAAAATCTGTTTTCGCTATCTCAAGAAGTGTTGATGAGCTGTGATGAGAAAAAAACACAATAAAATTTGAATTTCGCGCCACATGCGAGACGGTCCACCTTAACAAAGAGAATATAGATAGTGAATACTTCAGGTGAATACTAATATTTCCTTATAACGCTGAACAGCACGGAAGAATGATGCTGAACAGCAATCCAAACGTCAAAATTACGACAAGGCAATTTCCACAAAAAGTTCTGTCATTTTTGTTTTGAGTGTGCCAGCTGTTTTTAATTCCCATTTTTACTGAAGCTCTTATATTGGTACGTGCTCGCATTCAGTTGGAAACTTGTTAAAAGTTGAATTCGCTTGATTAATGGGTGGATTCGAGCTTTTGTTGCGTTCTGATTAAAGTTAATCTATAGTTAATGCAGGCATTAGACAGAGATTAGAAGATTTAAGATTTACTTTAGATGGATTTAAAATAAGTTATTTCTTTATCAACAGCTTATGAAAGCACTAGTGATCTATCTACTTATAGTCTCGAAGAACCTCGACTTCCGATTCCAAGGTCGTAGGTTCGAATCGTGGTCGGGGGCTAATGCATTTTTTGTGTTATACACTTAACCATAATCCGCCCATAATGTTTCCACTTCTGGGACGCTTAAAAGCAATAAATCACATCTCATTTCGTTAATTTCATTTTCATCATTTTTATTAATTCAATAACAATAAAAAAAATCGTGTCTGAACTAAAATAAACTAAAACTAAAAATATGTTAAACTTAGTAATCGAATTCTAATCAAATCTTTCCTACAGGTAAATGGGAGCTCGGTTGGATCCTCTGCGATATCTGGATAAGCCTGGACATCTTGCTCTGCACAGCATCCATCCTGTCTCTGTGCGCCATCAGCGTGGACCGGTATCTGGCTGTGACTAGACCCCTTACATATTCAAGAAGAAGAAGATCCAAGAAGTTGGCCTTGACTATGATTCTCTTCGTGTGGATCTCTGCTGGCACGATCACTTGCCCGCCAATGTTCGGGTGGTAAGTTCAACATCCTTAATAATTCATCATCATCATCATCATCACCACACACTGTAACCAGAATACCGAGAATATTCTGGTAAAGAAGTAAATTTCATTTGGACCATGATTTTTCGCATCTCCCAAACTCTGAAAATTATAGAAACTATTACGTATTACTAGGTTTTAGAAAAATCACGACTATACACCACGTACTTTACTATTCTTCTCCTGACGTTTCGTTGACCATTTAGAGGTCGTTCCTCATGAGTACCGACCGCGATCACGCTCGAAGGTCGTGAGACGGGAACTGAGGCCTTACCATGACCTCTTATAGCGATTCAGTACAAAATATCGGTTCATCGTTCACATCCGTTATCATTGAATAACTTTAATCGTAGAAGTATATTAGACCTTCTGTTACTGTGCCTTTATATATAGCTGCGGACATCACGGAACCGATATTTTGTACTGAATAGTATTTGAACTGAATCGCTATAAGAGCTCATGGTTAGGTCTCTGCCACAATAATTTCAATTCTATTAATACTAGGTTGCTTTCTAACGTTGATAAATTCAAGTTAGTATTAAAAGCTGTTTTTGACAATTCGAAGCAGCCACAAGCCCCCACAAACTGATCCGGCCAAAAGTGAAATTAACCACGCACTTTAGTAAATCAGATTACTTTTCGATCACTCAATTTGATTACTGTGACGCCGTCACCGGGCCAGATAAGTTTCCGTGTCCAAAAGTGGAACTAACCACGCCTTTTTTAAATCAGGGAGCTTAGTACGAGTTTTGATAGTTTTCGAAACTATAATGAAGTTTCGTTTCCTTCCATACATTTACTGACAGCATCCTTAGTTTTCTTCTCGTTTTCACTAAGGGGGCTGCAAGTATGGAAGGAAACGAAACTTCATATAGATTCTAAGCCCCCAGATTACAACACTCAATATGATAACAGCACCGCCGCAGGCTAGATAAGTTTGTGGGGCTGTACTTTGAGTTTGACAAACGAAAACAGTCTAAAATAAGCATTATGTGCGAGAGGCCTAATTCCAGCAGTGGAGTCCTATTGGCTGATGATGATGATGATTATAGCTTGGTTTTTTTAGTAAAGTTTTAGTAATAAGAGGTCATCTAGTCGACTTTATGCTAGGTGAATTGACGCCGATTCATGGCGACTATACCTAGCCTCATAGAAAAACAATTAAGCTAGCCTTAAATTAATTAAGCTAGCCTTCCGAGATGGGCTGCAAACCGTAACCGCAGGCGACACTGCGGCTGGCGGTTGCGGTCGAACGCAGTGCTGTCGCGGTCGCGGTTGCTTCCATTCCAAGCGCGGCCGCATGCCGTGGCTGCACAATGCATAGAACCATGCCTCAGTCACTCCTGTACATTATACGTGTGAATTCTCTGCGGTTCGCGTCACTACTGATGCTGCAGCCTGCAGTCGCTACGGCTGCAGGCCGCAGTGTTGCCGCGCTCGGAATCAATTTCATAGAGATTCATAGAAACCAGTGGTGTCGCTTGTAGTTTGTGGTCTGCAGCCCATCTCGGAAGAGTACCTTTAAGGTGCTTAGGGAAGTCAGAAAAATATCAAAACATCAGCGTAAGTTCTAAGATAGCCAAGCAATATCTAGGCTGGGTATTTCTTAGCGTAGGTTCGTCAACACGTCATTTTCCTAATCCTTACGACAGGGCTTAGCCCTTGTCATACAAATGGGCTCACACATTACTTAGGCTTAGTACAGAAAAAATGGGCCTCAAGAAATTCGGATACGTTCAAGATTTTTATTTTCTTGTATCTGAACTACTGTTAATTTGATTGTTTCCATTAGTATCGACACAGATAGATAACACTGTATTGCACAACACCTTAAAAATGACCACATTAAAAAACATAATAACTATGGAACTAAGTTAATTTTATATTTAAAGTATAATAAAGTATATATATATATTTTTTTTTTTTTTATATATTTTTTATATTAATTTAAAAGTTTTTTTTTAATACAATTTGTTAACTTGTTGTTGTTGTTTGCAATTTTTTGGTGCTGGTTTTTTGGGGTTCCGTACCCAAAGGCTAAAATGGACCCTATAACTAAGGCTCCACTGTCCGTCCGTCCGTCTGTCACATTATCATGAACCGTAATAGTTAAACAGTTAAATTTTTCACAGATGATGCATTTCTGTTGCCGCTATAACAACAAATAATAAAAAACAGAATAAAATAAATATTTAAGGGGGCTCCGATACAACAAACGTGGTTTTTTATAGATAATGGAACAGAACCCATCGTGTGCGAGTCCGACTCGCACTTAGCCGGTTTTTATTATGTATTTATTAATTATATGAAAACATTAACATAAAATTTGTTCTAATACACTCTTAAAGCCTTAAGGGGTTTGTCGCAAATCTGTTCGATTAATACGGTATATTTCCTACCCCCCATGATTCGTACTATAGTTAACTGTATCCTAAATTGTTATTTTCTATCAGACGAAGGTCCGGGGCGTGTTTAACTGACAGAGACATATGGAAAGTTCAACTTCGCTGTATTTTTTCGCTGTCATTTGCAAAACTAATGATATTTCGAGAGATATTAGGGTAGTTACGTAAAGTTCTTGAGTATATAGTAGTTAATAGCGCTTTTTATATAAAGGTCATCATCATCATCATTATCATAAGTAATATAAGCTTGTTACGCCCATTCAGGCACCGCAGACCCCCATCGGCTTGCCTGAAGCGCAAGCTTGCTGGACGGTTAATAATAATTAATAATAGTAAATATAATACGATATGTATAATTCGATTAGTTCAAAAAAACCCTCAAAATTAATACAGTCTGTTGTGCAAACCAGATTTGACGATGCAATTTTTAACATTAGGCAAGCAAAGTTGTTTGGATAAAAAAAATTGGATGTTTGGATTTAAGGATCATAACCTGCGTTATTATTATCTAGAGTGTAATACCCTTCATTAGTTATATAATGTACTAACAAAATGGACTCAGTTGTCTGAATAAATAAATAAATTATTAATCTTATAGGTACGAACCAGATCACAACCAAGGCGGAGTGTGTCGCTACAACCAAAACGCTGGCTACGTGGTCTTCTCAGCCATGGGGTCTTTCTTCCTTCCAATGGCGGTCATGGTCTACGTGTACGCGAGGATCTCGTGTGTGGTGGCGAGGAGACACCAGCAGTTGGCTAGCAGCACGAAATGTAGTAAGGTGGGGGAATACTTTATCATCATCAGCCTTTAAACGTCCCTATAAGCCACCCCCATAGAATTTAATGGGGGAATCGCCAAAATAACCATGCCTGGCAGGTGAAAAAAAAAAAAAAAAACCGTTCCAAAATCCGAAAAGATTCTTGATAGTCAGATTGATGAACGTCAACGAAACCGTTCCGTTGGTACTTTTTGCGGTACTAAACCCTAAAAGAGTCAACAGTGTACCATTACCAATTCAAAACAATCCATTACTTAGTATTGCTTGCGTCAGAAATTATAACAAAGGCAACAATGTATTTTCACCAAAGACAATCCTTGGGGAAAACACATTGGCGCGCAGACAATTCATACAAACTTCAGCAAGCGAAATTTGACCTTCCAAAGACATAATATCCCCACAAAACACATAGAAACCGTGGAACGAGAAACTAATAATACTCCAAACTCCTTCATATTACTTTTGCTGGCTCTAGTCATGCCATTGTCACCCGAAATAGGATTTCAAAGCAAAATGCGCTTTATAGCGCGAAATTTCGGTTTGATCGAACTCTGTGGCGCGGCGGGTGAGTAGCCGACTGAGTTGCAAGTGGTTGCGGGTTCGATTCCTGCTGCGGGACAAATGTTTGTATGATATGCAAATATTTGTTCCGGGTCTGGGTGTTATGGTACCATGGTACTCGTAGTTCCTGATACCCACGACACAGGGAAACCTAGTGTGGGATCAAGACTTCGTATGACTGTTGTTCCTTTTTCCTCTAGTTAAAACTAGAGGAAAAAGGAACAACAACATACAACATAGAGATAAATCTCTATAGTTGTCTATTATGTAAATTAAACAATTTTAAACTAATTTACGTGATAGAAAATCCGTAGAAGAACCAAGATCACCGATATAACTTAACTTACAGTGAAGTGGCAATGGGCAGACCATATAGCTCGCAGAACCGACAACCGAATGGGAATAAAGGTTCTCAAGTGGCGACCACAAACCTGACGTAGTAGAGGAAATCCCCCCTCTTGATAGACTTAAGACATTATAAAGGTCGCAGAAAGTCAGTGGATGGAGGCGGCTTAAGATCGTTCGATCTGTGTATAGCTATGTCCAGCAGTGGATTTCTACTGTTTGATGATAATGTTGATGAGTCAAGTCAACAAAGGGTTAACCCAACGTTATTTCTGCTCCACTAACTTTTGCCACAGTGCTTTGAGTGTTAAACTGCCACAATTTGGCGCTTCTGATCTTCTGTAACTACTACAAAAAATAATTGGAATGTTGATTTGTATGAAATAATTGGAATATGGAGGGTGTAGTTATAGTAGAGGGCCCTTAATTCTACTAATGCTACTCTCGTAATAATAATTGGGGAGGAAATGAGAAAAGATTTTTTTAATGACCACTTGTTTGATAAACACAAAAAAATCCTACAAGTGGATTCTTAAGCCAGGGTTTCTTAAAATAGTCCGTCTGATGCCCCTGAGGCTTATAGGGGTATACCAAAATACCCCTATAAGCCTCAGGGGAGGGTATTCCACACGTCATGGCGAACAAGTTCTATAATTTTATAAAGAAGCATGGCGACTTTCCTTACATTTTCTGACCCAACTTTTTTGTCAATTTCATGTTACCTTGAGTTATACTATGTTATTACTTGGTTAAACCAAGTTATTGTTATAACCAAGAGTATCACAGCAACAGCTAAGAATGAAGTGTGAATAAAAAAGAAAATTGAATGAAGTGTGTAGAAGTTGGGGGAAAATAATTGATAACGGTTTAACATAAAAAACTTTGCAAACTTCGGCTGGAATACAAAATACGTATGACATCGACTGACATGAAACATCTACCATCAACGTTCCTATTCAAGTTGGTAATTGTTTTTTTTTTTGGTTAAATTGCACAAAACAACCCTTTCAAGTATTTTAATAATTAGCTATGATATTATGATTGAAAGTAAAACAAGTTGTTCTATCAAGTATAGTAGGGTAGTATTTATCAAGTTTTTGCTATAAATAAATTTAAATGTAACTTTAGATTCCCTACTTCTAAAAATATACAAGGTCTATGGAAAAACCGGCAAAAAATATTATTTAGAACAATACTAACTTCTTCCATGAAGGGGAGCTGGTTAATTTTTTTTCACATGAGTTAAAAGTCGCCATCCTTCTTTAAAAAAAATTCAATCATGCTTTGTCTCGTAAACTTTCCTCCAGAAATGTACCGCTGCCCTATTACAACTTTTTATTTGACTTCTATGAGTGAATTCTGAACGCTGAATGGAATACCCTATTTTGGGGCTTATATATTTTGATACACATTGTACAGACCGTTCACCGTAAGATGTCCCCTGTCTGGAAATATCTGTCTGGTTGGTATACACTGTAGGGGACATCTTACGGTGAACGGTCTTGTATACGCGACTGACTTAAATTGTTTCTTTTATGTTAGGTTGAGAATTACTGTCACACTCGTCTCCACTACGCGACAGCTGTCATATGACAGATAATGCTTTCTTAAAAACTTTTGAAATGCTGTTAAATATCTTTTAAGATTCTCCCGGACTTTTTCTGCTCTTTCGAAGGGAGACGTCGTCCTTTTTTATTTTATTTCAATTTCTAGTGTTTTTTTGAGTTATATCGTGTAATTTTGGTGGCATTTTAACCGGTGTAGCTTATAAAGAGCATATAGTAGTGAATTTTAATAAAATAAGTGTATTGCGTGTCTTTTCGAAGGGGTGGAAATTGTCCAGGAACATTCTAGTAAACTGCCATCAATTTACTAGAACATGACTTGACAGAAGACTTTGACGACTGGACATTGTTTGATTATATCAATAACTTGACATTGGCAAAATAGAGAAATTCCTCAGATGCCATTATAAAAAAAAAAAAATAAAAAAAAAAAAAGATTCTCCCTCCCAAGTGTAACTTAGCTTGACATTGGCGAAATTGTGGTCCGTATGCACAGTAGGTACGGCTAGCACAGGCTAACTAAGACCAAAGATGCTAGCGCGACAACCGTAAATGTAAATATTGGCCAATGGCATTAGGGTAGCTTGAAGTCTTTGTAAGTTACTTTAACGATAGTAAGTCGCTAGCGAGACGATAGTTATTATAGAATATTAAGACGCTATAGGTTCACAAAATGAGCTCTAGAATATTTGAGTTTTTGATAATGAGTCTTAAAAAATTATATGCTTTTTATCTAGTGAAATCATAAATTCAGTACACAATTTGAATTACTCCACTCATTAAAAAAAAATAAACAGATATCTTTTTTAAACTTTTTTTTTAAATCAATTTTTAGACTTTTTAGACACGTTTTAATTTTTGTAACATTCGGTAACTTATAAGTTATAAGTTAGGTTAGTGAATTCATCAAAAAAATCTAACAAAACTTTAAAGGGAATTTTTAAATCATAATTTTATACACAAAACCAAAGTTTCAGAGCGTACGCTCGCCTTCTTTAGTTCATACAAAAATTTTCGTTGAACTGTCTTAACCAATCAAATTACTAAGATTTCAAGTTATCCCGGTGTCATTGGCCAATATTAACATTTGTGGTTGTCTCGCTTGGTAATTACGTTACTCAGCTTGAACTAGTACCGCCAAAAGCCACAAACAAGAATTGATTGATTGATATCTTTCAAGATAGCTCTTCCAACTCTTTCAAACATTTTAGGTACAGCTAAGCGGATTACTGTCTCCACTGCTACCATCTACAAAATTACATCTTTTCTTTGTGTTCAAGTCTCAGGATAAATGATGATACGAGTAGAAATCCTGCCTTAGAAAAATGGCCTTTTTCTAATAATATAAATAAATAATAATAAATAAATAAATAATGCTGGACATTTCACACAACATTATCTAGCCCCAAGCTAAGCAGAGAGGATAATAATATAAGGATGATAATATTGTCTAACAGCTAAGGGATTCTTGCTGTCCTTTTGTTAATGAGATTATTATTTATGTGTTTGTGCGAGAGTGTACGCTCGTATTGTTATTGGAAGAAAAACAACAATATTTTCATAACAAGGTTTTTTTTTAAATTGTTGTAATTATTTATTTACAGAAAGTATAATATAAGTAATACAAGTATATACCTTGAGATCAGCTACACCGTGAGTAACACCAGCTTACGTCACTATCCGGTTAGCCACTTTATTGCAATAATTACGGAATTACAGGAACACAAAATTGTAAGCATAAGGGATCTATTAGTACAAGGGATCATAACCACAGGATATATCAGTAACTACTTTATTTTCTGTGATTGACTTTACGTTTTGTTTGTCTAATCAAATGAAACAATCATTTTAAGGTGAAACGTTTCGCAAGTGGCGTGAAATTCAAATTTTATTGAGTTTTTTTGCACATCAACACTTCTTGAGATAGCGAACACTGGTTTTGCGGTAATCAAGAGGTCTAACACACGTATTTTAATTGAAAGTATCTCATAAATATCATTAGTTTAGCTACGAATGTCAATGAATGATTGATATAGTGTTATTTTGGTTCATTCGTAGCTGAACTAATGATATTTATGAGATACTTTCAATTAAAACATGTGTGTTAGGTCTCCTGATTCCCGCAAAACAAGTGTTTGCTATCTCAAGAAGTGTTGATCAGCTGTAATGTGCAAAAAACTCAATAAAATTTGAATTTCGCGCCACTTGCGAAACGTTTCACCTTAAAGATTGAACGTATTTTTTTAGTAATACCTCATGGTTTTATAGTATTGTGACAGGATGTTAGCTGTAAGGCCGCCAAATGTATTACCCTTAATTTTTTTGTATATTTATTTTTGTGTTGTATTCAATAAGGAGTTATCTATCTAATATAAGGGGGTCGTGGAGTTAGATACACGCTACTGTTAGCACAGAAACGAGTTCTCGATTCTAAATGGCGGTGACTCAGGCTGGTGTTTACCCACGTGACTATCTGGTCTTGGAAGAGCATACCTGGCAGAGTAAATTAATATACCATGGTTTTAGTCAAATGCTACTAATAAAAACAATAAAACTGTAGAAAATAAAATCAACACGTATAAAGCCCCATTGAAACCCAAAGAGAGATGGAATGAATTTGTTGTTGGGGCACTAATGACCAATGGAGAATAGTCAAACTTAAACCAATTACTCCCAGTTTTCATTGGTGATATGCCAAATTTAATCAAAGTATTCTAAATAGTACCTACTACTTATAATCCGTATATTCCCAGCGTCCCCCACCTATCTGGCCCCACTAGGTGTTGGTTTTAGATGTTGGGAAAAAAGGGCCATCGTCACCCACTGACAACGCCAGAAATTGTATGTTTTAACAGTGGAAGATCTTTTTTTTCTGTTGTTTAGAGGTATAAATCAGATCTATCTTGTTACAGAGAGCCAAGCTGTCCTGCATCAGAACAGAATCCGACTCCAGCACTGGCAAGGTCTCTCGTCAAAACACTTCAAAACCATCAAAAACTAACTCCACCCACCAGAGCGACTGTTCCCAAGACCACAAATGCCCCTGCTGCTTCCAAGCAGAGAAAAAAAGAAAACGAAGCAAAGAGCGAGACAGATTCAGTGACGTAACGTGCAAAGCTAACTATAAATACAAGAGCACGGCGAAAAGGAGTCATTCTGTTAAAGACCATGAGAACAATCGGGTGTCTTCGCTAAGGCGGGAGACGAAAACTGCTCAAACTTTGAGTTTAGTTGTTGGGGGATTTGTCGCCTGCTGGCTTCCATTCTTCCTATACTACTTGCTGACCCCATTCATACCAAGTAATTATGTAAATGCAGTGGTTATGTATGTGTTAACGTGGTTGGGTTGGTTCAATTCGGCGATAAACCCGTTTATTTATGCGTTCTATTCGCCAGATTTTAGGGTTGCGTTTTGGAGGTTAACCATCAAGAAATGTAAAAGGAATAAGCGATAGATATTGACGTAAATAAAATGGAGTATTAAAGCTAGTATCCACCAAAGTGTAGCGGCATTTGTGTAATATTATTGAAAGACACTTTTGACTAAAGTGAGGTTATTATGACTAAATTCATTTGGATGATTTTACGAAATACTTATAGCCTCTCTTCTATTCGCTTTAGTAGATACCAGCTCATATTTTAAACGATCAACGAAACAAATAAATAGTAATAATTTGTACAAATATAAGCTTTGTAAATTGCTTCATAGGGTTTAATTTATAAGTAGACGAGGTCGTTTATTAATGAAACTGAAGGTCAATATACGCTGTAATTATAAAACGATGTAATTATTGGCGCCAGTCACTCGCATCGTTTGATAACACCATTAATTTCTTGAATATAATGTGTGTGTACATACTGAAGGCTTACTTAATTCACGCCAATTGCACATACGAGTGGATTGAATGCAAACCAATTCTAAAATAGTTTAAAGGGTTTGTCAGTATGTTTTCTAATAATAGCTTTTCATGTAATAATAATAAAGCCCAAGTAAGGAATAACTGTACTTACAAAAAAGTTTGTTCACCATCGATCATCTGATTTCAGGACATAGTCACACACCATTTTCGCTGTAGGGATACGAAGGGCCTCAATTGCCAATTGCTCTTTTCACTGTGGTTTGTACAATAGTAGGAATATACACGTAACTAGTTCGTGTTCATCACCGTTATCTTCTAGTAATAACATATTCCTAAACCAGCTGCCAGGTCAACTAAAATTTACCAACACGGGTACTGTGGATTCTTCACAATTAATAGTAATTTATTTTTGAATTCGAGACATGGAAAGTCATCATTCAAATCACAATGATAATTTTGAATCGACTTTTAAACTTTAAATTAATTTTCGCTATAATACGTAAATTATTTATTTATTTTTATTTATAATTATTATGTAAGTAGAATTCCGCTAGCATTATACGCTACTATGAGTCCGCTACGCAACATACGCACAATGTACACAGGCATTATAGAACTTCGTAATTACAGAATTAGACCCACTTCTGAATCGCTTCAAAGGCGAGGACTTAATAAGTCCTCACAAAGTAGAAAGGAAAACATTGAGTAATCGACATTCGCCCACACGATGCCGAGAATAGGAGTTGTATAACAGCACTTGTCGAAACTTTTTTAGATCTTTTATAACTTCTAAGTGTATATTAGTTTTTATACTATTGATTTTAACAGCAGCGACGCGTTCTCTTCTACATCTATGTGAAGGTTCTCGTAGGAAATAAATGGGCAGATCATACAGGTCGAAAAACTTGCAATCGTTAGGGAATAAAGATTTTTCAGTGTTAACCACTTATTATTATTTATTCATTTTGTAAAAACGGGAAATTTTCACGTACCGATATGTTGGTGGTAGCGCCAACAGGTTTAGATCCTAATCGAGGGTCTTCATCAGGGTGGGTAAAGGATCCACGCTACACTCCCTCCGCGTCCTTCCTCGCACTGCGTCGCTGAGCTCGCTCCTCTCGGCTCATCCGGCGCGGGGGTGGGGGGGTCGGTACGTGAAAATTTCCCGTTTTTACAAAATGAATGATATAATTCACGAAAGTTACTTTATTATTATTTATGTCCAGTAGTGGACTTCTATAGGCTGATGATGATGATGGTGATGATGCATTCGTTTGGATCTAAAAGGTCAGGAGGTGGGGTGTACTTACTTAGCGTGTCCTGCTATCTCTGTCTAGAGTGGATTCTACTCATGTGCATGGACGCCAAATAATTTTAAAAAATTGCTTTCATAGAAAAACTTTTATAACTTCGCAGTTTTTATTTTTAAGAGCGTTATATCGGCTTCTTTTGTCTCGTTTCTTAAGTTTTTTTTTGCTCGTGAAACATGACACTGAAAATTAACTTTTATTATCACACTTTTATATAATTAAGTTTTTGTTGAAAAATGTATTTTTCAAAACAAGCTTTTATTAAATAAGTAATCGGAACCGTGACTTGATCAAAATGAGCCTAAACACTGACACAGGCTACTATTAATAATCGAGGAGTTCCGTTGTCCACCTTCCGTCTACATCATCAGATCAGCTTGCCGCCACCGTATTATTGTATTGTCATCTGAACTTGACAGGTATGTAATTTAATCTCAATCGGTTGGGTGAAACTGGTTCAGAATTCAGTTTCAAGATTTGTCCCACACTAACTAACTAACATACATAAATAACAGTTTAAAGAGCCAATTTCACCATAATCTGTTAGTTAGTAAATGTCTTGTTAAATCTAACCACTGGTTAAGGTGACAGATAATCTTTAAAAACACCTGTCAAAAAGCATTGGTTAGACTAAACAGTTATTTAACCATCATGGTTAACATACAACCAACATAATTATCACTAGAAACGGGATATGATGATTTTTGAGCGTTATTCAATTGTCTGGAGTCTGGAATCATTTGGTGAGAATGTGTAGGAATCTGAAAAATTGTGTGGTACCAGTTGCTCGTCCGGATACCGTTACTGTGGTGTGTCGAGATGGAGTTAAGTGTGATAATGAAACTGATGGTAGGGGTGTTCGTAATAAAAGTGTGAGAAAGAGGGTAGATCGTTGCGGCTACCAGCAACAATAAATCTACTCGCAAAGACTTCAGTTTACTCGTGATCATAGCGCATGAATCTGTGCCGAAATATCGGAAATCAATAAAGCTCAAAAATCATGGTAAATATCCCGTTTCTAGTGATAATTAAAGGTTTTAACCGCCTGTTATTTGTTGGTGAAATCAAACCTTAGTTAAATATAAGCTTGTAATAACTTTTCATTTAAAAAACCGACTTCCGTCATTGTATTCGACTAAAATATTTGGATGAAAAAAAAATTATGAAAGAACCATAGTGGTGAAAGGATTATGATACTTTTTGAATGCAAATGCTTGGTTTGTTGCTGAAAATGTCAAAATCGCCATATGTATGCCTACAATATTTGAGGAGTTCCCTCAATTCCTCATGGATCCCATCATCAGAACTGGATTCTGAAAAAAATGGGACCAATCTGAAAGTATATCTATTCAAATAAAAAAAAATCCAAATCGGTTCATAAACGCCGGAGATAAGCGGTAACAAACATAAAAAAATATAAAATACAACCGAATTGAGAACCTCCTCCTTTTTTGGGAAGTCGGTTAAAAAGAACCACAACCATCAGTGGCAAAGGATTCAGGGTGCGGTCGTAGGGTCTTTCATACCCTTACAGTAAAATGAGCGGGATCCGCTAATGTGCATACATGCAAGGAACTTAATTACTGACAAATTAACCCCTTATGTGAGAGAGGACTTATGGGGCCTTCGTATGTAGGGAGGCAAACATTGAGTAGGTAACGACCTACACGTTGTCGAGAGCAAGTTGTATAATGCTAGGTATATACGAACACCCTATCCGAGAACTGAATACATTTTCTGAAGCAATAGTTTCTAAAGGCGTGCATACTCACAAAAAAAGAAATTACAGGCACATGATACTATTTAGTAGGCGTAGGTCGCGTCCTAGTTGGACGTGACTTAAGAGGTATTACATTTGTTGGGCTGGCATATACGCCCACTGCTGGACGAGGGCTCCTTCATAAAATACAATGGGGGGATTATCACCACGCTTGGCAGGCGAATTAGTGATCGCAGTATTTGTGTTAAGTACTCAGGTGGATGCTGCTGCCCATCCCCTGGTGTAATCCTTAGTAGGCTTTTACAATATCCACGAGAGGGGACGGATAGGTCTATTCTTAGGCCGGACGCACCATGGCAATCCGTAATTTCAACAAATAAAAGAAAAATCTGGCTTGACGTGTAATAGGGTGGTCGCATTATGCACGCTTCCATAATTCCGTAAGATGTATGCTCGGGTCAAGTGTTCGCAGTATATTCCTAGCATTACATTACATAATCTATGTAAAAAGAGTCCAATTCCCTTATCTCATTTGCCTATGGCATACGTAGTATGGTATAATAGTATAAAAATAACAGAAATATTATAGAAAATGTATTTTATGTTAAGATGTATGCTTTGCAGCGCCGCACCGTATCTACTTGTAGGTCCGGTGTGGGTGCTGAGCTGAGACAGGGACATATTTGTCCCCCCCCCGCACAACAAGCTTGTTTTTGTCTTTTTATTTTATGTACCTATCTACCTACTTTTGTTTTTATTTCGTGACAGTATCATAGATTTTTGTTTTAAAAAAATGGCATGCCACCTTGTGTGTTTTGGGGACAAATAAACGTATTTTATTTATTTCTTTATTTCTTCGTCTTTGCCAGTCTATTTGGATATATGATTCTGAACAGCGGGGTTATTGTGTAAGTCTACTGAACATCGAATAAACTTCAAATTTGATATTGACAACTCAGTCTGGACTCCATCTGTCAATTTCGTATTGTCTAACCGGTGAACTTCGTCTGTTTCAAGCCCAGTGAATGAATGCTAATCATGATTTTGACAGTTTTGGTATTGTCTAGCGCCAAACTGAAGTTCGGAAAAGTTTTTGACGTCTTCAGTGACGTCAAAAACTTTCCCGAACTTCATGACAAACGTCAAATGAAACAGGGACCTCCTTCGATGCCTGTTTGAACTAAAATAGCACACTAAACAACTTCAGTTATGAAATAAAGTGATAATTAGAGTTTTTATTAGCAGAAGTAAGTAATTAATTCAAACATCCATACATTTGTCTACATTTATTTAATGATATTTGACTTCCCAACTTGCGAAAGTCTTGGATGATTTTACCTAAATTGAGAACACTGATATCCTCGTGAGTACCTAATGTAGTATGCTGATATCAAGGTAGGTGCTCAATAAATATACTAGCCAAATCTAAAGCTAGCTACCTACCTAGTTCCAACTGGACTGTCAATTCCAGTCCATCCCAAGGTTGTCTGGAAGAGATCGCTCTCAGCGATAAGACCGCCCATTGTACATACGTATAATTATAATTATGATTGTTTTAATGTTTAAATTTTTAATGTGGTGTGCAATAAAGTGTTTTCTATCTATCTATCTATCTATCTAGTTAAAAACTCTTAAATAAGTAGTGTGTGTGCTTGCAGTTCATGTTCTTACCTATGTTATTCTGTCTTGCAGATATTAGCACCATTGGCATTTTACGTGAATGGTTATTACCAAAAACCGTGGGGCTTATTGCCACCTTGGCCCGTTCAGAAATGTGTTGTCGGACTGCTGAAATTCTTTAAAAATACATCCAATTTTCAACTACTAAGGATGGAGCTCCCTAATGATGAGGAGGTCTCAAATGGTCTAAGATGTGGACCACATTGTTTCGTGATTTATTAATCACGAAACAATGTGGTCCACATCTTATAGCGTTCTTAATGAAAGTGAAGATCAATGACCAAGAATATCTTACTTGTAAGTAATAATCTATTATTAATAGTATCAATATAAGTACTCAACATGCACAAATTTGCTTTTAGTGTTGATGATTCTATGTGCACAATCTACTGAAAGTCCATTGCTGGACATAGGACTCCCCCATGGACCCCCCATGTGACCTAGGTTCTTCTATGGATCTCTTCTATTCAATTGATATCTACCATAGCAGCCGCTGCATTAATTTGAGAGTGTAAAAAGTATCAAAAGTGCCAAAAGTGTAACCTTATTGTTTTTGTTCCAGAATCAAAACAAACGTGGACAAGGGCTACTGAGCTATTTTAACATTATTGGTTGTTTACTGTTGTTTTCTACTTCTCACAACGGAGTTCAGTGAATTACCCTTATTAATTCAGAATAAACTTTGAAATAGGTTATCTGTTTAGTTAAAAGGATATCACTGTTGTTCATTTATTTTGTTTATTCGTTTAATCAACAGCGTTTTCTTAAAAATCTAGGCAGAAAAACATTGTGTGACAAACATAAGGCCAAACATGAATTTTACAAAATCAAAAACATGTGTAGGTAGGTACACACAAGTAAGCATCCAAAGTGACCGAGTGCCTACAAACTTTTTAAATTTCAGCATTATTATTGAAATAACCATTACTATTGCCCACTGGGGCACGAATGGCTTTTTTAGTTTTATTGGTTTCTACTTAGTTAACTACCTTTTTTGTAAGGCACGCCTCACCATCTTTCTGCACGCCCAGGATGACTGGTAGATAATTCTATTAGCATTAAGTCCTCCTAGCGCTGATGTTTTGTGTGAAAGTTTAAATAAATAATAATGGCTAGAAATATAAATCAAATAGAACTATTAATGTAGTACTCCATTGAGTCAGGTAAGTATATTATGTTTGAAAATAGATGAGGTTTGCCGTGGTGTGTCCGGCTTAAGATTCTATCTCCTCCCATGAATGAATTAAAA
The DNA here is from genome assembly GCA_951392215.1 of Epirrita christyi. NCBI lineage: Eukaryota > Metazoa > Arthropoda > Insecta > Lepidoptera > Geometridae > Epirrita > Epirrita christyi. The sequence continues at coordinate 9,265,047 of OX595855.1, read as the reverse complement.
GCCAACCAAGGGATTACACCAGGGGACAGGCAGCAGCATCCACCTGAGTACTCTACATAAATAATGCAATCACCAATCCACTTTCGAAGCGTGGTGATTATGGCAATTCCCCCCACTGTATTTCATGGGGGACACTTTGTCCAGCAGTGGATGTCTAAAGGCTGCCGATGAGTAGCATACCGATGGACTGGCAACATTGTATTGGACGCAGACAGTCAATGGATAGAAGCAGCACAAGCCGTAAGACGTAGCATAGCCATGGGCCAAAGACATTGTACCGATGACATTGTAATGGTCCCTGGAAATCAGTGAATAGAGGCAGCACAAGCCCATTGATAGTGGCATTTTATGGGGAGGCAGCAGTTATAACACCACTGTTGGACGTCTACTAGCTGATGATGAATAAAATTAAAGAAATAATATTGGGTAGGTAAGTCATTTACTCATTATTCATTATAAACAATCAAAATTTACCTTGACAAATGCCCGCACTAATATTTACCATTACCGCTAACCAACATATAGCTACTATACACTCATTAAAGTACTAATTCTACAGTTTATTGGTTTTATCTATAGTCTCAGGTAAACCATAAAGGAATTAAAAATAACACTATGGCGAGACTCCCACTGAGTATTATGTTCCTTGCTCTAACTTCATAACCGTCATGGTGAGCTTGGTTCTGCTGGAGGTATTCTATCATCACTTTGGACATCACAACGTAGTGAATACGTACAGTTGAGTGGTGGGTACTCCTCAAGTAATAGATTAATTCTGTGGCAAGGGTGTTCTTCCGAATTATAATTGTAATTTTTCCATTTTGGCCCCTTTTTTCTTGGTGGTCATCATAATATGCCAACCCCAACGTTTGGACGTTGCCTGTTTTCCCACAACCAACGCTTAGGTATTGCTTCTCCAACAATGGCCCTAGCTAGACTATCCTTTCGAAATCTTGCATGATTTTGAACTTTGAGGCTCAGTCTCATTTACTTATTCGAAATTTGTGACACAAATGATTATCACTGCCGTTTTGGTATTTAATATAGCAAAGCGTAAATAACACCCACAATGTTTCCAAACACAGTTCTGCATGTTTATTTTAACTTTTTTCAGTCCAATTAAAAGAAATACACCAAAAATAAACAAATTAGGCTTTTTTTTTTTTTTTTTTAATGGCATCTGAGAATTTTTCTCAATTTTGCAAAATGTCAAGTAGCATAGATAATTACAAACATTGTCCAGTCGTCAAGTACTCTGTTATGTCATGTTCTAGTAAATCGATGGCAGTTTACTAGAATGTTCCTGGACAATTTCCACCCCTTCGAAAAGACACGTAATACACTTATTTTATTTAAATTCACTACCATGTGCAAGTTACACCGGTTAAAATGCCACCAAAATAACACGATATAACTCAAAAAAACAAAAAAAACAATTGAAATAAAATAAAAAAGGACGACGTCTCCCTTCGAAAGAGCAGAAAAAGTCTCAATTATAGGCTTCTCCTTTTTCTTTATTTTTGACAAAAAAACGTGACATTGCCAACGTCAATCATTTCTGACGTTTTTTAAAAACACGTTCCGTTTTAAATTTCAGGAGACTATTATTACAGCTTAGTTGCTAACAATGCAACCAATAACATAAAATTCTGTACCGTTAATGTTTGTAAAGCACATTAAATATAGTTTTCAAGTTAACAACTTACTAATACCACATAAATCATGTCACTAAGTACTCGTACTTCGTCAGTGCTAGTTAGTCATACTTCTGAAATGAAACGTGACCGAGCGATGAACGAGACCGAAAACGCGTACGCCAGTCTGTAGCCGCTGAACATCGAAAAAATCCTTCGGCAATACCGCGAAGGCATGTTTACTGAACATCGATTTTAGTACTCTGACAATCGGTTTGAAAGTTAGCCAATAACCCCCCAGGACCTTGATTGTGACCTAAAGCCCAATTCTCTTAATAATTATTTGACATTGAATTCACAATATAACCTCATTTCAGTTATTTTTCGATTAATCATCAACCTTTCTGTCGCTCTGGAAGGCGTTCGTTAGAGCGAGAAAGATAACGTATGCACGTGAAGATTAAGTAATAGTTACTACATACCTATGCACGCAGTGACAGCCGTGACAGTTGACTGTTACGAGATTAAATTGTAAATTGACTAACAAATAGGTAATTACGAGACTTGCCCCCTTATTCATAATCATTTTTAAACCTATTTTAGTTAAATATGTTTTGTCTTGTTTTGACGTATGACATTTTACATCAGGGAGAAGAAGACAAAAGCTATTTTAACTAAAATTGGTTTAAAAAATGATTATGAATAAGGCCCTTAGGGTTTAGATAGATTATGACCTTAATTGAGACGTAAGCTATTTTTAATCCTACGCAAGCGAAGCCGTTGGAACGCACTAGCTATAGTACACATATGTACATAGAATTGAAACTTTCGTGGTTAGGAATCATTTTAAATTGAAAACAAAAACAGAAAACAGTGGTAATTAGCCGTTTTTTCAATTTACGTACAATGTACGTAGCTATTAATTATATCGTTAATTTGGCGCTACTTTCCACGTTAAAAATATTTCCAAGTTTTGTAGGTCTTCGTTTTTGGCTATTATTATTGTGCCTCAAATAATTCACAGAGTTCTTAGAGGGCGTTTTAAGAACCCTTTGTGAATTATTTTAGCGTCTTCACTTGAAATAGGCCATTAAATCCAGGAAGTACATAATTATAAGGCCCAACGGTACATACTTTGTGAATGAAACAATGAGAATTTATATACTTTAGCTTTGTAGCAAGTTCTTGTAAATTATTGGTCAGGAAAATATCGCTCTTGTTAATATTTTTTTATTGAATGAACTAAGTTTTTTTACGAAAAGCTTATGACAATGGTTTACATAATACTAGCTTTTTCTAAAGATGGTTAGTATTATATATAAATGATTACTCTAATACCTCTGAAAAGTAGCTAACTAAGCCCCAATTGTGTTAACTAGGGCATGGGATAAGATTTCAACGACACAGAAAAATATAACTGCTTAGTTAAATTATGCGAGCTAGATTGACGCAACGATCAAGAAGCTTTGTTGAGTTATTTTATTTATTGTGTAATATTAACATTTGTTCCAAATCCAGTGTTTAGTCACTTATTGACTTGACTGTACAAAATAAAATGAAAAGGTGTTAAATGAAATGGTTGTTAGGTATTTTTACAAAAAATGCTATAACTGGCGCATGGTATAACAAAATGTTTGAAATATTCAATTAAATGTTAAATTTTACACATAAGGCTCATTAGTATTACTTATTATTAAATAGTCATTAATTAAATTATTGTAATAATTATTTAAGTAATTAATACATTGTAAAAAGATTTAATTAAATTATTGTATACGTGAGTGATCAATTAGGATTACCAATTTTGTGATAAAATAAAGTTTATCTATACATCGATGTCTGGTTTCAATATTTAAAAAAATCATGCAAAAATAAATAAAATAAATAAATAAATGCTGGACATTTCACACAACATTATCTAGCCCTAAGCTAAGCAGAGCTTGTATTATGGGTACTAGATAACTGATATACTTAATACATACATTACATTGAAAGATATTTTTATTATACATAGAAAATACCCAGAACACCCTGAACAAATATCTACAGATCGTACAAATATTTGTTCCAAGGCGGGAATTGAATCCGCAACCTCCAGCGTCGCAGACGAACCTTCGCCTGCCGCGCCACAGAGGTCGTAAAAAAAACCATCTATACATTTTTTCTGGTTTATTGTTTCAGAAATCTTCGTATGTTACCTTGATGAGTATTATCCGATTATTGTTATCTACAAAATTTTATCAAGAGAAAATTTTATGCGAATAAAATTTTGAGATTAATTCAGTAATTTGTTCATTTTTTAGGGTTCCGTACTCAAAGGGTAAAACGGACCCTATTACTAAGGCTCCACTGTCCATCCGTCCGTCCGTCCGTCTGTCGCCAGGCTGTATCTCATGAACCGTGATAATTAGACAGTTCAAATTTTCACAAATGATGTGTTTCTGTTGCCGCTATAACAACAAATACTAAAAAAACAATAAAATCAATATTTAAGGGGGCTTCCATACAACCAACGTGATTTTTTTGCCGTTTTTATGGATAATGGTACGGAACCCTTTGTGCGCAAGTCCGACTCGCACTTGGCCGGTTTTTAATTAATGAGAAACTACGTTTGTCGTTCCGTCTGGCTCTAGTTTCCTTTTAATCTAAAAACTACAAGTCAGATCCTCATAAATTTTTCTATAAAGATATACTTAATTGGATGTTATAAATACGACTGGTCATGTTTGGGCTTTTACTTAGCTGACAGTTCTGTACGGCTAGCACAAGCTGACTAACGTCAGTAGCAAATGAGAGTTGATAGCGGACCATAAAATGTCAATATTAACCAATCAAATTACAAAGATTTCAAGCTACCTCTATGTCATTGGCTAATATTAACAATTGCGATCGTCTCGCGAGCGTCTATACCATTAACTTTAGTCTATACATATATATACACTCGAGAGCAATGAATCCGGGTCACTTAAAGAATGTTAAAAATCTCGGAAACTAAAAATGATAGATTAATGCAATAAATTGTATTTAATAGACAATGTAATACTCCTTAAATGAAGGTAAAAAAAATATGAGTCACCATACATTTTATTAACACAAAATTACATAAAGAAAAAAACTGCTGATCTCTCCTTAAAACAAAAATAGGAAACATGAAATTTTTGAACTTTATTACGATTTTCTTGAATTTTAATACTTCGTATTGCCTCCTCGTGCTTCCATTACTGCGTTTACGCGGTTTGGCATGCTGTACACCAAGTTCCTTATACGATTTTGGGGCATATTCTCCCATTCCTCTGTGAGAGCAATTTTGAGCTCACGAAGCGTGATTGGGGGAGGGTTTCGTTGTTTTACGCATCTGCCTAGCTCGTCCCAAGCATGCTCGATCGGGTTGATATCCGGGCTGCGCGCTGGCCACTCCATACGAGTAATGTTCATCTCTTGAAGGTAGTCATTCACAATCCTACCTGTATGAGGTCGGGCATTGTCATGCATAAATATAGCATCCTCACCTAAATTGACCATAAATGGACCAACGTGATCATTGAGGATTTCTTCCACATATAGCATATCGCTAGTTAAAGAGCCGTTTTCTATGATCACCAGCTCTGTGCGACTTTCAGAAGAAATTCCGGCCCACACAAGTACAGACCCACCACCGTAGGCTACTTTTTCTTCGATGCATGCTTGCTTGAATCTTTCCCCTGGTCTTCGATACACTCTGTGTCTTCCATCGTGCTTGTAGAGCATAAATTTTGATTCGTCGGAGAACATAACTTTTGACCAATCTTCAATACTCCAATTTACGTGGCTCTGGGCATATCTTAGTCTTGAAATACGATGCCCACGCTCCAGTTTAGGGCCGTTTGCAGGTCTAAGGGGTTTTAAGTTAGATTCAGCAAGCCGACGTCTTACTGTCCATGCACTTGGGTTACTTCCTCCGAGGCGTCGAAACTGATTTGTGAGTTCAGTTCCTGTGAGAAAGCGATTTCGAAGCATGGTGTTCACCAAGTATCGGTCTTCTCGTGCTGTGGTACACCTGGTTCTGCCCGTTCCTGGTTTGCGTAGGTTAGAACCAGTTTCTTCATAACGTCGGAGAACTCTTTGTACAGTTGACAGCGACACACCGACAGTCCTGGCTGTATCGCGCTGCCTCCGGCCGGTTTCCAGCATTGTAAGTATTCTGGTGCATTCTTCAGGCGTAAGCGACATAATTTCAGCTTGAATAATGAATATAGAGCACTATCAACATGGTTTATGTACCCACATAAATGACAGATTACAAACAAAAGCAAAACCAAATGCTGTAATTTCGTAGTTCCATCTTCGAAAGTGGCCCTTTTTCAAATTTGTTTTTTTTATGATATAACTTTACGATAACTAAGAAGTTTTAATACCTTCATTTAAGGAGTATTACATTGTCTATTAAATACAATTTATTGCATTAACCTAGCATTTTTAGTTTCCGAGATTTTTAGGATTCTTTAAGTGACCCGGATTCATTGCTCTCGAGTGTATATATATATATATATATATATATATATATATATGCTGAAAATTTTACTTTTCAAATCGAAAAGTATTTTTTTTAGCATTATTGTTATATTATGTGAATTACTCTGTGTGAAATCTGATGAATAAATAAATTATTATTATTATTATTATTTTAAATTGTATTTTTGTCTTTTAACTTACATTTTATTAGTTTACTTTGATCATTATTTTTTTAGATATTATCGGATATGACTTAGCTAGGTATGGACTGTTCTAGATTTTTAAAACAATTACCTAGAACAAATTTAGAGAGCTGAAACGTAATCCAGCCGAAAAATGCGACGAGGCGTACGTGGGAACTTTATTAAGACTGATTTAAATTTTCGCTGATGACTGCTCATACAATTCATTAGGATTATGTTAACATAAACATTATATTTTATTACTGAAGTATTAACTTACGGCTGGAAGGGAGGATACAAAAACGACCGAACTGTATGCAAGTTTAATAAAAAGTATCTTCTATACAATACTATATATACATACAAACCTACATATATATTAACCATAGCTATAGGTATAATAAAATAAGTTTATTGAAAAATGTATTTTTCATAACAAGCTATTATTAAATTAGTGATCGGAACCGTGAGCTGATCAACATGAGCCCAAATACTGCCAGGCTACTATTAATCATCGAGGGGTCCCGTTGTCCACCTTCCGTCTCCATCACCATATCAGCTTGCCGTCACCATAATATTGTATTGTCATCTGAACTTGACAGGTATGAAAAAAATTCAGCTCAATCGGTTAAAGATAACTGATTTAAATTCATTTGCAAGATTACACCCGGACAAACATACATTGTGTATGTCATCATCATCATCATCATCATCAAACGCGAAAGTTTGTGAGTATGGATGGATGTTTGTTACTCTTTCACGTAAAAACTACTTAATGGATTTGAGTGAAATTTGGAATGGAGATACTTTTCGCCCTGGATTAACACATAGGCTACTTTTCATCATCATCATCATCATCATCATCATCATCAATTTTCATCACTATTCACGCGAGGTGAAACCGCGGGGCGCAACTAGTAAATAAATAAAAATACCAACAAACTATAGTGAAGTGAGGGGAAGTATTACCATGACTAAGCGACCATGGCAATATTTGGTGGTTTCATGGCGATAAGGGATACTATGACTTTTCTTCAGACGAGTAAAATATAACTAGGGATGGAGATTCCCTAATCGAGACAGGTAACGAATTCCACAAACGTGCTACTTGAATTGTGAAGGAATCATCGCAGAAGTTTGTTTTATGGACAGGGATTCTGAGCAAGAGATTTTCTAATGATCGTAATGGCTGGGGGTTGGAACTATGAAATAACTCAAACCGTTCTTTCAGATAGGAGAGAGTCAAAGAGTTTAGTAGAATGTTGTACATAGAAGGGAAAGAATGTAGTATTTCGGTGACCAATAGAAAGACACTAATTTGAGCTTTACATGAAATTAAGAGATGTGGTCAAATTTGCGTAAACTGAAAATAAACCTGATACAGACATTTTGATGCCTCTCAAATAGGTTGGTGCTAAATAATGGTACCAATACAATTAGAAAATTTTGGGTTTAACTACGAGTACCATGGTACCAAAACACCCAGACCTGGAACAATTTTATTATTTTGACCATAATTTAAATTGTCGAAAATCTATAAATGTAATTCTTGCAGCCAAATTCACCGTAAATTTATGAATTATCTGCAGAGTTTCATGCCAGTTTTTCTTTTTTTGCTAATCACTCTTGTTAGGGTAGGTCTTTTCTACGATCCCTATTTTGATATTTGTCTCTAGATTTTTGTGCCAACAAGTTTTCTATTAAGGCTCGTTCTGCCTCTTAAATTTAGGTGGCATCAACAAATTTTCATCGGTCTCAATTTCTTCGCTTGAGCTCATTTCAACAATAAATTGTCACCCTTCCTCCTCACGAGGAGGAATGCCTAAGTCCACCCCTGCTCGTTTTGGCTCATAGCAGTGCCTAAATAAATGGCTGCTGTAGGAGGTATCTAGATACCTACCTAATACTGTGTAACAAAATAAAATAAATGAAAAATTTATTCAGAATGAGTCGTTTATCATATTTTTTCATTTCCACTCTGAAGGCGTGAAATCCAGTTGTGATTTATTGACAACATTTGTTTTTCAGTGACTTTTAGGGCATTTATCATACAAAAAATCGTTTGTCTACGACAGCACTAAGCCCTTACATTAGTCTAGGTACCTTACTGATGATAAAAAGTCACCTATCGAACTAATTACCCTACTAAAACTTGAAAAATTCAATAAAAGGATGGAAAAAAGATTTAGAATTTCAGAATTTAAATTATCGTGGCTTGGTATCATATTAGAAAAACTATACGACTGTACCCACGTGCTTTACTATTCTCCTGCTGACGTTTCGTTGACCATTTAGAGGCCCTTCCTCATGAGCACCAACCACAACCACTCTAAGGCCGTGAGACGGGAACAACGTCGACTGGGGGCTAAGTACGGGTTTTGATAGTTTTCGAAACTATATGAAGTTTCGTTTTCTTCCATACATTTACTTGCAGCGCTCCTAGCGAAAACTAGAAGAAAACTAAGGACGCTGTCAGTAAATAGAAGGAAACGAAACTTCATATAGTATTCGAAAACTATCAAAACCCGTACTAGATGTACAGGAGAATATTAATGTACGTGGTGTATAGCCATAATTTATCTAAGGTGGAAATTTCGTTGGTGAATAAAGGTTCTCGAGTAACCACAATCCGGATGACGTAGTAGAGGAAGGTCCTTCTTTCGATGGACTAAAGACATTATAAAGGTTGCAGGAAGTTGCTGATGGAGACGGTTCAAAACCATTCGTCGTGGTAATCTAGGGGGAACGCCTATGTCCAGCAGTGGACTTCCACAGGCTGGTGATGACCTATGTGTAGCTTGTAATCACCAGCCAATTACGACACAGATTTTTCTTATTTGGCAAGAAAATAATAAAGAATAGCTAACAAATTCTGTTTCGATATTGAAAGTAATTTTCCCGGGCCGTGAAATTATGTTTTTCGTATAAAAACTTTATCATTTTCATCCAATTTTGTTGCACAAAGGGAGGTTCACTGTGCGTTATAAATATTGATAGGTTTTCTTCATAAAATATGCCTTTTGTTATTGTCAATTTTGGACTAAAAAGGTATCGATAAGATAATAAGATGTTTAAAATTGGTTTATCATCATCATCAGGCTGTAAAAGTCCACTGCTGGACATAGGCCTCACTTATACAATGCCACAATGAATGGGCTTGAGCCGTCTCCATCCACCGACTTGCTGCGACCTTAAAACGATGACATTACCGGCCGAATTATGTGTTATTATTATTTAGGTATGTGTGTCTGTCGGTGCCTCTATTTAGAAGTCAAGAAATTTCAAAATCTTAGTTTATTTCTATTGATATTTATATTTGTACGTCAAACATTTGTTAACCGGGCACTCACATGTGCACAAATGTGTGAATTTATTAGGGCAGCATTTGCAAATCCTTTTGAATTCTTTTGGCAGCATTTGTGATTTACTGAGCGTGTCGGCTATTTGAAGCACATCAAAGCGCGCATGCTATTTACATATTATTTTGCAAGGTGCTCAGGCATCAGGCCATTTCAATATGTATGTATGATTTCAAAGCCCTGTAAGTAATTAACGGCTGCACTTAAAGGCATGCAAAAAATATTTATGATTACACAGATCTGTTCTAATTTTTTCCTTTTTATTTTAAATTGTAAAATGTTACCATTTCTGAATAAAAAAATATTAAAAATGTGCTAATTGTGGCTCAAGGTGGAACGATAGCAAAGTGGCAAGAAATTTAAATTTCATTGTTTTTTGCTCATCACTTCTTGAGAGCGAACACTGATTTTGCGGGAATCAGGACACACATTCATTGTTAGTATCTCATAATTATTATTAGTTTAGCTACGAATGTCAATTAAGTATTTGTATAGTATTGTTTTGGTTCATTGACATTCGTAGTTTAACTAATGATGAGCTGTTATGAGCAAAAACATAATAATATTTAAGTTTCGCGCCACTTTGCTAACTTTCCACCTTAAAATCGCTACACTGATTTTTATTATTTTTGGACTAAAATTTACCTTTTTGATATGATTTTTTTGAAATTTGATAAATTATTCCATAAATTACAATACGGGCCGGGCCTAGCGGCTCGGGCATCACTATCAAGGACGTTGACAATAAAAATGCTACGTAAGTCACTGTTTTTTCCCCCAGAGGTTTTGCTGCCAAATTCAAATTGAAGAACGATGAGCCGCCTCTATCCACCGACTTCCTGCAACCTTTAAAATGTCATAATTCCCAGTAGCTCTTCACTGGGTCGTTCATGAATGTTAATGGGATCTCAGATTTGCAAAAGTAAGCTAGGTGTGCTTCTTCTGTGAAGTGCTTCATCATCAGCCATTAGACAACCACTGCTGGAGGAGGCCTTCCATAGAATGTAAAGGGGGGATTTGCCATAATCACCACGCTTGGCAGACGATGGTGCTAATCCCCTAGTGTAATCCCATCGGCTTTGACGGCATCCACGGGAGGAGACGGAGAGTCCTTTTCTAAGACAAGACACACCACGATATGTAAAGATCTTAGTTTCGTTTTATTCATACAGCTAAATTCGGTTACAAAAGATTTGTTTTTCGACACCTTTCTTTTCTTGACTTTAGCCGTACTAAAGTTGTTTGTTTGTTCCTTATGTGAATTTATCTTCAATTAGATCGAACTTCCCCGAGTGGGAGCCCCCCCATTAAGTAGACCTAACAGGCATAATAATATCTTACACTGATTCGAGTGATCAGTAGATTTGGTCCTTGGCAAAATTGGTTTTGGATGTATATAAAGACATTCCATGAAAATGAGAAAATAATAAGAATAGATTATAAAATAATTTATTGTACACCTTAAGATAACAAAAAATAAACAAAACTGAACATGATAATAAAAATTACAATGTACTTTTACTTAAAAAAAAATAAAAATAAAGTTTCTTTCAGACACCCTTAGGATGGTTCTGTAAGATTATAAAAATGGCTGGGGTGTAGGTACAAAAATTCTACAAGAAAAGTTAAGTTTCAGTATAGGAGAGAAATAAAAACTAAAACTTAACCTACCTATATAAAATAACTATCGAAATAAACAAATAAAAAGTAAATACTACAAGAGACTTATTATTTACTAGTCTCTGATACTACATATTACATACACTTTATACATACATAATACTTTAATTATAAGTACATATAAACCTACATAAATACCATAGATATATATATTACAGGGAAGGACAGCTCCCGAATACTGAAGGTACCGGTAAAGCTACCTATATCATAGCTATATAAATTAGCGCGAGTACACAGAGCGCATCGGTTGCGCGAGTTCAACGCTCCCGGTCAGCTGATCGACGCGCTGCGCCAGTATTTCTTAGGTGGTTTTCAATGCTTTTTTTTGGCGTTTTTATTTATAAAGGTATTTTTACCGATGGAAATTAGGTTTTTGTGTTCCTTTTATGATGTTTTATTGATATTTAAAGTAAACACGAAAAAATTGGCCCAAAAGTGAGCATTTTTTTCGCTTTTTTTCAGTTTAAATATTTTCAGAATCATGTCTGATGCACTATTTCAGTTTTCGGGAGTAATCTTTTTACACCCGTTATAGAGAAGTGAAGGGAAATATTACCATAAGACTAAGCGATAGGCGATACTATGACATTTCTTATAACTTGTGATTTAAATATTGCCAGGGATGAGGATTTCCTATCGAGACAGGTAACTTATTCCACAGACGTATGTCATACCCGTCATTGATACAAGGAAAAATTTGGTTACGAACTCTAAACTGTGTTCCTGACAAAAAAAACTCTGTATTTCTCTACATATCCTCTTAGATATTTCCAATTAGATTGGGAGGTGGCATAACTACGAGCATTGCTGTCCATCAGGGGATGGGCAGCAGCACTCATCTGAGTACTTACCACCGATACTGCGATCACCAATCCGCAAGCCAAGCGTGGTTATGGCAAATCCCCCCATTGTATTCAATGGGGGAGGCTTCGTCCAGCAGTGGACATAAACAGGCTGATAAAGAAAATACCATAGTGGCCGCGCAGTTTTGTAGTTACTTTATTTTTCTGTAGTTGCACGAGGTATGACAACTTTAATTCATTTTAGATTAAAAAAAACAATTGTTTAAAATTAGGCTTGTAATACACTTCTCATCAAAAAAATCGAAACACGTCTCAAGTTTGTGTTTAATAGATTATTAGAAAAATATTGTAATAAATGGAAAAAAAACAACTACAATAAGGCATGGTAGTGGGTATTTTTTAATTACCTACTGGTTATTTTTTGATGGTCTTTGTTTAATATGGCAACTTAGTTAATAAGTAACAAGTTAACAAGTTAATAAATAAGTTCTCTAAGACCTACACAAGTACACATAGGCATGATTAGCTTCCTAATGTATTTAAGTACCTAACTAGATTGCAGAAAGCTATTGTTTGTTCCCAGCATTTCTTTCTTCATCTGTTCAAATGTTGTTATTAGCCTTTGTTGTTTATATCTCTAAGTTTCTGTTTATACATTTGAATCGCTGTTTGTTTCTCTCAATAAATAAATAAAATAAAATAAATTGTCTTATTGCAAGATAGTAAAAGCTTACAAACTGCCAGCAAATATAATGATGGAAATAAATGATTATTTCTTAAAGAAATAATCATTTTATTTGTTTATTTGTCGCCAGAAAGAAAATCTTGGTACTGTTTAGATTTTTTTAATAAGAAGTATATTTGATACAAACATAAAAGGCAAAATTACCTAACCTTTTAATATTTAAGTAAGATGTTGGTGACTTAAAAGCATGATGGTGATATTATTCACATTCATACAAAACTGAACAAAATAGGGTAGTGACTGTCAGCACAAAGGAAAGCGGCAAAAATCTTTTTAACTTATGCTTTACCCAATGGCACTAATGTAGAGGAAAATACCATGACAAAAATTCGTTTATCTTTGCCTTAGAGTCACAACTATCAAACTATAGAAAGCTCTATTTATATTCAAGTGTTTTTATTAAGTTCTTATTATAATTAATCTAAATATTGTAAATTATAAATAATTGCACGCCCTGTAAAGGTAGATTATATTGTATCCATTATAATAACATCTCATAAATATGTAATTCAGCAATAGATATACCCCCTTATTCATAATTATTTTTAAACCTTTTTTAGTTAAATTATGTTTTGTCTTGTTTTGACATATTGCCATTTTACATCAGAGAGAAGAAGACGGAAGCTATTTTAACTAAAATAGGTTCAAAAAATTATTACAAATAAGGCCCATAGTATATATACTATATTTATTGCTACACTTACTTTGTCTTTTCATTTCAGAGCCTGCGAGGATTTTTTAGTTTTTTTAACAGGCAAAAATAAATATAAATTAATTATTAAATCGCCCTAAAGGCCGATTCCTATGAAAGCGGAACAGTTCGATGACACTGTCGTTGTATAGTGGATACGTAGCTTACATTAAACATAATATATAATAGCAGTTATCCATATCAATATTATGGACATCATATGACGGTACCACTGTCCAAGGAAACTCTTTATTACGATTAATTGTAAGAATTTAAAATTGGTGAGAAGGCCACAATGCGTCTTAATTTGTGTAATTACGCTCTTAAGGCCAGTATTATGTTGGATAGCGGCGGCCGCTATATGTCGACTATGATAATAGTAGAAAGGCGGTAGGGAAAGGCACAGGCAAGTAGCAATCGGTGAAGTCAGGCTATGGTTAATGAGGTGAGACATCACGTACACCGCTATTTAGGAAGTCAAATGACGGTGCCACAATCTAATTAAACTCTGACTTAAGTTGGGGTGTTTTCGGGCGAGCAAACAATAAACGGGATAACCCAATTTGGTCCCACTTTAGAAGCTTGCTTTAATCCTTTGAAGATGTTCAGTGCCTTAACAAGCCGTTAAGGGTCGAACAGCAGAGTGGTAATGAGCGATATTTAGGTAAGAAAATCCTGGTGAGAGCTGTTAATATTGTAGTCCTCATAGAATGCCACGACGGCCGGTCTTGAGAAGCCAATATCCAACAACTTGCTGCCACTTTTAAAATATCTATGATCATTTGAAATCTATGGGCCTTCACCGGTTCGTGGTCGCCACTCGAGAACCTTTATTCCCCAACGGTTGTCGGTTCTGCGAACTATACGATAATTCTGAGAGCTTGTTTTAGATTATATCATAAACTTCCAAGGATAGTTCTCTCCATAGTCCACTGCGCAACTTTGAGCTTGAGTAAAAGAATTAAGATAGACCGAAGGAAGTGAGAGATTTTCACCGGTGTGCTCATTAATCGATGCTCACTGTTCACACCGTTCAGACTGCGAGCTTTGCGGTTTGATAAATATTAGTCTGAGAAACCATGATTTAATCAAAAAGTACAATGTCTGAAGGCAAATAGATGTGTAAGATGACGTCACTTACCATAACAAAAATTTACTTTCCATTAACTCTCCGCCACAGAGGTCGTTAAATCACCAGATTTGACGACCTCTGTGGCGCGGCGGGCGAAGGTTCGCCTGCGACGCAGAAGGTTGCGGGTTCGATCCCCGCCTCGGGAGAAATATTTGTGCGATCTGCAGATAATTGTTCCGGGTGTTCTGGGTATTTTCTATGTATAATAAAAATATCTATCTATGTAATGTATTATATTACGTATATTAGTTATCTAGATGCCATAACACAAGCTTCGCTTAGCTTGGGGCTAGATAATGTTGTGTGAAATGTCCAGCATTATTTATTTATTTATTTAAGTGTAACTTCAATATTATGTAATTATAAGTATATAGGTAACAATTTTTTTCTATGTAGTTTTATTGAGTTTGGCTGCAGGCTATTATATAACATAATACCCAACTGTCACATACATACTCCTGATTCCACACTAGGATTCCCTGTGTCTTGGGTATCAGGAACTACGAGTACCATGGTAAAATAACACCTATACCCAGACAAATATTTGCAGTTCATACAAACATTTGTCCCGCAACGAGAATTTAACCCACAACCTCTAGCATCTCAGCTGGCCGCCGCGCCAAAGAGGTCGTTAATGAGTACACTGACACATCAGCCGAAATTACGTCAGTACGAAAACTTCAGCCGCTGAACTTTCGGCGCGGTACGTTACGCAGATGTGGCGCGACACTAAGAACTGCGTCGAAATAGCCTTAATTTTTTTTACGCCAAAACATTTACCCCCTTTTAAATGTGTTGGCTTATTCTGCGAGTTTCTGAGTGTGTGAATAAATAAAAAAATAACATAACGGGTCGAATTGAGAACCTCCTCCATTTTTTGAAGTCGGTTAAAAATAGGATAACTTTTTAAA
Source organism: Epirrita christyi (assembly GCA_951392215.1). Classification (NCBI taxonomy): domain Eukaryota; kingdom Metazoa; phylum Arthropoda; class Insecta; order Lepidoptera; family Geometridae; genus Epirrita; species Epirrita christyi. The sequence goes on along the minus strand of OX595855.1, from coordinate 9,249,419 downwards.
TTTGTCTATAAATAAACACTTCAGCATTAATCTGCCTTTAGAGCCAAACTTTTTCTAATTTCGCCCACAATCCGATGTTCTCGATTTATTTCCATTTTGTGTGAGTTACGATTATTGTGCTGTTAGCGCCCCCTGGCGGGTGGTATTTACATATATATTTGGGTCAATAGCAGTGAATTCTGATAAATTGTCTTAGTCATTGTTCAGGGCTTTTTTGGGAAATACATTGCTTTGTAAAGTGCAGAGTAGGTACAGGACCACATTCGTATTAAAAACCCCAAGGGATTCCACCAGGGGATAGGCAAAAGTTTCAACCTGAGTACTAAACGCCAAACTCGACCAATCCGCCTGCCAAGCGTGGCGATTATGGTAAATCCCTCCATTTTATTCAATGGGGGAGGCTTCGTCACGGAGTGGACGTACGCCGGTTAAAACAGACTGAATTACACTTCAACTCTTTCGAATTGTTTACTGGTTCATTGTTTAAAAAATCTAGAACTCTGCATAACATTATTATTCTTAATATGTACAAAATTAAATTTTTTACAAGTTTTAAAATTAAATGAAAACTAGAGCCAGACTGAACGAAAAAACGTAGCTGCTCATTAATTTAAAAAACTAAGAGTCACAAAATTTGCTCAATTTGATTGTCTAAGTCAATTATATTTTCAAAGTTTTATGAAGATTTATCTAGTAGCTTTTAAATTGTATACAAGTGAAAATTAAAAATTTAAACAAAACCCCTACACAAACAAACACAGCTAAAAACATTCTCGATTAGGTCAACTTTCTAACAAAAACAACTAAATCAAAACCAGTTCATCCGTTCGGGAGCTACAATGCCACTACACACACACACACACACACATACAAACACACACGTCACATTTAAAACACCCCTCTTTTTGCGTCGGGGATTAAAAAGGAAACTAAAACCTGACGAAACAAATAAACATAGTTTCTTATAAATTTTAAATTAAATTAAATTTTAATTAAATTAATTTAAAATCTACGAGTCAGTACTTCACAAAATTTTGTAAATAATATAATCGAGACTTTTTAAATTTCTAGATTTTTTAAGCAATCTACACGAAATAAATCATAGGTAGTTTCGTTATTCAGACAAGAAGTTCCAGGTGTGGGACTTTTGACTCACATTGAGCTCTAACATCATAAATCTATATCTAGATCTAGATCTAGATCGTGTTTAAAAACAACTCTCCTTAGAGTTCTATTGGTGATTGCATATTGTTTATTTGTACCGATTTTTGGAAAGCTTTCGCATTTATCCTTTCAACTAAAAAACCGATTTCCGCCATTGTATTCGGCTATCTTTGTTAACCTTCCAGTTGGTCAAACACCGTTTAACTTCTGAATGTTGAAAATTGAGTACGGTTTTTGTTATGATATTTTGTATATAACACAATGTGTTACACATATAAAATTAACATCATTATAACATTAACATGTCAAGTTATGTTATCTTGTTTTACTTACGTTTTGTGTATAATATTTAAGGTTTGCAAGTGTTGTGTTTTTTTTTGTGTTTTTTGCACATCACAACACTAAATTTATTTTAATTTGCGAAAACTAAAAAACATACCACGCAACATGTTTTATTTTATATTATCTTGAAAATAATGTAATACAGCTACGAATGTTCTTCAATTATTTTTATGAATAAATTTGGGCCATTTGCTAACCCTTCCTTGAGTACCTTTGTTTTGAAAAATTGCTTGATATGTTGGTTTGCCATTTTTAACCTTGTAAAAAACTAAAATTTACTCAAAACGTTAAACAAGATATTGGAATACATGGTAATTTTTTTTTGTCCTGCCTATTTATTCTGGGAGTTCTATTTACGAGATACGTATGGTATGAAGAAATTGATTAGTGTAAAGCAAGTGGAATTATAAATTTTACGGTAATTTTGTACCGAAGCTCTACGTGTGCTACGCCATATGCTACGCCTTATGCTACGCCCTATGCTACGCCTTATGCTACGCCCCATGCTACGCCTTATGCTACGCCTGATCGAAAAAATAAGTCAGTATTCAAGATTTGTCCGTGGCATAGGTTGCTTATTAAAGTCCACTGTATATTCCTATCATTGTGAAAAAATTTATTTAAAGAAAGATTAATACGAATTACAAGTATTTGTATTTATTTATTGCTCTCATATACATACAATATTGTTGAACGAAGCGAGTTCTCTGAGTCAACTTGGAAGAATCGGTGTTTGTATGTATGTATGTTTGTCCGATGAAAACTTCCCAACTGTTTATCCGATCTTTATGAAATTTAGTATGGGGGTAGATAGTATTGGTACAATTTGTAGGTTAGGTTATGAGCTATATCGGTCGGGGGGTTGATGAGATATTGGGGTTCAAGAGGGGGTAAAAAAAATAAAAGTGAGACAGTCGGATCAAGAGGGGTGTTTAATGAAAGCTATTTGGCTGGACATTTCAAAAGTGTTCTTAATTAGTATTTAGACTTAGTAGTTTCTGAGATATAAGGGAAAATCTAAAACGAAAAAATCAAAAATTCTAGGGTACTTCCAGCAATCCGACAATGCTGAAATTTGGTATGCTTGTAGCTTTTGTGTCACAACTACAGGGAAAAGTCTGAAATTGAAGAAATTAGAAACTTGTACCATAAAAAAACAATAACCAATATAATATCAATTGTTGACCCCCATTCCTAGGAATTTGAATGACATTGGAGTTCTATGATTTTGTCAAAAGGACGTTATCAATTAATTCGTCAAGCACTTTATATACTTACAGGTATGTAGTATTTACGCCCCATTGCTTAGTCCTATTCAAAGGTTATTTTGATGATGTGTAGGAAATTACCTCGAGGTTATTTTTTTTTCTCAGTATATGTTTTTAGAAATCGGTTAGAAGGGTAAAGAAAGTAAAATATGCAAAAAATATCTCGAAGATACTTCAAGTTCTCTGGTAATGCTGAAATTTTTTATTTTAGTATATTTTGTTCTGCAGAGAGAAGTCGAACATTGAGGATTTTTTCTTTGTAATATCCATTTTTAGCGTAGAAAACGTAAATCATTAAAAATTAGGTAGTAAAACTACAACTAGATGGCACTGTTTATTTAAAAAAACATTTTTTTTCTTTTCAAAATCTCTGATGTTAGATGTTAGAGAAATTGACTCGGTAGTTTTAGATTTCTGATGGATCATCCATACAAACATACTACATAGCCATTAAATACAAACCCCTGTAGTTGGGCTGATAAAGGTGTTATCGTGAGGTCTCAGTTCGGGGCGAACCACTAGTTAGTAATAGGTCTTATTTCTACTATTAGTCATGTAGGTACATGAACCCCGTCAGGGCGCTGCAAGTAAGTAAATCCATAATTTATTTTATGAATCCTATTTTGATTTGTTTTAGTAGAGATCTTTTTTATAGATATACACTTATACTTACAATTTATAACATTCATCACAATTTAAACTTGATACCAATACCAAATCGAAAAAACTACACCTATAAAAAGGTTCCTAAACCAATTGGAATTCAAAAAATCCCGGAAATGAAACAGAAAATCCAAAGAAGACCCTGCAGACGCAAATCGTTTGATCCCTTTCTAAAAGAAAAGCGAGTTTGCTCAGAGTAGTGGCAACAAGCTATAAAACTTGGCGTAGTGTTCCACTAATATGAATTCAAGTCATACTTAGGTATAACTTTATTCATACGTATGTTATATTATATTTATTATGCACCGCTATTCAAAATTAAAAAAATAAGTTTTGAGTCAGAGGTACAATGGACGGTATTATCAATTAAGAGTGCTAGCTTCCAGACAACCTTAAGATGATCGGATCTATATAATTTTTTTTATCGTTCCATATGTACAGTTTTACAAAGCTAATGACCGTACAGTGTCCGGCCTAAAAATAGACCCCTCCATCTTCTCTTGCGGATGGCTTAAAAGATGATTAAGGGATTATACCCGGGAATAGACAGCAAAATCCACCTGAGAACACAACGCCAATACCACGACCATCAAACCACCTGCCAAGCGTGGTGATTATGGCAAATCCCCCCATTGCATTTTATAAGGTAGGCCTAGTCCAGCAGTGGACATCTTACGGCTGCTCAAGAGAAGATGAAGATATGGCTGATGAAGATACAGGAAGATATTTCAAGGCTCAATGTTCATTCCTTATTATTACTCTAAGGCAAGTTCGTTTCACTGCAGGAGTAAGAAAAAAGATTTCTCTTCGAAACAAGGTTCGCTTTAAGCCACAGAAATACTTCGGATACAAGGGTAGGCTGGCCAGAAGGCGGATTAAACTGTTAAGTTGCGTTTTGTCACCACTGCTATCCAGAAAAAAACCGGTCATAAGCGAGTCGGACTCGCAAGGAGAGGGTTCCATACAAATAGGCGATCATAGTAACCGCTAGACCGATTAAACCTATTAATAGTCAATCGCATGTACTCTTTACGAATATTATTCTTTTGCATTGAGAATTTAAAGATTTAGGATATTCATTTAGGTTTTCATGTAAACAATATGTTAGGTACAAGGTTCTGCCAATTTGTTTTAAACCTTGTCTCATTAGTTTTTTTTATTTTATTTATTAGTTTCTTCGATATTTTGGTTATTTGGGTAAATTTTCACACATTGTCTTAAATATCTTTCTAAAATAATAATAAAATATTATCTTCCCAATGAGCTCTTTAATTTGATACACCACATGACACATTGAAAATTTTTTTTTTATCCCAATTGTTTTTTTTAATTTTCTAATTTACCCCCAAAATCTAACCTCCGAAATCAAAATTCATTTATTTACGTATACGTCCGTGATTGGATCAACTTACTCTTTTTTACTAATTTCAAACATTTTTAGTTCAGTAGATTCGGGGCGAAAAAAACCTGTGACGTAGATAACTTAACAGTTGTGATGATTTGTAGTCGATTGTGTGACGGGTCATAATACTTAGTAGATTGTCCTGTTTCCTTTTGTTTCATACTCGAAAATATTTAAAATATATGACAGTATGATGTGGATTCTTGGCAAAAAAGGTCTATTTATAAGTCTTTGTTGTTTGCCATGTCTTAAGCTTTAAGATTATCCAAGACTAAAGGCACACTTTAGTGATCTCAAGAGAAGGTTACTGGTAGGGTGCTTAAGCCCTTTTGCACGTGAACTAAGTTTGATAAATTAGAATCAAACTTAGTTCGCGTGCAAAAGGCTATTATTTCTTTAAACTTCATGAAACTGTGTATACATGACCAGTACATTAATATACAGGGCGTAAAAAGACTACTCCCAAAAACTGAAACAGTGCATTCAGACCATGATTCTGAAAATATTTAAGCTAAAAAACTACGAAAAAAAAATTTTCACTTTTGGGCCACTTTTTTCTTGTTATCTTTATCTTTATCCATAAAATATCGTTAAATGAACACAAAAACCTATTTTCCATCATTATTTCTTTCTTTCTTTTTTAACCGACTTCCCAAAAAAGGAGGAGGTTCTCAATTCGGTTGTATTTTTTTTTTTTTTTTTTTTATGTTTGTTACGGCATATCTCCTGCGTTTATGAACCGATTTGGAAAATTCTTTTTTTATTTGTATAGGTATACTTCCAGATTGGTCCCATTTTTTTCAAAATCCAGTTCTGATGATGGGATCCATGAGGAATTGAGGGAACTCCTCAAATATTGTAGGCATACATATGGCGATTTTGATATTTTCAGCAACAAACCAAGCATTTGCATTCAAAAAGTATAATAATCCTTTCACCACTATGGTTCTTTCATCATTTTTTTTTCATCCAAATATGTTGACAAGTACTATGGCGGAAGTCGGTTTTTTAAATGAAAAGTTATCTTTCATAAGAAATGTTGACGCTACGGGTCGATCAGCTGACCGGGGAGCGTTGAAATCGCGCGGGCGGAATAAATGCGTACATTGCTGGCTAACAAATACGATACGAAACGAAAAAAAGGGTTTTCTCCGGTATGTATCACCTCTCAGGCGAAAGCTATTTTATATAGCTATGATATAGATAGCTTTACCGGTACCTTCAGTATTCGGGAGCCGTCCTTTTACACGCTGTATAGATCCCTGGTGCGTCAGTTTTTTTTTAAATAAGTTTTTTTTGTTATTTATTTTTTGGGGAAGAGCTGAACACCAGGCTCAGGGGCACGTGTTGGGACATGTCCAGCACAGCGTGAACTAATATGGGGGTGAAGATTAACTAAAGGATCTTGTTTAGACAATCGTATTGCTTTAAGCATACCGTGGTGTATTCGGCTTTGCTGTGGTATGTCCGGCCTAAGAATATATCCCTCAATCTCCTCCCGTGGATGTCGTAAAAGCTGACTAAGGGATTACACCAGGGGATGGGCAGCAGCATCCACATGAGAACTCAACACGAATACTGCGATCACCAATCCGCCTGCCAAGAGTGATGATTATGGACGATTCCCCCCATTGTATTTTATGGGGACGGCTTCATCAGTGGACTTCTAGAAGTAGATGGTGATTTCTTTAAGCTCGACCGTTCGTGTCACTCGTATTTGGCTTGGAGGCCTTTGAAGTAGCTTACGGTATGTAATGGTTTTACAATCAGACCTTTTAGCTTCCAATTTGAGAAATCAAACATTGTTACCAAATTGGCAGAACAAAAGGTGCGTCACGAACCTTTCCGCTTCAAATTCGCGTGAATTTTATGCTTAACTGAGTTACCTTGCTTACTCGTACATTGAAGTGATTTCACGTTAGGTGTTATGTATTTCTGTAGAAATATTTTAGAAATAACGGTGTGGTAACATTGATTTGCTGGGCCTTGCTGGTCTTTTTTTTTTCCCAGAGGAAAGATAACATAACATAACATTCAATAGTCACATACGTAGTCTTGATCCCATACTAGAATTCCCTGTATAGTGGGTATCAGGAACTACGAGTACCATGGTACTAACACATATGTGTAAAGTTGTCAATTTCATTAGGTTTGCTTGATTTTGTGATCACATAAACTCATTCTGAGTTTTGACCTGCCCCCTTATTCACTATGACTAAACGTAACATAACACGGGCTCGTTACGATATCTGTGTGGAATCATCGCTGAATCGTATGGGTGAAGTCACACGTTATTGGCAAGGAATCTCTTAGGTCATAGCGAATAACCACCAAGCAAATGACAAGGACGTCTGGTGCTGTGTAGTGTGGATTTTTTTATGGCGACACCGATGAGCACCCCTAGCCTACACTCTGTGAACCTCATTTTCCATTCAAAATACCGTGTAACTCTTAGAATAATGACTAGAGCACGTGTAACTACACCATACGCCCGTGTCAATTGCTTGTCAAAACACAGAATCAGCTATCTGGAAACCAAACAAAAAATACAACTTAAAAAGTTTCTACAAAAAGTTGGGTCTTTCGGAAACTTTCCCGCGTCAAATTCCCGTGAGAGTAATAACTAAGTTACCTCACTTCCATCAAAGTGGAGTTTCATTTCAGAATGTACAGTGATTTTTAGAAACATTTTAAAAACAAAGCATGCATGCTATCTTTTATACACAGAGTCGTTTAGTTTTTACTAAAAGCCGTATTTATTCTTTTAACTTATTGATTTTGGTACTAATCTATTTAAATATTATTCATCATCATCCGCCTGTAGAGGTCTTATGCCGGACATTGGCCTCCTCCCAAGAATGCCACGACAAACGGTCTTGAGCCGCCTCCATCCATCGACTTCCTGCGATATTTATAATATCAGAATATCCTACTATCCTACTTCCTACTATCCTATCCTACTAATATTATGAACGCGAAAGTTTGTGAGTATGGATGGATGTTTGTTACTCTTTCGCGTAAAAACTACTGAATAGATTTGAGTGAAATTTGGAATGGAGATACTTTACGCCCTGGATTAACACATAGGCTACTTTTCATCATCATCATCATCACCATCAAACGCGAAAGTTTGTGAGTATGGATGGATGTTTGTTACTATTTCACGTAAAAACAACTGAATGGATTTGAGTGAAATTTGGAATGGAGTTACTTTACGCCCTGGATTAACACATAGGCTACTTTTCATCATCATCATCATCAATTTTCATCATTATTCACGCGGGTGAAACCGCGGGGCGCAACTAGTATCAAAATAAATAAATGATCTTTATCTTTATTTTTTATCTTTATTACCACTTGTTAATGAGTTTTCTCAAACATGCTAGATATTTAAACATGATTAGATTAATCAAAATTCAGACTTACTTCTTATTGATCTTGTATCACTGGTTTTTCTTGGTCAATCAGCTTTAGTCAGTAATCAGTTTGTATTATGGTAAAGTCTGTTTAGCGAGAGACCCGTCGTGAGATTGGAGGGCGCTGCTGTGCTTAATTACCTATTTCTAAAACTCTATTCTTGTATTTCTCCTAGTCATGGTTCAAATATGTAGTTCACAATTTGGCCACGACGGCTCTCTTTCTGAACAGACTCTATCACTGAAAAGGATCTTGTATTCTAGCACAAAAATCGAAGACAAAGTCTCCCTCTCTCAAACATCTCCTATCCAACTTTCACCTACCTCAGACACGAAAGATATTCCATGAATAAACATACAACCATAAACATACTTGAATACCAAAACTAATCCAAAGGTCAAAGGTGAGCAAAGGTCATCTACATCTTCGCCAAGGGAATCCAAATAACAAAATGTCCAAACTAGTTATTGAGTTAGCAACTAGCATCTAACATGCTGTTATTAGAAGGGTTATTATAGTCCCAAAGTAAAATACCAATCGGTTAGATTTGATTGTAAGCCTGAGTAACAAATATTCATATTTAAAATATGCATAGATACCACGTTCCAAGGGTTAACTTTAATCAAGAAGAGAATAGAATAATAATTTCTCTATTTAAAAATCACAAAGTTAACTCTTATATTCGGCTTTTTTGATTTGTTTTCAAAATGATGCAAGTTATTATTTTAATAAACCAGTCAAGTGTGAGTTGCATTTGCGTGGAGAGGATTCCGTAGAAGTAGGTTACCATCCTACTAATATTATAAACGCGAAAGTTTGTGAGTATGGATGGATGTTTGTTACCCTTTCACGTAAAAACTACTGAATGGATTTGAGTGAAATTTGGAATGGAGATACTTTACGCCCTGGATTAACACATAGGCTACTTTTCATCATCATCATCATCATCATCATCATAAATTTTCATCATTATTCACGTGGGCGAAACCGCGGGGCACAACTAGTTATAAATAAACCACTAGACGAAATACACTTCAACACATTTTATACGCCTTTTGTCTTTACGAATATTATCCGTTTCCCGTGAGAATTTAAAGAGTTAGGACTTTCATTAGATTTTACTGTAAACTGTGCATAAAGCCCAATATTGGCTCACTTGTTGGCTCACTTGTTTATGCGATTGGGTGGGGGTAATGGTAAATTTTTTAATATTTGTATTAATACCTGAATCTAAGCATTTAAAAATTATAACTAAATATTTGGTGTATCTTATAACAAGTTCTTTTATTGGATATGTCGCATGTTGCATTTGACACAAGTTTTTTTAGATTTTCAATTTTGCCTTCCCGCATAAAAAAACCCCAGAAATCAGAATTTGTTGATTTACGCTTTACGTCCAATATATCACCTAACTCCATAACTATGTAATAAATTTCAGCTTCTTTGGTCTCCCACATTCGGAGAAAATAGGTTGTGACAGACATACAAACAGATACCTGAGTGATCCTGCCTTTGGTGGTACAAATGACGTACGAAACCCAAAAAAAAATTATAAATACAATTGCTTACAAATTATTGAGGGTGACTCCAAGGATAGTTGTAAAATTTGTTTTTTACGAGATATTCAAATAAAATGCCTTTTTCGAGCGGCGTGGGGCATTTTTTTATAACAATTTCTATTTTCTTCAAACGCAGCCTTAAATTTGCAACTTTTTGATCACAATGTTTTTGTTATGATATTGTTATCATAGTTATACCTAGTCATATAATTTATTTGTTAGAGTGTGTAGATTTCAAACAATTATAAACTTTAGCACGTCAATCTTACAGCCCTCAAACGAAACCGACTGACCGAATAGGTACAGTAAAATAATTTTTAAAAGAACCCAATGCCGAAATTGCTGAAAACTATTTTACACTTCGAGTCTTGCAATTCAGATTCCCAGACAAGTAAAAATAAACTTGTGCATTGCCTTAAATGTTATATTCTGCTGAATATAACTTGACCTATTTAAATATTCAGAACTGAAGATAGAGGCTTTTAGTAGGGACGATTCTTCTTACATTATATTTAGTACCTGGGTGATAGTTGTTGGAGTCTTTAGTGTAAGAGGTGATCGGGTTTGAAATAAAATAAAGTCCGAAGATTCTTATTACTTGTATTAATTACTTTCCAATATGTTATGATTAAAAGACACGTTACCAGCTTGACGGGCCCAGGGAGACTGGCCGTCGTCGCGTGCCTCGTGCGACCTACTTATAGTATTGTGGGATTAGCACATATTGTTGTAAGGTGGTCCCAACAATAGTAATTAGTCAATAATCATTTATTCATAATATTCATTATATGTCAATATGGTAGGTACTATATTGTACCATGAGCTAGCTATATAATTATATAACCTATAAAAATACAATCATCATATAACATTACATTATTTAAGTATTAAATAAAAAGCTAATTAAAACAATACCTAATACAAAATATCTCATTGAAGTTAACATTATTGATAATATATTTCTATTCCTTTCCTTAGCGTACGTTTTCATGTACCTTAATAGCATTAGAATCTAGCCATATAGGTATATAATAAATGCCACATAAAAATAATAATAATAATACAAATAGGTATGACCGAGATTTACTCGCAAAACTCGGAAAATTGCATTTACCCAGAGATGAGACCTAGCTACATCGGAAAGACCCGATTTTTCGCCCCCAAAAACCCCCATATAACAGATTTATCGAAATTTTATCGAAATAGATCGAAATTGTTAGAGCCATTTTCGAGATCTCAAAACAGTAGTCAGAGCAGTTTTACTCGTACACTTTTAGTAGCTGAAATTTTACATGGTATAACAAATTGCTGACACCTACAAAGTTAAAAAATATATAAGAATAGACCTCTCCAACTCCTCCCGTGGATGTGGTAAAAGTCGACTAAGGGATTGTACATCTAGGAATGCGCAGCAGCATCCACCTGAGTACTCAACACAAATACTGCAATCACCTATCTGCCTACCAAGCGTGGTGATTATGGCAATTCCTCCCATTGCGCGCTAAGCATGCTATGGGGGAGGCCTCATACAGACGGATGTTTACCACCTGATGAAGAAAAAGCCTGATCGACTGAAAAAACGTAGTTTCTCATTCAGTGTTTTATAACGTAGTCTCCAAAACCCTACAGACCATTATTGTTCGATAAAATAAAAGTCGTAGGAAGCTAAATCGTATCGTTTAGTCAAAAAATCCTGAAAGTTCAGACTTACCATTTTCATTGACGTTTGAACTTGTATTGGGACTTGGCGCACCGATTTATTCCGAGTCGGACCATTATTTAGTCTGACAGAGTTCCATTAATTAAAGCATTGTTCTTGTAAAGTAGGTACTTTATTTACTTACCACCTACATTTGTAACTAAAGGGTGCATTCACCATTTACATAGGAAGCAGGTTGTACGCGTCTATTTCTTTGACCCGAGTTTGAAAATAGCTACTAAACCATAGCTGGCTTTAATATGTCAAGAAACCCTGGCTTTGATCACGCCCACTGCTGAACATAGGCCCCCTAGAATGCAAAGGCGAGCTGTCTTGAGCCGCCTGCATCCACCAATCTTTACAATGTCGTTGGTCCATCGAGTGAGGTTCGCAATTTTCATTCAACTACAAGAATCCATTTTTACAAAATCTGAATAATAAATTGATTGCAATGCAATTCAGTCGCATTCACTCGATTCGCGCCAATTCTTTTAATTCGCGGATAGCAATCGGCTATTTTTCAACTTATTTTGTATGGAAATTGAGGTTCTCAAAGTGTCCACTAGGGGTGCTTTTTGGTATATACAAAAGTCCATGTTACTCTGTCTACGATGTACCTAGTATTTATACGCTGCACGCCCGAATAGTTGCTTGTTAAATATGCAGACTTCAGCCTCTGACCCAAAGATCGTAGATGTGAATCACGGTACGTACCAATATAAAGACCAAGTGCGATTATGTACTCGTGTCTTGAAGCTTCTTAAAGTTTATTTTGGCCTTACTTGTTCTATTTTAAGAAGATATCTTATTCTTATTCTCATCTAAACATGCCAAATTGGCCTTTTGCAGAGAATCTACCAAACTCTCCCTTTTTAGAGGTGGATATATTAATCAGTGCGTGTTGCCAGTGATGGCTATGTGCTATGGAGTGCTATTCTAGAATTTCAATAAGAGATAGAATCTAAATTGAGGAAATCCGTAGAAGAACCAAGATCACCGACATAGCTCATAGGTCCAGATAAATAGAACGTATACCTTCACGGTGACTAAATCTGTCTTTTTTAAATCGTCCCTGTCTCTCTCTAATACGCGTGTTTTAACATTTGTTTGACAGTGACAGGGACAGGTATAAGCATTAGCACGTGCTAAGCTTGTGCTAAGTAACGTATATTTATCTCGGCATTAGAATTAGCAAGTGGTCATATTATAGCTTGCAGAACTGACAACCGTTGGTGGCAAGGGCGATCGCGAACTGGATGACGCAGATGAATGGAAGGATTTGCCATAATCACCACGCTTGGTGTAGATAATGATCTTATTTTAGTGTAAATACATGAATATGGCGAGTAGTTTCCCTATTTTGGTCAAAACACTAAAATTTAAAAAATATCTGAACATTATTTACCAATATTGCAAAGCCCGAAGGTCTAAACATCGTGAACGCTGTTTTAAAACTTTGTCATCGTACAATTTTATCAGTCCATTAGGGAAAGGAAAACTTTGAAATGCTTTTACTGTTAACTAGCATTCACCCGCGGGTTCTCTTACAGAGTACCGAAATAAAAGTAGCCACTATAGTAACTAACATGCTAACCATCTTATTCATAATACATTTTTAAACCTTTAATATCTAAAATAGCTTTTGTCTTGTTTTGGAGTATGTGATTTTACATCAGAGAGAACAAAGCAAAAGCTATTTTAACTAAAATAGGTTTAATGAATGATTTTTAATAAGTGGGTAAGTCCATCTGATATTAACCGATAACCCCGGCCCATAGCATATTGCCCATATACTATCATGACCATTCAGGTCAGGTCCGCTTAGGACGCCCCCAACTGGGCATTGCACTGCGCCCGTCAGAGACATAAAGATGAAAAGTTTAATGTGCCTGTAACTTTAACGGCACCCGTACTCTTCAGACTGGAATGCATTAATGCAAGCATTACCTACCGCTTAGTGGCAGAGTTAATTGATTTGGGATTAATTTATTGGATAGTAATTCATAGTCCATCCACACCACGGCCACGGAGTCGCTCTCCCACACGGTGATCAGACCTTATAAAGTCCAGCACACAAACTTCCATGACCGAATGTTCTCGCAATGCTGCTAATAGAGCCGCGTGGAGACGCATCGCAAGAGCCGCCACTCAAGCAAGACCCACTCTGTCAAGAGTGTACGACTAAGAAGAGAGAGAATTCATAGTAATGAGGATTGTCAAAGTTATGCCAAGATGGTTTGGGCATATAGAGAGAATGGATGAAAGAAGTTGACGAAACAGGTGCACAAGGCAAGTTATTGGGCAAGTTGGGAAGGTAAAGACCTCGGCGTACTATTCTGACCAAATCGGAGACGTTTTGGAGAAAGGCCTGGTCAAAAGTACCCTAAGCCAACGCGCATGTTTATAAAGAATGTAAATGAGAGTGAATGAAGCTAAAGAGATAATGTCAAGAACGTAGCAAGTGAAACTCCGTGGTCTTTGTCTACCCCTCCGGGAAACAGGCGTAATTTTATGTATTTATGTATGTACGTTAATTTATTGGATAGGCTACTGGTAAAAATAACATCATAATCCCATCAATAGACTCCTTTTATCGCCTATTCAAACACCTATGAATATATTTCCGTGCTATTTAATACGTTTAACGATTCTAATTCATAGCTAAGACATCGAATGGCCATAGAGAAATAGTAATAAATCTGAACTGAGATAGGGCCACCCCAAAAGGTTTATTCTCAATAGGTCTAAACAACCGACTTGTTAGAAAATGCATTCACGAAAACAACTGGTTCACTGACTATAAGACCTACACAGCAAATGAATAGGCTGTGGTCCATGCACCAAGGACCCGCAGGTCTATTCTCAAGCTTGCGACAGGTTTGCAAAAAGCGAAAATTGTGCAATCATAGCTGTCAAACGGTAAATTATGAAAGAACCATAGTGGTGAAAGGATTATGATACTTTTTAACCGACTTCCCAAAAAAGGAGGAGGTTCTCAATTCAGTTGTATTTTTTTTTTTTTTTTAATGTTTGTTACCGCATATCTCCGGCGTTTATGAACCGATTTGGAAAATTCTTTTTTTATTTGTATACTTCCAGATTGGTCCCATTTTTTTCAAAATCCAGTTCTGATGATGGGATCCATGAGGAATTGAGGGAACTCCTCAAATATTGTAGGCATACATATGGCGATTTTGATATTTTCAGCAACAAACCAAGCATTTGCATTCAAAAAGTATAATAATCCTTTCACCACTATGGTTCTTTCATCATTTTTTTTTCATCCAAATATTTTGTCAAATACTATGGCGGAAGTCGGTTTTTTAAATGAAAAGTTATTGAATGCAAATGCTTGGTTTGTTGCTGAAAATATCAAAATCGCCATATGTATGCGTACAATATTTGAGGAGTTCCCTCAATTCCTCATGGATCCCATCATCAGAACTGGATTCTGAAAAAAATGGGACCAATCTGGAAGTATATCTATTCAAATAAAAAAAGAATTTTCCAAATCGGTTCATAAACGCCGGAGAAATGCGGTAAGAAACATTAAAAAAAAAAAAAAAAAAATACAACCGAATTGAGAACCTCCTCCTTTTTTGGGAAGTCAGTTAAAAAGTAACGTCAATGATCGCAATTAACGCCTGTTGCACACGCTCTGTTCCACTAAGTTCAACTACAAGTTCAACCTGTCGCGAGATAGAGAATACGGGTGCGGGTCATATTGCTCTTTTGGAGCTCCTAGGAATAACCCTCGAAAAGCTCTTCCCCAGATTTATAGAGCCACTGCAATTTCATTTGTTCACTTAATTCTTCGGAAAACAGGAGATCGAAATATCGACTGATGAATTTCGACCGCAATGTGGCAATCTCGACTGAAAATTGATGACTCTGTTGGAAGCGAAATGAAAAGCATTAAAACGGAAGCTGTCGATTTTATGGGCATTCATTGATGAGTTTTATTATTAAACTAGGGAATGCCCGTCAATACGTCTGCTTGGAGTTATTTCCATACAAACTTCAACACTTCGCTGCATCCCTTAAGAGTGTTAATTTTAGAAATTCCATTCTTATTGCACCACAAAAGAAATGTACCCTCCAAATTTCAGGTCTCTAAGACTAACGGCTTAGGCTGTGCATTGATAGTCAGTCAGTGAGTGAGTCAGTTAGTCACGTAGCGATTTTGTATATATTGATGAGTTATTAATAGTTTTTATAGCACAGTGTGACTTAAACCCGCACTTTACGCACGCTTTTCCGTGACTTAAATAGCTCTTTTTTACACCGTGCGAAAATGGACGTCCGGGGCGGGTTTATGTCACTTGTGCTATAAAATAGTATACGATACGTGTGCCGTAAGTTGTCTTTTATTGTAACTTACGGCCCTAAGTTGTCTATTATTGCATGGCGGGAAGTTAGCGCCCGAGCGTAGCGAGGGTGCTAAAATAGCACAAGTGACATAAACCCGCCCCGGACGTTCATTTTCGCACGGTGTAAAAAAGAGCTACTTAAGACACGGAAAAGCGTGCGTAAAGTGCGGGTTTAGGTCACACTGTGCTATAATATACTATTTGCATGCTCAGAAGCCAACAGATAGTAGCATGTGAAGACGTGAATAAATTATGTTAGCAATAGAGCATTTTTGTGAAAATTGGTTGTCTGTAAAGTCGGTTTACTGACGATAGTTGAACGTGACAACGTCCGAATGTGCTTCTTTGTCGCTCGTTCCGCGCTCTCGCTTGCACTTCAAGCCTTACATGGAACGCCTCAGAGCGAGGTAACGCCGCATGAGTCATGTTTTTTCGTGCGTGCAGCCGGCTCTATCGAATTATAAGACGTTGTCACGTCAAAAAGTTCGTTCGGGAAAGTACCACCACTATTTCTGCCACCAAGCAGTAAAGTCAGCATTGCTGTGTTCCAGTTTGAAAGGCACAAGTGCCGGTGAAATTACATGCACTTGAGGCTTTTCAGCTTTATGTCTCAGGATAGCGGGCGTAGTGGAATAACACAAGGCACGTTCCAGGTTTTTTTAAAATTTTCCATCTAACTATTCCGATTCTTTTTAGTCTATTAGTCAGTGCGACTGAGACGTTGTCGCCAACTATTGGCCGTAAAGATAAGCTCAAAGTTGCGCAGCGGACTATGGAGAGAGCTATGCAAGGGGTTTCTATACGTGATAGAGATTAGTATCAAATTGAAAATCAGTTAAGCAGGGCTCAGAGTACGTTGGGCAGTGTTCTATGGAAAGGAATTCGCAAGTCTCGAAAACAAAGGCCTAATTACCCGGCCAGATATCTACATCCATTAGTTTGTTGTTGTACACACAAAACATGAAATTCATCTTCCAAGTTTCTTCGTGTCTAACAGATTGTAATAAAAAGGGATTTCTATAAAGTTCCCGAAGGATGTATAAATATATTTCTTTGAAACAGATATTCAGTCCCCAATGTGTAGCAAATTGTCTTACATTTAAAGGGCGAGTGTCTAAAAGGGTTTTGTAGTACTAAAGGAAAAACGTCAAAGGTGCCCAGTAAATGCCTGCAAAGCAATCGTTTTCCAGTTCCAATTGGTTTGATAGGATCCGATTCACCATGTTTTTTTCTGGAGATTTCCTTAGGGAGGGAATCGGATAATTTAAATATATTTGTAATCTTCTTCTTATTCGTATCACAACATAATTATTACACATTGATTTTTATCTAATGTTTATTTTTTACAGGTTAAATCAAAGTTCTTATCAGTTTGTTTTTATTTTTACAAGCATGCTTCCGCTTGATAACCTAGATAGCGTTAAGAACCTTACACAAAGACCACCAGGGGATGGGCAGCAGCATCCACCTGAGTACTCAACACCAATACTGCGTGGTGATTATGGCAAATCTCTCCAGTGCATTCTAAGGGGGGAGACTTCATCCAGCTGAGGACGTGGAGACTGATGCTGATGGTAATACATTTTCGTGCTGGTATGCTGGTATTTAATACGATTTTGTAGAACCCTCAAATTCCATCTGACCGAATGCCGCTTGACTCTCTCAGACTAAAATACAATAATACACCACCAAAAAAGCGTCACACGAGCAAAACATTCGCGAAGGTATGACATAAAATATTGATGTGATGCCGTAACAAATGTCTAGACGCTCAGCCGCAAATGTGCTGGACGACAGGGATGGATCTAGGATGGGATATTTAAAAATATTATGATCAAAGGAAACCAGCCCCCCTTATCCCTAACTGAAAGTCACTCGGTGACTACATTTGACAAGTATAATGACCATCAATTGCCCAAAATTATCATCAATAATTTGTCAATTGATGGTAATTTTACTTGTCAAACGTTGGTAAGCGAGTGACTTTCGTGAATAATGATAAAAATTGATGACGATGATGATGAAAAGTAACATATGTGTTAATCCAGGGCGTAAAGTATCTCCATTCCAAATTTCACTCAAATCCATTCAGTACTTTTTACGTGAAAGAGTAACAAACATCCATCCATACTCACAAACTTTCGCGTTTATAATATTAGTAGGAGGAAGTAGGATAGGATAGGATGAATAATGATGAAAATTGATGATGATCATGATGATGATGATGATGATGATGATGAAAAGTAGCCTATGTGTTAATCCAGGGCGTAAAGTATCTCCATTCCAAATTTCACTCAAAGCCATTCAGTAGTTTTTACGTGAAAGAGTAACAAACATCCATCCATACTCACAAACTTTCGCGTTTATAATATTAGTAGGAGGAAGTAGGATAGGATAGGATGAATAATGATGAAAATTGATGATGATCATGATGATGATGATGATGATGATGATGAAAAGTAGCCTATGTGTTAATCCAGGGCGTAAAGTATCTCCATTCCAAATTTCACTCAAATACATTCAGTAGTTTTTACGTGAAAGAGTAACAAACATCCATACTCACAAACTTTCGCGTTTATAATATTAGTAGGATTAGGATAGGATTTCATGTGATGATTCTGTCAAAAAAACAAATTGTAGTAATAAGCAGTCAGCATAACAAATTATTTTTGCCAGATACTTTCATACATTAGGTACCTATCTGTACCTAACTTGTAGTTTTAATTATCATTTTATGTTTTGTTAATTTTTTATGACCAAAAAATAAACAAATAATAAATTTTTTGGTGTACAATAATGTATTTTCTACTCTATTATATTCTGTCATCTTGACCAATGTTTATTTCATTTGAATTTTTTTGGTCAACACTTACCGCCTGTTTATGTGTTGCTGATTTTAAGCCTATTGCCTTGTTTTTGTAGTGAAGTTTGCCCTCACCCAAAAAACCTAGATACGCTACTATAGCTACCCTCCATTCCACAACGGAAGACGAAAGCGTAGGAAGTCATGAATTATTATGTCACAACTACCTCATACGCAACGAACCATGTAAATTTTCATTTTTTCTCATCATTTACCATCTTAAATTCTTTTGTGTTTTTACTAAAACGAGTGTGAAGCGAGATAAGCGAGAAAAATTAGGTGAAATTATTCATTACAGTGTGCATGTTTTTTATTTCCATAGATTCATTCTTTTTTTTTATACTTCTTAGCAAGCAAACAAGCATACGGCCCACTTGATGGAAAGTAGTTACCGTAGCTTATGGACATCTGCAACACCAGAGGCATCACATGCGCGCTGCCGACCCAGAAACATAAAGATGAAAAGTATCATGTGCCTGTAATTTCACCGGCGCCCGCCCTTCAAACCGGAACACAGCAATGCGAGCACTACTGCTTGGTGACAGAAATAGTACGATGGTAGTACTTCCCCGGATGAACTCTTTCACCAGATTCTATTATATTTGTTCTATTTCTGCACCTAGTAAAAGACGTTTAGAAAGCGCCGGCAAGCCAGCGCGTGGGTACCCAGTTACTGGCTTCGGGCCCCTGGCTACGGTATTCTTATCAGAGGGTCCTCAGGTTAGGCCTTTTTTTGTTTTTTTTTGCTGCTGCGGTAGGCCCGGCCCAAAGTAGGGGCGCCGGGTGGGCAGTCTGCGTTCGCAGCGGCTGGTGTGTGTTTCTCTGAAGGGGTAAGAGGGTGTGGGATCAGTAATTCAACTCTTCGGACATTGGGGCAGCGCGAGTAAGTAGGTACAGTCAAAAAGCCTTTACATGAACTTCTAGTACCATCTATACTCCCAACGTATTACGTACTTGTATTTTTATATATTTGTGCCTTATTTCTTTACTGCGTCAGTTTATTTACCCAAAAAAATAAAATAAAAATAAAATAATTGTGGCCAGCTTTCGCGGGTACTTTTTCCCTCGGGGTTCCTTTATTGCAATGGGGCTAGCTCCCTCAGATGTGAGAACCATGACTCCTTCGTGCGGGCGAACATGTTTTACGACAGTCAGGTACTCTTATCTTAGGGAATACTCTTGGAAAAAGAGGATTTTACACGTTTTTATACAAGCTGTGTTGCCATGGTGTGTCTACATAACACCCCAACCAGTCACGTAGCCTTAATCCCTCACTAGTATTCCCTGTGTCGAGGGTATCAGGACCTACGAGTACCATGATACCATAACACCCAGACCCGGAACAAATATTTGCAGATCATGGAACAAAACAAATCTGGCCTAAGAATAAGCCCCTCTTACTCCTCTTGTGGATGACAAAAGCTCAAGACCGTTTGTCGTGGCATTCTATGGGGGATTCTATGTCCAGCATTCGACTTTTACATGATGTTGATTTTGATGATGATGATGAAATGCGTTGAAAAGTTAACAATATATCAATTATCTTGATAAAAAGTTTTCTAACCAACACAATAAAAATAAAACCCACTCTTCAATATCTCTCGACTTTTGGTTAATAAATCATTGATTGGGTTAATGTGCGAAATAAACTAAGCCACCTTTGTAATAAGATCAGTCGATGCCCCTGTATTTAATACTGGCACTTGAAGTGTGTTAAGTGACCTGAGGCGTACCTACTATGCTACCTAGCGGACACACCACAGCGGCCTTTGCTAATGTAGCTACCCGTATAACGAGTTCCCCAAGAGTACCCTGGTGCAGTTATGAACCTCCGATATATTTTGTGACATTTATGAGGAGGATTTCTTTCTAGAAACGTTATTAGTGAGCCTCGAAAGTTTTGTTAGATATTGAAATGGACCAACAAAATGTTAACAAAATGTTGACGATCTCTGTAGCGTGGCGGGCGAGTAGCCGGGTGAGATGCAAGAGGTTGCGGGTTCGATTCCCGCTGCGGGACAAATGTTTGTGTGGTCTGCAAATATTTGTTCTGGATCTGGGTGTTATGGTACCATGGTACTCATAGTTCTGACACAGGGAATCCTAGTGTGGAATCAAGACTACGTAATGTGACTGTTGGGTGTTATGTTATGGTATGCTTTTGTGAAGACTTATTTATTTATTTTATTTATTGTAACAACAAACAACTACGTTAAATATGATTAGTAAAGTTGTCTGCTACGTGACAATGAATAAGTGAACTGACGGCATTGTACAATTCGTCCGCTAGATAAGCAGAGCCTAGTAATATAGGTTGTAGTTGATCTATGCCTAAGGTTATTGGTTCAAACACTTTGGGATAACGTTACAACAACCTAAAATAATAATGTCTGTTTCTGCCAATATGAATTTGAAGATGTTGTAAAATTTATGATACGCGTTTACGTATTTAATCTATTTAAATTAATTTTTAATTAGAAAATAATAGCAATAATAAAATGCCAAGTCAATTCGAAATTACATAACATAACACCCAACAGTCACATACATAGTCCTGCTCCCATACCAGGATTCCCTATGCCGTGGGTATCAAAAACTACGAGTACTATGGTACCACGACACCCAGACCCGGAACAAATATTTGCAGATCATGCAACATTTGTACCGCAGCGGGATCCGCAACCTCTTACATCTAAGACAACGCGCCACCGAGGTCGTCAAATAGTAATTAATTAATAAACAAGTAAAAGAACACCGTACGTGGTCGTGGTAGTCTTGGCCTAAGAAAATAGGACTCCTCCAACACCTGTGAAAAATACGGAATATTGATCCTCTCTCATAAACGTGAATGAAAAATATGTAAATCCTAAGTTTTCAAGTTCCCACGGGAAACGACAAATATTAGTAAAGAGAAATTTCGTATAAAATGTATTGATAGAGTAATAAGTTTTTGTCGAGTGGTTTCTATGGTAGCTTACTTTTACCTAACACCCGCTCCACGTGAGACCAACTTACACATGACCTGTTTTTATATTTTTTATTTTTTTCTAAATTGTTTTCTAAGCAGGTGACCTCAGATGGTCGGTAATGTTTGCTCTGTCGTGATTGGATGACATCATCACCGCATTAGCGGTAGTGATTACGCCATCTGGGTCACCAAGAACATGTCTTGGTCATGGAGAGAGCTTGACTTAAATCGAGGTGTTCGGAGTTTTACTCCGTGATATAGTCTGACGCTAGAAGATCCGTAAAAGAACCTGACCTTGGTTCTTTTACCACCCACGGTTGTCAGTAGCTCTCAGAATTTGCAAGTTTAAGTGGCAATGGGCAGGCCATATAGCTTGTAGAACTGACAACCGTGGGTGTATAAAGGTTCTCGAGTGGTGACTACGAACTGGACAACGCTGTGTAGAAAAGCCCTTTTGATGACGCAACAAAATTTTGTAGTAGCAGGAATTCGGTAGATGGAGAAAGATAGAAAGAAGAAAGAAAATACATTTATTTGTCCCCAAAAACACAAAGGTAACAATGACATAGGTAGGTAAGTATTTAAAAACAAGATTAGTAGGTAAGTATAACACAAAAGAGAGTATATACCAAAAAAAACTGCTATGCGTCGTGCGTGTTGTTTGGGGTCAAATAGGGCCCCTGTCTCAGCATACAGCCTCGCCAGATATCCGCATGGCGGTGGCTTAAGTGCATTCATCATGTCATTCTGTGGGGGCAACCTATGGTCTAGCAGTGGTCAACTTCCTTTCAAATATGATGATGAAACAGGACATAAATAATTCTGTGATTTATGCAGCCATTTTGTACCCTTGAGATAGTTGTCTAAGATACGATTCAGTATTGCGAAGACAGACATATTCAAGTACTTAAGGTACATTCTAAATTACAGTTACTTGTATTTTATAGGCCATAAGGCATTCTACATCAGATAACATTTATTGGTACAGTCAATGACAGAAATATCTTCACTAAGTGAACAATAAATACAGATCAAATAAAATTATCACTCATAGCATGAAACCGGACGACTTAGCATTGGAATTCACTTCATCTATGCAAAAGGATAAGCTATTTAAAAAAAAATACCATAGTTTTAAATACTAGGGGTTCATTATCATCATCAATTGGTAGACGAGCACAAATTAACAAAAAACTCTTCCATAGAATACACATTAACTTGCTGAAATAACAACGACAGGTAATTTTTTTTTTTTTCTTTTCTCATTCTATGTTTAAGTTTGTTTAAGTTATTAGTTGCATTTGGCATAAACATAGATACCTAATAGAATGGAAGAAGCCACTGGCTTCTGAAAGTGGCCCTGGAGCCTATGGACTCAAAATAATACTGTTTTATGTCAAATAAATTTATTATTATTTCAGTCATTTATTTTCAAACACAAGCTTAACCTGGACCTTTATGAGGCATTACTGGGGCCGTATTAGCCAACAGTAAGAGACCCTTTTACAATTAGGATATAAAAAACATTATTGTTATGGTGGATGGCAGACAGATAATTAAACTATTGTGGAAATGGATGAAAGTTGGTGCTATTGTAAGGAGAACATGTTAATTGAATGTTTATTGGGCTATTATAATATGAGAAACGACACCTGCCAATTCTAAATTATTGAAAACGATTTAGGCAGGTGGTGACTTGCCGTTCACTAAACGGGCCCCTTAAATGTGCGGCCAATGAAGGCAGCGTAAGGGGCAACGTTGGCATAGACGGCTAAAGGGTGTTGAGAGGTGTGCTGCAGTTTCACTAAGCACTACTCCCGGATTTATGCCTTTAACACTTCCACCCTTGGAGCATAGGTTTCGCTCTTGCGCCTCCACTCTCGGCCAGCCGGCTAAGGCAAGCCGAGGGTCAAGGGTCTCTGTTGACCCCAGGGAGTAATAGGGCACCGCGGTGTCGCCACTTACCGAACGCTCGCCACAAGCGTGCCCTGCGGTATTATTATTATTATTATTATTAGATAGGTGGTTGCATAGGAAAATTTCTGCTACTAACTGTACTTGTAACAGAAGTACGTAGACGATAAAACTCGTTTATTGGCGATGGTAGGTTTTATTAGCACTTAGCAAGGAGGGTGTTGGAAGTAAATCGTTTAGGATTGCCTGCAGACACCTACCTGTGGTCTGATTTACATTGATACGTTTTTTTGGAGGTAGGTAGTGATAAAAAGCCACCTGTCTCAATTTTATATCATTTATTGGGCTTTTTTACTGTGTGTTCTTGAAAAATAATGTAGTTCACCTGGTTTGACTATGAAACCGAACAATAAAGTCTCAATAGTCCTCCTGCAGGGCGATTCTAAAACGTCGGAAACGTTTCCGATCGGATTCGTTAGTTTTTCATTTCAATATGGTAAGTAACTAAAACAATTTTCTCTGGTTAAACACTGTAAAAAACAATAAATATTGTATATTACTGTGTTTTACTAAAGAAAATTGTTTTAGTTACTTACCACGTCGAAATGAAAAACTAACGAATCCGATCAAAAACGTTTCCGATGTTTTAGAATCGCCCTGCTGGTTTCAACATCAAACCAAACATACATTTTACTATATTGTCAAGTTATCACTTTTCACTCAAACTTGGAAATTTTATACCACACATTAAGTAAAAAATCAGGTCCTATAGGTCAGGTCAGGTATTATATAGTACCTGGGTGACCCAACTAACTTGCAAAACTCGTAAAAACGAGTTTCCCCAAAGATGAGACCTAGTTCGATCAATTTTTTGCCTCCAAAAACCCCCATATAGCAAATTTCATCTAAATCGTTAGTCTTTTTTCGAGATCTCAAAATATACGTTTCGGGACTTAGCGGTGTACGTGTCAAAATATCCAATAGGTTTAACGGCTTGATAGTCAAAATTAACAATATAATAAACATTTATTGCTAATTTCATAGTATTAGATATATTAACCGTTAAAATACGGAAGCTATACAACGGTCGACACAAACAAAGTAGTTTAGGTGGAAACAGCCCCTCGGCCAGTCTACGCACCTGCTACGCCGTAGCCGATGTGTAGCAGCTATATAGATACAAAATTTATAATCCCATTCGTAAAATTTTGGAGTGGTGACTGATAGATCCGGTGGCTGTAATCCGTTGAACTTTGATGTTACCAATAGATTCGTAAAATTTTTAGGCTGTTTTCAAATTACTTACTAATCCGGTTACGAGCTTGCTAAATGAAAAACAGTGAAAACTAATAGAGTCAGTAATATTGGAATATATTTAAACTGCCAGGAGACTAGGAAACACTACAAAGATGTGATTTAATATTTGTCGATGAAAATTCTTGAATGAAAAATCTCTAAATAAAAACTTATATAAAATCTCGAATGAAAATCTTTCCAATTCGATTCTTTATTGTTATAACCTTGTACTATATAACACATGGTATTTATCTTCGTACCGTCCACCACCTCCACTTGAGTACTCAACACAAATACTGCGATCACATATCTTATAAGCGTGATGTTTTTTATATTTACTACTTGGCAAGCATACAAGCTTACGGCCCACCTGATGGAAAGTTAGTTACCGTAGCCTATGGACGCCTGCAACACCAGAGGCATCACACGCGAACTGCTGACCCTAAAACATAAAAATTAAAAGTCTCATGTGCCTTTAATTTCACCGGCACCCATACCCTTCCAACCGAAACACAGCAATGCGAGCACTACTGCTTGGCGGCAGAAATAGGTATGGTGGTAGTACTTCCCCAGACGAAGTCTTATGGCAATTCCCCCATTGTATTTTATGGGGGAGGCTTCGTCCTGCAATAGATGTATAAAGGCTTAGGTAATTTAAAATTCACTCCGTTCGCATATTCGCTCAAGCGAATTGAACGAACAAGCGTCTAACTTTGACGCGGCTCCTAGTTTGTAATTGTTGCGAACTCGTAAAATTTGTGACCTCAATTTTCCTAACGAATCCTGCACCTTTTTCCTCACCTTTGCCAGTGTAAGGTAACAGTACAGCCACATCATTTATTTCTTCAAAAGGTGGCGTCTCACTGGTAACAAGTATTTATATTAATTAATTTATTTAAGATTGCTACGCTAGGCTAACCTATACAGAATGCTGCGCTTACATCTACCTGGATGGACAATGCAGCTACACGTCTACAGGCGCAGACCCACCGCAGCGCACGGAGAGGCTACGCACGTGTGTTAAGCTTCGCTTTGTAAGCAAATGTATGTGATCGTTTCCACTGCAACCCACGGACACAGCATGCGCCGCGGTGGGTCTGCGCCTCGTCAGCTGAACGTGGTCCTGTGACGTCAATCATCCGCTTCATGGAAATTAGGTAGGTAGGTACCCAGTTTTAAGCTCGCATTCTTTGTTCATAAATCGAACGGAAAATTAAATCACTAAGATAATTAACTTGTAATTTTTGCCTCTTTTATTAAATTTAGATAAGTATAATAGTTATTTGTTATACAAGAGTGCAAAGTTGCTTTTTAACCGCGTGCTCAATTTTGATGACCGAGCAAGCGAAGGATTCTAAAATTAGATTAGATTTTCTAGATTAAAAAATTAGAATCCTGAGCGTTAGTGAGGGAATCAAAAGAGCACGAGGTGAAAAATCTTTGCACTCGAGTGCAACACGTAACTTTTCATCCCACCTCAGCGAGGAAATGACTTACCTATTACAAAAAAAAACATTTACAATCACAAGATACTTTTACGCATTTTTAACAGTTTCAGTCAATTCTGTTTGTCAAATAAACTTCCTCGTCGCTAGAATCACTAATTTTAGGTTTTTCACTTGTTTTCAAGTTTCTTGTTTTTAACCTAAGGTTTTAACAAAATGACGTGAAAAGAAAATGCCGCGCGTAAAGCAAATTAAAAAAACTAATACACCAAGAAGGTTCCTAGTCCGAGTTTTTAACAAATTAAAAAAGGTTGTATGATAAATTCGGCACCATGGAGATAGAAGTAAATAGGTTTAATGATGTTTTGAATTCACAAACTTACTACACACGATGTTCTAAATTCAATTTTACTTTATCCTCTAGCGGATAAAAACGACTTTTACACTCAGATATCGAATAGCAAAAATACTCTTTCCGAGATGGTGGGATGAAAAAGTATTTTTTAAAAGCAACCCTTGGGCGGCCTAGGTTTTTACATTAACACAATTATTATTATTATTGAAAATTTTTAAGAAACTTCGTATGTACACAAATAATGAGAATGAGAATGAAATACAAATTTGTTTGTAGTTGTTTTAGGATTATCACGAGTTGTTCCGTGGTGTGCCTAAGAATAGACCCCTCTTTCTCCTCTCGTAGATTTAGTAGACTCTTTACTCAGGGATTACACCAGGGGATGGGCAGTAGCATCCATCTGAGTACTTATTACCAACTTCGATCACCAATCCGCCTATAGCATGACCCTTTTGGCAAATCCCTCGTCCACCTGTGGACGTAAACAGGCTGGTGATGATGATGATGATGATGATCTCGAGTTGTGTGTCAACATTTACTGAACTTTGTTGCTTGGTGGAACAACACTAGTCCAACAAGAGTTATGTTAATTCTTTATTGCACAATCACAAAATAATAGTACAAATAGAGGACTTAATGCTATGCAGCATTTCTGCCAGTCATCCAAAAAGATGAAAAACAGAGGTTGGCGTGCTTTTAAATGAATATAAAACATAGCTTACAAACTAATTTGCTTAGGAATAACTAACTTACATAATAACCTAAATAAATTAAATAATAATAACAATAAAGATAAATATGAATATCCTAAAAGTATTATATAAATATGAGTTATGACATAGGTAGAAATAATTAAACCTCCTATGTGGCGCAGCATTGTTTTGTATAGCTCTCGCTATAACTTACTTAGGCTCAATTCACACCAAGATAGTAGCAGCCGGTTGCACAGCCAACACTTACGCAGCATTAATAATAATAATTAATCTTTATTTGCATAAATGTGGTACGTACAAAGATAAAAGATAAAGATAAAGATAAAGATAATTTTATTTGTTTTGAATATGGTAATTTTACAAGGTTCTTATGTTTAGTTTAATAAGGTGGCTCACATTTCCCATATCTGGGATACAAATATTATCAAAATAGGCAGGTATCAGGTCAAAACTACCATTAAATTACAACAAGTGTTACATAAAATACCAAAATAAATCACAAATGTCAACAATAAAAAACTATATATAACGGGTGTAAAAAGACTACTCCCGAAAACTGAAATAGTGCATTTAGACTATGATTCTGAAAATATTTAAACTGAAAAACACGAAAAAACAATGCTCACTCTTGGGCCGCTTTTTTCGTGTTTTCTTTATAAATATCCATAAAACACTTAGAAGGAACACAAAAACCTAATTTCCATCATTAAAAACACGTTAATAAATAAAAACTTACAAAAGAGCAATGAAAACCACATAAGAAATATTGGCGCTGCGCGTCAATCAGCTGGCCGGGCGCGTTGAACTCCCACGGGCGGTGAGCTCTGTGAGCACACCGCTATTTTATATAGCTATGGCATAGGTAGCTTTACCGGTACCTTCAGTATTCGGGAGCCGTCCTTTTACACCCTGTATATATATATATAATATATATTTCAAACTTCATTTTCGTAACTAAAAACAGGAGGGTCACGCTGACGTGCGCGGTGCTGCGAGCGCTCACGCGACTGGTCAAAGAGGTGGCGGGCGCTGGCAGCCACTGTCAGCCCCTACTATCTTAGTGTGAATTGAGCCTTATACTAGGAGTTGTGGTAATATTCCCGGAAAAGTTCCTTTGATGATCGTTGTCATAAAAACAAAATTACGGTCATATGTCTTGTGCGGCTAAGCGGAGGATTTGGCTAAGTCTGTAACGACGCTGTTAACGCAATGACGTAGAAAATACGCAAAGTATTGCGTATATGGCTCAAGTTAAGGGTGAAAATAAGAAGAAAAGCTTACATTACTGCTAAATAATTTCTGTTGTTCTCTGTGGCACGGCGGTTAGTCGACTGAGATGCGAGAGGTTGCTGGTTTGATTATCTCTGCCGGACAAATATTATTGAACGAGCGAAGCGAGTTCTCTGAGTCAAGTTGGAAGAATCGGCGTTTGTATGTATGTATGTATGTATGTATGTTTGTCCGATGAAAACTTCCAAACCGTTAATCCGATCTTCATGAAATTTGGTATGGGGGTAGATAGTATTGGTACAATTTGTAGGTAAGGTTATGAGCTATATCGGTTAGGGGGTTGCTGAGATATTGGGGTCCAAGAGGGGGTAAAAAAAATAAAAGTGAGACAGTCAGATCAAGTGGGGTGTTTAATGAAAGCGCTTTGGTTGGACATTTCAAAACTGTTTTTAATAAGTATTTAAACTTAGTAGTTTCCGAGATATTAGGGAAAATAAAAAACGTAAAAATCAAAAATTCTAGGGTACTTCCAGCAATCCCACAATGCTGAAATTTGGTATGCTTGTGGCTTTTGTGTCACAACTACAGGGAAAAGTCTGAAATTGAAGAATTTCAAGACATGTACCCTATAAAACAAAAAACTAATATACTATCCGTTATTGACCTCCCATTTCTAGGAATTTGAATGACGTTGGAGTTCTATGATTTCGTCAAAAGGACGTTATCAATTAATTCGTAACAGGTAGGTACTTAAGTAGTATCAGAGACAAGTTACTTGTCTCTGGTGGTATGAACGCCCCGTTGCTTAGTGCTATTCAAAAGTTATTTCGATGTGTAGGAAATTACCTAGAGGAGAAAATTTAAAAAAAAATAGTAATTATGGAAATGTAGTCGGGCTGATAAAGGTGTCATCGCGAGGTCTCAGTTCGGGGCGAACCACTAGTATATATTTGTTACGGGTCTGGGTGTTATGGCACCATGGTATTCGTAGTACCTTATACACACGGCACGGAGAATCCTAGTATGGGATCATGACTACTGTAACTACTACTACTGTACTGTACTGTAACTTATATTTTTATTACATTGGAAGACATTTTTTTTCCTATGAACATAGCGTTGTATACACAACTTCTGATTTAAAAGGTATAAAAAAAGAAACGAATCATTTCGTTTCTAATACAATAAAAAAAATTGTACGTTCTGCAGATAATAATAAATTGTTCAGGGTGTTCTGGTTATTTTCTATATTAAGTATATCAGTATCCATAACACAAGCTCTGCCTAACTTGTGGCTAGATAATGTTGTGTGAAATGTCCAACATTATTATTATTATATAATATTTAAATACGCTGAAGGGTTACCAATTAGCTTTTCCTTCTGTTTATCGTAACATCTAAATCATAAACGCTAGGTTTTAGTAAACAACCGAGTTAGTCCTCAAACACTAAGTAAATTAGTTAAATCCTATATAAATAATAGTCTAATTAAGAAAGCGTATTAAACTCTTGATGGCTATATATTAATGATAAAGTCGTGTGGCCCGATGTCGCTTTGCCTCACGACTCCTAAAATGTAATTGTTATATGTGTACCTACCTATTTACATGGTTGTATAACATTGTTATTTATAAATATATTAAGCGTAGCTGTCTTATCAACTTTTGGTATTTCTTTTTACTACCTATACTTAAGGTTTTGAAGTTCTCATTTTCTATAATTATCACTAGAAACGGGATATTTATCATGATTTTTGAGTTTTGTTGATTCCCGATATTTCGGCACAATTTCATGCGCCATGATCACGGGTAAACTGAAGTCTTTGCGAGTAGATTCTTATTGTTATAGGTAGCCGTAACGATCTACCCTCTTTCTCACTCTTTTATTACGAACACCCCTACCATCAGTTTCATTGTCACACTTAACTCCATCTCGACACACCACACTAACGGTATCCGGACGAGCAACTGGTACCACACAATTTTTCCGATTGCTACACATTCTCACCACAGGATTCCAGACTCCAGACAATTGAAAACCATCTTCTCTATTGAAATTCCTGTGTTTAGTTTAACTAAACACAGGAATTTCAATAGAGAAGATTCCAGACTCCAGACAATTGAAAACCATCTTCTCTATTGAAATTCCTGTGTTTAGTTTAACTAAACACATGAATTTCAATAGAGAAGATTCCAGACTCCAGACAATTGAAAACCATCTTCTCTATTGAAATTCCTGTGTTTAGTTTAACTAAACACAGGAACTTCAATAGAGAAGATGGTACTAAACACAGGAATTTCAATAGAGAAGATTCCAGACTCCAGACAATTGAAAACCATCTTCTAAACACAGGAATTTCAATAGAGAAGATTCCAGACTCCAGACAATTGAAAACCATCTTCTCTATTGAAATTCCTGTGTTTAGTTTAACTAAACACAGGAATTTCAATAGAGAAGATTCCAGACTCCAGACAATTGAAAACCATCTTCTCTATTGAAATTCCTGTGTTTAGTTTAACTAAACACAGGAACTTCAATAGAGAAGATGGTACTAAACACAGGAATTTCAATAGAGAAGATGGTTTTCAATTGTCTGGAGTCTGGAATCCTGTGGTGAGAATGTGTAGCAATCGGAAAAATTGTGTGGTACCAGTTGCCCGTCCGGATACCGTTAGTGTGGTGTGTCGAGATGGAGTTAAGTGTGACAATGAAACTGATGGTAGGGGTGTTCGTAATAAAAGAGTGAGAAAGAGGGTAGATCGTTACGGCTACCTATAACAATAAGAATCTACTCGCAAAGACTTCAGTTTACCCGTGATCATGCTGGCGCATGAAATTGTGCCGAAATATCGGGAATCAACAAAACTCAAAAATCATGGTAAATATCCCGTTTCTAGTGATAATTATGTTAATAACCATGATAGTTTCAAAAGTTCTCATTTTCTGTGTATCAGTTTTTCCCTGTTCCTAGGCACCATATAGAGGAGAAGGATCATCAAATTAAGCCAAGCTGTGTTTGTTACCCTGAATCTTCTAGGCTTGGTCACGTTAGAACAGGAGTAATTTTATTTCGTACAACGATTCAAAATGATCCTTGTGATTTCAATGAATAAAATACTTTTTGATATGTGATTGGTTTCCATGGGGGAGGCCTCGTTTAGCAGTAAACGTCTACTGGCTGATGATAATGACCGCAGCGACTGGAGATGCCGCGTGTAATCAGCTTTTGACTGCTTGCGAATTGTAATAAATATCAGCGTTTCTCATGTTGAGACGAATACATCACGGGAATGTGTCGGTGACATGTACGGGCTTTGTTTACCCTTTACACAAACCCAGGTCTTTGTTCAGGTCTTAGATTGGTTTGACAAATAGTTTTAAGCCTGGCTGGGTGTTGGCTGATATAACTTGATGGGTAAATACAAAGAATTTGAAATATATACCTATACATTAATAAACAAGTTGATTTTGAATAGTCATGTCTGAGAAGACGAAGGGCACATGTCTATGCACATAGTAGACAAGCGAAAGAGATTCACTGAGCTGAGCTAACAATGGAATAGCAATCAAAAATCGCAGGCACATAGTAGGTAAACCTCTTTGTACAAAAACTTCTGAATTCATAAGTCCTATTTCATATTCTCTCTGTGTCTGTATTCACGCAAAAGATTACATAATTTCTGACTGAAAAAAATCAAGCAAAAAAAATTCACTAGTCTGCATTTCGATCTGGCCGTTATTTGACGGACGTAATATAGAAAATGACGTGGTTTGTCCTCTCCTTCTCTCATGGATGTAGTAAGTCTTACTAAGGGATTACACCAGGGAATGGGCACCAGAGTCGATCTGGATACTTATCACCAAGCGATCACCAATCCACCTGCCCAGCGTGCTGATTATGGCAAATCCCCCCATTGTGTGCTATGGGGGCCTTAGTTTAAAGCCTAATTGGGTGTTGAAAATAAATAGATTTTCTTTCTTTTTATTCTTGGATCCAAAAAATTGCAATCCCATTGCAAACAATGGGGGGATTTGCCATAATCACCACGCTGGGCAGGTGGATTGGTGATCGAAGTTGGTTAGCCAACGTGTACTACGTACTAGCGTGGTTGGTTGAATAGCCTCTTTCAATGAATGACATTTAGCCCGATTTTTGGCTTTTCCGATCCACCAACATCAAAACGTGGTCATCTCTAGAACACGTTTACCCCTAACAGTTGTTGGTTTTTCGGCGTATCTGCTGAAAGTGCGTGTACGTCAACACATTAGATTATGCCGTCGTTACACTAGAACACATTTACCCCTAACGGTTGTCGGTTATTCGACATATATGTCGAAGGGTAAGCCGCTAGGGTAAGCGTGATCTAGAGTGGACACCACGTCTTGATAATAGTATGGGGCACCCCAAGACTAGGTGGAGCGACGAAATTTGAAAGACCTCTTCACAATATGACATCATCATAATCATCATCATCATGAGCC
Source organism: Epirrita christyi (assembly GCA_951392215.1). Lineage (NCBI taxonomy): Eukaryota > Metazoa > Arthropoda > Insecta > Lepidoptera > Geometridae > Epirrita > Epirrita christyi. The sequence continues at coordinate 9,216,269 of OX595855.1, read as the reverse complement.
TGTAGAAGTCCATTGTTGTCCACTGCATTCTGCATCACACCATATTACAATACGGTCCGGGGTGCAGAGATACGGTACGGGGGAAATAAGGCCACAAGAATTCGGTGGATGGAGGCGCCTTAACACTGTTAGTTTTGCATTGTAGAAAACAATGCTCAACAGTGAACGTCTATCGGATGATGATGATGATGATGAACTTTACAGTATGCTACATTGGTATGCTGGTTTATTACGTCCGTTATATAACGGCCATTGCTATTTTTAAACCCTGTCTTCAGGCACTGATACTGACAGATAATCTGCGGCTGCTGACAAAAGGCGAAACTATAGTCCGTGCATTATAACATAACGTTTGACGTTCTACTGTTTTAAATCCTACTTCCTACTAATATTATAAACGCGAAAGTTTGTGAGTATGGATGGATGTTTGTTACTCTTTCACGTAAAAACTACTGAATGGATTTGAGTGAAATTTGGAATGGAGATACTTTACGCCTTGGATTAATACATAGGCTCCTTTTCATCATCATCATCATCATCAATTTTCATCATTATTCACGCGGGTAAAACCGCGGGGCGCAACTAGTAATAAATATATGTACCTATCTAAGCTGCGTTTCCACCAAAGATGTGCGGGATAGATGAGCGGTGCGAAGATACGTAGCGACGCTGTGAAACGGTGTGCAGATGAGCGGTACGAGGATGTGTAGCGGGATCTTTTCAGACTGACTGCTAGTATAACAATAAAAGGAACCAGCATAGTTTTTTTTGAACTCGCTTATAGTTCTTTACCTACAAATACATTTTATATAGTCACGGGATATCTTTTTCGTATTTGGTATTTCTAGAGATTTTTGGTAATCTAACAATTGTAACTAATCATAGTACTGACAAAGATTCGTTTGCTTTATAAATTTATTTAAGTTTAAGATCTCATTAGGGACCAGTAAACTTTCACTTATTTTACTAAATAAATGAAAGTTAAATCTGAACGCAGTTAAGGTAATCTAGGTACTCTGTTAGGATACTTTGTTTAAGGAAGATACAAACTACCTTCAAGTATTTACAAGCAAGATCAGGGGAGGTTGCTCATAGAATTTAAGTAGGTGTTATGATAGTGGATTTCCACTTTGCTTTCCTAACAAATAGAGATTAAAAGAGAAGCAAAAATATGTATTAAAACTTCCTTAAAATTAAACGGAAAACATTCTGTGTGCTTTTATTAAAGGAGAAATGGTAGTTTTGAAAATAACTTGATTTTTGTCATGCCTAAAGAAAGGGTGAGAGGGGATTGCTCATGGGTTTTGAGCAGGAGCTTGTTAACAATTTTCAACACAAATTTTTAAACAAAATTACTTGGAGATAGGAGTCAGAACCTGTATGGATACTTTATTAGGATTAAACTGAAGGTACCTTCTATATTCTTATTGATAAAAGACTCATTGGATTGAAAATAACTTGTTTTGTATACATTTTGTCGATTTCAGTGGAACAGGATCGCCTACGGCGCGGGTCTTTATCTAAATCAGAAGATGGAGACAATTCTAATTAGCCCATTTTGATACTATGAGAGGGGATTCAAATGATGTAGTAGTCATTTTCGTCAGATACTGGATAACGCCCTGAACAGATATCTGCGGCCTGTACAATCATTTGTTCTGAGGCGGGAATCGAACCCACACCCTCCTGCGTCGTGGGTGAGCCTTTGCCCGTTGCGCCACAGAGGTCGTCCATTGACATTGAAGAAAAGAGGCTAAATTGTCTTATGTGTAAGGCAGAATAATGGGATTACGTTGTCTTCTAAGTAATAGGTACGTAGTAGTACCTACCGACAAATATTTATAGGGTCACCTTAAATATAAATTTAAATACTTGGTGGAGGAATTGGTTCAGTAGTAGGACAGCTCATTCATACAAACATATGTCTCACAGCGGGAGTCGAACCTGCTACCTTTCGCGTCTCGATCGAATATTTTCTCCACCTTGTCACGAAGATCCTCAACAGCTAGTAGGCACAAAACATGTTAATCAAGATAGGTATAAATCTGTTTCCTTTTATCACTCAGCTTTAGTGAGGATAACGTAATATAAACCATCGAGAAGGCTATGCGACTTATTTACGTATTTATGAATAAAATAGGATCCATTAGGGTCAGATTAGCAGATTTTAATTAATCTTTGTCAACGCAAAATAGTACTTATTTACTCTAATTACCGCAAAGACATCAGAAAAAAGTTGATGTGGGTAGACAAACACCAACAAATACACAAGTCAGGCAAAGAGAGATTAGGGAACGAGGCGGTGCGAGCGGGGGGAGACGACGGGCGGAGTTACGGAGACGTACGAGGGGGGAAGGGTATTGGCATGATAAAAGCCGATGCAGCGAATGTTCTGGGCTTTTTTGAACGCGGAACGTGGACCAGAACAAACGTGAGTCTTAGAATTAGTAATTATCTACCTACTTGTGTGTACTTATGGAATCATTTCGTGAAGTGTAAATTCTTTTAAAGTGGTACTGGATAGTAATTCGTTGTTAGTGATTACCTCTGTTTGAGACCAACGAAAGTGGCAATCATAGGGATTCCTGAGGTATTATTTACCACCGAATAAAGAAAAATATTTTTATTTCGGTTGGTCTTTGGATGTTTCGGGAATCATAGGCGGGCTGTGATCCTATACCTACAGTGATTAATGAAATGATTGCATAGGTTTTTTATTTTAAACCTGAACTATTAATTACCTACAGTGATATTAGTTCCTTCCTTTTCGGTGTAAATAGCTGAGAAAATTTTACTCAGTTGAGTTTTCTGGTGAGTACGATTGGTGATATCCGTTCATGGCTCATAGTACTATGGATGAATGGTCATCTGATACGCAAGAATTTTGGGTTCGATTTCTGTTGCACCTTACTAACATATCCTTACCTTACCTATCCTGAATCCTATCCATCCTAAAGGTGTGGTGCGGCCTGAAACCGGGTCGTTAAGCATCTTACTAACATATCCTTACCTTACCTATCCTGAATCCTATCCATCCTGAGGTGTGGTGCGGCCTGAAACCGGGTCGTTAAGCATCTTACTAACATATCCTTACCTTACCTACCCTGAATCCTATCCATCCTAAAGGTGTGGTGCGGCCTGAAACCGGGTCGTTAAGCATCTTACTAACATATCCTTACCTTACCTACCCTGAATCCTATCCATCCTAAAGGTGTGGTGCGGCCTGAAACCGGGTCGTTAAGCATCTTACTAACATATCCTTACCTTACCTACCCTGAATCCTATCCATCCTGAGGTGTGGTGCGGCCTGAAACCGGGTCGTTAAGCATCTTACTAACATATCCTTACCTTACCTACCCTGAATCCTATCCATCCTGAGGTGTGGTGCGGCCTGAAACCGGGTCGTTAAGCATCTTACTAACACATCCTTACCTTACCTATCCTGAATCCTATCCATCCTGAGGTGTGGTGCGGCCTGAAACCGGGTCGTTAAGCATCTTACTAACATATCCTTACCTTACCTACCCTGAATCCTATCCATCCTGAGGTGTGGTGCGGCCTGAAACCGGGTCGATAAGCATCTTACTAACATATCCTTATCCTACCTACCCTGAAATCCTTCCATCCTGAGGAGTGGTGCGGCTTGACTACGAGTCGTTAAACTCCTCTCTAACATATCCTTATTCTATCTACCCTGAAATAAATAGTATCAAGAAATGCATGATTCAGTATAAAATTGAGTAATGGTATCGATGACCTTCATCCAGGATAATCTAGTAGAATGAGCATCTGGCCTGCGGAGTATCTGGATAGGATTTTAAATAAACAATTTTAATTTTCCTGTGTTTCATTCCAAGACTATTTTCCTTGATACATGCTGTTTTGTTTGATTTTATTTTTCTGTGAGGTAAGTTTTATATGAATACTCCATTTTCGTGTTCTTCCATTGTGTTATGTGACTTTACAGGTACTACTGATCTCTTGTGTACTATCTACCTTTACGTATGATTTTAATTCTGATTTATTGAACCTCATGTGTATTCTTCAAACAAAATTTAATTGACTTTATAGGTGTCTACTGAAATTATTGATCACATTTTACTCCTAAAAACATTTGAATTAATTCTTAATAGCCCAGCTATTATTATTGTCGAGTATTTTAATCTGACTTACACTTTGAAATAACCATTAGGTAGGGTTTATTTCTGACAGGCGTATTCGAATTACAGTCTATTATTTATTATGAATCTTATTCATTGAATAAATCTAAAATCCAACCTTTTTACAAAACTTCTGTGTTGAATTCGAAAGAAATTAGTCACAATTATTTACATAGTGGTATCGATTGAGGAGAAAGAGAACTCAATTTTGATATCCTCGTTTATACACATGCCAAGCAAAAAGCCGTGCAAAGAGAATCCTGACTAGAATAGAGGGAGGACCTTGATGTCCCTAAACGAGTTTATCAAACACTGATACCTACTATCTTAAGTTTTTTTGAAAGAGATGTTTTGAATTTTGAATTTAATTCAGAAGTTTCTTTGATCGGATTATCTCATTTTTAAATTAACAAGTTAGATTTATTTAATATTTACTTGCTCAAGTTGTGATTTTGGATTGTTACTTTGAAGTCAAATAAATCATTATTAACTTCAAAATTGAATATAATTTAGTGTCCAAATTTGTAGCAAAGATAGATATCCCATCTAAAATAGAAGGACGATTTTGGTGTACCTGGTCAGATCTATTAAAATACTGTCAGTCCTCTTCTATGCTACTTTATATTCAAAGTCAATTATTTTAGTACTTACCACTGATAGTTCTTCAAGTCAAAACAATTAAGCTCACTGAATGAAATCAAATCATGGCCATATTTATATAAATAAATATTTACCATCATCAAATCATGGTGCTACTGGTTCTAAAATAGGTCGTAGGGTCTAAAAGAGCTTAGTCCTATTCATATCAAAAATTCATTAAGAGCCTGCAGTTCAATTTGAGTTTATAAACTCTTAAGAGGCGGGTAGTTATAATCGTACCTATTCTTAGCTATTTAAGTTCTATGTTAATTTCAAGCAACCAATTGAGATTACTGCCTTAAAAGTAGACAAGCCTATATAGTTACACATCTATAATGTTCTAAGATGAATTTCATAGGTGCAACAATATTCTTAAATGAATACATTACCTTCAGTTATAAACGGAAACTTCTGTCTTATAGATAGACATACCTATTTAATCAAGTCATACCTATTTAATTGTTGAACTCTTAGTGTTCTTGGAAGAAAATCAACGAAAACTTCTGTCTTATAAATAGACATACCTATTTAATCAAGACATACCTATTTTATAGTGAACTCTTAGTGTTCTTGGAGGGAATTCAACGGAAACTTCTGTCTTATAAATAGACATACCTATTTAATCAAGTCATACCTATTTAATTGTTGAACTCTTAGTGTTCTTGGATGAAATTCTTGGGTAGAACATTCATCTAATGAGTAAATAGTTATATCTATTCAGAATCAATAGAATTCCTAGAAACTTTAAAAACAAAGTTGTAACTTATAGGTTATAGGTAAATGAACTTATTCGAATTATGAACCAATAGAGTTAAAACTTAATTAGAAAGTTACAAGATAAGATTTTATTCAATTAATAAGTATATTTAAATACATATATTTTATATATTTATATTTCTATAATGTTCTTAGATAGAGTTTCTAGTTTGAACATTCATTTTAAGGTAAATAGTTATACCCATTAGGAATCAATAGAATTCCCAGAAATATTTAAATAATAAAACTTATAGCTTATAGATAAATAAGTTTATTCGTATTATAAACCAATATAGTTTAATTTTGGTTGGAATTCATAAGGTAAACATTATTATCGCAAGTACGAAAATATAGATAATATTCAATATATGAATATATTTAAATATAAATATTTACCTTAATAAAGGGAATTGAAGATATCATCCCTTAATTTTTAAAGGTATTGGTTTGAAGTTTTCTTAAACTATTAAATATTTGATCCTTTTCCGCTATTAAATATATTTATATTTGGAGTGGTCTGGTTGGCGATTGAGGGGTTTTGGAGGTTGGATCGCCCCGCATAAATTTATTTATGCGGATTTAAACTTTCTGCATAAATGCAACTATGCGGCCCTTTGTTTGTCCCTATAAAGAACTAAACAGACATCGATTTGAAAAGCAGAGTCTTTTGCTTTTCAAATTGGTTTCTTCAAAATGATTTTCAACCCCCTGATTCAGTAGTCATATATATATATTTAATAAACTCGTAGAAAATTTTAATTATTAAATGATGTTTATCTCTTGTGAAAATCAACTAAATATATCATTTAGTGAACAACTAACTAAATATATTCATTTAGGTTATAGGAAATAAAAGTTTCTAAATAAAGAATACTAGTGGATGTAATAGGAAATTATAGGATAAACATTTATAAATATACTAGTTTTACTACCGTTCTAAATATTAAATAAGGTGTTTAAAATTCTAGCTTTAGGAAGGTTTAAATCTTAAATTTTATTCATTAATATTCTTTGTTTATCTTATAATATCCTTTAAGAATATAGAGCAGAATTATATTAGCTTCAAATCTCTACTAGGTATAACTCTTTTATTTTATTATTACTTTATCATTTTCGTTAATAACCCTACAATTTAGTACTATTTATATGTTAGGAAAATTAGAGTTTAAATAGGTAGTATAGGACTTGACTTAATAACTTAAAAGAACTTTGATTACTGCGATCACACAATGTACGGTCCTACCACTAAAACTAGACGATCACCTTGGCCATTTCAATTAACAGCAAACCCATATCTAGTAAAGCATAACACATTTCAAAGATCCATGCATTACCTACTATGATAATATAAATCCGCAGCAGTAAAGTAAGTACGTAATAGTTCGAGGGTAACAGTAAAATTGGTGTTGAGTTAAATATAGGAGTTCTAGTTAAGAGTTTAAGTAGGTACCGAGGTAGGTTAAAAAAGTATAGTGCAAGGGGGTTCGATTGATAAGGGGGCGGAAGTTACAATATGGCATAGCCGTGACCAGGATATGTAATTTGTTTCCAAATTCATTAATCGTGTTTGAAATTTGTGTTTTGTCAGTAATCTTGTTAATTTTTTTAGTCGTCTTAAATTATATTTCTTTGTGCTTTGCTAATTTATGGGTTGCTGTTTTATCACCTTATTTATTATTATGTCGCGGGTTTCCCGCACAATTTGTTGCCGTATATAAAGGAAAGTTTTAAGTCAAGTCATAATAAATAGGTATTATTTTAGTGAATTTATCGTGTAGTTATATTTTATTCATCATGAGGAAGTTATGTAGTTAGGTTAGTTGGAAGGTAGGTAGTATTTCTTTTATGCTAACGAATATTAAATAAAAAAAAACTTATTCGAATTAACAAGTCGTGTCTCAATTAATAGGTGATTAAAACTTTATTATTATGTGAGGAAATAGGTAGTCAACTATGAAATAGGCAGAAAAATCAGTTAATATTGTAAATCATTTAATATTGCTATTCTGATTTCTTCATAGGTACAATATTTTAGGACATTTATCTTAGGAAGAACAAACAAATCATTATAAATAAAAAGTTACAAACACATTTATATTAATAGCGAGATATAATGTTACTGAATTAATTTTAAACAACATATTTATTCGATAGTTCAGATTGAAATGCTTATCATTCGGTTATAGTAGTGATTAGATTTAGCCACTCAATAGTTGTAATTTTCGTAATATTAGGTATTACGTTTCATAAACTGGGGGTCGTTAAGTAAGTTTCTAAATAAACTTTGATGTGTAGGGGTGTATATTTTTGTAAAAGTAGATATATAATTCTTTTAATGGGGGATCGTAAAACAATTTATTCTATTGTAAGCTTTGATAAATTCTGATAAAGCTGTAGGTACTTTTTTAGCAGTAGGTTCATACTTCTTTAAAAAAGGGGGGCCGTGATTTAACTCATTTTATTATTGGCTATGATAAAATAAAAATTCTTCTTGATAAAGGTAGGTATTATACAGGCCTTTAATGGTGGGGTTTTGAATTGAATTATTTTGTTATTAGTTATGATATTTTATAGAAATTATTCTTTTATAAAAGGTATAAAATTATTTTAATGGGGGGGTCGTTTATAAAATTGTCTTGATGTAAGCTATGATATTCTAATATAAATTCTTCTTTAAGAGTAGGTTTAGTACAATTATTTGCTTCGGGGTTATAGAACAAATCATTCTGTTGTCAGCTATGATATTTTATAAACATTCTTTAATTATAACATTCGATATAGTATAATTCTTAAAATGGGGGGTTGTGAAACGAATTGTTTTCTTGTTAGCTATGCTATGGTAACAGAAATTCTTCTTTAAAAAAAAAAGTAGATACATAATTCATTAAATGGTGGGCTGTAAAATGAATTCTTTTGTTGTTAGCTTTGATATTTTAATATAAATTCTTCTTTAATAAAAGTAGATACTTAATTATTTAAATGGGGGGACGTAAAACGAATTCTTTTGTTGCTAGTTATGCTATTTTGATAAAAATTCTCCTTGATAAAAGTAGGTATAGTATAATTCTTTAGTTAGGTAGATTGTAAAACGAATTGCTTCTTGTAAAGTTTACAACAAGCAAGATTACAATGTAAACTTAGATATTTCTATTTAAATTCTTCTTTTATAAAAGTAGGTATATAATTATTTCAATGGGGGGTCGTAAAACGAATAGTTTTGGTAGCGATGACATCAAAATGTAAATTCATCTTTTACTAAAGTAGGTATAGTATGATTCTTTCAATGGGGGGTCGTGAAACAAATTACTTTGTTGTTAATAACGATATTCTAATAGAAATTCTTCCTTCATAACAGTAGGTATATCATAATTCTTTAATTTGGGGGTCGTTAAACAAAATATTTGTTTGTTAGCTGAGACATTAATATAATTTCCTCATTTATAATAAATGTAGAGATATTTTTTTTTTGAACGGGGGGTCGAGAAACAATTCATTTATTATTTAGTTATGATATTCTTATAAAAATCTTCTTTTATGAAAGTAGATATTGAATTCTTTTATTGGGGAATCGTCAAATAAATTGTCTTGGTTGATTAAGTAGATTATTATTAAAAAAAAAAAAAAAAAACTCCTCTTATGGACATTAATGTATTATGATCATTTAGATAAGGGATCGTATAATGGGTTAATTAGAAGAAGGCGAAACTTGTGTAGACATAGATTTAATTATTTATCAAATAATTTTCCTTTTATTTACTTTAGAGGGAAAGAAGGAGTAGGATTTTAATATAAAAGGGCTAGTTTTATATTATTGAGAAAAAAAAAAATTTTTTGCTTACAGACCACGAAAAAAAAAGGGAAAAGCGAAAAAAAAAAAAAAACAACCAAAAGATCAAAAATATTAATAAAATATAAAATGGATAGGCCCCGTCGCAAACGAAAATTACCAGATAGGTTTGGAATGGACGATGAATCAAATCTAATAGAGGGGGAACAGGAACCAACTTTATTAGACACTGAAGAGCCGATACTAAATCAACCTAACCCGCAAGAAAATAAGAGACAGAAAAGGGAAGACCGTCAGCAAGCTCGATCCATTCCTCGTAAGATATTAGAGCGAAGACCTAATGTTAAGCGAAACCAAAACGAAAGTATTGGACCAATGTTTCGAATGATGAGAAGGTCATTAGGAACTCTTATGGAAAAGGTTAATTCTCTGAGCGAAGAGGTCAAAGTATCAAAAGCTGCAATAGAGAACGGAGAAAAACCAAATCCGTATGGTGAGAAATTGGCTCCAACAACAGAAATAATAGAAAAAGACATACGAGAACAAATAGTTCAACGCGAAGAAGAACTAACGGAAAAGGAACATAGCCAAGTTATTTATAATATTAGAAACATTTCTGTAGAAAAACCTAAATTTGGAGAAAAGGACGTACAACCAGTAACTTTTCTAGAAGACTTGGAAATTTACTTAAGAAAATCATCAAAAGAAGGGAAAGAGCTTGATTTAATTCAGGACTGTTTAGTAGGAGATGCTCGAGATTGGGCACGGGTATATAAAGAAAGATGGAAAGGAATTGAAGATTTCAAGAAAGATTTCTTAGCGACTTATTGGGGAGAACGAGAACAAAATGAACTACGTAGAACCATAGTCCAAGGAATTTGGGATAGAGCAGATGGAGTCTCAATGCTAAATCATTTTATCAAATTAACAGGAAGAGCGAAGATGTTGAGTTTTAACATACCTGAAAGGCAATTAGTATCAGACATCATCAGACATTACCCGAAATATATACAACAAGGATGGCTCACTTCCAAAATAGAGACAATTATAGAGACAGCAGAATTTTTGCGTAGTTTAGACGATTTAAACAAACAGGATACACATCCGTATGCACGATCCAATTTAAGCAAAGAAAAGGAAAAGAAGAAAGAAAGCCCACAAAATTATAAAAATTGGCCAAAACCCGTTGGATTTCAAAAACTTAGCAACAAAACACAAGCAACGGTGAATCAATTGGGAATATCGGAAGATAGACGGAGGGAATATCAACGGAGTTATGGAGATTGGCAGAAGTCAACAGGAGACGGCACTTCAAATAACTTTACACAAGCAGCTAGAGGACCTGAAGCGTTGACAGGAGAGACTTCAGAAACTTGGGAAAACTAGAAAGAGTTGATTGTTTGGTTCCCGAATCAACTTCTGAATTAGGGAACACCACACTACGTTTGATGATGAAAATGGGATGGGAGCCAGGTCAAACTTTAGGAAAAAACGATAGGGGGCTTAAAAAACCAATAGTAGCAAAAATATTAGAAAATCAGGTTAAGGAAGGGCTAGGTTATAAACCTCTAAAAATAAAAGAACTTCATGTGTTAAATCAAATAGTAGAAGTATTAAAATTAAAAATAGAACAGGCGCAAATAGAAGAAATAAATCAACAAACAATTCTTTCGGTATTTGAAGAGGATTCAGAAGAGTCCAAACGGAAGGACTTCAAGTCTGAAGTTAAAATACAGATATTTGAATTAGAAATAGAAGGGTTGATAGATACAGGTTGCGATATTTCTTGTATTTCAGAAGAACTATGGAATGAATTAAAACAAAATAAATCAGCAAAAATTCCTATGATGCCGATAAAACCTTTTCAAATTAAAACAGCAGTAGGACACAAAAGTGTTGAAATTAAAAATATAGTTCTATTGCCATTAAAATTAGGAAATTTTGTTAGAGAAACGGCATTCATAATTATACCGAAGCTAATAAGTCAATTAATTTTAGGCTTTGACTGGTTAAAATCAAATGAAGTAACTATAAATTTAGGGAAGAACGAGAGAGGTTTAATATTAACTCAGGGGGGTGAAAAACAGTTAATAGAGTTTTGTGAGGTAGAGAAAACATACTCTGAAAAAGAAAATGGAGTAGAAATAGAATTAAGTAATCAAGTCAATAATACCGAAAAAGATATTGTAACACAAATTCATAATGTAGGAGTAGGGAAGAAAAATATAAACAGGTTGTTAGAGAAATATAAAAATCTATTTTCTACTAAATTAGGCAGAGCTAATTGTTACCAGCACGAAATTAAAATGGAATCTCAAGTACCAATTATAAAAAAAACTTATCCTGTACCCTATGCCTACCGAGATAAAATAGAGAAAAAGTTGAAGGAAATGGAAGATCAAGGTATAATAAGTAGGTCTGCCACTCCATATTGTAGTCCTTTGACTTTCACCTTAAAAAAGGATGGCACAATTAGAGTTTTACTAGATGCTAGAGAAATTAACAAATTCATGATACCAGAAACAGAAAAACCTCCAATGCAAATTGACATAATGAATTCTTTCCATGGGTCAAATTTTATAAGCATAATAGATTTAAATAACGCATATTTTCAGATTCCCATATCTGAGGCGAGCAGAAAATATACAGGGTTTTCATTCAATGGTAAATCTTATATTTATAATGTGCTGCCTCAAGGCTTAAAGACTTCTGTAGGTAGTTTCAGTAGAGCAATGGATGTTATACTAGGTCATGAAGTCAGAGATTTCTGCGTAAATTACCTAGATGACTTAGCTATTATAACAACAGGGACCTTAGAACAACACATAGAACATTTAGATATTGTTATGGGAAAGTTAAATAAAGCAGGGCTTACATGTAATTTAGAAAAATGCAAATTTCTTTGTAAAGAGGTGAAAATGTTAGGTTACATAATTTCGACTGAAGGCTTACAAACAGATCCCGATAAAGTAAAAGCAATTCAGGACTTTCCTAAGCCAAAGAAATTGAAGCAAATTAGAGCCTTTTTAGGACTGTGTAATTTTTATAGAAGATTCATTCCAGAATATAGTTTCCACATACAACCGTTGTGTGAATTATTAAAGAAAAATAAAAGGTGGCAGTGGGGATATAATGAACAAAGAGCTTTTGAAAAGGTTAAGACTTTGTTTATAAACACAGTGCAGTTACAACATCCTGATTTTAGTAAACCTTATTATTTGCAAACTGACAGTTCAGGGGTAGGATTAGCTGGGGTACTTTATCAACTTAGTGAAGAAGGGGAACTGAAAATCTTAGGATTTCATAGTAAAGCATTTCGGGGGGCACAACTTAATTGGACTGTGACAGAACAAGAATTCTTTGCGATCGTAAGTTGTTTGATGAAATTTGAAACTTATCTGAGGGGAGCTCGAGTCATTATTAAAACTGATCATAAGGCCTTAACTTTTGTTAAAACTTGGAGATTATACAATGCTAGGGTAACACGATGGGTAAATTATTTAGAAAATTTCCAATATGAGGTGCAACATGTGTTAGGAAAAGAAAATACTGGTGCTGATATTCTATCAAGGTATCTACCAGAAGGGGACCTCTTGCAAGAAGACAAAATTAACTTACCTAAAATTTTTTATATGGATTTAAAGGAGAATGGGGACTTAATGGCTAAATTGAAAGAACTACCAAAACTGCAACGGGCGGACTTAGAAATTGGGAAAATAATTGAACAAAAAAATACATCAGAAGAAATTGAAAGAAGATCGCAAAGAATTATTGATCAGTGTGAATTACACAATGAAATATTGTATTTTCAACCTGATTGTGCGTTATCAAAAGTAATTTATTTACCAGAAACTTTAAGGGAAGAAGTTATAAGGCAGGTACATTTAGAGATGGGGCATTTGGGGGCTTACAAAGTGATAAAATATGTTAGGGATAGGTTTTACTGGAAAGGACTGACACGGCAAGTCAAGCAGGTTATAAGGGTATGCCATGACTGCCAAATTACTAAACATGGAACATTAAATTATGTAGGGCCATGTCAGTCAATAATTACCAAAGAGATAGGAGAGCTAGTGATGATAGATTTATATGGACCTTTACCAGCAGGGAAATTCGGAATGAACTATATCCTAGTTTTACAAGACTCATTTAGTAAGTTTGTAAAATTCTTTGAACTTAAACAAGCGACAACTAGGTCAGTTTTAGGGAAAACGAAAAAATTCTTTGAAATTATAAAGCCAAAAGCAATTATGTCAGATAATGGTTCTCAGTTCTCTAGCAAAACTTGGAAAGAAACAATGGAATATTTAGGGGTAAGAGTTGTTTACACTACAGTAAGGAATCCACGGCCTAATTCAGTGGAACGTGTAAACAAAGAGTTAGGACGATTGTTTAGGACTTATTGTAGGACAAATCACAAAGGGTGGGTTTCCGTGTTACCAAAATTAGAAGAGTTATATAATAACACATATCATGATAGCATAGGTTTCACTCCTTGTGAAGTCATGTATGGGAAATCTGCCGAGATATCATTCGACAAGTTAATAGAAATTGAACAAAATCAAAAAGAAGTTCAAGAAATAAGAGATTTAGTTCGAATTCATTTACAAAAGGCGGGAGAGAATCGTAGTACTAAATTTAATCAAAGGTATCGTCTTGTAGAATACCAAATAGGAGATTTTGTAAAAATTAAGAAATTAAACAGGTCAGTTTCGAGACAAAAAATCACAAAGAAATTTGAACCAATTTATGAAGGTCCATACGTAATAGCGAGTAACCCGTATAAAAACGTATATATATTAATTGATCCTAAAACTAAAGAGGTAAGGGGAAAGTTCAACACCATACATCTAACTAGGTATTATATTTAAATAGCAAAATGTTTTGAACAAAAGTTTAGCATTGCATTATGATGAAGTTGATTCGAGAACCATTCATCAACATCTTTAGTATTTAGTGTAGTGTATCATCATTTGTTTTTGTAAATAACTTTAGGTCTAGATAAACTTAGTAGCAATTAATGCTTAAGTGTTAATTTTTTGCTTTATTGTGTAAAAAAGGGGCTTTTATTCTGTTCTCTAATCTAAAAATGTACGGTTAAATAGGTTATTCAATTAAAATAGAAGTAATGAATTTCTTTTCTTTCTGAGGATTCTAGTTTGTTTGTATTTAGGAGATAAAGTCAAAGGAACTGTAATTTAAAGAGTTAAAGGTTTATAGTTTATTATGGAATTGTAATTAGAAGTCACTTCAATAATTATCACTCAGTAGTTAAATATAATTTTATATTGAATCATAAAAAAATTGTAGTTGACTAACTTCAGAATAAATCAAAATAGATGTCATAAACAGACAAAGACTAATTAAATTAAGTATAAATGTAAGGTGCTTATTTAAAGAAGTACAAATATTATATTGAAAATAAAAGAAAAATGCCAATTGGTCAAGAAAGAGAAATGTAATTGTTTGCTCGGAGGTTTGGGTAAAGCATTTCCATGAACACTAAATTAATTTCAATTTGAAATCGTAAAATTAAGCTCAAAGTTTTTGGAAAAGATTAGAAATTTTAAAAATAATGAACAGTATTGAAAGAAAATTTGCTGTTCATGGATTTTGGGGATGGTTGGTGGCTTTTCAAAAAAAAAAATATTATATTTTTATTTTCCTCTGACCTTTTGGTATTCTTCCAAAATAGGGACGAATATATACTAGGTTCACCTTAATTGAGATAATCTATACTTACTTAAAATGATATTAATAAAGTCAAATATTCAAATTTCATCACCGCATTTCTTACAAAACCAAAATATACTTAACGTATATGTGGCATAATATGAGTTAAGTAAGATAGGACTTTCTCAATTCATAGTACACAGAAAGGTTAAAGAATTCTAGTCAGATTTGAACACCGTTCTATTTTCCTTATCTGTTAAAAACAGCAAGAAAAATCATGTTTATTGGTTTTTAGAAACCCCATTAAATATTTATTTTATTCTGGTTTAGTATTTATTGTTAAAGCAGAAATTATTTTACTCTATGGAAACGGAACTCTAAAAACTAGCTTAGTAGCAACTTATTTCTAGAGAGAGTTAGGATTGGAGGTAGTATACTGTCTTCATAGTTAATTATGTCAATTATTTCAACGTGCTAATGGTAAAATTTTATAAAGTTTTTTTAAGTTCCTAGTTAGATTCGATAAACATTATTTATCTTAGTATTATCATCATCGGCCAGAGTTTGATTTCGTGAAGGAGGTTTATAACAATTGACCAATTTAAGTATTATTCTTGAATATTTAAAATTGCGTTTTCGACTAATCATATAATCCACAACAAGATTTAATTATACAACTACATAAGAAGTTTATTGTTTTGACTTGAGGAAAGAGAGGACATTTGTTTCAAGAGGGTTTTAATTCATAAGAATCTTTTGGTGAAATTTTGCAATACAATCAGCTTAATGTGAATGAGTGAGATTCATATAAAGATATAGGTAAAATAAGTCTTTTTAAAATTAAATTCTTGAATTCAGATCTAAGTGCTGCTGTTGGAAAGCTAGGGTTGTGTGAATAGCAATGAAATATGACGAAAGGAGCCGTGAATATTTAATGGAGCGAGGAATGAGTATAACTAATAGTTAAGTCAGATTTTGCGCAAAAGAAAAAAAAAGGGGGGTATAATTATTATTAGATGTTTATGGAGGGCTCTAGTGTTTCAACAGCATTTGTTTTTTTTGTAAATTTATTGAAATGGAGAAAGTGTAGGAGATAACAAAACTTAATTAGCGCTTTCGCTATTGAAACTTATTTATTCCTTAAAATAGTACAAAAATAACACAAATAAAAAAAATAATAATAAAGAAATTATTTGCTCAGATTTATAACCGTTCGTACTTCTTGATATTTAAGACGCGGAACGGAGATGTAGAATCAGTATTTAGTAGGTGATTGTCGCGTTATATTACTAATATTTTATTAATTGTCTTCCATTTTCTATACCTTATTTAAATTCAGTTATTATTCTGTAAATAAATTTTTACATTTTATATCATCCAGGATTTAACGATTTTACTTTATTGAAGCATTATAGTGCAACGCTCAAAATGTCATAATAAAAGCTAGCCTTCTAAAATAATAATAATAATAATAATGACATGATAAATAATAGTATGAATGCCCATAATCTAGTTTTACGAACATACGTTCACAAAATTATTTTACAACTTAAACTTCAGATTCATTTATTAATTTATATAAGTTTCTTACCTAAATTGACTTGTTGGGTTAGTTAAGTAGCGTGAAACACTGCGAACAAAGTGAGCAAGGAGTTCTGTTTGATGTGTGATTTCGGATTTTTTTTTTGATTACAAAAAAATGTAGGAAGGGCTTAGTTAATTCCACTGTGTCAAAGGTTTGAAACGGTTGCTGGTGCTTTATTTCATATATGACATTGACTACACAAAGGATGGTTAATGAAAGAGGGGATTTGGTGTTAGGAAAGTCAGCAGACAAAATATCTCCGTCACGAGTTGCTTTCATTGTAAGTCCTACTACACGTGGTTAGGATCGGACTAAGCACACTTCGCATGCACCGAATTGAAAATAGTTCATTGTGGGTTTTAACTTCAGGGGAATAACTTAATTATTGTGCCCTGTCAAGCTTATCATTATTGGTTAGTCGTGAGTAAGTAGGGGGGAAGTAGAATTTCACTTCAAAACAGGAGCTTTGATAGGAAAGTATTGCTTTCTACTACTAGGGTTGAGCGGAACTCACAACCCGCTTCCTTTGCTGAATCTAGATTAAACAGATGGTCGGTATGGGAGGGCATCTTAATTAAAAAAAAAAAATCGTTTGAAGCTCGAATTTCTAATGGACTGTTTTCAGATTAGGTTTAAAAACGCTTTACACATTATACACACCCACCCGTACACACTCGAGATTAAATATATATTTGAATTAAAGCATTATCAATTAATTCTTAAAAAAAAAAAAAAAAAAAAATTCAGTCAAAATGATTATTAGTGTAAAATTTCATCTTTATTTTGTGAACAAATTTGGTTTATGACAAATTTCCTTTCGACAATTTTGGGAAAATTATCTGCGAAAATTTGCAGGGGGTCGAGCTGTAACTAATCATAGTACTGACAAAGATTCGTTTGCTTTATAAATTTATTTAAGTTTAAGATCTCATTAGGGACCAGTAAACTTTCACTTATTTTACTAAATAAATGAAAGTTAAATCTGAACGCAGTTAAGGTAATCTAGGTACTCTGTTAGGATACTTTGTTTAAGGAAGATACAAACTACCTTCAAGTATTTACAAGCAAGATCAGAGGAGGTTGCTCATAGAATTTAAGTAGGTGTTATGATAGTGGATTTCCACTTTGCTTTCCTAACAAATAGAGATTAAAAGAGAAGCAAAAATATGTATTAAAACTTCCTTAAAATTAAACGGAAAACATTCTGTGTGCTTTTATTAAAGGAGAAATGGTAGTTTTGAAAATAACTTGATTTTTGTCATGCCTAAAGAAAGGGTGAGAGGGGATTGCTCATGGGTTTTGAGCAGGAGCTTGTTAACAATTTTCAACACAAATTTTTAAACAAAATTACTTGGAGATAGGAGTCAGAACCTGTATGGATACTTTATTAGGATTAAACTGAAGGTACCTTCTATATTCTTATTGATAAAAGACTCATTGGATTGAAAATAACTTGTTTTGTATACATTTTGTCGATTTCAGTGGAACAGGATCGCCTACGGCGCGGGTCTTTATCTAAATCAGAAGATGGAGACAATTCTAATTAGCCCATTTTGATACTATGAGAGGGGATTCAAATGATGTAGTAGTCATTTTCGTCAGATACTGGATAACGCCCTGAACAGATATCTGCGGCCTGTACAATCATTTGTTCTGAGGCGGGAATCGAACCCACACCCTCCTGCGTCGTGGGTGAGCCTTTGCCCGTTGCGCCACAGAGGTCGTCCATTGACATTGAAGAAAAGAGGCTAAATTGTCTTATGTGTAAGGCAGAATAATGGGATTACGTTGTCTTCTAAGTAATAGGTACGTAGTAGTACCTACCGACAAATATTTATAGGGTCACCTTAAATATAAATTTAAATACTTGGTGGAGGAATTGGTTCAGTAGTAGGACAGCTCATTCATACAAACATATGTCTCACAGCGGGAGTCGAACCTGCTACCTTTCGCGTCTCGATCGAATATTTTCTCCACCTTGTCACGAAGATCCTCAACAGCTAGTAGGCACAAAACATGTTAATCAAGATAGGTATAAATCTGTTTCCTTTTATCACTCAGCTTTAGTGAGGATAACGTAATATAAACCATCGAGAAGGCTATGCGACTTATTTACGTATTTATGAATAAAATAGGATCCATTAGGGTCAGATTAGCAGATTTTAATTAATCTTTGTCAACGCAAAATAGTACTTATTTACTCTAATTACCGCAAAGACATCAGAAAAAAGTTGATGTGGGTAGACAAACACCAACAAATACACAAGTCAGGCAAAGAGAGATTAGGGAACGAGGCGGTGCGAGCGGGGGGAGACGACGGGCGGAGTTACGGAGACGTACGAGGGGGGAAGGGTATTGGCATGATAAAAGCCGATGCAGCGAATGTTCTGGGCTTTTTTGAACGCGGAACGTGGACCAGAACAAACGTGAGTCTTAGAATTAGTAATTATCTACCTACTTGTGTGTACTTATGGAATCATTTCGTGAAGTGTAAATTCTTTTAAAGTGGTACTGGATAGTAATTCGTTGTTAGTGATTACCTCTGTTTGAGACCAACGAAAGTGGCAATCATAGGGATTCCTGAGGTATTATTTACCACCGAATAAAGAAAAATATTTTTATTTCGGTTGGTCTTTGGATGTTTCGGGAATCATAGGCGGGCTGTGATCCTATACCTACAGTGATTAATGAAATGATTGCATAGGTTTTTTATTTTAAACCTGAACTATTAATTACCTACAGTGATATTAGTTCCTTCCTTTTCGGTGTAAATAGCTGAGAAAATTTTACTCAGTTGAGTTTTCTGGTGAGTACGATTGGTGATATCCGTTCATGGCTCATAGTACTATGGATGAATGGTCATCTGATACGCAAGAATTTTGGGTTCGATTTCTGTTGCACCTTACTAACATATCCTTACCTTACCTATCCTGAATCCTATCCATCCTAAAGGTGTGGTGCGGCCTGAAACCGGGTCGTTAAGCATCTTACTAACATATCCTTACCTTACCTATCCTGAATCCTATCCATCCTGAGGTGTGGTGCGGCCTGAAACCGGGTCGTTAAGCATCTTACTAACATATCCTTACCTTACCTACCCTGAATCCTATCCATCCTAAAGGTGTGGTGCGGCCTGAAACCGGGTCGTTAAGCATCTTACTAACATATCCTTACCTTACCTACCCTGAATCCTATCCATCCTAAAGGTGTGGTGCGGCCTGAAACCGGGTCGTTAAGCATCTTACTAACATATCCTTACCTTACCTACCCTGAATCCTATCCATCCTGAGGTGTGGTGCGGCCTGAAACCGGGTCGTTAAGCATCTTACTAACATATCCTTACCTTACCTACCCTGAATCCTATCCATCCTGAGGTGTGGTGCGGCCTGAAACCGGGTCGTTAAGCATCTTACTAACACATCCTTACCTTACCTATCCTGAATCCTATCCATCCTGAGGTGTGGTGCGGCCTGAAACCGGGTCGTTAAGCATCTTACTAACATATCCTTACCTTACCTACCCTGAATCCTATCCATCCTGAGGTGTGGTGCGGCCTGAAACCGGGTCGTTAAGCATCTTACTAACATATCCTTATCCTACCTACCCTGAAATCCTTCCATCCTGAGGAGTGGTGCGGCTTGACTACGAGTCGTTAAACTCCTCTCTAACATATCCTTATTCTATCTACCCTGAAATAAATAGTATCAAGAAATGCATGATTCAGTATAAAATTGAGTAATGGTATCGATGACCTTCATCCAGGATAATCTAGTAGAATGAGCATCTGGCCTGCGGAGTATCTGGATAGGATTTTAAATAAACAATTTTAATTTTCCTGTGTTTCATTCCAAGACTATTTTCCTTGATACATGCTGTTTTGTTTGATTTTATTTTTCTGTGAGGTAAGTTTTATATGAATACTCCATTTTCGTGTTCTTCCATTGTGTTATGTGACTTTACAGGTACTACTGATCTCTTGTGTACTATCTACCTTTACGTATGATTTTAATTCTGATTTATTGAACCTCATGTGTATTCTTCAAACAAAATTTAATTGACTTTATAGGTGTCTACTGAAATTATTGATCACATTTTACTCCTAAAAACATTTGAATTAATTCTTAATAGCCCAGCTATTATTATTGTCGAGTATTTTAATCTGACTTACACTTTGAAATAACCATTAGGTAGGGTTTATTTCTGACAGGCGTATTCGAATTACAGTCTATTATTTATTATGAATCTTATTCATTGAATAAATCTAAAATCCAACCTTTTTACAAAACTTCTGTGTTGAATTCGAAAGAAATTAGTCACAATTATTTACATAGTGGTATCGATTGAGGAGAAAGAGAACTCAATTTTGATATCCTCGTTTATACACATGCCAAGCAAAAAGCCGTGCAAAGAGAATCCTGACTAGAATAGAGGGAGGACCTTGATGTCCCTAAACGAGTTTATCAAACACTGATACCTACTATCTTAAGTTTTTTTGAAAGAGATGTTTTGAATTTTGAATTTAATTCAGAAGTTTCTTTGATCGGATTATCTCATTTTTAAATTAACAAGTTAGATTTATTTAATATTTACTTGCTCAAGTTGTGATTTTGGATTGTTACTTTGAAGTCAAATAAATCATTATTAACTTCAAAATTGAATATAATTTAGTGTCCAAATTTGTAGCAAAGATAGATATCCCATCTAAAATAGAAGGACGATTTTGGTGTACCTGGTCAGATCTATTAAAATACTGTCAGTCCTCTTCTATGCTACTTTATATTCAAAGTCAATTATTTTAGTACTTACCACTGATAGTTCTTCAAGTCAAAACAATTAAGCTCACTGAATGAAATCAAATCATGGCCATATTTATATAAATAAATATTTACCATCATCAAATCATGGTGCTACTGGTTCTAAAATAGGTCGTAGGGTCTAAAAGAGCTTAGTCCTATTCATATCAAAAATTCATTAAGAGCCTGCAGTTCAATTTGAGTTTATAAACTCTTAAGAGGCGGGTAGTTATAATCGTACCTATTCTTAGCTATTTAAGTTCTATGTTAATTTCAAGCAACCAATTGAGATTACTGCCTTAAAAGTAGACAAGCCTATATAGTTACACATCTATAATGTTCTAAGATGAATTTCATAGGTGCAACAATATTCTTAAATGAATACATTACCTTCAGTTATAAACGGAAACTTCTGTCTTATAGATAGACATACCTATTTAATCAAGTCATACCTATTTAATTGTTGAACTCTTAGTGTTCTTGGAAGAAAATCAACGAAAACTTCTGTCTTATAAATAGACATACCTATTTAATCAAGACATACCTATTTTATAGTGAACTCTTAGTGTTCTTGGAGGGAATTCAACGGAAACTTCTGTCTTATAAATAGACATACCTATTTAATCAAGTCATACCTATTTAATTGTTGAACTCTTAGTGTTCTTGGATGAAATTCTTGGGTAGAACATTCATCTAATGAGTAAATAGTTATATCTATTCAGAATCAATAGAATTCCTAGAAACTTTAAAAACAAAGTTGTAACTTATAGGTTATAGGTAAATGAACTTATTCGAATTATGAACCAATAGAGTTAAAACTTAATTAGAAAGTTACAAGATAAGATTTTATTCAATTAATAAGTATATTTAAATACATATATTTTATATATTTATATTTCTATAATGTTCTTAGATAGAGTTTCTAGTTTGAACATTCATTTTAAGGTAAATAGTTATACCCATTAGGAATCAATAGAATTCCCAGAAATATTTAAATAATAAAACTTATAGCTTATAGATAAATAAGTTTATTCGTATTATAAACCAATATAGTTTAATTTTGGTTGGAATTCATAAGGTAAACATTATTATCGCAAGTACGAAAATATAGATAATATTCAATATATGAATATATTTAAATATAAATATTTACCTTAATAAAGGGAATTGAAGATATCATCCCTTAATTTTTAAAGGTATTGGTTTGAAGTTTTCTTAAACTATTAAATATTTGATCCTTTTCCGCTATTAAATATATTTATATTTGGAGTGGTCTGGTTGGCGATTGAGGGGTTTTGGAGGTTGGATCGCCCCGCATAAATTTATTTATGCGGATTTAAACTTTCTGCATAAATGCAACTATGCGGCCCTTTGTTTGTCCCTATAAAGAACTAAACAGACATCGATTTGAAAAGCAGAGTCTTTTGCTTTTCAAATTGGTTTCTTCAAAATGATTTTCAACCCCCTGATTCAGTAGTCATATATATATATTTAATAAACTCGTAGAAAATTTTAATTATTAAATGATGTTTATCTCTTGTGAAAATCAACTAAATATATCATTTAGTGAACAACTAACTAAATATATTCATTTAGGTTATAGGAAATAAAAGTTTCTAAATAAAGAATACTAGTGGATGTAATAGGAAATTATAGGATAAACATTTATAAATATACTAGTTTTACTACCGTTCTAAATATTAAATAAGGTGTTTAAAATTCTAGCTTTAGGAAGGTTTAAATCTTAAATTTTATTCATTAATATTCTTTGTTTATCTTATAATATCCTTTAAGAATATAGAGCAGAATTATATTAGCTTCAAATCTCTACTAGGTATAACTCTTTTATTTTATTATTACTTTATCATTTTCGTTAATAACCCTACAATTTAGTACTATTTATATGTTAGGAAAATTAGAGTTTAAATAGGTAGTATAGGACTTGACTTAATAACTTAAAAGAACTTTGATTACTGCGATCACACAATGTACGGTCCTACCACTAAAACTAGACGATCACCTTGGCCATTTCAATTAACAGCAAACCCATATCTAGTAAAGCATAACACATTTCAAAGATCCATGCATTACCTACTATGATAATATAAATCCGCAGCAGTAAAGTAAGTACGTAATAGTTCGAGGGTAACAGTAAAATTGGTGTTGAGTTAAATATAGGAGTTCTAGTTAAGAGTTTAAGTAGGTACCGAGGTAGGTTAAAAAAGTATAGTGCAAGGGGGTTCGATTGATAAGGGGGCGGAAGTTACACAATAACCAAAGAATTAGCTACCATGTAGCTATAACGTAGTATTATAGTATTTATGCAAGGACGAATGGTTTCGAGCCACCTCCATCCACTGAGGTAGCAGCTATTAGAACGTCCAATACTTGACGAGGCCTCCCCCATATAATGCGATGGGGGGGATTTGCCATAACCACCACGCTTGGCAGGCGGATTGGTGATCGCAGTATTGGTGTAAAGTGCTTGTAGCGTTGATACGCACACGTAAACCCGTTATTGATATAGATACCCACCTTATAATTTGCTGATTGTGTTATGAAAAATAAGACATTATATACAGTGAAGTATTTTATTAAATTAGCAACAAGGTCGAAGTAAAGGTTTTAAATCAGTACCTACATAATTAGGACATATAACATTACTTTTAAATACTCAAGTCGATGCTGCTGCTCATCTCTTGGTGTAATCTATTAGGCCCGTATTCTAGAACTAAACTCAAACTAAATCGAGACTCAAGCATAGATTTTATGACAGATTTCAATGAAAAACTGACACCAAATCTATCATATGCTTGAGTTTCGATTCTCTAATACGAGCCATAGTCAGCTTTTACGACATCTATGGGAGGAGACGGAGGGGTCGATTCTCTGGCTAGATACGCCATGGCACCCGGACACGCCACTGAGTTTACTGATTAGAAGCCCACTGTCAGGCATCAAGTTATAATAAACGAACTGTAGTGGCAGCACGCGACTCTCCGCGTCCAAATTGAATTCCATTCAGTACACATGAAACATTCACGAGGCGTCTGAATGTGAAACATAGTACACTTGAAGACAATGAAAAGTATGCCCGTACCTGTTATTTTCACATACTTTATTTTTATATGTTAGTACCACCGCAGTCTAGTCCACATGAAACATAAGTACTTAGTTATTTACTTTTTGTGTTGTTCGCACTATAGCCTTCCACGACAAAAAACCACGACACAGTAAAAGAACCATATTAATATAATAAATAAATAAATGTCACACAACATTATCTAGCCCCAAGTTAAGCAGAGCTTGTTTTATGGCAACTAGATAACTGATAGACTTAATACAATACATTACATAGATAGATATTTTTTATTATACATAGAAAAATACCCAGAACACCCGGTAATTAGCATCGGGCGTAAGACGTCACCTGTTGTACGCGACTCGTAGCGCCTAAGTAGGGAATTTGTTATTGTTTAGAATCATATAATGTAGTTAGAAATAACGTAGGAATAAAGAACGGTACTTTAGGTAACTAATGGGTTAAAATACCCATAGTGCTTAGTTACTTGAACTTAGGGATTAAATAATGTATGAAACAAAACGGTAGGGATACTAGGCAGGGTTGTATTTATTTATCCCCACCTTAGTAGAATCGTAAAAAACCCTAAAACAAAGGTTAGGTAGGTATATAGGTAGGTACTCACTGGTAATGGTCTGGTACTAGGTATGGAGTACCATGGTAATTAAAGGTAATCGGTAAGGGCTCATCACGGAGCCTGGGTACGCTCGCCCAACCAGCTGGGACAGTTGGCTGGTCTAGCGTGAACAGGCCTCTCAATACGTGTGGTCGGTGTGAGCGTCGCGCGCAGAATGGCTGTGCAGCTGCGTGCGCGCTGCTAATATTTATAAACTCGGCCGACGGGGCGACACTGCGACACACTCGCTTTAGGAAAGTGTCTGCCGTAGCGAAACGAGAGGCAGGATTATATTGCCGCCTATTCTAACACGTAGGGAGAAGGTGTCTGCATCTTCGCTGGACCAGAGGATTAAGAGTAGTCTCCGGCCAGTAAAGATGCAAGACAATTTCTATGTACTAGTTTCATAATAGTAAGGATTCAGTTTAGTAAATTAAGGCTACGAGCCAGGATACCTATTTGATAGGCAGGACATAGGTAAAGCTAGGTAGCTACACATAAGGGCTAAGTAAAACGCAAAGTTGTATGTACCTAGATTTATTCTGAATAAAGTTATTAGGTGAAAGGCTGCTTATCCATAAAGAAAACTGTGACCTGGATCGATCAATTTTAACCCGGTCTCCCGACGGTAATGCTCGGAAGTACCTTAGGGAGCCAGGGTTTGTGAGAAAACGATATGTGTGTGTACGTGCGAATGAGACGAAGAAACAAGCCATCCTACAAGAGGAAAGAAGAGAGAAGAAGTCAGCAAGAAAGAAGTAGTTTGAGGTGGCGCTGTATAGGGCATCTCGCTCTAACGAGGAGGTCTCCCTCACTCTCACGATCGTCTACGAGGTCGCAATTTATGGTTAGGCAGCCTCGCACCGCACCATCCAAAAGGAATCGTTGTTTCTCTGTCGAGGGACCCCCCACTACCCCTTCACATGCGTGGATAGGCTGTTGCCCACGGCTCGGGATCTTACAAATCCCCTTGAGGTCATCTACCTCGCGTCTTCCACATCCAGCTCCGGACGGCGGTGCAGAACCTGAAACCAGGCGGGCGCAACAACATCTACGCCTCGAGCGACCGCGGTACCTTGAGGACCAGCACCGTACCGCGCTACCGCTCGGCGACACCCCGCCGCCCCGCAACAGCTGGTCCTTCGAGCCGGATCGGCGCTGCTGGAAACCAGAGCTGGAGCAGGAAGCTGCTGTGGCTACCCACGTCGAGGGGGGAACGGATTCCCTCCACTGCCAGCAGTCTCCGGTAGCAAGCCGCGACCGTTGAGATTGCTGGAACTACGCCGAAGGGGAACGGATTCCCCTTCCAACCGGTAACCTCCGGTAGCAGGCCGCGACCGTTGAGGTTACTGGGCTTACGCCTATTGGATTTCAGTGAATTGGATTTCAGTGTTATTGGATTACAGTGTTATTGGATCGGCGGTACTGTAAGTTTTTTCAACTTTTTTCTCACTTCGTCTCAAGATGCCGATGACAAGAAGCCAGAAGGGAGGAGAGTCTCGTCGGCTGCCGGCAGAGGTGTTGACGGCACGTCAATCGCCTGTCGAAGGAGAGTCATCGGGGACCGCCGACACTGCTAGTTCCTCAGGAACAAAAGGTACAATGACCACTGCTACAGGTACCACTGATAGCACTACGTTGGAGGCGCAGCCAGGCAGTAGTAAGGAGAGAACAACCACAAGGGAAGCAGGTAAGTCCGATGCCCGTCCTACCTCAAGAAGTGCATCGCTGGCAGCAGAGAAGGCAAGAAGAAGGCGCGAGGTGGAGCTTCGCGTTGAAATCAACCGTCAAGCGTTGAAGGAAGCACAGGCCGCTGCTGACCTAGCAAGAGCAGAAATGGAACTGCTGAAGTTGAACGAGGAGGACGCGGCAGAATCGGACTCTGCTGAAGAAGAACCTGAAGGTCGAACGGAAGGTGTCAAGAAGTGGGTGGAGACCACAGTGAGCAGGATGTCTGGTGGAAGACATCAAGGTGAAGAGGGGACGTCCGCGGAGGGGCGACCAGGTGAAGTGCTCGGGAAGGAGTGCATCATAAAACCTCAAGATCCAACTGCCACCGTCGTGAAGCCAGAAGACACATCACCTACAGGCATGGAGGCTAGTGGCGCCGGAGCGCTAGCCGAAGCTATCATGAAGGCCATCACGTCTGCTCCGAGACCGGGAACTACGCAACAGTCGGCGTACATGTATGAACTCCCCGTCTTTGACGGCAGCTGTGGGGAATGGTTGGCCTTCAGAACGGTGTACGAAGACACCGCGTCGCTGTTCAGTTCCGTGCAGAATATGGCACGGCTGAGGAAGGCGATCAGAGGAACGGCCAGAGAGGCGGTGAGAAGCCTTTTGTATTCTGAGTGCACACCTGGAGAGGTACTAGAATCGCTTCGCCGCAGATTTGGAAGGCCGGATGCCCTGGTTCTGGCAGAACTAGAAAAGGTGAAGAGCCTGCCAAGAACAACTGAGAACGCACGGGATGTGTGTGTGTTTGCTAGCACAATCAACAACACCGTCGCGACGATCAATGGGCTGAAGAAACCGCACTATTTGAAATCACCAGAGATGATCAAAGTGATAATAGAGAAGTTACCCATGGTGCTGAAGTACAGGTGGTACGACTTTGCAGCTCAACATGAAGACCCAGACTTGTCGTTGATAGCTCAGTTCCTGAACAGAGAAGCTGAGCGCTGCGGACCTTACGCATCACAGGAAGTCGTGTCGAAGAGGGTAATGCACCCACAGCGTCAGAGCACGCATACGACAACGGAGCGAGAGACACAGCTGCCTAGATGTCCGCACTGCGAAAACGATCACTCATTGGAAGAGTGTAAGAAGTTTCGACAAGCTAACGTGACCGACAGATGGTCCATAGTGAAGAAAGCGGGTCTATGCTTTAAATGCCTGAGAAGCAGGCATAGGAAAGAGAACTGCAAGAGACCACCGTGTAAGTTATGCCGGAAGTGGCATCATGGCCTACTACACGAAGAGGGTAGGCAGAGAGACCATGGACCGAGAGATCAGAGTGATTCAGATACTTGCAACGAAGGGGCCAAGGAAGTGGCCAATAACGTTTACCTAAGCCGGGTAAACGCGAGGAAAGGCGCAAGAGCGTACTTGAAGATGGTGCCTGTCGAAGTTTACGGGCCTAAAGGGAAGGCCAAAGTGATGGCTCTTTTAGATGAGGGTTCAACAGTAACTCTACTCGACTCGGCGGTGGCAGAAGAGATTGGACTTCGAGGACCCAAAGAAGCTCTCTCACTAGAGACAGTGGGCGGACGAGTCATCAAGAAGGATGACTCTATGCGGGTGAACGTGAAGTTAAGAGGCCTCCACCAGAGTCAACGACGGAAGATCAACGGGGCGCGCACAATAGATGGGCTGCGGCTTACGCCTCAACGGATCGACAAGTCAAGATTGGAAGAGTGTACGCATCTACAGAAACTGGTAGACCGACTACACTACGGGGAAGAGTCGCCGAGACTGCTCATCGGGCAGGACAATTGGGAACTTATAGTTTCAAGAGCGACGCGCAAGGGAAAACGGAACCAACCGGCTGCCTCATTGACATACCTCGGATGGGTACTTCATGGGATGGACGGGGGAGCGGCTCAGCGGACGGGCCACCT
Source organism: Epirrita christyi (assembly GCA_951392215.1). Classification (NCBI taxonomy): domain Eukaryota; kingdom Metazoa; phylum Arthropoda; class Insecta; order Lepidoptera; family Geometridae; genus Epirrita; species Epirrita christyi. Next base: position 9,187,558 of record OX595855.1, on the reverse strand, counting down.
TACTTGCGCGCACGTCTCGGCGCATGATAGAGAGTCTGATGAGCTGATCAGACAACACTTCGCGATGGAAGCATTGGGAGTACAACCGCGTCGACCGAGCACGGACTCAGAGGAACGCGCTCTACGGATACTAGAGAAAACAACAAAGAAGTTGGAAAATGGGCACTATGAGACCGGCTTACTCTGGAAGAGCGATGAAGAAACAATGCCGGACAACTATGAGTCTGCACTCAGTAGATTTCGAAACATAGAGCGGAAACTTGACAAAGATGTAGAGCTGAAGCTAGAGTATCAACGACAAGTAGAGAACCTCTTCAGCAGTGGTTATGCCGAGGAAGTGGCCCATGAGTCGGCGTCTACAAGGAAGTGGTACCTACCTCACTTCGCCGTCACGCATCCAACAAAACAAAAGAAACGGTTGGTATTCGATGCAGCGGCCAAGTGTAAAGGCAAGAGCCTTAATGACGCGCTCTTACCGGGGCCGGACTTACTTCAATCACTGTTTGGAGTACTTCTTCGCTTCAGACAAAGATCTGTCGCTGTGGTCTCCGATGTCAAAGAAATGTTTCTTCAAGTGAAGATTAGAAAAGAAGACAGAGACAGCTTGCGTTTTCTGTGGAGGGGAGCGAAGCGAACGGGAGCACCGAAAGAGTACAGAATGACGTCTGTCATCTTCGGCGCTGCTTGCTCTCCGAGCCTGGCGATCTATGTAAAAGATCTGAACGCCCAGAAGTTCCAGAAGAAGTATCCAGAAGCAGCACGAGCGGTGATAAAAAGCCATTATATGGATGACTATTTGCACTCTTTTGAAACAGAAGAGGAAGCGCTTCAAATTTCGCGAGAGGTGGACGCCATCCATCAAGAGGCCGGTTTCCAGCTGAGAGGATGGGCGTCAAACAAGAAAGGAGTTCTGAAAGAACTCACTACCGAAGTAACCACGCAGGTAGAGCTCGGGTCGAAGGAAGAAAAAACCCTCGGGCTGCGTTGGTTCACAGAAAAGGATGAGATGGGCTTCAGGACCCATCTAAGAAACGTGGTAGAGGTCGTCGAACAAGAAAGGACTCCAACGAAACGTCAAGTCACGAGCGCCGTTATGTCAACTTTCGATCCCCTTGGTTTAGCGTCACCTGTGCTGATCCAAGGGAAGAAGCTTCTTCAGAACATTTGGAGGAGCGGCGTCGGATGGGACGAGAAGGTGACATCGACCGATGAGTCTTCATGGCAAGCGTACCTACGCAACCTACACCTACTTGATGACTTAAGAATCCCTAGATGCGTCTCACGCTACAACACAGAGGGAGAGCTGCACGTGTTCACTGATGCCAGTGAAGAGGCATACGCGTGTGCGGTCTACTGGAGACAGAAAAGCCAGGAAGATCGGTACTCTGTGACTCTACTAGCAGGGAAGGCGAGGGTCACTCCATTGAAACCAGTCTCTATACCGCGGCTAGAGCTACAAGCCGCGCTATTGGGAGCGAGAATGGCGCATTCAGTCGAGGAAGAAATGGACTTGAAAGCGACGAGTAAAACTTATTGGTCGGACTCTAGCACGGTACTCTCTTGGATCAAAGCCGATCCGAGGACCTTTAAGTCTTTTGTAGCGCATCGGCTGGCGGAGATTGAAGATACAACGAGACCTCAAGAATGGCGCTGGGTACCTACAAAGCAAAACCCGGCAGACGACTCTACCAGAGAAATTCCCAAGGACTTCAACGGGGGGCATCGCTGGTTTACAGGCCCGAAGTTCCTAGAGGGGGGAGAAGAAGAATGGCCGGCAGTACGCTCGTTCAAACGCGCGACAACAGGAGAAGAGAGGGAGCTGCAAGTCACTGCAGCAGCCCAGGTTTGTGAGTACCTTACTCCCGATCCTTTCAGATTCTCGAGGTGGACGAGACTCCTGAGAGCGACTGCCCGGATGTACCAGTTCATAGACTTGTGCCGCAGCAAGAGAGAGCTCGTGCAAGCGGCAAAAGAAAAGGACCCTACTTGGAGAAGAACCTCTAAGAAAAAGAAGGGACAAGTCTATAAGAAGCCTACAGATATGAAAACCGGTAAGAAGTTTATATCTCTAGACGTGACTTATGTAGAGAAAGCAGAACGGTTACTACTACAAAGAAGTCAACGCGAGAGCTGCCTTGAGAACTCAGGCAAATTGAAAAAATTGGATGTCATAGAAGAAGATGGCCTCCTACGAATACGAGGAAGAATCGATGCAGCCGCGGGTCTCGATCGTGCCTACAAGCGACCTATCATCTTAGACAGCAAGAGCTACTTGGTGCGTCTTCTCATAGCTCATTTTCATGAAAAGTTCAACCATGGGAACCACGCTACAGTACTAAACGAGGTACGTCAAAGATTTTATGTAATGGGGCTTCGGTCGGCGGTACGAGCGACGAGACACGGCTGTCAGTGGTGCAGGGTTTACCGGGGGGGGTCTCAACGGCTACCAACGGGGGACCTACCAAAAGAACGGCTACAGGTGGGGGAGCCGCCCTTTACCAACGCGGCGGTGGACTACTTCGGTCCAATGACAGTGACGATTGGACGTCGTCACGAGAAGAGATGGGGGGCCCTATTTACCTGCTTAGCTACAAGGGCAGTGCACTTGGAGCTGGCTGCTTCTCTGTCCACAGATTCAATGATATTGGCCTTGCGGAGGATGGCCGCAAGGAGGGGGATGCCACGCACCATCTTCAGTGACAACGGGACCAACTTTGTCGGTGCTGACAAAGAACTGCGGGAGGCTGTCGAGAGCCTCCACTCCGACGGCGGCTTCATGGGTGAAGCCAAAACCCTGGGCTTGAGGTGGAAGTACATTCCACCAGGTGCCCCAAGCATGGGGGGGACCTGGGAGCGTCTTGTCCGCTCAGTCAAGACGGCGCTGGCGGTGACACTCAAGGAACGTCACCCCAAAGAAGAGGTACTACATACGCTGCTGCTGGAGGCCGAACATGTGGTCAACTCACGGCCACTCATCACCACCGATGACACAGAAGAGGAGGGGCTCACACCAAACCACTTCCTCATGGGGAAGTCCTGCGGCGCCCTCAGGATGGGGGCGTACACCGAAGAGGACCTCAGCGGGCGGCGGTCATGGCGAGTGGCGCAGCGACTAGCCGACCACTTCTGGGCTAGATGGGTGCGAGAGTACCTACCCACTCTCGTACCAAGAAGAACAAACAATAACAACACCACCGAACGAGATCTTCAGTGTGGGGACACTATCCTCATTGTGGACCCCACACTTCCACGCAACACCTGGCCTCGTGGCGTCGTGGTCCGCACCTATCAAGGACCCGACGGCCGGACGAGGGTCATCGACGCACGCACGTCACATGGGACGTTCAAGCGCCCCTGCTCCAAGGCGGTACTCCTGGTCCCTGGTGACAACCCTAATGTCTCGCAGGGAGCCAGTGAGCCAATCACCGGTCTTCGTGTACTCCGAGCAAGGACTTCACTTCACTCCGGGGGGCAGAGCGACGGTCATCCCACGACGACTCCACTTCACTTCGAGGGGCCCGACTCCACCACACTGCGAGTCGACGAGCCAGTGGAAGATGCCGTGCATCGTGGGGGAGGATGTACGCGACTCGTAGCGCCTAAGTAGGGAATTTGTTATTGTTTAGAATCATATAATGTAGTTAGAAATAACGTAGGAATAAAGAACGGTACTTTAGGTAACTAATGGGTTAAAATACCCATAGTGCTTAGTTACTTGAACTTAGGGATTAAATAATGTATGAAACAAAACGGTAGGGATACTAGGCAGGGTTGTATTTATTTATCCCCACCTTAGTAGAATCGTAAAAAACCCTAAAACAAAGGTTAGGTAGGTATATAGGTAGGTACTCACTGGTAATGGTCTGGTACTAGGTATGGAGTACCATGGTAATTAAAGGTAATCGGTAAGGGCTCATCACGGAGCCTGGGTACGCTCGCCCAACCAGCTGGGACAGTTGGCTGGTCTAGCGTGAACAGGCCTCTCAATACGTGTGGTCGGTGTGAGCGTCGCGCGCAGAATGGCTGTGCAGCTGCGTGCGCGCTGCTAATATTTATAAACTCGGCCGACGGGGCGACACTGCGACACACTCGCTTTAGGAAAGTGTCTGCCGTAGCGAAACGAGAGGCAGGATTATATTGCCGCCTATTCTAACACGTAGGGAGAAGGTGTCTGCATCTTCGCTGGACCAGAGGATTAAGAGTAGTCTCCGGCCAGTAAAGATGCAAGACAATTTCTATGTACTAGTTTCATAATAGTAAGGATTCAGTTTAGTAAATTAAGGCTACGAGCCAGGATACCTATTTGATAGGCAGGACATAGGTAAAGCTAGGTAGCTACACATAAGGGCTAAGTAAAACGCAAAGTTGTATGTACCTAGATTTATTCTGAATAAAGTTATTAGGTGAAAGGCTGCTTATCCATAAAGAAAACTGTGACCTGGATCGATCAATTTTAACCCGGTCTCCCGACGGTAATGCTCGGAAGTACCTTAGGGAGCCAGGGTTTGTGAGAAAACGATATGTGTGTGTACGTGCGAATGAGACGAAGAAACAAGCCATCCTACAAGAGGAAAGAAGAGAGAAGAAGTCAGCAAGAAAGAAGTAGTTTGAGGTGGCGCTGTATAGGGCATCTCGCTCTAACGAGGAGGTCTCCCTCACTCTCACGATCGTCTACGAGGTCGCAATTTATGGTTAGGCAGCCTCGCACCGCACCATCCAAAAGGAATCGTTGTTTCTCTGTCGAGGGACCCCCCACTACCCCTTCACATGCGTGGATAGGCTGTTGCCCACGGCTCGGGATCTTACAAATCCCCTTGAGGTCATCTACCTCGCGTCTTCCACATCCAGCTCCGGACGGCGGTGCAGAACCTGAAACCAGGCGGGCGCAACAACATCTACGCCTCGAGCGACCGCGGTACCTTGAGGACCAGCACCGTACCGCGCTACCGCTCGGCGACACCCCGCCGCCCCGCAACACCTGTTGGATGATGCCTTTCCATTGAATTGGTTGACGACCTCTGTGGCACAACGAGCGAGTAGCCGGTTAAGATGCTAGAGGTTGCGGGTTCGATTCCGCCACACACCGTGACACACCGTGCCACCATATCGTCCCGTTAAACAAGAGTTATTACAGTTAAATACAGACATATAAACAGCTGTTTATAAACAGAGATAAAATTACAGAAATGAAGAAAAAATATTGAGATTTAATAAAAAAATACTACCAACAAAGCATATTCGAATATTATTAAAAATAAATAAATAAAATAAATCATTTAATTATTTAAATAAACAATAAATTAAATATTACAAGGGATATTATAAAATCTTAATATTTCCCATAAGAGTGGGTTAACTCAATAACTATAAAACAATATAAGACATGAGTTACCTTTTTTGCTCGGTAGTGTAAAGCTCTATGCATCGGGATTAATATTTCATAGTTGGCAGCAATCGTTTGTTCTTTGGCATCCTCTAAATCTAAAAACGAGCTGTGAAACTTTTAAGGATATTGCTTGTTGTGTTAGATTACTTTGTCTGTCTTCCTAATAGGGTAAAGAAGGATGGCATACATTTTGTGACCCACCTTTTTTGTCAAGTAGGGTATTAGTTATTTTATATTTATTTTAATTTTGTTTTGCCCAAATTGTTAAATGATTACTATTGAAATGATATAAATTATGTGTACTTACCTTATAACGTTTTTTTAAATAAATAACTATGATCTGTTATATGTATGTCTGTGTGTGTAACTATGTTACTTTTGGTTATTGGTACTATATGCTAAGAGAATGAAAAAGTAAAGAAGTTGTGGGCAAATAATTGATAGAGGTTATTTACTTAAAAAACTTTGCAAACTTCGGCTGGAATACGAAATACGTATGATACATCGACTGACATGAAACATCAGCCATAAACGTTTGATTTATAATAAAAATAGTAACAATTTATATTAAAAATAGTTTTCATCTCAAGTTACGATAAAATTCAAAACCCCTTCGTCATTGTGACGGTTGAGTAACGCAGCACTTGAAGCGTGTTTTTTGGTGTGCTTCATTCAATTTATGCGGTACCAATTTTTCGAGCTTTTTTCGCGAGTGGATTTAACATTCATAATATACTAATGACAAGGATTTCCTTTGCCGTGGGTACATGTACATGTGGTAACAAGTTCTATAGCATCCAGACCTGCAACAAATAATATTTGCGGTTGCAAAAAATTTGTACCGCAGCTGGAATCGAATCCGCAGCTCTCGCGTCACGCGCCACAAATTTCATCGACAGGACAACTTAATTGTGGGCTTCAAAAGCTGATTTTATTTTTACAAATTCAGGGACTGTTTTTAAAGGTGTCTAAATTTTTTCTCAAAGTTTAATTCCAAAGGTAAAATCTAATTTGGTTTTTATTGAAGCCCCCTTACCAAGCACCTTTTTCCCTATTGAAAAGCTTTGCATAATCGGTATTAAGCCGGTTTTGTGTTCTAATGGAGTTGTCCCTATTCTTTTTCCGAAGAAAATCGAACACTAAACTCATTGATGTTGAGACCGTTTTCGATTGATTAGCTAATTACAGAGTAGACCGGCCTAGTTCGGAACAAATTAAAGCTCTAAAATTGGAGTAATTGAGTTGATTTTGGATTTGAATTGGACTAATCTGAGTGAGGATTGAGGCCATTGGGTAGGCACGATCCATTGAAGAACCTAAACCTATTAATCTGGGTTCTAAATCTTAGGGTTGGAACACATCTGATTGCCACAGTTTCCCATAATCCTAACACCATTAGACACATTCTTCACATGAGCGAGGATATAATAAAAACGGAATCTTCCCGCTGATGCTGACGTGCGAGTTCGGCCGTAGCTTTCCTTGCTCAGCGAACGATATGTCTGAGCGACAGAAATGGATAGTCTCAATAGAAAAAGGCACGAGAACCGTAACAGGCTAATTTATCATACTAATTCTTATACAAGACAATAGACAATATAAAGAATAGAATAGAATATTCTTTACTGCACAAAAAACAACTCGTGTACATAGGCGAACTTAATGCTAGGAAGCATTCTCTACCAGCTAACCTTTGTGTATTGCGGATAAATTTATGTAGGTGTATGCATAATACGTGGAGAAGAATCAGAAGAAGAAGGTGCACACAAACAATAAATAAATACATTAAATACATATATAATCAACATTATTATCTTGTAGAAGTCTACTGCTGGACATAGTTATCCTCATGCCACGACGAACGGACTTGAGCCGCATTCACCCACCGACTTCCTACTCCCTTTATACTGTCTTTAGTCCATCGAAAGGTTTTCCTCTACTGCGTCGTCTGGTTTGTGGTCGCCACTCGAGAATCTTTTTTCCCCAATGGCTGGCAGTTCTTGCCCATTGCCACTTCAACTGGATAATTCTGAGAGCTATGTCAGTGATCTTGGTTCTTCTACAGATTTCCTTATTTCAGATTCTATTACGTAGAGAAACTCTGAGCATAGCACTCTCAATAGCCCGCTGTGTGACTTAGAGCTTGTGAATGAAGCCAGTAGTAAAGTGACCAGGTTCCAGTGCCGTATTTCATCACGTCATGTCAAGAGATTTTGTAGATCAGAGAATAATTTTCTCTGATCAATAATTTCCATCTGATTAATAATTTAAAGCAGAGTCGACAATTTAATTATATGTCTCCCAACCATTATAGAGTCAATAGTAAAGTGCTATTAAAAAATGTAGACAAAAAGAAACAAAAAAGTGTCTATAGTCTTCGAGTAAAATGGCTGTGATATACGGATGGAAAAGAAAGGAAACTATAAGGGTTCCGTATTTGATATTTGGCTACGGAACTTTAAAACATTCGGATTTTCAGATTTAACATTCGAATTAATGAAATTAATAGGATAACAGAATTAATAAGAACTGTTGCTATAATTCTATAAAGACTGGCTTGACAGACATGTGTTATAATTTCCATTCTTGATGGTAAAAATACTAAATTATTCAAATTCTTTACTAGCATCGCTTCATACTAATACTACATTGGTTTCACTTTACACTTACTAAACGTGGAGATCCGTAGAATAACCAAAACTACCGACACAGCTCTTAGAATTAGCCTGTTTAAGTGGAAATAGGTAAAGCATGTAGCTCGCAGAACACCACCTTTGGGGGTATAAATATTCTCGAGTGACATCCACAAACATGACAACAGAGTTGAGGCAGGCCTCTCGATGGACTAACGACAGTTTAAATGTCGCAGAAAGTCGGTAGATGGAGGCGCCTAAAGACCGTTCATTGTGGCATTCTATTGGAGAAGTCTATGTCTAGCATCGGACTTCTACAAGCTGATGATGATGATGTCTTTACTGCCATCATATGACGGTCACTGCTTTATATGGAATCCCTCTTTTAGCCCGGGGGCACTTTTGCGTTGAAATCCAGCGCTTTTTGTCATGTTGCAGGCAAAATCCGATATCAGCCACTTTAGTTCCTCAATATTTCACATCAATATAATGAACCCTGTCGTTCGTCATGATTAATGCCAATCCGATGGTTTCAATGTCACCCTGTAGACCCTGTTCATGCCATCTGTTGAAATATAGCCCTCAAACTTTGCTATCAACCTAATATCTATAAGTATAAGGTCGAAAATGAAACATGAATTTTGGCAGCACCTGGGCTTTACTAATACACCCGTATGCCTTTCGGCGTAAAGTTGAAAGTTGTTTTTTAGGCTGTATACCTTGGCTAATAAATCAGAAATTGTGGAAAAATTTCGGCAAAATGGAAATAAATCAATGCCTAGTTGTAGGAGATTTTCCTGAACTTTTCCGTGATTAATTATTGGTACAAATGCGTGCGTAATCGTAATTTGTTGAGTCTGACCTAGTCATATAAAAGCAATGTATTTAGTGTTTGAGTCTAATTTATAACCTAGGAGATTGGGCCGACGCTCTAGGTAAAGCGTCTGTGTCTGTGTATTTTTATAAGAAAAAACCAGTGACAAGAAAAACAAATAATAATCAATCTCAAAGGAAAAATATTGAATGAACCTATTGTTGCTGGTATTTTTTTGTGTAATTGTCCCGTGTCTTGTTTATCTGCTGCCAGAGTTTTTATGTAAAACACCTAGTACGTTTTATTATTATCCATTCTGTTACAATTTTTAGAGAGTTAATTTAAAATTAAAGCGAGGGTTTTTGTCAAAATAATTAATAATTATGTCCTCGAAATTCTTTCATAAAACAAGGCAATGATTTTGCACTAGAGAATTAGCGAAAACATAAATTAAACCCAATTCATATCGAAACTGAAGTAAAGAACTACACAGCTGGATAAAGGCCTTAACCATAGAATGCCACAACGAATGGACCTAAATCGCCTCCAATTTCCAATCCACCAATTTCCTGTTACTATTACAACGTCAAATCCATCGACAAAGGATGTCCTCCGCTCACTGCGTCTTTTGGCTCTTAGACGCATGCACTTAAGAACGTTTATTCCCCAGCATTTATCGGTCTATACAGTCAGCTTCTTACATTTGCTAATTCTTAGAGCTATGTCGATGGCTTTGGCTTCTAAGGATTAACTGGTTTCAGATGAAGACTTTATGTATGGCTAAATGACAAAGCTTCCAAGTGACGTCAAAACAAAACAAAAACCAAAGCGATACAATTAATATCCTCGTCCCATATCCCTTCACGGTTCAATGGTGTTTGTTTATAGCAAAGGTCACAATGGAAACATTGGACAATGGATGGCTGACAATTGTGCGGGTTTAACGAGTTGTGCTGGCATACTCCAACCATAACAGCTCAGTGGCTCACATCTTCCAATTCAGTTTGGGATCCTTTCGATAACCTTTACCACCTATCGCAGTTTTCGCTTCATTTTACATTTCTCAAATACCGGCTCAACTTCTGACACTGACCCCACGGTACAACAGTACCTACAAGATAATTAGTATTAAACATTTCGGTTAACGGGCAATGGGCAGGTCATATAGCTCGAAGAACTGATAACCGTTGGGGAATAAAGGTTCTCGAGTGGCGACCACAAACCAGACGACGCGGTAGAGGAAGGCCCTCCACTCGATGGACTAAAGACATTGTAAACGTCGCGGGGACTCGGTGGATGGAGGTAGCTCCAGACCGTTCGTTGTGGCATTCTAAGGGGGATCCTATGTCCAGATTGTCCAACAGTGGACTTCTACAGACTGATGATGATGGTGATTTCGGTGACTGTCCCCAGTTAACATCACGACCAATAAGACTCTACCATTTCAATAATGAACCAATGGATTAACTTTAAATCGTGACGTGAAATGGGACATCATGGGAGTGGAAAACTTCGATTTTTTTATACCATAGTTGAGCTAGGTTCAGCCTAAAATTAATTCCAAAAAATGAGGCTAATTTCGTCGTTAATGTGACTTTGACAAATAACAGAAATGAACCTGAAGAATATTTGCCTGTTGGAAGTAAGTCAAAGCCAGTTGGTACCAAGTAATTTTTATTAGGTACTATATTATTATATCCATGGTTGGAACAACTTTTTTGTTTTTAAATCGAAATTGGAAGGCAAAAAGTTCGATTTTAAAATATGTTTTTGAGTATAAATGACGAACTTTTTGCATGAGGTAGTTAAAATATGCTATTGTGGTGTCACACAATGTACCGAGGGTATAATGTACAGAATGTGATGCGGTTTAAATTACTGAGGCAATAAAGCTGACTGAATAAACCGAGGCCCGAGGTGAAAATGAAACATTTTTGCTTAGGGATGTCACTTTTAAATGTTTATTTAAAAATAATTTATGTTAAGATATAGTATATTTTAGAATAGCCAATAAATGTGAAACATGTGATAAAGAAAAAGTTACGTACGATTAACTTACGCCAGGGTAAAAGAAACCAGTGACAAGTAAGAAGATGATTCGCGTCGAAAAAATATTAAACTATGCTAACATTATTGTTATTCAAAACATCTTACTGATGTTTATTTACATACAAATATAGGTACCTACTAACTCCGTATAAATACTACCTTATAAAAATTGGGAAAAAAAAAACAAGTCTGGCGACCACAAACCGGCCGACGCAGTAGAGAAAGGTGACTCAATGGACTAAAGACATTAAAAAAGGTCGCAGAAAGTAGGTGGATGAAAGTGGCTAGTGATTATGATAATGAAACTACTATTCCATAATTATATTTTTTTAGGAACAAGTGAGAGAATGAATTCAAACCAGTACCATTGTAAAAAAAATATGAAACTACTGGAGAAAAAAGTCACTAGTTTCTTAACAAAGATCCATGGAACTAGTGAGAAAAACAACTCACTAGTTCCATGTAACAAGTTCACGATTGATCTAGTAAGAATGATACAAACATGGAAGAATTCTTCTTCCATGGATACAAAACTTCCAACCTTAGAACATTTACTGGATGGAGATGGCAAAGGTGGGCAAACCCCTCTGCTAAAGTGGCACGGCCATTTTGGCCATTCGCGTTGTCTAGAACTTGTTTAAGTGACAGCTTTTATTTGCGTGTGCGTTTATTAGAGACGTCAGCTTTCTGCATAAGTGTGCGTGAATAAGTAAACGTGTGCTGTACGTATTTACCTCGCCTCCCTCAAAAAGGGGCAGAAATAATTGAATACTAGAAGTTACTCTTGACACCTTTATTCCGGTAAATGCTCGAAGACTCCAAAAGACGTGACAACCTTGATGTAATATTCGTGACGTGCCAGCAGACGAAAACCTCCAAAAGAAACGTTTTTATGCAAGATATTTATGACGTTTTCCTTCGTTTTGTAGACACAAGCGTAATTATTTGGAGGGAGAGTTTTAATAGAAGTTGAAATGTTACTTTAAATGATACCTAAACGTCTTTGGTTTTAGTAGATTGGACAATATTCTTTTCACGAAAAAGTTATAACATCGAACAATCAAATCAAAATCAAATTAAAAGAATGGTATTCATTGAAATCATAAAGATCATTTTGAATCGTCTTATAAACTAAAATTACTCCTGTTCCAACGGGAATCAATATTATATTTTTTTAGCTTTAGTTATATATATCGTGAAGTATCCGGCCTAAGAATAGACCCCTCCGTCTCCTCCCGTGGATGTAGTAAAAGCCACATGAGGGATTACACCAGGGGATAGGCAGCATCGTCTACCTGAATACTCAACACGAATATTGCGATCACCAATCCGCCTGCCAAGCATTGTGATTATGCCCCAATTGTATTTTATGGATGAGACTTTGTCAGCAGTGGACGTCCAAAGCCTACTGATAGTGATGATGAGTTTTATAGGTAGGAGATGCCGTGGATGTCTTAAAATCTGGGTAGGGGATTACACCTGGGCAGGGTATGGGCAGCAGCATCCACCTGAGTAATTAATACCAAATAGTACAAACACAAATATACCTGTCAATCCATCCATTGAAATCTATGGGGGAGGCCTCGTCCAGTAGTGGACATCTAAAAACTGCTACTGGTGATGATGATGATATAAGAAGGTACCTTTAAGGGCAATATTATATTTAAGGGCAAAGCGTCAAAGATCTAAGTTTTTTTTTAAAACTAGTTTTGACTTAGATATTGTATAAGCGGTCGAAAATTTTTGTCAGTTGTCAAAATTATCAGTCATTATAACTATAATAACATAACATAACACCCAACAGTCACATAATAGCGTCCTTGCTCTACACTAGTATTCCCTGTATCGTGGGTATCAGGAACTACGAGTACCGTGGTACCATAACACCCAGACCCGGAACAAATATTTGCAGATCATACAAACATTTGTCCCGCAGCGGAATCGAACCCACACCTCTTTAATTTTTTTATTATAACATAACCCCCAACTGTCACATTCGTAGTCATAATGCCACTCTAGGATTTCCTGTGTCGAACTCAGGAACTACGAGTACCATGTACCATAATACCCAGACCCGGAACAAATATTTACAGATCATACAAACATTTGTCCCACATCGCGGGAATCGAACCAGCTGCCTATCGCATCTCAACTACTCGCCCACCGTGCCACAGAGAACGTCCCTGATCAGTTACCAGCTTACTAATAAAGGCTCTTAGTGATATTTCCGTTAATAAAAGCGATTAAAACTTCTAAACCAAGAAAGCAAAAGTTCCGCTTGTTACCAGCTAAAACCGGTTCGATCCCATTTGTGGCAGTTAGCCGGTCCGGATTAAGGTTAAGCTACTGCCGTTGTTGTACTTAAAGTTAGCAAACTTTTGATGGCAAAAAGAACTTTTATTTTAGAGAGATTTAGTTTACCTACTCCTGATTTGTTACATTAAGTTCTCTCTAAACCAAAATTGTTTACGTTGGACGGTAATTGGATTGTAACTTGAAATTAACTATGCTTAAATCAAGAATAAAACTAGTGGTTCGCCCCGAACTGAGACCTCGCGATGACACATTTATCAGCCCGACTACAGGGTTTTGTATTTAATGGCTATATGTAGTATGTTTGTATGGATGATCCATCAGAAATCTAAAACTACCGAGTCAATTTCTCTAACATGAGAGAGCTTTTGAAAAGCAAAAATAAATAATAATAAATTAACCTCGAGGTAATTTCCTACACATCATCGAAATAACCTTTGAATAGGACTAAGCAACAGGGCGTAAATACTACATACCTGTAAGTATATAAAGTACTTGACGAATTAATTGATAACGTCCTTTTGACGAAAATCATAGAACTCCAATGTCATTCAAATTCCTAGGAATGGGGGGGGGGGGGGGTCAACAATTGATGTTATATTGGTTATGGTTTTTTTATGGTACAAGTTTCTAATTTCTTAAATTTCAGACTTTTCCCTATAGTTGTGACACAAAAGCTACAAGCATACCAAATTTCAGTATTGTGGGATTGCTATAGAAGTACCCTAGAATTTTTGATTTTTACTATTTTTATTTTCCCTAATATCTCAGAAACTACTTATGTAGTCTAAATACTTATTAAGAACAGTTTTCAAATTTCCAGCCAAAGCGCTTTCATTAGACACCCCACTTGATCCGACTGTTTCACTTTTATTTTTTTACCCCCTCTTGAACTCCAATATCTCATCAACCCCCCGACCGATATAGCTCATAACACTTACAAATTGTACCAATACTATCTACCCCCATACTAAATTTCATAAAGATCGGATAAACGGTTGGGAAGTTTTCATCGGACAAACATACATACATACAAACGCCGATTCTTCCAAGTTGACTAGAAGAACTCGCTTCGCTCGTTCAATTAAAAATAGCAGAGTTTTACCTGCCATTAAAACTCTTAGTATGCCCGTAATGTCTTTAGTCGTTTCGCACCACAAGTGATTCGAACCGCGGTGCGAAAAATTGCACCGCGGTGCGAATAGGCCAAACCTTTTTTGATTTAGTTAATTCATATCGCAGAGAGTAACAATGCAGTTTTCTTTTTGAATTGAAACCACTTTGGTTAGTCTCCGAATAAAGCATAAAATCTCTCAGCTGACCTGCCCGCGATTATTAGAATAAGATAATTTTCTTGTCGCATTTGTTCGGTATTTTATTCTACTTATCTGTACAAATAAATAACTAAAATCCTTAAATTTTTGATGCGTGTCTAAATCAGACTTACAAATTGAGCATAGTCTTTTTTTCCCGTGGTTCGAAACGACCCATTTCCAAAGAATCTTGGGCGATTCGCACCGCCATAACCACTGCGGTGCGAATGATTCAGAAACAGTGCTTGGGTTTTTCGCACCGTGGTTCGAATCGCTTGTGGTGCGAAACTACTAAAGACCCTTTTTCAGTGGAGGGTGAATGACTACAAACTGTCTATTGGTAACAGGTCTCTCATTAAAATTCTTTATTTTGGTCTATTGGAACAAACTATTCCTCTAGATACCGCTCTCTAATACTTACCTCTGTTGAATAAGAAAAGTAAGCGTTTTGCAAATGTGGCTGTAAGTAGTTTCTCATTAATTAATCTTCGTTATAATGTGATAGGAAGGAGAGTGGGTGGACAGTAGTCTTAGTAGTAAGACCGAAAGAAATCCTAAAAGAATAGTTGTTTTTATCTTGAATCAGAGTAATCAAACGGGTAACATACATAATTTATCATTCAACAGTCTCATACATAGTCTTGATCCCACTCTAGGATTCCTTGTGTTGTGAGTATCAAGGAATTACGAGTACCAAGGTAACACAGCACCCAGACCCGAAACCAATGTTTGCAGATCATGTAAACATTTTGTCCTACAGCGGGAATCGAACCCCACCCTCCACGCAAACAATGATTGTTATCATAATTTAAATACTCGTTTAGTTTAGGTAATTGTTATAATAAAAAACACTATTTACACGGTTATTTCATATTTTTTTGTGTTTTTAATTAGTCAAATAGTTAACTTTTCAATTACGTGTAATATTTGGAAATAAGGCTTTTTTATAATTTATATTTACTTATGTCAGTGATATTATAATTCTACGGATCTCCTCGTTTCAGATTTGAAGCATAGCTCTCTTCATTCTTCTTCTTCTTATCTCTCTTCTTTTTTCATTCTTATATTCTCTTCATTTTTTCTTCGCCTTCTCTTTATTCTTCTTCTCTTCATTGTTCTTCTTTCTTCTCTTCTTCTTCTGCGCGAGTTTGAGCTTGTGTATGAGATCAATAGTTAGCAACCACGTTCTCGGCAACACGCACTGACTCATCTCTTGAGGACTCTGTGGTTACTGCAGTATAAATAATCATACCGTGTCCAGTCGCAAAGTTATTTGGCGTATAATACCTGTGAAAGTTCTACCAGTGACGTAGATACGATTGTAATGCAGACATAGCTGTTGTTAATTGAAATCCTATTTAGCTGTAAATTGAACACGCGAAATCCATTAAACTAGTTAATAGTTTGCCAAATGTCGACAAGACTTTAACAATTTGGAGTCGCGTTGAAACCCAAACATTTGTTTCAAACATCTAAAATTAAAATACAATTTTATTTATTTGTTCAAAACACAGGTATGTACAGTTCAATACAGATGATAAATAGTGTAATAGGGTCGGTCTATTCTCAGTAGTTCAATTAACAATTCAATTGATTAAACTACTGAGATTTTTAGTCTCATTGAAGACTTCTGTGGCATAGCGAGCGAGTAGCCAGCTGTGATGCGAGAATCTGCGGGTTCAACGGGACGCATTTGTCCCGCATCATCAACATCATCACACATCATCGATGTGTGGGTATCTCGTACAGCTCGCTTTACGAGATCTTTTCTCCCACATACGTGCAAATTGTGGAATTAGCTCCTTTCTGAGGTTTTTCCGCTTAACTACAATATGCACAGCTTCAAAAAAAATGTGAAAAGGGTCCTCCAAGGCAGGCAACGCATTGGCAATGCCTCGGGTGTTGCAGATGTCAATAGGCGACGGTAACCGCTTACCATCAGGTGGGCCGTATGCCAGTTTGTCGAAGAATCGAAGCCACAATTTCTTGTGTCTCAGCCAGCTACTCGCCAGCTGGCCACAGAGGTCGATCCTTCAGATTTATTGATTTTGACTCTGTATTAAACGCAGGGAGCGAGGTCTTTGGAGGAGCAACTTTGTAATAAATTGGCGATCGTTGAAATCAAAGTAACGGGCCAGTAGTTTTGCAGGCAGGCAAAAATCCTTGCCTGTCTCGGGAGAACCATCACTTTGATTTGTGTTACCCCCTGTGGGAGCATAGTATAATGTCGTATGTATGCATATACTTTTATTGGTTTTACACCACCGTCCTGGTTCGTTCTCATCAATTCCAGTCCATCCCAAGGTTGTCTGAAAGAGATCGCTCTCAGCGATAAGACCGCCCATTGTAGGTGCATACGTATAACTAGTGGTTCGCCCCGAACTGAGACCTCGCGATAACACCTTTATTAGCCCGACTACTTAACCAAGTAATTTCCATTTTTCTGTTATTATTTTTGAAAATTTTCACCAATAAAATGGTCTACCAGTACAGTACAGGATCTATCAGTAACAACTCTAATTTCCTACACATCATCGAAATAACCTTTGAATAGGGCTAAGCAACGGGGCGTAGTACTACATACCTGTTAGTACCTATATCAAGTACCTGATGAATTAATTGATAACGTCCTTTTGACGAATACCATAGAACACCTGCGTCATTCAAATTCCTAGAAATGGGAGGTCAACAATGGATGTTATATTGGTTTCTGTTTTATGGAGTACAAGTTTCTAAATTCTTCAGTTTCAGACTTCTCCCTGTAGTTGTGACACAAAAGCCACAAGCATACTAAATTTCAGCATTGTGGGATTGCTGGAAGTACCCTAGAATTTTTGATTTTTACGTTTTTTATTTTTCCTAATATCTCGAAAACTACTAAGGCTAAATAGTTATTAAAAACAGTTTTGAAATGTCCAACCAAAGCGTTTTCATTAGAACTTCCACTTTATCTGACTGTCTCACTTTCATTTATTTTACCCTCTCTTGAACCCCAATATCTCAGCAACCCCCTGACCGATATAGCTCATAACCTTACCTACAAATTGTACCAATACTATCTACCTCCATACCAAATTTCATGAAGATCGGATTAACGGTTTGGAAGTTTTCATCGGACAAACATACATACATACATACAAACGCCGATTCTTCCAACTTGACTCAGAGAACTCGCTTCGCTCGTTCAATTATAATTATGATTGTTTTAATTTTTAGTGTGGTGTGCAATAAAGTGTTTTCTATTCTATTCTATATCTCAACAACCTTCAATTATTTTAGAAAAATTACGACTATACACCACGTACTTCACTATTTGTCCTGCTGACGTTTCGTTGACCATTTATTCGTGGTGTATAGTCGTAATTTGTCTAAAATGATACCAAGCCACGATAATTTCAACCTTCCATTAATTTATGAGTTTATTGTTTACTTTAAACCCTCGACTCAATTCATGGATATTTGTTTTAAGTTTGAAGTCATAGATTGCTTATACGTCTTTTTGTCTGTAGCCTCATATCTCCAAAACGGGTGCTCTAATTTCAATGCGTTTTGTCTGACGTGAATACGACATTAAATTTATAAAATAACAACTCTAACATAACACCCAACAGTCACGTACATAGTTCTGATCCCGTACTAGGATTCCCTGTGTCGTGGGTGTCATGTACTATGAGTACTATGATACCACAACACCCAGACCCGGAACAAAATATTTGCAGATCATGCATACTTTTATACCACGGGTTAATCGAACCTGTACCTCTTGTGTCTCAGCTGGCTATACGCCCGCTACGCCACCGAGGCCCTCCATATATATTTGCTCCCATAGTGGGAGGCAATTTAGGAAACAAATGATAACAAAGTAGGGGGATACAGTTTTGTATTGCAGCTACATATCTAATATTATCTTCATCCAAAATTTTATTACATCACTCGATAGCTAATGTGTCAAAGAATTCGATACGTTGAGTGAGGACAGTGACTTATCGCGCGTGGCGAGGGGGAAGCGCCGCTTTTTTGAGGTTGTTTGGCTGCGTCACATAATTTCGTATTCACGTTAAACAGACGGTCGTGTCCACGACACAGCGACAGCCCGATTTTTGTATAAAAGATGGTATTTGCGAGATGGTTCTTAGATATGTTTGGCGGAAATTGGGGCAGCTGTTTCCAGGGTCATTAGCTCGTTATGCTTTTTGATGGGAACTCAGGCAATTTTATTCAAAATCATTTGAGGAATTTATCTTAAGTGTGTCACACACGTAGCAGACGCGGTAAGATATCTGTATCTGAGCGCGTATCCGTCCATATCGCTCTCTATACTAAACTCAAGGAGCAACACACACGTAGCAGATCACTTATATATTTTACCGTCAAGCATCTGTCGGCACCGACATAATATCAAAAGATGGACAGATAATGATGATATATATGTGTATACCTACAATCCGCACCAAGAAACAAGTATAAACAGTTTGAAGGTTTCCGCCTGAATGTATCATTTTCGTATATTATCGTATCTGCTACGTGTGTGATACCTTCAGATGCGATAAGTTTTTATACACATATAAAATATTACCGCATCTGTTACGTGTGTGATGCACTTTAATTTCTATTGTTGTATTACTTTGAATATTATTAATTACAAATCTACTTATAATGTCTGACTTGCTACAGGTATTATATGCGCTATTTATGTAGGTTTTGTAAATTGTATTTTATAGTGTTTGTAAAATAAATAAGTCACCAATCCACCTGGCAAATCTCTCATCACACTCGCACTATATAATAATTATAAATGTGAAAGTTTGTGAGTATGTTTTTTACTTCTTCACGCTCAAACGGCTTAATGGATTTGAGTGAAATTTGGATTGGATATACCTTATACCCTTGATTAACTCATAGGCTACTTTTCATCACCATTGTCATACATTTTCATCATTGTTTACGCGGGTGAAACTGAAGGCGCAGCTAGTTGCATTAGGTATATGATCTTGTTATGCAACTGATGTCTATCGGCTGATGATAATGATGATGGGCTGTGTCGGTCGGTTTAGGCTAGCAGTGGGTAAATATTCGTTTACCAAGATGCACCGTCCGGCATCACTTTGCATATAAGGGTAGGCACACAGCTTCAGCAAACGTAAACGCAAACCGTCAACATCTGTTTCACTTGTGTTAACGCTTGTACATTGCGAATGACGAAGATTTCAAATAAATTTTATGGCAATTAGAAATATCTTATATCTTCAGTTTATAATAACATGCAACTATAATATACGTTACTATTATTATTATAAACGTCGCAAGTAGTCGGTGGATGGAGGCGGCTCAAGACCATTCGTCGTGGCATTCTAAGGGGGAGGCCTGTGTCCAGCAGTGGACTTCTACAGGCTGATGATAATGATTATGATGATGATGATGATGATTATGCAACTGATGATGTTGAGTCAAATATATCTCTTATATCTTAATAAACTTAACTTAATCTTTATAAACCTAGAGATGGTTAAATTATGTGATACAGTATAAGGTTCTGAAGCCTTTACCATGAGCTCTTATAGCGATTCAGTTCAAAAACAATTCAGTACAAAATATCAGTTCCGTGATGTCCACAGCTATATTTAAAGGCACAGTAGCAGAAGGTCTATAGACTTTTGCGATTAAAGTTATTCAATGATGACGGATGTCAACGACGAACCGATATTTTGTACTGAATAGTTTTTTAGCTGAATCTCTGTAAGAGCTCATGATAAGGCATTTGTTCTTTCTTATGAAACCACAAAAAAACTCAAAGGGATCTCAATTTATAATGAAAAATCTTTACAAACCTTAATTAAATCGATAAGCTATCAAGTAACCGTCAGTTATGTTGAACAAAGAAAATCGACAGCCTCATTAGACGGTTTCCTTTTTAGGGTTTCTTACCTAAAGGGTGCCAACGGGACCCTACTACTTAACCCATGCCGCGCGCTGTTCGTCATTCTATCTGCAGTATTCTGTCATAGGGGTATATCTCGGGAATCGTAAGATGTAGACAATTCACTGTGTTGTTGTGGCATGAACCTTGTACAAATAAAAATCCCAAGGAGGGTCCATGACCAAGACTTTTTCAATCAAGGAATAAAACTTTATTGATTTTAATTTAATCATCATCATATTATATTTAGTCATCGACAAATTTTGATTGAATAAATAACTGAAATTAGACTTTTTTCTGTTTTTCAAAACGAAACATCGTCCATTTTTATTTTTATTTCTATTTCTGTTTGTTTTTAGTTATATCGTGTAAGTTTGGTAGGATTTTAACCGGTGTAGCCTTGACTACGGAACCCTACATAGTGATGTTCGAGAGAAGACGCATTTGGCCGGTTTATTATTAATTAGTTTAGTGATTTTAAGTCTTCTTTCGTTCATCGTTTTATTTATTTCTCACCAACTTTCTTCTTCGAAGCGTCTACAAAATAGCTACGGAATGCTACGTGACAGCTACGGCATAGCTACGATGTGACTACGTGACATCTACAGCTACGTGGCTACGAAACAGCTACGTTAATCCGTATAAAGGCAGGTTTTCGG
Organism: Epirrita christyi; assembly: GCA_951392215.1. Lineage (NCBI taxonomy): Eukaryota > Metazoa > Arthropoda > Insecta > Lepidoptera > Geometridae > Epirrita > Epirrita christyi. The sequence continues at coordinate 9,166,474 of OX595855.1, read as the reverse complement.
CAGTTTTTAGCTTAACTCCCTTCATAGCGAATATTAACGCTATTGTAATTATTGTAAACACGTTACGCTTGCGCCCGGGTGAACGTTTGTCTAATAGGCCATTGCCATGGTACAGCTATGTTACCATTAACGAGGAAAAGTTTAGCGGCTCTCTCATATTGATTTTTTTATGTCTGTCTCTTTCTTTTGAAACTTGACGACAACACTACCGGCGCAGATTGAGTTCTAAACAAATACAAATTTTATCGAAAGTTACATCCGCAGTAACTAAATTATTAAGACCTATAAGTTATTACTTAAGAATTCCCTTAAGTAATAAACACAAAAAATATCTCCTAAATAAGAGTGTGAAAATTCTTTCATCACTAAGTTTCACAGATTTAAAAGCGTCTCGATTGAATTCATTATTACTTGTACAGACAGCTACGTAAGTAGATAAATAGTTTTTTTCTTTTTCTTTAAGTTGTCAATTTAATTGTTAATCGCCTCCTACATTAAAAAGGGTTGTCAGCTGAGAATAAAACCATCGATCAACAGGTTTATGTCAAATGATGTCACATAAAGTATTTGTTAGGCTAAACAGTCGTCATACATAGTCATAGTCATAGTAATTTATTGATAACGAAAACGGTTACAAGTCATTAAACATATTCATAAGTTGGTATAGGTAAAAAAAAATAATCAGTGTTAAACTAATAATAATGTCAAATAATTAATTCATATTCATTATAAATAAATCCTAGTATATAAAATAGAAATTTAGTTGTGCGCACATAATATGTTTATGTTCCTACCAAGTTCGAAACAATGGTTTTTGTATCTTGTTTCATTTGTGGTTATGTGTTTTGTGCGTGTAAATAAATAAATAAATCCTGAAATTGATAAATTGTCTGATCCACAAGACATGTTTTTAAATTGTTTTTGAAAGATAGCGTTGAACTTGAGCTTCTAACAGTTTCTGCACTGAGAAAAAAATGCTCCTTACATGACACAATTTTGTAATGTGTATGCAACTTACTACTTACTACGTAGGTAACCTATGTAATAATTGTTCCGTCTATGTAATAATGGTGAATCCTACATACGCGTTTGTAGGCAGGGCCATGTTCCATAATGGTATTACAGAAAAGTACTTTTAATGGTGTTCCATAAGTATGTCACGGGGTTTCATGGTTATACTGAGGAGTTGTTGATAGTTACGTATTTTAAGTAGCTGACTGCATTGTGTCAGTATGCGGCATCTATACACCATGATAACTATTTTGCCTAATTAGTACATGATTGATAGCTACGTATTGCAAATAGCCGTCTTCATTATTTCAGTATGCAGCATATTTACAGCATGTGGCTAGCTGCGTATAATACGGAGCCGGTGACTTACCATTACAAGTATTCTGCCTACTTACCTAAGGTTGATAGATACGTATAATAAGTAGCCGGTTACAAAGCATCTGTATACTAACATCATTAGGCTGCCTACGTATAATAAATAAGAAAGCTACGTATTGTAAACAGCCGTCTTCATTATTTCAGTATGCAGCATATTTACAGCATGTGGCTAGCCGTGTACAATACGGAGCCGGTGACTTACTATTTTAAGTATTACGCCTACTTACCTAAGGTTGATAGATACGTATAATAAGTAGCCGGTTACAAAGCATCTGTATACTTACATCATTTGGCTGCCTACGTACAATAAAGAAGAAAGCTACTTATTGTAAACAGCCGACTACGTTATTTCAGTATGCAGCATATTTAAAGCATGTGGTTAGCCGCGTACAATACGGAGCCAGTGACTATGACTAGGTACCATGTAAAGTATAACGCCTACTTACTTAAGGTTGATAGATACGTATTATAAGTAGACGGTTACATCATATCTGTATTAAGTACTTATATTATTTGGTTGCCTACGTACTATAAAGATGATAGCTACGTATTGTAAATAGGAAATTGCGCGGGAAACTTATTGTGCGAGCGTTCAAGCGTGTGCGCCCCTGTTGTCTTTGGGAAACGGCTTGGATGTAGGTAAATAACGCGCGACCATGAGCGAGTGGCGGTGGCCTGCTACGGGGCTTTATAAAGGGTTTCTTGCTGTAAGTACCTATAGGTACCTAGGTACTTACAGCAAGAAACCCTTTATATATGTACCTATAGGTACAGAGGCAGGCCTCCGCCACTCGCTCAAGGTCGTGCGCTATTTGCGGGCGCAAAACGGCGCAATACCTACTTAGGTACACCAAGAAACCGTAGTCCGTTTGATAATAAGATAAAAATTCACGAAACTGTAAGTACTAGTAGGTACCTAGCTAGTTAGGTATACTTATTTCGATATGTTTGTTGCTATCATATAAGTACATTTAAATAGCCAATTATGCCAATAGGTACCTACTACGGTTATTGGTTATACTACAGAACAAGTAATAGTATACTTACCTATACTATGATTATAACTAGCGTAGTTGCTATGGTCAATGTTTCGCAGAAAGGGGATGAGAATAGACAAACATCCACTCAGTGGCGGCAGTTGATTCGCAAAGGCCTACCTAGCCATGTGAAAACGACTGTCACATTTTATCCAATACCTAAGTATTATAATTAAGTGCTAGCTGACCCAGTCGCGACTTCGTCCACGCGTAGAATAGGTAGTACCTACCTACCTACTCATGCTACGCATTCTAAATGGATGGTGGTACAAACATCAGCCTGTAGGTACAGAATCTCCGAGCACAGCTCTCTCCAGAGACTGCTGCACGATTTTGAGTTTGTGTTGAGGTGAATAGATGGCTAGGGATTAGATGGTCTTTCGGCCAATCACAAGGTGGTCGCGGAAAACGTGCCGTACATATTGTCGTACAAAATCACCATGTTGCTGTCAAAATCAGCCGATTATGACCAGCCAAGTTTTGCACAATCCTGATTATTCCTGATCATTCGTGCCACAGGCTTCCAATGATCGGGCTGTACTTATAAAATTAGCATGTTGTCAAGTACATCATGGTCTCCTGGTACTAAATCCATGAGTGCGACCTTGGCCGATACACTGCTGTGTGCGTTTGTCTTGATTTGTATTTCATTTCAACATATTATGTAGGTACATATTTGCAGGGGATTCCTCAACGACGACGCTTTCCCCAACCAGCTTAGATAGGGCCCAATTTAATTTTTGCACCGTGGCTCTTACTTGGGTACGTAGGTAGCTACGGCACTGCCCACTGACTTTCGTGTCTTTCTGTCTGTCTACAACCTGACAACCAATTTTCCTCAAATCTACTAAATCTAAATAGACGATTTACAACTAGGTTTACATGGTACCTACCTATTGTGTTCTTTTACAAAATCCTAGAACTACAACAGAAGCTATACTACCTATACATACTTAGTTACTTCAGTGTACGTTGCATAATTAGGAGCGCTTTGGTAGGTAGGTACCTACACGACGATCTGAGGGTCTGCTGAAGCAAAATAAATGTCTATTTATATAGATATTTCTATAGGTATAAGCATAGACTAACAAAACACAAATAAGTATGCCGGACCATTATTTACGTATTCCGAATACTTGTCTGAATAGCTGACTGTAACCGCCAAAACTTAGCGTCAGTGTTGCCAATGGTGCCGCAATTACCTAGAAGATTTGGCAAATGCCAGTTTGATTTCGGGATGTTAAATTACAATTGTTAAGATTTTATTAGTCGGTTCTAGTTCAGTTCCAGTGTTGATCTAAGGTCAGTAGTAGCAAGAGTATGATTACTAATTAAATTAAAACACTCGTGCGATGCTACACACACTCGTATTTTAAGAACCCTTATTATGCCACAGTTTCAAACTACTATTATAGCATTGTTTGCAATAAAATTAACAATATCTAACAAACATAAATAATTATAACTGTTTACCATGCAAAATCGGTAAAAAAACATCCATTGTTTCATGGTAACCTCAATATTAAACTAATTGTTTTTTTAGGACTAGGTATGTATATGTGACTGTTGGGTGTTACATTATATTATAATGTATGTATAATGTACATACGTAATCATCTAAAAGTAAAATAAAAATCCTACAGATTAGAGATAACCGATTTTTTTATGAAAACAATCTCAGGTCACTCAAGAATATGCCCCTAGTAATATTTGAGAATAGTCCCCCGTCCGTAGTTGAAAAAACGTAGACAGAACAGACGGTTACATAGTGTTTATATGAATGAAAGAAAATAGTATTTTTTGGTAAATTTTGGGAATAACTAACACTTTTAGTGGTAACACGGTCGGTTTTCAGTACATTTCGTTCGGTAATCAATCAAGTCAAGACAAGTCTGGTGTGTGGTAGGCACTTTTTTCTGCTTTTTCGAAAAGAGACGTCGTACATTTTTATTTAATTTCAATTTCTAGTGTTTTTTTCAGTTATATCGTGTAATTTTGGTGGCATTTTAATCGGTTTAGCTTATTTTAAGAGCACGTGGTAGTGAATTTAAATAGAAGTGTATTACGTGTATTTTCAGACGGGTGGAAAATTGTCCACGAACATTCTAGTGAAACTGCCACCGCTTTACTAGAACTGAGTTGACATGACTGAGACTTTGACGACTGACCTAACTTTATCAAAATAATTACTTGACATTGGAAAAATTGAGGAAAGTTTTCCTCAACAGACCATTAAATAAATAAAGAAGAAGACAAGTCTGTCTGGACTCTGGCTATTTTCCTTGGTAGTTGGTCTGGCTGCCCTGTCTGTTGCAGTGCAGTGTAACGTAGAATTATTGTACTTATCCTCATTGCTGGCTGTGTGTTAAAATGGAGTTTGACTTTCTAAAAGATCTGAAGCTAGAGTACATCGAACAGGTTTTTCGCGGTAAGTGCAGTTATTATAATTTTATAAATGGTCCTTATTAACGATGTCGCAGATGTGTTGGGTAGAAAACGGTCGGGAACAACCACAGAGGGCCCATCGCCATTCCTTCATCTGCCCTTCTCTCAGCTACGTAGATGGATGTAGCGTCGTACTCTGAACCAACACAAAAAACGCTGGGCACGGACCACTAACTGCAGTCAAGAACAGCCCTTTTGGCTGTCTCACCATGACTGTAACATTGCCTGCCCAACATACTTACTGGACACTGTCTCCTGAACAAACACCTCTACAACATTGAAGCCACAGGCAGCCTCCTTGCTAGGGGTGGGGGGGCTGACCAAAGAAGAGCATGTGTGGGACTAGTAGCTTAACGTGAACAAATCCTCCACAACACACTGTCAATCTGTAAAAGCCCCTGGAAACATCAGTGCTTCTCGACGGAGACTCAACTCTTTCTTTCGGATGGCTAACTACCTAGCCAGACAGCTCTCACACACAATGGACCACCCATAGAGTTTGAATGCGGAAAATAGAGTTAGGTATTTAACATTAATATTTGTGTAGATAATTGGCCTTAATAACTATAATTACCTACCTTCTTTCAGAAAACAATATTGATTCAGAAATATTGGCTGTTATGAGCACTACAGATCTCAAAGAACTCATCCCCAAAATACGAGATAGAATCAAAATTAGAAATTATATTGAAAAATTCACACAAATCTCACTTTTGCAGTAAGTACTATTTATGATTTTGTATTGTTTTGTAACTTTTAATCTTTCTTAATTAGAACACATATGTACTTTCTATTTCAAATTGAACTACCTACCTTGAATATGTGCACATATGCCTGTCATTTCACTGGCACCCAAATAACCTTCATACCGAAACACAGCAATGCTCACATTACTGCTTTGCAGCAGAAACAAGTATGGTGGTAGTACTTCCCCGGACAAACTCTCACAAAAAAGTTCTACAACTAACAATAACATTCCATTACTTGGATTTTGTGCTTAGACTACTTTTTATATTTCAGATTATAGAACCTGATGAGTACATTGAAAATGTAGAAACAGTGTCCGAGCCAGAATCGAAAACATCCGAGGATACATCTGTGTCTGCCTCAACAAATGACATCAAATCATATGTGAGTTGTCTTTATTCATTACTAGCTTCTGCCCGTGACTTCACCCACATGATACCCGGATAAAAAGTATGGCTAAGTTTTAGATTACCAACCGTCGAATTGGGGGTCAGGATTTTTACTGTAAATAGGTTATGTTATAACAAGGCTTACATGTAAATTTTTAATTTGGGGAGACAAGTAGTTTTTGAGAAATAATTAAATAAATAAATAATATAAATAAATGCTGGACATTTCACACAACATTATCTAGCCCCAAGCTAAGCAGAGCTTGTGTTATGGGTATTAGATTACTGATATACATAATACAATACATTACATAGATAGATATTTTTTTATTATACATAGAAAATACCCAGAACACCCTGAACAAATATCTGCAGATCGTACAAATATTTGTTCCGAGGCGGGAATTGAACCCGCAACCTCCTGCGTCACAGGCGAACCTTCGCCCGCCGTGCCACTCCGGTTGGATTAAATTGGTGGCATATACACATAGTGTCTATTTGAGAGTAACTAAGCTGTTCCACGAGAGCATCAATATGTTTGATTATTATTTTTGAATACCTAAGGTGCTCGCTCTTAGCGTTTGTGCTCTTCGTGGAATACCTACAAATTTGGAAGAGATGTAGTACTGAGATATAAATATATTTGTTTATAAGATATATTTCTAAGCTGGAATAGCATACTTTTTATCAAGCTTATATGTGGAGTTCATTCTGATGATCACCGCCTTAAAATCTACTGGAATTTAGTGATTTATAATACATTTTACTTTGTACAGCTCCAACAAGATTTTAAACATATGTACCCTGGGAAAGACAACAGCCTATCCTCTATGCTTGATCTGAAGAAAGAAGAAATAATAGAATACGCTAAAAAACCACAACAAACTAGAGACAAACACTGCTCTGCTACTATATTGCAGTTGATTGGACTGATCCAAGGTAAGTACATAGTTCGTTTGTCCTTTCAATTCGTTCATGTCAGCTTCAATGACCAGGTGAAGGAGGCTCTGTGACCGACTGTGACGGCGCGTCGAAATGCCGATTTTCTCATGATGTTTTCCTTCACCGTTTGCGAGCACGTAGGTGAGGCATATTTATCGTAACAGGTAAAAGTAAGGTACGACGGTACATGATATCATCAATACCTGTTACAAGGTACTAGGTATTTCTAACAGGTATGTGGAACTAACAGGTATACCTGTCACCCAAAAACAACAGGGGACGTAACTCTAGCACGTAGAATTGTGCCCATATTTTATTTGGAAATATTTTCTTAATGTAGCTCGTTTATTCACAATATGGTATTATTCTACAACATTTCCCTTAACTAGATGTCACTCTCACTGTATAGTGTAGTAGGTTATCATGATTATTTTTGTCCTTCCAGAAAACGACCCAGAGACCATCAAAAACGTTAGTCTTCTGCTTCTAGCCTACATCATAAATATTTCACCAGCAAGAAAACGCAAAGGCAAACCGATAATAAAATATTCTCGTGCAGGAATCTGCGATGCCTACATAAAGCAAGTGGCTTCTGAAGCAGAGGTAACGAGTGAAATAATATCAAAACGTGAACAAATTTCAAAACAAGGACGCACATTACAGCCTTTTGTAATTTTTGTGGGAAAATCGGTTACGGAAGTTGTAGCTGCCTACGTAGTAATCAACGATACTGTGTACCATTTTAATAAAGTAATAACGGCGGTAGACTGCGTGCAAAATATTTCATTCAACTGGGGCCTGTTACCCTGAGGAATGTGCAGAAGTTTGGCTGTTCATCCAATTGGTTTTCTTTGATATAAAAATCAAGTTTGACAAAAACACACAGACAGTAAACTCACTGTTGACTGATATGAGACTTTTTAAAAATCCTACGAATTGAAAATGTTTACTTGTTACTATTGTAAAAAAAACAGTTGCCATAACCCTGCAGCAGAGGCTGTAAAGAGGGGTTAAACTTTAAAAATAGCTAGGAATTGGGTGCTTGTTTAAAAATTATATTATACAATTTTCCATGAAACTCAGTCCATGACATAATAAAAAATATTTCTAGAAGAAAAATGTAATGAAAGCATAATTTTTTTCGAAATAATAAAAGGTTTTATAGGTCTTTTAAGAAACCTTACATAACTTAAGTCCTTAACAAAATAGCAATATACGTTTATGGCTTAACCCTTTTGCAGCGGTATTTAAATGGGTTGTTATTTAAATTTTGTTAAAATTTTGTTTTTTACTGTGTTTTACTAGAGAAAGTGGTTTTAGTTAACACATCGAAATGTAGATCTTGAGTAGGTTTTTGATAACAAGAGTAAAAATAATACTAAACAAGCAATCGTAAAATATATTATTTTAAGCATGATCCCAACAAAAAAAGATTTTTTTAAAGTTTAACCCCCCTTTACAGCCGCTGCTGCAGGGTTAAGCCAGAAATTTATATGCCAATTTGAAGAGGGCGGGTGGTAGTTAAGGTCATTTAAGATTTGGATATGTATTATTTCTTGTTTTCGAGAAAAACAATAAAATATAAATCTTTCCATAATTTTTTTCGTAAGTATTTTTTTTTTTTGATAGACTGTTTTTTTTTTTGAAAATTGAATAGAATATCTTTTAATCAGGACACAATTTCCTATCGGTTGCAATTATTTTCAGTTCGAAATTATGAAATAAATTACTAACTCCACCTTTTTTCAGAATCGGCCCACTGTGCGGCGTGGGTATTAAATATTAAAATTAATTAAAAGTTGTAACAAACAATTTTTAAATCGAGTAAAAATGTGTGGAAATCTTTATTTTAAGGATTACGGGGATTATCCGGATTGCATTCCCTACCTGGGTAGGTATGGTAGACTCGATTGAAACTTCCTTAAAATATTAAAACTGAATCGTTATAATTATTCTGACATTGTGACTTAACTTCGGAGCCCTAGAATGCGTGGTCCGACACGCACTTGACCAGTTATTATATCTTGTAATCTCCGATTTTTTTATCTAGTAATCTTCGATTATAGGAATAAGTTGTTACATAATGGTACGTATCTGTAATCGCAAAAGTACACCTATATAGCATTGACAGAGTAGTTGCGAGGGCTTGTCGTTGAATTTTAAAATGAAACATTGCGTTCGCATTGAAAAAGTTAAAATGCTAGAAAGTAAAAATCTTATCACAAAATATTGAAGCCGATACAGATGGATCAACGATTGAACTTTTTAATACTATTGGGTGTACTTACTGTTGTGTGCCTGTTATTCTATATTTGATTACTTCGCGCTAAGCTTGTCAACATTTTAATTTTTAAATAAATATGTAGAATGTCATTAAGAACGTTTATTATTTCTTACTGTAAAGATACTGTATTTGTTATATACTGTACAGGCTCAAACTCCATACAACGTGGTGTCTAATTATGTTTGGGTCTTGATTACGTACTTTATTGGGATTTATCTATCCATACAGCGTGGTGTCTATTTAATGTACAGGCTTTTATACATACCATTATACTAGTTCGGGCCAGTATGGTGTATATATATGGTATTCTTCTTATGTTTATGTTTTGTGTACGTACCTAATTTATTGGCCTGTATTTATACATACGCATGGTGCGTTCTACTTTGTTTAGGTGTTGTTTACGTACTATTAGCTCGGGCCAGTATGGTGTGTTATAAATATATATATATGTATAAGTATTTTTATATATTGTGTTCTACTTATGTTCAGGTTTTGTGCACGTGCCTACTATATTAGCCTGTATTTATGCTTACAGCACGGTTCGATTTACTTATGTTCAGGTGTTACATGCGTGCTTTATTGACTCGTATCCAAACAGCATGGTGTGTTTTACTTTATGTTCAGGGCTTGTATACTTACGTACTATTATCGGCTCGGGCCAATATATAACGTATAGAACACCTAAAAATAAAGTAAAACACACTATGCTGTACGTAGTTTGAACCAGTACAGTTCGCATACTCTACACCTCTACGTAAGTAGGACACACCGTGCTGTACATAGACTGAGCCAGTACAGTACGTAAACAACTCCTGTACGTAAGTAGAACACACCGTGCTGTACGTAGTCTGAGCCAATACAGAACGTATACTACACCTGTACATAAGTAGGACACACCATGCTGGACATAGTCAGAGCCCGTACAGTACGTATACAAAACCTGTACGTAAGTAGGAAACACCTTGCTGTACATAGCCAGAGGCAATACAGTACGTATTCAACGTATCTACGTAAGTAGGAAACACTGTGCTGTACGTAGTCTGAGCCAGTACAGAACGTATACTACACCTGTACATAAGTAGGACACACCATGCTGGACATAGTCAGAGCCCGTACAGTACGTATACAACACCTGTACGTAAGTAGGAAACACCGTGCTGTACATAACCAGAGACAGCACAGTACGTATGCATCACCTGTACGTAAGTAGGAAACACCGTGCTGTACGTAGCCTGAGGCAATATAGTACATATACTACTTCTGTACGTAAGTAGGAAACACCGTGCTGTACGTAGCCAGAGGCAGTACAGTACGTATACAACACCTGCACGTAAGTAAGACACACCATGCTGTACGTAGTCTGACCCAGTACAATACGTAAACAACTCCTGTACGTAAGTAGAACATACCGTGCAGTTCGTAGTCTGAGTAAGGACAGTACGTATACAACATCTCTACGTAAGTAGGACAAACCGTGCTGTACGTAGTCTGAACCAGTACAGTACGTAGACTTGACCTGTACGTAAGTAGGAAACACCGTGCTTTATATAGTCAGAGACAATACAGTACGTATACAACACCTGTAAGAAAGTAGCAAACATCATACTGTACGTAGCCAGAGATAGTACAGTACGTATACATCACCTGCACGTAAGTAGAGTACACCGTGCTATACGTAGCCAGAGACAGTACAATAAGTATATAACACCTATCTGTAAGTAGGACACACCGTGCTGTACGTAACCAGAGACAGTACAGTACGTATACATCACCTGCACGTAAGTAGAGCAAACCGTTCTGTACGTAGCCAGAGACAGTACAGTAAGTATACAACACCCATCTGTAAGTAGGACACACTGTGCTTTACGTAACCAGAGACAGTACAGTACGTATACATCACCTGCACGTAAGTAGAGTACACCGTGCTGTACGTAGCCAGAGACAGTTCAGTAAGTATATAACACTTATCTGTTAGTAGGACACACCGTGCTGTACGTAACCAGAGACAGTACAGTACGTATACAACACCTGTACATAAGTAGGACACACCTTGCTGTACGTAGTCTGAGCCAATATAGTACGTATATAACACCTGTCCGTAAATAGGACACACCGTGCTGTACGTAACCAGAGACATTACAGTACGTATACATCACCTGCACGTAAGTAGAGCACACCCTGCTGTACGTAGCCAGAGACAGTACAGTAAGTATATAACGCCTATCTGTAAGTAGGACACACCGTGCTGTACGTAACCAGAGACAGTATAGTACGTATACAACACCTGTACGTAAGTAGAACACACCGTGCTGTACGTAGCTTGAGCCAGTACAGTATGTATACAATAAAGATGATTTAGTACCATAGGTGATGATCGTATGCTACGTATAAGTAGCAAAAGAACCCAGCAGTAAATTACGTATGCCGGTCCATCACAAAATTTCTGGTGCCGGCTACTTAAAGTTAGCTACGTACGCGACATGGCTCCGGCTACAAGCGTCATGCTGGGTCATTTTGCTACAAAAATTACGTAACCCGGCCACTGAAATTTCTCTCAGTGTGGTAGTGGTAGACCGCGGGAGCCATAACAATCACTAGTTTTGACGTTATACATACTTCGCGATAATATGTTGGTTACCTATGGGCTAAGGTGAAATCCAATATATGTGATATTGGACCTTAGCCCATAGTTATCAAAACCATCATCATCAACATCATCAGCCTGTTTTGCGTCCACTGCTGGAAGGCCATCCCCATTAAATACAATGGGTAGTTTTGCCATAATCACCGAGCTTGGTAGGCGGATAGGTGATCGCATTTGGTGATAAGTACTCAGATGAATGCTGCTAACGATTATGTAATCCCTTACATGAGCCTTGAGGGGTCTATCCTTAGGCCAAACACAAAACGGCATAATATCACACATGTAAAAGAAAAAAAAACAGTAAAACTTCAGTCTGATTCTTAGCATAACGAAAACAAACAACTGTACAATCAGTGTCAGGGTTTCATTTCGAATTATAAATAACTAGTTGCGCCCCGCGGTTTCACCCACGTGAATAATGATGAAAATTGATTATGATGATGATGATGAAAAGTAGCCTACATGTGTTAATCCAGGGCGTAAAGTATCTCCATTCCAAATTTCACTCAAATCCATTTCGTAGTTTTTACGTGAAAGAGTAACAAACATCCATACTCGCAAACTTTCGCGTTTATAATATTAGTAGGATGTCCATATTATTATTTTTCCAATTTCATTTTGACGTGTTAACGTCTTATAAATCGATGGAGCCGGCTGCACGCTCGAAAAAACATGACTAATGCGTCGTTACCTCGTCATACGTCGTTACCTCGTCATGCGTCACCTCGCAAAACGCATGCGGTGACGCTGCATGCGCGAAGCGCATGCGCTAACGCCGCATGCGCGCGAGCGCGGAACGAGCGACAAAGAAGCACAATAACGACGTTGACACGTTGAACTATCGTCAGTAAACCGACTTTACAGACAACCGTTTTTTTTTTTCATAATCACAAGTACGCCCATCATGCAACATTGCGCAATTTGTTGCACAACTACCTGATACATATTATTTTGTCTTCTCTGTCAGATGAATACGTTTTAATGTATGGAAACTTGTTGTTCAAAACTTTGTCGCATGGCTTAACAAATAACCGCATGCAGCCATTACGGAATATGTTTAGTTATTTCGATATGATCATCATATCATAACCATCAGCTAGTAGAAGTCCAACTCTGGACGTAAGCCTCACCCCTAGAATGCGACCACGAACAGTCTTGAGCCACCTTCATCCACTGACTTCCTGCGACCTTCCTCTGCTACGTTGTCCTGTTTGTGGTCGCCACTCAAGAGCCTTTATCCCCATACGGTTGTCAGTTCTGCAAGCTATATGACCTGCCCATTGCCACTTGAACTTGCTAATTCTGAAAATTACTAGTTATAAATGAATTAGCTAATTTTAGTACAGACATAGAGAGACAAAATATGAAGGTTTTTGTTATCGACTGTACGATGGAAGAATAAAAACTTTTTCGATTTTCTCAAGTTGGCAACTTTATCCACGCTGGAGACGACCTGCTGATGTAAAATAATTCAAACTTATACGCATGTTTTATTTACAAGAGATTGAAAAATTTGTAGAATCATAAAATTTATTTTTGGCAAAATCTCGGCGGTTTAAGAAAAGTTTGACTGAAATATAGTTACAGGCAATATTGCGACTTTGCAGTACAGTGTGCTTTGACTTCTTTTCATTAGTCATCAGTCATCAGTCATTAGTCATCAGTCATCAATCATCAGTCATCAGTCATCAGTCATCAGTCATCAGTCATCAGTCATTAGTTATCAGTTAGATATACCCTCCTCCTTTTTGTGAAGTCGGTTAAAAACCGACTTCCGCCATTTTATTCGACAAAATATTTGGATGAAAAAAAAATGATGAAAAAACCATAGTGGTGAAAGGATTATTATACTTTTTGAATGCAAATGCTTGGTTTCATGTCTGTCCGCTTTTAATTTAATTATCACAACCGACATCAAGTCCATACTAATATGCAAACGTAATTGATTTATTGGAAAAATTCCCCGATCTGTGGCGAGATGAATTGGGTTTATTCAATAAATTTAAAGTAAGTTTACAACTAAAAGCTAATTCTGTTCCAAAAATTTTTAAGCCACGAACTGTACCTTTTGCCCTACGTGATAAGGTCGAACAAGAGCTACAGCGATTAGTAGGGTTAGGTATTTTGGTTTCTGTAAATCACTCACAATATGCCACTCTGATAGTGCCTGTGCTGAAGGAAAACGGTAAGGTCAGAATCGCAGGAGATTTCTCAGTTACACTGAATAAAGATCTCATAATTGAGAAATATCCTTTACCTAGGATAGAGGAGGTGTTCGCAAAGATCGGAGGAGGCGAATTATACAGCAAAAGTTGATTTGAAAAATGCATACAATCAATTTATTTTGGATGAGCCGTCTCAGGAATTAACTATGTAGGCTACTTATATACTACATTTATATAAATCATCATTATCACCAGCCGGTAGAAGTCCACTGCTGGACATAGGCCTCCCCCTTAGAATGCCACGATGAACGTACTTATAATCTAATATAATAATCTTAAATATATTCCATGTAATATTTATTTATAGCAAATAAGTACCTACTTGCGTGTCCGATATTTTACCGTCGCACCACCGACCATTCGAACTCTTAGTACAATGGGACAACCCGTTCGATGCGCGTACGCATCCACTGCAGGTGCGAAAGACGCGCGCTATCCCGGTCGTCCCCGCTGCAAGTGCGAGCGAGACGCAGGCTCGCGAGTCGAATCAGTCTGATACTTACCTCGGAGAATATACCCGTGTCGCGCGAGCACAGTTCCTGCGCCATCTACATGATTTAGCTGGACCCTCCGTTCCCGAAGACTTTATCCGGACAATCTGGAGCAACCGTCTGCCTAATAATATCCAGACAGTACTGGCATCTCAATCTACTCACTCTCTGGAGCAGCTCTCGGACCTGGCAGATCGCATTCAGGAGATTACCACACCCTGCAACGTCGCAGCCACTTCGACCAGTGCAGCAGCTAGTAGCGGCCCATCCAGCGAGATTGCGGAGCTAAGAAAAATGGTGGAGACTCTTGCGCTGAAGCTCGACGAGCACACTCGTGCTTATCGCTCCAACGACCGCTCCTACGACCGCTCTTACGACCGCTCTAACGACTGCTCCAACGACCGCTCCAACCGTTCCAGACCACAGCACCGTCGCTCATCTTCACGACAGAGATCGAAATCGAACTACGAGAAGTACCCAGTATGCTGGTATCATACAAGGCACGGATCGAAGGCTGACCACTGCATTAAGCCTTGTGACTACCACAATGCGGGAAACTCCAAAGGCAGTCGCTAATGGCGGCGGACGATTGCCTCGCCTCTTCAAGTCGCCTTTTCGTGACCGATCGCAGCTCGGGTTCCCAGTTCCTGGTTGATACCGGCAGTGACTTGTGCGTTTTTCCCCACACTGCGCTTCGTGAACGACGAGCCAAACAGATAGACTTTACGTTATGTGCGGCCAATGGAACACCTATAGAGACTTATGGTTATATACAGCTAGATTTAAATTTAGGTTTAAGACGTAGCTTTCCATGGCGTTTTACCGTTGCTCACGTAACTAAACCCATCATTGGCGTCGATTTCCTAAGCTTTTATAATCTAATGGTAGATGTACGCAATCAACGCCTTATTGATAATACTACCACATTGTCTACTACCGCTTCCATTGCTAGAACTGATATTTGCTCTGTCAAAGTTTCATCGGGCGACACGAGGTATCACGAGCTTTTGAGTAAATTCCCGGAAATTACACGCCCTTCAGGCACACCGTGGATTCCAAAGCATAACACTGTTCACCATATTCGAACCACACCCGGCCCATCCATATTCTGTACCCCCCGTAGACTCGCCCCTGATAAACTCCAGATAGCTAGGAAGGAATTCGAGCTCATGCTCTCTAATGGCACCGCGCGCCCTTCCGAAAGCTCCTGGGCTTCGCCGTTGCATCTCGCACCTAAAAAAGATAACGGCTGGAGGCCTTGTGGTGATTATAGGATGCTTAATGCACGTACCATTCCAGACCGTTACCCTATTAGGCATATACATGACTTTGCCCAAAGTATTGCTGGTTCCAAAGTCTTTTCCACAATAGATTTGGTCAAAGCCTATAATCAAATCCCAGTCTACGAGGAAGATATCATAAAGTCGGCCATCTCTACCCCTTTCGGGCTTTATGAATTCCCATTTATGTCCTTCGGCCTTAGGAACGCCGGACAAACCTTTCAGAGGTTTGTTGACGAGATGACGAGAGGCCTCGATTTCGTGTACTGTTATTTGGATGACTTTTTAGTGTATTCACGCGATGAGTCCCTACACGAAATCCACCTCCAACAGCTTTTTAGCCGCATGAAGGATTATGGCATCCTCGTCAACACCTCGAAATGCGTTTTTGGAGCCAGTGAGGTAACCTTCTTAGGCTATCACATCTCCAGTTCCGGCACCAAACCTCTCGAAACAAAAGTAGAGGCCATTAAGGAATTCCCAGTCCCAAAGACCGTCAAGCAACTCAGGCGTTTCTTAGGGATGCTTAACTTTTACAGGCGATTTTTACCTCAAGCCGCTAAGACCCAAGCCCCTTTGAACGCTCTTCTTGCTGTTGGTTCCCTTAAGGCATCACAACCTGTCACCATTACCGGTGATACCCTTCTTGCTTTCAAGCAATGCAAAAAAAACCTTTCTAATGCTGCACTACTCTCACACCCAGATTGTAACGCCAAACTCGCACTGGTAACAGATGCGTCTGACCTTGCGATGGGTGCACTTGTGCAGCAATTTAAAGACGGTGAATGGCAGCCTCTCGCGTTTTTCTCGCGAAAATTAAGCCTTTGCCAACAAAAATATTCACCTTACGACCGCGAACTCTTGGCCATATACGAAAGTATAAAATATTTTCGGCACATGTTAGAGGCCAGACATTTCGTGGTATACACTGACCACAAACCGATCATTTTCGCTTTTCACGAACGAAAAGCCAACTGTTCGCCACGTCAGTATCGTCATCTCGATTACATCTCGCAGTTCACAACTGACATTCGACATATATCTGGCAAAGACAATGTCGTAGCCGATACATTGTCACGTATCGATGAGCTGCAGATGCCAATCGATTATGACCAGCTTGCTACATCTCAAGTAACCGATCAAGAGATTCCGCAATTTCTTGGTGGTGAATTTTCACTCCACCTTACAAAGCTCAAGATCCCTAACAGCAACCTGGAGATCTATTGTGATGTGAGCACTTCATCACCAAGGCCTTTTGTAACAAGGACATTGCGAAAGCAACTTTTCGACAGTCTTCACAGTCTCATCCATGTTGTAACTTCCGCCCCCTCATCACTCGCACCCCCCAATTCTATACTTTTTTAACCTACCTCGGAACAACTTAAACTCTTAACTGGAACTCCTATATTTAACTCAACCCCACTTTTACTGTTACCCTTGAATTATTACGTACTTACTTTACTGCTGCGGATTTATATTATCATAGTAGGTAATGCATGGATCTTTGAAATGTGTTATGCTTTACTAGATATGGGTTTGCTGTTAATTGAAATGGCCAAGGTGATCGTCTAGTTTTAGTGGTAGGACCGTACGTTGTGTGATCGCAGTAATCTAAGTTCTTTTAAGTTATTAAGTCAAGTCCTACACTACCTATTTTATTTCTAACTAAATTTTCTAATAAATAAATGGTACTAAATTGAAGGGTTATTTACGAAAATGATAAAGTAATAATAAAATAAAAGGGTTATACCTAATAAAGTTATAAACTAATATATTACTGTTCAATATTCTTAAAGAAGAATATAAATTAAACAAAGAATATCAAAGAATAAACTTTAAGATCGAAAACTTCCTAAGACTAGAATTTCAAAATCCTTATTTAATATTTAGAACGGTAGTAAAACTAGTATATTTATAAATGTTTATCCTATAATTTCCTATTACATCTACTAAAATTCTATATTTAGGAATCTTTATTTCCTATAAGCTAAATGAATATGTTTATTAGTTGTTCACATTGTATAAACTGAAGTGTTAAATTTAGTTGAACTTCATAAGGTAAAAATATCATTTTAATAATTAAACTTTATAAGAGTTTACTAAATTATATAAAATACTATATCAAGGGATTGAAAAATCAATTTAAAGAAACCAATTTGAAAAGCAAAAGACTGCTTTTCAAATCGATGTCTGTTTAGTTCTTTATAGGGACAAACAAAGGGCCGCATAATTACATTTATGCAGAATGTTTAAATCCGCATAAATAAATTTATGCGGGACAGTACAGCCTCCTCCCCACTACTGTCTTTCCAAACCAACGCCAAATATAAATATATTTAATAGCGGAAAAGGAACAAATATTTAATAGTTTAGGAAAACTTCAAAAGATATTACCTTTAAAATTAAGGGATGATATCTTCAATTCCCTTTTAATTAGGTAAAATATTTATATCTAAATACATTCATAAATTGAATATTATCTCTATTTTCATACTTGCAATAATAATGTTTACTTTATGAATTCCAACCAAAATTAAACTATATTGGTTTATAATACAAATAAGCTTATTTATCTATAAGCTATAAGTTTTATTGTACAAATATTTCTGGGAATTATATTGATTCCTAATAGGTATAACTATTTAAGAAACTCTATCTAAGAATATTATAGGATATAATATATATATTTAAATATATTTATTAATTGAATAAAGTCTTATCTTGTAACTTTCTAATTAAGTTTAAACCCTATTGGTTCATAATTCGAATAAGTTCATTTATCTATAAACTGTAAGTTTCAACTTTGTTTTTAAAGTTTCTGGGATTTAAAAGACAGATGTTGGGATTTCTATTGATTTCGAATAAATATAACTATTTACTCTTTAGATGAATGTTCAAACTAAGAATTTCATCCAAGAACACTAAGAGTTCATGATAAAATAGGTATGTCTATTTATAAGACAGATGTTGGGATTTCTATTGATTCCGAATAAATATAACTATTAACTCTTTAGATGAATGTTCAAACTAAGAATTTTATCCAAGAACACGAAGAGTTCACTATTAAATAGGTATGTCTTGATTAAATAGGTATGCCCATTTATAAGACAGAAGTTTCTGTTGAACTTCATCCAAGAACACTAAGAGTTCAGGATTAAATAGGTATGTCTTGATTAAATAGGTATGTCCATTTATAAGACAGAAGTTTCTGTTTAAAACTTGAAGGTAATTTATTCGTTTAAGAATAAGGTTTAACCTATGAAATTCATCTTAGAACATTATAGGTGTGTAATTATATAGGCTTGTAACTTAGAACTTAAATAGCTAAGAATAGGTAAGAGTATAACTACCCGCCTCTTAAGGGTTTTAAACTCAAATTGACCTGCAGACTCTTAATGAATTTTTTGGTATAAATAGGACTAAGCTCTTTTAGACTCTACGACCTATTTTAGAACCAGTAGCACCATGATTTGATGATGGTAATTGTTTATTTATATAGATATGGCCATGGTTTGATTTCGTTCAGTGAGCTTAATTGTTTTGACTTGAAGAACTATCGGTGGTAAGTACTAAAATAATTGACTTTGAATATAAAGTAGCATAGAAGAGAACCGACAGTATTTTAATCGATCTGACCAGGTACACCTAAATCGTCCTTCTATTTTAGATAGGATATCTATCTTGTCTACAAATTTTGACACTAAATTATATTCAATTTTGAAGTTAATATTGATTTATTTGACTTCAAAGTAACAATCCAAAATCACAACTTGAGCAAGTAAATATTAAATAAATCTAACTTGTTAATTTAAAAATGAGATAATCCGATCAAAGAAACTTCTGAATTAAATTCAAAATTCAAAACATCTCTTTTAAAAAAACTTAAGATAGTAGGTATCAGTGTTTGATAAACTCGTTTAGGGACATCAAGGTCCTCCCTCTATTCTAGTCAGGATTCTCTTTGCACGGCTTTTTGCTTGGCATGTGTATAAATGAGGATATCAAAATTGAGTTCTCTTTCTCCTCAATCGATACCACTATGTAAATAATTGTGACTAATTTCTTTCGAATTCAACACAGAAGTTTTTGCAAAAAGGTTGGATTTTAGATTTATTCAAAGAATAAGATTCATAATAAGTATTAGGCTGCAATTCGAAGATGCCTATCGGAAATAAACCCTAGCTAAAGGTTATTTCCAAATGTGAGTCAAACATTGGGAAATCTTTCGTGGAACTTGTCAGCATAATTGTACGAGGACGAAATAGTCTTTATGACTTAATTGAAAGCCTTTCAAGCTTAAGAAAATCATTTTATCAATCTCTTTCCAATTTAAGATCAAGAATAACCTAACCATTTAGTAGATAAGTGTATAATAAAGTACTCAAGATTAATAATAGCATCACTATCAAGAACAAGTTCAGATGAAAAAATGTAGGTTGTGTTCAATAATTTCAGTAGATACCTGCAAAGTCACTTAGAAATTGGCAGTAGAAAACACATGAAATTTAATAAATCAAAGTTATGTTCATACGTAAAAGATAAATAATACACAGGAATGATCAGTAGTACCTGTAAATTCACATAATAATCGGAGGATACACAGAAATGGAGTATTCATATAAAACTTGCCACACAGAATAAATTAAATCAAACAAAACAGCAGGTATCAACGACAATAGTTTCCTAAGAAAATATGAAATGAAACACAGGAACTTTAAAATTGTTTAATATTTAATAACCTATCCAGGTGACCAGCGACCTAGGAGACCAAAACAAAGTCTTCCTCCACATGCCAATATTATAGATTAAAATTCTACTAATTCATGCTTATGTTAAATTTTGCAGCCCACAGAATGGGTAAGGCAGGTTAACTATGATTTATCACCATATCATGTACTACTAACTACGATTTGCTACAGGTAGGAAAAGGGTAGGTTAGTTTCTCAGGAGACACAACGATAACAAGACCGCACTTAACCTGAGATTTAGGAAGGGATTATTATAACTTATAACTATATCATGCACCACTAACTACGATTTGCTACAGGTAGGATAAGGGTAGGTTAGTTTCTCAGGAGACACAACGATAACAAGACCGCACTTAACCTGAGAATTAGGAAGGGAATATTATAACTTATAACTATATCATGCAATACTAACTACGATTTGCTACAGGTAGGAAAAAGGGTAGGTTAGTTTCTCAGGAGACACAACGATAACAAGACCGCACTTAACCTGAGAATTAGGAAGGGAATATTATAACTTATAACTATATCATGCAATACTAACTACGATTTGCTACAGGTGGGAAAAGGTAGGTTAGTTTCTCAGGAGACACAACGATAACAAGACCGCACTTAACCTGAGAATTAGGAAGGGAATATTATAACTTATAACTATATCATGCACCACTAACTACGATTTGCTACAGGTAGGATAAGGGTAGGTTAGTTTCTCAGGAGACACAACGATAACAAGACCGCACTTAACCTGAGAATTAGGAAGGGAATATTATAACTTATAACTATATCATGCAATACTAACTACGATTTGCTACAGGTGGGAAAAGGTAGGTTAGTTTCTCAGGAGACACAACGATAACAAGACCGCACTTAACCTGAGAATTAGGAAGGGAATATTATAACTTATAACTTATAACTATATCATGCACCACTAACTACGATTTGCTACAGGTAGGATAAGGGTAGGTTAGTTTCTCAGGAGACACAACGATAACAAGACCGCACTTAACCTGAGAATTAGGAAGGGAATATTATAACTTATCACTATATCATGCACTACTAACTACGATTTGCTACAGGTGGGAAAAGGGTAGGTTAGTTTCTCAGGAGACACAACGATAACAAGACCGCACTTAACCTGAGAATTGGGAAGGGATTACTATAACTTATCACTATATCATGCACTACTAACTACGATTTGCTACAGGTAGGAAAAGGGTAGGTTAGTTTCTCAGGAGACACAACGATAACAAGACCGCACTTAACCTGAGATTTAGGAAGGGAATACTATAACTTATCACTATATCATGCACTACTAACTACGATTTGCTACAGGTAGGAAAAGGGTAGGTTAGTTTCTCAGGAGACACAACGATAACAAGACCGCACTTAACCTGAGATTTAGGAAGGGAATACTATAACTAATCACTATTTCATGCACCACTTTAAAAGAATTTACACTTCACGAAATGATTCCATAAGTACACACAAGTAGGTAGATAATTACTAATTCTAAGACTCACATTTGTTCTGGTCCACGGTCCGCGTTCAAAAAAGCCTCGAACATTCGCTGCTTCGCCTTTTATCATGCCAATACCCTTCCCCCCTTGTACGTCTCCGTAACTCCCCTCGTCGTCTCCCCCGCTCACACCGCCTCGTTCCCTAATCGCTCTTTGCCTGACTTGTGCATTTGTTGGTGTTTGTCTACCCACATAAACTTTTTTCTGATGTCTTTGCGGCAATTAGAGTAAATAAGTACTACTTTGCGTTGACAAAGATTTATTAAAATCTGCTAATCTGACCCTAATGGATCCTATTTTATTCATAAATACGTAAATAAGTCGCATAGCCTTCTCGATGGTCTATATTACGTTATCCTCACTAAAGCTGAGTGATAAAAGGAAACAGATTTATACCTATCTTGATTAACATGTTTTGTGCCTACTAGCTGTTGACGATCTTCGTGACACGGCGGAGAAAATATTCGATCGAGACGCGAAAGGTAGCAGGTTCGACTCCCGCTGTGAGACATATGTTTGTATGAATGAGCTGTCCTACTACTGAACCAATTCCTCCACCAAGTATTTAAATTTATATTTAAGGTGACCCTATAAATATTTGTCGGTAGATACTACTACGTACCTATTACTTAGAAGACAACGTAATCCCATTATTCTGCCTTACACATAAGATAATTTAGCCTCTTTTCTTCAATGTCAATGGACGACCTCTGTGGCGCAACGGGCAAAGGCTCACCCACGACGCATGAGGTTGCGGGTTCGATTCCCGCCTCGGAACAAATGATTGTACGGGCCGCAGATATCTGTTCAGGGCGTTATCCAGTATCTGACGAAAATGACTACTACATCATTTGAATCCCCTCTCATAGTATCAAAATGGGCTAATTAGAATTGTCTCCATCTTCTGATTTAGATAAAGACCCGCGCCGTAGGCGATCCCGTTCCACTGAAATCGACAAAATGTATACAAAACAAGTTATTTTCAATCCAATGAGTCTTTTATCAATAAGAATATAGAAGGTACCTTCAGTTTAATCCTAATAAAGTATCCATACAGGTTCTGACTCCTATCTCCAAGTAATTTTGTTTAAAAATTTGTGTTGAAAATTGTTAACAAGCTCCTGCTCAAAACCCATGAGCAAACCCCTCTCACCCTTTCTTTAGGCATGACAAAAATCAAGTTATTTTCAAAACTACCATTCCTCCTTTAATAAAAGCACACAGAATGTTTTCCGTTTAATTTTAAGGAAGTTTTAATACATATTTTTGCTTCTCTTTTAATCTCTATTTGTTAGGAAAGCAAATTGGAAATCCACTATCATAACACCTACTTAAATTCTATGAGCAACCTCCTCTGATCTTGCTTGTAGAAATCGAACCTATTTAAGACAGTATGTTACATTAACAATTTTCAATTTTAGATTCATTTATGCAGTAAAACTGAAAGTTTACTGGTCCCTAATGAGATCTTAAACTTAAATAAATTTATAAAGTAAACGAATCGTTGTCAGTACTATGATTAGTTACAGCTCGACCCCCTGCAAATTTTCGCAGACAATTTTCCCAAAATTGTCGAAAGGAAATTTGTCATAAACCAAATTTGTTCACAAAATAAAGATGAAATTTTACACCAATAATCATTTTGACTGAATTTTTTAAGTATTAATTGATAATGCT
Source organism: Epirrita christyi (assembly GCA_951392215.1). NCBI lineage: Eukaryota > Metazoa > Arthropoda > Insecta > Lepidoptera > Geometridae > Epirrita > Epirrita christyi. Next base: position 9,142,662 of record OX595855.1, on the reverse strand, counting down.
TTAATTCAAATATATATTTAATCTCGAGTGTGTACGGGTGGGTGTGTATAATGTGTAAAGCGTTTTTAAACCTAATCTGAAAACAGTCCATTAGAAATTCGAGCTTCAAACGATTTTTTTTTTTTTTTTTTTAATTAAGATGCCCTCCCATACCGACCATCTGTTTAATCTAGATTCAGCAAAGGAAGCGGGTTGTGAGTTCCGCTCAACCCTAGTAGTAGAAAGCAATACTTTCCTATCAAAGCTCCTGTTTTGAAGTGAAATTCTACTTCCCCCCTACTTACTCACGACTAACCAATAATGATAAGCTTGACAGGGCACAATAATTAAGTTATTCCCCTGAAGCTAAAACCCACAATGAACTATTTTCAATTCGGCGCATGCGAAGTGTGCTTAGTCCGATCCTAACCACGTGTAGTAGGACTTACAATGAAAGCAACTCGTGACGGAGATATTTTGTCTGCTGACTTTCCTAACACCAAATCCCCTCTTTCATTAACCATCCTTTGTGTAGTCAATGTCATATATGAAATAAAGCACCAGCAACCGTTTCAAACCTTTGACACAGTGGAATTTACTAAGCCCTTCCTACATTTTTTTTGTAATCAAAAAAAAAATCCGAAATCACACATCAAACAGAACTCCTTGCTCACTTTGTTCGCAGTGTTTCACGCTACTTAACTAACCCAACAAGTCAATTTAGGTAAGAAACTTATATAAATTAATAAATGAATCTGAAGTTTAAGTTGTAAAATAATTTTGTGAACGTATGTTTGCAAAACTAGATTATGGGCATTCATACTATTATTTATCATGTCATTATTATTATTATTATTATTTGAGAAGGCTTGCCATGATTATGACATGTTGAGCGTTGTACTATAATGCTTCAATAAAGTAAAATCGTTAAATCCTGGATGGTATAAAATGTAAAAATTTATTTACAGAATAATAACTGAATTTAAACAAGGTATAGAAAATGGGAAGATAATTTATAAAATATTAGTAATATAACGCGACAAACACCTACTAAGTACTGATTCTACTTCTCCGTTCCGCGTCTTAAATATCAAGAAGTACGAACGGTTATAAATCTGAGCAATTAATTTCTTTATTATTATTTTTTTTATTTGTGTTATTTTTGTACTATTTTAAGGAATAAATAAAGAACAATAGCGAAACGCTAATTAAGTTTTGTTATCTCCTACACTTTCTCCATTTCAATAAATTTACAAAAAAAAACAAATGCTGTTGAAACACTAGAGCCCTCCATAAATCTCAAAATCTAACCCTACATTTTTTTTTTGTGATCACAAAAATTTTACTTAAATAATAGTTTTACATTTATTAAAACTACTCCATTCAACATTCACGGCTCCTTTTAACATGTTTCATTGCTATTCATACAACTCTAGCTTTCCAACAGCATTACTCAAGTCTGAATTCATGATTTTATTTTAAAGAACTAATTTTTACCTATAACTTTATATGAATCTCACTCATTCAATTTAAGTTTATCCTATCGCAAAATTCGTTAAAGGTTTTCATGAAAATAAAAACCTTTTGAAACAAATATCCTTTCTCGCTTTAAGTCAAAACAATCAAACTCCTTATGTAATAGCTGTATTATTAAACTTTGCTGTAGATTAAAAGCTTAGTTGAGTACATAATTTCAAATATGCAAGAATAATACTGAAACTGGTCAGTTGTTGTAAAACTTCTTCACGAAATCAAACCATAACCAATGGCAAATAAAGACTAAGGTAATAAAGATTATCAAAATTTAACTAGGAACATAACGAATTTATTTATTTAGCTCACATAACAAATTTCGCTTTTCAGAACTTAAAATATTTTATGACCTACAACCACTACTTTGAATTTACTTTAGAAATAAGTAGATACGAAGTTAATTTGCAATGATGTCAAAACCTATTACGGTACTTTAACTTAAAAAGTTCTACTACCATATTTATATCATGCTATACCTACATTGAAGTTTTTTTTTTTATATAATTCCTAATTCATGTTGAGTCTAGTATAAATCCTACTCTATTTTATGAATGAGGAAAGTTACCTACTATCTTCAAAATTCATGGTTAGCAAATTTTCTTACATACATACATGGGCAGTAAATACTATTAACTTTTATTTTACTAAATTGTTTTTTCAAAATCAAAGCTTAACTTAATGTTTTCGAAATGAAATTAATGTAGTGTTCACAGCAATGCCTTAACTCAAACCTCTGAGCAAATCATCATAATATTATATTTTGTATTTGTTATCAAAATATAATATAAATCTTAACTTTAATTTTTGACTTTACATTATTATAAATTCAAAATTATTTGATCAAAGTTACTTACTGAAAATGTTTTACTATGATTCCATAAAACATTAATAACTACAAAAAAAAAATAACTATTTGGATAATTTCCAACTATAATTCTATAAAACCATAATTGACTACTCATCTTAATTTAAAATAATTCAGAGATGATTAAGAAAATTCTAAACATTCAATTAAATTAGTAAATTAAAATTAAATTCTTAATATTAATTAAACGCCATTCATTCAAATCTTTTGATAAAGGGAATGAATTCAACAGTTAAATTAAAGTCCCTCCTTTTACATTTTTAGTTTACCTTCCTATCTGTAAATTTATAATAATTAATATAAAATAAAAAAAATCTTGTAATAAATATTAATAAACACTTATTTTGAAAACCTCTTTTACTCTTATGTTTCGCGCATCAATAATGACAAATGGATAAAAGAAAAATAGCAACATGGACAGGACCATTATATTATAATGAAAGGATCGGGGAACCAAAAAAGAAGAGGTTAAATGAAATAAACAAAATTGCTGACACGGCCTGAATTAATAAGGGGTAAGAAAGAGATTATCTAGAATATAATGAAAACTATTAAATAAATTACATAAACTTTATCGAGATTAACTTAATTAATTTAAGGACAAATAAAACCATTATTGTTACCTAAGAAACTAAATGAATGAAATTTATTATTAAGGAAATAAAAAGGCTATAATATTAGTAATCTATCTTATTTTTGTTTACATTTTTATTTTCAACACTAAAGAATAATTGAAGCTATTACTCTAAAAATTTTTAAGCATTATGACTGACCTTCCTATTTCTAAGTTATTCATAAAATTGAATTATGGTACTCCTACTGAAAATATATTGATTTAAAAGTTTCAAAATCAACTTCATCTCCAAAATAAACTATAATATAGGGGCCCTTATATTCAGAAATTATAAACCAAAATTTTATAAAGTAAGAATCATCAATCAAACGAATATACAATTCATTTTACGATTTCCCAATTCAAGAATTATATACCTACTTTCAAAGTTTTTTTTTTTTTTTTTTTTTTAATAAAAATATTATCGCTTACAACAGTAATTTGTTTGACGACCCCCAATTTCAAGAATTATAAACCTACTTTTATAAAAGATGAACTATTATAAAGATATACAAAACAATTCGTTTCATGTCCTCCCCAACTAAAAATTTTGTATCTACTTTACAAAAGAAGAATTTTAATAAAAATATCATAGTTTAATAATAAAGCAAATTGTTTCACGACCCCCCAATTAAAAATTATGTATCTACTTTTACAAAAGAAGAATTTTAATAAAATATCATAGTTTAATAATAAAACTATTTGTATCACCCCCCATTTAAAGAATTATGTATCTAAATTTATTATAAAAGAAAAATTTCTATAAAAATGTCTCGGCTAACAAACAAATAATTCGTTTAACGACCCCCAAATTATAGACTCATGGGATACCTACTTTTATGAAGGCACAATTTCTATTAAAATATCATAGCTAAACATCAAAATAATTTGTTTCACGACCCCCCATTAAAAGAATCATACTATACCTACTTTAATAAGAGAAGAATTTTAAATTTAATGTCATCGCTACCAAAACTATTTGCTTTACGACCCCCCATTGAAATAATTATATATCTACTTTTATAAAAGAAGAATTTATATAGAAATATCATAGCTTACATCAAGCAATTTGTTTTACAATCTACCTAACTAAAGAATTATACTATAGGTACCTACTTTTATCAAGGAGAATTTTTATCAAAATCTCATAGTTAGCAACAAAAGAATTCGTTTTACGACCCCCCATTTAAATAATTATGTATCTACTTTTATTAAACATAAATGTTAGAATATCAAAGCTAACATGAAAACAATTAATTTTACGACCCCCCGTTTACGAAATTAACGTATACCTACTTTATCAGAAATAATTTTAGATTTATTATCATAGCTAACAACAATAGAATTCGTTTTACAGCCCACTATTTAAAGAATTACGTATCTACTTTTATTAAAGAAGGATTTCTATTACTATAGCATAGCTAACAAGAAAACAATTCGTTTCACGACCCCCCGTTTAAAGAATTATACTAAATCGACCTTTATAATAGAAAAATGTTTATAAAATATCATAGCTGACAACAGAATAATTTGTTCTATTGATCCAATCAAATAATTGTACTATACCTATTTTTATAGAAGATTATTTATATTAGAATATTATAGCTTACATCAAGACAATTCATAATCGAACCCTCATTAAAAAAATTATATATCTTTATACCTTTTATAAAAGAAAATTTCTATGAAAATTTCATAACTAACAACAAAATAATTTAATTCAACCACTACATTTAAAGGATTATAATACCTACTTTTATCAAGAAGAATTTTTATTTTATTATCGTAGCCAAAAATAAAATGAGTATAATCACGGCCCCCATTTTAAAGAAGTATGTCCCTACTGCTAAAGAAGTACAGCTCTATCATATTTTATCAAAGCTTACAACAGAATAAATTGTTTTACGACCCCCCGAATTATATATAAAAATAATAACTAATTTTACAAAAATATAAACCCTCTCATAACAAAGTTTATTTAGAAACTTACTTAACGACCCCCAGTTTATGAAACTTAATACCTAATAAAACGAAAAATACAACTGCTGAGTGGTTAAATCTTATCACTACTATAACTGAATGATAAGCATTTCAAATCTGAAGTATCGAATAAATATTTAGTTCAAATTAATTCGGTAACATTATATCTCGCTATTAATATAAATGTGTTTTGCCTATAATTAAGTTGCTTCGTATTTATAATATTTTGTTTTTCCTACGATAAATGTCCTAAAATATTGTACCTAGAGTTGAAATATTAAATAATCAAAGCAGACTAATCTGATAGCTACATATTTCCCCACATATAAATCAAGTTTACCTACCTATTAATTGTAACACTACTTGTTGAACCATATAAAATATTGTTTTGAATTGATGTACGATAACATTAAAAAGATACTACCTACCTTACAACTAACCTAAGAACATAACTTCCTAATGATGAAAAACTACACGATAAATTCACTAAAATAATACCTATTTATTATGACTTGACTTAAAACTTTCCTTTATATACGGCAACAAATTGTGCGGGAAACCCGCAACATAATAATAAATAGAGTAATAAAACAGCAACCCATAAATTAGCAAAGCACATAGAAAAATACCAAAATATAATTTAAGACGACTAAAAAATTAACAAGATTACTGATGCAACACAAATTTCAAACACAAATAATAAATTTGGACAAAAATTACATATCCTGGTCACGGCTATACCATATTGTAACTTCCGCCCCCTCATCACTCGCACCCCCCAATTCTATACTTTTTTAACCTACCTCGGAACAACTTAAACTCTTAACTGGAACTCCTATATTTAACTCAACCCCACTTTTACTGTTACCCTTGAATTATTACGTACTTACTTTACTGCTGCGGATTTATATTATCATAGTAGGTAATGCATGGATCTTTGAAATGTGTTATGCTTTACTAGATATGGGTTTGCTGTTAATTGAAATGGCCAAGGTGATCGTCTAGTTTTAGTGGTAGGACCGTACGTTGTGTGATCGCAGTAATCTAAGTTCTTTTAAGTTATTAAGTCAAGTCCTACACTACCTATTTTATTTCTAACTAAATTTTCTAATAAATAAATGGTACTAAATTGAAGGGTTATTTACGAAAATGATAAAGTAATAATAAAATAAAAGGGTTATACCTAATAAAGTTATAAACTAATATATTACTGTTCAATATTCTTAAAGAAGAATATAAATTAAACAAAGAATATTAAAGAATAAACTTTAAGATCGAAAACTTCCTAAGACTAGAATTTCAAAATCCTTATTTAATATTTAGAACGGTAGTAAAACTAGTATATTTATAAATGTTTATCCTATAATTTCCTATTACATCTACTAAAATTCTATATTTAGGAATCTTTATTTCCTATAAGCTAAATGAATATGTTTATTAGTTGTTCACATTGTATAAACTGAAGTGTTAAATTTAGTTGAACTTCATAAGGTAAAAATATCATTTTAATAATTAAACTTTATAAGAGTTTACTAAATTATATAAAATACTATATCAAGGGATTGAAAAATCAATTTAAAGAAACCAATTTGAAAAGCAAAAGACTGCTTTTCAAATCGATGTCTGTTTAGTTCTTTATAGGGACAAACAAAGGGCCGCATAATTACATTTATGCAGAATGTTTAAATCCGCATAAATAAATTTATGCGGGACAGTACAGCCTCCTCCCCACTACTGTCTTTCCAAACCAACGCCAAATATAAATATATTTAATAGCGGAAAAGGAACAAATATTTAATAGTTTAGGAAAACTTCAAAAGATATTACCTTTAAAATTAAGGGATGATATCTTCAATTCCCTTTTAATTAGGTAAAATATTTATATCTAAATACATTCATAAATTGAATATTATCTCTATTTTCATACTTGCAATAATAATGTTTACTTTATGAATTCCAACCAAAATTAAACTATATTGGTTTATAATACAAATAAGCTTATTTATCTATAAGCTATAAGTTTTATTGTACAAATATTTCTGGGAATTATATTGATTCCTAATAGGTATAACTATTTAAGAAACTCTATCTAAGAATATTATAGGATATAATATATATATTTAAATATATTTATTAATTGAATAAAGTCTTATCTTGTAACTTTCTAATTAAGTTTAAACCCTATTGGTTCATAATTCGAATAAGTTCATTTATCTATAAACTGTAAGTTTCAACTTTGTTTTTAAAGTTTCTGGGATTTAAAAGACAGATGTTGGGATTTCTATTGATTTCGAATAAATATAACTATTTACTCTTTAGATGAATGTTCAAACTAAGAATTTCATCCAAGAACACTAAGAGTTCATGATAAAATAGGTATGTCTATTTATAAGACAGATGTTGGGATTTCTATTGATTCCGAATAAATATAACTATTAACTCTTTAGATGAATGTTCAAACTAAGAATTTTATCCAAGAACACGAAGAGTTCACTATTAAATAGGTATGTCTTGATTAAATAGGTATGCCCATTTATAAGACAGAAGTTTCTGTTGAACTTCATCCAAGAACACTAAGAGTTCAGGATTAAATAGGTATGTCTTGATTAAATAGGTATGTCCATTTATAAGACAGAAGTTTCTGTTTAAAACTTGAAGGTAATTTATTCGTTTAAGAATAAGGTTTAACCTATGAAATTCATCTTAGAACATTATAGGTGTGTAATTATATAGGCTTGTAACTTAGAACTTAAATAACTAAGAATAGGTAAGAGTATAACTACCCGCCTCTTAAGGGTTTTAAACTCAAATTGACCTGCAGACTCTTAATGAATTTTTTGGTATAAATAGGACTAAGCTCTTTTAGACTCTACGACCTATTTTAGAACCAGTAGCACCATGATTTGATGATGGTAATTGTTTATTTATATAGATATGGCCATGGTTTGATTTCGTTCAGTGAGCTTAATTGTTTTGACTTGAAGAACTATCGGTGGTAAGTACTAAAATAATTGACTTTGAATATAAAGTAGCATAGAAGAGAACCGACAGTATTTTAATCGATCTGACCAGGTACACCTAAATCGTCCTTCTATTTTAGATAGGATATCTATCTTGTCTACAAATTTTGACACTAAATTATATTCAATTTTGAAGTTAATATTGATTTATTTGACTTCAAAGTAACAATCCAAAATCACAACTTGAGCAAGTAAATATTAAATAAATCTAACTTGTTAATTTAAAAATGAGATAATCCGATCAAAGAAACTTCTGAATTAAATTCAAAATTCAAAACATCTCTTTTAAAAAAACTTAAGATAGTAGGTATCAGTGTTTGATAAACTCGTTTAGGGACATCAAGGTCCTCCCTCTATTCTAGTCAGGATTCTCTTTGCACGGCTTTTTGCTTGGCATGTGTATAAATGAGGATATCAAAATTGAGTTCTCTTTCTCCTCAATCGATACCACTATGTAAATAATTGTGACTAATTTCTTTCGAATTCAACACAGAAGTTTTTGCAAAAAGGTTGGATTTTAGATTTATTCAAAGAATAAGATTCATAATAAGTATTAGGCTGCAATTCGAAGATGCCTATCGGAAATAAACCCTAGCTAAAGGTTATTTCCAAATGTGAGTCAAACATTGGGAAATCTTTCGTGGAACTTGTCAGCATAATTGTACGAGGACGAAATAGTCTTTATGACTTAATTGAAAGCCTTTCAAGCTTAAGAAAATCATTTTATCAATCTCTTTCCAATTTAAGATCAAGAATAACCTAACCATTTAGTAGATAAGTGTATAATAAAGTACTCAAGATTAATAATAGCATCACTATCAAGAACAAGTTCAGATGAAAAAATGTAGGTTGTGTTCAATAATTTCAGTAGATACCTGCAAAGTCACTTAGAAATTGGCAGTAGAAAACACATGAAATTTAATAAATCAAAGTTATGTTCATACGTAAAAGATAAATAATACACAGGAATGATCAGTAGTACCTGTAAATTCACATAATAATCGGAGGATACACAGAAATGGAGTATTCATATAAAACTTGCCACACAGAATAAATTAAATCAAACAAAACAGCAGGTATCAACGACAATAGTTTCCTAAGAAAATATGAAATGAAACACAGGAACTTTAAAATTGTTTAATATTTAATAACCTATCCAGGTGACCAGCGACCTAGGAGACCAAAACAAAGTCTTCCTCCACATGCCAATATTATAGATTAAAATTCTACTAATTCATGCTTATGTTAAATTTTGCAGCCCACAGAATGGGTAAGGCAGGTTAACTATGATTTATCACCATATCATGTACTACTAACTACGATTTGCTACAGGTAGGAAAAGGGTAGGTTAGTTTCTCAGGAGACACAACGATAACAAGACCGCACTTAACCTGAGATTTAGGAAGGGATTATTATAACTTATAACTATATCATGCACCACTAACTACGATTTGCTACAGGTAGGATAAGGGTAGGTTAGTTTCTCAGGAGACACAACGATAACAAGACCGCACTTAACCTGAGAATTAGGAAGGGAATATTATAACTTATAACTATATCATGCAATACTAACTACGATTTGCTACAGGTAGGAAAAAGGGTAGGTTAGTTTCTCAGGAGACACAACGATAACAAGACCGCACTTAACCTGAGAATTAGGAAGGGAATATTATAACTTATAACTATATCATGCAATACTAACTACGATTTGCTACAGGTGGGAAAAGGTAGGTTAGTTTCTCAGGAGACACAACGATAACAAGACCGCACTTAACCTGAGAATTAGGAAGGGAATATTATAACTTATAACTATATCATGCACCACTAACTACGATTTGCTACAGGTAGGATAAGGGTAGGTTAGTTTCTCAGGAGACACAACGATAACAAGACCGCACTTAACCTGAGAATTAGGAAGGGAATATTATAACTTATAACTATATCATGCAATACTAACTACGATTTGCTACAGGTGGGAAAAGGTAGGTTAGTTTCTCAGGAGACACAACGATAACAAGACCGCACTTAACCTGAGAATTAGGAAGGGAATATTATAACTTATAACTTATAACTATATCATGCACCACTAACTACGATTTGCTACAGGTAGGATAAGGGTAGGTTAGTTTCTCAGGAGACACAACGATAACAAGACCGCACTTAACCTGAGAATTAGGAAGGGAATATTATAACTTATCACTATATCATGCACTACTAACTACGATTTGCTACAGGTGGGAAAAGGGTAGGTTAGTTTCTCAGGAGACACAACGATAACAAGACCGCACTTAACCTGAGAATTGGGAAGGGATTACTATAACTTATCACTATATCATGCACTACTAACTACGATTTGCTACAGGTAGGAAAAGGGTAGGTTAGTTTCTCAGGAGACACAACGATAACAAGACCGCACTTAACCTGAGATTTAGGAAGGGAATACTATAACTTATCACTATATCATGCACTACTAACTACGATTTGCTACAGGTAGGAAAAGGGTAGGTTAGTTTCTCAGGAGACACAACGATAACAAGACCGCACTTAACCTGAGATTTAGGAAGGGAATACTATAACTTATCACTATTTCATGCACCACTTTAAAAGAATTTACACTTCACGAAATGATTCCATAAGTACACACAAGTAGGTAGATAATTACTAATTCTAAGACTCACATTTGTTCTGGTCCACGGTCCGCGTTCAAAAAAGCCTCGAACATTCGCTGCTTCGCCTTTTATCATGCCAATACCCTTCCCCCCTTGTACGTCTCCGTAACTCCCCTCGTCGTCTCCCCCGCTCACACCGCCTCGTTCCCTAATCGCTCTTTGCCTGACTTGTGCATTTGTTGGTGTTTGTCTACCCACATAAACTTTTTTCTGATGTCTTTGCGGCAATTAGAGTAAATAAGTACTACTTTGCGTTGACAAAGATTTATTAAAATCTGCTAATCTGACCCTAATGGATCCTATTTTATTCATAAATACGTAAATAAGTCGCATAGCCTTCTCGATGGTCTATATTACGTTATCCTCACTAAAGCTGAGTGATAAAAGGAAACAGATTTATACCTATCTTGATTAACATGTTTTGTGCCTACTAGCTGTTGACGATCTTCGTGACACGGCGGAGAAAATATTCGATCGAGACGCGAAAGGTAGCAGGTTCGACTCCCGCTGTGAGACATATGTTTGTATGAATGAGCTGTCCTACTACTGAACCAATTCCTCCACCAAGTATTTAAATTTATATTTAAGGTGACCCTATAAATATTTGTCGGTAGATACTACTACGTACCTATTACTTAGAAGACAACGTAATCCCATTATTCTGCCTTACACATAAGATAATTTAGCCTCTTTTCTTCAATGTCAATGGACGACCTCTGTGGCGCAACGGGCAAAGGCTCACCCACGACGCATGAGGTTGCGGGTTCGATTCCCGCCTCGGAACAAATGATTGTACGGGCCGCAGATATCTGTTCAGGGCGTTATCCAGTATCTGACGAAAATGACTACTACATCATTTGAATCCCCTCTCATAGTATCAAAATGGGCTAATTAGAATTGTCTCCATCTTCTGATTTAGATAAAGACCCGCGCCGTAGGCGATCCCGTTCCACTGAAATCGACAAAATGTATACAAAACAAGTTATTTTCAATCCAATGAGTCTTTTATCAATAAGAATATAGAAGGTACCTTCAGTTTAATCCTAATAAAGTATCCATACAGGTTCTGACTCCTATCTCCAAGTAATTTTGTTTAAAAATTTGTGTTGAAAATTGTTAACAAGCTCCTGCTCAAAACCCATGAGCAAACCCCTCTCACCCTTTCTTTAGGCATGACAAAAATCAAGTTATTTTCAAAACTACCATTCCTCCTTTAATAAAAGCACACAGAATGTTTTCCGTTTAATTTTAAGGAAGTTTTAATACATATTTTTGCTTCTCTTTTAATCTCTATTTGTTAGGAAAGCAAATTGGAAATCCACTATCATAACACCTACTTAAATTCTATGAGCAACCTCCTCTGATCTTGCTTGTAGAAATCGAACCTATTTAAGACAGTATGTTACATTAACAATTTTCAATTTTAGATTCATTTATGCAGTAAAACTGAAAGTTTACTGGTCCCTAATGAGATCTTAAACTTAAATAAATTTATAAAGTAAACGAATCGTTGTCAGTACTATGATTAGTTACAATGTGGACATTGTTGGTCCTCTCCCACCATCTCAAGGCTACCACTACTGTCTGACGGCAGTAGACCGGTTCACTCGATGGCCTGAAGTCACACCAATGGTTGACATGACAGCCGAAACAGTCGGAAAGGCGCTGATATCGTGGATATCCAGGTTTGGATGTCCAACTGATATTGTCACTGATCGCGGTCGACAATTTGAGTCCACACTTTTCCAATACCTTGGAAAAATGATCGGATTCAAACACCGTCGTACAACCGCGTATCATCCGGCTTGTAATGGCTTGGTGGAACGCTTTCACCGTCAGATGAAAGCTGCCATAATGTGCCACGCAGACTACAATTGGGTTGAAACCTTACCTCTTGTGCTCTTGGGTATCAGGTCCTCTTTTAAAGAAGATCTAAAAGCTTCGTCTGCTGAGTTGGTATATGGCGAGCCGTTACGTCTGCCAGGCGAGTTTTTCCAGGCAACTGACTTAGACTCGACCGATATTTCGGCCTTCACCACTCGCTTACGCCACTTCGCAGCGAAGCTTCGACCATCATCCGCAGCACGACACAGTAAAGATAAAATCTTTATCTATAAAGAGTTGACCACTTTGAGTCACGTTTTTCTGAGGGACAATGCATTACGAGGCGCATTGCAGCCTCCATACACCGACCCGTATGAAGTTCTCGAACGTAGTGACAAAGTATTTAAGATACTGTTCAAAGGCAAGAGCGTCACGGTATCCATAGACCGCTTGAAGCCGGCCTATCTCTAAGCTCTGATAACGAAATTAAAATGTATATTTTCAACTTTTGGTATACCTAATGTATTAGTATCAGATAATGATGTCAAAATTAAATCAAATGAATTCAAATCGTTTTGCTGCGCTAATGGTATAAAATATCATCAGTCATCGGTCATCAGTCATCAGTCATCAGTCATCAGTCATCAGTCATCAGTCATCAGTCATCAGTCATCAGTCATCAGTCATCAGTCATCAGTCATCAGTCATCAGTCATCAGTCATCAGTCATCAGTCATCAGTCATCAGTCATCAGTCATCAGTCATCAGTCATCAGTCATCAGTCATCCGTCATCAGTCATCAGTCATCAGTCATCAGTCTTCAGTCATCAGTCATCAGTCATCAGTCATCAGTCATCAGTCATCAGTCATCGTCTTAGTCTTAGTCTTAAGTCATAGTCATAGTCATAGTCATAGTCATAGTCTATGACTATGACTATGACTATGACTATGACTATGACTATGACTATGACTATGACTATGACTATGACTGATGACTGATAACCGATGACTGATGACTGATGACTGATAACTGATGACGATGACGATGACGATGACGATGACGATGACGATGACGATGACGATGACGATGACGATGACGATGACGATGACGATGACGATGACGATGACGATGACGATGACGATGACGATGACGATGACGATGACGATGACGATGACGATGACGATGACGATGCCGATGACTATGACTATGACTATGACTATGACTATGACTATGACTATGACTATGACTATGACTATGATTATGACTATAACTATGACTATGACTATGACTATGACTAAGACGATGACTGATGACTGATGACTGATGACTGATAACCGATGACTGATGACTGATGACTGCTGACTGATGACTGATGACTGATAACTGATGACGATGACGATGACGATGACGATGACGATGACGATGACGATGACGATGACGATGACGATGACGATGACGATGACGATGACGATGACGATGACGATGACGATGACGATGACGATGACGATGACGATGACGATGACGATGACGATGACGATGACGATGACGATGACGATGACGATGACGATGACGATGCCGATGACTATGACTATGACTATTACTATGACTATGACTATGACTATGACTATGACTATGACTATGACTATGACTATGACTATGACTATGATTATGACTATAACTATGACTATGACTATGACTATGACTAAGACTAAGACTAAGACTAAGACGATGACTGATGACTGATGACTGATGACTGATAACCGATGACTGATGACTGGTGACTGCTGACTGATGACTGATGACTGATAACTGATGACGATGACGATGACGATGACGATGACGATGACGATGACGATGACGATGACGATGACGATGACGATGACGATGACGATGACTATGACTATGACTATGACTATGACTTTGACTATGACTATGACTATGACTATGACTATGACTATGACTATGACTGATGACTGATGAATGATGACTGATGACTGATGACTGATGACTGATGACGGATGACTGATGTCTAATGACTGATGACTGATGACTGATCACTGATAACTGATGACTATGACTATGACTATGGCTATGACTATGACTATGACTATGACTATGACTATGACTATGACTATGACTATGACTATGACTATGACTATGACTATGACTATGACTATGACTATGACTATGACTATGACTATGACTATGACTATGACTATGACTATGACTATGACTATGACTATGACTATGACTATGACTAAGACTATGACTATGACTATGACTATGACTTTGACTATGACTATGACCATGACCATGACTATGACTATGACTATGACTATGACTATCACTATGACTAAGACGATGACTGATGACTGATGACTGATGACTGATGACTGATGGCTGATGACTGATGACTGACGACTGATGACTGATGACTGATGACTGATGACTATGACTATGATTATGACTATAACTATGACTATGACTATGACTATGACTATGACTATGACTAAGACTAAGACTAAGACTAAGACGATGACTGATGACTGATGACTGATGACTGATGACTGACGACTGATGACTATGACTATGATTATGACTATGACTATGACTATGACTATGACTATGACTATGACTATGACAATGACTAAGACTAAGACTAAGACTTAGACGATGACTGATGACTGATGACTGATGACTGATGACTGATGACTGATGACTGATGACTGATGACTGATGACTGATGACTGATGACTGAAGACTGATGACTGATGACTGATGACTGATGACTGATGACTGATGACTGATGACTGATAACTAATAAGTGTTAACTGATAAATAACTGATGACTGATAACTGATGACTGATAACCGATGACTGATGACTGATGACTGATAACTAATGACGATGACGATGACGATGACGATGCCGATGACTACGACTATGACTATGACTATGACTATGACTATGACTATGACTATGACTATGACTATGACTATGACTATGACTATGATTATGACTATAACTATGACTATGACTATTACTATGACTATGACTATGACTATGACTAAGACGATGACTGATGACTGATGACTGATGACTGATAACCGATGACTGATGACTGATGACTGCTGACTGATGACTGATGACTGATAACTGATGACGATGACGATGACGATGACGATGACGATGACGATGACGATGACGATGACGATGACGATGACGATGACGATGACGATGACGATGACGATGACGATGACGATGACGATGACGATGACGATGACGATGACGATGACGATGACGATGACGATGACGATGACGATGCCGATGACTATGACTATGACTATTACTATGACTATGACTATGACTATGACTATGACTATGACTATGACTATGACTATGACTATGACTATGACTATGACTATGATTATGACTATAACTATGACTATGACTATGACTATGACTAAGACTAAGACTAAGACTAAGACGATGACTGATGACTGATGACTGATGACTGATAACCGATGACTGATGACTGGTGACTGCTGACTGATGACTGATGACTGATAACTGATGACGATGACGATGACGATGACGATGACGATGACGATGACGATGACGATGACGATGACGATGACGATGACGATGACGATGACTATGACTATGACTATGACTATGACTTTGACTATGACTATGACTATGACTATGACTATGACTATGACTATGACTGATGACTGATGAATGATGACTGATGACTGATGACTGATGACTGATGACGGATGACTGATGTCTAATGACTGATGACTGATGACTGATCACTGATAACTGATGACTATGACTATGACTATGACTATGACTTTGACTATGACTATGACTATGACTATGACTATGACTATGACTATGACTGATGACTGATGAATGATGACTGATGACTGATGACTGATGACTGAGGACTGATGACTGATAACTGATAACTGATGACGATGACGATGACGATGACGATGACGATGACGATGACGATGACGATGACGATGACTATGACTATGACTATGACTATGACTATGACTATGACTATGACTATGACTATGACTATGACTATGACTATGACTAAGACTAAGACTAAGACTAAGACTAAGACGATGACTGATGACTGATGACTGATGAATGATGACTGATGACTGATGACTGACGACTGATGACGGATGACTGATGTCTAATGACTGATGATTGATGACTGATCACTGATAACTGATGACTATGACTATGACTATGACTATGACTATGATTATGACTATGAAAATGACTATGACTATGACTATGACTATGACTATGACTATGACTATGACTAGGACTAGGACTAGGACTATAACTATGACTTTGACTATGACTATGACTATGACTATGACTATGACTATGACTATGACTATGACTATGACTATGACTATGACTATGATTATGACTATAACTATGACTATGACTATGACTATGACTATGACTATGACTAAGACTAAGACTAAGACTAAGACTAAGACTAAGACGATGACTGATGACTGATGACTGATGACTGATAACCGATGACTGATGACTGATGACTGCTGACTGATGACTGATGACTGATAACTGATGACGATGATGATGACGATGACGATGACGATGACGATGACGATGACGATGACGATGACGATGACGATGACGATGACAATGACTATGACTATGACTATGACTATGACTATGACTATGACTATGACTATGACTATGACTATGACTTAGACTATGACTATGACTATGACTATGACTATGACTATGACTATGACTATGACTATGACTATGACTATGACTATGACTATGACTATGACTATGACTGATGACTGATGACTGATGAATGATGACTGATGACTGATGACTGACGACTGATGACGGATGACTGATGTCTAATGACTGATGACTGATGACTGATCACTGATAAGTGTTAACTGATAAATAACTGATGACTGATAACTGATGACTGATAACCGATGACTGATGACTGATGACTGATGACTGCTGACTGATGACTGATGACTGATAACTGATGACGATGATGATGACGATGACGATGACGATGACGATGACGATGACGATGACGATGACGATGACGATGACGATGACGATGACGATGACGATGACGATGACGATGCCGATGACTATGACTATGACTATGACTATGACTATGACTATGACTATGACTATGACTATGACTATGACTATGACTATGACTATGACTATGACTATGACTATGACTATGACTATGACTATGATTATGACTATAACTATTACTATGACTATGACTATGACTATGACTAAGACTAAGACTAAGACTAAGACGATGACTGATGACTGATGACTGATAACTGATAACCAATGACTGATGACTGATGACTGCTGACTGATGACTGATGACTGATAACTGATGACGATGATGATGACGATGACGATGACGATGACGATGACGATGACGATGACGATGACGATGACGATGACTATGACTATGACTATGACTATGACTATGACTATGACTAAGACTAAGACTAAGACTAAGACTAAGACTAAGACGATGACTGATGACTGATGACTGATGACTGATGACTGATGACTGATGACTGAAGACTGATGACTGATGACTGATGACTGATGACTGATGACTGATGACTGATGACTGATGACTGATGACTGATGACTGATGACTGATGACTGATAACTGATAAGTGTTAACTGATAAATAACTGATGACTGATAACTGATGACTGATAACCGATGACTGATGACTGATGACTGATAACTGATGACTGATGACTGATGACTGATGACTGATGACTGATGACTGATGACTGATGACTGATGACTGATAACTAATAAGTGTTAACTGATAAATAACTGATGACTGATAACTGATGACTGATAACCGATGACTGATGACTGATGACTGATAACTAATGACGATGACGATGACGATGACGATGCCGATGACTACGACTATGACTATGACTATGACTATGACTATGACTATGACTATGACTATGACTATGACTATGACTATGACTATGACTATGACTATGATTATGACTATAACTATGACTATGACTATTACTATGACTATGACTATGACTATGACTATGACTATGACTAAGACTAAGACTAAGACTAAGACGATGACTGATGACTGATGACTGATGACTGATGACTGATGACTGATGACTGAAGACTGATGACTGATGACTGATGACTGATGACTGATGACTGATGACTGATGACTGATGACTGATGACTGATGACTGATGACTGATGACTGATAACTGATAAGTGTTAACTGATAAATAACTGATGACTGATAACTGATGACTGATAACCGATGACTGATGACTGATGACTGATGACTGATGACTGATGACTGATGACTGATGACTGATGACTGATGACTGATGACTGATGACTGATGACTGATAACTAATAAGTGTTAACTGATAAATAACTGATGACTGATAACTGATGACTGATAACCGATGACTGATGACTGATGACTGATAACTAATGACGATGACGATGACGATGACGATGCCGATGACTACGACTATGACTATGACTATGACTATGACTATGACTATGACTATGACTATGACTATGACTATGACTATGACTATGACTATGACTATGACTATGATTATGACTATAACTATGACTATGACTATTACTATGACTATGACTATGACTATGACTATGACTATGACTAAGACTAAGACTAAGACAATGACTGATGACTGATGACTGATAACCGATGACTGATGACTGATGACTGCTGACTGATGACTGATGACTGATAACTGATGACGATGACGATGACGATGACTATGACGATGACGATGACGATGACGATGACGATGACGATGACGATGACTATGACTATGACTATGACTATGACTATGACTATGACTATGACTATGACTATGACTATGACTATGACTATGACTAAGACTAAGACTAATACTAAGACGATGACTGATGACTGATGACAGATGAATGATGACTGATGACTGATGACTGATGACTAATGACTGATGACGGATGACTGATGACTGATGACTGATGACTGATGACTGATGACTGATCACTGATAACTGATGACTATGACTATGACTATGACTATGACTATGACTATGACTATGACTATGATTATGACTATGACTATGACTATGACTATGACTATGACTATGACTATGACTATGACTATGACTATGACTATGACTATGACTATGACTATGACTATGACTATGACTATGACTATGACTATGACTATGACTATGACTATGACTATGACTATGACTATGACTATGACTATGACTATGACTATGACTATGACTATGACTATGACTATGACTATGACTATGACTATGACTATGACTATGACTATGACTATGACTATGACTATGACTATGACTATGACTATGACTATGACTATGACTATGACTATGACTATGACTATGACTATGACTAAGACGATGACTGATAAGTGTTAACTGATAAGTGTTAACTGATAAATAACTGATGACTGATAACCGATGACTGATGACTGATGACTGATAACTGATGAATGATGACTGATGACTGATGACTGATGACTGATGACGGATGACTGATGACTGATGACTGATCACTGATAACTGATGACTATGACTATGATTATGACTATAACTATGACTATGACTATGACTATGACTATGACTATGACTATGACTAAGACTAAGACTAAGACTAAGACGATGACTGATGACTGATGACTGATGACTGATAACCGATGACTGATGACTGATGACTGATAAATGATGACGATGACGATGACGATGACGATGACGATGACGACGACGATGACGATGACGATGACTATGACTATGACTATGACTATGACTTTGACTATGACTATGACTATTACTAAGACGATGACTGATGACTGATGACTGATGACTGATGACTGATGGCTGATGACTGATGACTGACGACTGATGACTGATGACTGATGACTGATGACTATGACTATGATTATGACTATAACTATGACTATGACTATGACTATGACTATGACTATGACTAAGACTAAGACTAAGACTAAGACGATGACTGATGACTGATGACTGATGACTGATGACTGACGACTGATGACTATGACTATGACTATGACTATGACTATGACTATGACTATGACTATGACAATGACTAAGACTAAGACTAAGACTTAGACGATGACTGATGACTGATGACTGATGACTGATGACTGATGACTGATGACTGATGACTGATGACTGATGACTGATGACTGATGACTGATGACTGATGACTGATGACTGATGACTGATGACTGATGACTGATGACTGATGACTGATGACTGATGACTGATGACTGATGACTGTTGACTGATAACTAATAAGTGTTAACTGATAAATAACTGATGACTGATAACTGATGACTGATAACCGATGACTGATGACTGATGACTGATAACTAATGACGATGACGATGACGATGACGATGCCGATGACTACGACTATGACTATGACTATGACTATGACTATGACTATGACTATGACTATGACTATGACTATGACTATGACTATGATTATGACTATAACTATGACTATGACTATTACTATGACTATGACTATGACTATGACTATGACTAAGACTAAGACTAAGACAATGACTGATGACTGATGACTGATAACCGATGACTGATGACTGATGACTGCTGACTGATGACTGATGACTGATAACTGATGACGATGACGATGACGATGACTATGACGATGACGATGACGATGACGATGACGATGACGATGACGATGACGATGACGATGACGATGACGATGACTATGACTATGACTATGACTATGACTATGACTATGACTATGACTATGACTATGACTATGACTAAGACTAAGACTAATACTAAGACGATGACTGATGACTGATGACTGATGACAGATGAATGATGACTGATGGCTGATGACTGATGACTGACGACTGATGACTGATGACTGATGACTGATGACTATGACTATGATTATGACTATAACTATGACTATGACTATGACTATGACTATGACTATGACTAAGACTAAGACTAAGACTAAGACGATGACTGATGACTGATGACTGATGACTGATGACTGATGACTGATGACTGATAACCGATGACTGATGACTGATGACTGATAACTAATGACGATGACGATGACGATGACGATGACGATGCCGATGACTACGACTATGACTATGACTATGACTATGACTATGACTATGACTATGACTATGACTATGACTATGACTATGACTATGATTATGACTATAACTATGACTATGACTATTACTATGACTATGACTATGACTATGACTATGACTATGACTAAGACTAAGACTAAGACAATGACTGATGACTGATGACTGATAACCGATGACTGATGACTGATGACTGCTGACTGATGACTGATGACTGATAACTGATGACGATGACGATGACGATGACTATGACGATGACGATGACGATGACGATGACGATGACGATGACGATGACTATGACTATGACTATGACTATGACTATGACTATGACTATGACTATGACTATGACTATGACTAAGACTAAGACTAATACTAAGACGATGACTGATGACTGATGACAGATGAATGATGACTGATGGCTGATGACTGATGACTGACGACTGATGACTGATGACTGATGACTGATGACTATGACTATGATTATGACTATAACTATGACTATGATTATGACTATGACTATGACTATGACAATGACTAAGACTAAGACTAAGACTTAGACGATGACTGATGACTGATGACTGATGACTGATGACTGATGACTGATGACTGATGACTGATGACTGATGACTGATGACTGATGACTGATGACTGATGACTGATGACTGATAACTAATAAGTGTTAACTGATAAATAACTGATGACTGATAACTGATGACTGATAACCGATGACTGATGACTGATGACTGATAACTAATGACGATGACGATGACGATGACGATGCCGATGACTACGACTATGACTATGACTATGACTATGACTATGACTATGACTATGACTATGACTATGACTATGACTATGATTATGACTATTACTATGACTATGACTATTACTATGACTATGACTATGACTATGACTATGACTAAGACTAAGACTAAGACAATGACTGATGACTGATGACTGATAACCGATGACTGATGACTGATGACTGCTGACTGATGACTGATGACTGATAACTGATGACGATGACGATGACGATGACTATGACGATGACGATGACGATGACGATGACGATGACGATGACGATGACTATGACTATGACTATGACTATGACTATGACTATGACTATGACTATGACTATGACTATGACTATGACTATGACTATGACTATGACTATGACTATGACTATGACTATGACTAAGACTAAGACTAATACTAAGACGATGACTGATGACTGATGACAGATGAATGATGACTGATGACTGATGACTGATGACTAATGACTGATGACGGATGACTGATGACTGATGACTGATGACTGATGACTGATGACTGATCACTGATAACTGATGACTATGACTATGACTATGACTATGACTATGACTATGACTATGACTATGATTATGACTATGACTATGACTATGACTATGACTATGACTATGACTATGACTATGACTATGACTATGACTATGACTATGACTATGACTATGACTATGACTATGACTATGACTATGACTATGACTATGACTATGACTATGACTATGACTATGACTATGACTATGACTATGACTATGACTATGACTATGACTATGACTATGACTATGACTATGACTATGACTAAGACGATGACTGATGACTGATGACTGATGACTGATGACTGATGACTGATGACTGATGACTGATGACTGATGACTGATGACTGATGACTGATGACTGATGACTGATGGCTGATGACTGATGACTGATAAGTGTTAACTGATAAGTGTTAACTGATAAATAACTGATGACTGATAACCGATGACTGATGACTGATGACTGATAAGTGTTAACTGATAAGTGTTAACTGATAAATAACTGATGACTGATAACCGATGACTGATGACTGATGACTGATAACTGATGAATGATGACTGATGACTGATGACTGATGACTGATGACGGATGACTGATGACTGATGACTGATCACTGATAACTGATGACTATGACTATGATTATGACTATAACTATGATTATGACTATGACTATGACTATGACTATGACTATGACTAAGACTAAGACTAAGACTATGACGATGACTGATGACTGATGACTGATGACTGATAACCGATGACTGATGACTGATGACTGATAAATGATGACGATGACGATGACGATGACGATGACGATGACGACGACGATGACGATGACGATGCCGATGACTATGACTATGACTATGACTATGACTATGACTATGACTATGACTATGACTATGACTATGACTATGACTATGACTATGACTATGACTATGACTATGACTATGACTATGACTATGACTATGACTATGACTATGACTATGACTATGACTATGACTATGACTATGACTATGACTATGACTATGACTATGACTATGACTATGACTATGACTATGACTATGACTATGACTATGACTATGACTATGACTATGACTATGACTATGACTATGACTATGACTATGACTATGACTATGACTATGACTATGACTATGACTATGACTATGACAAGGTGGACCACACTATTCTATTTCAAAAGTTAGATACGTATGGTGTCAGTGGCTCACTTTTGAAGTGGTTCCAATCTTACCTGTTCAAAAGACCTCAAGTAGTCTCAGTAAACGGATCTGAATCGGACATATACTTGACTAAATCTGGTGTCCCCCAAGGATCACACCTGGGACCTGTGCTATTTCTTATATTTATTAATGATTTACCAAAAAAATTCGACTACCTAACTTAACTATCTTTATTTGCAGACGATGTTTAACTAATTAGACAGGTTAGGAGTCCCTCAGATTCAAATTTAATACAAATTGATCTCAATTCAATACTAAACTGGTGTGTTCTTAATCGTATGACTCTCAATGTAAACAAATGCTTTTACATAAAATTCACCCGGAAGAAAAAACATCTTGTTTCATCATACGAACTTAGCGGCGTACTACTTAAAGAGGTAGATGAAATTCACGATCTAGGCATACTAATTGATAGCCAACTATCATTTGTGCCCCAAACTAATCACGTTGTGGCAAAAGCAGCCAAAATGTTAGGATTCGTAAAACGCAATAGTAAAGGGTTTAAGCCGCACACAAAACTATTATTATATAATGCATTAGTATCTCTAGGTTTTAGCCCAAGTATATATCTTACAGCTCGTTTTTGTAAAATAAAGATTCTGTTGGAATTAGCCGCATTTCCCCATACCAGTATCCCGTACGTCATAATGCTATGAAAGTAAGAGAAGTACACAGTTTTGGCAGCATCCGGACCACACAGTTCTTTAATCTTTTTGATAGCATAACAGGCCGAACTTAGTTTACCAGCCAGAGAGTCAATGTGTTTGTCCCACATTAACTTATTATCTAGTTTTAATCCTAGAAAGGTAACACAGTTGATGGGCCGAATCGAAAGGTCTTGGTCATTGCCAATCATATTTACGTTCAGAGAAAAGTTAACAAGATTTGTTTTGCTAATATTGAGCTGCAAATTATTACATTCAAACCACGAAGATATATCTTGTATTGCTTTGTTTATTTTTGGGATGATGTTTACTTTTTTCGTAGCATGGATAAGCAAAGATATATCATCCGCGAACATGTACAGGTCCACATCGTCTGCAACACAGATGCTTATGTCATTAACATATATGAGAAAGAAAAGTGGGCCTAGAATAGATCCTTGTGGAACACCACATCTAATAAACTCCTCCTTGGATTTCGTTCCATCAACTTCTACCACTTGCTTTCTGGCTGAGAGATAAGAGCGGCATAGTAATAAGTCATTGCCTTTGATGCCATAGAGTTCGAGTTTAGAGAGGAGGATTTCGTGATTGACACAGTCAAATGCCTTAGAAAGGTCGCAAAAAATGCCGTACGTATTATATTTTGCATCAATGTACTTAAGTATGTGCTTGGTCATGTCAGCTATAGCGTCTATTGTAGACAATCGTTTCCGAAATCCAAACTGTTTGTTATTAATAATATTGTTATCAGTAACAAATTTTTCTAGTCTAATGTACATAATTTTTTCAAGAATTTTGCTAAATACTGGTAATAGCGAGATAGGTCTGTAGTTTGCTGCATCATGACTATCACCCTTTTTAAAAAGCGGAATGACTTTTGCTAATTTGAGTGTATCTGGGAAAGAACCTGAATCCAGAGAATCATTTATTATCGTGGTAAGCGGCAAGGATATTTCCTTAGATATTAGTTTGATAAGTTTTGTTGAGAGATCCCAGTAATCAGTCGAGGTCTTACTTTTCAGATCCTTAATTATTCTGATAACTTCTACATTATTAACATTATAAAATATCTTATTTTCACTGATTGTCAGACCATTCTGAAACAAATATGACGAAACATAATTTTTTGATTTATTGTGGTCAACATTTATTGATTTCGTGACCTGTTCTGAGATGTTTACATAAATATTATTGAAGTGGTTTGCCACTGATGTTACATCTCTAGTGATTGTTCCGTTAGGTAAGCGTATACAAAGCTCTTCACGGTCATGACTATGACCTTTACCCGTGACTTCTTTGATTATATTCCAAGACGTTTTTATTTTGTTCTTGGAGGTGATTAATCTATCTCGAAGAGCATTCCTTTTAGCTAATAATGATACTTGTTTGAATATTTTACTGTAACGTTTAACATAATCTTTTAGGTTTTCATTATCATAATAGTTTAATAAATCATATAGCATATATAGAGTTTGGCGCGATTTTAGGATACCCTTAGTGGCCCACGTAGTTGGCTCGCCTACATTACTATTATTCCTATTTTGCAAAGGAATGTGGAAATTAACTTCCCTCAAAAGTTTGTTAAAGTAGCTCGAGAAATCATCATTTTTATATACCGTCATCGTTGTGTTCAGGGTTTGTTTCAGTTGGTTTATTCTATTATTCGTCAATAATCTACACCTAGTGATTACAGGTTTACGCTTCTCGTTAGATGAACTGGCAATTGATAAGACTAACGCTTTATGGTCAGATTTTACTCCTTGTACCACAGAGACTCGGGACACATTGCCGTCAGTGAAGACATTGTCTATACATGATTTGGTGTCAGGGGTTATCCTGGTGTATTCAAATACTTGCTGCTTTAGCAGAAAACTATTCATTATGTCACTGAGGTCATGACATTCGCCTCTCGTTAGTGGAAAATGTACGTTGAAGTCACCACATACAAAAATAGTTTTGTTGTTATTTCTACTGATTTTTGCAAGACTTTCATCAAGTTTTTTTGCAAATGTAGGAATTGATGCGGAGGGGGATCTATACACCACCAGTACTAGCATGTCATTTAGTTCCACGCAACAAGCCTCGAACTCCTTATCTATCGAGAGATCAACAATGTCTTGTCTGTTTCTAGCTTTAATTGTTTTCTTTACATAAATCAAGGTACACCCTCTTATAAATTTTGTGCGATGGCTACTACTAATAATGTTATAGTTTGGTATTTCACATGTACCAATCATATGCTTATTTAACCATGATTCTGTTACACAAAAACATCGAGATTATATTTGTCCATAAATAAGCTTAGGTCTAGACATTTGTGCTCCAGACCTTGAACATTGTGATGTCCAATAATAATAACACTATTTGTTATACTAATACTAGGCCATTCAACTACATTAGTTACGTCATTATTTTTGAAAAAAACGCATTGCTATTCAATGTCGTTTTTTGGGTACTTCGAACGTAGTTCACAATCAACGATTTAAATTGATTAGATGTCAACTTATTATCTACCGCACATAAGTTAATAATGTCCAAAGTTGGGTCATAGATTGAGTGGTTATGCAATAATGTATTACATTTATATATGATGTCATTGGATTGTGTACTTGAAGGTGATTGACCATTTATGTATGTCATGTTAGCACATATCATTTTTATGTTCTTCTCTTTTAGTATTTTATGTAGACTCAGCAATTCACTTACATAGGTTTTGGCCTGCCATATTTGAACTTTTCTCGTCAAAAGTATGATAGCGCTTATGGAGTTTTCATCTTTTTCGGCCATGTTTTTAGCTGTTTTGGTAAGAAATTCTATTGGTGCACCCTGGTATGTGAAACAACAGAAGTCCTGATAATTTTCCAAGTGTGCGCATATTTCTTTCCCAATTCCTTGGGTACATTCGTCGCCCAGGATAACTATACTCCTATTCCTGGGCTTGCTGTCTTTAATTGAGGTTATTATTCCCATGGGTTGGACTTGTAACAGAGATTCACCTTCATTTTCCTCGAGAGCCAATTCCATGTCCTTAATGGTTTGTAAGAGTTCCTGATTTTCTTTATCGGTTGTATAGTGTTGCAGGCTCAAATTGTCATAGGATGATCTAAGTTTATCACAATTATTTTGGAGAATGTTAATTTTTCCCCGCAGTTCCCTTGCGTTCTTTTCTAGTGTCTCTAAATTGAACTCTGATTCAACTAAAAGCTCGTCGTATTTATTTTGTAGGTTTATTAGATCCTCATTGTTGTAATGTTTTACAGTACTAGATTTTAATACAGCGTATGCGTTTTTTTTTTCTTGATTGAGTCGTTTCTTTTTAAGGGCTTTTAATTCTGCATTTTTAAAACGTAGATCATATCTTATTTCAGCTAGTTCTTTTTTGACGTTCTGGTTTGGTTCTTTATTAATTTTTTTTTGGTTCTCTATGTAAGTTTCTAACTCTTGTATAATGGTGTCTTTTTGTTTAATACTTAATCGAAACTCTATGATTTCCGAATTAGCAGTGCTTAGATCAGATACCAGACCAATAATCTTATCATGCTGATCTATCACTTTGTTTTCATAGCGGTCGTTTGAATCTATTAATTCATTTATTTTTTCATTTAATTCTTGAATTGTATGTTCTAGTTTCGTGTTTTGCTGTATAATACTTTCATATTCAATATGTTCAGTACTGTATTTAGTAATCAGTTCGTGATCGCCATTATTTTGATCTGACAACTCATTATATTTTTTTTCTAATTCTAGCAACTGTTTTTTTAGTTTTTTGTTCTGTTTAAGTAAATTTGTGAATTCAATTTCGCAATCCATTTGTTCATTTAACAATTGTTCATTTAGTTGGAGGGTCTTATTAAGCTCATCCTCGACAGTTTTTTTGTTATTGTCTGGGTCATCTATGTTAAGAGTTTTCATATTTTTCATTTTTCTCGTCAACATTTTGCTCATTTTATTTATCCTATGATAGAAGTTTTTTCTTAGAGTTGGTAACCCCAAATTAAGTTTTCGAACGGAATTTTATCTTTGCTTTAAATATCATTTTGTTATGTTGGCACAAAACTAACAACAGCTGATGCACTCGACTGTCGGCTTTATAATTTGAAGTTTTAACTTGTAAACAGTGAAAGTTGTACTCACAGTTTTTGTAAACAATAATATTTGAAATGGTGAATCACTGCTTCTGGCCGTTTGTGAATAGTGCCGCTGAATATTTGGAGTCGTTTTCTTGGCAAGTAATCCGTGGGATAGTGATAAAGTTTGTCTTCCCCAAATTCCTTATAGGTTAGGTCACTTATTCAATAACTTTTGTGATAAAAAAGCCACTAATTCAGCCAATTTTTATAATAATACAGGAGCTCTGTGCTCATTACGTCCGCCTTCAAACTGGTCCGAACGACGAAAAAAATTATTATATAATGCATTAGTCCGCAGTCAACTAGAGTATGCTTCCACTGTTTGGAGTCCATTTTAAAGCGTACAATCACAACGCATCGAGAGCATACAGCGAGCCGTTTTTTTATGACTATGACTAAGACGATGACTGATGACTGATGACTGATAACTGATGGCTGATGACTGATGACTGACGACTGATGACTGATGACTGATGACTGATGACTGATGACTGACGACTGATGACTGATGACTGATGACTGATGGCTGATGACTGATGACTGATGACTGATGACTGATGACTGATGACTGATGACTGATGACTGATGACTGATGACTGATGACTGATGACTGATGACTGATAAGTGTTAACTGATAAATAACTGATGACTGATAACTGATGACTGATAACCGATGACTGATGACTGATGACTGATAACTGATGACGATGAAGATGACGATGACGATGACGATGACGATGACGATGACGATGACGATGACGATGACGATGACGATGACGATGACGATGACGATGACGATGACGATGACGATGACGATGACGATGACGATGACGATGACGATGACGATGACGATGACGATGACGATGACGATGCCGATGACTATGACTATGACTATGACTATGACTATGACTATGACTATGACTATGACTATGACTATGACTATGACTATGACTATGACTATGACTATGACTATGACTATGACTATGACTATGACTATGACTATGACTATGACTATGACTATGACTATGACTATGACTATGACTATGACTATGACTATGACTATGACTATGACTATGACTATGACTATGACTATGACTATGACTATGACTATGACTATGACTATGACTATGACTATGACTATGACTATGACTATGACTATGACTATGACTATGACTATGACTATGACTGATAACTGATGAATGATGACTGATGACTGATGACTGATAAATGATGACGATGACGATGACGATGACGATGACGACGACGATGACGATGACGATGCCGATGACTGTGACTATGACTATGACTATGACTATGACTATGACTATGACTATGATTATGACTATGACTATGACTATAACTATGACTATGACTATGACTATGACTATGACTATGACTATGACTATGACTATGACTATGACTATGACAATGACTATGACTATGACTATGACTATGACTATGACTATGACTATGACTATGACTATGACTTTGACTATGACTAAGACGATGACTGATGACTGATGACTGATGACTGATGACTGATGACTGATGACTGATGGCTGATGACTGATGACTGACGACTGATGACTGATGACTGATGACTGATGACTATGACTATGATTATGACTATAACTATGACTATGACTATGACTATGACTATGACTATGACTATGACTATGACTATGACTAAGACTTAGACTAAGACGATGACTGATGACTGATGACTGATGACTGACGACTGATGACTATGACTATGATTATGACTATAACTATGACTATGACTATGACTATGACTATGACTATGACTATGACTATGACTAAGACTAAGACTAAGACTAAGACGATGACTGATGACTGATGACTGATGACTGATGACTGATGACTGATGACTGATGACTGATGACTGATAACCGATGACTGATGACTGATGACTGATGACTGATGACTGACGACTGATGACTGATGACTGATGACTGTTGACTATGACTATGATTATGACTATGACTATGACTAAGACTAAGACTAAGACTAAGACGATGACTGATGACTGATGACTGATGACTGATAACCGATGACTGATGACTGATGACTGCTGACTGATGACTGATGACTGATGACGATGACGATGACGATGATGATGACGATGACGATGACGATGACGATGACGATGACGATGACTATGACTATGACTATGACTATGACTAAGACTATGACTATGACTATGACTATGACTATGACTATGACTATGACTGATGACTGATGACTGATGAATGATGACTGATGACTGACGACTGATGACGGATGACTGATGTCTAATGACTGATGACTGATGACTGATGACTGATCACTGATAACTGATGACTTTGACTATGACTATGACTATGACTATGATTATGACTATGACTATGACTATGACTATGACTATGACTATGACTATGACTATGACTATGACTATGACTAGGACTATGACTATGACTATGACTATGACTATGACTATGACTATGACTATGACTATGACTATGACTATGACTATGACTATGACTATGACTATGACTATGACTATGACTATGACTATGACTATGACTATGACTATGACTATGACTATGACTATGACTATGACTATGACTATGACTATGACTATGACTATGACTATGACTATGACTATGACTATGACTATGACTATGACTATGACTATGACTATGACTATGACTATGACTATGACTATGACTATGACTATGACTATGACTATGACTATGACTATGACTATGACTATGACTATGACTATGACTATGACTATGACTATGACTATGACTATGACTATGACTATGACTATGACTATGACTATGACTATGACTATGACTATGACTATGACTATGACTATGACTATGACTATGACTATGACTATGACTATGACTATGACTATGACTATGACTATGACTATGACTATGACTATGACTATGACTATCACTATGACTATGACTCACTATGACTATGACTATGACTATGACTATGACTATGACTATGACTATGACTATGACTATCACTATGACTAAGACGATGACTGATGACTGATGACTGATGACTGATGATTGATGAATGATGACTGATGACTGATGACTGATGACTGATGGCTGATGACTGAGGTTCTTGGACCTTTTCTTTTTCTTATGTATATAAATGATCTTCCTAATATTACAAGACATAAAACTATATTATTTGCTGACGACACCACGATCATAGTAAGAGGGGA
Organism: Epirrita christyi; assembly: GCA_951392215.1. Taxonomy (NCBI): domain Eukaryota; kingdom Metazoa; phylum Arthropoda; class Insecta; order Lepidoptera; family Geometridae; genus Epirrita; species Epirrita christyi. The sequence continues at coordinate 9,110,245 of OX595855.1, read as the reverse complement.
AAATAAACTGACGTTCGAAAGAGAAATTAATAATGCACTCTATGATACAATTAAATGGTTAACTCAAAATAATTTACATATTAATATTAACAAAACTAACATTATTCAATTTGGAACATGTCGTCAAATAAAGGAAACCCTTTCGGTCCAGTATGAAAATATTCTAATTGTAGAAGTTGAGACCGCAAAATTTTTAGGGATTTGGATTGATCAGCGCTGCACTTGGAAGGCTCATATAGCACAAGTATGTGATAAAATAGATAAATTCGTATACGCAATAAAAAGACTGAGACTCCGAGTGTCTATAGATGCGGCGCTCAGTGCTTATCACGGGTATGTATCGTCGGTCTTAGCGTATGGGTTAGTTTTATGGGGAAACTCAGTCGATATAGATAAAGCCTTTAAGGTTCAGAAAAAATGTGTACGAGCCATCTGTGGGGCATGGAGTACGGATAGCTGCAAGCCACTATTCAAGAGGTTTAACATTCTTCCACTGGCTTGCATGTACATAAAGGACATATGTGTATTTGTAAGACAAAACCCACAATATTTCAAAAAAAAATCAGAGGTCACCAGGCATACTAGGCACAGAAACCAATTATACATACCTCCGTGCCGGCTGGTTTTGGTCAAACGCAATGTATATTATCATGCCATTACAATTTTCAATAAACTACCAGATGACTTTAAGGAACTGCCAATAAATATATTTAAATGGAAATTGAGAAGTTGGTTGATTGATAAATGTTTTTATGACATTAGGCAATTTATGGAGTATAAATCTGATGTTCATTATTCGACATAATTACCATTATTATTTTTTTGACATTATTTCTGTATAACTTAATATTTTAATTCCAATGATTTCGCACCTACTTAAAATTTGACATTGTAATTTATTTAATTTATCAGATTACATTATAGACATTATATAGGATTAATTTTTGCACGCTTTGATGAGGCAGAATGTAATGGACCATTTTTATTCTTTGACTTTACTTAACAACTATTGTACCTACATTCCTGCGAATAAATGATTATGATTATGATTATGATTATCATAAGTGTTAACTGATAAATAACTGATGACTGATAACTGATGACTGATAACCGATGACTGATGACTGATAACTGATGACGATGACGATGACGATGACGATGCCGATGACTATGACTATGACTATGACTATGACTATGACTATGACTATGACTATGACTATGACTATGACTATGACTATGACTATGATTATGACTATAACTATGACTATGACTATGACTATGACTATGACTATGACTATGATTAAGACTAAGACTAAGACGATGACTGATGACTGATGACTGATGACTGATAACCGATGACTGATGACTGATGACTGCTGACTGAGGACTGATGACTGATAACTGATAACTGATGACGATGACGATGACGATGACGATGACGATGACGATGACTGATGACTGATGACTGATGACTGATGACTGATGACTGATGACTGATGACTGATGACTGATGACTGATGACTGATGACTGATGACTGATGACTGATGACTGATGACTGATGCCTGATGACTGATGACTGATGACTGATGACTATGACTATGACTATGACTATGATTATGACTATGACTATGACTATGACTATGACTATGACTATGACTATGACTATGACTATGACTATGACTATGACTATGACTATGACTATGACTTTGACTATGACTATGACTATGACTATGACTATGACTATGACTATGACTATGACTATGACTATGACTATGACTATGACTATGACTATGACTATGACTATGACTATGACTATGACTATGACTATGACTATGACTATGACTATGACTATGACTATGACTATGACTATGACTATGACTATGACTATGACTATGACTATGACTATGACTATGACTATGACTATGACTATGACTATGACTATGACTATGACTATGACTATGACTATGACTATGACTATGACTATGACTATGACTATGACTATGACTATGACTATGACTATGACTATGACTATGACTAAGACTAAGACTAAGACTAAGACTAAGACTAAGACTAAGACGATGACTGATGACTGATGACTGATGACTGATGACTGATGACTGATGACTGATGACTGATGACTGATGACTGATGACTGATGACTGATGACTGATGACTGATGACTGATGACTGATGACTGATGATTGATGACTGATGACTGATGACTGATGACTGATGACTGATGACTGATAACTGATAAGTGTTAACTGATAAATAAGTGATGACTGATAACTGATGACTGATAACCGATGACTGATGACTGATGACTGATAACTGATGACGATGACGATAAAGATGACGATGCCGATGACTATGACTATGACTATGACTATGACTATGACTATGACTATGACTATGACTATGACTATGACTATGACTATGACTATGACTATGACTATGACTATGACTATGACTATGACTATGATTATGACTATAACTATGACTATGACTATGACTTTGACTATGACTATGACTATGACGATGACTGATGACAGATGACTGATGACTGATAACCGATGACTGATGACTGATGACTGCTGACTGAGGACTGATGACTATGACTATGACTATGACTAAGACTAAGACTAAGACTAAGACGATGACTGATGACTGAAGACTGATGACTATGACTATGATTATGACTATAACTATGACTATGACTATGACTATGACTATGACTATGACTATGACTATGACTATGACTATGACTATGACTATGACTATGACTATGACTATGACTATGACTATGACTTTGACTATGACTATGATTATGACTATGACTATGACTATGACTATGACTATGACTATGACTATGACTATGACTATGACTATGACTATGACTATGACTATGACTATGACTATGACTATGTCTATGACTATGACTATGACTATGTCTATGACTATGACTATGACTATGACTATGACTATGACTATGACTATGACTATGACTATGACTATGACTATGACTATGACTATGACTATGACTAAGACTAAGACTAAGACTAAGACTAAGACTAAGACTAAGACGATGACTGATGACTGATGACTGATGACTGATGACTGATGACTGATGACTGATGACTGATGACTGATGACTGATGACTGATGACTGATGACTGATGACTGATGACTGATGACTGATGACTGATGACTGATGACTGATGATTGATGACTGATGACTGATGACTGATGACTGATGACTGATGACTGATAACTGATAAGTGTTAACTGATAAATAAGTGATGACTGATAACTGATGACTGATAACCGATGACTGATGACTGATGACTGATAACTGATGACGATGACGATAAAGATGACGATGCCGATGCCGATGACTATGACTATGACTATGACTATGACTATGACTATGACTATGACTATGACTATGACTATGACTATGACTATGACTATGACTATGACTATGACTATGACTATGACTATGACTATGACTATGATTATGACTATAACTATGACTATGACTATGACTTTGACTATGACTATGACTATGACGATGACTGATGACAGATGACTGATGACTGATAACCGATGACTGATGACTGATGACTGCTGACTGAGGACTGATGACTATGACTATGACTATGACTAAGACTAAGACTAAGACTAAGACGATGACTGATGACTGAAGACTGATGACTATGACTATGATTATGACTATAACTATGACTATGACTATGACTATGACTATGACTATGACTATGACTATGACTATGACTATGACTATGACTATGACTATGACTATGACTATGACTATGACTATGACTATGACTATGACTATGACTATGACTATGACTATGACTATGACTATGACTATGACTATGACTATGACTATGACTATGACTATGACTATGACTATGACTATGACTATGACTATGACTATGACTATGACTATGACTATGACTATGACTATGACTATGACTATGACTATGACTATGACTATGACTATGACTATGACTATGACTATGACTATGACTATGACTATGACTATGACTATGACTATGACTATGACTATGACTATGACTATGACTATGACTATGACTAGGACTAAGACTAAGACTAAGACTAAGACTAAGACTAAGACGATGACTGATGACTGATGACTGATGACTGATGACTGATGACTGATGACTGATGACTGATGACTGATGACTGATGACTGATGACTGATGACTGATGACTGATGACTGATGACTGATGACTGATGACTGATGATTGATGACTGATGACTGATGACTGATGACTGATGACTGATGACTGATGACTGATAACTGATAAGTGTTAACTGATAAATAAGTGATGACTGATAACTGATGACTGATAACCGATGACTGATGACTGATGACTGATAACTGATGACGATGACGATAAAGATGAATATGCCAATGACTATGACTATGACTATGACTATGACTATGACTATGACTATGACTATGACTATGACTATGGCTATGACTATGACTATGACTATGACTATGACTATGACTATGACTATGACTATGACTATGACTATGACTATGACTATGACTATGACTATGACTATGACTATGACTATGACTATGACTATGACTATGACTATGACTAAGACTAAGACTAAGACGATGACTGATGACTGATGACTGATGACTGATAACCGATGACTGATGACTGATGACTGCTGACTGAGGACTGATGACTGATAACTGATAACTGATGACGATGACGATGACGATGACGATGACGATGACGATGACGATGACGATGACGATGACGATGACGATGACGATGACGATGACGATGACGATGACGATGACGATGACGATGACGATGACGATGACGATCACGATGACGATGACTGTGACTGTGACTGTGACTGTGACTGTGACTGTGACTGTGACTGTGACTGTGACTGTGACTGTGACTGTGACTGTGACTGTGACTGTGACTGTGACTGTGACTGTGACTGTGACTGTGACTGTGACTGTGACTGTGACTGTGACTGTGACTGTGACTGTGACTGTGACTGTGACTGTGACTGTGACTGTGACTGTGACTGTGACTGTGACTGTGACTGTGACTGTGACTGTGACTGTGACTGTGACTGTGACTGTGACTGTGACTGTGACTGTGACTGTGACTGTGACTGTGACTGTGACTGTGACTGTGACTGTGACTGTGACTGTGACTGTGACTGTGACTGTGACTGTGACTGTGACTGTGACTGTGACTGTGACTGTGACTGTGACTGTGACTGTGACTGTGACTGTGACTGTGACTGTGACTGTGACTGTGACTGTGACTGTGACTGTGACTGTGACTGTGACTGTGACTGTGACTGTGACTGTGACTGTGACTGTGACTGTGACTGTGACTGTGACTGTGACTGTGACTGTGACTGTGACTGTGACTGTGACTGTGACTGTGACTGTGACTGTGACTGTGACTGTGACTGTGACTGTGACTGTGACTGTGACTGTGACTGTGACTGTGACTGTGACTGTGACTGTGACTGTGACTGTGACTGTGACTGTGACTGTGACTGTGACTGTGACTGTGACTGTGACTGTGACTGTGACTGTGACTGTGACTGTGACTGTGACTGACTATGACTATGACTATGACTATGACTATGACTATGACTATGACTATGACTATGACTATGACTATGACTATGACTATGACTATGACTATGACTATGACTATGACTATGACTATGACTATGATTATGACTATAACTATGACTATGACTATGACTATGACTATGACTAAGACTAAGACTAAGACTAAGACTAAGACGATGACTGATGACTGATGACTGATGACTGATAACCGATGACTGATGACTGATGACTGCTGACTGATGACTGATGACTGATAACAGATGACGATGATGATGACGATGACGATGACGATGACGATGACGATGACGATGACGATGACGATGACGATGACGATGACGATGACGATGACGATGACTTTGCCGATGACTATGACTATGACTATGACTATGACTATGACTATGACTATGACTATGACTATGACTATGACTATGATTATGACTATAACTATGACTATGACTATGACTATGACTATGACTAAGACTAAGACTAAGACTAAGACTAAGACTAAGACGATGACTGATGACTGATGACTGATGACTGATAACCGATGACTGATGACTGATGACTGCTGACTGATGACTGATGACTGATAACTGATGACGATGATGATGACGATGACGATGACGATGACGATGACGATGACGATGACGATGACGATGACGATGACGATGACGATGACGATGACGATGACGATGACGATGACGATGACGATGCCGATGACTATGACTATGACTATGACTATGACTATGACTATGACTATGACTATGACTATGACTATGACTATGACTATGACTATGACTATGACTATGACTATGACTATGACTATGACTATGACTATGACTATGACTATGACTATGACTATGACTATGACTATGACTATGACTATGACTATGACTATGACTATGACTATGACTATGACTATGACTATGACTATGACTATGACTATGACTATGACTATGACTATGACTGATGACTGATGACTGATGAATGATGACTGATGACTGACGACTGATGACGGATGACTGATGTCTAATGACTGATGACTGATGACTGATGACTGATCACTGATAACTGATGACTTTGACTATGACTATGACTATGACTATGATTATGACTATGACTATGACTATGACTATGACTATGACTATGACTATGACTATGACTATGACTATGACTAGGACTATGACTATGACTATGACTATGACTATGACTATGACTATGACTATGACTATGACTATGACTATGACTATGACTATGACTATGACTATGACTATGACTATGACTATGACTATGACTATGACTATGACTATGACTATGACTATGACTATGACTATGACTATGACTATGACTATGACTATGACTATGACTATGACTATGACTATGACTATGACTATGACTATGACTATGACTATGACTATGACTATGACTATGACTATGACTATGACTATGACTATGACTATGACTATGACTATGACTATGACTATGACTATGACTATGACTATGACTATGACTATGACTATGACTATCACTATGACTATGACTATCACTATGACTATGACTATGACTATGACTATGACTATGACTATGACTATGACTATGACTATCACTATGACTAAGACGATGACTGATGACTGATGACTGATGACTGATGATTGATGAATGATGACTGATGACTGATGACTGATGACTGATGGCTGATGACTGAGGTTCTTGGACCTTTTCTTTTTCTTATGTATATAAATGATCTTCCTAATATTACAAGACATAAAACTATATTATTTGCTGACGACACCACGATCATAGTAAGAGGGGAAAATAAACTGACGTTCGAAAGAGAAATTAATAATGCACTCTATGATACAATTAAATGGTTAACTCAAAATAATTTACATATTAATATTAACAAAACTAACATTATTCAATTTGGAACATGTCGTCAAATAAAGGAAACCCTTTCGGTCCAGTATGAAAATATTCTAATTGTAGAAGTTGAGACCGCAAAATTTTTAGGGATTTGGATTGATCAGCGCTGCACTTGGAAGGCTCATATAGCACAAGTATGTGATAAAATAGATAAATTCGTATACGCAATAAAAAGACTGAGACTCCGAGTGTCTATAGATGCGGCGCTCAGTGCTTATCACGGGTATGTATCGTCGGTCTTAGCGTATGGGTTAGTTTTATGGGGAAACTCAGTCGATATAGATAAAGCCTTTAAGGTTCAGAAAAAATGTGTACGAGCCATCTGTGGGGCATGGAGTACGGATAGCTGCAAGCCACTATTCAATAGGTTTAACATTCTTCCACTGGCTTGCATGTACATAAAGGACATATGTGTATTTGTAAGACAAAACCCACAATATTTCAAAAAAAAATCAGAGGTCACCAGGCATACTAGGCACAGAAACCAATTATACATACCTCCGTGCCGGCTGGTTTTGGTCAAACGCAATGTATATTATCATGCCATTACAATTTTCAATAAACTACCAGATGACTTTAAGGAACTGCCAATAAATATATTTAAATGGAAATTGAGAAGTTGGTTGATTGATAAATGTTTTTATGACATTAGGCAATTTATGGAGTATAAATCTGATGTTCATTATTCGACATAATTACCATTATTATTTTTTTGACATTATTTCTGTATAACTTAATATTTTAATTCCAATGATTTCGCACCTACTTAAAATTTGACATTGTAATTTATTTAATTTATCAGATTACATTATAGACATTATATAGGATTAATTTTTGCACGCTTTGATGAGGCAGAATGTAATGGACCATTTTTATTCTTTGACTTTACTTAACAACTATTGTACCTACATTCCTGCGAATAAATGATTATGATTATGATTATGATTATCATAAGTGTTAACTGATAAATAACTGATGACTGATAACTGATGACTGATAACCGATGACTGATGACTGATAACTGATGACGATGACGATGACGATGACGATGCCGATGACTATGACTATGACTATGACTATGACTATGACTATGACTATGACTATGACTATGACTATGACTATGACTATGACTATGATTATGACTATAACTATGACTATGACTATGACTATGACTATGACTATGACTATGATTAAGACTAAGACTAAGACGATGACTGATGACTGATGACTGATGACTGATAACCGATGACTGATGACTGATGACTGCTGACTGAGGACTGATGACTGATAACTGATAACTGATGACGATGACGATGACGATGACGATGACGATGACGATGACTGATGACTGATGACTGATGACTGATGACTGATGACTGATGACTGATGACTGATGACTGATGACTGATGACTGATGACTGATGACTGATGACTGATGACTGATGACTGATGCCTGATGACTGATGACTGATGACTGATGACTGATGACTGATGACTGATGACTGATGACTGATGACTGATGACTGATGACTGATGACTGATGACTGATGACTGATGACTGATGACTGATGACTGATGACTGATGATTGATGACTGATGACTGATGACTGATGACTGATGACTGATGACTGATGACTGATAACTGATAAGTGTTAACTGATAAATAAGTGATGACTGATAACTGATGACTGATAACCGATGACTGATGACTGATGACTGATAACTGATGACGATGACGATAAAGATGAATATGCCAATGACTATGACTATGACTATGACTATGACTATGACTATGACTATGACTATGACTATGACTATGGCTATGACTATGACTATGACTATGACTATGACTATGACTATGACTATGACTATGACTATGACTATGACTATGACTATGACTATGACTATGACTATGACTATGACTATGACTATGACTATGACTATGACTATGACTAAGACTAAGACTAAGACGATGACTGATGACTGATGACTGATGACTGATAACCGATGACTGATGACTGATGACTGCTGACTGAGGACTGATGACTGATAACTGATAACTGATGACGATGACGATGACGATGACGATGACGATGACGATGACGATGACGATGACGATGACGATGACGATGACGATGACGATGACGATGACGATGACGATGACGATGACGATGACGATGACGATGACGATCACGATGACGATGACTGTGACTGTGACTGTGACTGTGACTGTGACTGTGACTGTGACTGTGACTGTGACTGTGACTGTGACTGTGACTGTGACTGTGACTGTGACTGTGACTGTGACTGTGACTGTGACTGTGACTGTGACTGTGACTGTGACTGTGACTGTGACTGTGACTGTGACTGTGACTGTGACTGTGACTGTGACTGTGACTGTGACTGTGACTGTGACTGTGACTGTGACTGTGACTGTGACTGTGACTGTGACTGTGACTGTGACTGTGACTGTGACTGTGACTGTGACTGTGACTGTGACTGTGACTGTGACTGTGACTGTGACTGTGACTGTGACTGTGACTGTGACTGTGACTGTGACTGTGACTGTGACTGTGACTGTGACTGTGACTGTGACTGTGACTGTGACTGTGACTGTGACTGTGACTGTGACTGTGACTGTGACTGTGACTGTGACTGTGACTGTGACTGTGACTGTGACTGTGACTGTGACTGTGACTGTGACTGTGACTGTGACTGTGACTGTGACTGTGACTGTGACTGTGACTGTGACTGTGACTGTGACTGTGACTGTGACTGTGACTGTGACTGTGACTGTGACTGTGACTGTGACTGTGACTGTGACTGTGACTGTGACTGTGACTGTGACTGTGACTGTGACTGTGACTGTGACTGTGACTGTGACTGTGACTGTGACTGTGACTGTGACTGTGACTGTGACTGTGACTGTGACTGACTATGACTATGACTATGACTATGACTATGACTATGACTATGACTATGACTATGACTATGACTATGACTATGACTATGACTATGACTATGACTATGACTATGACTATGACTATGACTATGACTATGATTATGACTATAACTATGACTATGACTATGACTATGACTATGACTAAGACTAAGACTAAGACTAAGACTAAGACGATGACTGATGACTGATGACTGATGACTGATAACCGATGACTGATGACTGATGACTGCTGACTGATGACTGATGACTGATAACAGATGACGATGATGATGACGATGACGATGACGATGACGATGACGATGACGATGACGATGACGATGACGATGACGATGACGATGACGATGACGATGACTTTGCCGATGACTATGACTATGACTATGACTATGACTATGACTATGACTATGACTATGACTATGACTATGACTATGATTATGACTATAACTATGACTATGACTATGACTATGACTATGACTAAGACTAAGACTAAGACTAAGACTAAGACTAAGACGATGACTGATGACTGATGACTGATAACTGATGACGATGATGATGACGATGACGATGACGATGACGATGACGATGACGATGACGATGACGATGACGATGACGATGACGATGACGATGACGATGACGATGACGATGACGATGACGATGCCGATGACTATGACTATGACTATGACTATGACTATGACTATGACTATGACTATGACTATGACTATGACTATGACTATGACTATGACTATGACTATGACTATGACTATGACTATGACTATGACTATGACTATGACTATGACTATGACTATGACTATGACTATGACTATGACTATGACTATGACTATGACTATGACTATGACTATGACTATGACTATGACTATGACTATGACTATGACTATGACTATGACTATGACTATGACTATGACTATGACTATGACTATGACTATGACTATGACTATGACTATGACTGATAACTGATGAATGATGACTGATGACTGATGACTGATAAATGATGACGATGACGATGACGATGACGATGACGACGACGATGACGATGACGATGCCGATGACTGTGACTATGACTATGACTATGACTATGACTATGACTATGACTATGATTATGACTATGACTATGACTATAACTATGACTATGACTATGACTATGACTATGACTATGACTATGACTATGACTATGACTATGACTATGACAATGACTATGACTATGACTATGACTATGACTATGACTATGACTATGACTATGACTATGACTTTGACTATGACTAAGACGATGACTGATGACTGATGACTGATGACTGATGACTGATGACTGATGACTGATGGCTGATGACTGATGACTGACGACTGATGACTGATGACTGATGACTGATGACTATGACTATGATTATGACTATAACTATGACTATGACTATGACTATGACTATGACTATGACTATGACTATGACTATGACTAAGACTTAGACTAAGACGATGACTGATGACTGATGACTGATGACTGACGACTGATGACTATGACTATGATTATGACTATAACTATGACTATGACTATGACTATGACTATGACTATGACTATGACTATGACTAAGACTAAGACTAAGACTAAGACGATGACTGATGACTGATGACTGATGACTGATGACTGATGACTGATGACTGATGACTGATGACTGATAACCGATGACTGATGACTGATGACTGATGACATGACTGATGACTGATGACTGACGACTGATGACTGATGACTGATGACTGTTGACTATGACTATGATTATGACTATGACTATGACTAAGACTAAGACTAAGACTAAGACGATGACTGATGACTGATGACTGATGACTGATAACCGATGACTGATGACTGATGACTGCTGACTGATGACTGATGACTGATGACGATGACGATGACGATGATGATGACGATGACGATGACGATGACGATGACGATGACGATGACTATGACTATGACTATGACTATGACTAAGACTATGACTATGACTATGACTATGACTATGACTATGACTATGACTGATGACTGATGACTGATGAATGATGACTGATGACTGACGACTGATGACGGATGACTGATGTCTAATGACTGATGACTGATGACTGATGACTGATCACTGATAACTGATGACTTTGACTATGACTATGACTATGACTATGATTATGACTATGACTATGACTATGACTATGACTATGACTATGACTATGACTATGACTATGACTATGACTAGGACTATGACTATGACTATGACTATGACTATGACTATGACTATGACTATGACTATGACTATGACTATGACTATGACTATGACTATGACTATGACTATGACTATGACTATGACTATGACTATGACTATGACTATGACTATGACTATGACTATGACTATGACTATGACTATGACTATGACTATGACTATGACTATGACTATGACTATGACTATGACTATGACTATGACTATGACTATGACTATGACTATGACTATGACTATGACTATGACTATGACTATGACTATGACTATGACTATGACTATGACTATGACTATGACTATGACTATGACTATGACTATGACTATGACTATGACTATGACTATGACTATGACTATGACTATGACTATGACTATGACTATGACTATGACTATGACTATGACTATGACTATGACTATGACTATGACTATGACTATGACTATGACTATGACTATGACTATGACTATGACTATGACTATCACTATGACTATGACTATCACTATGACTATGACTATGACTATGACTATGACTATGACTATGACTATGACTATGACTATCACTATGACTAAGACGATGACTGATGACTGATGACTGATGACTGATGATTGATGAATGATGACTGATGACTGATGACTGATGACTGATGGCTGATGACTGAGGTTCTTGGACCTTTTCTTTTTCTTATGTATATAAATGATCTTCCTAATATTACAAGACATAAAACTATATTATTTGCTGACGACACCACGATCATAGTAAGAGGGGAAAATAAACTGACGTTCGAAAGAGAAATTAATAATGCACTCTATGATACAATTAAATGGTTAACTCAAAATAATTTACATATTAATATTAACAAAACTAACATTATTCAATTTGGAACATGTCGTCAAATAAAGGAAACCCTTTCGGTCCAGTATGAAAATATTCTAATTGTAGAAGTTGAGACCGCAAAATTTTTAGGGATTTGGATTGATCAGCGCTGCACTTGGAAGGCTCATATAGCACAAGTATGTGATAAAATAGATAAATTCGTATACGCAATAAAAAGACTGAGACTCCGAGTGTCTATAGATGCGGCGCTCAGTGCTTATCACGGGTATGTATCGTCGGTCTTAGCGTATGGGTTAGTTTTATGGGGAAACTCAGTCGATATAGATAAAGCCTTTAAGGTTCAGAAAAAATGTGTACGAGCCATCTGTGGGGCATGGAGTACGGATAGCTGCAAGCCACTATTCAATAGGTTTAACATTCTTCCACTGGCTTGCATGTACATAAAGGACATATGTGTATTTGTAAGACAAAACCCACAATATTTCAAAAAAAAATCAGAGGTCACCAGGCATACTAGGCACAGAAACCAATTATACATACCTCCGTGCCGGCTGGTTTTGGTCAAACGCAATGTATATTATCATGCCATTACAATTTTCAATAAACTACCAGATGACTTTAAGGAACTGCCAATAAATATATTTAAATGGAAATTGAGAAGTTGGTTGATTGATAAATGTTTTTATGACATTAGGCAATTTATGGAGTATAAATCTGATGTTCATTATTCGACATAATTACCATTATTATTTTTTTGACATTATTTCTGTATAACTTAATATTTTAATTCCAATGATTTCGCACCTACTTAAAATTTGACATTGTAATTTATTTAATTTATCAGATTACATTATAGACATTATATAGGATTAATTTTTGCACGCTTTGATGAGGCAGAATGTAATGGACCATTTTTATTCTTTGACTTTACTTAACAACTATTGTACCTACATTCCTGCGAATAAATGATTATGATTATGATTATGATTATCATAAGTGTTAACTGATAAATAACTGATGACTGATAACTGATGACTGATAACCGATGACTGATGACTGATAACTGATGACGATGACGATGACGATGACGATGCCGATGACTATGACTATGACTATGACTATGACTATGACTATGACTATGACTATGACTATGACTATGACTATGACTATGACTATGATTATGACTATAACTATGACTATGACTATGACTATGACTATGACTATGACTATGATTAAGACTAAGACTAAGACGATGACTGATGACTGATGACTGATGACTGATAACCGATGACTGATGACTGATGACTGCTGACTGAGGACTGATGACTGATAACTGATAACTGATGACGATGACGATGACGATGACGATGACGATGACGATGACTGATGACTGATGACTGATGACTGATGACTGATGACTGATGACTGATGACTGATGACTGATGACTGATGACTGATGACTGATGACTGATGACTGATGACTGATGACTGATGCCTGATGACTGATGACTGATGACTGATGACTATGACTATGACTATGACTATGATTATGACTATGACTATGACTATGACTATGACTATGACTATGACTATGACTATGACTATGACTATGACTATGACTATGACTATGACTATGACTTTGACTATGACTATGACTATGACTATGACTATGACTATGACTATGACTATGACTATGACTATGACTATGACTATGACTATGACTATGACTATGACTATGACTATGACTATGACTATGACTATGACTATGACTATGACTATGACTATGACTATGACTATGACTATGACTATGACTATGACTATGACTATGACTATGACTATGACTATGACTATGACTATGACTATGACTATGACTATGACTATGACTATGACTATGACTATGACTATGACTATGACTATGACTATGACTATGACTATGACTATGACTATGACTATGACTATGACTATGACTATGACTAAGACTAAGACTAAGACTAAGACTAAGACTAAGACTAAGACGATGACTGATGACTGATGACTGATGACTGATGACTGATGACTGATGACTGATGACTGATGACTGATGACTGATGACTGATGACTGATGACTGATGACTGATGACTGATGACTGATGATTGATGACTGATGACTGATGACTGATGACTGATGACTGATGACTGATAACTGATAAGTGTTAACTGATAAATAAGTGATGACTGATAACTGATGACTGATAACCGATGACTGATGACTGATGACTGATAACTGATGACGATGACGATAAAGATGACGATGCCGATGACTATGACTATGACTATGACTATGACTATGACTATGACTATGACTATGACTATGACTATGACTATGACTATGACTATGACTATGACTATGACTATGACTATGACTATGATTATGACTATAACTATGACTATGACTATGACTTTGACTATGACTATGACTATGACGATGACTGATGACAGATGACTGATGACTGATAACCGATGACTGATGACTGATGACTGCTGACTGAGGACTGATGACTATGACTATGACTATGACTAAGACTAAGACTAAGACTAAGACGATGACTGATGACTGAAGACTGATGACTATGACTATGATTATGACTATAACTATGACTATGACTATGACTATGACTATGACTATGACTATGACTATGACTATGACTATGACTATGACTATGACTATGACTATGACTATGACTATGACTATGACTTTGACTATGACTATGATTATGACTATGACTATGACTATGACTATGACTATGACTATGACTATGACTATGACTATGACTATGACTATGACTATGACTATGACTATGACTATGACTATGACTATGACTATGTCTATGACTATGACTATGACTATGTCTATGACTATGACTATGACTATGACTATGACTATGACTATGACTATGACTATGACTATGACTATGACTATGACTATGACTATGACTATGACTAAGACTAAGACTAAGACTAAGACTAAGACTAAGACTAAGACGATGACTGATGACTGATGACTGATGACTGATGACTGATGACTGATGACTGATGACTGATGACTGATGACTGATGACTGATGACTGATGACTGATGACTGATGACTGATGACTGATGACTGATGACTGATGACTGATGATTGATGACTGATGACTGATGACTGATGACTGATGACTGATGACTGATAACTGATAAGTGTTAACTGATAAATAAGTGATGACTGATAACTGATGACTGATAACCGATGACTGATGACTGATGACTGATAACTGATGACGATGACGATAAAGATGACGATGCCGATGCCGATGACTATGACTATGACTATGACTATGACTATGACTATGACTATGACTATGACTATGACTATGACTATGACTATGACTATGACTATGACTATGACTATGACTATGACTATGACTATGATTATGACTATAACTATGACTATGACTATGACTTTGACTATGACTATGACTATGACGATGACTGATGACAGATGACTGATGACTGATAACCGATGACTGATGACTGATGACTGCTGACTGAGGACTGATGACTATGACTATGACTATGACTAAGACTAAGACTAAGACTAAGACGATGACTGATGACTGAAGACTGATGACTATGACTATGATTATGACTATAACTATGACTATGACTATGACTATGACTATGACTATGACTATGACTATGACTATGACTATGACTATGACTATGACTATGACTATGACTATGACTATGACTATGACTATGACTATGACTATGACTATGACTATGACTATGACTATGACTATGACTATGACTATGACTATGACTATGACTATGACTATGACTATGACTATGACTATGACTATGACTATGACTATGACTATGACTATGACTATGACTATGACTATGACTATGACTATGACTATGACTATGACTATGACTATGACTATGACTATGACTATGACTATGACTATGACTATGACTATGACTATGACTATGACTATGACTATGACTATGACTATGACTATGACTATGACTAGGACTAAGACTAAGACTAAGACTAAGACTAAGACTAAGACGATGACTGATGACTGATGACTGATGACTGATGACTGATGACTGATGACTGATGACTGATGACTGATGACTGATGACTGATGACTGATGACTGATGACTGATGACTGATGACTGATGACTGATGACTGATGATTGATGACTGATGACTGATGACTGATGACTGATGACTGATGACTGATGACTGATAACTGATAAGTGTTAACTGATAAATAAGTGATGACTGATAACTGATGACTGATAACCGATGACTGATGACTGATGACTGATAACTGATGACGATGACGATAAAGATGAATATGCCAATGACTATGACTATGACTATGACTATGACTATGACTATGACTATGACTATGACTATGACTATGGCTATGACTATGACTATGACTATGACTATGACTATGACTATGACTATGACTATGACTATGACTATGACTATGACTATGACTATGACTATGACTATGACTATGACTATGACTATGACTATGACTATGACTATGACTAAGACTAAGACTAAGACGATGACTGATGACTGATGACTGATGACTGATAACCGATGACTGATGACTGATGACTGCTGACTGAGGACTGATGACTGATAACTGATAACTGATGACGATGACGATGACGATGACGATGACGATGACGATGACGATGACGATGACGATGACGATGACGATGACGATGACGATGACGATGACGATGACGATGACGATGACGATGACGATGACGATGACGATCACGATGACGATGACTGTGACTGTGACTGTGACTGTGACTGTGACTGTGACTGTGACTGTGACTGTGACTGTGACTGTGACTGTGACTGTGACTGTGACTGTGACTGTGACTGTGACTGTGACTGTGACTGTGACTGTGACTGTGACTGTGACTGTGACTGTGACTGTGACTGTGACTGTGACTGTGACTGTGACTGTGACTGTGACTGTGACTGTGACTGTGACTGTGACTGTGACTGTGACTGTGACTGTGACTGTGACTGTGACTGTGACTGTGACTGTGACTGTGACTGTGACTGTGACTGTGACTGTGACTGTGACTGTGACTGTGACTGTGACTGTGACTGTGACTGTGACTGTGACTGTGACTGTGACTGTGACTGTGACTGTGACTGTGACTGTGACTGTGACTGTGACTGTGACTGTGACTGTGACTGTGACTGTGACTGTGACTGTGACTGTGACTGTGACTGTGACTGTGACTGTGACTGTGACTGTGACTGTGACTGTGACTGTGACTGTGACTGTGACTGTGACTGTGACTGTGACTGTGACTGTGACTGTGACTGTGACTGTGACTGTGACTGTGACTGTGACTGTGACTGTGACTGTGACTGTGACTGTGACTGTGACTGTGACTGTGACTGTGACTGTGACTGTGACTGTGACTGTGACTGTGACTGTGACTGTGACTGTGACTGTGACTGTGACTGTGACTGTGACTGTGACTGTGACTGTGACTGACTATGACTATGACTATGACTATGACTATGACTATGACTATGACTATGACTATGACTATGACTATGACTATGACTATGACTATGACTATGACTATGACTATGACTATGACTATGACTATGATTATGACTATAACTATGACTATGACTATGACTATGACTATGACTAAGACTAAGACTAAGACTAAGACTAAGACGATGACTGATGACTGATGACTGATGACTGATAACCGATGACTGATGACTGATGACTGCTGACTGATGACTGATGACTGATAACAGATGACGATGATGATGACGATGACGATGACGATGACGATGACGATGACGATGACGATGACGATGACGATGACGATGACGATGACGATGACGATGACTTTGCCGATGACTATGACTATGACTATGACTATGACTATGACTATGACTATGACTATGACTATGACTATGACTATGATTATGACTATAACTATGACTATGACTATGACTATGACTATGACTAAGACTAAGACTAAGACTAAGACTAAGACTAAGACGATGACTGATGACTGATGACTGATGACTGATAACCGATGACTGATGACTGATGACTGCTGACTGATGACTGATGACTGATAACTGATGACGATGATGATGACGATGACGATGACGATGACGATGACGATGACGATGACGATGACGATGACGATGACGATGACGATGACGATGACGATGACGATGACGATGACGATGACGATGCCGATGACTATGACTATGACTATGACTATGACTATGACTATGACTATGACTATGACTATGACTATGACTATGACTATGACTATGACTATGACTATGACTATGACTATGACTATGACTATGACTATGACTATGACTATGACTATGACTATGACTATGACTATGACTATGACTATGACTATGACTATGACTATGACTATGACTATGACTATGACTATGACTATGACTATGACTATGACTATGACTATGACTATGACTGATGACTGATGACTGATGAATGATGACTGATGACTGACGACTGATGACGGATGACTGATGTCTAATGACTGATGACTGATGACTGATGACTGATCACTGATAACTGATGACTTTGACTATGACTATGACTATGACTATGACTATGACTATGACTATGACTATGACTATGACTATGACTATGACTATGACTATGACTATGACTATGACTATGACTATGACTATGACTATGACTATGACTATGACTATGACTATGACTATGACTATGACTATGACTATG
Source organism: Epirrita christyi (assembly GCA_951392215.1). Classification (NCBI taxonomy): domain Eukaryota; kingdom Metazoa; phylum Arthropoda; class Insecta; order Lepidoptera; family Geometridae; genus Epirrita; species Epirrita christyi. Next base: position 9,089,754 of record OX595855.1, on the reverse strand, counting down.
ACTATGACTATGACTATGACTATGACTATGACTATGACTATGACTATGACTATGACTATGACTATGACTATGACTATGACTATGACTATGACTATGACTATGACTATGACTATGACTATGACTATGACTATGACTATGACTATGACTATGACTATGACTATGACTATGACTATGACTATGACTATGACTATGACTATGACTATGACTATGACTATGACTATGACTATGACTATGACTATGACTATGACTATGACTATGACTATGACTATGACTATCACTATGACTATGACTATCACTATGACTATGACTATGACTATGACTATGACTATGACTATGACTATGACTATGACTATCACTATGACTAAGACGATGACTGATGACTGATGACTGATGACTGATGATTGATGAATGATGACTGATGACTGATGACTGATGACTGATGGCTGATGACTGAGGTTCTTGGACCTTTTCTTTTTCTTATGTATATAAATGATCTTCCTAATATTACAAGACATAAAACTATATTATTTGCTGACGACACCACGATCATAGTAAGAGGGGAAAATAAACTGACGTTCGAAAGAGAAATTAATAATGCACTCTATGATACAATTAAATGGTTAACTCAAAATAATTTACATATTAATATTAACAAAACTAACATTATTCAATTTGGAACATGTCGTCAAATAAAGGAAACCCTTTCGGTCCAGTATGAAAATATTCTAATTGTAGAAGTTGAGACCGCAAAATTTTTAGGGATTTGGATTGATCAGCGCTGCACTTGGAAGGCTCATATAGCACAAGTATGTGATAAAATAGATAAATTCGTATACGCAATAAAAAGACTGAGACTCCGAGTGTCTATAGATGCGGCGCTCAGTGCTTATCACGGGTATGTATCGTCGGTCTTAGCGTATGGGTTAGTTTTATGGGGAAACTCAGTCGATATAGATAAAGCCTTTAAGGTTCAGAAAAAATGTGTACGAGCCATCTGTGGGGCATGGAGTACGGATAGCTGCAAGCCACTATTCAATAGGTTTAACATTCTTCCACTGGCTTGCATGTACATAAAGGACATATGTGTATTTGTAAGACAAAACCCACAATATTTCAAAAAAAAATCAGAGGTCACCAGGCATACTAGGCACAGAAACCAATTATACATACCTCCGTGCCGGCTGGTTTTGGTCAAACGCAATGTATATTATCATGCCATTACAATTTTCAATAAACTACCAGATGACTTTAAGGAACTGCCAATAAATATATTTAAATGGAAATTGAGAAGTTGGTTGATTGATAAATGTTTTTATGACATTAGGCAATTTATGGAGTATAAATCTGATGTTCATTATTCGACATAATTACCATTATTATTTTTTTGACATTATTTCTGTATAACTTAATATTTTAATTCCAATGATTTCGCACCTACTTAAAATTTGACATTGTAATTTATTTAATTTATCAGATTACATTATAGACATTATATAGGATTAATTTTTGCACGCTTTGATGAGGCAGAATGTAATGGACCATTTTTATTCTTTGACTTTACTTAACAACTATTGTACCTACATTCCTGCGAATAAATGATTATGATTATGATTATGATTATCATAAGTGTTAACTGATAAATAACTGATGACTGATAACTGATGACTGATAACCGATGACTGATGACTGATAACTGATGACGATGACGATGACGATGACGATGCCGATGACTATGACTATGACTATGACTATGACTATGACTATGACTATGACTATGACTATGACTATGACTATGACTATGACTATGATTATGACTATAACTATGACTATGACTATGACTATGACTATGACTATGACTATGATTAAGACTAAGACTAAGACGATGACTGATGACTGATGACTGATGACTGATAACCGATGACTGATGACTGATGACTGCTGACTGAGGACTGATGACTGATAACTGATAACTGATGACGATGACGATGACGATGACGATGACGATGACGATGACTGATGACTGATGACTGATGACTGATGACTGATGACTGATGACTGATGACTGATGACTGATGACTGATGACTGATGACTGATGACTGATGACTGATGACTGATGACTGATGCCTGATGACTGATGACTGATGACTGATGACTATGACTATGACTATGACTATGATTATGACTATGACTATGACTATGACTATGACTATGACTATGACTATGACTATGACTATGACTATGACTATGACTATGACTATGACTATGACTTTGACTATGACTATGACTATGACTATGACTATGACTATGACTATGACTATGACTATGACTATGACTATGACTATGACTATGACTATGACTATGACTATGACTATGACTATGACTATGACTATGACTATGACTATGACTATGACTATGACTATGACTATGACTATGACTATGACTATGACTATGACTATGACTATGACTATGACTATGACTATGACTATGACTATGACTATGACTATGACTATGACTATGACTATGACTATGACTATGACTATGACTATGACTATGACTATGACTATGACTATGACTATGACTATGACTATGACTATGACTATGACTAAGACTAAGACTAAGACTAAGACTAAGACTAAGACTAAGACGATGACTGATGACTGATGACTGATGACTGATGACTGATGACTGATGACTGATGACTGATGACTGATGACTGATGACTGATGACTGATGACTGATGACTGATGACTGATGACTGATGATTGATGACTGATGACTGATGACTGATGACTGATGACTGATGACTGATAACTGATAAGTGTTAACTGATAAATAAGTGATGACTGATAACTGATGACTGATAACCGATGACTGATGACTGATGACTGATAACTGATGACGATGACGATAAAGATGACGATGCCGATGACTATGACTATGACTATGACTATGACTATGACTATGACTATGACTATGACTATGACTATGACTATGACTATGACTATGACTATGACTATGACTATGACTATGACTATGATTATGACTATAACTATGACTATGACTATGACTTTGACTATGACTATGACTATGACGATGACTGATGACAGATGACTGATGACTGATAACCGATGACTGATGACTGATGACTGCTGACTGAGGACTGATGACTATGACTATGACTATGACTAAGACTAAGACTAAGACTAAGACGATGACTGATGACTGAAGACTGATGACTATGACTATGATTATGACTATAACTATGACTATGACTATGACTATGACTATGACTATGACTATGACTATGACTATGACTATGACTATGACTATGACTATGACTATGACTATGACTATGACTATGACTTTGACTATGACTATGATTATGACTATGACTATGACTATGACTATGACTATGACTATGACTATGACTATGACTATGACTATGACTATGACTATGACTATGACTATGACTATGACTATGACTATGACTATGTCTATGACTATGACTATGACTATGTCTATGACTATGACTATGACTATGACTATGACTATGACTATGACTATGACTATGACTATGACTATGACTATGACTATGACTATGACTATGACTAAGACTAAGACTAAGACTAAGACTAAGACTAAGACTAAGACGATGACTGATGACTGATGACTGATGACTGATGACTGATGACTGATGACTGATGACTGATGACTGATGACTGATGACTGATGACTGATGACTGATGACTGATGACTGATGACTGATGACTGATGACTGATGACTGATGATTGATGACTGATGACTGATGACTGATGACTGATGACTGATGACTGATAACTGATAAGTGTTAACTGATAAATAAGTGATGACTGATAACTGATGACTGATAACCGATGACTGATGACTGATGACTGATAACTGATGACGATGACGATAAAGATGACGATGCCGATGCCGATGACTATGACTATGACTATGACTATGACTATGACTATGACTATGACTATGACTATGACTATGACTATGACTATGACTATGACTATGACTATGACTATGACTATGACTATGACTATGATTATGACTATAACTATGACTATGACTATGACTTTGACTATGACTATGACTATGACGATGACTGATGACAGATGACTGATGACTGATAACCGATGACTGATGACTGATGACTGCTGACTGAGGACTGATGACTATGACTATGACTATGACTAAGACTAAGACTAAGACTAAGACGATGACTGATGACTGAAGACTGATGACTATGACTATGATTATGACTATAACTATGACTATGACTATGACTATGACTATGACTATGACTATGACTATGACTATGACTATGACTATGACTATGACTATGACTATGACTATGACTATGACTATGACTATGACTATGACTATGACTATGACTATGACTATGACTATGACTATGACTATGACTATGACTATGACTATGACTATGACTATGACTATGACTATGACTATGACTATGACTATGACTATGACTATGACTATGACTATGACTATGACTATGACTATGACTATGACTATGACTATGACTATGACTATGACTATGACTATGACTATGACTATGACTATGACTATGACTATGACTATGACTATGACTATGACTATGACTATGACTATGACTATGACTATGACTATGACTAGGACTAAGACTAAGACTAAGACTAAGACTAAGACTAAGACGATGACTGATGACTGATGACTGATGACTGATGACTGATGACTGATGACTGATGACTGATGACTGATGACTGATGACTGATGACTGATGACTGATGACTGATGACTGATGACTGATGACTGATGATTGATGACTGATGACTGATGACTGATGACTGATGACTGATGACTGATGACTGATAACTGATAAGTGTTAACTGATAAATAAGTGATGACTGATAACTGATGACTGATAACCGATGACTGATGACTGATGACTGATAACTGATGACGATGACGATAAAGATGAATATGCCAATGACTATGACTATGACTATGACTATGACTATGACTATGACTATGACTATGACTATGACTATGGCTATGACTATGACTATGACTATGACTATGACTATGACTATGACTATGACTATGACTATGACTATGACTATGACTATGACTATGACTATGACTATGACTATGACTATGACTATGACTATGACTATGACTATGACTATGACTAAGACTAAGACTAAGACGATGACTGATGACTGATGACTGATGACTGATAACCGATGACTGATGACTGATGACTGCTGACTGAGGACTGATGACTGATAACTGATAACTGATGACGATGACGATGACGATGACGATGACGATGACGATGACGATGACGATGACGATGACGATGACGATGACGATGACGATGACGATGACGATGACGATGACGATGACGATGACGATGACGATCACGATGACGATGACTGTGACTGTGACTGTGACTGTGACTGTGACTGTGACTGTGACTGTGACTGTGACTGTGACTGTGACTGTGACTGTGACTGTGACTGTGACTGTGACTGTGACTGTGACTGTGACTGTGACTGTGACTGTGACTGTGACTGTGACTGTGACTGTGACTGTGACTGTGACTGTGACTGTGACTGTGACTGTGACTGTGACTGTGACTGTGACTGTGACTGTGACTGTGACTGTGACTGTGACTGTGACTGTGACTGTGACTGTGACTGTGACTGTGACTGTGACTGTGACTGTGACTGTGACTGTGACTGTGACTGTGACTGTGACTGTGACTGTGACTGTGACTGTGACTGTGACTGTGACTGTGACTGTGACTGTGACTGTGACTGTGACTGTGACTGTGACTGTGACTGTGACTGTGACTGTGACTGTGACTGTGACTGTGACTGTGACTGTGACTGTGACTGTGACTGTGACTGTGACTGTGACTGTGACTGTGACTGTGACTGTGACTGTGACTGTGACTGTGACTGTGACTGTGACTGTGACTGTGACTGTGACTGTGACTGTGACTGTGACTGTGACTGTGACTGTGACTGTGACTGTGACTGTGACTGTGACTGTGACTGTGACTGTGACTGTGACTGTGACTGTGACTGTGACTGTGACTGTGACTGTGACTGACTATGACTATGACTATGACTATGACTATGACTATGACTATGACTATGACTATGACTATGACTATGACTATGACTATGACTATGACTATGACTATGACTATGACTATGACTATGATTATGACTATAACTATGACTATGACTATGACTATGACTATGACTAAGACTAAGACTAAGACTAAGACTAAGACGATGACTGATGACTGATGACTGATGACTGATAACCGATGACTGATGACTGATGACTGCTGACTGATGACTGATGACTGATAACAGATGACGATGATGATGACGATGACGATGACGATGACGATGACGATGACGATGACGATGACGATGACGATGACGATGACGATGACGATGACGATGACTTTGCCGATGACTATGACTATGACTATGACTATGACTATGACTATGACTATGACTATGACTATGACTATGACTATGATTATGACTATAACTATGACTATGACTATGACTATGACTATGACTAAGACTAAGACTAAGACTAAGACTAAGACTAAGACGATGACTGATGACTGATGACTGATGACTGATAACCGATGACTGATGACTGATGACTGCTGACTGATGACTGATGACTGATAACTGATGACGATGATGATGACGATGACGATGACGATGACGATGACGATGACGATGACGATGACGATGACGATGACGATGACGATGACGATGACAATGACTATGACTATGACTATGACTATGACTATGACTATGACTATGACTATGACTATGACTATGACTAAGACTATGACTATGACTATGACTATGACTATGACTATGACTATGACTATGACTATGACTATGACTATGACTATGACTATGACTGATGACTGATGAATGATGACTGATGACTGATGACTGACGACTGATGACGGATGACTGATGTCTAATGACTGATGACTGATGACTGATCACTGATAAGTGTTAACTGATAAATAACTGATGACTGATAACTGATGACTGATAACCGATGACTGATGACTGATGACTTATGACTGCTGACTGATGACTGATGACTGATAACTGATGACGATGATGATGACGATGACGATGACGATGACGATGACGATGACGATGACGATGACGATGACGATGACGATGACGATGACGATGACGATGCCGATGACTATGACTATGACTATGACTATGACTATGACTATGACTATGACTATGACTATGACTATGACTATGACTATGACTATGACTATGACTATGACTATGACTATGACTATGATTATGACTATAACTATGACTATGACTATGACTATGACTATGACTAAGACTTAGACTAAGACTAAGACGATGACTGATGACTGATGACTGATAACTGATAACCAATGACTGATGACTGATGACTGCTGACTGATGACTGATAACTGATGACGATGATGATGACGATGACGATGACGATGACGATGACGATGACGATGACGATGACGATGACGATGACTATGACTATGACTATGACTATGACTATGACTATGACTAAGACTAAGACTAAGACTAAGACTAAGACTAAGACGATGACTGATGACTGATGACTGATGACTGATGACTGATGACTGAAGACTGATGACTGATGACTGATGACTGATGACTGATGACTGATGACTGATGACTGATGACTGATGACTGATGACTGATGACTGATGACTGATGACTGATGACTGATGACTGATAACTGATAAGTGTTAACTGATAAATAACTGATGACTGATAACTGATGACTGATAACCGATGACTGATGACTGATGACTGATAACTGATGACGATGACGATGACGATGACGATGACGATGACGATGACGATGACGATGCCGATGACTATGACTATGACTATGACTATGACTATGACTATGACTATGACTATGACTATGACTATGACTATGACTATGACTATGACTATGACTATGACTATGACTATGACTATGACTATGACTATGACTATGACTATGACTATGACTATGACTATGACTATGACTATGACTATGACTATGACTATGACTATGACTATGACTATGACTATGACTATGACTATGACTATGACTATGACTATGACTATGACTATGACTATGACTATGACTATGACTATGACTATGACTATGACTATGACTATGACTATGACTATGACTATGACTATGACTATGACTATGACTATGACTATCACTATGACTATGACTATGACTATGACTATGACTATGACTATGACTATGACTATGACTATGACTATGACTATGACTATGACTATGACTATCACTATGACTAAGACGATGACTGATGACTGATGACTGATGACTGATGACTGATGACTGATGACTGATGACTGATGACTGATGACTGATGATTGATGAATGATGACTGATGACTGATGACTGATGGCTGATGACTGAGGTTCTTGGACCTTTTCTTTTTCTTATGTATATAAATGATCTTCCTAATATTACAAGACATAAAACTATATTATTTGCTGACGACACCACGATCATAGTAAGAGGGGAAAATAAACTGACGTTCGAAAGAGAAATTAATAATGCACTCTATGATACAATTAAATGGTTAACTCAAAATAATTTACATATTAATATTAACAAAACTAACATTATTCAATTTGGAACATGTCGTCAAATAAAGGAAACCCTTTCGGTCCAGTATGAAAATATTCCAATTGTAGAAGTGGAGACCGCAAAATTTTTAGGGATTTGGATTGATCAGCGCTGCACTTGGAAGGCTCATATAGCACAAGTATGTGATAAAATAGATAAATTCATATACGCAATAAAAAGACTGAGACTCCGGGTGTCTATAGATGCGGCGCTCAGTGCTTATCACGGGTATGTATCGTCGGTCTTAGCGTATGGGTTAGTTTTATGGGGAAACTCAGTCGATATAGATAAAGCCTTTAACGTTCAGAAAAAATGTGTACGAGCCATCTGTGGGGCATGGAGTACGGATAGCTGCAAGCCACTATTCAAGAGGTTTAACATTCTTCCACTGGCTTGCATGTACATCAAGGACATATGTGTATTTGTAAGACAAAACCCACAATATTTCAAGAAAAAATCAGAGGTCATCACCAGGCACACTAGGCACAGAAACCAATTATACATACCTCCGTGCCGGCTGGTTTTGGTCAAACGCAATGTATATTATCATGCCATTACAATTTTCAATAAACTACCAGATGACTTTAAGGACCTGCCAATAAATATATTTAAATGGAAATTGAGAAGTTGGTTTATTGATAAATGTTTTTATGACATTAGGCAATTTATGGAGTATAAATCTGATGTTCATTATTCGACATAATTACCATTATTTTTTTTTTGACATTATTTCTGTATAACTTAATATTTTAATTCCAATGATTTCGCACCTACTTAAAATTTGACATTGTAATTTATTTAATTTATCAGATTACATTATAGACATTATATAGGATTAATTTTTGCACGCTTTGATGAGGCAGAATGTAATGGACCATTTTTATTCTTTGACTTTACTTAACAACTATTGTACCTACATTCCTGCGAATAAATGATTATGATTATGATTATGATTATGATAAGTGTTAACTGATAAATAACTGATGACTGATAACTGATGACTGATAACCGATGACTGATGACTGATAACTGATGACGATGACGATGACGATGACGATGCCGATGACTATGACTATGACTATGACTATGACTATGACTATGACTATGACTATGACTATGACTATGACTATGACTATGACTATGATTATGACTATAACTATGACTATGACTATGACTATGACTATGACTAAGACTAAGACTAAGACTAAGACGATGACTGATGACTGATGACTGATGACTGATAACCGATGACTGATGACTGATGACTGCTGACTGAGGACTGATGACTGATAACTGATAACTGATGACGATGACGATGACGATGACGATGACGATGACGATGACGATGACGATGACGATGACTATGACTATGACTATGACTATGACTATGACTATGACTATGACTATGACTATGACTATGACTATGACTAAGACTAAGACTAAGACTAAGACTAAGACGATGACTGATGACTGATGACTGATGAATGATGACTGATGACTGATGACTGACGACTGATGACGGATGACTGATGTCTAATGACTGATGATTGATGACTGATCACTGATAACTGATGACTATGACTATGACTATGACTATGACTATGACTATGATTATGACTATGAAAATGACTATGACTATGACTATGACTATGACTATGACTATGACTATGACTAGGACTAGGACTAGGACTATAACTATGACTATGACTATGACTATGACTATGACTATGACTATGACTATGACTATGACTATGACTATGACTATGACTATGACTATGACTATGACTATGACTATGACTATGACTATGACTATGACTATGACTAGGACTAGGACTAGGACTAGGACTATGACTATGACTATGACTATGACTATGACTATGACTATGACTATGACTATGACTATGACTATGACTATGACTATGACTATGACTATGACTATGACTATGACTATGACTATGACTATGACTATGACTATGACTATGACTATGACTATGACTATGACTATGACTATGACTATGACTATGACTATGACTATGACTATGACTATGACTATGACTATGACTATGACTATGACTATGACTATGACTATGACTATGACTATGACTATGACTATGACTATGACTATGACTATGACTATGACTATGACTATGACTATGACTATGACTATGACTATGACTATGACTATGACTATGACTATGACTATCACTATGACTATGACTATGACTATGACTATGACTATGACTATGACTATGACTATGACTATCACTATGACTAAGACGATGACTGATGACTGATGACTGATGACTGCTGACTGAGGACTGATGACTGATAACTGATAACTGATGACGATGACGATGACGATGACGATGACGATGACGATGACGATGACGATGACGATGACTATGACTATGACTATGACTATGACTATGACTATGACTATGACTATGACTATGACTATGACTATGACTAAGACTAAGACTAAGACTAAGACTAAGACTAAGACGATGACTGATGACTGATGACTGATGACTGATAACCGATGACTGATGACTGATGACTGCTGACTGATGACTGATGACTGATAACTGATGACGATGATGATGACGATGACGATGACGATGACGATGACGATGACGATGACGATGACGATGACGATGACGATGACAATGACTATGACTATGACTATGACTATGACTATGACTATGACTATGACTATGACTATGACTATGACTATGACTATGACTATGACTATGACTATGACTATGACTATGACTATGACTATGACTATGACTATGACTATGACTATGACTATGACTATCACTATGACTAAGACGATGACTGATGACTGATGACTGATGACTGATGACTGATGACTGATGACTGCTGACTGATGAATGATGACTGATGACTGATGACTGATGACTGATGGCTGATGACTGATGACTGATGACTGACGACTGATAACTGATGACGATGACGATGACGATGACGATGCCGATGACTATGACTATGACTATGACTATGACTATGACTATGACTATGACTATGACTATGACTATGACTATGACTATGATTATGACTATAACTATGACTATGACTATGACTATGACTATGACTAAGACTAAGACTAAGACTAAGACGATGACTGATGACTGATGACTGATGACTGATAACCGATGACTGATGACTGATGACTGCTGACTGAGGACTGATGACTGATAACTGATAACTGATGACGATGACGATGACGATGACGATGACGATGACGATGACGATGACGATGACGATGACTATGACTATGACTATGACTATGACTATGACTATGACTATGACTATGACTATGACTATGACTATGACTAAGACTAAGACTAAGACTAAGACTAAGACGATGACTGATGACTGATGACTGATGAATGATGACTGATGACTGATGACTGACGACTGATGACGGATGACTGATGTCTAATGACTGATGATTGATGACTGATCACTGATAACTGATGACTATGACTATGACTATGACTATGACTATGACTATGATTATGACTATGAAAATGACTATGACTATGACTATGACTATGACTATGACTATGACTATGACTATGACTAGGACTAGGACTAGGACTATAACTATGACTATGACTATGACTATGACTATGACTATGACTATGACTATGACTATGACTATGACTATGACTATGACTATGACTATGACTATGACTATGACTATGACTATGACTATGACTATGACTAGGACTAGGACTAGGACTAGGACTATGACTATGACTATGACTATGACTATGACTATGACTATGACTATGACTATGACTATGACTATGACTATGACTATGACTATGACTATGACTATGACTATGACTATGACTATGACTATGACTATGACTATGACTATGACTATGACTATGACTATGACTATGACTATGACTATGACTATGACTATGACTATGACTATGACTATGACTATGACTATGACTATGACTATGACTATGACTATGACTATGACTATGACTATGACTATGACTATGACTATGACTATCACTATGACTATGACTATGACTATGACTATGACTAAGACTAAGACTAAGACGATGACTGATGACTGATGACTGATGACTGATAACCGATGACTGATGACTGATGACTGCTGACTGATGACTGATGACTGATAACTGATGACGATGATGATGACGATGACGATGACGATGACGATGACGATGACGATGACGATGACGATGACGATGACGATGACAATGACTATGACTATGACTATGACTATGACTATGACTATGACTATGACTATGACTATGACTATGACTATGACTATGACTATGACTATGACTATGACTATGACTATGACTATGACTATGACTATCACTATGACTAAGACGATGACTGATGACTGATGACTGATGACTGATGACTGATGACTGCTGACTGATGAATGATGACTGATGACTGATGACTGATGACTGATGGCTGATGACTGATGACTGATGACTGACGACTGATGACTGATGACTGATGACTGATGACTGATGACTGACGACTGATGACTGATGACTGATGACTGATGGCTGATGACTGATGACTGATGACTGATGACTGACGACTGATGACTGATGACTGATGACTGATGGCTGATGACTGATGACTGATGACTGATGACTGATGACTGATGACTGATGACTGATAACTGATAAGTGTTAACTGATAAATAACTGATGACTGATGACTGATAAATGATGACGATGACGATGACGATGACGATGACGATGACGATGACGACGACGATGACTATGAATATGACAATGACTATGACTATGACTATGACTATGACTATGACTATGACTATGACTATTACTAAGACGATGACTGATGACTGATGACTGATGACTGATGACTGATGGCTGATGACTGATGACTGACGACTGATGACTGATGACTGATGACTGATGACTATGACTATGATTATGACTATAACTATGACTATGACTATGACTATGACTATGACTATGACTAAGACTAAGACTAAGACTAAGACGATGACTGATGACTGATGACTGATGACTGATGACTGACGACTGATGACTATGACTATGATTATGACTATAACTATGACTATGACTATGACTATGACTATGACTATGACTATGACAATGACTAAGACTAAGACTAAGACTTAGACGATGACTGATGACTGATGACTGATGACTGATGACTGATGACTGATGACTGATGACTGATGACTGATGACTGATGACTGATGACTGAAGACTGATGACTGATGACTGATGACTGATGACTGATGACTGATGACTGATGACTGATAACTAATAAGTGTTAACTGATAAATAACTGATGACTGATAACTGATGACTGATAACCGATGACTGATGACTGATGACTGATAACTAATGACGATGACGATGACGATGACGATGCCGATGACTACGACTATGACTATGACTATGACTATGACTATGACTATGACTATGACTATGACTATGACTATGACTATGACTATGATTATGACTATAACTATGACTATGACTATTACTATGACTATGACTATGACTATGACTAAGACGATGACTGATGACTGATGACTGATGACTGATAACCGATGACTGATGACTGATGACTGCTGACTGATGACTGATGACTGATAACTGATGACGATGACGATGACGATGACGATGACGATGACGATGACGATGACGATGACGATGACGATGACGATGACGATGACGATGACGATGACGATGACGATGACGATGACGATGACGATGACGATGACGATGACGATGACGATGACGATGACGATGACGATGACGATGACGATGACGATGCCGATGACTATGACTATTACTATGACTATGACTATGACTATGACTATGACTATGACTATGACTATGACTATGACTATGACTATGACTATGATTATGACTATAACTATGACTATGACTATGACTATGACTAAGACTAAGACTAAGACTAAGACGATGACTGATGACTGATGACTGATGACTGATGACTGATGACTGATGACTGATGACTGATGACTGATGACTGATGCCTGATGACTGATGACTGATGACTGATGACTATGACTATGACTATGACTATGATTATGACTATGACTATGACTATGACTATGACTATGACTATGACTATGACTATGACTATGACTAAGACTAGGACTAAGACTAAGACTAAGACTAAGACTAAGACGATGACTGTTGACTGATGACTGATGACTGATGACTGATGACTGATAACCGATGACTGATGACTGATGACTGATGACTGATGACTGACGACTGATGACTGATGACTGATGACTGTTGACTATGACTATGATTATGACTATGACTATGACTAAGACTAAGACTAAGACTAAGACGATGACTGATGACTGATGACTGATGACTGATAACCGATGACTGATGACTGATGACTGCTGACTGATGACTGATGACTGATGACGATGACGATGACGATGATGATGACGATGACGATGACGATGACGATGACGATGACGATGACTATGACTATGACTATGACTATGACTAAGACTATGACTATGACTATGACTATGACTATGACTATGACTATGACTGATGACTGATGACTGATGAATGATGACTGATGACTGACGACTGATGACGGATGACTGATGTCTAATGACTGATGACTGATGACTGATGACTGATCACTGATAACTGATGACTATGACTATGACTATGACTATGACTATGACTATGATTATGACTATGACTATGACTATGACTATGACTATGACTATGACTATGACTATGACTATGACTATGACTATGACTATGACTATGACTATGACTATGACTATGACTATGACTATGACTATGACTATGACTATGACTATGACTATGACTATGACTATGACTATGACTATGACTATGACTATGACTATGACTATGACTATGACTATGACTATGACTATGACTATGACTATGACTATGACTATGACTATGACTATGACTATGACTATGACTATGACTATGACTATGACTATGACTATGACTATGACTATGACTATGACTATGACTATGACTATGACTATGACTATGACTATGACTATGACTATGACTATGACTATGACTATGACTATGACTATGACTATGACTATGACTATGACTATGACTATGACTATGACTATGACTATGACTATGACTATGACTATGACTATGACTATGACTATGACTATGACTATGACTATCACTATGACTATGACTATGACTATGACTATGACTATGACTATGACTATGACTATGACTATGACTATCACTATGACTAAGACGATGACTGATGACTGATGACTGATGACTGATGACTGATGATTGATGAATGATGACTGATGACTGATGACTGATGACTGATGACTGATGGCTGATGACTGAGGTTCTTGGACCTTTTCTTTTTCTTATGTATATAAATGATCTTCCTAATATTACAAGACATAAAACTATATTATTTGCTGACGACACCACGATCATAGTAAGAGGGGAAAATAAACTGACGTTCGAAAGAGAAATTAATAATGCACTCTATGATACAATTAAATGGTTAACTCAAAATAATTTACATATTAATATTAACAAAACTAACATTATTCAATTTGGAACATGTCGTCAAATAAAGGAAACCCTTTCGGTCCAGTATGAAAATATTCTAATTGTAGAAGTTGAGACCGCAAAATTTTTAGGGATTTGGATTGATCAGCGCTGCACTTGGAAGGCTCATATAGCACAAGTATGTGATAAAATAGATAAATTCGTATACGCAATAAAAAGACTGAGACTCCGAGTGTCTATAGATGCGGCGCTCAGTGCTTATCACGGGTATGTATCGTCGGTCTTAGCGTATGGGTTAGTTTTATGGGGAAACTCAGTCGATATAGATAAAGCCTTTAAGGTTCAGAAAAAATGTGTACGAGCCATCTGTGGGGCATGGAGTACGGATAGCTGCAAGCCACTATTCAAGAGGTTTAACATTCTTCCACTGGCTTGCATGTACATCAAGGACATATGTGTATTTGTAAGACAAAACCCACAATATTTCAAGAAAAAATCAGAGGTCACCAGGCATACTAGGCACAGAAACCAATTATACATACCTCCGTGCCGGCTGGTTTTGGTCAAACGCAATGTATATTATCATGCCATTACAATTTTCAATAAACTACCAGATGACTTTAAGGAACTGCCAATAAATATATTTAAATGGAAATTGAGAAGTTGGTTGATTGATAAATGTTTTTATGACATTAGGCAATTTATGGAGTATAAATCTGATGTTCATTATTCGACATAATTACCATTATTTTTTTTTTGACATTATTTCTGTATAACTTAATATTTTAATTCCAATGATTTCGCACCTACTTAAAATTTGACATTGTAATTTATTTAATTTATCAGATTACATTATAGACATTATATAGGATTAATTTTTGCACGCTTTGATGAGGCAGAATGTAATGGACCATTTTTATTCTTTGACTTTACTTAACAACTATTGTACCTACATTCCTGCGAATAAATGATTATGATTATGATTATGATTATGATAAGTGTTAACTGATAAATAACTGATGACTGATAACTGATGACTGATAACCGATGACTGATGACTGATAACTGATGACGATGACGATGACGATGACGATGCCGATGACTATGACTATGACTATGACTATGACTATGACTATGACTATGACTATGACTATGACTATGACTATGACTATGACTATGATTATGACTATAACTATGACTATGACTATGACTATGACTATGACTATGACTATGATTAAGACTAAGACTAAGACGATGACTGATGACTGATGACTGATGACTGATAACCGATGACTGATGACTGATGACTGCTGACTGAGGACTGATGACTGATAACTGATAACTGATGACGATGACGATGACGATGACGATGACGATGAGACGATGACGATGACGATGACGATGACGATGACGATGACGATGACGATGACGATGACGATGACGATGACGATGAATATGACTATGACTGTGACTGTGACTGTGACTGTGACTGTGACTGTGACTGTGACTGTGACTGTGACTGTGACTGTGACTGTGACTGTGACTGTGACTGTGACTGTGACTGTGACTGTGACTGTGACTGTGACTGTGACTGTGACTGTGACTGTGACTGTGACTGTGACTGTGACTGTGACTGTGACTGTGACTGTGACTGTGACTGTGACTGTGACTGTGACTGTGACTGTGACTGTGACTGTGACTGTGACTGTGACTGTGACTGTGACTGTGACTGTGACTGTGACTGTGACTGGTACTGTGACTGTGACTGTGACTGTGACTGTGACTGTGACTGTGACTGCGACTGCGACTGTGTTTGGTACTGTGACTGTGACTGTGACTGTGACTGTGACTGTGACTGTGACTGTGACTGTGACTGTGACTGTGACTGTGACTGTGACTGTGACTGTGACTGTGACTGTGACTGTGACTGTGACTGTGACTGTGACTGTGACTGTGACTGTGACTGTGACTGTGACTGTGACTGTGACTGTGACTGTGACTGTGACTGTGACTGTGACTGTGACTGTGACTGTGACTGTGACTGTGACTGTGACTGTGACTGTGACTGTGACTGGTACTGTGACTGTGACTATGACTATGACTATGACTATGACTATGACTATGACTGATGACTGATGACTGATGAATGATGACTGATGACTGATGACTGATGACTGATGACTGATGACTGCTGACTGATGACTGATGACTGATAACTGATGACGATGACGATGACGATGACGATGATGATGACGATGACGATGACGATGACGATGACTATGACTATGACTATGACTATGACTATGACTATGACTATGACTATGACTATGACTATGACTATGACTATGACTATGACTATGACTATGACTATGACTATGACTATGACTATGACTATGACTATGACTATGACTATGACTATGACTATGACTATGACTATGACTATGACTATGACTATGACTATGACTATGACTATGACTATGACTATGACTATGACTATGACTATGACTGATAACTGATGAATGATGACTGATGACTGATGACTGATAAATGATGACGATGACGATGACGATGACGATGACGACGACGATGACGATGACGATGCCGATGACTATGACTATGACTATGACTATGACTATGATTATGACTATAACTATGACTATGACTATGACTATGACTATGACTATGACTATGACTATGACTAAGACTAAGACTAAGACGATGACTGATGACTGATGACTGATGACTGATAACCGATGACTGATGACTTATGACTGCTGACTGAGGACTGATGACTGATAACTGATAACTGATGACGATGACGATGACGATGACGATGACGATGACGATGACGATGACGATGACGATGACGATGACGATGACGATGACGATGACGATGACGATGACGATGACGATGACGATGACGATGACGATGACGATGACGATGACGATGACGATGACGATGACGGTGACTGTGACTGTGACTGTGACTGTGACTGTGACTGTGACTGTGACTGTGACTGTGACTGTGACTGTGACTGTGACTGTGACTGTGACTGTGACTGTGACTGTGACTGTGACTGTGACTGTGACTGTGACTGTGACTGTGACTGTGACTGTGACTGTGACTGTGACTGTGACTGTGACTGTGATTGTGACTGTGACTGTGACTGTGACTGTGACTGTGACTGTGACTGTGACTGTGACTGTGACTGTGACTATGACTATGACTATGACTAAGACGATGACTGATGACTGATGACTGATGACTGATGACTGATGACTGATGACTGATGACTGATGACTGATGACTGATGACTGATGACTGATGACTGATGACTGATGACTGATGACTGATGACTGATGACTGATGACTGATGACTGATGACTGATGACTGATGACTGATGACTGATGACTGATGACTGATGACTGATGACTGATAAGTGTTAACTGATAAATAACTGATGACTGATAACTGATGACTGATAACCGATGACTGATGACTGATGACTGATAACTGATGACGATGACGATGACGATGACGATGACGATGACGATGACGATGACGATGACGATGACGATGACGATGACGATGACGATGACGATGACGATGACGATGCCGATGACTATGACTATGACTATGACTATGACTATGACTATGACTATGATTATGACTATGACTATGACTATGATTATAACTATAACTATGACTATGACTATGACTATGACTATGACTATGACTAAGACTAAGACTAAGACTAAGACGATGACTGATGACTGATGACTGATGCCTGATAACCGAT
Source organism: Epirrita christyi (assembly GCA_951392215.1). Taxonomy (NCBI): domain Eukaryota; kingdom Metazoa; phylum Arthropoda; class Insecta; order Lepidoptera; family Geometridae; genus Epirrita; species Epirrita christyi. Next base: position 9,069,548 of record OX595855.1, on the reverse strand, counting down.
GTCTGATGACTGATGACTGCTGACTGATGACTGATAACTGATAACTGATGACGATGACGATGACGATGACGATGATGATGACGATGACGATGACGATGACGATGACGATGACGATAACGATGACGATGACTATGACTATGACTGACTATGACTATGACTATGACTATGACTATGACTATGACTATGACTATGACTATGACTATGACTATGACTATGACTGATGACTGATGACTGATGAATGACGACTGATGACTGATGACTGATGACTGATGACGGATGACTGATGTCTAATGACTGATGACTGACTATGACTATGACTATGACTATGACTATGACTATGACTATGACTATGATTATTACTATAACTATGACTATGAATATGACTATGACTATGACTATGACTATGACTAAGACTAAGACTAAGACTAAGACGATGATTGATGACTGATGACTGATAACCGATGACTGATGACTGATGACTGCTGACTGATGACTGATGACTGATAACTGATGACGATGACGATGACGATGACGATGACGATGACGATGACGATGACGATGACGATGACGATGACGATGACGATGACGATGACGATGACGATGACGATGACGATGACGATGACTATGACTATGACTATGACTATGACTATGACTATGACTATGACTGAGACTAAGACTAAGACTAATACTAAGACGATGACTGATGACTGATGACTGATGAATGATGACTGATGACTGATGACTAATGACTGATGACTGATGACTGATGACTGATGACTGATGACTGATGACTGATGACTGATGACTGATCACTGATAACTGATGACTATGACTATGACTATGACTATGATTATGACTATGACTATGACTATGACTATGACTATGACTATGACTATGACTATGACTATGACTATGACTATGACTATGACTATGACTATGACTATGACTATGACTTTGACTATGACTATGATTATGACTATGACTATGACTATGATTATAACTATAACTATGACTATGACTATGACTATGACTATGACTATGACTATGACTAAGACTAAGACTAAGACTAAGACGATGACTGATGACTGATGACTGATGCCTGATAACCGATGTCTGATGACTGATGACTGCTGACTGATGACTGATAACTGATAACTGATGACGATGACGATGACGATGACGATGATGATGACGATGACGATGACGATGACGATGACGATGACGATAACGATGACGATGACTATGACTATGACTATGACTATGACTATGACTATGACTATGACTATGACTATGACTATGACTATGACTATGACTATGACTATGACTATGACTATGACTGATGACTGATGACTGATGAATGACGACTGATGACTGATGACTGATGACTGATGACGGATGACTGATGTCTAATGACTGATGACTGACTATGACTATGACTATGACTATGACTGTGACTATGACTATGACTATGATTATTACTATAACTATGACTATGACTATGACTATGACTATGACTATGACTATGACTAAGACTAAGACTAAGACTAAGACGATGATTGATGACTGATGACTGATAACCGATGACTGATGACTGATGACTGCTGACTGATGACTGATGACTGATAACTGATGACGATGACGATGACGATGACGATGACGATGACGATGACGATGACGATGACGATGACGATGACGATGACGATGACGATGACGATGACGATGACGATGACGATGACGATGACTATGACTATGACTATGACTATGACTATGACTATGACTATGACTATGACTGAGACTAAGACTAAGACTAATACTAAGACGATGACTGATGACTGATGACTGATGAATGATGACTGATGACTGATGACTAATGACTGATGACTGATGACTGATGACTGATGACTGATGACTGATGACTGATGACTGATGACTGATCACTGATAACTGATGACTATGACTATGACTATGACTATGATTATGACTATGACTATGACTATGACTATGACTATGACTATGACTATGACTATGACTATGACTATGACTATGACTATGACTATGACTATGACTATGACTATGACTTTGACTATGACTATGACTATGACTATGACTATGACTATGACTATGACTATGACTATGACTATGACTATGACTATGACTATGACTATGACTATGACTATGACTATGACTATGACTATGACTATGACTAAGACTAAGACTAAGACTAAGACTAAGACTAAGACTAAGACTAAGACGATGACTGATGACTGATGACTGATGACTGATTGAAGGAATCGGATGATCCTTCCGTGGTTAAATAGGAAAATAAAACGTACTTTGAATTATAAGAATGTATTGCGAGCAAAAATAGAATACACCGGAGACCATAAGATGCACACTCATAAGGAGCGAGCACAGACAAACAATGCAACGATACTGGTTGCATAACATAGACTAAGTATTAGATAATAAAATGTTTACATTATCTATATTCCCAACAACCCCACTAGAATGTAAACCCATTTTACTGATACAGAACAAATGTTTTTCACAAGTTGTACCCTTAGTTAAATTATCAGCTACCATCTCACATCCTTGAACATACTCAAACTTAATTACAGATTTTATAACATATTCTCTAAGAAAATGGTAACGAATGTCTATGTGTTTAGTCCTTGGTTTATAGCAGTCCGTAGATGCCAGCCGTATGGCACTCTGGTTATCACAATTAATTGTCAACGCCTCCTCTTCACTTTGGTGCAGTTCAGCCTGCAATTGGCGGAGCCATAGAGCCTCTTGGCTTGCCGACGCCATTGCCATATATTCTGCTTCCGCAGTAGAGAGAGCCACAGTCTGTTGCTTGCACGAGTTCCAGGCAATACTGGCGTTCTGAAATATAAAAGTATAACCTGTGCATGACCTTCTGTCTTCAGGGTCATTGGCCCAGTCTGCATCACAGTATCCGGTGATTTTTGAACCTTCTTTGGTATAATATAGTTTTAGATCCTTTGATCCTTGTAGGTATCTCATGATCCTTTTTACTGCTAGCCAATGCTGATTTCCAGGATTATTGCAATATTGACTTAGTTTATTTACTGCATATGAAATATCGGGTCTTGTCACCTGTGCCAGATATAGTAAACTTCCAACTGCTTGCCTGTAAGGAATGTTATCAATTTTATCACAAGGGTTCTTCTCAAATTTTGCATTCACTTCTATAGGAGTTCGAACTGGTTTACAATCAGACATGCCAAAACGATGCAATATTTCATTTATGTATTTCTGCTGATCAAGCATTATCACGCCTGCTTCGCGGTCTCTTGAAATGTTGATGCCAATACACTGCTTCACTTGACCAAGATCTTTCATACAAAATTTTTCTTTCAGCTTTTCTTTTACTTCCAATTTTATAGACTGATGGTTTGTAAAGATCAAGATGTCATCGACCCATACCGCTAGAAATATTATGTATGATTCCTTTTTCATATAATAAATACAAGGATCAGTCTTCGCTCTTGTGAGCCCAATTTCACATAGTGCACTATCTAGTTTTAGATTCCATTGCCTGCTAGCCTGCTTTAAGCCATATATGGATTTATGTAGTAAACATACCTGGGAACCTTCAGAGTACATTTCGGGCTGAGACATGTATATCTCTGTGTCTATGTCGCCTTGCAGAAACGCACTTACGGCATCCATCTGATCCATATCAAAATCATATTTTGCTGCTAGTGCAATCAAGTAGCGGACTGAAGTGTACCGTACTACTGGTGAGTATATTTCTTCATAATTTATGCCTTTTATCTGAGCATAACCTTTTATGACCAATCTTGCTTTGTATTTAGTCACTTGTCCTTCTTCATTTGTTTTTGATTTAAATACCCATTTACACGGGAGAACTTTCTTATTCTGTGGCTTGTCTACAAGGTTCCATGTTTTATTTTGCAGTAAGGATTCATATTCTTCGTTCATAGCATTTTTCCACTGATCTGCATGAGAAGATGCCAAAGCTTCTTCAACGGTCTGAGGATCATTCAAATTTGAAGTTGGACAAAAATAGCTTGACTCATGAGCATCAGTACTCAATAGCTGACCTCTTTTGCGCGGGCGCAAGGTTATCTTACTAGGTGTACTCATATTTGAGATTTTTGTTTCAGGTACATACAAGGAGTCCTCATCACCAGATTTGAATTCATCACTCAATGAAGTAGCATGCTCATCTTCTTTAGGAGAGCTCGATGCTGTCTCGGACTTCTGCAGATCGCCGGCGCTGTCGACATTGCAAGGTAAGTATATTTTATCATATTTATATACTTGTTCCAAAAATACCACATCTCTACTTTTAATTATCTTGTATGTTTTAGGGTCAGCGAGGCGATACCCCTTTGATTGATCACAGTAGCCCACAAATATTAATTTCCTTGACTTTGGGTCCCATTTTTGACGTCTTTCTTTAGGTATTTGGGCCATGACCTCAGAGCCAAAAATTCTCATGTTGGTTAAATCCGGTTTCTTTCCAGACCATTTTTCCAGTGGTGTCATCCCATCAAGTGCTTTAGTGGGAGACCTATTAATGATGTAAGCTGCCGTTGCCGTTGCTTCTGCCCAGAATTGTTTCGGTAAGTTAGCATCAAACAACATACACTTTGCTCTTTCAATCAATGTTCTATTCATTCTCTCAGAAAGTCCATTTTGTTGTGGGCTGTACGGACAGCTGGTCTGGTGCTGGAGACCATGCTGCTTGAGATAACCATCAAACTCTTTGTTACAGTACTCGGTGCCGTTGTCAGAACGAATGATTTTTATTTTCAAACCCAGTTCGTTTTCAACTCTGCATTTGTAATCTTTGAAAGCTTGTAGAATATTTAATTTATCTTTAAGGAAATACACATTAACAATCCTAGTGTAATCATCGATGAAGGTAATAAAATATTTCATACCTCCCAGTGATGTTGTTTCCATGGGGCCACACAAATCTGTGTGTATCAACTCTAGCTGACGTGAAGCTCTGGAGCCGATATTATTGAATGGCAGTCTGGGTTGTTTCGCTTCTAGGCAGGTAGTACATGTGACCGGTTCCTTTTCCACAGCAGACAGCTTAACTCCTTGTGAGCAGTCTGGCAACTTCTTTACATCTGAAAAATTCAAATGTCCCATGCGTCGGTGCCATAAGACAATATCATTTATATTATTTGTCGTAGTCATATTGGCAAGAACTTCCCTGCGTGTGTTTAACTTGTACAAGTTGCGTTCAAGTTCAGCTGAACACACAAATTCTCCTTTGATGTTGTATATCTCACAGCTGTTATTTTTAAAATTAACTTTACAGCCATTTTTGACCATTGCACTGACAGACAGAAGATTTGCTGCTAATAAAGGTATGTATAAAACATTCTGTACCTGTATTTTTCCATTATCCAGTATGAGGTTCACCTTTCCCATACTTTCCACAGACAGTGGAGTATTACTGGCAACAATGATGGATGGTATCGGTGGCTTTTGTACATCATACATCCAATCGCTGCGATTTGTCATATGCATTGATGCCCCTGAGTCTACATACCACACATCCGGGTTCACTCTTGATGAATCTGTACAATCTGTAAATGCCGGAAATGCTGCCACAAAACCTTTATTTTCTACTTGTTTACTGTAAGATGTCTTCTTCGGTGCACGGCAATTCCTGGCTATATGGCCATGTTTGTTGCAATTGAAGCATCTAGGTCCTGTTCCTTTTGTGACAACTTGCGGTTTCCTTCTATTCTCGGTGTAAAATGCTGTTGTTTCTGTTTTATTTTGCACTTCCTGCAGTAATTTTGTTTTTATTAGATCCGCACTTATTTTTATGCCGGAGCTTTCTATGCCCATGATCATGGGTTTATAGGTTTCTGGTAAGCCTGCTAACATCAGTGTTCCCAGCCACTCGTCATTCACTTCGAACTTTATATTTCTCAATTTATGAGCGGTCGTCATAATCTTATTCACGTAATCTTCTACGCTCCGCGACGATTCTAGAGTGGTGGTAATCAAATCTTTCAACAAAGCAACTCTCCTGTTGAGTCCACTGTCATCGAATGCTTTCTCCAAGTTCATCCACACCTTTTTGCATGTTGTAGCATCTTGGATGTGAACATAGTTGATAGGATCCAACAAAAGTATTATCTTTGATTTCGCCTTCTTTTCTTTCATCGCATCAGTACAGAAACCATTCACACATTCCCATAGATCTTCATGCTCCAAATAAGCTTGAACTGCAAACTTCCAGCTGGCGTAGTTGTCTCGACCAGTGAGCTTTTCAATGTGGAATGCACTAGAAGTGCTGCTCGACATAATGGAAAACAATTTTCACCTTTCTGAACCTTTTGTAATTTTTCATGTACAACTGAGGTTATGATTTGCACGCGTCCGGTGCCGGCCGGTTTTTCTTTTCTTTTCGGATTCACAGAGTTGTTTTACTTTTTCCAGGTAACCACGCTCTGCTACCATGAAGGAATCGGATGATCCTTCCGTGGTTAAATAGGAAAATAAAACGTACTTTGAATTATAAGAATGTATTGCGAGCAAAAATAGAATACACCGGAGACCATAAGATGCACACTCATAAGGAGCGAGCACAGACAAACAATGCAACGATACTGGTTGCATAACATAGACTAAGTATTAGATAATAAAATGTTTACATTATCTATATTCCCAACACTGATGACTGATGACTGATGACTGATGACTGATGACTGATGACTGATGACTGATGACTGATGACTGATGATTGATGACTGATGACTGATGACTGATGACTGATGACTGATGACTGATAACTGATAAGTGTTAAATGATAAATAAGTGATGACTGATAACTGATGACTGATAACTGATGACTGATGACTGATAACTGATGACGATGACGATAAAGATGACGATGCCGATGACTATGACTATGACTATGACTATGACTATGACTATGACTATGACTATGACTATGACTATGACTATGACTATGACTATGACTATGACTATGACTATGATTATGACTATAACTATGACTATGACTATGACTTTGACTATGACTATGACTATGACGATGACTGATGACAGATGACTGATGACTGATAACCGATGACTGATGACTGATGACTGCTGACTGAGGACTGATGACTATGACTGATGACTGATGACTGATGACTGATGACTGATGACTGATGATTGATGACTGATGACTGATGACTGATGACTGATGACTGATGACTGATAACTGATAAGTGTTAACTGATAAATAAGTGATGACTGATAACTGATGACTGATAACCGATGACTGATGACTGATGACTGATAACTGATGACGATGACGATAAAGATGACGATGCCAATGACTATGACTATGACTATGACTATGACTATGACTATGACTATGACTATGACTATGACTATGACTATGACTATGACTATGACTATGACTATGACTATGACTATGACTTTGACTATGACTATGACTATGACTATGACTATGACTATGACTATGACTATGACTATGACTATGACTATGACTATGACTATGACTATGACTATGACTATGACTATGACTATGACTATGACTATGACTATGACTATGACTATGACTATGACTATGACTATGACTATGACTATGACTATGACTATGACTATGACTATGACTATGACTATGACTATGACTATGACTATGACTATGACTATGACTATGACTATGACTATGACTATGACTATGACTATGACTATGACTATGACTATGACTATGACTATGACTATGACTATGACTAAGACTAAGACTAAGACTAAGACTAAGACTAAGACTAAGACTAAGACGATGACTGATGACTGATGACTGATGACTGATGACTGATGACTGATGACTGATGACTGATGACTGATGACTGATGACTGATGACTGATGACTGATGATTGATGACTGATGACTGATGACTGATGACTGATGACTGATGACTGATAACTGATAAGTGTTAAATGATAAATAAGTGATGACTGATAACTGATGACTGATAACTGATGACTGATGACTGATAACTGATGACGATGACGATAAAGATGACGATGCCGATGACTATGACTATGACTATGACTATGACTATGACTATGACTATGACTATGACTATGACTATGACTATGACTATGACTATGACTATGACTATGACTATGATTATGACTATAACTATGACTATGACTATGACTTTGACTATGACTATGACTATGACGATGACTGATGACAGATGACTGATGACTGATAACCGATGACTGATGACTGATGACTGCTGACAGGACTGATGACTATGACTGATGACTGATGACTGATGACTGATGACTGATGACTGATGATTGATGACTGATGACTGATGACTGATGACTGATGACTGATGACTGATAACTGATAAGTGTTAACTGATAAATAAGTGATGACTGATAACTGATGACTGATAACCGATGACTGATGACTGATGACTGATAACTGATGACGATGACGATAAAGATGACGATGCCAATGACTATGACTATGACTATGACTATGACTATGACTATGACTATGACTATGACTATGACTATGGCTATGACTATGACTATGACTATGACTATGACTATGATTATGACTATAACTATGACTATGACTATGACTTTGACTATGACTATGACTATGACGATGACTGATGACAGATGACTGATGACTGATAACCGATGACTGATGACTGATGACTGCTGACTGAGGACTGATGACTATGACTATGACTATGACTAAGACTAAGACTAAGACTAAGACGATGACTGATGACTGAAGACTGATGACTATGACTATGATTATGACTATAACTATGACTATGACTATGACTATGACTATGACTATGACTATGACTATGACTAAGACTAAGACTAAGACTAAGACTAAGACTAAGACGATGACTGATGACTGATGACTATGACAATGATTATGACTATAACTATGACTATGACTATGACTATGACTATAACTATGACTATGACTATGACTATGACTAAGACTAAGACTAAGACTAAGACGATGACTAATGACTGATGACTGATGACTATGACTATGATTATGACTATAACTATGACTATGACTATGACTATGACTATGACTATGACTATGACTATGACTAAGACTAAGACTAAGACTAAGACTAAGACTAAGACGATGACTGATGACTGATGACTGATGACTGGTGACTGATGACTGATGACTGATGACTGACGACTGATGACTGATGACTGATGACTGATGACTATGACTATGATTATGACTATGACTATGACTATGACTATGACTTTGACTATAACTAAGACGATGACTGATGACTGATGACTGATGACTGATGACTGATGGCTGATGACTGATGACTGACGACTGATGACTGATGACTGATGACTGATGACTATGACTATGATCATGACTATAACTATGACTATGACTATGACTATGACTATGACTATGACTATGACTATGACTATGACTAAGACTAAGACGAAGACTAAGACGATGACTGATGACTGATGACTGATGACTATGACTATGATTATGACTATAACTATGACTATGACTATGACTATGACTATGACTATGACTATGACTAAGACTAAGACTAAGACTAAGACGATGACTGATGACTGATGACTGATGACTATGACTATGATTATGACTATAACTATGACTATGACTATGACTATGACTATGACTATGACTATGACTAAGACTAGGACTAAGACTAAGACTAAGACTAAGACTAAGACGATGACTGTTGACTGATGACTGATGACTGATGACTGATGACTGATGACTGATGACTGATGACTGATGACTGATGACTGATGACTGATGACTGATGACTGATGACTGATGACTGATCACTGATAACTGATGACTATGACTATGACTATGACTATGATTATGACTATGACTATGACTATGACTATGACTATGACTATGACTATGACTATGACTATGACTATGACTATGACTATGACTATGACTATGACTATGACTTTGACTATGACTATGATTATGACTATGACTATGACTATGATTATAACTATAACTATGACTATGACTATGACTATGACTATGACTATGACTAAGACTAAGACTAAGACTAAGACGATGACTGATGACTGATGACTGATGCCTGATAACCGATGTCTGATGACTGATGACTGCTGACTGATGACTGATAACTGATAACTGATGACGATGACGATGACGATGACGATGATGATGACGATGACGATGACGATGACGATGACGATGACGATAACGATGACGATGACTATGACTATGACTATGACTATGACTATGACTATGACTATGACTATGACTATGACTATGACTATGACTATGACTATGACTATGACTATGACTGATGACTGATGACTGATGAATGACGACTGATGACTGATGACTGATGACTGATGACGGATGACTGATGTCTAATGACTGATGACTGACTATGACTATGACTATGACTATGACTGTGACTATGACTATGACTATGATTATTACTATAACTATGACTATGACTATGACTATGACTATGACTATGACTATGACTAAGACTAAGACTAAGACTAAGACGATGATTGATGACTGATGACTGATAACCGATGACTGATGACTGATGACTGCTGACTGATGACTGATGACTGATAACTGATGACGATGACGATGACGATGACGATGACGATGACGATGACGATGACGATGACGATGACGATGACGATGACGATGACGATGACGATGACGATGACGATGACGATGACGATGACGATGACTATGACTATGACTATGACTATGACTATGACTATGACTATGACTATGACTGAGACTAAGACTAAGACTAATACTAAGACGATGACTGATGACTGATGACTGATGACTGATGACTGATGACTGATGACTAATGACTGATGACTGATGACTGATGACTGATGACTGATGACTGATGACTGATGACTGATGACTGATCACTGATAACTGATGACTATGACTATGACTATGACTATGATTATGACTATGACTATGACTATGACTATGACTATGACTATGACTATGACTATGACTATGACTATGACTATGACTATGACTATGACTATGACTATGACTATGACTATGACTATGACTATGACTATGACTATGACTATGACTATGACTATGACTATGACTATGACTATGACTATGACTATGACTATGACTTTGACTATAACTAAGACGATGACTGATGACTGATGACTGATGACTGATGACTGATGGCTGATGACTGATGACTGACGACTGATGACTGATGACTGATGACTGATGACTATGACTATGATTATGACTATAACTATGACTATGACTATGACTATGACTATGACTATGACTATGACTAAGACTAAGACGAAGACTAAGACGATGACTGATGACTGATGACTGATGACTATGACTATGATTATGACTATAACTATGACTATGACTATGACTATGACTATGACTATGACTATGACTAAGACTAAGACTAAGACTAAGACTAAGACTAAGACTAAGACTAAGACTAAGACGATGACTGATGACTGATGACTGATGACTGATGACTGATGACTGATGACTGATGACTGATGACTGATGACTGATGACTGATGACTGATGACTGATGACTGATGACTGATGACTGATGACTATGACTATGACTATGACTATGACTATGACTATGACTATGACTATGACTATGACTATGACTATGACTATGACTATGACTATGACTATGACTATGACTATGACTATGACTATGACTATGACTATGACTATGACTATGACTATGACTATGACTATGACTATGACTATGACTATGACTATGACTATGACTATGACTATGACTATGACTATGACTATGACTATGACTATGACTATGACTATGACTATGACTATGACTATGACTATGACTATGACTATGACTATGACTATGACTATGACTATGACTATGACTATGACTATGACTATGACTATGACTATGACTATGACTATGACTATGACTATGACTATGACTATGACTATGACTATGACTATGACTATGACTATGACTATGACTATGACTATGACTATGACTATGACTATGACTATGACTATGACTATGACTATGACTATGACTATGACTATGACTATGACTATGACTATGACTATGACTATGACTATGACTATGACTATGACTATGACTATGACTATGACTATGACTATGACTATGACTATGACTATGACTATGACTATGACTATGACTATGACTATGACTATGACTATGACTATGACTATGACTATGACTATGACTATGACTAAGACTAAGACTAAGACTAAGACTAAGACTAAGACTAAGACGATGACTGATGACTGATGACTGATGACTGATGACTGATGACTGATGACTGATGACTGATGACTGATGACTGATGACTGATGACTGATGACTGATGACTGATGACTGATGACTGATGACTGATGACTGATGATTGATGACTGATGACTGATGACTGATGACTGATGACTGATGACTGATAACTGATAAGTGTTAACTGATAAATAAGTGATGACTGATAACTGATGACTGATAACCGATGACTGATGACTGATGACTGATAACTGATGACGATGACGATGACGATAAAGATGACGATGCCGATGACTATGACTATGACTATGACTATGACTATGACTATGACTATGACTATGACTATGACTATGACTATGACTATGACTATGACTATGACTATGACTATGACTATGACTATGACTATGACTATGACTATGACTATGACTATGACTATGACTATGACTATGACTATGACTATGATTATGACTATAACTATGACTATGACTATGACTTTGACTATGACTATGACTATGACGATGACTGATGACAGATGACTGATGACTGATAACCGATGACTGATGACTGATGACTGCTGACTGAGGACTGATGACTATGACTATGACTATGACTAAGACTAAGACTAAGACTAAGACTAAGACGATGACTGATGACTGATGACTGATGACTGATGACTGATGACTGATGACTGATGACTGATGACTGATGACTGATGACTGATGACTGATGACTGATGACTGATGACTGATGACTGATGACTGATGACTGATGACTGATGACTGATGACTGATGACTGATGACTGATGACTGATGATTGATGACTGATAACTGATAAGTGTTAACTGATAAATAAGTGATGACTGATAACTGATGACTGATAACCGATGACTGATGACTGATGACTGATAACTGATGACGATGACGATAAAGATGACGATGCCGATGACTATGACTATGACTATGACTATGACTATGACTATGACTATGACTATGACTATGACTATGACTATGACTATGACTATGACTATGACTATGATTATGACTATAACTATGACTATGACTATGACTTTGACTATGACTATGACTATGACGATGACTGATGACAGATGACTGATGACTGATAACCGATGACTGATGACTGATGACTGCTGACTGAGGACTGATGACTATGACTATGACTATGACTAAGACTAAGACTAAGACTAAGACGATGACTGATGACTGAAGACTGATGACTATGACTATGATTATGACTATAACTATGACAATGACTATGACTATGACTATGACTATGACTATGACTATGACTATGACTAAGACTAAGACTAAGACTAAGACTAAGACTAAGACGATGACTGATGACTGATGACTCGACGATGACAGATGACTGATGACTGATAACCGATGACTGATGACTGATGACTGCTGACTGAGGACTGATGACTATGACTATGACTATGACTAAGACTAAGACTAAGACTAAGACGATGACTGATGACTGAAGACTGATGACTATGACTATGATTATGACTATAACTATGACTATGACTATGACTATGACTATGACTATGACTATGACTATGACTATGACTATGACTATGACTATGACTATGACTATGACTATGACTATGACTATGACTATGACTATGACTATGACTTTGACTATGACTATGACTATGACTATGACTATGACTATGACTATGACTATGACTATGACTATGACTATGACTATGACTATGACTATGACTATGACTATGACTATGACTATGACTATGACTATGACTATGACTATGACTATGACTATGACTATGACTATGACTATGACTATGACTATGACTATGACTATGACTATGACTATGACTATGACTATGACTATGACTATGACTATGACTATGACTATGACTATGACTATGACTATGACTATGACTATGACTATGACTATGACTATGACTATGACTATGACTATGACTATGACTATGACTATGACTATGACTATGACTATGACTATGACTATGACTATGACTATGACTATGACTAAGACTAAGACTAAGACTAAGACTAAGACTAAGACTAAGACGATGACTGATGACTGATGACTGATGACTGATGACTGATGACTGATGACTGATGACTGATGACTGATGACTGATGACTGGTGACTGATGACTGATGACTGATGACTGACGACTGATGACTGATGACTGATGACTGATGACTGATGACTATGACTATGATTATGACTATGACTATGACTATGACTATGACTTTGACTATAACTAAGACGATGACTGATGACTGATGACTGATGACTGATGACTGATGGCTGATGACTGATGACTGACGACTGATGACTGATGACTGATGACTGATGACTATGACTATGATTATGACTATAACTATGACTATGACTATGACTATGACTATGACTATGACTATGACTAAGACTAAGACGAAGACTAAGACGATGACTGATGACTGATGACTGATGACTATGACTATGACTATGATTATGACTATAACTATGACTATGACTATGACTATGACTATGACTATGACTATGACTATGACTAAGACTAGGACTAAGACTAAGACTAAGACTAAGACTAAGACGATGACTGATGACTGATGACTGATGACTGATGACTGATGACTGATGACTGATGACTGATGACTGATGACTGATGACTGATGACTGATGACTGATGACTGATGACTATGACTATGACTATGACTATGACTATGACTATGACTATGACTATGACTATGACTATGACTATGACTATGACTATGACTATGACTATGACTATGATTATGACTATAACTATGACTATGACTATGACTATGACTATGACTATGACTATGACTATGACTATGACTAAGACTAAGACGATGACTATTGACTGATGACTGATGACTGATAACCGATGACTGATGACTGATGACTGATGACTGAGGACTGATGACTGATAACTGATAACTGATAACTGATGACGATGACGATGACGATGACGATGACGATGACGATGACGATGACGATGACGATGACGATGACGATGACGATGACGATGACGATGACGATGACGGTGACTGTGACTGTGACTGTGACTGTGACTGTGACTGTGACTGTGACTGTGACTGTGACTGTGACTGTGACTGTGACTGTGACTGTGACTGTGACTGTGACTGTGACTGTGACTGTGACTGTGACTGTGACTGTGACTGTGACTGTGACTGTGACTGTGACTGTGACTGTGACTGTGACTGTGACTGTGACTGTGACTGTGACTGTGACTGTGACTGTGACTGTGACTGTGACTGTGACTGTGACTGTGACTGTGACTGTGACTGTGACTGTGACTGTGACTGTGACTGTGACTGTGACTGTGACTGTGACTGTGACTGTGACTGTGACTGTGACTGTGACTGTGACTGTGACTGTGACTGTGACTGTGACTGTGACTGTGACTGTGACTGTGACTGTGACTGTGACTGTGACTGTGACTGTGACTGTGACTGTGACTGTGACTGTGACTGTGACTGTGACTGTGACTGTGACTGTGACTGTGACTGTGACTGTGACTGTGACTGTGACTGTGAATGTGACTGTGACTGTGACTGTGACTGTGACTGTGACTGTGACTGTGACTGTGACTGTGACTGTGACTGTGACTGTGACTGTGACTGTGACTGTGACTGTGACTGTGACTGTGACTGTGACTGTGACTGTGACTGTGACTGTGACTGTGACTGTGACTGTGACTGTGACTGTGACTGTGACTGTGACTGTGACTGTGACTGTGACTGTGACTGTGACTGTGACTGTGACTGTGACTGTGACTGTGACTGTGACTATGACTGTGACTATGACTGACTATGACTATGACTATGACTATGACTATGACTATGACTAAGACGATGACTATGACTAGGACTATGACTATGACTATGACTATGACTATGACTATGACTATGACTATGACTATGACTATGACTATGACTATGACTATGACTATGACTATGACTATGACTATGACTATGACTATGACTATGACTATGACTATGACTATGACTATGACTATGACTACGACTACGACTATGACTATGACTATGACTATGACTATGACTATGACTATGACTATGACTATGACTATGACTATGACTATGACTATGACTATGACGATGACTATGACTATGACTATGACTATGACTATGACTATGACTATGACTATGACTATGACTATGACTATGACTATGACTATGATTATGACTATAACTATGACTATGACTATGACTATGACTATGACTATGACTAAGACTAAGACTAAGACTAAGACGATGACTGATGACTGATGACTGATGACTGATAACCGATGACTGATGACTGATGACTGCTGACTGATGACTGATGACTGATAACAGATGACGATGATGATGACGATGACGATGACGATGACGATGACGATGACGATGACGATGACGATGACGATGACGATGACGATGACGATGACGATGACGATGACGATGACGATGACTTTGCCGATGACTATGACTATGACTATGACTATGACTATGACTATGACTATGACTATGACTATGACTATGACTATGACTATGACTATGATTATGACTATAACTATGACTATGACTATGACTATGACTATGACTATGACTAAGACTAAGACTAAGACTAAGACGATGACTGATGACTGATGACTGATGACTGATAACCGATGACTGATGACTGATGACTGCTGACTGATGACTGATGACTGATAACTGATGACGATGATGATGACGATGACGATGACGATGACGATGACGATGACGATGACGATGACGATGACGATGACTATGACTATGACTATGACTATGACTATGACTATGACTATGACTATGACTATGACTATGACTATGACTATGACTATGACTATGACTATGACTATGACTATGACTATGACTATGACTATGACTGATGACTGATGACTGATGAATGATGACTGATGACTGATGACTGACGACTGATGACGGATGACTGATGTCTAATGACTGATGACTGATGACTGATCACTGATAAGTGTTAACTGATAAATAACTGATGACTGATAACTGATGACTGATAACCGATGACTGATGACTGATGACTGATGACTGCTGACTGATGACTGATGACTGATAACTGATGACAATGACGATGACGATGACGATGACGATGACGATGACGATGACGATGACGATGACGATGACGATGACGATGACGATGACGATGACGATGACGATGACGATGACGATGACGATGCCGATGACTATGACTATGACTATGACTATGACTATGACTATGACTATGACTATGACTATGACTATGACTATGACTATGACTATGACTATGACTATGACTATGACTATGACTATGACTATGACTATGATTATGACTATAACTATGACTATGACTATGACTATGACTATGACTAAGACTAAGACTAAGACTAAGACGATGACTGATGACTGATGACTGATAACTGATAACCGATGACTGATGACTGATGACTGCTGACTGATGACTGATGACTGATAACTGATGACGATGATGATGACGATGACGATGACGATGACGATGACGATGACGATGACGATGACGATGACGATGACGATGACGATGACTATGACTATGACTATGACTATGACTATGACTATGACTAAGACTAAGACTAAGACTAAGACTAAGACTAAGACTAAGACGATGACTGATGACTGATGACTGATGACTGATGACTGATGACTGATGACTGATGACTGATGACTGATGACTGATGACTGATGACTGATGACTGATGACTGATGACTGATGACTGATGACTGATGACTGATGACTGATGACTGATGACTGATGACTGATGACTGATGACTGATGACTGATGACTGATGACTGATGACTGATGACTGATAACTGATAAGTGTTAACTGATAAATAACTGATGACTGATAACTGATGACTGATAACCGATGACTGATGACTGATGACTGATAACTGATGACGATGACGATGACGATGACGATGACGATGACGATGACGATGCCGATGACTATGACTATGACTATGACTATGACTATGACTATGACTATGACTATGACTATGACTATGACTATGACTATGACTATGACTATGACTATGACTATGACTATGACTATGACTATGACTATGACTATGACTATGATTATGACTATAACTATGACTATGACTATGACTATGACTATGACTATGACTATGACTATGACTAAGACTAAGACTAAGACGATGACTGATGACTGATGACTGATAACCGATGACTGATGACTGATGACTGCTGACTGAGGACTGATGACTGATAATTGATAACTGATGACGATGACGATGACGATGACGATGACGATGACGATGACGATGACGATGACGATGACGATGACGGTGACTGTGACTGTGACTGTGACTGTGACTGTGACTGTGACTTTGACTGTGACTGTGACTGTGACTGTGACTGTGACTGTGACTGTGACTGTGACTGTGACTGTGACTGTGACTGTGACTGTGACTGTGACTGTGACTGTGACTGTGACTGTGACTGTGACTGTGACTGTGACTGTGACTGTGACTGTGACTGTGACTGTGACTGTGACTGTGACTGTGACTGTGACTGTGACTGTGACTGTGACTGTGACTGTGACTGTGACTGTGACTGTGACTGTGACTGTGACTGTGACTGTGACTGTGACTGTGACTGTGACTGTGACTGTGACTGTGACTGTGACTGTGACTGTGACTGTGACTGTGACTGTGACTGTGACTGTGACTGTGACTGTGACTGTGACTGTGACTGTGACTGTGACTGTGACTGTGACTGTGACTGTGACTGTGACTGTGACTGTGACTGTGACTGTGACTGTGACTGTGACTGTGACTGTGACTGTGACTGTGACTGTGACTGTGACTGTGACTGTGACTGTGACTGTGACTGTGACTGTGACTGTGACTGTGACTGTGACTGTGACTGTGACTGTGACTGTGACTGTGACTATGACTGTGACTATGACTGACTATGACTATGACTATGACTATGACTATGACTATGACTATGACTAAGACGATGACTGATGACTGATGACTGATGACTGATGACTGATGACTGATGACTGATGACTGATGACTGATGATTGATGACTGATGACTGATGACTGATGACTGATGACTGATGACTGATGACTGATGACTGATGACTGATAAGTGTTAACTGATAAATAACTGATGACTGATAACTGATGACTGATAACCGATGACTGATGACTGATGACTGATAACTGATGACGATGACGATGACGATGACGATGACGATGACGATGACGATGACGATGACGATGACGATGACGATGACGATGACGATGACGATGACGATGACGATGACGATGACGATGACGATGCCTATGACTATGACTATGACTATGACTATGACTATGACTATGACTATGACTATGACTATGACTATGACTATGACTATGACTATGATTATGACTATAACTATGACTATGACTATGACTATGACTATGACTATGACTAAGACTAAGACTAAGACTAAGACGATGACTGATGACTGATGACTGATGACTGATAACCGATGACTGATGACTGATGACTGCTGACTGATGACTGATGACTGATAACTGATGACGATGATGATGACGATGACGATGACGATGACGATGACGATGACGATGACGATGACGATGACGATGACGATGACGATGACTATGACTATGACTATGACTATGACTATGACTATGACTATGACTTTGACTATGACTATGACTATGACTATGACTATGACTATGACTATGACTATGACTATGACTATGACTATGACTATGACTATGACTATGACTGATGACTGATGACTGATGAATGATGACTGATGACTGATGACTGACGACTGATGACGGATGACTGATGTCTAATGACTGATGACTGATGACTGATCACTGATAACTGATGACTATGACTATGACTATGACTATGACTATGACTAGGACTATGACTATGACTATGACTATGACTATGACTATGACTATGACTATGACTATGACTATGACTATGACTATGACTATGACTATGACTATGACTATGACTATGACTATGACTATGACTATGACTATGACTATGACTATGACTATGACTATGACTATGACTATGACTATGACTATGACTATGACTATGACAATGACTATGACTATGACTATGACTATGACTATGACTATGACTATGACTATGACTATTACTAAGACGATGACTGATGACTGATGACTGATGACTGATGACTGATGGCTGATGACTGATGACTGACGACTGATGACTGATGACTGATGACTGATGACTATGACTATGATTATGACTATAACTATGACTATGACTATGACTATGACTATGACTAAGACTAAGACTAAGACTAAGACGATGACTGATGACTGATGACTGATGACTGATGACTGATGACTGATGACTGACGACTGATGACTATGACTATGATTATGACTATAACTATGACTATGACTATGACTATGACTATGACTATGACTATGACTATGACTATGACTAAGACTAAGACTAAGACTAAGACTAAGACTAAGACGATGACTGATGACTGATGACTGATGACTGATGACTGATGACTGATGACTGATGACTGATGACTGATGACTGATGACTGATGACTGATGACTGATGACTGATGACTGATGACTGATGACTGATGACTGATGACTGATGACTGATGACTGATGACTGATAAGTGTTAACTGATAAATAACTGATGACTGATAACCGATGACTGATGACTGATGACTGATAACTGATGACGATGACGATGACGATGACGATGCCGATGACTATGACTATGACTATGACTATGACTATGACTATGACTATGACTATGACTATGACTATGACTATGATTATGACTATAACTATGACTATGACTATGACTATGACTATGACTATGACTATGACTATGACTATGACTAAGACTAAGACTAAGACGATGATTGATGACTGATAACCGATGACTGATGACTGATGACTGCTGACTGATGACTGATGACTGATAACTGATGACGATGACGATGACGATGACGATGACGATGACGATGACGATGACGATGACGATGACGATGACGATGACGATGACGATGACGATGACGATGACGATGACGATGACGATGACGATGACGATGACGATGACGATGACGATGACGATGACGATGACGATGACGATGACGATGACGATGACGATGACGATGACGATGACGATGACGATGACGATGACGATGACGATGACGATGACGATGACGATGACGATGACGATGACGATGACGATGACGATGACGATGACGATGACGATGACGATGACGATGACGATGACGATGACGATGACGATGACGATGACGATGACGATGACGATGACGATGACGATGACGATGACGATGACGATGACTATGACTATGACTATGACTATGACTATGACTATGACTATGACTAAGACTAAGACTAAGACTAAGACTAAGACTATAACTAAGACGATGACTGATGACTGATGACTGATGACTGATGGCTGATGACTGATGACTGACGACTGATGACTGATGACTGTCGACTGATGACTGATGACTGATGACTGATGACTGATGACTGATGACTGATGACTGATGACTGATAACTGATAAGTGTTAACTGATAAGTGTTAACTGATAAATAACTGATGACTGATAACCGATGAATGATGACTGATGACTGATAACTGATGAATGATGACTGATGACTGATGACTGATGACTGATGACTGATGACGGATGACTGATGACTGATGACTGATCACTGATAACTGATGACTATGACTATGATTATGATTATGACTATAACTATGATTATGACTATGACTATGACTATGACTATGACTATGACTATGACTAAGACTAAGACTAAGACTAAGACGATGACTGATGACTGATGACTGATGACTGATGACTGATAAATGATGACGATGACGATGACGATGACGATGACGATGACGATGACGATGACGATGACGATGACGATGACGATGACGACCACGATGACGATGACGATGCCGATGACTATGACTATGACTATGACTATGACTATGACTATGACTATGACTATGACTATGACTATGACTATGACAAGGTGGACCACACTATTCTATTTCAAAAGTTAGATACGTATGGTGTCAGTGGCTCACTTTTGAAGGGGTTCCAATCTTAACTGTTCAAAAGACCTCAAGTAGTCTCAGTAAACGGATCTGAATCGGACATATACTTGACTAAATCTGGTGTCCCCCAAGGATCACACCTGGGACCTGTGCTATTTCTTATATTTATTAATGATTTACCAAAAAATTTCGACTACTGTAAACTATCATTATTTGCAGACGATGTTTAACTATTTAGACAGGTTAGGAGTCCCTCAGATTCAAATTTAATACAAATTGATCTCAATTCAATACTAAACTGGTGTGTTCTTAATCGTATGACTCTCAATGTAAACAAATGCTTTTACATAAAATTCACCCGGAAGAAAAAACCTCTTGTTTCATCATACGAACTTAGCGGCGTACTACTTAAAGAGGTAGATGAAATTCACGATCTAGGCATATTAATTCATAGCCAACTATCATTTGTGCCCCAAACTAATCACGTTGTGGCAAAAGCAGCCAAAATGTTAGGATTCGTAAAACGCAATAGTAAAGGGTTTAAGCCGCACACAAAACTATTATTATATAATGCATTAGTCCGCAGTCAACTAGAGTATGTGTTGGATATACGGACCGAGAGGAGCACGAGTGAGACGAACGCTGGTTAGCTTTGCACTGATTTATTGTACGATGTCTTTCTGTTGGTGGGCGCAGCCACGCACACACACATACATAACAATCCTCCCTTTAGTACAATAATTCCTTAACCCAAATTATAAACAAACAACTCTAGAAATACTTTTTGAAACAAGTCCTGGGACGCTTACGTAACAATCTCTGTGGTCCCACCGCTGAATCATCAATCTGTGGTTCTCCTTGAGCATCGGGATTAGTTTCGGCTTCCTGAAACTCATCCTCAGAGTCGTTCACGCCAGCCGGTTGTCCATCATCATTCGTCTGTTGAAGATCGCTCTCGACCTCCCCTGACGGCGAACAAGTCCTTGGTTCGTATTCGTATATTTCTGCTCTCCTCCCTCTGGCCAAACTACTAGACATTCGATTTGGTGAAGAGAGTCCAGGCTGCAGTACAGGTACAGTACAGGTCTCCAATGTAGCCGGCGAATGCAGGATCGGGGACGACGACGACGACGACGACGACGGTGGCGGCGGTGACGGCGGTGACGGCGGTGGCGGCGGTGACGGCGAAGATGCACGCGACGGCGGTGGTGATGGCGATGGAGATGATTCAGGTATGTTCACATTGGAATTTTGTATATTATCACCATGATCGTTACTGGTCCCTTTATACAGCATTAACTGATTTATGTGTCTTTTATGGATTTCCGAGCCATCGATATCTTTTACTAAATACAAAACTTTTCCTATTCTTTTTAGTACAACTCCCTTACACCATGCATAATTAGTTTTATTAACGAATATTTTATAAAGTACCACATCATGTTTCTTAAAGTTTTTCGTTTTGTTTTTCCCTTGTTTAATTTGCATACACTGTTGATTTTTCACGTGGTCGGATACCGACGGTGACGAGGGTGACGATGGTTTTGGATTAATCAAATCTAAACGCGACCTCAGCTTGCGGCCAAATACCAATTGAGCAGGGGACAAACCCGTGGTAGTGTGAACAGAGTTACGATAATCCATAAGATACTTAAGCAATTTTATCGATGCATCTTTCACGCTATGACACAGCAAAAGACACGACTTTATTCCCTTTTTCACTATTTTTACAAAACTTTCAGCCTGGCCATTACTAGGCGCGTGATAGACGGGTGACGTCAGATGAGAAATTGCATTTGTCGCGCAAAACAATTCAAATTCACGCGAACAAAAAGCTGTGCCATTATCACTTACTAATGTTTTTGGAATACCGAACCTTGACATAAAATCGCATAGCTATCCAATTACCGCAGCTGAAGACGTAGCGGTATTCATGTTGTATACTTCTACCCACTTAGTATGTGCATCTACAGCTACCAAATAAACACAACCTTTTATCGGACCCAGGAAATCGACATGTACCCTATAGAAAGGACACGGTGGAAATTCCCAATGAGCCAGTGGGGCGCGCGGGGGAGAGGGGCGCAGTTGAATACAAACGTCGCAGGAGCCTATCATTGTTTCCACCGCTTGATCGATTCCTGGAAACCAAAATCTTGAACGAGCTTCGGCCTTAGTTTTAACTATACCTAAATGTGAGGAGTGCAACTCTTTCAAAATAGTTTTGTATAAGCTCCCGGGTATAACGACCTTGTGACCTCTCATGACGCAACCATTCTCATACGATAACTGTGATCGACACAAGTGATAAGGTTTTAGTCGTATGTCATTCACTTTCGGCGGCCAACCATTCCCAATAAAATCTGTTACTCGCCTTAGAACTATGTCACTCTTTGTTTCCTTTCGTAATTGATCTAATGTCACGGGCATACTTCCGTCTACTACGAAACAAACATAGGTCGCACGGTCGTATGCTACCTCGCAGTCGCAGCATTGGCACTGCTCGGTGCACGCGCACGCATGCACTTCCCGCGGTAAGCTCGCACGGGACAAATAATCCGCGCTGTTATCGGCGCTGCGTACGTATTCTATTATGTAGTTATAGCTACTTAAGAACAAAGCGTACCGTTGCAATCTATTTGCAGACATTTCTGGTATGCCTTTATTAGGACCAAAAATAGACAACAGCGGTTTGTGATCCGTTCGTAATATAAATGGTACGGACCGCCCATACAAATATTGATGGAACCGTCGCACGCCATAAATAATGGCGGTTGCCTCTTTTTGTATTTGAGCATATCGTTTTTCCGCAGCATTAAGGGTACGTGACACATACGAAATAGGTCTTTCCACACCATCTAAACCTACTTGTGAAAGGATTGCTCCCAGCCCACTTGGCGAAGCGTCTACAGTTAAAATTATCTTCGCGTTTGGGTCAAAATGTGCAAGAACCTCTTTCGACGTCATCAACTTTTTGATAGTCCTAAAGGCCGTGTCGTGACTCTCAGTCCATTTCCAGTTACAGCCCTTTTTTAGCAACTCATACAAAGGACTCAGAATAGTGGATGCGTTTGCTACGAAATTCCTATAGTAGTTAATCAGCCCTAAGAATGACTGTAGCTGATTAACATTTGTGGGAACCGGCGCCTCCGCCATGGCCTTGATCTTTTCTGGTGCTTTTTTTAAACCATCTTTTGAGATAATATACCCTAGGTAACTGACTTCGTCCTGAAAGAACATACACTTTTCTTTTTGTAACGTTAACCCTGCATCCTGCAAACGTTTCAGGACCGCGTTCAGTTTTTCTAGATGTTCTTTCCTATCCTTTCCGGTCACTAAAATATCGTCTAACAGACACAAGACTCCATCTATACCTGATAGCACACCCTCGATCGCACGCTGAAAGATAGACGGTGCACTGGCTAACCCGAAGACGAGCCGCGTGAATCTATACAAACCTCGGTTTGTATTTATAGTTGTTAGGTTTTTCGATTCGTCATCTAAAACAAATTGGTTATACGCCATAGATAAATCGAGCTTGCTAAACTGTTGACCTCCTTGTTGATGGATCTTTGAGAACAGTTCAGTAGTCGTAGGGAGCGGATATTGTTCTACCAGTAACTGTTTATTTATACTTACGGAGTAGTCCGCGCACAACCTGATCGACCCATTCCGTTTTAAAACCGGAACTATCGGGGATGCGTAGTCCGAATACTCAATGGGTTGAAGAATATCTAAATCGACCAATCTATCGATTTCTTTTTCAACCTTATCCCGTAACGCAAATGCTACGGGGCGTGCCTTGCAGAAAACCGGTTTTGTATTGTCTTTTAACAATAATTTAATTTTGTATTTGTTAAAGGTCCCTAACCTATCTGAAAATAGCTCTGAATACTGTCGTTGCAAATCTTTGATAGGGACATCTGAATCTACACAGTAATTTACCGGCATCAACTGTAGATTGAATTTTGATATAAAATCCCTACCTAGCAGCGGTGGGCCGCCGTCGCGGACCACGTATAAGGCAATTACGTGTGTTTGTCCAGCGTAGCACACTGATAACCGCATCGTACCTACGCATTCAATCTTTCTAGCATTATACGTCATCAGCTGTTTACACGTACTTGATAATGGCACACCTTTAAAATGAGTATTGTAAAAGCCCTCAGAAACTACAGTTACCGAAGACCCGCTATCTATTTCAAATTTGAATGGCATTTTATTTATAAGAACTGATTCTACCATGGGTTCACCCCTGAATGAACGGATATAATAAAACTTACCGTCATCATCTTCATCAACCTCACCCTTGTCACCGCAATCCAACTCGACGTAATTCACTTTAGTGCACATTTTACGCAAGTGGCCTTTTACGTGACACTTTTTACAAATGTAATTTGCAAACCTACATTCGGATGATTCGTGATTCGTATAACCACAAACACTACACTTCACTTTCCCTACACTTCTACTCTTTCCCACATTCGAGATCTTGAAAAGCTGATTCTCGAGCGTCGATGGAGGTGACGCGCCTGCACTGGACACGGCGGCGGCAGCGCGCGCTCGGCTTAGGTTCTCCGCCATCTCCACGACCTTGGCCAGCGTGAGGTCAGCCAATTCCTTCGCGTACAGCTTCTCTTTCTCACGCCCCGGCTGCATTCCCATGATGAACTTGTCGCGGAGCGCCTCTTCGACGTTGAGAAAGCCACACTTTGCTGTCAGCCCACGAAGTCTCGCCGCCCACTGCGAATGAGTTTCGCCTGTTTGTTGAGCGGCTGAGTAAAAGTCGTGACGCTCACCGAATCCGACACGCTTTGGGGTGAAATGTTTATCTAGAAGTGATAAGAAGTCTTCGTAGGGCACATTTTCAACGTCCTTAGGCAATGCTAAATCCGTAGCTAATTTATAAGTACCCTCGGTGAGTGCGCTAAGAAGTATCGCCTTCCTCTTTTTGCCCGCTAAATCCGTCGTTTCGTTGATGTCATTTGCAATAAAATATTGGATAATAAATAATTGCGACCCTTATAAGTTTTCCACGTTTGTACATTATGGTCGAAACTGTTTAAGATTCCAAATTGCGCACAATTAGACATTTTTTTTTCTTAATCGCTTAATTGCGGGTAGATCGTCGCCACTGTTGGATATACGGACCGAGAGGAGCACGAGTGAGACGAACGCTGGTTAGCTTTGCACTGATTTATTGTACGATGTCTTTCTGTTGGTGGGCGCAGCCACGCACACACACATACATAACAGTATGCTTCCACTGTTTGGAGTCCATTTTATAGCGTACAATCACAACGCATTGAGAGCATACAGCTAGTCGTTTTTTTTTTCGCCGTGTGGCAACCCCAGCTGTCGCACGTCAAAATCAGCTGCTCTTATTTATTTTAGTTTTTATTGTAGTTTTCACTGTTAATTATCATTATAAGTTACGTACGGTTGTTAAAAATAGTATATTTCACACGTGTGAGTGTTTGTGTTCTATAAAAACATATGAAAAAACTTTGCCAAAGTTCGTACTGGGTCACAACGGTTGACGTGTTCGAGTTTGAATTGTATGAAAGTCCACAAAAGGAAAGCAGTTTGTTTCCAGAGGATTCTGTGAATTACACTCCAAAGTGTTAGCTGGATTTCATGGATAAACCTAGGGAGTATATTTTGTTCTAATAACATAACATTTTACACCTCACACACGTTACCACACACACATTGACTCGGCTCCTTGTGAGTCACTTGCACTACACAATACGAAAAGGTAAAGTTTTGTACTCTTTCGCCTTGACAAAGTTTGGAAGACGACTGTAGTCTAAACACTGCCTCACACAGACACAACTACAGAGACACTCAGAAAATTACAAAAATATTATCATTCTTTTGCACTAACTGGTCCCAAAATACCAACTAACTGTAATCTGTAGGTTGTACTTTCCACAATAACTAAGTACTTATTACCTGAGTAGTATTTAGTTAAATGCATGAATTCATTGTTATTTTTTTTTAATAATATGTAGTAACCGGAGTTAACTTACTTTGTAATCTTTCTTTTACTTGTGTGTCAAGTACTTAGTAGTGAGAAATTCTAAAACAATTTTTAAATTGATCTGGTAATAATTGGTTAGCTAAGCAAGTGTTATTTTTCATTGTAAATTTTAATTCTATTACTACATTCTTGTTACTTTCTACCTCCCCCATCTTTACTAATTGTTTTTTTTATATTTCCACCTTTTCTATACCTGTCATTATTCTATTTCTAGATACCCACTTGCCTACTGCTGTGTTTCAGAATACCATCTACCATGATGACTCGGAGGGCATGCGACTTGGAAGCAAAGTACAAGGAGGCAGTTGCGGAGCTCAAAGAATCCAACGAGATTCGCAGCCAGCTACTACAAGAACGTGACGAGAGTGAGGCTGAAATGTTGGTGATTCTTGGCAAGAATACAAGCCTCAAGAAAGAACTTGCCGAGCTTCATTCTCAATATGTAGCCGTACTTGAGCAGATGGAAAGTATGCAGTCCATGTTACAATCCGTAGACAGCTGCCATGAAACCTACGAGGTGTTGCTTCAGGAAAATAAAGACTTACAGCATGAGCTTGCGGAGTGCAGATGTAAACTTGAACAATTAGAGTCGAAGCATGTTCCCTCAAATAATAATTATAGGAGTCTGGATCTACAGACGGAACTCATGGAAAGTGCTTCTAACTTCTCAACGATAGATCTCACTACACCAAATTGTAAAAGTAAATTTCAACAAGTGAAGGGGAGTAACAGAATAAAAAAATATGTGAAGCTAAGTAATTTTATAAAAAAATCTGAGAAAAAGCTTAAAAAGCATAAAAATGTCCTAAGTTATGCCAAGCATATTAAGCAAAAATTTTATTTAAATGAGGAACTTAATTCCTGCTATAATTTGATAGGACGAAATTCAAAAGAGTTAGTTGATATGTCAGAGGAAATTAAAAGTTTAGAAACATCACTTCATGATGTAACGTGTAAATATAAAAAAGCTGAACGAGAAGCATCTGACAATATTCAGAAAATGAATAATATCGTAGAGATACTGAGTGATGATAGCACATATGTACAAGTATGTAATAGTAGCTCACAGACGGACCTTCCTTTATCAGAGCCTTCTGGATCAGCTTTAGGTGCTTTAACACTCATTGCAACATGTGCATCGCAGAGTCAGGCTAAACCTACTGTTCAGGTTGAAGTAGTTTCCACACCTGGTACGCAGTCTCCGGTTAGACAGATTAAATCCTGTTGTCAGACCCGGAAGACTGTGGTGTATTCAGATAAGATAGGTGTTGGGATGGGCTTGCTCCTTAGTGACCTGTTAGGGCAAGTTGTGACAAATAATTGCTTTCCTAATGCCCCTATTAACAAACTTATAGATACTATAAAGAGGGAGAATTGCTTTGACAACAACACCACTCTGTTAGTACAATTAGGTGAGAGTAGTGGTGTAACGCGTTTGGATATTATTAAGTTAGTTGAGACTTTGCTACAAAAGCTAGATTCAGGACTGGGAAAATTAATTTTATGTGCTTTCCCTTACTCAAAATGTTTGAGTACTAAAGATAATCAAAAAATTTGGAATCTTAATTTAATGCTGTATAATTTGACATGTCGTCATAGAGACGTTTTGTAATTTTATACTAATAATTTTATTAGTAATTTTATTTTGACACAAGATACTATGTATTTGAGTAGACATAGTAAATTAATAATTGCTAAATTGTTAGCATTTAATATTTTTGATCCCGTTATAAGTACTATAACGCAGTTCACCGACAAGCCCGTAGTTAGTAGTAGTACTAATGAGGGCAAACAAGTAGGAGTAGCTGACAGTCATTTAAACTGACGAGTTCGACAATGAGACAGCCGGGCACATTACATGTAGTACATCAAAATGTGCAAGGCCTTCCCAGCAAAATCTTAGAATTAGAATTATTTTTAAATCGTTTTAATGTTGATATTATGTGTGTAACTGAACACTGGATGTTACAATTTGATTTACTCCCTTATTATGAGAATTATAATATTGTAAGTTCATACAAACGCAAAAACGCCATACGTGGGGGTTCCTTAATTGTTGTTCGAAATACTTTAAAATGCAAGGAACGTAAAGATGTTGCAAATCTCACTATTGAGAGGACTATTGAGCTATCTTGTGTTGAGCTAGAGCGGCATATCATTGTGAGCGTTTACCGTCCCCTGACGCAGACTTCGCATTATTTGAATCCACTATGGAAGAAGCATTGCTTAAAACTTTTGTTTGTAATAAAATGCTAATAGTCTGCGGAGATTTCAATATAGATATTCCGGTTAATCCTCTATCTGAGAGGCTGCTTAATTTATTTAAATGCTTTAACTTAAATCACCTCTTCGAAGAACCTACAAGGGTGACACTAACAACATCCACCTGTTTAGATAATATTTATTGCAGTAGTGTTCCAATTGATAAATCAGTAATTAAACATTTCACCTCAGATCACTATGGTCACAGTGCTATATTTACTTGTAATTTTGTAGATGAACCTAAGGAATTCACTTATCGGCCTATCACAGAAAGTCGCATTAAGAAGTTCCAGGGCACTATTGAACTTAAAATGCCCCTTGTACCGTGCGTAGATGATCCGAATGACCTTTTTACTAGTTTGTTTAAGTTGATATGTGAGGAACATAGTGAGATATTTAAGTTAAAAAAATGTAAAGCTAGAGCTAATGTCGGGTTAGCTGATTGGGCTACAACCGGTATTTATAGAAGTAGGAATAAATTATATGAACTCTATGCGGCTAGAGAATCAATGTTGCACGATCCAACGTTTATCTTGTACATAAAGAACTATTCCAAGACCTTCAAAAAAGTTTGTCATGCAGCAAAATCATTGCATTTGAGAAATAAAATAGAAAAATCAACAAATAAAATTAAGACAACTTGGAAATTAATAAATAATGAAACAGGTAAAGCTAAACCTCGTAGTAAACAAATTAATTTAAACGTAAACAATACAATATTATCAAATAATATTGAGGTCGCAAATGCCTTTGATAGTTTTTTCTCTAGTATACCTAATATTGTGACTCAATCTTTAAAATCAACTGCCTCTGGAGCATCTACTTTATTGAAATTAAGTGTTGATAAGTGTGAGGTCGCGTTTAGTTTCAGATACGTTAATACCATTGATATTGTTAAGACATTTAAGTCACTTAATATTAAAAATACTGAAGACCTTTGGGGAATATCTACAAAGGTGTTAGGTGTTATAATTATTGATATTGCGCCGTGTATGGCCTATATTTTCAATGGATGTGTTGACGAGGGAGTCTTTCCTGATCTTATGAAACATAGTAAATTAATTCCTTTGTTTCAAGTCTGGTAATGAAAGAGAAGCCAATTTCTATATTGCCTGCGTTAAGTAAAATCTTTGAGAAACTTATTCTTACTCAGTTATTGTCACACTTCAACCTCCACGGACTTCTTCATAGTCATCAATTTGGATTTACTAAGGGTCGTTCGACAGCCGATGCTGGTACCATGCTCTTAGAACATATATTTGAAGCATGGGAGAACTCGCAGGACGCGATCGGAGTTTTCTGCGACCTGTCCAAAGCTTTTGACTGCGTGAGGCATGATACTTTAATTTCCAAGTTAAAACATTATGGCATACAAAATCAGGCAATTAATCTTGTAAATTCTTACTTATCCAATAGAGTCCAAAAAGTTGATGTTGGTGGTGAAAGGTCTTTAAGATCGACTATTGTCATGGGGGTGCCACAGGGTTCAATACTAGGCCCATTTTTATTCCTAGTTTACATTAACGATCTCCCTTTTTTTGTGAAAGACATATGTGACATAGTTCTGTTTGCTGACGATACTTCTTTGATTTTCAAAGTTGATAGATCTAAATCTAGTTACGATGATGTAAATGATTCACTATCGCGTATTCTTGAGTGGTTCACAGTTAATAATCTTTTGCTTAATGCTAAAACAACCAAATGCATCAAATTCACATTGCCAAATGTAAAACATTATCCAACTAATATTAAAATAAATGGGGAGACACTTGATCTTGTCAAGTCTACCATTTTCTTAGGGCTTAATATTGATGCAGGGTTGCAGTGGGAACCACAAATTATGGCTCTTACTGGTAGACTTAGTTCCGCTGCATATGCAGTTCGTATAATAAGGCAGCTTACTGATGAAGCTACAGCTAGGCTTGTTTATTTTAGCTACTTCCATAGTGTTATGTCATATGGTATCATACTGTGGGGTAAAGCAGCAGATATCCAAGCTATTTTTGTCTTGCAAAAACGGGCAATACGTGCCATTTATAAAATGAAGTCGCGTGATTCCTTGAGAGAGCGTTTCAAAGAAATCAATATTCTTACAGTAATATCGCAATATATCTATGAAATATTATTACATACACATAAACACTTGGATAGTTTTATGATAAAAAGTGACGTGCATGGTATTAACACGAGAAATAAACACAAACTAAATATACCAAAATTTCGATTAAAGAAAGTAAGTGGGTCTTTTATGGGGAATTCTGTACGGTTCTATAATAAACTTCCAGTAGGTGCATTTAAGCTTCCTATTCGAAGATTTAAATCCTACATAAAGATGAATCTAATTAAGAAAGCGTATTACACTCTTGATGACTATATTAATGATAAAGCCGCGTGGCCTGATGTCGCTCTGCCCCTCGACTGCTAAAATGGAAATTTGCAATATCTGTACTTACCTATTTACATGTTTGTATTAGATTATTATTTATAAGTATAACAAGCGTAGCGTGTGCTGTCTTGCATATTTTTGCTGATGTTTATTTACTTTTGACTACCTTCCTAAGGTTTTTAAGTTCTCATTTACTATGTATCAGCACCTCCTTGCTCCGAGGCACCACACAGGCGCTTCTTCACCTAGTGGTAAGACGGACCATTTATGTAAGCCAAGCCGAGTTTGTTGCCTGATTCTTCTAGGCTTGGTCGCGTTGGAACAGGAGTAATTTAATTTTATATAAGACGATTCAAAATGATCCTTGTGATTTCAATGAATAAAGTTCTTTTTAACTTTGACTTTGACTTTGAGCTCTAACTAGACATTTAGTTTTTCTTACCCCAGGGTTTTCTCATCGTAACCTGTATGACCAACGACTAGCGAAGTTTAAAATGATCTCCTTGCGAGATCGACGTAAATTATTAGACCTGTGCTTTTTACACAACATTATCAATGGGAAAATTCACTGTAGTGAGCTGTTAGAGCGGTTCCCTATACACGTGCCCTTTAAGTATCCCCGTCAACCAATACAGAATATATTTAATACGCCTCGATCAAGAACGAATATGGGCTTACAAGTGCCTTCTACGCGAATATGTAACGAATATAATGATATAAATAAAAACAAACCTGACATTGATATTCATTGATATTATTATTTTGTTGTGTTGCCACAACACAACAAATGCTGAGCTGGACGCCAATTTGTGCCAGTGTTGTATGACTGGTGGGTACTGAGAGGCACACTATTTTTATTAATGTAATGCTTGTCTTCTGTGTATTTTTAATAATCTTTGTTAATCTCTGTGTGTATATGTGTGTCTTTTTCCCGTGTCATTCTTGTTTTTTTTGGCACAAATAAATGCTTTTTCACACCACCTGCTCGACAATGTCCAATTACAAATCATGCAACCTCAACGTAAAGTTAAGCATTGTCTCTCTAGGGATATAAAGTTGTATGAAACTCCCTAGGGATTAAAGTGATTTGAATTTGGAACGTCAAATTCGTGTGGAGACTCGTGGAAAACTCTGAGTAAAAAAATGCCCATATGGCATTGTAAAGAGGTTTGTTCGAAATTCGAACTGGCCACCATAAGCAGAACTCAAAAAAAACGAAAAAGGTGCGTTTACAAAGAATGGGAACAGCGTGTTTGGTGCTGTGATTTTCAGTAAATTTTATTGCAATATTCATGTTGATAAAAAAATTACAAACGATAGTGATACTCCAAAGTTTATCAAAACAGACGCTTTAGAGATTATTGACAATCTAGTTATGTTACCATCGTCCACTCATCGGGCCATCTTTAATGCAGAGTAAGCATTTCCTCTCTAGATTGTATTAGCGCCCACGCACGTATGCAGGTGCATAATTGCTGACGTTGCGTCTGGACCATGGTACGTTTAGGCTAGAGTTAAGGCAGTCGTTATTAAGCCACCACTTGTAAAACACTTTATAATTAAAATCATTTAACTTCAATGATAAAATTTGTCTTTTTAAAAAGCTTTCCACCGTTTCCCCGTACAAGTCTGGCGCAGCCTCGTGGATTTTCCGCGATTTTCCCGAAACCTGCACTCGTGAAAACCCCAAAATCGGTCTCTCGAGAAGGTAGCGTTTCGTGCGAAAACCGACTCTATGCGGAGCGGAAAGAACCGAACCAAATAAATACGACTCTATAACGGTGAACGCGTGTGAAAGGTGGTGAAATACGGCTCAGGAGGACATGGGATCGAGCAGCTTGTGAGTAAACCTTTTCACTTCCTGTTTTTATATTCCTGTGTCTTTTCCACATTTCCTCTCGAACATAAATCGTCGAGCTTATTAATTGCGTTTATCTGATTTTGTTTGCACATAAATTGGCAAACTGGTTTGCACATAAATAGGCAAATCCGTCATTCTCGTAATTAATTTGTGTAGTAATAAGTAGAATTAAGTGAAGTGCAACTTACTTAAATAGGCAGATTGATTTGCACATAAATAGGCAAATCCGTCATTCTCTTAATTAATTTGTGTAGCAATAAGTAGAAATAAGTGTGATTTAAATAAATAAATTGATTTGCACATAAATTGGTAAATCAGTGTTAATTTAAAGTAAATTAAATTAAGAAAAATGGATTTCAAAGCCATTCCAAAAGAAACCTTGTCCATCATCCCTAAATATGATGGGGAAGAAAATTTATTAAATTTATTTATTTCAAAATGTGAATATGTGGTTAGTGGAAGTAAAATTCAAGGAAATGCAGCTCAAAATCTGTATTTATTCCACGCCGTGTCAAGTAAACTCACTGGTAGAGCTGCGACTCTACTTAGCGACCACCCTAATATTACGTCATATGAAGGGTTAAAAGACTTGCTTACGCAACATTTCGGTGACCCTCGATCAGAAGAGTGCATAGCGATTGAGCTTGAAACTTTAAAGCTTAAACAAAGTGAAACGTACATTCAGTTTTGTCATCGAATTCAGAATATTAGAAGTTCTTTGTTCGCGAAAGTAAATAGGCTTACCGATGAAGGAATCAAGGCAGCAAAAATGATTATTTACAACAACACAGCTCTGAACGTGTTCTTATATAATTTACCTGAGGACATGATCCGAATTGTGCGGTTGAAAGGTTGTTCTAGCTTGGAAAATGCCTTAAGCATTGTGACGGAAGAAATGAACTTTAAGTTTCAGTATGATGCGAAAAATAAGTTATTAAAACAAAATTCAGTGCAGCTTACAAATCAACAAAATTCACAAAACGCTTTGAGATCATTACCAGCGGCTCAAGGTTTTAAACCAACGTTTAATTCGGTGCCAAATAATAATTTTAAATTTGGCATTCCACAAAATAATTTCAAATTCGACATTCCACAAAATCATGGTGGTTTCAGAGCAAACTTTTATCAACCAAATAGATTCGCATCGCCCACGCAAGGTTTTCGATTTGGGACACCCCAAAATTTGCCTCAACGTAATTTCGGTCAGCCTCCTGCGCAACGCGCGCCTTTTCAACATGGTGCATATAAATTTGGTATCCCTCAACAGCAAGGTTGTAAGTTCGGTATTCAGAACCAACCTCAGCCAAATCAGTATAAATTTGGCATGCCTCAACAACAAGTACAGGCACCTAGGCTGCAGGATAGCGATGTTACGATGCGCACAGCGCCGCCGTTAAGTCAAAATATGATTACAAACGATCTGTATTATACAAAAGAACCATCTCCATGTCAAGAATACACCCCCGATTACAACAATGATCAGGAATACACCCCTGATTACAACTATGGTTACAACTACGGTTATGACGAAGGCGAAAGCGAATGTCACTATATTCAAAATTATGACGGAGATCATTCCGCATATCCGGAAAACATCTGTTCGGAAACCGTACCGGAAAATTTTCAGGTACTGGCCTCGAAGGATGTATCTAATGAGATAATAAATTTAAATTATTGCAATAGTATTTTAAAATTGCCTCACATTGAAATTCCAGAGATCAATTCAAAGTTTCTCATCGATACCGGAAGTAGTAGGTCATTCATAAGCCCCGCTAAAGCTACCGAATTTTTTAGCGAATTCAGATACTACGAGCCATTTACGGTTGTTAGCACTCATGCTCAGAGCACGCACAGTGAAGTAATACACATACCATTATTAAAGACCTTTAAAAGCACACTTCCTCATAAATTTTATATTTATGATGTTGATGGAAGGTATGACGGTTTGATAGGATCTGACCTTCTAAAAAAATTAGGAGCAAGCATTGACATGAAAAAACAAGTGTTATTAACACACAACGCGGGAATTCCAATTATTTATAATCCGCCATATGAGATTTATGTAGCTCCAAAATCTGAGACGCATGTAAGGATTCCCACGAATTTACAACATGGTGACGCGATATTAGATTTTATACAGTTTCAGAAAGGCGTTCGAATGCCTACCGCCCTTGTTAGGTGTGAGAACTACTTTGCAGAAACAGTCATTCAAAATAGTACTAACGTGAAAGCTGTTATCACTTTCAAGGAACCATTTGAAGTCACGGTATACGAAAATGAGGAATGCGAGGTAAAGAAAACTAATCTGAAAGTCACACTCGATAAATGCGAATTTCTAAGGAAAGAAGTCCTTCATCTAGGTCACACCATCACTAAAAATGGCCTTATGCCTAACAACGATAAGATAAAAGCAGTCTTAAACTTCCCACTACCGCGAACAGCCACTGAAATCAAGAGTTTCTTTGGTTTAGTAGGTTATTACCGAAAATTCATAAAAGATTTTGCTAAATTAACGCAACCATTAACATCTTGTCTCAAAAAGAAAAATAAAATTGATTGCACAAAACAGGAATACATTGACGCATTAGAAAAATGTAAAGAGCTTTGGACCAACGCACCGCTCTTACAATTTCCCGACTTTGCAAAACCATTCGTCCTTACGACGGATGCATCCAACTTCGCAATCGGTGCTGTCCTTCCTCAGGGACCCATAGGTAGCGATAAGCCGATAGCTTACGCTAGTTGCACTTTGAACGATGCTGAAACACGATACAGCACAATCGAAAAAGAGCTTTTGGCTGTCGTCTGGGCTGCAAAGCATTTTCGACCTTATCTGTATGGTAAAAAATTCACAATATATACAGATCACCGGCCGTTAGCTTGGTTAGACTCAATAAAAGAGCCTAATAGTAAACTCACGCGATGGAAACTTCGTTTGGCGGAATTTGACTACAAAACCGAGTATAAACAAGGAAAACAAAATTGTAACGCAGATGCTTTGTCACGAATTAGGATTAATGCTTTAGGTGAAAACGATGACGTTTCAATGAAGGTTAATGTAGACAAAAAGGAGCAAAAACTCCAGCGCCATGTTACTGACATACCCAACGAAATTATGCGTTTGAGTAAGAATAAAAACGATACTTCCCGCACTTCGACCTCGCGCGAACGAACACCATCTCCGATATTAATTTCATCCGGTTCGGAGAAAAGTAATCATTCAATAGCAGATAAAAGTCGACGGTCTCCCTATTCGAATCCATCTTTGGGTAGTACCACTGAATCTGAATCTGAAGGACGCGACGAGAGTATAGGCACCATACATTCGGCCCGCGATCTTGATAAAGATGGTAAGGAATTCGACATAGATATCGGTGATACGGTCTTTATAAAAGGCGTAAATACCAGACGTAGTAAGGATAAGCCGCGATATCAGAAAGCTCAAGTTACCGGAGCTATAGAAAGAAATATTGTACCAGTTACAACACATAATCGGAATACTAAAGTTCCCATTAAAGATATCAAGCGTACTCCACAGGTTAATCCTTCTTTTGGTCCAAGTGATCCGAAGCCAGGCCCTTCATCTGCAGCCGATTGACAAGAATCCAGGACTGCTACCTGTAAAGGAAGGTCAAGCTGTCGTCAGTCATGATACATGGACTGTTATTAAGATTTTAGATTTAAGGCTTATTTACAATGAACTAGAATTAAATATAGATAAATAAGTAAAACTAAAAGACCAAGTTCAAAGCTGCTTTAACATCAAAACTTTTGATTCGGACTTCATTCAAGTAGAGTCACAAACTGATTATAACACGAATATAACTATAGAAAAGTATAAGCAATTGATTCCATCGGTAAGAGCTAAGCGTGGTTTAATAAATCCTCTCGGTTCATTGATCAAGACGATTACAGGTAATCTTGACAATGACGACGCTGTAATGTACGAAAAGTTAATTCATGAGGTAAAGACAAAACAAGATGCATTATCTAAGAAAATTACAATAGTTACCGAAATGGTGGGTACGTTTACGAAAATAGCCAACTCTACCAAAAACAATTTCATTCAAATTGAGGAAAGTATTCAAGACATTAACCGTAGCATAAATGAATCAAAGTTATCTCAAACTAGTAATAAAATTATTCACATTTACAACATTTTTATACATAACTTTCAAACGCTCTAAATAAGACTGAATGAGATTGAAACGGCTATTGCTTTTGGTAAGGTTAAATTGTTACACCAATCCATCGTAGACACAGATGAGTTTATAGTTTTACTAAAGGAAATCGAGAAAACTGAAAAATTAGTGTATCCAGCAAAGGTGGAAAATATTGTAAGAATAGAGCAATGTATAGAAATGAAAGCCTACTTGAAACAAAATCAGATAAAATTTATTATGCATATTCCTTTGATTAGAAATGAAGTTTTTAACTATTTTAAATTGATTCCCTTACCTGTCCATAATAGAGTCACTGGCCTTACTACCTTTATCCTGCCTAAATACCCATACGTCCTTGTGAAAGGGTTGAAAGCGAAGCCGCTCTCCCAGTCATGCCGCGAACTCGACGAAGCCCGTTTCCTGTGCTTTGAGAACGACGTTTCACCGCTTATCGAAGACAATTGCATTAACGAACTAATGAAGTTTTCCACAAATATCTCGAGTTGTCATCCAGTTCCTGTTACCATCGATGACGTAAAGGCTGATCTCATACAGCCGAATCGCTGGATAATTTACGCGAAAACCGAAACGCTACTTACCAAGTACTGCGAAAATGAAATTACAC
This sequence comes from Epirrita christyi, assembly GCA_951392215.1. NCBI lineage: Eukaryota > Metazoa > Arthropoda > Insecta > Lepidoptera > Geometridae > Epirrita > Epirrita christyi. The sequence continues at coordinate 9,029,557 of OX595855.1, read as the reverse complement.
AAGAAACTATTAGCGGAACTTATATATTAACTATGAATGATGATTGTCAAGTTAAGATAAAGGAATTGAATATCAAGCGACACCAAAGTCAAGGAAAAGACGTAGTTTACAGAAAGTTTCCAGTAATCAACTTGCCCAAAATAATAACCAGTCCATCGGATGAGCAGAGGAAACCAATCAACCTCAATGGAATCGATCTTGCCGACATTCAGTTCCTGAATTACATATTGCAGAAAAGTGGAAGTGAAATTATTAGCAGTGAAAATGATCATAGTGCTCTAGATTATAAAAGTGTTAGTATAGGAAACATAGTGTTTTGCGTTATCATAGTTATTTGTCTTTTATTGTTAGCATTTAAACATAGAATTAAGAAATTATGTAATACAAGTAAAATTCGAGAAAATCCTCATCCTTCGGATAATCTCGAACTTACGGAGGGAGGAGTTATGTTACCATCGTCCACTCATCGGGCCATCTTTAATGCAGAGTAAGCATTTCCTCTCTAGATTGTATTAGCGCCCACGCACGTATGCAGGTGCATAATTGCTGACGTTGCGTCTGGACCATGGTACGTTTAGGCTAGAGTTAAGGCAGTCGTTATTAAGCCACCACTTGTAAAACACTTTATAATTAAAATCATTTAACTTCAATGATAAAATTTGTCTTTTTAAAAAGCTTTCCACCGTTTCCCCGTACAAGTCTATCTACTACCGCGAAAATCAAAACAAGCCCTGGCTTTTTATTGTCTCGCAGAAAGTGTGAAAAGTAGAGTATGCTCCTCTGGAATAAAGCATGTCTTCGTCTTGGGCAGCTTGAACCCCTCGCTTCACTCAGGACTCTATATAACTCCCTCGCTACACTCGGGAGTTAACTTTAGAGTCCCTCGTTACGCTCAGGGTTCAATATGCCACCCGCGACATAAGACACTGCTTTATTCCCTTAGTGCATAATCTACTATTTCTTTCTTTCTTTCTTTCTTTATATATTTTGTGACACCCTGCGAACCTTTAAAAATAAAATGTTGAGCCACTTCGGCTCAATTCTATGTCATTAACATAAAATGATAATATTAGAAATTTTATGACTTTTCTGTCATTTAGTTTTAGTTTTTAGTCTTATTTTAATTTTTTTACTACCTATTTTATTTTTCCTTTGAGTACATTGTGGTGAATGCTAGAACACCTTTATTGTTGTACATATCAGAACTTAAGACTGCTTATACGAAAAACTCGTGTTTTGGAGAATTTCCGACGGCAACATCGTGGCTATGTGGTCAGCTTTTTTGAAGTTAAATTACTGTTACGGAGAGGTAAAGTCGTAATCAAGTGCACAGACAGAGCAAAAAAGATTTTTTTTATCGACTATTTCAAACGAACTAATTTTTCCTATGCTGTTTTTCGAATCACGACGTCAGAGCTATCTTTCAGGTAAAGAAAAAGCATTTTATTGTAGCAAAACATTTTATTTGATACATGTTTCTAACAGAATATATAATCTCAAAGTGCACTGCCTGAGTTGTTTCACGAATATGTTATTTTTTTAAATAAAAAAACGTTACCATAAAATGTATAAATTGGTCCAATTCAATGTTTTTTTTTTACATGTACTAGGAGATATTTGTAATTATTGTACACAATATATCAAAGAACAAGTATTTTTGAAAATGTATTATTTTTTTTAGCGCTTTAAATGTCCTCAGTTATTTATTGGGATTTTTTTAAATACACCATTATAAACGCGTGCGCCAACGATTTCCGATCAGTACGCACCGGGTCCTCCCAGAGAGTGGACGTATCGCTCGTTCCCGCAGCCCGTCCCGATGCCGGGGTCAATGTTCTTGCGTTGGTGAACTATAGGGCGACTGAGACGTGGGTACGATTGATACTTTATAACATTGTTCGTTAATGTACCATGTCATTATTCGTACCTATTATATATCTTCAAAAGTGGCCTATCCGAACGAAAGAGGCGTTTACTTTCAGCTTCCCCCTTATGTCTGGCCCCACTGGGGGACGTTGGGAGAAAAAAGCTTTTCTGAACTTTTTTTTCTGTTTTTAAGTTTCCATTATGATGATCACTGAACACGATTCTGCTCTCAGAATTGAAAATAGTTGCCGCGAGTTTGAACTTTTTTGTTTTCTTTTGTTTCTTTGTTGTTCGATTGCTTTCAAAATCGATATCTGAGGATCCCTGTGATCACTGAACAAGAATCTGCTGTCAGAAATTAAAAAAAGTTGCCGCCATTTTGAACTTTTTTGTTACCGGACCGATTGCTTTCAAAATCGATATCTGAAGATCCCTATGATCACTGAATAAGAATCTGCTGTCAGAAATTTAAAAAAGTGGCCGCCATCTTGATCTTTTTTGTTACCGAACCGATTGCTTTCAAAACCGATATCTGTGGATCCCTGTGATCACAGAATCTGCTGTCAGAAATTCAAAAAATAGGCCGCCATTTAGAACTTTTTTTGTAACTGGTCAGATTGCTTTCAAAATCGATATCTCAGGTTCCCTATGATCACTGAATAAGAATCTGCTGTCAGAAATTTAAAAAAGTGGCTGCCATTTTGAACTTTTTTGTTACCGGATCGATTGCTTTCAAAATCGATATCTGAGGATCCCTGTGGTCACTAAACTATAATCTGCTGTCAGAAATTTACAAAAGTGGCCGGCATTTTTATTTTTTTTGTTACTGAACCGTTTGCTTTCAAAATCGATATCTGAGGTTCCCTGTGATCACTGAACAAGAATCTGCTGTCAGAAATTAAAAAAAGTGGCCGGCATTTTGTTTTTTTTTGTTACCGGACCGATTGCTTTCAAAATCGATATCTGAGGTAAGTAGTTCGTTCTCAAAATTTTTGTTTGACCACCAAAAGGATCAGGAAAGTCTAAGGCGTGACACAAGTGTTCTGTGAGAAATAAATTAAAACTTTAATTTCTATCATATTACCTATTTTATCATAGCATAACTTTCTTCTTTTATTGTTAGTCTTATATATAGTTTTCTTTATGTTAGTGTGTTTTTTATAATAATGTTTATTGATCGTGAGTGATTGGTCCGTAGCGTGAACAAGTGGCTCTGACGGAAGACCAGTGTTGGTTGCTAGCTTGTTTGTCAACCAACTCATGCTGAGGCAGAGCCATTTTGTTGCTGGAGTTATTACACTTCGTACCTTCGGGTCTGTTTTCTTTTAATGTAACTCCTGTATACAAATAAATATATATTCTTTCATTCTTTACTTTTTCTCAGAATATAAATTCTGCTCGATAAGCCAACGTTTCAGACGGAACTTAAAACTAGGTAAACTGCCGGACCTATTACGTGAGTTTACTAAGACCAACATTCCGTAACAGTATACCACCGTTCAAGTGCTACTCGCACTTGTTCCGTACAAGTAGGCCACTTTTTCATTTCTGACAGCTGATTCTTGTTCAGTGATCACAGGGAACCTCAGATATCGATTTTGAAAGCAATCTGTCAGGTAACAAAAAAGTTCATAATGGCTGCCACTTTTTTTTAATTTCTGACAGCAGATTCTTGTTCTGTGATCACAGGGATCCTCAGATATCGTTTTTGAAAGCAATCGGACAACAAAGAAACAAAAAAGTTAAAATCACGGCAACTATTTTCAATTCTGACAGCAGAATCGTGTTCAGTGATCATCATAATGAATACTTAAAAACAGAAAAAAAAAGTTCTTAAATATTAAATTTCTGTGCGTTGTCACGAGTGGGGGACGTAGGCACTTTTTTCTCCCAACGTCCCCCAGTGGGGCCAGACAGGTGGGGGACGCTGGGAGTAAACGGAAAGAGGATCAGTACAGTGACATATGTCACCTTCCATGGATGGGTCTCCTCCCATGGATAGGTCTCCTCCATGGATGGGTATAATGGGTATCCTCCCGTGGATGGGCGGAGGTAGGTGGGTATTATGTAAATTGTAAGTCATGCGTATGGTATCTATTTTCAAGTATCTATTTTTTATAAAATAAAAAATAAATAAATAATAATCTTGTTCAGTGATCACAGGGAACCTCAGATATCGATTTTGAAAGCAATCTGTCAGGTAACAAAAAAGTTCATAATGGCTGCCACTTTTTTTTAATTTCTGACAGCAGATTCTTGTTCTGTGATCACAGGGATCCTCAGATATCGTTTTTGAAAGCAATCGGACAACAAAGAAACAAAAAAGTTAAAATCACGGCAACTATTTTCAATTCTGACAGCAGAATCGTGTTCAGTGATCATCATAATGAATACTTAAAAACAGAAAAAAAAAGTTCTTAAATATTAAATTTCTGTGCGTTGTCACGAGTGGGGGACGTTGGCACTTTTTTCTCCCAACGTCCCCCAGTGGGGCCAGACAGGTGGGGGACGCTGGGAGTAAACGGAAAGAGGATCAGTACAGTGACATATGTCACCTTCCATGGATGGGTCTCCTCCCATGGATAGGTCTCCTCCATGGATGGGTATAATGGGTATCCTCCCGTGGATGGGCGGAGGTAGGTGGGTATTATGTAAATTGTAAGTCATGCGTATGGTATCTATTTTCAAGTATCTATTTTTTATAAAATAAAAAATAAATAAATAATGCTGGACATTTCACACAACATTATCTAGCCCCAAGCTAAGCAGAGCTTGTGTTATGGGTACTAGATAACTGATATACTTAATACAATACATTACATAGATAGATATTTTTATTATACATAGAAAAATACCCAGAACACCCTGAACAAATATCTGCATATCGTACAAATATTTGTTCCGAGGCGGGAATCGAACCCGCAACCTCCGGCGTCGCAAGCGAACCTTCACCCGCCGCGCCACAGAGGTCGTCAAGTTATAGTATCAAGGTTAGTTGAGCCGGGTAGCTTTGGCTCTGGCTTCCTTACGCACATAAAGAGCAATGAAGTGTGCGTGATAGACTTACAGTTTTCTAGCGCTCGTGAACATTTTGACTTGCGTTAAATTGTCCGCACGGTCTTAATTTTATTCTTGTATTTTTCATAATGTGTAATATGTATGATGTGTGTGTTCTCAATAAATAAATAAATAAATAAATAAATAAATGACTATGACTATGACTATGACTATGACTATGACTATGACTATGACTATGACTATGACTATGACTATGACTATGACTGTGACTGTGACTGTGACTGATGACTGATGACTGATGACTGATGACTGATGACTGATGACTGATGACTGATGACTGATGACTGATGACTGATGACTGATGACTGATGACTGATGACTGATGACTGATGACTGATGACTGATGACTGATGACTGATGACTGATGACTGATGACTGATGACTGATGACTGATGACTGATGACTGATGACTGATGACTGATGACTGATGACTGATGACTGATGACTGATGACTGATGACTGATGACTGATGACTGATCACTGATGACTGATGACTGATGACTGATGACTGATGACTGATCACTGATGACTGATGACTGATGACTGATGACTGTCAGTTATGATTGATAACTGATGATTCATGAGAAGTCTGTTTTTTAAATGAAAACAATATTACAATATTTGAGGAGTTCCCTCAATTCCTCATGGATTCCATCATCAGAACTCGATTCATCAAAAATGGGACCAATCTGGAAGTATATATAGATATAGAAAATTCTTTTTTTATTTGAATAGTCAATTAAAAAAAGAATTTTCTAAATCGGTTCATAAACGACGAATATATGCGGTAACAAACATTAAAAAAAAAAAAAAACGTATTGAGAACCTCCTCCTTTTTTGGGAAGTCGGTTAAAAACTAAAAAATACCGCATTTTCAATCCCGTTTTCATGCATAGGTACTTTTAATCTTGTAACCCAAGAACCCACGAGGGAATGTTTACTCAATACAAGACTAGATGTTGTCACTAGTAGACTAGTGGATCACCCCGAACTGAGACCTCGCGATAACACCTTTATCAGCCCGACTACTTAACTAAGTAATCCTTGAGGTCTACCAGTACAGTACAGGATCTACCAGTAACTACTCTAATTTCCTACACATCATCGAAATAACCTTTGAATAGGGCTAAGCAACGGGGCGTAGTTATACTACATACCTGTTAGTACCTATATCAAGTACCTGACGAATTAATTGATAACGTCCTTTTGATGAAAACCATAGAACTCCAACGTCATTCAAATTCTTAGAAATGGGAGGTCAACAATGGATGTTATATTGGTTTTTGTTTTATGGAGTACATGTTTCTAACTTCCTCAATTTCAGACTTTTCCCTGTAGTTGTGACACAAAAGCCACAAGCATACCATTCAGCATTGTGGGATTGCTGGAAGAACCCTAGAATTTTGGGTGTTTACGTTTTTTATTTTCCCTAATATCTCGAAAACTACTAAGACTAAATAATTATTAAAAACAGTTTTGAAATGTCCAACCAAAGCGCTTTCATTAGACACCCCACTTGATTTGACTGTCTCACTTTTATTTTTTTTACCCCCTCTTGGACCCCAATACCTCAGCAACCCCTTGATCGATATAGCTCATAACCTTACCTACAAATTGTACCAATACTATCTACCCCCAAACCATATTACATGAAGATCGGATTAACGGTTTGGAAGTTTTTATCGGACAAACATACATACATACATACATACAAACGCCGATTCTTCCAAGTTGACTCAGAGAACTGGCTTCGCTCGTTCAAAGAACAGTTTTGAAATGTCCAGCCAAATTGCTTTCATTAGACACCCCACTTGATCCGACTGTCTCACTTTTATTTTTTTTACCCCCTCTCGAACCCCAATATCTCATCAACCCCTTGACGGATATAGCTCATAACCTTACCTACAAATTGTACCAATACTATCTACTCCCATACAAAATTTCATAAAGATCGGAGAAACGGTTGGGAAGTTTTCATCGGACAAACATACATACATACAAACGCCGATTCTTCCAAGTTGACTCAGAGTACTCGCTTCGCTCGTTCAAATAAGGTAGTCTTAAGTTATTAAAAATTAGTCAATGTGTTTACCACAGATTAAACACACATTTACATTTATAATATTACTAGCTGCGCCCCGCGGTTTCACCCGCGTTAACAATGATGAAAATTGATGCTAATGATGAAAAGTAGCCTATGTACTCATGGTATAAGATATTTTCATTCCACACTCAAATCCGTTCCGTCGTTTTAAGGAATTTCGACTTTTACCCCGTTTTTTTTTTGGCTGGTGAAAATTGAAGGAACAAGTGACTGAAACTCGAAAAGGAGTTTGTTGACTTTGAAATAATTTACGGATCGAAACACTAAAGGCCTCACTCTCACTTGTCTGTTCTATTTTTTATTCTGTCGTTTTCACAACCTTTTATTGTGAAATATGAAATATATTGTGAATATTAAATTTCCTTATGAAAACGAATACGTAGGGTAATTCTTCAAGGGTCTGTATGAGGAACAAATCAAGTATGCTGTAACAAACCGGAAGTTACGGATGTGACGTAAAGATGTCGCGAAAATGATGAAGGTTAGGTTCCTCTGCAAAGGAAACAGCTCACCTACTCATATTTGTCTATGGAAATTAACCTGTGGAAGGTAGGTGTTGACTGATTTCTTCCTATTATTGATGGTTGAAAAAAAGTCCCTTATATCTTATTTGCAAAAGTATAATAATAGTAGATTATGCACTAAGGGAATAAAGCAGCGTCTTATGTCGCGGGCGGCATATTGAACCCTGAGCGTAACGAGGGACTCTACAGTTAACTCCCGAGTGTAGCGAGGGATTATATAGAGTCCTGAGTGAAGCGAGGGGTTCAAGCTGCCCAAGACGAAGACAGGCTTTATTCCAGAGGAGCATACTCTACTTTTCACACTTTCTGCGAGGAAATAAAAAGCCAGGGCTTGTTTTGTTTTTTGCGGTAGTAGATTATCAATAATCTCTAAAGCGTCTGTTATAATAAAATTTGGAGTAGAATGACTATCGTTTGTAATTTTTTATCAACATGAATATTGCAATAAAATTTACTGCAATATTCATTGTTAATAAAAAATATCATGTGAAACAAAAGAATCTTTTGTTTCACATTCTTTGTAAACGCACCTTTTTCTTTCTTTTTTGAGTTCTGCTTATGGTGGCCAGTTCGATTTTCGAACAAACCTCTTTATAATGCCATATGGGCCTTTTTTTACTTAAGAGTTTTCCACGAGTCTCCCACACGAATTTGACGTTCCAAATTCAAATCACTTTAATCTCTAGGGAGTTTCATACAACTTTATATCCCTAGAGAGACAATGCTTTACTTTACGTGAGGTTGCATGATTTGTAATTGGACATTGTCGAGCAGGTGGTGTGAAAAAATAATAGTAATAAGGCACGCACAGTATAGTATATTATTATTATTTATTACGCATACTCAGGAGGTTCCTCTCTCTGCAGCCCCTATATAGCGTCCGACCGCTTGGGCCTTGCACCACTGCTGGAAGTTTCCCGTTTTGATATATATTTTTTACTATACAGGGTGTTTTTTTTAAATGGGACAGTATGGGGATATCCGAATCCATAAGAGATACGGGAAAACTGTCTTTGGAACTATTTGCTCATTTTGTATGAAAATGATTGTGGCATAGTTATTTTTTTGGTCAAGCGTGAGTTCTCCATAAAAATTAGTAGTTTTGATCAAAATTTTTTTTTATGCGTATCGACTCAGTTTCATGTAAGGATTGTTTCATTGTATTGGAAGAAAAAAATCTGAGCAGCCGAAGTTAGTCAAATTTTATAAAATGTTTTCTCTTACAAATTGTAAGTAATCTGGTACCTACGTTAATAAAACTATCGCAATAAATGTTCAAAATGGTCTCCCTTTTGCTGTTTCCAGGTACGGGTACGTTTCAGAATACCTCTTGTGGCCTTAAACAAAGATTTTCTTATTAAAGTTTGACTAAGTTCTACAGCTCTGATTTTTCTCATTTCATGAGACCATCAGAGCAGTAGCACAACATTCACCACACATCTTTGTCTAATGCCACTAGAGATGTTCTGAAACGTGCCCGTACCTGGAAACAGCAAAAGGGAGGCCATTTTGAAAATTTATTGCGATAGTTTTATTAACGTATGTACCAGATTACTTACAATTTGACTACTTACTTACTCAGATTTTTTTCTTCCAATACACTGAAACAATCCTTACGTAAAACTGAGTCGAAACGCATTACAAATTTTTGATCAAAACTACTCATTTTTATGGGGAACTCACGCTTGACCAAAAAAATAACTATGCCAAAATAATTTTCATACAAAATGAGCAAATGGTTCCAAAGACAGTTTTCCAGTATCTCTAATGGATTCGGATATCCCCATACTGTCCCATTTAAAAAAAACACCCTGTATAGTATTTCTAAAAAAAAATACTATATCTACTATCTTTTTAACTATAAATTGTAAAAAGTATTTTTTTTTAACGAGATCCTACTAATATTATAAAAGCGAAAGTTTGTGAGTATGGATGGATTGATGGATGTTTGTTACTCTTTCACGTAAAAACTACTGAATGGATTTTAATGAAACTTTACAATCCTATCCTATCCTACTAATATTATAAACGAGAAAGTTTGTGAGTATGGATGGATGGATGGATGTTTGTTACTCTTTCACGTAAAAACTACTGAATGGATTTTAATGAAACTTTACAATCCTATCCTATCCTACTAATATTATAAACGCGAAAGTTTGTGAGTATGGATGGATGGATGGATGTTTGTTACTCTTTCACGTAAAAACTACTGAATGGATTTTTTATTTATTTATTTATTTATTGAAAAGACCAACAGCTATTAAACAAAATTTAAACAATATATAATTTATATTAAAGTTATCCAGCCAATTACTGGTCTCTCTAAGTTAAACATAAGACGATTCCTACAATTATCCTGTAAGGATATCATTTCAGTAAGTAAAGTTAAGAGAAGTTAAAAAAGTTCACTACGTGAATGAAACAGTACATTATATATGTATAGTATACATATTATGTATATACAATATATACACCCATGTATATATATATATACATATATATATGTATATATACATATACACACGTATATACATACATACATATGTACACCATATACCACTAGCACAGTAAGTATACATAAATAAGTACACAGGAAAAGGATAAAATGGTGTATAAAAGGTGTGTATGTGTGTGTATGAATGTTTGTTTTTTTACTACTATTTCAGATTATTGTTTTGAATAAATTATGTCTACTATTGCTTTTTTAAAAGATTTCTTACAAGTGTTGAAGACATCAACACCCGAGAAGCGTTTGTTATAATGGGAACAAATTCTATTGATTGGTGCATTCATAGCGTATTTAGTACTGCGATGAGGAAGTGAAAAAAGTTTTGTATGACGCGTCCGCGTTGTAGGCACATTGAAACTGATAGAGGCGAGCAGTGTCGGGGAATCCAAATGGTTATTTAGTATATTATACAATAGCAAATTGTCTAATAAGGTTCGTCTGTCTTCTAGGGGCATTAATTTGTGACATGTACAACCATCATTGTAATTGTAGAATTCACGTTTGCGGTAATTTAAATGTTTAATAAATTTCTTTTGAATTCTTTCAATTTTATGGTTGTAAATAATGTAGTTGGGAGCCCAGACACTGCTAGCGTATTCAAGGACACTGCGGACATAAGCGCAATAAACTGTTTTAATGCAGGTAAGATCAGAGAAAGGTTTGCAAGTGCGGATAACAAAGCCAAGGTTCTTATAAGCTTTATCTGTAATAAAGTCTACGTGTTCAGCCATAGTAAGTTTACTGTCCAGGATAACTCCGAGATCCCTTACAGCACTGACTTTATCAATTGGTAAGTTGTTTAATTTATATGTGAATGTAAATGGTTTAGGCTTGCGAGTAAACGAAATTTGCTGACATTTAGGTACGTTTACAGTAATTTTATTTGTAGCATAGTAATTAGACAGTATATTAAGAGTATTTTGAAGATTGGCACAGTCGTGAACACTATTAATTTTACAAAAAATCTTTTTGTCATCTGCATACAACAGATGAAAACTAGATGTGAAGCATTTATATATATCAAATATATAAGCATTATATAAGAGTGGCCCCAAATGGGATCCTTGAGGAATTCCTGAGGTAACGTCCACAAAGTCCGACCTAAATCCACCAATCACTACCGCTTGAGCCCGATTTGTGAGGTAAGATTTTACCCACCGCAAGAGGTCACCATGGATGCCAAGTCTATCAAGTTTGGCAAGAAGGATGATGTGGTCTACACGATCAAAAGCTTTTTCGAAGTCAGTATACACCACATCAACCTGCCCTCCACCCTCCATGTTTTCTAGGACGTACTGAGTAAACTCAGCAAGGTTAGTAATAGTAGACCTTCGTCTCAAGAAGCCGTGCTGAGTATGGCTAACTCCGTTCACAACTGTGCTGTAGATTTGGTCGTAAACAATTTTTTCAAATATTTTACTGAAAGTGTTTAGAATCGAGATAGGTCTATAATTTTCAATTTTTGATTTAGTGGATTTTTTGTGAATTGGTATAACATTGGCCTCTTTCCATTTTGAAGGGAAAATTCCTTCCGACAAAGATCTATTATATATAATTTTAAGAGGTTCCACAAGAGATACAGCACAGTTGTGAATGAAGATAGGGGGAATGTTATCAGTTCCGGCTGATTTATTAATGTCTGTTGATTTAAGTAACTTAAGCAATTGTTTCTCACAGACAATCACTTTACCAATGACATTGGTCTCGCTACAAACTGGCAAGTCTAACTCTGACAAATTATAACTAGTGGAAGGTTTTACAAACACACTTTCAAAAAAGTTATTAAAACCGTTACAAATGTCTGGACCGTTATCGTAAACAACAGAACCCAATGACAAAGATTTAGGATAGTTAGATTTTCCTCTCATTAATTTAACATAAGTCCACATTTTTTTGGGGCAAATTTTGATATCTTCCTGAATATGTGTAATGAAACTGTAATACAATTCACCTTCTAACTTTTTAGCCCTTGATCGTAACATAGAAAATTCCTTATAATCTAAGTCATTTTTAAATAGTTTCCATTTTGAATGAGCTTTTAATTTATCACGAATTATGTTATTTAGAGTTTTATTGTACCATATTGGAAAATTGTTACCTTTTTTAATTTTGCGTTTAGGCACAAATAAATCAATGCATTTTTGTAGCTCATTATTAAAACAATTAACTGCACAATTTACAGAATCACACGACTTAAATACAGCTTTCCAATCAATTTTATTTAGGTAATCAGTAATTTTATCATACTTGCAAATTCTAAAATTATATTTTGTTGAAGAACATTCTTCGAATGGAACAAGAGAAATATTGGTTGAATCAATTAGTAAAGTGGGGTGAGCTGTATCTTCTTTTACGAGTGAGGTTTGTGTTGTGTCTACGGAAGCGGAGAAGTTGCTAAATATCAAGTCCAAAGTGTTTCCGAATGAATTCCTAGAATAATTACTTTGTTCAAAGCCCAATAGATTGAATTCACCTAGTAATAGCTGACCTGCCACCTGCGTTTCTATAGGACCGCGCCTCATATGCAGCGGCCCCAAATGGGGACTCCACTGAATATTTGGCATGTTGAAATCGCCTACTATTAGAAAGTTATCATTTTTATGTGAATTAAAAACATATGAGACACTTTCAATCACATTATCGACATATTGAGGTAAGCTATTATTGTCAGGTGAGATGTAAACTAAAGCTATATGTAAGTTCCTACCTACAGAAGGATTAAAAGATTTAGCTGGTACAGTTACCCAAATCATATCAGTAGGGGGAGTAACACTACTATTCCCTAGTAAAAAAGCCCCTAGTTCCCTGCGCGCAAGTACCATAACACCGCCTCCCCTAGTCGTTTTAGTGAGGGCATAATTCCTATCAAGCCGAAAAACATCGTAACGTGAGTCAGAGACTTCACCATCTAAAATTCCACTAATTAACCAAGTCTCTGTTATTAAAATGATGTCAAAGTTATTTTTCAATAAATTTCTATAAAATTCTATAGTTTTGGTACGAAGACCTCTTACATTTTGATATAAAATATTTAGGGTTTTTACAGCCATGACGAAAGTACAACGATAATTACGATAAATACGTCTGCTAATAACAAAACAATATGACATCTAACATCCACAAATGCGCCAAGAAGGCGGAACGTTGTCAAACAAAACTTAATGTAGGTAGAAACAAAACAAGTTCTCGAGTGCAGATTCCCTTGAACCAAGAGAAAATGATTGAAATAAATATTTGTATTGTTGGTGTAAATAGATATTAGAAAAATAAACAATAAAATGTATCCTTTAGTATTTAAAAAAAACAATTGTAGAACGGTTATCTTTGCTAGTGTAGTGTAAATAAAAATATGTGTAGTGATTATGTAGTAAAATGGTTGGGATAAAAATGTCCACAAACAATGTAGAAACAAAGGTAAGTTATGAGCATAACAGATAGGTACAAACAAAGCTACCCGTGATATAAGCACGACAAGTCATTTAATTTTTTTGAGATCTTCTTCTCTGTTTATCGCAATTTTAGGCGACTTGTCGTCTTTCCGCACAAAAATTTTACAGTTACGAATCCAAATGTACTTAAATGAATTCGAAGTAGCCAATTCACGACACTTTTTATACAAGGTTTTGTTTTCCAAAGTAAGGTGTTCATTTATAAATATGCGCTGAGCTCCCTGCATTCCGATGTCGCTGCGGGTGATACCATGAAAGCGCCGGATGCCCGCTAGTATGTTGTCCTTCACCACTCGATTTTTCAATTTAACAATTATAGTACGCGGGGCACCAGGTTTCGGCTGCTTCGGTTGAATCCTATTTGCAAACTCGATATCGCTCAATGCTATATTGACATCGACGAATTTTGCTATATTGGTGAGTACTTTCACAAGGTCCTCATTGTTAGTCTCGGGAACTCCAATAACTTCCAGGTTGAGCAATCTATCCCATTGCTGTCTTGCTTTCAATTCTGTACTAATAATTGTATATCTATTTTTCAGCTCAACAATATCAGTCTCGTACTGTTCGTAGTTCCTAGAGCGTTGCTCAATTAAGCTCAAGCGAGAATCAAATTCATCTTGACGATTAGTTACAAAATTAGTAGAAATCTCAATCTCGTTCAGACGAACTTTTATCTCAGTTAGGGAAGCCGAGTTAATCTTGTTGTCATTGGTAATTTTCCTCATTTCTGTTTTGATGTTGTCCAGATCAGTCGAAAATTTATCCAACTTTTCAGTGATTACGCTCTCGACCGTTGACTTGATCGTACGCGAAATGTTTTCCATCATTTCTTGTTGAAATTTAGTCATCGATGATTCACAATGGCAACGATCGATTTCCTGCTCTCTCCTCTTACGAGTTTTCATCAAGTTAAATTCATTTCTAGACAGGTCAGGATCAGAACCATAACTAGATTTTGGAGTTTGCTCCATATCAATTACTCTTGAATGAATAGGTACTCGACGTTGGGTAGGCGAATTGTAAGCGATACGAATATTTTCGCAGTAGGACCCTCAGCCACCGGCAAACAGTCACCCGGTAAACAGTGCGGGATATGGTGTCTCGTTCACTCACCACTAGGCACACGCTGCAATCGACTGCGATAGATTATAACTTGTGGCAATCACACAAATGTAGGCACTAACGATAACTCGTTACGGTTTGTTATTGTGAACTAATAAGTAACTTTCTTTAAATATTAATAAAATGTAGGAGCGAGCGACACAGACGTCCGATTCGGGCGCCGTCTCGACGATAGAATTTTAATGAAACTTTACAATCCTATCCTATCCTACTAATATTATAAACGCGAAAGTTTGTGAGTATGGATGGATGGATGTTTGTTACTCTTTCACGTAAAAACTACTGAATGGATTTAAATGAAACTTTACAATCCTATCCTATTCTACTAATATTATAAACGCGAAAGTTTGTGAGTATGGATGGATGGATGTTTGTTACTCTTTCACGTAAAAACTACTGAATGGATTTTAATGAAACTTTACAATAAAATAGCTTATACATCAGAATAACACATATGCTACAATTTATAAAGATATTGTGTGAATTGTCTATAATATGGCGATAAGTGTCAAGTAAGTTGGAAAAAATCCGGGCGGTCCGACGCACGGCGGGTGAGGTGGGGGAAGAAGTCACTCATCGCTGAGTGGGCAAACGTCATTGACGGTTGTGTCCGTTTTACGAATTTTCAAGGCACTAGATTTTGTTAAAAAGGCATTGTACTTAAAGTAATATAGGCCCAAGGTTAGGCAAGTAACTAAATAGTATATTTTTAAAGTATAATAAACATAATAATAACTGCCGTACTGTATTTTTTGGAAGTGTTAAAGGACGTACTAAGAATTATGCCGCGAAAATTATTTATGTGATAATTTCATAATGTTTGTTATTTTTTTACGCCACGCTAATATAAGCTACTCGAAATACTATAGGATACTTTTTATCCAGAAAAACAATCCTAAGAGTAGTGAAAAAAGACGACCGCTATCCGGAATTAATTATCCAGGTATCCGTAATTTATCCTGTATACCAGGCGAGTAGCAGGCTGCAGGAGTATTTGTCCGGTTACCAGATATCCGTAATGACGATGGACGGCAACTACAAGCAAAGAAAATACTCTAAAATAGAGAAACTTCAACTTTTTTATCCCTAAATGGGATAATAGAATTGAAATCCTAAATGGGATGATGAAGTATGTAGAGAAAAGTGTCTGAAACTCAAAAATGATTAATTTCCAAATAATAATAATAATAATAATGCTGGACATTCACACATTATCTAGCCCCAAGCTAAGCAGAGCTTGTGTTATGGGTACTAGATAACTGAAATACTTAAGAACACATTACATAGATAGATATATTTTTATTATATATAGAAAATACCCAGAACACCCTGAACAAATATCTGCAGATCGTACAAATATTTGTTCCGAGGCGGGAATCAAACCCGCAAGCTCCTGCGTCGCAGGCGAACCTTCGCCCGCCGCGCCACAGAGATCCTACTAATATTATAAACGCGAAAGTTTGTGAGTATGGATGTTTGTTACTCTTTCACATAAAAACCACTGAATGGATTTGAGTGAAATTTGAAATGGAGATACTTTACGCCCTGGATTAACACATAGGCTACTTTTCATCATCATCATCAATTTTCATCATTATTCACGCGGGTGAAACCGCGGGGCGCAACTAGTCGTCAAATAATTCATAGATTGGAACTCTCGTGAGACTTGTTTTCTATCAGATCGCTTTACTACCATTGAGTGAGAAAGGACTTTTGTGTAATCGCTGAGAATAGCATTTATCATTGGCTCAGCTGGTAGGGCTTGTAAGTTATCCCTTAGGAACGTGACTGATGGCACTAGTTATAGTTGGAGATTTGTTTGGCGTCCTTTTGTTAAAGCTATTTGTTATAAAATATACCTGCCTTTTAACAAGGTGATATACATATTATTTACTAGCTGGTGCCCGCGACTTCGTCTGCGCAGGATTAGTATTTGAGTAGCTTATATTAGCGTGGCGTAGAAAATAACTAAATGATGTAGCGTGAAAGACATATTTTATCTACTTTAAATACCAGTATTTAAAGTAGATAAAATATATCTTTTTCGCCATGTCTTTTACTTTTATCGCTCCTGGGAGCGATAAAAGTATCTATTTTCATTTAGGAATCAATTTATTACTACCAAATGTGCATTTGAAATAAATTATCAATTTTGATTGTAGTTATGGGTCACTATTTTGGCTATAATGGCTTATAAGCACATAAGATATAGATATATAATATATACTGTGGCGGGCTTTTTTGTAGAACTATTTAAGATAAACATTTCCATCATACATTACATATGTGTAATTCTAGCGGTTTTTGCAGCGCACGCCAGAATAGCTCACAGATGGTAGATTTTTTCCTACTTACTTGACACTTTTCGCCATATTATGGACAATTCACACAATATCTTTATAAATTGTAGCCTTTGTGTTATTCTGATGTATAGCTATATTATTATAAAGTTTCATTAAAATCCATTCAGTAGTTTTTACGTGAAAGAGTAACAAACATCCATCCATACTTACAAACTTTCGCGTTTATAATATTAGTAGGATTTTCAAAGTTTTAATATAATATGCATAACATATTATAAGCGCATGTCATATTTTGACGATGAAACTGGTTTGCACTTCAAACTGTATTCATTTTGAGGGTTTTTTTAAATTACTCGAAATATACAAATCATAGATAAAATAATATGCGGTTAGAACTTTAAAATACAAATTAATTAATTAATTAATTAACTATTTAATTCGTAAAAAAATTGTGTTGTTACCGTTCAAAATTAAAAGCATTTGAATGCCAAAGCTTTTTAGTCTATTATATAATTATTGTAGTTCTGTGGGGTGACCATGTTTTGTAAATGTCTCAAATAAAGATTATTATTACTATTAATTATACTCAGGTAGCTAGGCTATCACTTATGTAAAGTATCCATTTACCACAAACTTGTATTTGCTTCTTGTTTATAGTTCAACACAAAGCTTGCATATTTAACGCTATGGCTTCAATTTATCTAATAGTTTATCCGAGCTATAAATCTTATCAAGCGATTACTATAACAATTAACGGTAATTTATCTTGATCTAAATGACCTCTGAAAATTATGGTGATAAACAATATTTTAAATTCATGTCGTGGACTATTTAGTGGCACGATATACCAAGCTTTCCTCTAAAACCATCGCGATATTTTTGCAATGTAGTGGTAGTACGTAGCTACAAGTTTACTTTATGTGCAAGTAAGTCCACGTGCTCGCACTCCCTTGCCGCCTCGCGCATTCAAATGGCATCCATCACGTCCACGGCTGTGAATTATAAAAACGCATTTAACGTTGGACGTTGACGTCCACGTTAAATCGTGGAAGTCGACGTCCACGATAACGTGACGTGCGAATTATAAAAGCGCCCAAACGCTTCGAAATTCATTGACAGATGTTATACGGTTGGATAATCGAACTTCATGATGTGGTTGCGCTCATTTTGCTTTAGAGGTTTTAAATAAAGATAACATAACACCCATAACATCACATAATTTTTAAAGATAAAGAAAAAAAATGTGTGATGAATTAACACATTTTTTTTTTAAATGCTGAAGGAAAATTTGTAACTCGCCCAACATCAAGATTAAAAATTTAATTATACCTTATTGAATATAAAAATAATCTACTGCTATTTTAAGAACAATTCAAAAATTAATGAATGAATGGAAAATATTTATAATTAGAAAAATTAGCAAAGCTTTTCATGAATGGAGCTTTTGCGAGTTGCCCTGAATCCTTATATACTCGTAATTTCTACCAACGGATCTTTTCAAAGCCACACCTCAGTGTCCACGAAAAAACCAGTGACATTCTATGAAAGAAGACAGAAAAGAACCATGTTTAGTTCTACCAGCAATAAAAGGGTTCAAAGAAGACGCCTCAACACACTATTGCAAAATTGTTTGCCCCAAAGTTTTCAATCTTATTGTACCTATCTGAAAGTAACAAATACTTTCAGGAATTTCCAAATCAACCGCAAAAGAACGAATCGTCTACGCGAAATCGAAAGCTGCTTGTAAGAATAACGTTTGAACTAACACTATTGATCGAAGTAAACGATCGTATTGTTTCTAAATTCTGACAATTTTTATTCTTTCAAAGTTTTTTAAAAACTTTTGCTCATTATTTTTTCGGCCGGGGAAGTACTTATCACCGTACCTATTTCTGCCGGCAAAATGAAATGTGAGCTGTGTTCGGGTTTGAAGAGTGCTGGTGAAATTACAGGTACACGAGACTTCTTCTGTATGTCTAAGGATGACGGGCCTAGTGCAATGACAAGTAAGGCACGTCTTTGGACGTGACCTAAAGACTGATGATGATGATGATCTAGCTTGCAGTAGCTTGCATCTAGTATATTGGCCCTGAAAAGACACACCAAGACAAGACAAGTAAACAAGTCCACCGAAGACGTGCCCTACTTGTCATTGCACTAGGCCCGTCATCCTTAGACATACAGAAGAAGTCTCGTGTACCTGTAATTTCACCAGCACTCTTCAAACCCGAACACAGCTCACATTTCATTTTGCCGGCAGAAATAGGTACGGTGATAAGTACTTCCCCGCTTTTACTTACTTGTAAATACTAGCTGCAAGCTACTGCAAGCTAGATCACATCATCGTCATCACCCCGTAAAAGTCCACTGCTGGACATCCTCTCTAGAAAGGCACGACGAACGGTTTTGAGCCGCCTTTATCCAACAACTTTCAGTGACGGTTATAAAGTGTTTAGTCTATCAATTGGAAGGATTACAGCAGGGGATGGGCAGCAGTATCTACTTGAGAACTCAACGCCAATACTGCGATGAACAATCTGTCTGCCAAACATGGTGATTATGGCAAATCCCCCTATTGCATTTTATGGGGGAGGCCTCGTCTAATAGTCGACGTCTAACGGCTGATGCAGATGTTGATATCAAGATTTTTTTTACCAAAAAATCCTGTGATGAAATGTAGCACGGTGGTATCGTTTTTCGATGAATCGTTTTCGTTCACTCAAACGTTACTCACGCAATAGTCTTTCGGATTCACGTATGGGAGTCCGTTCGACCGCGAAAGAACACCGGACAAAGGGGATTGAAATTCAGTAAATAGTTTGGTGTGTGATGTCGAACGTGCGAAATAACCTATTGGGTTACGGCTTTTTACGCACTTTACGTCCTCTTCGGAGTTTTATGAGATTTTTACTCGACTACTGAAAGGAGGGTGATGTTTTACAATAGATATTTTAGACAACTTTTTCATCCTTTTTATAGCTCATGCTTCTTCCCTGTATAACTACATCTCCTTCCGGGGATATCCTATACGCTGACTAAGGGATTACACCAGGTATATGGGCAGCAGCATCCACCCGAGTACTCAATACCAATACTGCGATCACCAATCCGCCTGCGAAGCGTGGTGATTATGGCAAATCTGCCCATTGCAATCTATGGGGGAGGCCTCGTCCCAGAAGTTGACGTCTAACGGCTGATGATGATGATGATGATGATGCATCTTAATGACGTAGTATCCCAGGAGTTTCAAGTTGGCTTTGAATAATGTATCGAATAACTGACATCACAAAAAAAAAACATTGTGGTCCAAGTTGAGGAAGTCCAAGAGCCTTTTATTCGCCGACTTTTAAATTCTATATATTTTTTTCTGGGTGATGTGGTCGCCAAGCTACAAGATCCTTAAATAAATTTAAAAAAAACTTTATACCCAGCTTGGCACCAGAAAGGATGTTTATAACTATCACAAATCTAGCTGACAAATTCAACAGCAATTTGCACAAAAGAGACTACAGAACCCGAAACAATTACGGTGCCCCTAACAATACCCGTGAACAACTCATTAGGGTTACGCAAAGGTGGGAAATATGGGTATAAGGTAAACCCTTCATAATTCAAGCAGTTTAGAGGTTATAAATCCACTTAAATAGGATCCCATGACATAATTTAAGAAGGA
The DNA here is from genome assembly GCA_951392215.1 of Epirrita christyi. Classification (NCBI taxonomy): domain Eukaryota; kingdom Metazoa; phylum Arthropoda; class Insecta; order Lepidoptera; family Geometridae; genus Epirrita; species Epirrita christyi. The sequence goes on along the minus strand of OX595855.1, from coordinate 9,008,926 downwards.
TAGAGAAGTTATAACACACCCTACCTATACAACGCACTTATATCCACGCATCCTTCCCGTCGAAGTGGCCTGATCTTTATGAACACTGATATAACATAAAATACCATAATATAACATAACACCCAACAGTCACTAACATAGGTAGTCCATATTTTACTTTCTTTACCCTTCTAACCGATTTCTAAAAACATTTTTGAGATAAAATTTTCACCACGTGGTACACATTTTCGAAATAACCATTGAATAGGACTAAGCAACGGGGCGTATATACCACATACCTGTTAATATATCAAGTATCTGACAAATTAATTGATAACGAAACCCATAGAAAGTATAATTATAATAATACCGCAGGGCACGCTTGTGGCGAGCGTTCGGTGAATAGCGACACCGCGTAGCCCCATTACTCCCTGGGGTCAACAGAGACTCCTGACTCTTGGCTTGCCCTTAGCCGGCTGGCCGAGGGTGGAGGCGCAAGAGCGAAACCTATGCTCCAAGGGTGGAAGTATTAAAGGCATAAAGCCGGGAGTAGCGCTTAGTGACACTGCAGCACCTCAACACCCTTTAGCCGTCCACGCCAACGTTGCCCCTTATGATGCCCTCATTAGCGGCACCTTTAAGGAGCCCGCTTAGTGAGCGATAAGTCACCACCTGCCTAAATTGTTTTCAACAGTTCAGAACTAGCAGACGCCGCATCTCTTTCTACTAAACATTAAATTAGTATGTTATTCCTGTAATAGCAAATTTTCATCCATTTCGACAATAGTTTAATCATATCTTATATATCCACCATAACAATAATGTTTTTTTTACCCTTCTCTAAAAATTGCCTCTTACTGTTGGCTACTTCAATACTTTGGCTACTTACGGCCAAAGTATTGAAGCGTTCCACTAAGAGCACCGATCCTATTCCACTTTGAGCACCGATTCATATTTCCCATCGGTGCTCTAAATGAAATAGTAGAACATATTAAAAATCATCCCACAAAGAGCACCTATGGTTGAGTAGTTGCTAATGATGGGTTTTACATTTATAAATTATTAATATAGATATTTTTTTGTCAAATGATACAAAACAGATATAAACAGATTTTTAATTATTTTTATAAGTATTGCTAATCTTAATTTCTGTATTTTATTTTTATTTATTTTGTCACACACACATAATTTATGAGCATGTACATTTTAAATGGGAAAAATTTGGGATACTACTTCTAACCAAGACACAAGTTTTTTTAACTTAATTTGGTTGGAAGGGCTAGTAATTGCTGTTATGTACCTATTAAGAGAATTAAATAATTTTTTATTTATTATTTTTTACAGATATAAACAGATATAATTTTTTTATTGATATTTTGTTAATTATACGTCACGTTTTTACATTGTAAATCATAAAGGTATATTTAAATTATAATAATAATATAAAATAAGTAACTTATCAAAAAAAAAACATGTCTAAGTAATTGTATTCATTGTGTGTCCTCTTTGTGTTCCTGGAATTCGTCAAAACTGTAGAACACCTTTTCGACAAGCCAGTTTTTTAGCTTGAGTTTAAATATAGACAAGCTCGATGTGTCCTTTACTTTTTTTAGGCAGTGCATTGTACACAGCCGGGCCAATCACGTACGGCAGCGAGTTCGACCTAGCCAGTCTCCGTGACGCAAATCTGCCTTATAAAGTCTCATATAATAATATTTCAGGCTTATTGAGAAATATACAAGTAAATAAACCCATAGAAGTGACTACCTTTTTATAAACTAACACAGTTATAAAACACAACTAATTTAATGATCACACGTGATCAGACGGCGCCGTGTACCGCACCTGTGCGTTGTCTCGTGGCAGGCGTCCAATGAACTTTATTTATTTTATGTCTCAGGATGACGAACGCATTGCAATGTCACGTAGGACGCGTCCTAAGTAAACGTGATCTACGAGGTATTGGATTTGTAATGGGCTGGGGTTACCACTTCACCTGAAGGTGCAACGTTTCACAAGTGGCGCGAAATTCAAATTTTATTGTGTTTTTTGCTGATTACATCTCATCAAAACTTCTTGAGATAGCGAACATTGATTTTGCGTGAATCAGGAGATGGAATACACGTGTTTTAATTTATATTATCTAATAAATATCATTAGTTTAGCTACGAATGTCAATGGATGATTTGTATAGTGTTGTTTTTGTTCATTAACATTTTTAGATAAACTAATAATATTTATGAGATACTATCAATTAGAACATGTGTGTTAGATTTACTGATTCCCGCAAAATCATTGTTTGCTATCTAAAGAAGTATTGATGAGATGTAATCAGCAAAAAATAATAAAATTTGAATTTCGTGCCACTTGTGAAACGTCGCCTACCTTCTTTAATTAAATGTGTTAAAAAAGGTAAAAACAAAATAGGATCATTTGGACTAAAAAACAATATCGTGAAGGTGCATTGTCACCCATATTGACCAAATACAGACAAGCATGTTCATTGCGAATCTCTCGTTTGCAACGTTTGCCTAGACGCGAGTAATTACTATAAGACCTTTAAACTATTCTGCCCAATATCGATAAGAGCTCTGCTAAAACTGGTCGTAACAAATAACTTTCTCCACCCGATAAATCTCACAAAATCTATAGATGTGACAGTTTTATAGTTGTTCTGGTTAACCTATGCTTCTGATTAGGGTACCGTAACAGGAAACTTCAGTTTTAATCTATAAGGTTGTCTATTTTATATGTAGTGTAGTTAAACGGGTGGGACTGCCCCAAAAGTTTTCGGATTGCTCTCTGTTAAGTATCTTATATATTTAAACTTAAGTTTGTTTCATTAAAATTCATTCATTTCGACTTCACAGGCATAGCGGGTGATTAGCCGGCGAGTTGCGATAGATGTTCGTTTGCCGCTGCGCGACAAATGTCTTCATGATCTGAAAATATTTCTTCCCAATCTGGGTGTTTTGGTATACTTAATGGTATTCGTAGCTCCTGATACCCTTGATACATGGAGTCCTAGTGTGGGATCAGGACTTTAGTGTGACTGCTTGGTGTTATTAATTTTATAAGTATATTACGAACTATGTGGCGCGGTGGGCGAATGTTCGCTTGAGACGCAGGAGGTTGCGGGTTCGATCCCCGTCTCGGAACAAATGTTTTTACGATCTGCAGATATTTGTTACGGGTGTTCTGGTATTTTCTATGTATAATAAAAAAACTCTATCTATGTAATGACATTGTATTAAGTATATCAGTAATCCAGTACCCATAACACAAGCTCTGCTTAGCTTGGGGCTAGATAGTGTTGTGTGAAACGTCCAGCATTATTTATTTTATTTTATTTTATTAATTGTCAATTTTATATCGTGTCTGAAAATACTGAATTAAAAGCATATGCAACCTATTAGCATGTTTTTTTCGTTCGCCAGAAGTGAAACATATTAAGAAGTCGTATTATGTTAGAGGACTCTTTGTGAAATCATTAGCAAAAAAACCAGGTCTATCAACCGTAACCGGACTAGGATAGTAGTTTGCAATTTTTTTTTTCAGGCCTTATTTTTCTTGTCATCGTCATATCACCGGTTACAGTTGATATACCATGGTTCTTTCTGTTATTGCCTTCTCATAATATATATGCCTCTTACATCTGCCTAGGTTTATACTGGCGTAAAAAAAAGACATGCCAGCAATGTATAGTCAAAGTTGCATTGGCTTTTATAATTATTAGGTTTAATAATATACACTAATCAAAATAATGTTCAGGTTGTACCATAGATAACTTTCCTATGAACCACTAAAAATGTGTAATCTGTTTACCTTGCAGCATGTTGGTCCATTTGCAAAGTTGAAATATCGTTTGAATCAACACAATGTCTTTGAGACCGTTGCAAACGATCTAAAGTTAGCTTAACTGATCCAAATCACAACCAGACAGAAGGGTCCCCAAGACGCTGCTATGGGCTGCATTCAGCATTCAACCATTCAGCGTGGCAATACCAACGCGTTGAGCCTGATAAGAGCCAGCTTTCGCCACGCGTTGCTTTGACCAGAAACAATTATTTTATGTAGAACACAGTCAAATCACAAACTCAAAGTCGCATAGTGGGCTAAAGAGGGAGCTGTGCACAGAGTTTCCCTACGTGATAGAATCCGAAATGAGGAAATCCTTAGAAAAACCAAGATCACCGACGTAGCTCTCAGAATTAGCAAGTTGAAGCTATTGACAGGTCATATAGTTCGCGGAACTGACAACCGCTGGAGAATAAAGGTTCTCAAGTGACGACCACAAAACGGACGACGCAGTAGAGGAAAGCCCTCCCTCTCGATGGACTAAATATTTGTATAAGGTGTCTAGATTTCTTCAATAAATAAAGCTTTACTTCTGAAGTAGATTACCTAATCTACAAACGAACGATTCTCAAACAGGTATAGCTATATTTCAAAGATACTGCACAGAATCGGACAACCTCTGGGAATGTAACTTTGTTACAAGAAGTTTAATTTTGCTCCAGTCTGCCAATAAACGGATTGTAAGCATTGTTCAGATTCAGAGGTAAATATTCTTTCGACTTTTTTGGACTCGTTAACGTATTTTCTATTGTTATCGACAAGATACTTTATTTATTTAATTGTTTATTCTCTTATTAAAACTTTGTGAATTATAAACAATAACACTTTTATTCAACCTAACTTTTATTTGATTTAAAAACTCAAATTTACCTACGGCTCTATGCTAAACAAATATGCAGTAGTGTATGAGTATATATTATGCGTGTGTATGTATTTTGTATTAGAACTTCTTGTCAAAGAGTTCGGAGAAGTACTACCACCGTACCTATTTCTGCTGAAGCAGTAGGTAGTGCTTGCATTGCTGTGTTTCGGTTTGAAGGGTGCCGGTGAAATTACAGGCACATGAGGCTTTTCATCTTTGTCTCAGGGTCGGCAGCACGCGTGTGTTGCCACCGGTGTTGCAGGCGTTCATAGGCTACGGTATAACTACTTTCCATCAGGTGGTGGTGGTATGGCCCCCACCAATAAGTCGGCATATAAATAGTATATTAGTGTATTAGTTTTTAAAAATAGTCTTGTTGTAAACTTATCGTTCACTGTCTGCCCTTCTTATCCGACGACGGCTGAATAGCCGGTTGAGATGCAAGAGGTTGCTTCGATTCCCGCTGTGGAATAAATGTTTGCGTGATTTGAAAATATTTGTTCCGGGTCTGGGTACAACAAACAGACAAACAAACTATTCGCTAGTTTTTCATCTGCTAGCGAGGAAGTACGAAAAATAGCGCGCCCATTGACTGAATTGTCCTAGTGATTCTACATATTTAATTATATTAAAAATGGTTCCTATTTCGTACACAATAAAGTCCACAAACATCTACATGTTTCAATCTGTTTGCGTTCATATTTAGGTCAAATAAAACTAAGGCTGAAGTGTTCCGCGTTCTCCTTAATTGTGAGTTAAGAGGATTCTACTAATGAAGATTTGTGTGTTTTTGTTTCGTAAGACGCTTCATTTCTTTGTCGCAGTTTTGATCTATCTGTAAAGTTATAATTTAATTTTCTGTACATTTCTTTATCTCAAATGCTGGGATTAATAGACATCAAGATTCGAAGAATGAATAACGCAAACAGTGTGACATGTTAAAAAAGATTATTTTCTAACGATCAATTCTTCAGCAGTCGGGTAAAACAACCCTTATTCATAATAATTTATTAAACCTATTTTAGTTAAAACAGCTTTTGTTTTGTTCTCTCTGATGTAAAATAACGCAAATACGCCAAAAAAAAAAAGCTACTGTAGCTTTATAAGGTTTAAAAATTAATTATGAATAAGAGGGTTAATCTTAAATACCTGACCTTGTTGACCTGACTTAGTTCAGATTTTCGCTATATTTACCATACGTTTCATTATAACTCTTCGCCTTAACAAAACATGTGTCTGTTTATTTCATGAAATGTCTTGACATTGAACTAATGCTTCGTTAATAACAGACACTATCTTCAATCTAGTAGCCATAACTACTTCATAGCATCACAGAATAGTAGCTCTAAATACATACAGTAAATACACTATGATGACTGACGGTGAAAGGTTTTCTAGTCTGTGGCAATTATCAAAGTCAAGAGAAGTTATGTTCCTCGATTAAAGCTATTCTTAAGCCCCGTCTCCCATCTTCGTTGACTTATACTTTACATAATTTCTAAAACAACCGTCAAAATGGCGTCCTCTTGACAATTTCTAAAAAACATCTGGCATATCGTTACTGTTTTTGTCTAGACCAGCCGTATCCGCTTTTTTGTATCAAACATCACAAATATAATATACAAAATCTGCATATAGGCTCTAGACAAGAATTTTAATAAAAGACGCCATTTTGTTCGGAAAAATGTATAAAGAAAAATACATTAGAAGACCCAGCATTCTGTCCACAACTGTCAAAAATGTCTGTATGTAACAAAAATATATATTACAATATATATTAAAAATTTTTGGTGCCATCTAGTCAGTATTAGGGAATTTACCCAGCCTGCAACAGGTTAACAAGTTTTATGAATTCACGGGTGCATTTATAACAAAGTAGGGTGGGGACGCTGTGATGACAAGGCAGTCCTGTGATGACAAGGCAGTGTTTAAATTTGTAATTTATTCCTAGTATCTGAACTGTTTGCAGAGCTACACCCATACTGTGTAGTGAAGACTCGTCTAACGATACATACAAAGCGTTTGATACCATTCGTCACACCAAGATTGCATCTTCTAGCGAGCTAATGTATTTAGATGTGTGTGAAGTGAATTCTAGATTATAGACAAACGTCTAACTTCTTGTAGCAATCTGTGAAATAGTATACTACACGTTCTTAAGCTAGTCGTGTCGCAAGGAAATTTGTTAGTTCTCATACTGTTTGTGAAATTTTCGAAAACCTTTAGCTCGATTTTACTAATTTAAGACATCTAACGCTTAAGAGATACTTACGCATGTCAAATCTGTTAGTTTTTAATAGAAATCTGTCAATTTGACATGACCTAAGTGTCCCATAAAATAAGTCAGTCGGTGAAAATTGGTATTAATTACATACTGTTGTTTGTTTGTGTGGTATAAAATTACTTAAAATCTCTTTAAGAAATATGCAAGTTCTACAAATCGATTTATGATTTTTTAACAAATTGTAAACGTAATTGAAAATCAATGAAAATGAAATCAAGTACTGCTGTTTTCATATTTTTAGTAATTAGGACAGTAGGAGTGTTGAGTAGAGATTTAAGTGAAAGTGACAGAGCAAACCGAGCTGTCTTTATACAGAGGCTGTTAAACAAGGAGAAATATTTGGAGGGTAGAGTGAAACTCGTCGGTGGGCCTAACAGATTTGAGGGTAAGTTTATAAATTCAAACATGGAACATTTTATTGAAAAGCCTGTATAATTCTACAATACGGAGACTGCATTGTCTATAAGTGTTACTCAAGAACCTTAGGAAGATGAGATATTTTCAGAAATCAAATTTAAAATAGTTGGCATAAACTGAACAGTTTCCCACAACGTGTAAGCTGACTTTTCGATTTCACCAGCCAATAACTAGTGGTTCGCCCCGAACTGAGACCTCGCGAGAACACCTTTACCAGCCCGACTACTTAACTAAGTAATCTCCATATTTTCTATTATTATTTTTGAAAATTTTGCCCTCGAGGTCTACCAGTACAGTATAGGATCTACCAGTAACTACTCTAATTTCCTACACATCATCGAAATAACCTTTGAATAGGGCTAAGCAACGGGGCGTAGTTATACTACATACCTGTTAGTACCTATATCAAGTACCTGACGAATTAATTGATAACGTCCTTTTGATGAAAACCATAGAACTCCAACGTCATTCAAATTCTTAGAAATGGGAGGTCAACAATGGATGTTATATTGGTTTCTGTTTTATGGAGTGCATGTTTCTAAATTCTTCAATTTCAGACTTTTCCCTGTAGTTGTGATAAAAAAGCCACAAGCATACCAAATTTCAGCATTGTGGGATTGCTGGAAGTACCCTAGAATTTTGGGTTTTTATGTTTTTTATTTTCCCTAATATCTCGAAAACTACTAAGGCTAAATAATTATTAAAAACAGTTTTGAAATGTCCAACTAAAGCGCTTTCATTAGACACCCCACTTGATCTGACTGTCTCACTTTTATTTTTTTTACCCCCTCTTGGACCCCAATATCTCAGCAACCCCCTGACCGATATAGCTCATAACCTTACCTACAAATTGTACCAATACTATCTACCCCCATACTAAATTTCATGAAGATCGGATTAACGGTTAGGAAGTTTTCATCGGACAAACATACATACATACATACACACATACATACAGACGCCGATTCTTCCAACTTGACTCAGAGAACTCGCTTCGCTCGTTCAATTACTTATAATGTACATATGTGTGTGTGTGTTAAGTATATGTTTAACGCATTGATACGTTACATAAAAATTTGCAAATTTACAAGTTTCTATAAAAACTTTCAAAGAGGTCGTAGACCGATGATTCTACGCGTGGAGGTGAATTGGTTAGTAAAATTGAGAAGCAGAGCTTTCATACCTAATAAAAGCTTCAAAAAGGTGTTAAAGCATCTAAATTTACACAGGAAATGTCTACATCTACCACGCTGGTCGATGGGGTGCAGTCTGTGATGACTCCTGGGATAACGCCGCAGCACAAGTTGTCTGCAAAGCATTTAACAGCTCTGGTATTGCTACTCATGGAGGGCAGTATGGTGAAGTTATTGGTAAGTTTTTAGACACACCTTGTTCTATCGTCAACTATAGATCTCAAGTCAACTGCATTCGAACGAGCAGGAACACCACAAGGATTTGTAGATGTCACATCTCTATCAATCAGCATAAACAGCTGTATCATTATATTCAGCAAAGGCTTCTTGTTCGTGATATTTACCCTAGCTTCTTGTTCAGAAGGTAAGAATGCCAGTTCACGGAATAATTCTGGCTTCAGCTGGTCTGAAACCTGATATGATATGAAGCGAGAAAGTATAAAAATGTTTTTGATGCTTATATTTGTCTCGCACTGTTTTTTGCACGCACCGAGGATAGTTTGGGCTAGCCACAGTAAAGCCGTCCCAACCGTGAGAACATTAGGTTCAAGATTATAAGTCTTGACACGCAGTGGCTGCTTTTTGATACAAGGCAATGTACGCATGCAAAACATCACACCATGCGAAGTCTAGCTAGGGTGTGGTTTGTTATGTATGACGTACGTTTGGCAACCACAGCCGGGTCCCAGCCAAACCACTACCGGCCCACGTCAAGCGTATATAGCAACTCTGCGACTTCTTAAGCTCTTCTTTCCAATATTCCAGAAAAATTCTGGATGGACGACGTGGTCTGCCAAGGAGACGAGCCATCACTTCCTCACTGCATCTTCACTGGCTGGGGTTCGTCAGACTGTGAGACCAGTGAAGCAGCTGGAGTCGTGTGCTATAGCAATGCTAAGGCTCCAGTAGAACTAAAAAAGCCGAAAGAGCTGTTGCATAGGGTTCTGGACGTGAGGAGTGCTAGTTTAAGGCTAGCAGGTGGAAGAAACAATCGAGAAGGGCGAGTTGAGGTGAGTATTTTGTTTTGTGTTTTGTATGCTTAGTAACCTTTTTTCCCTTTTGTCGAACCTGGGACTTTTTAGCAAATACATATTTTTGTCTTTAACAAATACGAATTTTTAAAATAAAGGGTTCTTAAAAATCGTATGAAAAAATGTTATTCCGTGCTCATCCGAGCCAAATTGAATCTTAGGATCAATTCAAATCGAGATGGCAGAGACCCGCAGCGACCGGTACGGGTGGCAATGACTGGCGTTCGGCAACCCCCCTACTGGAATTCGATTTGAAAGCCGATGCAAGTTTGAAAAGCTTTGTTTCTGTTTTTGTTTGAAATATGAAATACTTGGACTTTTGAAAATTAATCGCAGATGAAGCCGCGGGCTTTAAACTAATCTCTCTACTTTCTAGTATATTATTTTGTGACAAATTAGTGATCGTAGAAATGACTGTTGCAATGGGCAACAGCTTGTGGGTACACATACCAGTGGGCATTTTATGGATGGAAGCCAAAAGGCACTTGATTTTGTCAATTTGGTACCTTTTTAATTTTAGATCTACTACAATGACGTCTGGGGCAGCGTCTGCGCAGACGGCTGGACTCTCTACGAAGCCTCCGCGGTTTGCCGTCACCTAGCCTTGGGCTTTGCAGAGCAGGCACTGCAGACTGACTACTTTGGTAGTTCCAGGGTCGTGCTCAGTGGAGTGCAGTGTGAGGGGAATGAGACTTATCTGTTTGGGTGTATACATCAGGAGTTAGGGGATGTCGTGTGTCCTGGTGAAAAAGGTTAGTTTTATGCAACATAACATAACACCCAACAGTTCCATATGTAGTCCTGATCACACACTAGAATTCCCTGTGTCGTGAGTATCAGAAACATAGAGTGACATGGTACCATAACAGCCAGACCCGGAACAAATATTTGCAGATCATACAAACATTTGTCCCGCAGCGGGAAATGAACCTCTCGCATCTCAGCTGGCTACTCGCTCACCGCGCCACAGAGCCACGCCAGGACACGCTAGGACTTGCCAGTGGCCTTTGATTATATACACAGTGTGTATGTATATAATCAAAGCCAGTGGCTTCGCTAACTTGATACAGAGAAAAGAGTGGCCTATAATATATGTTAATCCAGGTATAATCTAACTCTGTAACATTTTTTTTGTTTTTTTTGTATTTACTACTAGGAAAGCAAACAAGCTTACGGCCCGCCTGATCGAAAGTAGTTACCGTAGTCTATGAACGCCTACACAACAGAGGCAACAAAAGCGCGCGACCCTGAGACATAAAAATGAAAAATATCATGTGCCTGTAATTTCACCGGCACTCGTACCCTTCAAACTGAAACACAGCAATGCAAGCACTACTGCTTGGCGGCAGAAATAGATACGGTGGTAGTACTTCCCCTGACGAACTCTTTCACAAGAAGTTTTACTACTCCCTTTAATCACTGTTCTGCTTCGTCATCATCATCATCATCATCACTTGCATATGGAAGTTCACTGCTGGACATAAGCCTTCCCCCTAGAGCTGCCTCCATCCACCGACTTCCTGCGACCTTTATAATGTGAAAACCTGACTTGTATAATGTAAAGTAGCATATTATTTATGGTAAGATACGTTACCTTGCGGCTGTAGATATAATGAGAAAAGGCGTGGGAATAATAATATAGGGAGCGTTTTCGGATGTGTAATGGGGAGGATATTTCAGTAAATTTAAACAAACCGGATAACAGACAACAGTCTATTTATCAAAAGATCAAATCAAGGCGAAAGGGCTACATTAACGTAACGGATGGGGTCATGAAAGATAACGGAATCACTATGGATGAGATATTATATCATTGGAAAGTAAAATGTTTATTTACTTTGTTTGTGAAAAGATATAAAAATGAAAACGTGCTGGACACTGTTAGATATTTGAGCCGTGATAGTGTGTCGGCCTACGAATAGAACTTCTCAAACTCCTGGGATGTCGTAAAAGGTGACTAAGGGATTACACCAGGGGATGGTCAGCAGCATCCATCTGAGTAGTATCCGCCTGCCAAGCGAGGTTATTACGGAAAATCCCCCATTGCATGCTATGGGTTGTACGCTATGACTGCTATGGGGACAGCCTCATCCAGCATTGGATGTGTGAGCTCATGATATATATAAGTTGAAAAAATATGGAATATTGGGCCTTCCTCATACTTTACAGGAAAACCTAAATGAAAAAAATCCTAAATCTTCAAATTCCTACGGGAAGCAAATACTCGTAATTAGTAAATGTGTATAAAATTGTGATTAATTAACAAAATTGTACGGAACTCACTCTACGCGAGCCCGACTCGCATTTGACCGGTTTTACAGATTTATCTGTCATCTCTGAGATGGGCTACAGACCGCAACCTCAGGCGACACTGCGGCTGACGGCTGCGGTCGACCGAAGTGCTGCCCGCGGTCGCGGTTGCTTCTATTCCAAGCGCGGCGGCATGCCGTGGCTGCTCAATATATAGATCCGTGCTTCAGTAACTCCTGTACCTTCGTGCGTGTAATTTAAGCTAGCCTTCCGAGATGGGCTGCAGACCGCAACCGCAGACGACACTGCGACTGGCGGCTGCGGTCGCGGTTGCTTCTATTCCAAGCGCGGCGGCATGCCGTGGCTGCACAATGCATAGAACCGTGCAACAGTTACTCCTGTACCTTCGTGCGTGAACATTATACGTGTGAACTCTCTGCCGTTCGCGTCACTACTGGTGCTGCATTGTTGCCGCGCTCGGAATCAATTTCATAGAGATTTATTGAAACCAGTGGTGTCGCTTGTAGTTTGCGGTTGCAGTTTGCGGTCTGCAGCCCATCTCGGAACCTTAAAGGATGGTTACATCTGACAGCCCGTGCTAGTAAACTTTAGTCTGAGCTATTGTTTAACATCTTCAATTTATTTGCAGGTCACGTGGCCGCAGTGATCTGTACCCAGAACCTTGCTGACCTTCTTCTAGAGACTTCAGTTATAGAAAGAACAGCCCACCTGCAAGATGTGATGATGATGCAATTGCAGTGTGCTATGGAGGAGAATTGCTTGAGCAAGTCTGCATATGAGGTATGCAATAGTAGATTGTTATGCAAGCGGCAAAAGACCCATAGCGTGCAATAGAGGGGATTGGCAGGCGGATTGGTGATCGCAGCTTGGTGTAAAGTACTCAGGTGGATACTGCTGCACATAATCTGGCGTTATCTCTTATTAAAAATTCGTTAATTAAATACACAATTTGAATTAGTTCACTTGATAAAAAATAAGTATTAGAAAATACCATCTTTTTAAAAATTAATATCCAATTTTAGACTGAATTCACTTAATTCTTACACGTTCTAATTTGTCAAACACTTAGTAACGTAGGTATTCATTTTAATTTGAGTTATCACTAACTCAATTTATAATTAATTACAGTTCATCAACTAATTTTAATAAAATTCATCTACGTAATTTTACAATGGCGCGGCGGGCGATGGTTCGCCTGCGACGCAGGAGGTTGGAGATTGGATTCCTGCCTCGGAACAAATATTTGAACAATCTGCAAATAATTGTTCAGGTTGTTCTGGGTATTTTCTATGCATAATAAAAAATATCTATGTATGTAATGTATTGTATTAAGTATATTAGTTATCTAGTACCCATAACACAAGCTCTGCTTAGCTTGGGGCTAGATTATGTGTGTGAAATGTCCAGCATTTATTTATTTTATTAATTCACAAAAATAAGGTAACAGAGCGTGCGTTCGCCTCCTTCGCGCCAGTCCGGTCGCTCCGTTTTTTGTTTTTGTGAAAACACAACTAGAATTTTCTTTGGGCCATGGTGTCTTAGGGATCTAACTCACAACTAAAAGAGGGTACTCAGCTACCACACTACTATTTATTTTGTACATAGCACACTTGAATCGGATGTTTCCGAAATACCAAGTCATATACTTTGCGTTTTGTTCTTCAGATGTAATACAAAAGTAAGTTAGAACATAACATAACAGTACACATACAACAGTACACATAACATAGTCATAAACATGTCATGTTATGTAGAAACAACGTGTCACACTTGACCTTGACCTGTTAGGCTTTTTATTACTAGATTCGAGAGAAAAACCCAAACTGGCAGTTCGAAACCCGCCGGCTGCTTCGTTTCACCGCATCTTCTCTGAACATCGGCAATGATGAGTTCAGGCCCTACCTTCCAAAGCATCTGTGGCAGTGGCATTTGTGTCACATGTAAGTATAAACTCAGCATCATCAATGTTTCTGTTGAAGTGACAATGGGCAGGCATAGTTGTTTTTTTTATTTTTTATTTATACAACTTGGTACGCATTTTTTTTTGCTGATGTTTATTTAATTTTGACTACCTTCCTAAGGTTTTTAAGTTCTCATTTACTATGTATCAGCAACTCCTTGCTCCGAGACACCACACAGGCACTTCTCACCCAGTGATAAGACGGACCGTTTTTGTAAGCCAAGCCGTGTTTGTTGCCTGATTCTTCTAGGCTTGGCCGCGTTGGAACAGGAGTAGTTTTAGTTTATAATACGATTCAAAATGATCCTTGTGATTTCAATGAATAAAATTCTTTTTGACTTTGACTTTGACTTTGTTGTGTATATGTGGCTCCTCGGGCTCATTTGGTCTCTCGATTTTAACCCATCACCATCTAAAGAAAACAATTTTCTTTTCTTATTCTGACGTAAAATACTAGTAGACAAAACCAGTTTGAATTAGTGGATGACATTAATTTAAATAAACAAACCATGTGTCTCCTCCCGAACCACACAGTGTAAGGTTCCGAAGTCACAGTCACTCCATAACTAGAAATGTATTCATATCAGATATACGAGATAATTATTGATTGAAATTACTTCATTTTATGCCTTTAGTCCATCGACTGAAGGGTCTTCCTCTACCGCGTCGGCAGGTTTGTGGTTGCCACTCGAAAACCTTTATTCCCCATCTTTGTTCTGTGAGCTATATGACCTGCCCATTGCCACTTCAACTTGTTAATTCTGAGTGCTATGTCGGTGATTTTATTTCTTCTTCAAATAAGTCTTAAAAAACAATAAATAATGTGTTATTTCTTAGTAGAAGAACTAACAGCAGACAGAGACGGCCAAGCAAACTGCATACCCCCTCCTTTCTTTGTACACTTTCTTGGATTGAAAATGGTTTTATCTTATCAGGCATTACCACAGCATGGAAGTGTTTGCTACATTTGACGTGCTGGATGCATCAGGCAAAAGAGTTGCTGAAGGACATAAAGCATCTTTCTGCTTGGAAGACAATACATGCCTCCCAGGAGTTGACAAGAAGTATTCTTGTCTAAATTATGGAGATCAAGGTAAAACTACCAAAATAACATAACATAACACCCAACAGTCACATACATAGTCCTGATCCCACACTAGGATTCCCTGTGTCATGGGTATCAGGAACTACGAGTACCATCGTACCACAACACCCAGACTCGGAACAAATATTTTCAGATCATGCAAACATTAGTTCCGCAGCGGGAATTGAACCAACAACCTCTTGCGTCTCACCCGGCTTTTCGGCCGTGGCGCCACAGCGGTCGTCAAAACGTGCTATCTGTTTCATTCCATAGTTGGAGAACTCCACATCAGACCTAAATCAGAGGCCTAAATCAGACATAATCGGTGAACATTTCAACTTGTTATCTTTTACCTAGATAACTTACCTTAATTGCCGAGACTTTTTTCCTGTTTTTTTTTTGTTATTATTATTATTCAGAACAACAAACAGTTACACTCAAATACGACAATACAAATTTTTATCTAAGGATAGGTACTATAAGTGTAATCAGCCCCGTCTCCACGAATTTGATATAAAATATGACAGGGTCCGATAAAAACAAATTATGCAACGCGCACGAAAGGTTCCGTACCATTATCTAAAAAACGTCAAAAAAATCACGTTTGTTATATGAGAGCCCCCTTATTTATATTTTTTTCTATTATTATTTGTTGTTATAGCGGCAACATAAATACATCATCTGTGAAAATTTAAACTGTCTAACTATCACGGTTCATGAGATACAGCCTGGTGACAGACGGACGGATGATCGGACAGCGCGCAGCGGAGCCTTAGTAATAGGGTCCGTTTTCCCCTTTGGGTACGGAACCCTAAAAACAACGACATTATACAGTAAAATTTTATGCCACCGTTGTAGAAGCTGGAAGCCGTTGCGCCTGCTGCAAATGCATAATACATGAAGCTGTCGTTAAAAACAAAAATGAGCAACTTGTGTGAATTATTGTGTTTTAAAAAATAAATAAAGTAATTTAAAATAGCCATCATCACCCATCGACGTCTACTGATGGACGAGGCCTAGAATGTTCTAAACATTCTAGAACATCCTAGAATGTTCTGAACATTCTAGGCCTAATCAATTTGCCATAATCAGCACGCTTGACATACGGATTGGTGATCGCAGTATTCGTGTTGAGTACTCAGGTGGATGCTGCACATCCCCTGATATAATCCCTTTGTTGGCTTTTACGATATCCAAGGGAGGAGACGGAGGAGTATATTCTTAGGCCTCAGAACTGAATAAAGGTTTGGGGAAGAAAGGTTCTTGAGTGCCGATCCTCCACTCGATGGACTAAAGACATTATAAACGTTGCATGAAGTCAGTGGATGGAGGTGCCTCAAGACCGTTCATCATGGCATTCTAGCGGAGGCATATGTCTAGTAGTGGACTTCTAAAAGCTGATGTTGATGATGAATAAATGTTGTCTTTTATTTTCCAGGTGTATCAGTTAACTGTTCAGATGTCTACAATTACAATATTGACTGCCAATGGGTTGATGTAACAGATGTAGTACCTGGAGATTACACTTTCAAGGTCAGCCATTAGGAGAAAACTTATCTCTAGTCATTTGACATGTTAATAATGTTAATGTTAATGTTAAAGAACTCTCTTTACCGCATTCGAACTCTATGATGTTCCATTATGCGTGAGAGTTAACTGGCTAGAAAGCCAGCCTAACTCCGTACAGAAGCACAGAAGCTTCCTGGGGTCTTCGCAGGCTTCGCGGAGTGACCTCGGGTTGTTGAGGATTTGTTCACGTTGCGCTGCTACTCCCACGCATTCCAGGTCTACGTGGGCAGCTGATTCTTCTTCGGTCAGACACCCCCTGCAGAGTGGGCTGTCTGTGGTGCCGATGTTGTAGAGGTGTTTGTTCAGGAGACAGTGGCCTGTGAGTGTCCCCACGATGGTACGAAGATCTAGTCTTGAAAGGTTGAGCAGACGACGCGTGAGTCGTGGTGAGACAGCTGGAAGGGCTGCTCTTGACTGTCTGCAGTCCGTGGTCCGTGCCCTACGTTCGTTGTGTTGGTTTAGGGTAGCTGAGAAAAGGGTAGAGGAAGGAATGGAGATGGATCCTCTGTGGTTGTTCCCGACCCTCTTCATTTGACATGTACAAAATCTAATTGTTCGACCCAGGGTGAAACAGGCCTATTCAGGCTCTGCCTACTCCTTCGGGGAAAAAGGTGTGTGGTTACAGTTTTACCCAGAAAATAAGTCCGATCGACTGTTTTCGTTTGCGAGAAAAGCGCAGACTGATATCCGACAGTAATAGCCGAACGTATAGTATAGCTCTGTCCCGCTGACATGATTCGTACACTGTCGGACAGAGTCGACTGATGAACAAGGTGGCGCACGACCGGCCGTGCTTTTACCGCGAAATCGATTAACCAATAACAGCGCAAGATTTTTTAGCGCGCGATTGCTATTGGTAGAAAGAAGGTTTCCGCGCTATAGAAATTGGTCTACGGCGCAAGTACATCGGGTCGACTTATATTTTGGGTAAAACTGTACGCATTTACGTATAGATCTAACGTTGGTCTTTTTGCTTTTGAATGACAAAGAAAAACTTAATTTCCGTGATATCTTTTTTAGTCGGGTAAACGTCCACAGCTGCACGAGGCCTCCTCTTCTAGAATAAGAGGATTTGCCATAATCACCACGCATGGTAGACGGATTGGTGATTGCAGTATTGGTAAAGAATATTCAGGTAGATGCTGCTGCCCAAACCCTGGTGAAATCCCTTAGTTGGCTTTTACGACATCAACGGGAGGAGGACGAGTTTATTTCTAGGCCAGACACACCACGGCAGAGCCGAATTCACCACGGTAGAGCTGGACACACCACGGCAGATATAAAAGTTAGAATTTCTTGCAGGTTGCAGTAAACCCCCATGCAAGGGTAGCAGAACAGACCTTCCACAACAATGCAGCATCCTGCCAGCTTCGTCTGACAGATCAGTACGCTTTGGTATTCGGATGCAAGCATGAACGACCGTAGACCTTCGTAGAGCCTCGTGGATTCCCGTAGAACCTCGTGGATTCTCGTAGACCCTTGTAGACGTTCGTAGAGCTTGTGTAGAGGGCATAGTTATCAAATAGGATGCAAGCTTCTACAATTAAGGCGCGGTATGATCCTAAAATCTAAATATTTATCCAAACGGCTTTGCTTAAAGTTGAAAATCGCATGTCATATTTGACGATGAAACTGGTTTGTACTTCAGACTGTATTTAGTTTTGAGGGTTTTTTGAATTAATCGAAATATACAAATCAAAGATAAAAAATATTATGCCCTTTGGTCCATTTTCCTAACTGTTTTTCATAACTAGCTACGAAAAAGGCAATGTCCTTCACTGTTCCATAACTAGTTATTAAAATGGACCATTTGTTCCCTTTTAATAACTTTTTTCATAACTAGCTACGAAAAAGGCAATGTCCTTCACTGTTCCATAACTAGTTATTAAAATGGACCATTTGTTCCCTTTTAATAACTTTTTTCATAACTAGCTACGAAAAAGGCAATTTCCTTCACTGTTTCATAACTAGTTATTTAAATGGACCTTTTGTTCCCTTTTACTAAACTGTTTTGCGGGTGCGCGATATTTTTCGGTACCGAAATCATTAATCGGTTAAGAGAGGTATGCCCCAACCCTTTATAATAAAACGGTATGCTTATGTTTTAAAAACACTGATACCTCCTTGTACCGTAATCAATATTACTGATTGGAACAAATTAAAAATGTTGTTTTCATTTGTTAATACACTTTGAGGAATTTTTAAAATAAAAAAAATAAATAATTATGATCATTTTATTTATTCCTTAAAACATTATATCACAATAATCATCTCGGAATAAAAAACGCATACCAATAACAATATTTTGTACAATGTCATTGTTCTATAAACCAACTTAGCCTTACTTATTTACATTTGAATGTCATTTATAAGTTGAAACATGAGTTATATATAAAAATAAATCATTAATTTGATAAAAAACTCTTAGGAAATGGAAAAACACTTTCATGTCACAGTTATTTTTATAAACGAGCAGTTTTAGATCGTTACAAAAAATATAATGGCAATCAATCAAACGAAATCATTAGCAACATTAGTTTTGATTTCTTTTTTAACCATTACCTAGAAGATACTTAACGCCTTTTTTTTTTAAATAAACTTCTCCTTTTTATGAATTCGGTAAAAAAATAAAAATGGAATTTAATCCTTCCTACTAATATTATAAACGCGAAAGTTTGTGAGTATAGATGGATGTTTGTTACTCTTTCACGTAAAAACTACTGAATGGATTTGAGTGAAATTTAGAATGGAGATACTTTACGCCTTGGATTAACACATAGGCTACTTTTCATCATCATCATCATTATTCACGCGGGTGAAACCGCGGGGCGCAACTAGTTCAATATAATACAAAGTTTTTGTGTATAAATATGTCTAGGATAAATATGATTAGTTCATTACACAACACCGACTACTCTTACCTACTTAATTATAATGTACCTACTTCAAGTAAATTACCTAACTAGTACCTCGTAAAATAAGGAAAACCATTTTTTTTTCTAATTAACCATTAAAATAATTATAAAAAATATTTTAGAATAAAGTTTACATGTTACGAAATGGACACTTTTAAATAACTAATTCCATGTTTGAGCAATAAATGACGTTAGTTAAGTTATAAATATATTATTTTGTCGAATAGAATGTTATTCTTAGTAGATTTTTTATTAAAATATCGGAGTAAACGATTTTTGTGCATTTTTCATTATGAAACCATTTAATGCCAATTAAATCTAAATGATCTGAGTATCGACCGAAATAATTATAAAAATTGATTACGATTCAAAATCATTATAAAGCTGAGCAATTTAACCTTATTTTTATTTTTACTATTCTTTGTCCCTGTGATGTGACATTTTGTGCCTAAATTCTATCCCACTAAACACAGACAAAAAATACTACGTTCTAAATCTATTAGTATAACTTCCAAAAACTCATCCTTTCTTGAACTTTAATAGCAGAATACTCGTCGTCAAATACATAGCAATCCAGATACCTGTAGATATGAATCCTGAATACACCGTCGGCATACCTATGGACCATCCTCGCTGGACCATGGATCGCAGAGACTCTGTCGACTTCGTGAGTGGGAGAACGTAGCTTATCCATTGTAAGGCTATATGCATACCTGCAGGAAAAAATAGACACATTAGGCTAACTGATGGCACTCAGGCCATGTGTGCCACACCACGGCACATATGCGGTATATCTTCTTCTTCTTCAACAGTTTTTAGATGTCCACTGCTGGACGACGCCTCCCTCATAGAATGCAATGGGGGGTATTTGCCATAATCATTATGCTTGGCAGACGGATTGGTAATCGCAGTATGGTGTTTAGTTCTCAGGTCCAGCCTAAGAATAGACCACTCCTCCTCCGTGGATGTAGCAAAAACATTACTAAGGGATTACATCAGGGAATGGGCAGCAGTATCCGCCTGAGTACTCATCACCAAACTGCGATCACTAATCCGTCTGCCAAGCGTGGTGATTATTTCAAATCCCCCCATAGCATTCAATAAGGGACGCCTCTGCCAGCAGTGGACGTCAGTAGTGGATGCTGGTGATAATGATGATGATAATTTCATAAAGATTATTAATATTCAAGAAACAGCTGATTTTGAAGAGTGATATTATAAAAGAAAAACTAGGATCTTCAAAATCTGTTAAACGAAAGATATCAAACTGTTTGTGTATGGGCCCTTTCGCTAAAAGAATAGAAGTTGTCCTGTGAAAGTTTTTTCATTATTTAGACCGCAGACAATATCCTATAGTAATAACACGAAGTGATAGCTTGGATTGGATCCAAAACCGACAGAACAACAATTGACCTGATATAATAAGGTTAATGTATCAATGAAAACGAATAAACAACCAAATAGATGCGTGTAATAGATCGAACTACTTATATTTTGTGGTAATAAGGACTTTAGCTACACATTTCGGAGTAGATGCTATCATATAGGATAGTAATAGAATTGAAGTTATCATGGCTTGGTCGGTGCTCATGAGTAAGGACCTCAAAATGGTCAACGAAACGTCAGCAGGAGAATAGTAAAGTACGTGGTGTATACTGTATAGTCGTAATTTTTCTAAAATATAGGATAGTGTTAAAAATATTATCATTGGTGAAGCAGTTGGAGTGTTTTGTAACACATAACATAACAAACAGATCATACAAACATTTGTCACGCAGCGGAAATCGAACCCGCAAAAGAAAGAGACTAGAGGATGGGCAGCAGCATCTACCTGAGTACTCAATACAAATACTGCAATCACCAATTCACCTGCCAAGCGTGGTGATCATGGCAATTCCCCTATTGTTTTTATGGGGGAGGCCTCGTCCAGCAGTGGAACTGATGATGAATGTAATTA
The DNA here is from genome assembly GCA_951392215.1 of Epirrita christyi. Classification (NCBI taxonomy): domain Eukaryota; kingdom Metazoa; phylum Arthropoda; class Insecta; order Lepidoptera; family Geometridae; genus Epirrita; species Epirrita christyi. Next base: position 8,987,546 of record OX595855.1, on the reverse strand, counting down.
ATGTATTAAAGAAGGCATGGGTGAAAAAAAGTGGTTAATACCTTCAACAGGCCAGATGATTCCGCAAAGCAACACCATAGGCAAGAATGATCCAAGAGCCAAGTAGGTGGCCGTTCTATCCGTGTCACAGATGCAGGATACAACGAAACCTGAAACAGAAACATGTCTTTATTTATTTATTAACAACAAACTAATCTATATGTACGAGATCCGTGGTGTGGCGGGCAAGTAGCCAGCTGAGCCGCAAGGGGTACGTTCGATTCGTACTGCGGGACAAATGTTTGCATAAACGCAAATATTTGTTCCGGGTCTGGGGTGTTTTAGTACCATGGTATGCGTAGTTCTTTGGCACCTATGACATAGAGAATTCTAGTGTGGGATCACGACTATGTATGTGACTATTGGATGTAATTGAACGAGCGAAGCGAGTTCTCTGAGTCAAGTTGGAAGAATCGGCGTTTGTATGTATGTGTGTATGTATGTATGTATGTTTGTCCGATGAAAACTTCCAAACCGTTAATCCGATCTTCATGAAATTTGGTATGGGGGTAGATAGTATTGGTACAATTTGTAGGTAAGGTTATGAGCTATATCGGTCAGGGGGTTGCTGAGATATTGGGATCCAAGAGGGGGTAAAAAAAATAAAAGTGAGACAGTCAGATCAAGTGGGGTGTCTAATGAAAGCGCTTTAGTTGGACATTTCAAAACTGTTTTTAATAAGTATTTAAACTTAGTACTTGCCGAGATATTAGGGAAAATAAAAAACGCAAAAATCAAAAATTCTAGGGTACTTGCAGCAGTCCCACAATGCTGAAATTTGGTATGCTTGTGGCTTTTGTGTCACAACTACAGGGAAAAGTCTGAAATTGAAGAAATTAGAAACCTGAACCTTAAAAAACTATAACCAATATAATATCCATTGTTGACCCCCCATTCCTAGGAATTTGAATAACATTGGAGTTCTATGTTTTCGTCAAAAGGACGTTATCAATTAATTCGTCAAGTACTTTAAATACTAACAGGTATGTAGTATTTTCGCCCTGTTGCTTAGTCCTATTCAAAGGCTATTTCGATGATGTGTAGGAAATTACCTACCTAGAGGTAATTTTTTTTTTCTCAGTATGTGATTTTAGAAATCGGTTAGAAGGGTAAAGAAAGTAAAATATGCAAAAAATATCTCGTAGATACTTCAAGTTCTCTGGTAATGCTGAAATTTATTATTTAAGTATATCTTGTTCTACGGGAGAAGTCGAAAATTGAGGATTTTTTCTTTGTAATATCCATTTTTAGAGTAGAAAACTTAAATCTTTAAAAATTAGGTAGCAAAACCACAACTAGTGGGCTCTGCTTAATTAAAAAAACTTTTTGTTGCTTTACAAAATCTCTTTCATATTAGAGAAATTGACTCGATAGTTTTAGATTTTCTGATGGATCATCCATACAAACATACTTACATAGCCGTTAAATACAAAACCCTTTCTTCCCCTCTTAAATTAGTCGGGCTGATAAAGGTGTCATCGCGAGGTCTCCGTTCGGGGCGAACCACTAGTGTTAAATATTCAAAAAAATACAAAAACCGACGGGGATCGAACCAGCGACCCTCTCCTAGATACAAGTATGCTCTAAACAAGTGAACAGATGGAGCTACGACGCTTTGAGTAAATCATCATCATCAGAAACCTACTGTTGGACATAGTTTTCCCCCATTATGTCATGATGAAAGATTTAAGCCGCCTCTATCTACCCAATCCCCAAGATCTCAATCTCCTAATTCCTGCAGGTAGGAATGATGATCCTTCTTATGTAAGAAGGATCATCAAATAGTCTTGTTTGTTGGCTTGGTCGCGTTAGAACAGGAGTAATGTAAGTTTATAAGACGATTAAAAATTATCCTTGTGATTTCAATGAATAAAATACTTTTTGATTTGATTTGTTTTAATTTTTGTGACCCTGCATTATCTTTATATCGATGTGGGGCTTGTGTCTTCCGGTTAGTGGTATCTTTGTTCCAGTAGCTGATAATGGTGATAGTTAGGTATACAAAGACCAAATTCCGGTTCTATAGAATCCCCTACTTATTTAAGTCCTTTGTCAAATAACAAGGTTTAAGCATGGAAGTAATATACTGTACGGAAGCTAATTATATAATCTTCCTTTGTAATGGAAGTACTTAACCCTATTTCTGCTGCCAAGTGAAATGCTCGCATTGCTGTGTTCCGGTTGAAGGATATGAATGCCGGAGAAATTACAGGCATAATGATACTTTTCATCTTTGTCTCTGAGTGATAATCGCAATACAATGCGCCTCTGGTTTCGGATATGTATCGATTGCTTGTTGCTTTGAAGAAAATTCATAATTTTTCGCGAACTAACATGGATCTGAAAGTACAATAGATTCCGACACTTATATGTCAGAGGAGGCTGAAAGATTTATAAAATATCAATTAGAAGGAATGGAATTTTTCATCAGATACAAAGCATTTTTTGAATAAAAAATTTGTACTACCATAAATAATAAATAATATTTTGATGAAAGATCTTCTTTCATCAAATTATGCATTATTCCCACCAGGACAAACAAGAATTTATTTGTTTACTAGCTGCCCGCGCGCGACTTCGTTCGCGTGGTCCCGGTGTTCCCGGTGGTCCCGGTACATTTAATTTTTATTTTTTCCGTGACAATTATGAACACAACAAAACCAAAATCAAATAAATCCGCCCAGCCGTTCTAGAGTTTTAGCGAGACAAACGAACAGTAATAGATTTTTATATATATATATATATATATATATATAGAGGATAGAGGATGACTTTTAGTTTACTTATAAGGTAAGGTTATATTGCTCGAAAATACAACAACGATGGGCAAAGTCTTTACCACGACAAAAGCTAATCCACTCAAAGTGTAAACGGCTCTCATCAGTAGATACTTTGCCAAATAACATAAGCGCTCAATTTTGTGGACCATTTTTCAATGACCATTTTCATTATTTTGTATTGGTACAGTTTGGACTTGAAGATCCCTATGAATACAGCTAACCATAACGACATAATGCAGTAGAAACCAAGAAAAAACACGATGAATGACTCTACGGTCACCGTTCTCACTATATTCAAAAGCCACCCCTATTCATAGTTTTTATCAACATTAGTGCCTTTGGAAGTCTTTTAAAAGGGTTTTCGTGTAACCTTATCAAACCCACTTATCTATATAAAACACCATATTGTTCGAGTACTTATTTGTTAAGTCCTTAGTCTAGTAAAAATATGGTAATGATCGAACAAACTTATTTTAATGGGAATGACTCTATATTTTAGCGGTTCCAATTTGAATATTAAGTGAGGGAATTTTCAGGGTACCATTTAGTTGCCCTACGTATTCAATAAAAATTAGCACCTTACTTAATTATTTTATCACGTTAGTTAACTTAGCAAGTGAAATCACATAAAAGGAGCTCTACTACTATTAGGTAAGCGAGCCGCAAGTTGTTTTTCCGTCACATATAACAGATGTAAAAAGACTACTCCCAAAAACTGAAACAGTGCATTCAGATCATGATTCTGAAAATATTTAAGCTAAAAAAACACGAAAAAAAATTGCTCACTTTTGGGCCGCTTTTTTCGAGTTTTCTTTAGATATATCATAAAATATCATTAAAGGAACACAAAAACCTAATTTCCATTATTAAACACACGTTAATAAATAAAAACGTCAAAAAAAGCAATGAAAACCAATAAGAAACATTGGCGCTACGGGTCGATCAGCTGACCGGGAGCGTTGAACTCGCGCGGCCGGAATAAATGCGTTCATTGCTGGCTGATAAATACGATACGAAACGAAAAAAAAAGTTTTCTCTGGCATGAACCTCTCAGGCGAACCGGTACCTTCAGTATTCGGGAGCCGTCCTTTTACACGCTGTTTACAAAAAAAGCGTTTTAAATAAAAATATCACTTACCAAAAGTCATTCCACATAGGCCAGTGATAGCCGTTAGTACGATGACCCATCCAATTGGACCTTTCATTGTCAGCCCGAAGAGGATGAACCCGATCAGGAGTACCGTGATAGTCTGGATGACCATGACAATCATTTGAACTATGACGTGGGAGAATAGGATCTCTGTGCCTGTGAATAAAGAAGAAAATTGATTAAGAGGGCACTTTGTCATTAAAACGTTGTCTTATTTAAGAGGGCACTATACTACAATTTAGGCTCCCTCTTTAACGCACGCGATAACCGGCGCGCCATCCTGCTCGCGCTGGCGAGTAACGTGCACAAAAATGAAGGTTTTTGTTTATTATGGCAAAAATAAAGTGTTTAACAAAAAACTGTTTTTAGCATAAGAATAAATAGTTATTACCTGCTTGTTGTAGTCAAATTTATCTTAGTGTTCCTGAGATTTCTTTCAAAACGTGTGCGAAACAAGGATTTTTCATTAAATAAAACTATCGAGGTTTTTTTAAATACTTATCGTGTTTTCAACTTTACACAACAAATGCAAAAGTATGAAATTTTCATATTCCAAAATATTTAACTCGTAGAACCCATAGATACTGAGTTCTAGGTCGATTTTGTTGGGCAAAATCACATGGGTATTATGCCTTCCTAAAACAAACTCAACTCATGAAATCAGCAAAATGTATGTAGTTTCTAGGATCACGTTACCAAAGGGTGCTAAACGGGATAGTAAATTCTTTACCAGTTTATTAAGCAAAAGTGAGTATTTAGTACTCTTCTAAATACACCCTATTTATCTTGAAAGCAAACGTTTGTTGCGCAAATAAATGTGTGAAATTAGGCAACAATGCGGCCACATTAAAACTAAAGGTCAGTCCACAACGTGCTGTTACATATATCCTAGGTAAATGAGGATGGTTAAGAATTATTAAGGTACGCCTCAATGGTATTTTCTCCAATAAGTACTTAAGCTCTCGTGTACAAGGAGGTGAGAGGCCGCTTCGGAAATAAATAATTGGAGTACTAGTTAAACCCAGAAGTTATATTATTAGTAACTATATCGTAATATTCCAAAGCGTTAAAAAGATTCCAAAGCGTACGGATATATAAAATCGTTTTCCTCCTCCCTATATAACCACCTAACGTTTTGAAAGTGGCGCGAAATTCAAATTTTATTGTTTTTTACTTAGTATAGCGCCACACCTGCGGAACGTACCGCGACCGAACGTTCGGTTCGCAGTGTTTTTCAAGTTCCTTATGACACATCAGCCGAAATTACGTCAGTACGAAAACTTTAGCCGCTGAACTTTCGGCGCGGTACGTTACACAGGTGTGGCGCGACACTTACAGCTTACACTTTCTTGAGATAGCGAACAGTGATTTTGCGGGAATCAGGAGACTTAACACACATGTTTTAATAGTAACTCATAAATACCATTCGTTTAATTAATAATGTTAATGAAAAAAAATAACACTATACAAATCATTCATTGACATAGTACAGGCAAATTAGCAAAAAGTGTGGAGCTAAGTCGTGTAGTCGTGGATTCTTATGGAAACGTTAGATGACACGAAAAGAAGCTTATCCTAAGTTTGCACCGTTTCTGGCGCTTACGGAACCCTTTTAAATATTAGGTACAAACTTAAAAAGGCCGTAAATTTTAAAATAGAAAGAAATTACTTGATGCAAGTTAAATTACGTATAGAGAGACTGTGTTAGCGCATTATGATTTTAATAAAAACCACGTGCATGTAGGGAACATAGTGTTGAACCAATGCATCTTCCGTAAATTAATACCAGTATAAAACTTCCGGCGGATGTAGTACTAATTAAATGAATAAGTTTAAGTCAATTTCCAGAACTACATTAATTTTCCCCGAAGTAGAGCGACACTAAAATATGGAAAAGTGCCTTCCGTGAGTCGCACCAAAGTGCAAACCTGGTAATGTATTTCGAACATTTTTCTGATAAGTCTATCAATTTGCACCGACTACCTTAATTTTCCCGGAGCCGTAATAACCACAAAAAGCTTTTTTTTTTTTTTTTTTTTGTATGTTCCGTATGTCGGATTTAAAAAATACTTGGTGCAAATGTAGATCATAACGGTTCAAAGTCTATGCCAAATTGCACCGACTACTTCTATTTCCCCCATTAAGTTACGGATATTATAAGGATTTTCACCCTATTTCACCCTGTTCCGGAGGGTGAAATTACTGTTGCTTATTATTAGAGGTGATTTTTAAGCCATACAAAACAATAAGAAAAGTTTTCATGACTACATCTAATTAGTTCCACACTTTTGCAAAAAATCACCTAATTTGACTGTACTAACATCCTATCACATAAAGATGCTACCCATACCCTGGTGTAATTCCTTAGTAAGGCTTTTACTTCATCGACGGGTGAGGGGGGGGTCTATTCTTAGGCTGGACACACCACAGCACGGCATTATTATGAATAAATTATAGCAATTATGACCTAAAACGTAATGGTTCTCCCTATCGATTGATTATACTTTTTATTTCAGAAAACGCCTACCATTTATATTACCCCCTTTTTACAGCATACCGAGTTTTCATATCAGGTAACTTTATAGGTACTTACACACTAAGGTTTACTACAATGCTCCTAGCTACAGTGTCCGTCTGTTATAATGGCATATTGAGAAGATCGCTTTCTTGGTTATCGCGGGCACGACATGCATATGTCACTCACGAAAATAAACGAAGCGCGTGATACAGATGGCGTACTGTGCACCAAGCCACGTGCCATCTATGTACAGCTTACCTTGCCCCATTTCGAAGGCAACTCTGCAGGGCTACTCTTGAAAACAGTTAAAAGCCCAATCCAATTCTAATCGCAATCCAATTTCAATCCTAATAACGCTTGTTTGGCACTCTTGACAAAAACGGGTTTGAAATTGAGATCGAGCATGCGATTGACTTTGCGTGTGAACTCAAGAAGAACAGCGTCAAAATCGCATCAAGAGTACCAAAAATCGAGGAAAGTCGATTTCACTTAGTAGCATAAACTCCTGCGTCACACATTAACGAAGTAACTACGTGTGACGCAAAGCTAAAGGCCACAGCGCACCGGCTTCGTGTGCGTAGACGTTGCATGTCGATGTACCATTACGTTGTAATGTATGGAACTGTATGAGACATGGCACACCGCTTGCATGACATGGCACACCGTTTGTGTGCCATGTCTCATATCAGACGCGCGTGTCTGCGTTACGTGATACGCATCCGATGTGCTTTGGCCTTAAATGTGCCAATACAACAGCCAGGACCTGTAGGTACTCATATTCAGTAGGTATCTATAACCATAAGCCTTGTCCATAACCACCCCTGAAACTCATTTCGGCAACAGATTTTACTGCCTATATAGCGCACCCTTAGGTGTAGCCGACCCCTACCGACGACCCCTACGGCCGACTACCGCTTTATTTTTATCTCCACCACAATTATCACCCCGCGATATAAAACTGCAATTAGTACCTTAGCACAACATCACAGCTAATAAATGAGACGGCTGGGAAACTCCATTAGCAATTTACACCATTTTCAAAATTCACAATTTTAAGGCCTCCTAAAACAGGAAATCGATAGAAAGCCGCATGTACCAAAAAGTTGAATTAATATAGTACGTATATACAATTAGTTCACCCAATCGCGGAAGTATAGCGTAATTCTGATTCTGATTTCAGGGATTTTTGGCAAATTATAAAATTTAAAAAAAAACCCTATTTTTTGAATTCATAATTTAGTTAGTAATTCATAATTTATTTTTAAACCTTTGATAGTTAAAACAGCTTTTGTCTTATTTTGACGCATGACATTTAATTTTTACATCAGAGAATACAAAACAAAAGCTGTTTTAACTAAAATAGGTTTAAAAATCATTATGAATAAGAGGGTTAGTCTTTAAATTCCACGGGCAATGGAAAACACTCGCAAAGAGAAAATGCGTATCTATCAAATTGTATTGATTGATTAACATATTAATTGGTCTAATGTTTACTATAGTAGCCTACGCTTGACCAGTTGTTTCGTCATGGACTGTGTCTACAGGGAGGTAATTAATACCTCTCAACGAAAGGCCTGTGCTAGGCTGGTTTTTAAATACTAACATTAGCGTTGAGGTTTGTTTCGTTCAGGCTTTCCGAGCTTAGTGCTAATTGGTTGGGCGATCAAGGCATTTTTTTCCTATATTTCTGCGACTATACGGTGAAAAGAGGCCCGTAGTAAAGAGGTGTATTGTTACACCTATAAGGTGCGTATAAGGTAGCAGGGTACTCGTCGTTCCTGATACCCACGACACAGGGATTCCTAGTGTGGGATCTGGACTACGTATGGACTGTTGGGTGTTATGTTATGTTATTTATTCCTTAAGTAGTGTTCAGTTGTCTGTAATAATACCATAATTGGAGATCTCCATGGCGCTGTGGGCGAGTAGCCGACTATTAAGAACGAGAAATATGATTTAAGCCGCAGAATCAGAATCAGAATCAGAAAAAGATTTATTGTTCAACTGTTGTACAAAAGATGGTATACAGGTAGGTACAAGTTTAAAACAGTTTGTCCATCTAGAACGTACAATATACATAGTACAATTAAAACAGTAACCTAATACCACAGCGTAAAAATAGACCGTGCTAATATAAAGAAAGTATGCTAAGCTACTGTTTAACATATTCACTATCTCTCTCATAATACTCGCTTAGGTATATAGGTATATAACACATTTAATGTAAGCCATTTTCTGAGATGATTTTTAAACCTGGTTCCTTCCGCATGCTTACGCACTCTCGGTGGGAGAAATAGTAGGTTTACGAAATATCCTCAAAATTTATCCTGGGATGCCAGTCACAAAGGACAAATCTACGCCATGTATTGAGATTAAGAGTGAGATCGACGCAAGTAATGTATGCAATATAACTTTTGAAACTATCATGGTTATAAATATAATTATCACTACATATTTACCATGATTTTTGAGCTTTATTAATTATCCCGTTTCTAGTGATAATAATATGTTTAAAATATCTATTATAATTGTGTAAAATTACCTGTGATTCCAGAAACGAGTGACCGCTCGAGGATTCCTTCATTCCTTTCAGCCAGCATAGCGCCAGAAGTCAGGGCCACAGCTAAGAAGAAAATGATTCTGTGAAAGATAACGAACTTAGATTATTGGTACAGCTTTTGTTCTCACAACAGTGTTACCGAGAGCGATTTAGTACAAATTCTCAGTACCGTGAACTATTAATTGGGTTCACAAAACAGATTACAATCAACTTAGCGTACACATAAATATTATCATTATTTCAGATCTAGATTCGTAATCTAATATCTAAACACTACAAAGACAGTGTTGCAAACTTATAAATTAAATTACCCCAAAAATCGGGAACTGAAAAAAAAACAACATTGTTATCATTGAAACCTAATATCAAGATTTTGAAGATACATCACTTAAACCCTTAAACGTATTGGGATCAAATACATCCAAGTCGTTAAAAGAAAAAGCCAGCTCATTATACTACGAGGAAGAGGATTGTTAAGAGCTTATGAAAGTTTATGAATATGCTACATCAACCTACATGCCATAAAGATATTTATAAGAGAGAAAAATAGAAGCAAAAAATATATTTAAGAAGAGTCTAACTCATTGTTTTGAAAGATAAATTCTTAATTAATTTGACATTTATATACTTATTTGTACGCCTGCATGCAGGCTGAATGCATTGACTAACATATATTTAAGACCTAAACGTGTAAAATTATGTGTACTTTTACAATAAATGACGTATTGTTTTTATTTTCTCAGTGCAAAGGTTCGGGGCTACTATTTTTAAAGTATCACACGCAGATTGTCCGCTTTGCAATACAATTTATTCAATAATACCACTACAACTTCTTCGAAACGGACAATTGACGACCTCTGTGGCGCGGCGGACGAAGGTTCGTCTGTGACGCAGGAGGTCGCGGGTTCGATTCCCGCCTCGGAACAAATATTTGTACGATCTGCAGATATTTGTTCAGGGTGTTCTGGGTATTTTCTATGTATGAAAAAAATATCTATCTATGTAATGTTTTGTATTAAGTATATCAGTTATCTATAGTTATCTTAGTATTCTATCCCACGCTAAGCAGAGCTTGTGTTATGGCAATAGTCTTTATGTACCTATACTTAAAGATCTTGCGTATTAGATTGATTTAATGTTCTTCCACTATTCAGTTTAAACTTCAAGTCAAACTTAAGATCAGTTGTTGGGGTTCAGTGCCGCTATTCTAATATGTAAACTAGGTCATTGTGTAAACTTTCCCTGGCTTCCCGCTTCCGGCTTATCCGTACATCATGCTAAGCTAATTAAACTTTGGGAGATACACGGGCCGTTCTTTAATTAAGTTTCAATAAAATTAACCCAATAAGGAGACAGGCACTTTATTAATGTGATTTAGAGCTCCCTTGCAAAAAACACGACAGATGAGGAAAATAAACGGGATGGACAGGCGTGCAATGAAATAGGGTCACTTAAAAAAAACCAAAACACCTCCCAAACTCATTTTTTGTTTGTTGATTTTAAATTATATGTATTTTTTACAAAAGTTATTGTATTAACTGCCGTAATATTTAATATTACGCAATATTTAAAGGTGTTGCGACGATTATTGCCGCCAGATTTTTGCTATGACTTACTTTCTTGACAAAGCGCCTATACAGCTGCATCTCTCATTATTGTGATTATTCTAATTTTAAATTGTATACAAAATTATTTGTACCTTGACGTAACTAAGAGTTCCCATTGTGTTCCTAAAGTTTGAATAAAATATATGAATATGAAGTGGGCAAAATTATAAGCATACGGGATCTGTTAGTACAACGGATCAAACCCACCGGATCTATTTGTAACTACGCACTCGGGCCGCATGCCACTCGTAATTTCGTCATATAAATAATAATAATAATTGATCGCTTTTAGCGATAAGACCGCCCATTGTACGTTATGTTTTATTTTTTAATGTTTCCATTATTTTAGTATTATTTATTTGGTGTGCAATAAAGAGTTTATCTCCAGTTGTGGTCATATAATTAAGAACGATTTGAAGTTCTAGAAGTTTTTTATTTAAATCGTATCATACACAGAGATGTGTACCTTCTGAGAAGCAACTAGTTATGTTATATAATAGTCACATTAATAGAGCAACCTGACTTAAGAATAAAGTATGAAATCGCTAACTATTTTTTGCACATTTTATTGATTTTATCAAAGTAACACTTTCAAATAGTACTGAAACTGGACAAATAATTAAGAACGATTTATTTAACTGCTCGGGAATTGTTTTGTATGACACTTAGATTTAAAAAATCACAATATTATGTAGCACAGGAAACATAAAAAGAAATTTAATAAATATTTAACTAAAATTAATAGTTAATAGCATATCCACGGCTTTTAATTACAGCTTTACACCGGCGAGGCATTGACTCTATTAATTTTTGACATTTCGCAAGAGAAATAGAGTTCCATTCTTCTAAAAAAACGTCATACAGCTCTCTTAAATTTCCACACTTTGTATTTGAAACCTTTTTCTTTACTTCAAACCACAGATTCTCTATTGGGTTTAGATCTGGACTGTTAGCAGGCCAGTCTAAGACAGAAACTAATTGCGCTGTAAGAAATTCCTTTACGGTGCGTGAAGTGTGCTTTGGATCATTGTCATGCTGGAATGTCCAAATGACCGGTAGAACGTCTTCAGCGTATGGTAACATTGTTTCCTCCAGTATATTTTTGTATTGGAACTGATCCATGTTACCTTCTATCAACTTTACAGGTCCTACACCATGTCCAGAAAAGCAACCCCAAATTTTCACATTTCCACCACCGTGCTTTAATGTAACTTTCGTGTACTTTGGGTCGAATGCTGTATTCGGGGGACGTCGTACATATCGTTTTCCATCAGAACATACTCTGTTTATTTTCGTCTCGTCAGAAAAAAGTACATTTTTCCACTGTTGCACAGTCCAGTTTTCGTACTTTCTCGCAAATGCAAGCCGGGCTTGCCTGTGGCAAAGTTTTAACATGGGTACCTTTCTTGCTATCCTACCGTGCAATTTTTCTTCTACCAAACGTCTTCGATTAGTGGGTGCTGAGATTGCTGAAGGGTTGTTTTCACCAAAATATTCTTTTCTAAGCTCATTGGACCCATTAAAAAGGATTTTGTTTTGCCATACGAACGATGTTTCGGTCATCTCGAGGAGTTGTTTTTCTCTGTTTAGGTACACGTGGAACATTCGAAGTAGTTTGATACGTAGCAAAATGCTTTACAGCGTGGAAAACCATCGTTTTTGAACATTGCAGATGGTCGGCTATCTTTTTATAAGACCAATTCTTCCGGCGAAGTTTTATTTTTACTTCCCTTGTAGATTTATCACAACTTTTATTTTTTCCCATTGTTTTTTCTAAAGAAGCAATCACCTTCAATCTTTTACAGCACGTAATGGCGCCAAAATTATACAAACAGTAACAAATCGACTGAGTGTTCTCTATTTAAATTTGAATAAAGGTATAAACTACTTAGCGTCCTTAATTACGTGACCAGCCAGTAATAAGGAATACTTTGTTTAAAAGTAGTGTAAAAAGTTTGCCTATTGATTTTTAGCCAATCATGTGTATCAATGAATACAGTGGTAATATGGAAATGTTTTACGATACCGAGAGAAATAAAAACAAATGCATACAATTAGTTTTGCATCTTAGTTGGAAAAAATCTTCCCTTTATATCAGCGTTCTTAATTATATGACCACCACGTATATATTATCTATAAATATTTTTTACTAAAACTAAGAACTGACTTCAGTTCCAGAATTAAAAAAAAAAAAAAATTTACTCTCAGACTCAAACACCTGATCATTAATAGATTTAATTTGATCTGAGAGAGTTCAACCAATATAATGTAAGTAAATGAATATAAAATTTGAGCATTCCCCTTGATTTCCATGGTTATTTCATCAGATTCTAACTTGGGGATAATGGGGCCACCATGACGCCCATTCAAAGAAAAAAAGATTTTTCAAAATCGGTCCGGTCCACAAACGGAGAATTCGGTTTTACATAAAAATATACATACAGACGAATATGGAACCTCCTCTTTTGAAGTCGGTAAAAAAATAGGATCTAAACAATGGATTCTGCACACCAATACTCGCACTATATATATTCGTAAAACGTTGCAATAACAGAACCCAATATCCACTTAATTTCAAAGCGTAAAGGGATTTCACGAAAGCTGCATAAAAATAATGGTTTAATTCTCAGAGTAACAATATAAAGGATGTAGAGATAGCGATGTGCCTGGTCTAAGAATACACCCTCCGTCTCTTCCCATGGATGTCGTAAAAGCGACTAAGAGATTACATCAGTGGGTGGGCAACAGCATCCATCTGAGTCCTCAACACCAATAATGCGATCACCAATCAGCCTGCCAAGCGTGGTGATTATGGCAAATCTCGCCATTGTATTCAATGGAGGCTTCGTCTAGCAGTGGACGTAAACTGACTAATAAATTAAGTAAAAAGTAAGTAAAAGATATAGCGATTGGCAATTGGTATGAACATGCAATCGTGAAAACTTCATCTGTAGATATAAAACACAGTATCATAAGAAAATGGGAGTAAGAGGAATAAATTCCTACATTTCTAACTATAAATAATACCTCTATAAGAAAGGGTAGGTATGCTCAGAATATAATAAAAAAACAATGGTCATGTGGAAATCGCATGGGCAGAGAAATTAACCTGCAAGGACAAAGTGCAGAATTGAAACCCTACTGAAACTATTATATTTCTTAACAAACGATGTAAATGATATAAAAAACACGTATGATAGCGAAATATGAAAATTACATTTAAATTCAGGAGCCAGGCTAGTTCTCGTCGCACGACCTTTGAGCGTGGTCGCGGTCGGTGCTCATGAGGAAGGACCTCAAAATGGTCAACGAAACGTCAGCAGGAGAATAGTAAAGTACGTGGTGTATAGTCGTAATTTTTCTAAAATGATACCAAGCCACGATAATTTCAATTCTATTACATTTAAATCCCCTAAATAAATGTGATTGTGCCTTAGTATTTAATTTTAATTGACTTTTTGATTTTTTTTAATGTGATTTATGGTGTATTTTTTGAGGTGTAACGTGTACCTATATGGATTGTATTTATCCCTATCCTACTAATCCTACTAATATTATAAACGCGAAAGTTTGTGAGTATGGATGTTTGTTACTCTTTCACGTAAAAACTACTGAATGAATTTGAGTGAAATTTGGAATGCAGATACTTTACGCCCTGGATTAACACATAGGCTACTTTTCATCATCATCATCAATTTTCATCATTATTCACGCGGGTGAAACTGCGGGGCGCAACTAGTCTGAAATAAGTTAATAGTAATCCTACTTCCTACTAATATTATAAACGCGAAAGTTTGTGAGTATGGATGGATGTTTGTTACTCTTTCACGTAAAAACTACTGAATGTATTTGAGTGAAATTTGGAATGGAGATACTTTACGCCCTGGATTAACACATAGGCTACTTTTCATCAACATCATCTTCATCAATTTTCATCATTATTCACGCGGGTGAAACCGCGGGGCGCAACTAGTATATAATAAATAATACAATCGGTTAAACCACTTCCTTTCCAGTCCTCAAGTTCACGCTAGTTCTATGACGGAACTGTTCAATAATTCTAATGTGAATGAACCTCATTGCAGAAAAAAAAAACCACAAAAGTTCTTTAAATATGTAGTTGCCTCTTACTGTGCTATTACTATAGAACTGAGCTATCTTGCGCCATTTTTCCTGTAAGGTAGATAGATTGAAAATACATTATTGCACACCGTAATATAAAATCAATTTTACAAACAAAGGCTAATATTAACTGATAAACAATTGACAGTTGTATCACTTTGCAGCGATTTCTACCAGACAAACTTTGGATGGAATGGACTGTCTATAATTTACATGAGGTATTGATTGTGAAGGTAGAGCTTTATGAAAATTGCTTACGTTTATCATAGCCTTGTCTGGCTCATTATTACTCTCAGAGTTTTCAGTTAATTCAGCTTCCTGCGACACCCGGATTTTCTCGTTGTCACACATAACATGACACTTTTTTAATTTGATCCGCTTTTCCTTATTTATCTCAAATTTGCATGTCAAGGATAAAAGGATAACCAGTTCTATATCCGGGGTATTTCAGTAAATGTACCCTGTGTTTTAACGGCATTTAATTTGCCTTTGATTATTTTTGTGTCCGCGAAAAAGTTATTTTGCAAAATTTTGCACCATTTTGCCACTTGTCTCTTGGACAGAATTAAATTATAATATAATTATTGTACACTAGTTGCGCCCCGCGGTTTCACCCGCGTGAATAATGATGAAAATTGACGATGATGATGATGATGATGAAAAGTAGCCTATGTGTTAATCCAGGGCGTAAAGTATCTCCATTCCAAATTTCACTCAAATCCATTCAGTAGTTTTTACGTGAAAGAGTAACAAACATCCATCCATACTCACAAACTTTCGCGTTTATAATATTAGTAGGATGTAGATTTAAATCTTTTTGATCTGATTATATTGCCTGTTTATTATCAGTACTTAGATCAAAATAAATACCTTAAGATCGTTTGGAACAGTCTTAACATAGCTCAACCGTTTCATTTGTATTTTTTAATTTATAGTAGTATATAGTTATTGTATAGTATTCATTTACTTGTATTAATTGTATTATGAACCTCGATTGTTAATATCGATTTTTATTATTATACACCCACTCTTTATAACACAAAGGTTACAAAATTTATTATTCTTTCTGTTAATAAAGTTTTATAAAATTGGAAGAAAAAAATGTATATAATTTCTAAAAAAGTCCTCATTAAATACAATGGTCTGTCATAATCACCACGCTTGGCAAGGTTGGTGATCGCAGTTTGGTGTTAGGTACTCAATTAGATGCTGCTGCCCACCCCCTGGTGTATTCACTTAGTAAGGCTACTACATCCACGGGAGAAGAAGGAGTAGTATGTTTTTAGGCCGAACACACCATGGCACCAAAAGACCAAAGGATATAGCATAAAGGAAAATAAAGGATATATTTAGCAAGGAGGGCGATCAACGGAGAAATAGGAGGAGGTATTGTTAAATAGGAAACTGCCCACCACAGGTCTAGACATTCTTAATCCTGCCTAGAAAATTTAATTGACTTTGATATAACAGTTAATGTAAATACGTGTAAAACTAAGCACAGACATATGGATAACACGAAATTATAAGGGTTAATTTTAGCCTTTGGAATATAACAGACCACTTGAGCAAGACAACTTCAAAAACTTCAAAGCTTGAACAAGCTGCTCATCCGAAAAGTTAATTTAAAAAAATACTCACGTTAAAATAACTCCCGGTCCAGCGAAGTCCGTGAAGTTGGGTACAGTCAAACCGTAGATAGGTTCGTTGAACTAGAATTAAAGAAAAACCTATTAGAGCACTTCCAGTTTATCATCTCGCTGTCCTTATCCCACTTAGGTAAAGTCGGCACAACACGTTCTTTTCTTCCATTCTCCTCTATCTCCAGTCATATCATATACTCTGTTTTTGTGAATAAATAAAATAATTTGTAATTTGTAATATCAGTACTCACATCTTTCCTACACATGTTAACTTTCACCTCTTTTTAGACTTGCCTCTACTCTTGTATCTATTCACGTTCATATTCATCACTCTTCTTGTAACATGGCTTTCTTTCCTTTACATAACATACCCATACCACGCTAACCTAATTACTCTTAATCATTTCTGATAGAAAGAAAGAAAATATTTTTTGACACGAAAACAAAACAATAACAAGCAAACAGAACAGAAGTAGAATAGGACATACAAATTTAAATAGCACTTCTAGTTGTGATAAGAAATAATAATACGGAACACTAAAAATCAAAGCAGATTTTTTTCAAAGAAAAATTCCTGGCATTTCAGCTCATGAAAAAGGTATTTTACTTAGTTGAATTTGTCGAGTTATTTTTTTTGTTGGAAAGCGTTGAGATAACTCAATACTTTGGACTCATCACATTATAGATATATAAATAAGCAGAGGGAAAGAAGAAAGAAAATAAATTTAAAAAATTCTTTACCGTCGCTCGCATTGCACAACAGTCACATGTACCCTTTTACACTATAATATCATAAAGAGATACAGTTTGTATGTTTGTAAGTATGTATGTAAGCTTGAGGAGGTAACGACCTCCCGGCTTCCCCATATTGCTATATCAGACAGCCAAAAGCTCGGCTGTGTGCCATGATTTTATGGTGAATAAAATCCGTTAAAAAGTAAATAATATTATATCCGTAGAAAAAAAGTTGACGTCGACGTTCATAATTAGAACAGCAAAAGAATGGAACACATTGCCAACGTCTATTTTTCCCCATAAATACAATCTAGGAGTTTTCATTAACCGTGGTATGTCCGGCCTAGGAATACACCTATTTCCTCCCGTGAATGTTGGAGTATCATTACTGTATTTTAAAGCTTTGTCTAAACTGTGCCATAATTTTTGTAAAACAACACCATTTTATGCTGTCATGTTTATGTTTAACAAAATAATTTGATTGGTGTATTTTAAATTCTTTGTGCGGAACACTCCTGTATTGTTTTCTGGGGAATTAGTTTTTCCACGAATAAAACAAAGAAATTAAGGTGTTGAGTAGGATTTCAATATACTGAGAATTTTGCCTTTTAAACTCGGGTTTAGGTACTTAATTGTAATAGGTAGTCAGATAAATTTCTGGCATTTTCATTAAATCACTTCAGTTTTTGGAGCGTACAATATACATCTATAGGCTAGTCAGTACATTAATAATAAATAACATTATAATAATCATCAATCAACAATCATCTAATAACTAATAACATATGTAATCTAATACATTAATTCAATTGTTTAAAAACTTTTACTGTCTGTCTGTCTGTTACTGTTTTTTTATCTTTAATAACTAACAAATTATGATGTCCTACGAAACGCAAATGGAAAATCTAACTAATACTTTTAATCGAAGAATATTTGTATACATGTGTATTGATATATAATTGAGATCTCGAAAATGGCTGTAACGATTTCGATGAAATTTGTTATGTAGCTATTTTTGGGGGCGAAAAATTGATCTAGCTTAGGTCTCATCTCTAGGAAAACGCGTTTTTCGAGTTTTCCAAGCAAAGCTCGATCACCATACTGATTGGAATATTTTTGTACAATTATTTCAACTGGTAAAACCAATAATTGAACTAAATGGATCGCATTTTATTAAAAATACTGTTTTCGTTCAAGGAAATGGTGTTAAGTTAATATCATAGGACATTAGCAGTAGGCACCATTGAACTCTGATGTTTGATCTGCCAAAAGGTGAATGCTCTGAGCTTTGCTTGCTAAGATTGCAAAGGTATTAATGGTTATAAAGGGTTTTTAGCTTAGTAAAGGTTGTTACACTCATAGCTTTACTCGTAACAACATGTCTTTACTAGTTAAGTGGAATATAGGAGACATTTTCTGGGATTCTATAGTTTTAATCAAAGTCATAAAAGTTATCCCCCAATTATTATACTCCAGTATTTCAGAGATCCTTGGTAATCTCGGCCTAATAATAGGACTCCTCTCACTCCTGTTGTGCATGTCGTAATATGGTAGTTATGGTAAAACCCCCATTGGACGCTATGGCAGAGCGACATAAGCGATCATGGCAATCCCCCATTTATAATAATCTCCCTGGGGTCAACAGAGACCCTTGACCCTCGGCTTGCCTTAGCCGGCTGGCCGAGAGTGGAGGCGCAAGAGCGAAACCTATGCTCCAGGGGTGGAAGTGTTAAAGGCATAAATCCGGGAGTAGTGCTTAGTGAAACTGCAGCACACCTCTCAACACCCTTTAGCCGTCTATGCCAACGTTGCCCCTTACGCTGCCTTCATTGGCCGCACATTTAAGGAGCCCGTTTAGTGAACGGCAAGTCACCACCTGCCTAAATCGTTTTCAATAATTTAGAATTGGCAGGTGCCGTTTCTTATGTTATAGCCCAATAAACATTCAATTAGCATGTTCTCCTTAAAATAGCACCAACTTTCATCCATTTCCACAATAGTTTAATCATCTGTCTTCTATCCACCATAACAATTATTTTTTTATATCCTAATTGTAAAAGGGCCTCTTACTGTTGGTTAATACGGCCCCAGTAATGCCTCATAAAGGTCCAGGTTAAGCCTGTGCTTGAAAATAAATGACTGAAATTATAATAATAAATTTGATTATTGACATAAAAATAATGTTACAAACATCTGTGAAATCCCTGACTCCTAAGCTTGGTTCGATGACCTGTGTTACAGAAGTCAGTGTCTTCTCCCAATAATGGCACAATTACATTAAATCACATTTAAATTTATATCAGATTTCATTCGCTCGTAAGAGGCCTTGTCCAGCAGTGGACATCTAAAAGCATCTGTAGGTCACTCACGATCATAGGCGTTTGCGTTCACAAAAAGGAAAAAGTTCACGCTCATTTCTGGTATGACGACATAAACAGAAGGACAATAAAATTTACAATTAAATAAACTTACGTTTACTGGAATAGACATAATCCTCTTCGGCAGATCGCAGATATCAGCCAGCTGTTCAGTCGACTCCATGAACGCCAGTCCTAGATCTCTGCTCAACATCCACTCGACTTGCTTATCTGTAAAGAAAGTAACCACATATTTTTTAAGTTTTCTTATTAGATTTTGTAGACCGTGGTGTGTGTGGTGGTGGTTGTGTGTCCGACCTATAAGAATAGACCCTTTAGTGGATGTCGTAAAAGTCAACTAAAGGTTAACAACAGGGGATGGGCAGAAGTATCCACCTGAGTAATAAATACGAATACAGCGATCATCAATCCGTCTGTATTGGTGATTATGGCAATTTTTTCCATTGTATTTGGTGGGAGAGGCTTTGTCCAGCAGTGGACGTCAAAAAGCTGAAGTATATTTTGTGATCAGAGACTTATTTTTCGCTTCATAATTTATCTTCTGAGCTAATCATACAAAACTAACAGTATTCCAGTTTCTTTTGGCCTAAACTTAGCATTTCTTATCGGTCTTATAGGCTTTCCTTGTCATGTTAGAATGTGAGTTCATCGTTCTCTTAATGATTTCTTTACACAATTGCTTGCTTAAAATGTTAAAAATAAAACATTCTTGCTCTTAGATTTAATGGCTAGCTTATAATTACTCTTTATATCAAAAGTTTAAGCACAATCGCGGCAATCGGGTCATGCAGTAATTACTCCCTGAACTTTGTAGTTACCACATATAACATAGAATTGTTTTACTCAATAATATATAAATATTACTGTATAGTTTAACTCAATTGCTGTAAATAGTGCATTACTGCCGTAGCCGGAAAATCAGGCGTAGATAGACGAACGTATGAATGTGGATGCCACACTTACGTGAATCTATTTACACATAATTGCGTCGAAGGCAGATATAACTTTTCTCAAACAATGCGCGGGTATTTGCCTTTGTGATAACATGACAGATATTCCGTTCTAACATTGATGGCCTAGGCCAGAAAGGTTAATTTATCTCGAAGAAGCTTTTCTAAATAATGTGTAAACATCCAGCGTGTTTGAGAAAACTAAGTTAATTAACTTGAACTTCGTTTGGGTGCGATAGGTTTTAATTTCTAGGTTTGATCGCGTTGGAACAGGAGAAAAATCACCTACTTTATAAAAGGTATAAAAACTATCGGTTAACTTTTTTAAATTTAAATACTAATTATCATAAAACAATTTAAAAAAAAATATCTCAAGACTGCGTTTAAAGTTCTAATATTATATTTTTAATTTAGTTTTTAAATAACTTCGTAGCGATTTCGTTTTTTTAATGCCGGAACTGTCATTTGGTCCACTTGATGTTAAGCGGTAACCCCAGTCCATAACAATTACAATACCTCTAAGGTCGCATCCACCTAGGACGTGACCTACTTTGCATTACCAAACTATGTGCTCATGAATCAAATCACACATCAGCAGCCTTTAGACGTCCACCACGTGTTGGACGTGTTGGACGAGGCCTCCCCCATAGAATGTAATAGGGGGGATTTGCCTTAACCACCACGCTTGGCATCAGTATTAGTGTTGAGTACTCAGGTGGATGCTGCTGCCCCTCATCTAGAGTAATTCTACAGTCGTGCTCAAGAAAATCCAAAAAAAAAAAACTTAAAATTCTGAAAACCATTTAGAGCCGCATGAAAAAATAACTTTCAAAATTAAAGGGTATTGACCAAACGACCCCTTACAAAGTAAACAAAACATTGCCCCTAATCTTCATCCCCTGACGCTTACCCTAAATGGCACAACAAATGAGTTTTAATCACGAGGGTATTTAACTATGCTGTTACTTGATTGACCGAGGACAGTGATTCTCAAAGGAATTACCCACTTGCAACGTGTTTGACACTTTAACTGCGGACTTTTTCACGCGATTACACGTATCCTACTAATATTATAAACGCGAAAGTTTGTGAGAATGGATGGATGTTTGTTACTCTTTCACGTAAAAACTACCGAATGGATTTGAGTGAAATTTGGAATGGAGATACTTTACGCTCTGGATTAACACATAGGCTACTTTTCATCATCATCATCATCAATTTTCATCATTTTTCACGCGGGTGAAACCGCGGGGCGCAACTAGTAAATAAATAAAAATAAAATACATTTATTTCGAACAAACTTAAAACCCATATTTACACACAATAAAAACAACTAAAAACTAATTGAATTGCTGGGCAGGTGTTTTTCACACCAATGCCTCATATACGGGCAGTCCACCCTAGCGGCAATCATTTCCAGCACGGTATTGGAGCTAATAATAATTAAGCACCACGCTTGGCCGGATTGGTGACGTACTGAGGTGGATGCTGCTACCCATCCCCTAGTGCTTTTACGAAATCCACGGGAGGAGACGGAGGGGTCTATTCAAAGGCTGGACACACCACGGGCACAAGGATCATTTAAAATCTTCTAAAGACTTGAATTTACTGTAAGCTAAAACAAAATTAATCTAAAAAATCATCATCTTGAGTTTATTTATTTTTTCGTCGCGGTTGAAACGAAGTTGCGCTGTAAAAACAAGTATCTTGAAGAAGTTTTGTTACATTTTCAGAGTTCCATACCTAAAAAGGTACCAACGGCACCATTATAGGATCACTCAGGCATCTGTCTGTCTGTCTGTCTATCTATCTGTCACAGGCAATTTTCTCCGAATCTTCTGGACCAAAAATTTTTAAATTTGATACATATAAAGAATTAGGTGGCAGAATCACGGACGTAATTCTGATTTGGGGGGTTAATTATGGAGGGCAAACTAGATAACAAAAAAAATCTTGCGTCACATGTACTTATCATGACAGTGATATATTAAATGAGAGAACTAAACGGGTTTTTTTTTATTACTTTCAAATGCTTAGTTTTAAACATATTAAAGAAAATATGCGAATATTCTCGAAAACTACAGGGCCATTTTTTTGTCAAATATGATTAATTGGGCCTTACTTATAGTTTACAGGAAATCTTACATAATTATCCTAAACCTTCAAATTCCTACGCGCAACGGAAAATACTCGTAATGAGAAAATGCATATAAAATTGTGTTGATTGACTAATTAGTTAATTGTCTAGTGGCCTATGCTACTGCTGTGGTGTGTGGTGCTGTAGTACTATGCTAGCCTGTATATACGGAACCGTCTCCACGCGAGTCCAACTAGTACTTGACCGGCTTTTATTACTCAACCGTATTTATCCAGGTACGTTTTTAGGGCTTCGGTCCAAGTGGCACTCATATCAGAAACATTCATGAAATGCGCCTGCTTAAAAGTTTGAGAACCACTCGGACCAAGTAACGTTTAACGACATCTCGTGAAAAACTTCGCCACCAAGTTTGGCCGATGGTTTTATTTTATTAAGCGTTTAATTTTTATTAAGCTTGGCTAAACCAGCCCTCCAGATAAGATTTTTATAATTATAGTAATAATATTGAAGGCTCTACTGTTACGTAAGCTTACTAATTAGTTAAGTGCTAGCTAGAAACTTCATCAGCTAGAATAGTACAGGCAAATTAGCAAAAAGTGTGGACCTAAGTCGTGTAGTCGTGGATTCTTATGTAAACGTTAGATGGCACGAAAAGAAGCTTATCCTACCTGGCGCTTACGGAACCCTTTTAAATATTAGGTACAAACTTAAAAAGGCCGTAAATTTTAAAATAGGAAGAAATTACTTGATGCAAGTTAAATTACGTATAGAGAGACTGTTTTAGTGCATTATGATTTTAATAAAAACCACGTGCATGTAGGGAACACAGTGTTGAACAAATGCATCTTCCGTAAAAAAAACAGTATAAAACTTCCGGCGGATGTAGTACTAATTAAATGAATAAGTTTAAGTCAATTTCCAGACCTACATTAATTTTCCCCAAAGTAGAGCGACAATAAAATATGGAAAAGTGCATTCCGTGAGACGCACCATGGTGAAAACCTGGTAATGTATTTCGAGCATTTTTCTGATAAGTCTAACAATTTGCACCGACTACCTTAATTTTCCCGGAGCCGTAATAACCACAAAAAGTTTTTTTTGTAAACGATTTTTTTTGTATGTTCCGTATGTCGGATTTAAAAAATACTTGGTGCAAATGTAGATCATAACGGTTCAAAGTCTATGCCAAATTGCACCGACTACTTCTATTTCCCCCATTAAGTTACGAATATTTTAAGGTTTTTCACCCTATTTCACCCTGTTTCGGAGGGTGAAATTACTGATGCTTATTATTAGAGGTGATTTTTAAGCCATACAAAACAATTAGAAAAGTTTTCATGACTACATCTAATTAGTTCCACACTTTTGCAAAAAATCACCTAATTTGACTGTACTAGAAGACATCCACTCATTTCATTTCATTTCATTCATTCATTTCATTCATTTATTTACCGTAGGAGCATTACAGCACACTTGGTTATGTCAAATTAACACACATAGTAGGAACAATAAATAATAAACGAAACAAATACAGAAAAACTACCTACTCAGAGCCATCCAAAAACAGACAAGCATAGGGATACACAAGATAAAGATAATACAATTACTTAGAACACGAAAAAAAAAAAATACAAGTTATTACTTAAAGCTGCTGTAAATGGGCGTTGTCAACAAATTACAATCTAAAAGTTTTTGTCAAACATTAAATTATACCAAAATTAAAAGATTCAAAGAGAAGGATTCACTGCTAGATAAGGTCTTCATCAGCTGGAAGACATTCTTGAGCATAGAGTATTACTATGACTAGGAAGTAGCAAGATATATTCAGATTTTTTTATTTAACGATCGAGATAAAAAGCGTGAGCGATTGTTCACCAATGAAGGAGAAAAGTTAAGGTAAGTCGTGCGCATTTACTGAAAGCGGTAAAGGAAATTGTAAGAACTAACAATAGGAACTTCGTGACATGAAACGGTCTTACGTGCCGTACACTTTTGTTAATTGAGCGTAAGTCGGTTACGCCAACACGAAATGAATGAATTAATAAAGCAACGAAGTCTAGAACCAAGAAATTACACCATGAATCATTAACATACCATAACATAGTGTCGTAGGTATAAGGAACTACAAGTACCATACTACCACAACACCCAGACCCGGAACAAATAATAACAGATCATGCAAACATTTGTCCAGCAGCGGGAATAAAACTCGCAACGTTAATATCACCCTATTTTAGTTTGTTCAAAGATGTTACCTAAGATTTTGTTTCCTTCCTTATGTTACCTACAGTTTATTAAAAGTATAATAAAAGCATATTTTAAATGAAAGCTGTTGGTTTTTTTCGTATCATGAAAAAATTTTAAAATTAAAAGTTATACCCCGCCGGGATTCGGACCCGCGACCTCCTGGAGTAAAGCGAGTGGCTTAACCACTACGCCACGGAGGCGGTAAAGAGAAGAAAAATCGATTACATACATTACCTATGCTTCAACCGGCATTCTGTACAATGACTAGGTATTCTATACATTTCCTAGGTAAAGTGTAAAATAGTTCAACATTGAACATCATTTCATACATTGCCTGAACGACCCCGGCATTCTATACATTTCCTAGGTATTATATAGAATACCTGCATTATACACATTGCCTATAACATATATATAACCAGCTCCGTTGTCCACAAGTTAGGTATGTTTAAATTATAGAGCAAAAAGAAAGTACACATGACTTAAGTTTAGTGTGGACAATAAATAAATATTTTAACTGCCAAAGCTGATTGACCCCTTGACAAAGCAGTGTCCCCCTCACGCAATCCGACCACAAAATTAATTGAATAAATACTAAACTATACCGAGCCATAGTATGCCCGGCCTGAGAAAAAAACCCCTCTAACTCCTCCCGTGGATGGATATAGCTAAACCAATTTAACGTGATCCTCAATTTTACCTTATAGATTATAGTCTTTAGCTGAAGTAGTTAGCTTAACAACTCAAGTGATACAACACTTCAAATGAACATAAGCACCTTTACACCCCAAGTGCTTATAGCGTCAAGTGTACAGCAGAGCGTCAAAGCACACAATACACTCGAAACTTCATATCTTCGTTGACAGGACTAGGTATATCAACGTTACCGATGTGTTAGAGTGTGTGGTTCATTGGATTTTTCATAGATCGCGCTATGGATGTGGTTTTCCGTTAGGTATCCGTTGTCAGATGAGAGGGCGTATTACGAGTTTTCGCATGCCGATTTTTGCAATGCAAAACTCGTAATAAGCCCGCAGTTTATATTTGCAGATCACACAAACATTTGTCCCGCAGCGGGAATTGAACCCGCAACCTATCGCATCTCGTCCGCCGCGTCACAGAGGTTGTCACCTGGTGACTTTTCTTCTTCATCTTCATAAGCTGGTAGGTGTCTACTGCTGGACAAGTCCTCCCCATGTAATAGGGGGTATTTGCCATAATCACCACGCTTGGCAGGCGGATTGATGATCGTAGTATTGTTTTACTCACATGGATGCCTATCTCCTGGCATAATCCCTTATTTGGCTTTTACGTCTTCCACGGTAAGAGTTGGAGGTGTCCTATTTTTAAGACGAGTCCTAATTACGGAGCCTTTATAATTAAGTTTTACTGTAAAATATTTTTCTTGGGTTGTCAAATTTTTCAGCGCGTTACCACCGCCGTAATTTTGGCCAATTTCATACCAATTATATACAGGACCGTCATGATTTAGTAGGTAATCTAAAAAAGTCCAATTTGTGCCTGTTTCATTTTGGTATTGCAGTGCTACCTGGCGACGATCAAAACTTTTATGTAAAACCTACTCAGCCATACCTAACCCAAAAATACAACACATCTCCTTCCGTTCCGCGATTGTATCTGACATTAGTCACTTATACTTAAACTTATAACATAACAGTCGCATACGTAGTCTTGATTCCACACTAGGATTCCCTGTGTTGTTGGTATCAGGAACTACGAGTACCATGGTACAATAACACCCAAACCCGGAAATATTTGCAGATCGTACAAACATTTGTCCCGCAGCGGGAATCGAACCGACAACCTCTTGCATCTCAGCCGGCTACTTGCCCACCGCGCCACAGAGGTCGTCCTTAAAAGTATTGTTTGTAAAATTTACAGCGATAAAAATATAATATGTTTATGTTCATTAAATTTACAAAGTCAAATCAAAGTTTAAAAAAAACATTTAGAAAAGATTTCACTGTTAATTAAAAAAACGTGAAATACTACTTCGAAATGCGCTTTTTTATATCTCTGTAACTTGTCAATGTTTTTTGATAAAATAAATAATAAAAAATCAAATAAATTATGTTACGTTAAGAGCCGGAGACCTCCGTGGTGCGTTGAAAACTTCGAGCAACACGGACTTCCTGCCGCGGGCCGGAAGGGAGTAGCCTTAGCGATATATTACCATTTAAATAGTTCTGTCATTTTTTGCGGGGGGAAATGAGCACACAAGCGCAATTCCGCATATACACATCCAAATACAACACTGTAATGATGACACTCACACTAACAAACCTTGCACAGAATAACAACTAGTATTATTAAACCCATATGCCTACTTTGGCATGTAGTTTGACAGAGGGGAACGCTGCGAATGGCTACTCCCTTCCGTGTTGATCGAAGGTTGGGAAAGTAGCCGGCTGAAACGCAAGTATGCATGATCTGCGAGCCTGGGTGTTGTAGTACCATGGCACTCTATATAGTATATATATATATCTCTATATATGGTATTATTATTATTTCACGTCATTTATTTTCAAACACACCTGGACCTTTATGAGGCATTACTGGGGCCGTAGTAACCAACAGTAAGAGGCCCTTTTACAATTAGGATAAAAAATATTATTATTATTATTGTTATTATTATTACTCTGTAGTTCCTGATAAATACGACACAGGGAATCCTAGTGCGGGATCAGGACTATGTATGTGACTGTTGAGTGTTTTATATGTTATGTTGAGTAGATTTATATTTTCGAATACGCACCAAATGTTTCTTTAAATATTGTTTTTCTTTATTTTCGCTCACATTTTCACGAGCGCTATTCTGTCTCTTTCTAACTAGTCTGAACTTTAATGGATTAGATAGGGACATAATTTGGCTGTTGTCAGCGTCTTAAGAATTTTTAAAGATTTTATGCCTATTGTATCATCCTCAGATCTTACTCAGAATTATGAAGGCATCCGATAAGAGGGTAGTCAGAGGCAAGGACAAACAGTTTATTACATACATGCATAACTTTTGCGTCAGGTTTGCAAGTTCTCTTCTTAATACAATACTAACCGTTTATCCAAGTCAAAACGAACCCATATCGGGTCTTACTAGATCTTCCTTTCCAATACTCGAGCAAAAAATAGGTCTTAAGTAACTCAGTGATAATTATCTCCTGAGAAGTCCCACTTGCCGTATAAATTACAGGTAATTTATTCCCTTGGTAGCCGATTCTAAGAGAATAAAGAAAAATCTCGGCCAACTGATAACAATGTAAAAACTAAGAGAGAAAATGATAAGAAACTGGTACGGTTGTAACTCTGTCTCGTTAATAAAGTTTGTAATGTCTTTTATGTTTTATTTTTTTGTATGTATGTGTATGTATGTGTGTGTATGTTTTTATGATAATGTGTATGTCTGGGAACAATGTTAACATTTTTATCATACCCTACCGAAAGTCATGGAAATAGCGCAGCTTGTTTTGGAGAAAGTTAAAAAGTAGTATTTTTGATTATTATTATTATTAGTATAGGTACTCAGTAGATGCCTACTTATTTTAACCTTGGGGTGCGATTTTTGTATATCACTGAGTGACTCAATATCATCAAAAAGGCCACAAATTCCCCGTTTTCAGGAGATTTACTGGAGGAAGCACTTGTATTTGATATCATAGGTATAAGATTTTTGGTCATCAATGAGTTTCAGATATTCAGAAATTTGGAAAACGGGGATTAGCGGCAATTTTACTGACGTTTAGTCTCTCGATGAAATTCAAAAATCGCACCCTTGGTTGTTTATTTTTAACCGACTTCCCAAAAAAGGAGGAGGTTCTCAATTCGGTTGAATTTTTTTTTTTTTTTTTGTTACCGCATTTCTCCGTCCTTTATGAACCGATTTGGAAAATTATTTTTTTATTTGTATAGATATACTTCCAGATTGGTCCCATTTTTTTCAGAATCCAGTTCTGATGATGGAGTCCATGAGGAATTGAGGGAACTCCTCAAATATTGTAGGCATACATATGGCGATTTTGATATTTTGAGCAAGACACCAAGCATTTGCATTCAGAAAGTATCATAATCCTTACACCACTATGGTTCTTTCATAAAAAAAAATTCATCCAAAATTATTTAGTCGAATACAATGGCGGAAGTCGGTTTTTAAATGAAAAGTTATTAATAAAATGTAAATAAATGTTGTCAGAGTAAACGCCGAGGAGTGTCCGGCATATCAATAGACTCCTCCATCTAACTGACAAAAAAATGTTGACCTCTGTGTTTCCATAAGTGTTCCGTTTCTCCAATTTTAAGAGAAGGTTACCCTAGGGCGCGTACGAGAACGAAGTTTGTTTCTATTTTGGCTTATATTTCTTCAAACTCCATGAAATTTTGTACACATGATTTTTTGGGTCTCGTCCCGTGGATGGGTCACCTTTTTATTCCCTATACTATTTATTTTATACCTATATAAACAACAGAAAAAAAGTTCTCCTACTGTAAAAAACATAAAAATTTCTGGCATTATCACGAGTGGGGGACGATGGCACTTTTTCTCCCAACGACCCCCACGTGGGGCTAGATAGATGGGGGACGCTGGGAATATACCAGCGCGACGGATGTTGTCATATTTGATGTGGCAGCCCATATTGTTTTTGGTCAAATCTATTCCGGTCGCACTTTGTACCGTCCATTTGTGGTGTAAAACTATAGTCATGCACAAATTTGGGTTAGCCTGAGGTAATGTAGAACAAAACTGTAACCCAACCGCTTATAAGGGTCCAATGATGGAGCGAATTTCATAAAACGCCATATAATAGAATATTTCTTGAAGGGTTACTTGAATAACAAATAGGTTGGAGGTAAATCCGAAGGGCTATTTGGGTTTCGTATTGGAATACATAAATTGGATATTGTTATTGTATTGAATTTCAGAAGGAAATAATAAAATCATTCGAGAAACTACATCATATTATCTTCCCGTCACAGTGAGTGCAAATGAGTATGAGTACTGAAAACATCGATTAAAATTTAATCATCAGTAGGTCTAAGTTTCTATCAACAACATATCGGTACGTGAAAACTTCCCGTTTTACAAAATGAAGTATAAGTTTCTATGTTCAAGTTCTGCAAGTCCATTTTCCAGAGGATGGTATCGAGTTGTGTTCATAAAAGTGATCCTCAAAATCTTACCAGTATCATCCATATGTGCTTCCATATCCGAGTTCTTCACGGTATAGTAATCCGCGTGCCGAGGGTCGGAGATCCTTTCCTGCAGACTGATGGAGTAGTTGTGCGGGAAGACGAGCACCACCCGCGCTTTTCCGTGTCTGGCGTCATACATGGCTGTGTCTTTGTCAGGGTAGGATATCTGTAAAAGTTATAAAATTTGAGTTTGCTGTGAATTAACATAATATATATAACACCCATCATTCACATAATATAATTCTAATCCCATACTAGAATTCTCTAAGACGTGTGTATCAGGAACTACGAGCACTATGGTATGGTATGAGTTGTGGTATGGTACCACAACACCCATACCATGGACAAACATTTTCAGATCATAATATTTTAGTCTCGCAGCAGGAATCGAACCCACTCCACTCACGTCTCAGCCAGCTACTCCCTCGCTGCAACTGATTTGTTCGTACTTTAAATAATATATTATTTAGTTTTAGTTATTTCTAGTAAACATAAACAGCCATAAATATGCACGCAAAAATAGATACACAAAATGGCTAATACCTACTGTGTCTTTTAACCGATCATGAATCTAAGTCGTACCTACACAAAGAAAACTAGGAAGTTTGGTAGGTACGAAGTACTCACTTTATTTGTCTTAGGTAAGCATTAACATTTCTTTGATTATGTGTAAGCATACTCTTGTATTTTATGTAGCTATGTTAACTATGACCACCAATGTAAAATTACCATATTCAAAACAAATAAATTATCTTTATCTTTTATCTTTAACTATTACAGTAATAAATCTATACCAACAAGATTAATCACCTGTAGGCCAACTAGGCCCCATTTCGCCTGAACGTCAATAACCATATAACTCAAACTAATCCCATCATAAAGAAGTCAATAAACAAAGAACAAGGAAGGGAGCGATACAATAATATCATAAGAGTTTACTATGTCGATCACGTAACTGCCTTCAGATTGTAGGTATTTACTGATAAGGATTTTTATATCAGTCGATACGATACTTGAAACATTTTTTTTTATTTTTCTTGAGGTTTCGCTTCTGAATGTTTACCTGCTTGTCCCGATCTTAGTGGTACTTTCTATATTATACTTCTCATAGTATACTTTACTTTACTTTTATATATTACGTAGTGTTTTTTTTTTACATTTTGGGGTTCTCTTTTTTTTCTCTTTATATTCATAACTTTTATTTTTGCTGTTTAATTTCGTTCTTGCGTCACCCTGAGCCTTGAAAATCAGCGCTGTGAATTTGTTCACAGCACATGTTGAGCTCAGGGGCCTTTAGTACAAAAAAAGCTTTCTTTTCTTTCTGTGAACAGGGTGTACATGGCAGCGTTCCTCACACTTGTTTTCCTAATGTTTTTTTGTATATTAAGCGTATGTGTTATAACATTATAATAACCTAGTAACTTGAATTTAAAACAATAATTTTAACAGAAAGAAAAGAAAGAAGATGTTTATTCATACATATATGTACACAACAACTATTATGTTGTTTATTGTTGTTTATTAGGATTTCCTGTATCATGGGTATCAAGAACTACGAATACCATGGTGGTTGTATCGCTAACAGCACTTTCTTCTAGGCTATGTGTCGTGTCGACGTAAAGGTACCTATCCTTCTCAATTGTAGCATATGATATTGTTACTGGAGGCTTTGATTTGTGCGTGCCGTACATCCGGCGGGATATATTAAAAACTAATGAGTTTTTGTGACAGATCTTGTCAATATTCACATAGGAGATTGAATCTATGGTAATGGAGTACCATAAAGAATAACCTACCAAATCTTTCTGTCTTTTCGACATGAAGTTCCAGATATCTGCAGCTGTGCTGCTGCTTTTGATATGAGTTCTTATAGTTCACAAATAGAAAAAAATTACTTATATCGTATTCTTAAGCTTTTTTTATCGAGTGAATTCATAAATTCAGTACTAATTTGAATTACCTACTCATAAAAACCAAATTATATCATATCATATCATCAAAACCAAAGTAAAATGTTGCTAATTAGAAGTATTTTGAAGCTACGACCAAAACTATGCTAGTGCTATCAAAGCACATATACATAGTAGTCACAGGTTGGGCTGATACTAGTTCTTATCATAAACATAGGAAGGTTGACTTTAATTAATCTCTGCAAGATGTCTAAGCAAGACAAAATTTAATGCTACAATCTGCTGTGAGGTTTTTGGAACAATGTGTTCAAAGTCCAATATCTAACACGCTTGCATCATCCATTGCTTGGGACTAATTATGTGGTAGTTGTTGCCTAAAGGTTTTTTAAACTTGTGAAGAGAAAACTTACCAAATTGTTCTGCCTTTTTGACAAAAAGTCGAGATATCTGCAGCTGAACATTGTCAAATTCCACTCGTAAGTTTCCGTATTCTGCGGACACCAAGTCTTATCGTAAGGACAGAGGGATTCGGTATCATTCGTCTCGTAGTTCACGACAGCGATGGGTAGTCCTTCAGGGTAGTGGCCAATGGCGAGGCAGAAGAGTATCATTTGAGTTAGAGGCAGACCGAGGATGAACGCGAGGAAACTGAAAATAAAGAGTTCAATAAATACCCAACACTTTTCTCGTAACCTAGTCTGTAAGAAGGAAGCAATATACAGTTTTTTTCACACTGATTTTGAGTGTCTATTACTTCACTGGGTATTAACTTCGCTGGGGGATAAAGGTTATCGAGTGGCGACCATAAACCAGACGACGGAGTAGAGGATAGCCTTATGATGGACTAACGCTATTATAAAGGTCACAGGAAGTTGGTGGATAGTGGTGACTCTAGCTAGACTGTTCATTTTGGTTTCCTATGGGAGAAGCATAATATCAGAAAGTGGATGTCTACTGGCTGATGAAGACGATTACAAGATATCTACATAACATAACACCCAACAGTCTAATACATAGTCTTGATCCCACACTAGGATTCCCTGTGTCATGGGAACAACGAGTGCCAAGGTACCGCAACACCCAAACTCACAACAATTTATGCAGATCATGCAAACATATTTTGTCCCGCGGCAGGAATTGAACTCAAAGTTCTTGCATCTCAGCCGGCAATTTGCTCGCCGCGACACAGAAACCATCAAAGCTACGCTATTTCCTTCTAAAGCATTCTTGAACTCACGCAAAATTCCTGAACAGACTCAAAAAGTTCTTCCAGATCAGTGCTCTCATGTGGTGCCTTTGCATGGGCATGAAGGCCTCCATGCACCCTCGTTTAGGCTTGTCTTCTGGGGGGAGGGAGTCGACTGGCAAGTTGGTCGTGGGGGTAACCACCACGCGGCCTCTGCTGCTCATTGAGACGTTGTCACCAAATTCACCGGAGATCTCGCCGATTTCTGCTTCTTCTAGATCTATGGCGTTGGGGTTCTGTGGATGGAAAGTTTAGTTATAATCTCCATATTAGATCTCCATCACTGAATACAACGAACGTCTCTTTCTAACGTTCAAATGTATTCGTGATTCTAACCCTTCTAAAAAGCAGGGTTCCTACAGTCTAACTTACCGTTTATAACCAATCATCATCAGCCTATGCTATCTTTCGAAGGACGTAGAGACCTCTCTGTAGAGGTTTCACTGCTGCATATCAAATTATCGGTATAGCTGGTAACTCCACTTTATCTATATATCATCCAGGGTACTGGACCGTATTATTTGGCATCATTGATGACTTGGAAAACACCTCTTTAAGGTTATTGACCTAGCAGCCTGGTTATTCTTCAGCTAAGACCCTTTCTCCTACTTGTCAAGGAACCGTCTGAAATACGTCATCTTTTTCGTCACATAAACCAGTATTCTTGACTGCCTTTTACTACCCAGGTTCTGAACCATTGATAGCTTTAGGAAGACTCCTTCAAGACTACTGGGAAGTTACCTAGGAACTACCAACCATTATCATCTATTAATTTCAAGATATTTTCTATGGTACCACCTTCCCACCACATAAACATAGATGCTTAACTCCCGTTTGTTTTCACGTTTTCTACAATATCAAAACCAGCACCTGGTGATAAGGATCCTATACCATACATCCTCATAGACTTACAGGGATTGCTGGTAGTTCCACCTTCTCCACAACATCAGCCAATATGCTGGACCGTCTTCTTTTGCCCAGGTTCTGCATAACAGATAGCTTTAGGAACACGTCTTCAAGACTTGATACGTGGTATCTTTGGAGCAGCTCGCTTGGTGACTCTTCTGCTAGGAACCTTCCACCTCTCATTAGTCCTATCTGTGAATAAGAAGACAAAAATTAAATTAACCCGTTCTACTGGTAAAAAAATATTGTGTGACGTGGTGGGTCCTGCCTAAGAATAGACCTTTTCATCTCCTCCCATGGATGTCGTAAAAGCCGATTAAGGGATTACTCCTGGAAATGGGCAGAAGCATCCACCAGAGTACACAAATACTGCAATAACCAATCCGCTCGTTAATGGCAATACCTACCATTCTATTTTATGCCAGAAGTCTCGTCCAGCAGTGGATATCTAAAGACTGATATAATAATGATAACAATAAAGCATCATACTGATACTACCTTCGAGCAATACGGACTTCCGCGCGGGCCGGAAGGGAGTAGCCTTAGCGATGTATTACCATTCAAATAGTTCTGTCATTTTTTGCGGGGGGAAATGTGCACACAAGCGCAATTCCGCATATACACATCCAAATACAACACTGTAATGACGACACTCACACTAACAAACCTTGCACAGAATAACAACTAGTTTTATTGAACGCATATGCCTACTTTCGCTTTTAGTTTGACAGAGGGGAACGCTGCGAATGGCTACTCCCTTCCGTGGTGCTCGAAGGATACTACTAATACTACTCAACTGCCACAAATAACATGACGTAACTGTCATCCTTAGCCTATAGAAGTCCACTGATGGACATAAGCCAGACCTACATAGACCATAGAATGCCACGACGAACGGTCACGGGCCGTCTCCATCTACAGACTTGTTGCAACCTTTTTTCAATTCTTTGGTCTATTCTTCATCTACTGCGTCGTCCGATTTGTGGTCGCCACTTGAGATACTTAATCCTTAAAGGTTATCAGTTCTATAAGCTATATGTCCTGCAAATTGCCACTTTCCGAAAACTGGTGGTCTTGATACTTTTTCAAATTCAAATCTCGTAGTGAACGTGACTTAAACTTTGTATTACCAAAAGAAAATCCAAACACTACATTGAATATTATATTCATCGTTAATTGAATTGCATTGCAACTCATTGATATTCAATTCAGATTCGTCGGCTTATTGAAGTTTATTCGACTTTTTAGATACTACTTCACTGGATTTTATTTGGGATTTAATGTTTGCTTAATGCATACTTAAATGGAATACATTAATATTTTACAACCCGTCAATGAACCTTTGAGATTTTATTTTTATAAAGTCGATTTTTGCATAAGCATGACCTTGTTACATGCCTGCAAAAAATAACATAACATAACACACTCAACAGTCACATACGTAGTCATGATCCCACACTAGGATTCACTGTGTCGTGGGTATCAGGAACAACGAGTACCATGGTTCCATGGTACTTAGTACTATGGTACTATGGTAACCCAGACCCGAAATAAATATTTGCAGATCATACATTCGTCCCGCAGCGGGAATCGAACCCGCAACCTCTCGCATCTCAGCCGGCTACTCGCTCACCGCACCGCAATGGTCGTTGGGTGGCTATGGTTTTTGATATTTTAGTTTCGCCATTTTAGTTTCTTCGATATGCCGATGACATAGTCATCATGGCAGAATCGTCAGAGGACCCTGGCACAACGCTCAGAGACCTCAATACCGTCTCCCAACAGGCAGGTCTTAAAATGAACAGGGCAAGACAAACATCATTTCAAATTACCATGTAGCCTATGCTGGTACACGTAGCCTATGTGTACCTATGCTGGTACACGTTGGGAATGATCTTAAAGTTATTGACTGCTTTGTCTATTTGGGTTAAAAGATTCAACTACGAAGGTCCAAATTCGACAAAAAGTCAACCGACGAATCCAACTCGTTCGGTAAACTACGCCATATCTTCTCGTCAAAGATACCACAAGACAGACAGTGCGTGTTATACCAGCGATGACTTTCGGCACTGAGACGTAGTCGTTAACTATTGGCCGTCTAAACATACTCAAATGCACGCAGTGGGCTATGGGGAGAGCTATGCTAGGAGTTTTACTACGTGATAGAATCCTAAATGAGGAAATCCGTAGAAGAACTAAGATCACCGACACAGTTCTTAGAATTAGCAAGTTGACGTGGCAATGGGCAGGTATTATATAGCTCGCAGAACTGACAACCGTTGGGGAAAAAAGGTTCTCGAGTGGCGACCACAAACTGGACGATGCTGGATCCACCTCTCGGTGGACTAAAGACATTATAAATATCGCAAGAAGTCGGTGGATGGAGGCGGCCTAAGACCGTTCGTCGTGGCATTCTTGGGGAGGCACATGTCCAGCAGGGACGTCTACGGACTGATTATGATCATGAGTTTCGTCGTGGTATTCTAAGAAGGTCTTATTTCTACAGCCTGGTGATAATTCTGATGATAAATCTCTGGTTTTAATCTAGGCTATAGCGTCACTTTCCGGAATGTACCTATCCTTCAAAAGAGCGGTGAAATGGGGAAGTGTTCGAAGAAATTAACAGATTTACGTAGTGATTTAATTACCGTCACAAGTCACATATTCACAATCTCTTGTTACTTCCGTCTTTAAGGTACAGACTGCAAAGAAAAGGACTTACCCCTCAGTCAATTTAAAAATTTATGTAGAAACAAAATTATTCATATTTTTCTGTACTTTTTGATGTTGGCGTGTTGCAATGTATCCTATCCACCCCTTTATGTGAAGCGGCTAAGGCACTTTTTACTATGGTGTGTATGACATCTACTAATAGTTAAGTTTTCATTGCAAGACGCTACGGCTGACATAGTCGCAAAGCGTTAGAGTCGCTTTGCGACTATGTCAGCCGTAGCGTCTAAAAACGTCTAAAAAAATTAAGATTTTTTTTATAAAAAATGTGTATTTAGCTTCAATTTAAGTAAAAGTTTTTTTTTAATAATAATAATAATAAAAACGATAAAAAATATCTCCTAACGCGATAAAAAATTAAGTTATTTAGCACGCGGAACGTAGTAACTAAGTAATAAAAAATCTGTGACGAGGGGGGGGGGGTAACCAACTGGCTTTGCCGTCTGTACA
Source organism: Epirrita christyi (assembly GCA_951392215.1). Lineage (NCBI taxonomy): Eukaryota > Metazoa > Arthropoda > Insecta > Lepidoptera > Geometridae > Epirrita > Epirrita christyi. Next base: position 8,950,278 of record OX595855.1, on the reverse strand, counting down.
TGTAATTAGGTAGGTAATTATTTAGCTCGTTAACGTTCGAAGGATATTCCCTACTTAAAGGGCGCCTGTTTGAAGTAGGCGAGATGTGTGATATAAATGGAATCGTGTCTAATTATTGTGCATGAATGGAACCTCTGTCAGGCACACTGAATCCTTTCACCCTACTAGTTCTTTCTCCATCGGTAACAAAGCCCATTCAGAGCAACAATACCTCAACATGTTCCCTTAATGTCTATAAAACTAATAATCGCTCTCGATCGAGATACATTGCGTAGCGTGGTTCAGCATTTTTCCAAAAGCAGAAATATTCAAAACATACAACGCAATGTACTGTTAAATCGTAATTGAAAGCAATTACCAACGAACACCTCCTACCGCTTCGCTTGATACTTCAGCTAGGTCTTACAGCATATCTAACACCTATTCATGTGTAACTTTGTATGTAATATGTATTAGTTTATTATGTGAATATATAAGTATTAGGATTATTCTTAGGTAGGTATTAGTCAAACTACTTATATAGTTTAATTAATTTAGAATACTTCTTAGTTTTGCTTTGTAGATACACCGCAGTCTATAATTAGCGTTGCTCATTTCGTTCCATCCAAAGGTTGCCTGGGAGAGATCGCTTTTAGCGATAAGGCCGCCTATTGTATTGCCTTTCTGTCGTAATATTACTTGTTTATTTTTTCTGTGGATCTATCATGTGTTGGTGAACTTAGGACTTTAAATATAAAGCTATATTTAATACTTACAGTAGTAGCTTGTTTAGTTTCGTCAATATAATGCGTGGTGATTATAACAGTGGTGCGCCCTCCTTTAGTTATTTCGACCAGATGGTCCCAAATGCTGAAACAAGACAAGTTCGTTAGCAAAATTGCATGTGGTTGCACAGTATAATAGTTTAAAGCAGTAAATGCACTATGCGTTCTGGGAACACGTTCGTTTTAATAATAATAATAGTCGGCACGCATAGTCAGGAGGCCTTGCTCCGCGGCCGGAGGTTTTCTGTTTTGACATTACCTATTTTTTACTATAATGTTTTGTATGCTATATGTTTTTGTAGATAGTATTTCTTTATAGTGAACTATGTCATTTTTAACGAGATTTAAAATAAATCAGTGCCATAATAATAATAAGGTGATAATATGTTAAAATTTTGGAGTCGCAGCGTTACTTGCTCAGTAACGGTACAGGTTACAAACTTGATGTTAATATAGTGATTACTTGAGGATGTAATCTAACTAAATCTAAAACAGAAACATGATTGGTGAAACTTTTTGCGAAAGATTTATTTTTTGAAATCGGTTCTCGTAATACCCATTTTACGTCCATCTTTCTATCTTGAAAATATTGACGGTTTAATATACTATTCGGTAGCTAATCAAAGTATTTAAACAAATATAAAAAGATTAATTTTTGTATTTGCTACTCTTTAAGCAAAACGAAGGTTTATCATTTGTCGCTTACGCCAGTTACTTCTGAGCGACACAAAGCTATACCTTATTCTCTTCACGGCGTAAAGTGAGTAATCGCGCTATCACTTTCTTGCAGAACTTACTACTTCCCCCCCCTCGAGATTCGAAACATTTTAACATATCGTCTTAATACCATAATCACATGTCATCCATTTTGTTAATAATTTAAACTTATAATTAATGTTAGTAAATACTATACAAAATTATAATAAACCAAATGAGAATAATACGCATTCAGCTATATGTTTTTAAGCTATATTTTGTTTGACTGTGTTTTTCTATTAATTATTTATATGGAAATCGTAGATTGAGAGCGGGTGAACTGTTTCGAGGACATCCACTTCGAAACCAGAATTTTAATTATGGAGATATAAAGCCACAGACATACTAACAGATAGATTACACCGTCAAACATAAATATCACTTACTGTAGTTAAAGGTTGAATTTTATAGTTCCTTAACTCAAAGAAACTAACTTAGTTTATCTACTGTTTACTGCATGTTTACTGTGATGAAGTCCAACCAAAGTAGGCTTATAAATGCATTATTCAAAACTAGAAATAGGTCGCAGAGACTTGGAATAGGTTGGCCTAGTTGGTAGGACATTAATTTCGATAAAATATGTTTTGGAAATATATACCAACGTGGGTGTCCAGCCTAAGAATAGACCCCTCTGTCGTAAAAGCCGACTAAGGGATTACACCAGGGGATAGGCAGCAAAATACAATGAGTACTCTACACCAACACTGCAACCACCAAGCCGCCTTTCAAGCGTGGTGGTTATGGCAAATCCCCCCATTGCAATCTATGGGGTAGGCCTCGTCAAAAAGGATATTTAACGGCTGATAATGAGCCTATTTGAGGTCAAAGTCAAAGTCAAAAGAACTTTATTCATTGAAATCACAAGGATCATTTTGAATCGTCTTAGCGACTAAAATTACTCCTGTTCCAACGCGACCAAGCCTAGAAGAATCAGGCAACAAACACGGCTTGGCTTACATTAATGGTCCGTCTTACTACTAGGTGAGAAGCGCCTGTGTGGTGCCTCGGAGCAAGGACTTTCTGATACAGAACTTAAAAACCTTTGAAAGGTAGTCAAAAGTAAATAAGGAAGGAAGGAGGAAAACTATAAAACTCCACGGGAGTCGAGTAGTTCTATGAATGAACCCCAGTTTATCATTGGAAAGAGTTCCTGGCAATTACTGTTCGCTCAATCAGCAGTCATTAATAATTTAAACCACAAGGATTGTTTGAATCGTCTTATAAGCTAAATTTACTCCTGTTCTAACGCGACAAAGCCTAGAAAAATCAGGGCACCAAACACGGCTTGGCTTGATTTAATTATCCTTCTTACTACTAGGTGGGAAGCGTCTGTGTGGTGCCTCGGAGCAGTGAGAAACTGATAC